>OX336390.1:83818270-86218270 GCA_946902985.2 Meconema thalassinum | reverse complement strand
GCCCAAGATCGCGGGTTCAAATCCGGCCGAAGTCGTCTGGTTTCTTAAGAGCGTTAAAAATCCCTCAGTATGCCTTCCTTCGGAGGGGAGGTAATGCCGGCTGTCCCATGTCATAGATTTATGGCATGTTAAAGAACCTCCAACTAATTACACCTGTGTGAAGCTAAATTGGATAGGTTAAGAATGTAAACAACGCTCTTAGGTTCCTACGTTCGTTGCCAAGAGTCGACTGCGGTGATGTCTGGTAGCTAAGTTCTGAACTAGTAGTCGTCGACGGTGGCATTTGGCGGCAAATGTTGGAACTACTTGAAAATCGATCGTCTGCAGTGCTTACTTGAATTAAAACAGATACACACACTAATACAGTCATCACAATTAACACCGGTTATCAGACAGATTCTACACACACCCAAACTACACGGGGCGTTGTCGCAGCCCCTAAACTTAAGAACCAACCAACCACCTGTCATGAGGAGAGTTTATGCGTTCAGAGATTCTGCTAGTTGAATCTTTAAGCCAAATTTTGGAGAATTGTTATGCCGAAGTGCTAGTATTTCTAAAAATCAAATATTGTATGCATATATACTTGACGTAATGTGTTGGATAATTTAAAAAAAGAACACTAAAATCATTAACAATTAGAGTGTAAAAATAAAATATAAATATAGAAATAAAAATCATAAAATTACAAATTACACAAACATGTTTTGGGAAACACTGGTGTAGGGGGCGGGTATAGAAGTAATTTGAGATAGGGAACTTGGGGTCGGAGCGGTCTCCTTAATCCCTAAAATAAGGGTTGATTCAGGCCCTCCACCATGTGAGTTAGACAACCGACACAAGCCTCTATTACCTTTCTCAATCCTTTAACTCTTGGGCTTGGGGTTTTTTAAATGTTATTTTAGGTGTTTACCTCAACCGCCTGACTGTTGTTCTCTAAAACTGTACGACTGCACTCTCTTCTCTGCCGTAGCACCAGACTGTATCATGTGACTACAATACGACAAATAACGTAAAAAAATGCCAAAGCCCGAAATCGAACCTGGGATTACCGGCCTTTCGCACCGCAATGCTATCCATTACGCCAGCGCCACATGGAGAAATGAATCTTGCCAAGAGTTAAAGGATTGAGAAAGGTAATAGAGGCTTGGGAAGGTTGCCTAACTTACAGGGTGGAGGGCCTGAATCAACCCTTATTTTAGGGGTTATGGAGGCCGCTCCGACCCCAAGTCCCCTGTCTCAAATTACTTTTATACTCGTCCCCTACACGACCTATCATTCTCCAAAGGTACATAAAAGACACCCTGTATAGGCTACTTAGAAGTGGTTTAATTTGTGCGTTGAAGCAATTCTGGTGTATAATAGTGCACGCTGTCTTAGTATATTCATAACTTGAAAATAACAATTCTTTTAGTAATGTTGGTCTTGAATTGGAGGTGCGATATGCTTCAGTCGTTTGACTGGTTTGATGCAGCGCTCCAAGGCACCCTGTCTTGAGTTAATCGTTTCATCTCTACATAGCTACCACACCTTACAACTGAGGCAATCTGTTAAACATATTCTAACCTTGGTCTACCCCCTACAGTTCTTGTCCTCGACCCTTCCTTCCATAACTATGTTTGCAATTCCTGGGTGTCTTAGTATGCCTCCTACCAGACTATATCTTCCCTTCATGAGCAGTCACCAGAAACATCTCTTCTCTCCCACTCACCTTAATACCACTTCATTTGTTACTCTATCTAACCATCTGATCTCCATCATTCTCCTGTAACACCACATTTCAAATGCTTCTATTTTCCTCTATTCTACTGCACCAAAATTCCAAGTTTCACTTCCATAGAGCGCCACGCTCCAGACAAAGGCTTTCAAATATAACTTTCTAATACCTAAATCTATATTCGATGTCAACGGAATCCTTTTCTGTAGAAATGCTTTCCTTGCCTGTGTTAACCTACTGTTTATATCCCATCCCTCATGAGGCCCCTGTTCGCTTTGCAGGTGAGGCCGCCTGGGCGAGGTGCTGGTTCCATCTCCCCAGTTGTATCCCCCGATAAGCTCCAGGACACTGCCCTGGTGGCGGTAATGGTGGGATCCCTCGCTGAGTCCGAGGGAAAATCCAACTTGGAGGGTAAACCGACTAAAGAAAGCAAAAAAGATACGAGCCTTACAGTAGTCGCATATGTGGTGTAACATGTCATCCTACTATAAAATTGAGATGAAATGTATGTGAAGTCATCTGACATGTTATCCTACTCGTATAATAAACAGCTTGGACATTCTTAAAATGTTAATTTACGCTCCGTTTTCATATTGGTACTGTGATGAATGCATAGATTGAATTGGAGATATGCTACTGTCACACTTGTTTGAACAAACATCACATATTATATTGTAAATTAAGAGGTGGAATTAAACCATAGTCTCTAGCCTATCTATAGACTACTAGAAATAATGTTCAATACAATCAAATTTCCCAACTCCTGCTTGGTGCAAACTATTGTAATTAAAATTAGATAAATCGTAATTTCATGTAGATTCTGTTATGACGCATAATGTTAGGATAGATATCGTTTAAATCGATAATCTGGTAGCAAAAATAATAGCCAGGACTGGGTTTTGAACCTGAGACCTCATGATCCGCAGAACAAGACGGTATCCACGCAGCCATTAGAACCACAGATATTTAGAGTACAAGACAGTTACTTATTTTCACGTGCCGGTAATAATATGAAAGTAATTTTTTATGCTTCATTAATACTTTGCTTTCTTTCGATAATGTTCCTGCGTGGAATTGCGTTTTAAATTAGTCATGAATACGCCTACTTGACAGTAAAGGGAATTCCTATAGCGGTCCATGAAAGGCTAGCCCAGTTCCCGTATAAAAACATCGATAAATAGTATATTGATCACTGCATTACCGCAATGTGGGTTAATATCTGACTAGCCATTGTGCAGAAACATAATACCGGCTTTGACGACTAGTTACAATGTTTCATATTAAAGCATATCGACAGTTAAATACTGATACGAAGGCTTTGAACATGTGGTTTGTGTTTCAATCAGTTTACACCAAAGTTCGGATGAGTGTTTACCGTTCAGTATGAAAGTGTTGAGCAAAGTTACTCGGGGAGTGGATGCCCATCAATTTTATCCAGAGATTGAAAAACAGACTCTTAATAAATCATAATTGTTTTCACCAAATATGATATAATGAATATTTTTGCAGCAAAGAACGACAACGTGAAGATGATTTACTGTAGGAATATCTGTAAAACAGCCAGGAGGGATGCGATCCAGCTGGCAGTGCGTCTTACCCACTTCCGTCCGATCTACTTCCGTCTGATCCACTTCCGTCCGATACACTTCCGTCCCATATTTCAAAATCACTCCCACAAAAATATCCAGCAAACGAGTGGAAAAATGTTACACATTAAAAAAAGTTTATTTAATTGATGATACAGCATTTTGTATCTACCCACATTTTACGGTTGAAACCTTGAATCGCGAGTCCTATGATTGCATATGTTTGTGTTTAGTTACTATTGGTCCATTGTCTATTAGTATGCGGTCTCATAAACTGAGTATTTGAAGTCAAGATCATCCTTCACTCACTCACTTAGTACTTGAAGGTTGACACAACACTTACGGCAGTGTATGTAGAATGTGCTTAAGTCATACTGCGCGATAATTTTCCTTCAATGTCTTTTAGAGAATAGTCTTTTGTGTACAGTCAAAGTTCAGCGTGTCCCAGCATATAGATAGCATAGAGTAGCGTCTTTATTGTCATTCCTGAGCGCAATGCCCATATGTGAGGCACGTAGCAGTGTTTATCTTGTGTGTGTGTGGCCTTCCCTTGAAGGCGAGCCAACATTTCCTGCGTGCGGAATATTATATTTATTGTTAATATTATTATTGATGATAGTAATAATTGTTGTGTTGAGGGGCCTAACATCTAGGTTATCTGCCCCTAGTGGTTTGGGTGATAGTGACGATGAAAAAATGTAATGGTTACTACAACTAATACTAGATACAGACTTACAACTAAAACTAAAGTCTGTTCGCCGAGTCGAGATAGTGGAAGCAAACACAGTTGTACATGTGATTGCAGGGTTGCCCGCTAGGGGTGTAAAGAAATGTGCCTGTTGAACGTACGCCAATGTCAGTGCTCCAGAGCGACTTCGGTGGCGTAGTTGGTAGCATGCTGAACTGCTGTGCCCAAGATCGTGGGTTCAAACCCGGCCGAAGTCATCGGATTATTTAAGAGCTTTAAAACCTTCAGTATGCCTTCCTTCGGAGGGGAAGTAAAGCCGGCAGTCCCATGTCATAGATTTACGGCATGTAAAAGATCTTTCCACTAATTAAACTTGTGTGAAGCTAAATTTCTAGGTTATATTTCGTTGAGAAGCTCTATCAAAGTTCCAACGTTCACCACTAGGTGTAGGCCTAAGTGACATCTGGTAGCGGAAGTTGGCACTACTTGAAATTGAACGGAACTTGTAGCTCACCCCATGGGTTCCGCTTGAAGCGCCGAACATGTCCTCGGACACTCCCGGCACTAAAAGTTATATGCTAAATAAATAAATAAATAAATAAATAATAAAGTGCTGTGTATAGCCTACATGTGAAGCGGGCTGACTTATCGGTTACATGTTGCAGCGCGGTTTATTTATTGTTCCTTTATTTAGTTATATAATTAATTAATTAATAAATTAATAAGTTCTTAACTGCTTATAACAGGCAACAGTATACAGTGCAGCAAGTCTTGTCTTTTCTAGGGCTACGGCATGACAAATGGTCTCGGAGCTTCTTGGTTACCCCTGTCCGGCAGGGCCAATGACGTGAACTGGGCTTGTTTCCCTGTCCATGCAGTCTAGTGACCACGTCAAGTATTTACGCGCAAATACAGACTTACAATTAATCCTAGCTACAGACTTACAATTAATCCTAGCTACAGACTTACAACTAAACCTAGCTACAGACTTACAACTAAACCTAGCTACAGACTTACAACTAAACCTAGCTACAGACTTATAACTAAACCTAGCTACAAACTTACAACTAAACCTAGCTACAGACTTACAATTAAACCTAGCTACAGACTTACAATTAAACCTAGCTACAGACTTACAACTAAACCTAGCTACAGACTTATAACTAAACCTAGCTACAGACTTACAACTAAACCTAGCTACAGACTTATAACTAAACCTAGCTACAGACTTACAATTAAACCTAGCTACAGACTTACAACTAAACCTAACAACAGACTTACATATTAAACCTAGCTACAGACTTACAACTAAAACTAGCTACAGACTTACAACTAAACCGAGCTACAGACTTACAACTAAACCTAGCTACAGACTTACAACTAAACCTAGCTACAGACTCACAACTAAACCTAGCTACAGACTTACAAGAAAAACTAGCCACAGACTTACAATTAATCCTAGCTACTGACTTACAATAAACCTAGCTACAGACTTACAATAAAACCTAACTACAGACTTACAATTAATCCTAGCTACAGACTTACAATAAACCTAGCTACAGACATACGACTAAACCTAGCTGCAGACTTACAACCAAACCTAGTTACAGACTTACAAGAAAAACTAGCTACAGACATAGAACTAAACCTAGCTACAGACGTACAACTAAAACTAGCTACAGACTTACAACACAGACACACACACATACACACACACACTCACACACGGACAAAAGGTGATCTCATAAGCCTTTTTTTTTTCATAAATGAAAATATTTAGGGTAAAAATTGTCGTCGTCCCCTTAAATCCGCCCCTGGCCACATGCCTCTATAATCTGACATTGAGGGGGCCATGAGCCTTTAGTCGTGTTATAGCGAAGCCCAGCCCCCAGCTCTCTGTATTACAACACTAGTCGTTACAATTCCTCAATATCAGTCTGAATTGGTTACAGTAATGAAACAATGGCAGTTGAATATCGCTGCGAGGCTCAGTTGTCTTGAGGGTATTGGATCTCTCTTGCGAGCGAGCAATCTGCGCTGACAATGCCGTGTCGTTGCTTAGTTACGGGCCCGCGGGAAGTCTCAACAAGTTCACTTTAAAGCGTACATTATTTTTAAAGAAGATAGCCTAACACAGAGTAACTTGAATGCCAGCCACTGCCTGCTAGAAGACAAATCCCTTCTCCCTCAGAGAAGCAAAACAGGACTTAATTTGTGCATTTCATTTCCGAGACGAGATGATTGTTGCTTGCTCCTGTCAGAAAGCTGGGATCAAGATAATCTCCACACTTAGCTTGGATGAAACATCGCTCAATCGAGAAAGGGAAGCCTTCTAAAAGTCGTATTTACTGAGCTCTTCCAAGCATTAATACAGTATTGTGCATATTAATGTGATCCAGGGGCGTATATAGACTTTTATTTTAGGGGGTGCCCCACCGGGGGTTAGGGGGTATGATATAGACACCAAAGAATAGGGGGTCCGGGATTCTCCCCGGCAAACTTTTGTATAATTTGGTGCAAAATGATGAGTTTTAAGGCTACCTGGCATCACTTTTTCATCCAATTTGTTGCGATGTTTTATCATTTTGAATGAACTTGTCAACTTCGTCGTTACGCTGGGGTCTGGCGTTACGTTACGGTGACGGGACGAAATGTACCCAGATGCACTGAGGTGTATGACGTCATAGTACCGCTTGGTGCATGTGTACCCCAACAATCTCGACTTCGTTAGTATAAGACAAATATCCCCGATTCTTGGATGTCACGGGTAATCTCGAGAACCACTGGATGGATTTTGATGCGGTTTTCACCGTTCTGTAAAGGATATCTCGAGGAAAGATTCTGTAGAAAATAATTTATGTATGATCAAAGGAAGCCAAGCAGTAACGATTTCAGTGAAAAAGTCGAAAACAAACTTGGCATCCGTGCGCTTCTGAAGCTTACGCTGGGCAAACCGTTAAAAATATCAATATACTATGAGCGTAAGAATTGGTCATCATGAAAACTTCTACAAAAAAGTCCGGGAGAGCATATCTCTATCTTCAATACATCGCCCACTATAAGTGTTTTTAGACTGGATGGAAGGGGCACGTCTCCGCGCGCTCTGGTGAGCGTGCGGCATCACGCGCGCCAGACCTTGCTTTGCTCATGGTTTGCACTTGTCGTTCGCGAGTAATTTGAAACGATAAGCAAGATAAGTATTATGCAGATAATTTTCTAACATGTCAAGAGTCTTTGGCTTCGAGCGAAGTGAGAAGCCTCCAGCCTTTCTAGCATTTGTAGCAATTAAAATGATACAAAGTCTAGTCTTTCAGACTGACTGTCACTTTTTTTTATTATTTTAGGGGGTGCCCAACCGGGGGTTAGGGGGTATGATATAGACCCCAAAGAATAAGGGGTCCGGGATTCTCCCCGGCAAACTTTTGTATAATTTGTTGCAAAATGATGAGTTTTAATGGTCTCTGGCATCACTTTTTCAACCAATTTGTTGTGATGTTTTATGTTTGGTTAATGTCAAACACAACTAAGACCATTTTATGATACTTTTTATTCATACAATCATCTTCCTCACTTGATAGTGTTTACATGGAAAGAATTAATGTTACTGTTTTGATTTACAACTCACACTATAGCCTAATATAAAGTCAAGGTTTCTTGAAGCATTGCCAAATCGGTTCATAACTTCATCGTCAGTGAGATGTATGTCTCTGTGAATAGATAACAATACTAGACCGTTGAGTCTGTTTTCAGAAGTAGAAATTTTAAGTATGTTTTCAAGCAACTCAAACTCCGTCCGGCAGTACCGGTGGCTGCAGAGAGAGGCAAATTTGCCAAAAGTTCGATAAGGGTATAAAAGTTAGGGAAATAACTTTTGTCACACGCTTCAAGGGCACTTTTTGCTCTTCTTGGTAGGTTCATAAAATCGAGGGCACTGGAGAGTAATAAGAGGTTATGTTGTTACACGTAAAATCAGAGCAAACAGATTGTCACACTGTTTACATCGCTCTACCATCGCCTTGCTTTGCAACGTTGCCATACGTCGCTTAGTAACAATAGTACATGCTTAAGTATATTAGTCTTTAATGTTTTAATTCATAAACAATTATTATATGTGACAAAAATTTGGGAGGTGGGGGCGGGCCCCTCAGGCACCCCTCTTTTATACTCCCCTGATTTGAACAAAGCTGGAAAATCGCTTTTTCGACGTTCAGTTCCTCAGCCAGTCTCTTCAGTTCTGGGGCAGCTTTTCTCTCTAAAATTGGGATGTAATTGTCGATGTTCGTCATTCCATCAGCAGGAACTAAACATTTGGAGCCCGTGAGAGTAAAACAGCCCCAAAACATCATCTTTTGTGGAAACTTTACAATGTGTTTGATGTGTTTCAGCAAGACTTTCTCAATTGTTCTCCTAATTATTTTACAAACAGCACCCAAACTTACATTAAGTTACATTCAGCTGATATTTGTCTCTGAGTCATACCACTAAATTCGTGGAGGATTATAACCTTGCTTCTCTTCTTTGGTGTGATATCCATTATGACTAATTAAATTTACTCACCGAATGTAGTTTCAAACAGCTACAAACACATGCCAAGTGTGAACTTTCCAACACAAACAATACGTGTATTCACTAAAATTAATTTTCTATCTCAACAATGGGTATCCATGTTGTCAAGAATTGGCGGGAAACAGTTAGTACCTCTTTATTATTTAAACAAGTAGTTCCGTGAACGGCCTATTTTCATATATCCTACTTATATGAATTGCCTCTATCAACATACAAAATTTCAGTTTGATTGCTGTAATAGATTCGTGGATATTGAGAACCGTCTAAATATTTCGGATGGTCGTCATGTTGGATTTTATATATGTAAGTCTTAAGAGTTATATACTGTTACATGACGATTATTGCGTAGGTGCATTGTTCAAACGTTGATTCGATCGCATGAATAGGAGACAAGAAATAGAAACTTAATTTTGAAATTGCACAAAGCTGCCATCTTAAGGTTATGTAAAAAGTTGAACTAAATTACATGCCAGTAAATTACAATGTGTTTAAACACTTACTGTACCAAGTTTCACTGCGTTTAGATGATTAAATCACGAGAGAAGTCTATTTAAAGGTTTCAATTTTGCTTCGCCGCCATGTTGGTTTTGTAGTTAACAGGTTTTTGAAAGTCTCATACGCGATCTTCTATTAGTGCCCTCTATCACCGTACAAAATTTCAGGGCGATATCGGTAACAGTTTCGGAGATATAGTATGCCGGTGTAATATTTCGCACCGCCGCCATCTTGAGGTTATGTAGACAATTGAACTAGATATGCCAGTGCATTACAATGTGTTTATACATTTGTTGTGCCAAGTTTCATTAAGTTTGGATGATTAAATCTCGAGAAAAGTCTATTTAAAAGTAAATATTTCGCTTGGCCGCCATATTCGTTTTGTTATTAACAGGTTTTTGAAAGTCTCATAGGTGACCTTTTAGTAGTGCCCTTTATCACCGTACAAAATTTCAGGGTAAAATCCGTAATAGTTACGGAGATATAGAATGCTGGTGAAATATTTCGCACAGCCGCCATGTTGGATTGTTGAGATGTAATAAAATTTTAAGGGTACGGTCGGAGTAGTCAAAATAGTACTATGACCTTACCGAATGTCATTGAAATCGCTCCACCCGTTTAGAAGTTATTAGGGGGAGACAGACAGACAGACAGACAGACACCCACAGATACACACACACACATGGATAAAATGTGATCTCATAAGCCTATTTTTTCATAATGTAAATAGGCTAAAAATTTAATTTTCCTGCTTGTCCACATTAAAATGCACAAGACTGTACTGTATATATTTTCATGATAACTCTTGATGCAAAAAGAAGCGCTGTTCTTAACGAGGACATATTGTGAACGTCGATTTCTCGATCTTGGTAGAAACTTAAAACAAATGTCCATCAGCTCACATGGAGAACGTCTGTGGTGGTGTTTTTATCACCACCTGGTGATGTAGTGGCTAGCGTTCTTGGCTACCACCCCGGAGTTGCAGGTTCAATTCCCAGCTCAGCAAAGAAATTTTAATTCTGGTGTGAGGGTTGGAATGAGGTAAATCTGAGAAGAGGAGGGTTCGTTTCCCCACTTCTGTATGTATGTCTAACTTACCCCTTATTATTCCCGTTTTCCAACGTGGGTGGGTATGTGATGCGATGGAAGTATTTGTGGAGGATGTTTTTACGGCTGGATGCCCTTCCTGACTTCAACCTCATGAGAGGAGTTAATGAGAGATGAAATGAATGATGGTGAATGAAACTATGCAAGGATGTGGAAGGAAGTGGCCGTGGCCTGCCAGAAGGTACCGTCCCTGCATTTGCCTGCAGTTGAAAACGGGAGAAAACACGGAAAACCATTTCAAGAACGGCCGACGGTGGGTCTCGAACCCACGCGTCTACCGAGTCAGCAGAGAGCTTGGCCCCATTGCCTAACGCTGCGCTTTAGCGAGCTTAGCCACCGCTGTCGGTAAGGAAACTTTCTTCGGCCTATCCCAACTAATTGGGGTCGCCGGAGACAACCAGGCTCATCTTGATTTTGACCGGGGATTTAAGGCCGGATGCCCTTCCTGGCGCCACGTGATGTTTTTTCAGGTGAAAATTCCACCCCGCTGTCACCGGGATTCGAACCCTGGCCGTCCGGGTGAAAGACGAGCAGCTAAGCCACTGCGCCATCACGCTCCCCTTCGATTCCCCAACTTTTACTCCACTTTTAACTTAAGGCTACGGCCGCCTCCGATAAAACTATAGGAGACCCAAACAATACACCGGTTATCACACAGAATGGAATAAAGAATTTAGAGGTGGACTCTTAAATATGAAAAGACGAGAATTAATAAAACAAAAAATTAAATAAAACTAATAATTATAATTATAAAAATAAATAAAGGAAGCTTTCGTGGTGCGGATTAACAAACTAGAAATGGCTTACCATTTAACCAAAGACATTTTCAAAACACGATCAATGTCCTTCAAGGCCAAACTGAGGCACTACGTTACCGTTATTCGCCCAGAGGCGTTATATGCATAAGAATGCCTGGCGATGTATAAGAAAGTCCTGGCAGAACAACTCGAAAGAGGAAGATTCTGAGAAAAATCTTGGGCCCGGTCAAGGAACGAGGAGAGTATAGAAGATGACACAACGATGAACTTTATCTAATGTGGAGAAAATAACGGACACCATTCGCAAAATAAGACTCTCCTTTTATGGCCATTTAACACGAATGAACTCTGGAAGATTGTCCAATCGAATCTGTGCCTACTTTGTGGGAAAGAAAACCAAAGGGATTTGGTTTACACAGGTGGAAAAAGACCTACAAGAACTGGGGATATCACAGGAGGACATCTTGGAACGTGACTTTTTGAAGAAGAAACTTTGGGAGATACAGAGTTTTCAGCCAAAACCTATATTGAAAACCCGCAAGAAGTGGACCGAAGAACGGAATGAAGCTCACCGAAAAAGAATGAGCGAATACTGGGCCAATGTGAACGAAAGAGGGAAAAGGCAGTTGAAATAACGTGGTCCATAGACGACCGAAACGATTATAAAAAAAATTAATGAAAAACAAAAATTCTGAATTCAACAAGTAGTTCAGTGATGAACTAAAGCCTATTTTCATATATCCTACTTATGTTAACTGCCTCTATCAACATACAAAATTTCAGTATGATAGCTGTAATAGATTCGTAGACATTGAGAAACGACTAAATATTGCGAATGGTCCCCATGTTGGATTTTTATATATGTAGGTCTTAGAGTTATGTACTGTTACATGAACATTATTTTGTACTTGTAGTATTCAAACGTCAATCACATGATTAGGACACAAGTATTAAAAAAGATATTTTAAAATTGAAAACCAGGTTTTTGAAAGTCTCGTAAGTGAACTTCTAGTAGTGCTCTTTATCACCGTTCAAAATTTCAGGGTGATATCAGTAATAGTTTCGGAGATATAAAATGCCGGTGAAATATTTTGCACAGCCGCCATGTTGGATTGGTGAGACGTATTAAAGTTTGAAGGGCACGGCCGGGGTCGGCCAAAATAGTACTATGACCTTACTGAGTTTCATTGAAATCGCTCTAGCCATTTAGATGTTATTAGGGGACACACACACACACATAGCCACACACACGGACTAAAGGTGATCTCATAAGCCTATTTATTTCATAAAATGAAAATAGGCTAAATATTATGTGATTCAATATATTTTAATTACGGTAATTAAATGTCTTGGTTGGTTGGTTCCTACGTTTAGGGGCTGCGACAACGCTGTCATGTAGCCCCGTGTACTTTGTGTGTGTGTAGAATCTGTCTGATAACCGGTGTTAATTGTGAAGACTGTATTAGTGTGTGTATCTGTTTTTTAATTTAAGTACAGACTGCAACTTAGAATTTTTCAAATAGTTCCTACTTTTGCAGCCAAACGCCACCGTCAACGACTACTAGGCCTAGTTCAAAGCTTAGCTACTAGACGCCACCGCAGTCGGCTCTTGGCAACGAGCGTAGAAACCTAAGAGCGTTGTTTACATTCTGAACCTATCCAATTTAGCTTCACACAGGTGTAATTAGTGGAAGGTTCTTTAACATTCCATAAATCTATGACATGGGACCACCGGCTTTACTTCCCCTCCGAAGGAAGGCATACTGAGGGATTTTTAATGCTCTTAAAAAAATCTGACGACTTGGGCCGGGTTTGAACCCGCTATCTTGGGCATAGAAGCTCAGCATGCTACCGACTACGCCACCGGAGCCGCCAATTAAATGTCTGTTTTGCTTCTGTGAGAGCGTTATTAAAGGAACGAATATATCGATTATTCGACACAGCAACGAGTTATTCGTTCAACCAATTATTCGAATAGTCGACTGATCGATTAATCGATAAACACTCAATGGATTAATCGTTAATTGTAACAATTAATGGTTTTTTCTGCTTTGATTAATCGATTATTTGATTTCTGAAATAAAACTATTAAACGTACCAGCCCTATTCATTCGCTTCACATGTCCTTAAAAGCTAATCCTTTTTAGCCTACTTTCGATTTTTGCAAAAAATGAAAGTAGACTTATGAGATCTACACAGGGCGAAAAATTGTGTGTCTGTCTCTGTGTGTGTGAGTCTGTGTGTGTGTGTGTGAGTCTGTGTGTTCGTGTGTGATTGTGTGTACTCTGAATGTCTGTGCCCACCCCCCCCTATCAATTCAAACACGGTGAAACCGAATTGAACAAAACTTGGTACATAGGTAGAACTAGCAAAGGGCACCTCAGTGTCATGTTTGATATCGCCGCCATCTTTACCAAAACTGAATAGCGGCCACTCAAACGTTCAAAACGTAAAATCAAATAACGACTAATCAAGTCATCCGATCTCTACCAAATTTGGTAACAACATACCTTCATATAGGACGCATCTTGTGACCAAACTACAAGGTCATCCGTCGTACCATTTCAGGATGGCGGCCGTGCGAATTATGCAAACATTATAATCCATATCATGGGACCCACCAGTTCCGATTATCGAGCCGAGAATCGTTTTAACTGTTCTAAAGGAAGAGGCACGTTCGAAATTAAAAGTTTATTTTGTAATACTATAGTGCAGAAGTGATTTAAAAAACTGAGCCGTCTCAGTACAAGGCAAGATGGCAGCGGATATCTTGTGCCTGACTTATATTTCACTAATTTGAGTATTGCATGCAATATTGCGTACTGTTACAAAATAAATAAACTTTGTATGAAATGCTTCATATATAAATAATATACTCCACTGATGAAATCGTTTAGTGTAAATCATTAATTGCTAACACGTTCTATGTAACTCATTTGATATCGGTTAATGTCTGTTCGCACGTTTGGCTCCGTGGTAAAGCGTTAGCCTATCAATCTTATAGCTGTGGTTCAAACCCTATCAGAGTTAGGTTTTTTGCTTGAATTTCTTTATATTTATTGTTTTGTAATGACTCAGACGTTTTAAAATTAATCGTTATATTGTGCATAGTACGATGGAAAATATATAATTTAAACAAAATTCGCCAGCAGATTTGCACGAGACATCTAGGAACAAAAAAGTGAATTATCATGGCGAACTGCACGCCGGCCAACAGATTAACTTACAGATTTTATTGAAAAGTTAATGTTTATGGCCGCTAGAATGCACTCAATTAGATGTCACGACTGGTCTACATGGGACTCCATTTATTAGTATACCATCGGCATTCTATGCGCATCGAATTTGAAGAATGACAAGATGATACTACGGATACATTTTTACTTTTTATTTTAAAGGGTTTGTAACAGCCTATTGTGCGTTATTTGAAAATGTTAATTGAAGTAAAGAACAAAACGATTTCACATAGTATCTGAACTCTAGCCATTGGTGCTAGTTCAGGATATTAATTAATACTTTTTTTGCAGCCAAATAGCAATCGAAAATATCCACATAGTTGGTATACACATGTCTCTGTATCATGGAAAGATTTGTTAATTCAATTAGGGTTGTGAAAGCCATGCACAGCCAGACGTGTAAAGTCATGCCTCAACTCAAAGTTGGATGTTGCCCGCGTCAGGCCGATTATGTAATAATAATAATAATAATTTTATTGTTTTTACGCCCCTTTTAACTACTGTCGCATTTAGAGACGCCGGGGTACCGGAATTTTGCCCCGAAGGGGATCTTTAACGTGCCAGTAAATCCACTAACACGGCTCCCTCACATTTGTGCACCATCAAATGCCAGCTGACTGCGCCAGGATACGAACCTGCAACATAGAGCCCAGCAAGCGAGAACGTTACCGCTGAGCCACGCAGCCAGTCCGGTCGATTATGTCTCCAGATCCATAACATTCTTTAGATACTTCTTATCTTTCTTTCTTTCTTTCTTTCTTTCTTCAATGATGGTAGCAGTTGTTTTCGAGGTTGTGGTGTTTGGTAGAGGTAAATATTTTTTAAGGTCTTCAACCAAGAAATGATTCTATTATACTCTTTGATAAAAACAACGAGTTATAACTATACTCATACATTTAGGAGACAGTAGGCTATATGTTCTTTACTGAACATCTTGGTTTTTTTCAGATAGCGTCGGTTATCTTCTCCACATGGCTATACAGTTCGTGGTTATGCCGTCTTCTATATTCTTCTAGGCTGTTCTATATTTCACGGGTCCCAAGATCTTATTCAAAATATATTCCCCCCAGGGGCTCACATTTAGTGGGACGTGGGCTAGCGATCACGGGACCTCAGCTGAGTCTGGCATTGCTTCCACTTACTTGTGCTGGGTTCCTCTACGTCCTCTTTCCTATCGACCTCTCTTGGTCAACACTTGTTCTCTTCCGACCCTGACGGTTTTAGGGTATCTGAGGACTAGGGAGTCTTTCACTTTCCCGCCTGAATTGGCCCTTGTATCATCTTTCCTGATACCCTTATTCTTCAAGGGGTCAGCCTTCTCCTGCCTTCTGCTCAAGGCCCTCAAGGAGGCAGGGTGTATGTAGCACCACAACTTCTGGTGCACCCTGGATATTGCTCCACCCTCAACGGCTCACGGCTGATGAGTTCGGGAGTTGGCAACCCCGAGGGTTTCCTGAGCTGGGTCTGGTTTTTCCCTTTTTCCACTGGCTTTGGGACGAGCCCTCCCCTCTTTGCCTTTCCTATCTGCCATTCCTGGCTCTCCGTCCTTCCAAGTCCCTCAAGCCTTGAGGGTTGAGGGCATTTCTTGTTCTGTCATTTATTTTAATTATTCTTATTTTGTTTTACATTTCTTCTACTAGTATGTATGTGTGGGTGATACCTTGCTCCGCTAATGAGTTCTCATGGGGGTCAATTAGGGAAATCCTAACAGGGGAAGTTGCCTGAGGCGTGTTTCACTGCCCCCCACTCCAAACTGGACGAAAGGTAAATATATTTTGGAATGTGTCAACCTGCCCTGATCTTCACGTTGTTCGCCACTATCTAGTCCTGTTATCTTAAAGACGTATTCGATACTACTCATTAGCAACTTTTGGTATTATTCCAGATTCCTGGTTTTCTTTAGCCTTGCACTTGATAAAGATAAGGTTCCGTTATTTTATTGGTGTTTCACAGCTACTATTCAGATCTGCACATTTTAATTTTCATGTTGTGGCTTCGTCAACATTCAAGTTAGCCTATATAGCCTGCACTATGAGCTTTAAAACGATATCTTGGGAACCAAAATGCTTATATGTATTCTGCTACAAAATAGGTGCATTCATAAATGAATTCCTTGTTGGAACACCTCCAATTTTGGCCCCGTTGTGACAACTCAACTTAGAATATTTATAGTTTCCTACATGGATAACATGTTAGCTGCACTGATTATACCTACGGAAACTCCACGGGGTAGTTGTCAGTCAACTCATGGCTTAACCAAAATTTCAGGAGAGGTTGCCGACCCCCACTCTCTTCCCAAACCCATTAGCGTGAGCTGACTGGACTGTTTGGGTTTAACCTAATTAGCGGAGTTCGACCATCCCGGTATGTGTGTAGTTAGTTTTAATTATAGTTTACATTACATCATCATAATCACTATCACCAAAACCATTAGGGGCCGATAACCTAGATGTTAGGTCACTTAAAACAACAATTATCATCAGCATCATTATCATCATTATTCAAAATTTTGCTTTATTTTCTTCTTATTTTTATTACTATTATTAGTCTATTATTAGGCCTATTATTATTATTATTATTCTTTCTCCTTCTTTCTTCGATTCGGCCAACTAGGGATCACGTCAGTTCAACTGTCTCTTCTTCCGAGCTCTAACTACCGCCCAGTGTTCCCTCATTCGTCTCCGGTGTTGTTCTTTTCTCTCTTGGAACCACGCCTTCCCTGTCTTCAGCTTCGGCTTTTCCTGGAAACCTTTGTGCGTACGTAGTTTTTCCTGAAGTGGAACACGCTCCTGGATATCTTTAGGGGAAATTTCCATTTCACGTAGATCTTTCTCAGCTTCCGTGAACCATGCCCCTTTGGTTTTCTTATCCTGAAAGTACGTCAATATCTGTTTTGATATCCTGCCTGGGCTCATTCGTGTCACGTGGCTATAAAAGGCAATCCTTCTTTTTCGAATCGTGTCACTGATCTTCTCCACGTGCTTGTACAATTCGTGGTTGTGACGCCTTCTGTACTCGCTGTTTACTTTGATGGGACCCAGGATTTTCCTCAAAATCTTCCTTTCTTTAGCCTCTAGTATTACCATTAGACCTTTCTTGTTCATTGTTAGAGTCTCTGCCGCATACAGAGCCTTTGGTCGAATAACAGTGCATTAATGTCTAATTTTGGCGTTTAAGGATATCGATCTCTTATTGTAGATGTCTTTAGTCAGGTTGTATGCCATTTCCATTTTATTAATGCGTGACATGAAGGCTTCCTTCTCTGATAGGTTAGGCTCTATCCATTCACCGAGGTATTTAAACTTTTCTGCCTTCTGAACTTTTTCTAGTCCGACCGACAGTTATTATTATTATTATTATTATTATTATTGATATGTAACATCTTTCCACTCGGTTGCTGGATATTTTTGTGGGAGTGATTTTGAAAAATGGGACGGAAGTGGATCGGAACGATCCAGCTGGCAGTGGTAAGAGGAAAAAATGAGCGCGCTGTGTCGGAAATTGATGCCATGACTTATTCTCGGCCATGTGTAATGTATATGACATACTGAACGGTAAACGCTCATGCGAACTCTGGTATCGAGTGATTGAAATACATAGAGACCTGTTTATTATGGAGGTGAGTGATCTAGATCCAAACCTTGCTTCCTTGAAATTGAGGAAATATCGCTGACCCAATTATAGATTTCTGATGAAAGACTCAGCATTTGCTCTTTGTTATTCTTGTATTTATATCAGTGCCATTCGGTACTGTCTTTGACCGTCTTAGTAGAGCAAACGTGTATGTCAGCGCCGGAATATCCCAGGTATTAAAAGCTCTCATAGTATTCCTACAGAACAGTTTTGATATCAGTATTTTTTGGTAAGTTCCCATTACATTCTCCTTTATACTTTTGCTGTGGAATGCTTCGAGCATACAATAGGATAGAGAGTGCGCCCGCTATGCTTCTACCGACCGACCGTGGGGACAAAATAAAATCAGCTGATGTTGGGCAAAACAAAGTTGTCTCCCATAAGAATAGCATTATGAAGTGACTACTGTATCATTTTAAACGATATTTATCATATCAATATGACTAATTTTAACAGAATCCATATGAAATTACGTGTTGGTCTTGAATGAAGATGGCCTGATTATTAGGGATTTCAGGTTATGAGCGGTGTCGCGTCTATTAATCTAGTTGATCCATATCGTGTTCTTTATTTAGGCTAGTGCTGGTGGAAGCTACAAATCGTCTAATAAAATGAGTTCCGTATTATAAACTACAATATTGTTACGTGCCACCCCTAGTGGCACTTTTGTTAACTGGATTACGGTGGGTAGGAAGCACAACACCAATTACTGCTTAAAGAAATAATTAACTTTATTGCGGCCAGAAAATTACACTACTCATCAGCGAATACAGCAATAGGAACCTTACTCCAGTTTCCTCAAGTCTCTTGCTTATGGAGAGCTCTTGCCCTTTCACTTGTCAACAAACCACAGAAGTTAATCCTCCCGCTAATGAGCCTAGTGGCCTTGACAGAACTACATGCAACTTCTTCCTAAAGTACGCCGACTACAGTTACTTACGATCACTTGCTGCACGCTGTTCACAAGCTGGGAGAAACAATGTCACTGGATTTCGTAACCACAATATCTCCGACACTCAGTGAAAGCACACTCACTCAAAACACAGGCAGACCCCTGTATGTTTCTCACTTCCTCGCTCCACTAGGGGTTTCGCAAGTCACCACACTTCTGTCGCTCAGGATAATCGCTCACACTAGCTCGTAAAACACAACAACAACCACTGCTTGATAGGTCGCACTTATATAGCAGGCCGGTGACTCAATAAATGCTTCTAGATCCATCCAGGGTTCACGGCTTCTCGTTGGTTTCCATCGCTGGTCCAGTCACGAATATTCTGGACTATCCCTTTTTCCTAGTAGCCCTGTTGCATAAGGCGCACGCAATACAGGAGGCAGGGCACAGCCCAGCCCTGGGGCAGTTGTGACTCATGCGGCGAGCGATGACACAAACTCACAGCCGTAACACCACCCCCTTCCTAAAAAGGCTGATCGTCCCGATCAATCATTGGTCCGTCTGTGTCCCTCCGTAGGCTGCCAGGCGATCTCGATGCACGATCTTCATCTTCGCCCTCGGGCTCCGCTGGATCCTATAGACGACATCGTTGATCCGTTTGACGACTCGGTACGGGCCCTCCCAACACTTCTGAAGTTTGGGTGACAGGCCTTTCTTCCGTAATGGGTTGAAGAGCCAGACCAGGTCGTCCTCGTGGAATCCGCCGGCATCCGTCTGCGGGTCGTATCGGGTCTTCATTCGGTCGGTTTCGATCCGCAGTTTCCTCCTCGCGAACGCGTGCACGTCCTCCAGTTGGTCGACCAGTTCTTGACAATACTGGCTTGCCGGGATCGGATCATTCCCAGGTCGGCCGAAGGCAAGATCGACAGGTAGGCGGAGCTCCCTCCCAAATATGGCCCGGGCTGGTGTGCACCGGGTGGCTTCATGCACGGCGGCGCGGTAGGCCAGGAGAAATAGTGGAAGATGTTTGTCCCAATCCCTCTGGTGCTCGCTGACGACTATTCGGAGATGGTTCTCGATGGTGCGATTGAATCGCTCTACCATCCCGTCGGACTGAGGGTGTAGCGGCGTTGTCCTTGTCTTCCGGATTCCCAGCAGCTGGCATAGGTTCTGGAACACCTGCGACTCGAAGTTCCTCCCTTGGTCGGAGTGCAGCTCCAGGGGTACTCCGTACCGCCTGACGAATTCCTTCACCAGGGTCTCTGCAATCGTCGCAGCTTCTTGGTTAGGGAGCGCATACGCCTCCGGCCATTTGGTAAAGTAGTCGCTGACGACTAATATGTAGCGGTTCCCTGCCTCGCTTAACGGGAATGGCCCAGCAACATCGATGGCCACTCTCTCCATGGGGCCGCCCACGTTGTAGGTCTTCAGTGGACCCCGTCGTCTTCGTCCTGGGCCCTTGCTGGCTGCGCAATCGTGGCACCTCGCGCAGTGGTTCTCCACGTCTGTTCGGCATCCGATCCAGTAGAACCGCTCTCTCAGCTTCTCCAGGGTCTTCTTTATCCCTAGGTGTCCACCAGATGATCCTCCATGAACTTCCTTCAGGACTTCCTCCGTCATAGCCTTTGGAATGACGACTTGTTCCCGAGATGTCTTCCCGTCGGTGCTCTCCCAGGTACGGCAGATGAGGCCATCCCTTACAATCAGCGAGTCCCACTGCGCCCAGTAGGACTAAAACTTTGGGCTGCAGTCACTCACAATGTTCCACCCGGGTCTGGGGACACAGGCCCTCTTCCATTCGGCTATCAGTCCCAGGTCATCATCTTCTGCTTGTGCCCGCGTGAAAGATTCGCGGCTCCAGCTCCCTTGAAGTTCCACGGTAGTCCTTCGGCACTGTATCCCGGTGTTCTCCTCCCTCCTAGTACAGAAGGTGCAGTCTTCGGGGCACGGTCTTCGTGACAGGGCGTCGGCGTTAGAATGCAGTTGGCCTTTCCTGTGCTGAATCTCAAAGTTGTACTGTTGAAGCCTCTCTAACCACCGCGCGAGTTGACCCTCGGGCTGCTTGAAGTTCAGGAGCCACCGCAGGGATGCATGGTCGGTCGTGATGAGAAATTCTTGCCCGTACAGGTACTTGTGGAAGTGTTCAATGGTCTTCACGATGGCGAGCAGCTCCTTCCTGGTGACGCAGTAGTTCCTATCTGGCTTTGACAAGGCCTTGCTGAAGTAGGCCACTACTTTCTCCTCGCCGTCCCCTACTTGCGACAGGATCCCCCCTATGCCAAAGTCGCTGGCATCGGTATCGACGATGAACCTTGTTCCAGGTCTGGGGTAGGCCAGAATAGGCGCGGTGCACAGAGCCTGCTTGAGTTGTTCGAAGGCACTGTGGCATTCTGCTGTCCACGTGAAGAGTTGGTCCTTCGCAGTCAGTCGATGTAAAGGTTTGGCGATGTCAGCGAATCATCTCACGAAGCGACGGTAATAAGTGCAGAGTCCCAGGAAGCTTCGTAGTTGGGACTTGTCCTTCGGAACTGGCCACTCCCTCACAGCTGCGGTCTTCTCTGGGTCGGTGCGCACCCCTTCTTCAGAGACGATATGCCCAAGGTACTGGTCTGCTTCTGGAAGAGCTGACACTTCTTGGGGCTCAACTTCAGCTGGGCAGCCCGTAGCTTCATCAAGATCTCCTTCAGGTTGCAGTAGTGCTCCTCGAAGCTTTTTCCCAGAACGATGACGTCGTCTAGGTAGACCAGGCAGGTCTCCAGTGTAGTCCCCTCAGAATGGACTCCATTAGCCTTTCGAAGGTCGCAGGGGCGTTGCACAGACCGAATGGCATGACGGTGAACTGCCAGAGCCCGCTGCCCACAGAGAACGCCGTTTTCTCGCGGTCCTTAGGGTGGACCTCCACCTGCCAGTAGCCACTCTTCAAATCCAAGGTGGAGAACCATCTTGATCCTGATATGGTGTCCAGCGTGTCGTCGATCCGGGGTAGAGGGTAGCTGTCCTTCTTCGTGACGTCGTTCACCCGCCTGTAGTCCACGCAGAACCTGGTGGAACCGTCCTTCTTCCTCACAAGCACGACCGGAGAACTCCAAAGACTATGTGATGGCTCGATCACCCCTTGATCCTTCATCCCTTCTACCATCCGGTCGAATTCGGCTTGCTTGGCGAGCGGGACACGTCGGAATGGGGCCCTAATCGGTGCGCTGTCCCCAACGTCGATTCTGTGCTGGACCAAGCTTGTCCTGCCGAAGTCTTTGCTCCCCATGGAGAAGACATCCTGGAATTCACGTAGCAGGTCCTGAAGTTGGCGTGATTGCTCCTCGTCTAAATGGTCCTGGGATCTTTGGTACAGCTTCAGTAGTTCTTCTGGCAGGGCGCGTCTTCTTCGGTTGTGCGTCTGCAGGTGTCCGTCCATCGTGTCTGTGATGCGGGCAATCCAGGTAACGGGCTCGCAGACTCCTAGGTTGGTGTCCCGGTGAACCGTAATGTCGTTCAGGTTGGACAGGCGGACGTACGGCCGAGACGTCGTGTTGATGAGAGTCTTGACAACTAGCAATCCTTTTGTCTGGATGTCCTCATATTTTGGCTCGATGACAGCCGCCACTCCCTCAGCAGTTCCGTCGACAATTACGGCAGCGCTGACCTCCGTCCTGGCGGGAACGATGACATCTTCTCTCAGCCTTACTCGACGTGCGGTGATGGACTCGTGCGCAGGTTGCAGAGCAAGTTCCTCACCTCCGAAGTGCAGAGTGTTGGTACTCAGATCCAAGATGATGTTGTTCTGGTCCAGGAAGTCCAGTCCGATGATCACTTCATTTGATACGTCAGCCACAAGCACTGGATGCTTTATCGCCCGTCGACCAATGACGAACTCCAGTGATGCTTCGCCATGTACCGGTGCGGTCTCTCCGGTCGCGGTTATTAGCTGGAGGTTCCTTTGTGTGGGTTGAACTCTCCACTTCGGGATCACGGTGGGACTGACGATGGTCCTCTATGCTCCCGTGTCGATTAGCATGGGCCAGCTCTCTCCGTTGACGACTCCGTCGACCATCAGGCTGCTATTATCCCCCCGTAACTGCGTCACTCGGACTTGAACTGCCGGGGCTTGACGACTGTCACAAGCCAACCTTTGCCCCCCTAGGCTGGCTGATACTTGCTTTCCTGGGCCGCGTGGTTTCCCTACGACTGACTGTCCCGACGGAAACCCTTGGCGGCGGCGATCACCGCAGTCCTTGCTCAGGTGGCCTCTCTTACGGCAGGTCCAGCAGGTCAGTAGTCCTCTTCCGGGCCGCCTCTCCGGATGTCCTTCGGCTACGTTTTTGTTGGTGGTACTGCGATTCTTGAAGAAACGGCTTAGCGCCTCCATCAATTTGTCGGCCAGGAGCTTGGTCTCGTTGGTTTTTACTGGTTCGTCGACGTCCACTTGACGCACCCGCGCGTGCATTCTAGATACCTGTTTTGCCGTCTCGAACTCAAGTGCGTGGCTCAGCGCATCTGTCAGGGTCTTATTGAGCGCGAGTCGCAGCGCCTGTTGAGTGTCCGAGTCCCGTAGCCCGTCGGTGAAAGTCTGCGTCGCTATCTGCTCCAGAAAATCGGCCGGCGCTGTTGGGTAGGCGAGCCTTACGAGACGTGCGCTGTCCATCTCGAACTCCTGCAGGGTTTCCGCGTTCTTTTGTACCCGGGTCCGGAGCTGCATCTGGTAGGCCCGCTGAAGATGGCTATCTCCATATCGGGACTCCATATGGGCGATCAGTGAAGCGTAGTCCTGGGATCCAGTCGGGATGGCCTGAAGGACGTTAAGGGCGTCACCTCTCAGCGCTACAATGAGAGCTGTAGCCTTTTCTGTGTTGTTCCAGTTATTTATGGAACAGGCCGCCTCGAACTGACGTAAGTAGGTGTTCCACGGGACCTTTCCGTCGAAGGTTGGGGGCGTCACTCTGCTATGTCCCGTTCCTGATATTCCCGGTGTAACGGTGGGCGGGACTTGGCGCAGCTCGGCAACTTCCTCTCGTAGAGCGTTGAATTTCTCTTCCACCCCCGTCAGTGGGCGTTGGCGCAGCTCGGCAACTTCCTTTTGTAAGGCGTTGAATTTCACCTCCACCCCCATCAGCGGGCGTTGGCACAGCTCGGCAACTTCCACTTGTAAGGCGTTGAATTTCTCCTCCACCCCCATCAGCGGTCGTTGGCACAGCTCGGCAACTTCCACTTGCGAGGCGTTGAACTTCTCCTCCACCCCCATCAGCGGGCGTTGGCGCAGCTCGGCAACTTCCACTTGTAAGGCGTCGAACTTCTTTTCCACTGCTGCGACTTCCTCACGTAGGCCCTGTTCTAATTTCCTTTGGCTCTCCTCTAATTTGTCAGCAGACACTCTTCCAGATTTTTCTGGTCATCCAGAAATTTGGTGGTTAGGTCCTCTGCTAACTTATTCTGGCCGTCCTTCAGGTCCTCTGCTAGCTTATTCTGACCTTCTTCTAATTTGGAAGTTAGGTCCTCGGCTAAACTTTTCTGGCTGTCTTCCAATTTGACAGTTAGCTCCTTGGTTAAATTCTTCTGGCCGTCTTCTATGCCATTTAACTTTTCTAGCAATGCTGCCAATTGCTCCTCCATTTTAGTTGTTTGCCTTGTAAAGGGCATGCACTCACAGGAAAATTAGAGAAAATGACCTGCTCGGGTTTTGAAACCAGGACCGTCAGGTGTTGTGCTTGAGTTCGTAATCCGGCTTCTGACACCAGTTGTTACGTGCCACCCCTAGTGGCACTTTTGTTAACTGGATTACGGTGGGTAGGAAGCACAACACCAATTACTGCTTAAAGAAATAATTAACTTTATTGCGGCCAGAAAATTACACTACTCATCAGCGAATACAGCAATAGGAACCTTACTCCAGTTTCCTCAAGTCTCTTGCTTGTGGAGAGCTCTTGCCCTTTCACTTGTCAACAAACCACAGAAGTTAATCCTCCCGCTAATGAGCCTAGTGGCCTTGACAAAACTACATGCAACTTCTCCCTAAAGTACGCCGACTACAGTTACTTACGAGCACTTGCTGCACGCTGTTCACAAGCTGGGAGAAACAATGTCACTGGATTTCGTAACCACAATATCTCCGACACTCAGTGAAAGCACATTCACTCAAAACACAGGCAGACCCCTGTATGTTTCTCACTTCCCCGCTCCACTAGGGGTTTCGCAAGTCACCACACTTCTGTCGCTCAGGATAATCGCTCACACTAGCTCGTAAAACACAACAACAACCACTGCTTGACAGGTCGCACTTATATAGCAGGCCGGTGACTCAATAAATGCTTCTAGATCCATCCAGAGTTCACGGCTTCTCGAGGTTTCCATCGCTGGTCCAGTCACGAATATTCTGGACTATCCCTTTGTCCTAGTAGCCCTGTTGCATAAGGCGCACGCAATACAGGAGGCAGGGCACAGCCCAGCCCTGGGGCAGTTGTGACTCATGCGACGAGTGATGACACAAACTCACAGCCGTAACAATATCATCTGTAAAACACTCCCTTTCACAATAGGTTAATAGCGGTGCCAATAATAGTATAAAATACCGGTGTATCAACAATTTCACGTGAGGTTTCTTCTATGTCAGATGTTACACATCATATGCGACTACTGTAAGGCTCGTGTTTATTTATTATTTATTATTATTATTAGTATATTATTATTATTTAAGTCGGGTTTAGCTGCAAGTGAGTATGCCTAGTCTACATATTGGAGGAAGGTGAGTCTGGAGGAGAAATATGAGCTGGTGTAATAACCAACGGTTCCCCTTAACTCAGGTACTGAGCTGAATTTTATGCCCTCTTTGACGGTCTCATCTCGGCTGTGCTTACTTTTTACTTGGCTTCCGTCATCGAGGAGCGGCTAGGCTATTTGGACTTATTAGCTTCAAACACGATGAGAAGTGGAGCACGCTGCGCGCCATACAATATATTTAATAAGATATTATCTAGAAGCATTCCCTCCAACCCAACTATGAAATTAAGACTACAGGGGAAAAGGTCAGATACACCAAAAGTGAATTGAAAATATTGCCACCAGTAGGTCACGACTTTTAGAAGATTTTCGCCCTTGATAGAGCGATGTTTTCATTGGAGCAAGAATAATTTACAGGAGAAAGATAGAAACAAAGTTGGGGAAAGACCAGTTTGGTTTCAGGAAAAACGTAGGAACAAGGGAAGTTGTACTAAGTCTTACGCTGACTTTAGAAGGTAGAATAACGAAAGATAAGAGAACGTTCATAGCATTTGTAGACTTAGGAAAGGCTTTTGATAACGTTGATTGGAATAAGTTATTCGAAATGTTGAAAAAGATTGGAATATAGTACAGGATAGGAGGATGATCTCGTTTGTAAATTATGGCGCTATCTGCTTGTTATTCAGTGGACTGTATTACGTCTAAGTTGTTGTTATTTGAGTCTTCCGACTTTTGACTGGTTTGACGCAGCTCTCCATGCCTCCCTGTCCTGGGCTAATCGTTTCATCTCTACATAGCTACCACATCATACATCCGAGGCAATCTGTTTAACATATTCTAACCTTGGTCTACCCCTACAGTACCGACAGTTGTGGCTTCGCGGGCTAAAGCGCTGCGTTAGGTCAAGGGGCCAAGCTCTCTGCTGAGTCGGTAGACGCGTGGGTTCGAACCCACCGTCGGCTGTCCTTGAAATGGTTTTCCGTGGTTTCCCATTTTCAACACCAGGCAAATGCTGGGACAGTACCTTCTGACAGGCCACGGCCGCTTCCTTCCACATCCTTGCCCAGTTTCATTCATCTTCATCCATTCCATCTCTCATCCCGACGCGCAGGTCGCCCACGGGCGTCGACTAGAAAGACCTGCACTCGGCCTCTCAGGAGGCTGCACGAAAAAAAAAACCTACAGTTCTTGTACTCGACCCTTCCTTCCATAACTAAGCTTGCTATTCCTGGGCATCTTAGTATGTGTCCTACCAACTTATCTCTTATCTTCATTAGCAGTCGCCAGAAACATCTCTCCACTCCCACTCGTCTTAATACCTTTTCATTTGTTACCCTATCTACCCATCTGATCTTCATCATTCTCCTGTAACACCATATTTCAAACGCTTCAATTCTCCTCTTTTCTGCTGCACCAATAGTCCAAGTTTCACTTCCATATAGCGCCACGCTCCAGACAGAGGCTTTCAAAAATGACTTCCAAATACCTAAATCTATATTTGATGTCAACAGATTCTTTTTCTATAGAAATGCTTTTCTTACCTGAGTCAAGCTACTTTTTATATCCTCTTTGCTTCATCCGACACTGATTATTTTGCTTCCTGAGTAACAGAATTCTCCCTGTTCCTTTAGCTTTTCACCTGCCTTTTCACGTCTAAGTGCCAAAAAAGAAAGCTAACGGAGCTTGCAGCAACCAGTCCGAGGCGAGCAGTGTGTGATAACGGACACCGTATAGCCCAAGTTTCAGGATTCAAATACCAGCTAAGTTTACAACTCCAGTGTATTGTATCATTTGTGTGCCCGCTACATTGACAAGCTAACCACATTACAATAGAACACCAGCTTAAATAGGAACGTTTGAATTACTGTAGAATCATAACAAAATAGTGAAGACAAAATCATGCTTGAAGTTCGCCACAATAATAACGCAACAATATAGTAGAAGTGTTTCAAACCGAATGAGTAGACTATTTTTTTTTTTTTTTTTTTTTTTTTGCGTATGGCTTTTGTGCCGTGAGTGTCCGAGGACATGTTCGGCTCGCCAGTTTTGTAGCTGCTTCGAGGCGGACACCCAATGGGTGAGCTACACGTACCGTCGCGTGTGGAGTGTTATCTGGGGAGGAAAATTTGAATTTAAGGACAAAGAGTTGGAAGGTAGTGGCAGTGGCCTATAGTTAGGGACAAACCCTGGCATTTGCCTGGAAGGAAGATGGGAAACCGCAGAAGACCGACCTTCTTCAAGGTTGCCGGCGGGGTGATTCGAACCTCCTCGCCTCCCGTAACGACCACGGCTAACTCACCAGGTAGTAGACTAATGAAAATTCACAGCCTGCTTCCAGTCTCCGACCGGGTCAGGAATGGAATGAATGAAACCCCCATCTAGCGGCGAGGATATGGACTGTGCCGGCTGCCGAGGCTTGACGCACTCCTCTGGGGCAATGATTAAATGAATGACGGATGAAATGAAATGATAGTGGAGAGTGTTGTTGGAATGAAATTTTGACAGGGAAAACCGGAGTACCCGGAGAAAAACCTGTCTGCCTCCGTTTTGTCCAGCACAGATCTCACATGGAGTGGCCGGGATTTGAACCACAGACCCAGCGGTGAGAGGCCGGCGTGCTGCCGCCTAAGCCACGGAGGCTTTTGTAGTAGACTAATAATATCTGTAAATAAAATTGACACATTAGGCAAGTTATTATAAAATATTGTAATCTAAATATTGTTTGTATATTATTGTGTCTAAATGTAATTCATTAAAACTCAGCGCTTCTTCTAGGTTTGTGCCGTGTCTTGTGTAGGGTTTCGCCTAGGACACCAAGCTGGCTCATCGGCGGTCTCTTTGTGTCCCCGCCCGGACCCCCACAGGAGTAACGAACAGCGGGCTACCTCCCTATATATAGAATGCAACTGCACTACTTTACTGCGAGACACGGCACAAACCTAGAGGAATTGCTGAGTTTTAATTCACCGGCCGTGAAAGCCGATATACCATATTTTTAGCCTACTTTCGATTTTTGCAAAAAAATGAAAGTAGACTTATGAGATCAACACAGGGCGAAAAAAGTGTGTCTGTCTGTGTGTGTGTATGTGTGTGTGTGAGTCTGTGTGTGTGTTTGTATGTGTGTGTGTGAGTCTGTGTGTGTGTGTGTGTGTGTGTGTGTGTCTGTGTGTGTGTGAGTGCGTGTACTCTGAATGTCTGTCCCCCCCTATCAATTCGAACACGGTGAATGCGAATTGAACGAAATTTGGTACAAAGGTAGCACTAGCAAAGGACACCTCAGTGTCATGCCTTATATCGCCGCCATCTTTACTAAAACTGAATGGCGGCCACTCAAACGTTCAAAACGTAAAATCAAATAACGACTAACTAAATCATCCGATCTCTACCAAATTTGGTAACAACATACCTTCGTATAGGATGCGTCTTGCGACCAAACTACATGGTCGTCCGCCATACCATTTCAGGATGGCGGCCGTGCGAATTAAGCAAATTTTATAATTCATATCATGGGACCCACCAGTTCCGATTATCGAGCCGAGAATCGTTTTAACTGTTCTAAAGGAAGAGGCACGTTCGAAATTAAAAGTTTATTTTGTAATACTATAGTGCAGACGTGATTTTAAAAAGCTGAGCCGATTCAGTAATAAGACAAGATGGCAGCGGATATCTTGTGCCTGACTTATATTTCACTAATTTGAGTATTGCATGCAATATAGCGTACTGATACAAAATAAATAAACTTTGTATGAAATGCTTTATATATAAATAATATACTCCAGTGATGAAATCGTTTAGTATAAATCATTATTTGCTAACAAGTTCTATGTAAGTCATTTTATATAGAACGATATTCGTTGACACAATTAGCTCAGTGGTAGAGCGTTAGCCTATCGCTCAAATGCCTATGGTTCAAACCCGATCAGAGCTAGGTTTTTTGCTTGAAATGTTATATGTTTATTGTTTTGTAATGACTCAGATGTTTTAAAATTAAGCGTTATATTGTGCATATTATGGTGTAAAATATATATTTAATTAAAACATAATTCGCCAGCAGATTTACTCGAGACATCTAGCTGCCAAAAAGGTAACTGCACGCCGACGTACTTATTAACTTCCAGATTTTATTGAAAAGTATCTTCTTCTGGCCGCTAGAATGCACTCGCTCTGTTAGGATTATATTGTTCGATATTTCACCACTAGATGTCACGACTAGTCTACGTGGGGCTCCATTGATTACTATACCATTGGCATTCTATGCGCATCGAATTTGAAGAATGACAAGATGATACTACGATACATTTTTACTTTTTATTTTAAAGGGTTTGTAACAGCCTATTTTGCGTTACTTGAAAATGTTATTTGAAGTAAAGAACAAAACGATTTCACATAGTAACTGAATTCAAGCCGTTGGTGTTAGTTCAGGTTATTAATTACTACTTTTATTTCAGGCAAATAGCAATCGAAAATATCCACATAGTTTGTATACACACGTCTCTGTAGGGTCATGGAAAGATTTGTTAATTCAATTAGGGTTGTGAAAGCCATGCACAACCAGACGTGTAAAGACATGCCTCAACTCAAAGTTGTATGTTGCCCAAGGCAGGTCGTAAATGTAATAATAATAATAATAATAATAATAATAATAATAATAATAATAATGTTATTGGTTTTACATCCCTTTTAACTACTGCTGCTTTTAGAGACACCGGGGTGCCGGAATTTTGGCCCGAAGGGGATCTTTAACGTGCCAGTAAATGTACTGACACGGCTCCCTCGCATTTGTGCACCCTCAAATGCCAGCTGACTGCGCCAGGATACGAACCTGCAACCTAGGGCCCAGCAAGCGAGAACGTTACCGCTGAGCCACGCAGCCAGTCCGGTCGATTATGTCTCCAGATCCATAAAATTCTTGATATACTTCTTATCTTTCTTTCTTCAATGATGGTAGCAGTTTTTATCTAGGTTGTGTCGTTTGGTAGAGGTAAATCGTTTCTAAGGTCTTCAACAAAGAATAGTTCTATTATACTCTTTGATAATAACAACGAGTTATAACTATACTCATACATTTAGGAGAAAGTAGGCTATATGTTCTTTACTGAACATCTTGTTTTATTCATTACCTTAAGTGTGTAGGATCTGATGATGATCGCTTAACGATCGAAACGTCATACAATTAAGAACCCCCTCCTTTTTGTACATAAAAACGAGTTATTTTGTGATAAATATCTGATGTAATATCGCCATCTTGGCCGACACGCCAGAGGATTTGAATGAGTTTTTGAATGGAATGGACTTCGTCTTGAGGAAAGAATTCTTGATGAAAATCAATAAATGTAAAATAAAAAAAAAGATACGAGCCTTACAGTAGTCGCATATGATGTGTAACATCTGACATAGAAGAAACCTCACATGGAATTGTTGATACACCGGTATCTTATACTATTATTGGCACAAATATTAATCTATTGTAAAAGAGAGAGTTTTACAGATATTTTAGTTTATAATACGGAACTCATTTTATTAGATGATTTGTAGCTTCCACCAGCACTAGCCTAAATAAAGAATACGATATGGATCAACAATATTAATAGACGCGACACCGCTCATAACCTTAATAGGTCCTCTTGATTCACAGACCAACACGTAATTTCATATGGATTCTGTTAAGATGAGTCATATTGATATGATAAATATCGTTTAAAAAGATAATCTGGTAGCAAGAATGTCTACCCCGTTCGGGATTCGAACCCGAGATCTCTAGATTCACAGTCATAGGCGCTAACACCACGGCTATTTCGACTACGCAAATATTGTGCACAAGATGGTGACTTATTTCCACGTTCCAATAATACTGCATTACGGAATTACGTTTCATTTATATTTTGCTTGTTTCGATAATGCTCCTGCGTGAAATTGCGTTTTAAAATGCCTTATGAATAGGCCGTCTTGTGAGTAAAGTAAAGAGAATGTATTCAGCATTAGTTCATGAAGGCTTGCTCAATTCTTGTATAACTACAACGATTATATTATATTGATGACTGCATTACCGTTATGTGGGTTAATATTTGAATAGCCATTGTGCAGAAACATAATACCGGCAATGCCGACTACTTACAATGTTTGATATTAAGGCATTTAAATACTGATACGAAGACTTCGAACATGTACCATGTGCTTTGTTTCAATCACTTGACACCAGATTTCGCATGAGCGTTTACCGTTCAGTATGTCATACACATTCCACATGGCCGAGAGTACATCATTGTATCAATTTCCGACACCGCGCGCTCATTGTTTCTCTTACCACTGCCAGCTGGATCGATCGATCGAGTTGGCAGTGCGTCTTACACTTCCGTTCGAGTCACCACTGCCAGTTAGCACACTTCCGTTCGAGCACACTTCTGTTCGATCGAACGGAAGTGTGCCAGTTGGTGCCACCTCAATCTTTCCGATCCACTTCCGTCCCATTTTTCAAAATCACTCCCACAAAAGTATCCAGCAACCGAGTGGAAAGATGTTACACATCACAAAAAGATACGAGCCTTACAGTAGTCGCATTTATGATGTGTAACATATGACATAGAAGAAACCTCATATGAAATGGTTGATACCCCTTATTATTCCCTTTGTCCTACGGGATCGGGGATGAGATGCGATGGAAGTCTTTGTGGCGGATGGTTTCTACGGCCGGATGCCCTTCCTGATGCCAACCTCACGAGAGGAGTTAATGAGAAATGAAATGAATGATGGTGAATGAAACTGTCTATGGATGTGGAAGGAAGTTGCCGTGGCCTGTCAGAAGGTACCGTCCCAGCATTTGCCTGGAGTTAAAATGGGAAACCACGGAAAACCACTTCAAGGACGGCAAATTGTGGATACACCGGTATTTTATTATATTTTTGGCACAAATATTAATCTATTGTAAAAGGGAGTGTTTTACAGATATTGTAGTTTATAATACGGAACTCATTTTATTAGAGGTTTCGTACCTTACGCCAGTACTAGCCTAAATAAAGAATACGATATGGATCAACTAGATTAATAGACGCGACACCGCTCATAACCTTAAATTCCCTATAAATAGGCCAACTTGCGAGTAAATGCAATGTGCACAGCAATAGATCATGAAAGGCTTGCCCAGTTCCGGACCTCTTGATTCACAGACTAACACTTAATTTCGTATGGATTATGTTAAAATTAGTCATAATGATATGATAAATATCGTTTAAAACGATAATCTGGTAGCAAAAATATCTAAGCCGACCGGGATTCGAAACCGACTTCTCTAGATTCAAAGCCAATGACGTTAACCCCACGGCTATTTCGACCACACGATTATTAGGTACAAGATGGTGACTTATATTCACGTACCAATAATACTGCATCACGGAATTGGCAACTCAAATTAACACTTGGGGCGCAGTGGTCGGTCTGAATAAGTAGGATAAAAATACTCAATAATACGCGTTTGATATGGAACACTTTTTTTTCGGTTATAATCAGTATGCGGTCCCTAAAATAATGACAGTGTTATTTTAAATTGTATATATGTATAACTGAGTGATACACGTGATCTAATTTGTGTGTTCCACTGGATTTTATGTGGCAATTGCATATTATCAAGCATCGGTTGTCTGCTGGTATTTGTTTTTGAGCAGTTCGAGTCAGTCAGAGTCATGGTGCTGTTACGTTTGACTTTGCTCACTGCACCATAGGCTCTAGAAATTATTTGCTGCATGGTAGGGCGAAAGGATGAGTTTAACTTGTTTTAAAACTCGGGGGAGACAGGAATTGCTTGATTTGGATGGTTAGCAGGTGGTTTGGTGTTGAATATCGGACAGGTAGCAGGTTCTCGCAGAGTAGATATTTACTCTTCGAAGTCAAATTAGGCCTATATGACTCGTATTGGAATGGCTCGGAGGGAAAGATGAGACAAGGGCCAATTAAGGCGAGAAATTAAAAGGCTCCCTAGGCCTCGGATACCCCAACACCATCGGGGTTGGAAAAGAACAAGAGTAAGAAAGAAGAGAATCGGACAGGATATTGTAACAGCTATCAAAACAGCGTCATTGCCAGCGAGTGTCGTGTTATGGGGGCTCTAGGAATCATCCCAGCATTTGCCTGGAGTACAACTGGGGGAAATCACAAAAGAATCACTTCCAGGACAGCTCAGGCGACGGGAATCGAAGCCATCTCTTCTCAGTTTTGCCTCTCGAGGGAGTCGTGTCAGTAGATTTACTGGCACGGTCGGTGCGAAATTCCAGCACTCTGGTATTGCTTAAAGTCGCAGTAGTTAAAAGGGGCGTGAAACCAATTACATTATTAATGTTTATGTTCGACGATGTCGAAATGTAAATATTATATGTCAGAAAACTGTATCATAATGACGGTCATTATAACACTGTCTTTCATTATGAAACTGTTTCTCCCACCAATCAGAGCTCAAGAAACCAATTAGGAAAGGATAGCATCGTACCTGCGCTGACTTCCACGGCCTTCTATTTTTAAATTTCACTGCGTGGCTTCTAGAGTCACAGTGGTGTATTCCAGGAGGCCAAGGTATTCTCTGCGTCCCATGCGCTCGGTACAGTACATAAAACTGGCGAAATCTCGACAGATATTTATGAATATTTATGTTCGAACAGAAAATAGTTATAATTATCGCCGAACACTAACTGTCGTATGCAACTCGCCTATAATGGTAATTAAGACACTCGCATGGAAATTATAAAACTCGATTCACTCGTTTTATAAACATACTCATGTCTTAATTATTGCCATTATAGGCTCGTTGCATAATGTACTATTCTTCTACAGTATTGTGTCTGTTATAATAAATACAGAAAAAACAATAAAATACCCTACTAGTGAAAATATACCGTACTGAAACGTATCCACCGCTTGGAAATATGTAATTTGCACGAATATTAGTGTTGACTACATGATAAATAGTGTTAAAAAATAAGATGTTTAGTAAAGAACATATAGCCTACTTTCTCCTAAATGCATGGGTGTCGTCATAACTAATTTTTCAAGGAATATAATTAAATAAAGAGTTATTGCAGCCAAGTGGCCATACATTAATTTTTTTAAACATTTGATTGTTTGAGATGTATCTATGTCTTTACTCTTCAGAACTAAGTTCCATTAGTGATCTTGTATTGTTCTTGCATAAGAGAATGTGGTATTTGTCGCACTTTTCGTTGCACTGTATGCACACACATTTCTCAGAGATGCTGTGGTATGATGTTATGCGGCATGTCTTGTGATGGAAGCCATGGACCGCCAGCCTGTTGACTGCGCTTCTCATCTGCTGGTTAGCTTTTGCCCAGCTTCGGTCGATCATGGCACTCATGCCGTTGAATTCGTCTTCTACTTTTTCCTTCTTTTGCTGCCTTTCTGCTAGGAGATTGCTGTATGGTTTGGTGGTTGGTAGTAGTAGTGTATATTTTAGTTCCTCTGTCAGGAAAGATTCTCTTACCAGTAAATATGTATACCTGGAGGATGTATATTTTGAGACGCCTAGTGTTTTCTTTAGATACAGTGCTTTCACATTCTCTATTGTTCTTAGATCTCTTGTTTTCAAGTAGTCCAATATTATTTGAAGTCCATATGTCAGGATTGGTACTATTTTGACTCTGAAAATCTTCATTGCAGTGTCTAATGATAGTGATTGAATTTTTCTGATGTCCCTCATTGCACCGATGGCGGTTATTGTCTTTTGTTTTATGTGTTTGTTGAAGGAGTTTCCTGATGTTTGGAAGGTGATTCCTAGATCTTTGTATTCATTTACTATTTCTATTTTCTTTTCTTCAAGGCTTAGCTTGTCTTTTTATGCAACCCTTCCCCCTTTTCTAAACACCATTAAGGAGCTCTTCTGTGTGTTGATTTTCAATGCGTTCTCCTCAGCCCAGATGGTCAGGTTGTTAAGGAATATAATTGAATGTTGGTTGTAGTAGCTTGTTGAATAACAACGTGCCATATTATACATTGATTGATTGAATCCTCACCTAAAATATGGGCTAGCGAGCAAACAATAGCCTTCATTTTGACCCAACGGGACGGCACGGCCCAGCACGATACGGCACAGTCGGCCTGAAATGTAAGTCACTGCTATGGTATAATAATTCAATTATAAGGTGTTATTATCTTAGTGGTCACCCTCACATGGGAATTTAATTTTTTGGCAGAGCGGGGAACCGAACCCAGAATCTTTAGATACACAGTCTTAACACATACAGTACCCCCCGAGACCACAGTAGTCTCCCCAGTTGGTTGCGAGCAAGTCTAGCACATTTTCCATCTACGTAATCGCTTTCTTGCAGCTGTCCGTCTCGTGGCGTAGTGGCTAGCATTCTTGGCTGTCACCCCTGAGTTCCGGCTTCGATTCCTGGCTCTGCAAAGAAATTCTGATTCTATGTCTATAATAATAATAATAATAATAACCCCTGCCACTACAGCCCATGAAGAGCCTAGGCCTACCAAGCGACCGCTGCACAGTGGGTCAAAATCGAAATCTAGGAGGACAAAATTATTTATTTTCATAATTAAAAAATCAAAATCTACTACTCCGACAGCATTCTCATAGAATTGCCGCTCGCTATTCTGGGATATAAACGCAACTTAGTGTAAATCTGTCACCACTGTTCGAGCAGTCTGAATTGGAGGGTGAATGTAAGTGGCTGTGGTTTGGTTGTCTTTGTGGTTAGTGTGATGCTTTAAAATGGAACAGACAGCTGAAGGTATCATCTTTGAAACTTGTTTCAGTTATTAAGGGTGTAATTGTTACGTAATGTTAGCTATATTTGCATTATATAATATTTAATTATTATTTTTAAATTACATTTTCACTTAGATTTTTAGTATGTCGCGTCACTCTGCGTCACTTTCTACTTAATGTTAAAATGTAGATAAAGTATTTTAGTTTACGCCTGTTATAAGATTTTTTGCATCTTTTTGCAACTTACTTAGTTATTTTACGTTTTAGAAGATGCCGCGCAACCAGTTCTCACACGTTTACAACGGTTTGAAGCACTGGGTTCGACGATTATGTCAAAAGTGGAACATTGTGACTTTGTTAAAAGTAAATTAGAGGTAGAAAATTGTTCTTCAGAGATAACTGAATGCTCTATCCAACTGATAGTCATAGACAATTTCTTGCATGTGTAGACGTAGCTTTAAAAAGGTTTTATGAAGAAAAAAAATATACATTGCTTTCACTCTAAATTCATGATTAAAACGTAAAAATAATTTTGTCCCCCTAGATTTCGATTTTGACCCACTGTGCGCTGCCCAGCCATTTGGTCTCCAGATATCAGGGGGACGCGTAAACTGCGTATCTGGTCCCCTGGGCCGTTACTCTTCGTTTTCGTGACCGGGACGCTGCCTCACTGTCAGACAGCTACTCAATTGTCCTCACGAGGCTGAGTGCACCCCGCTCCAACCCTCACGTTAGTTTCTAAAATCCATGATGGAGCCGGGAATCAAACCCTGGGCCTCCGGGTGAGAGGCAGGCGCCCTGCCCCAACACCACGGAGTCGGCTGATTTTTTGTCTACCCCTCATTAATTCCGTTTTCAACGGGGTCGGGAATGAGATGCGATGAAATTCCACGTGGCTGATGGTTTCTATGGCCGGATGCCCTTCCTGACGCCAACCTCACAAGAGGAGTTAATGAGAGATGAATGAAAGTTCAATTTCAAGTAGTTCCAACTTTGGCAACCAGATGCCACTGTCAACATCCAACGGCGAACGTTGGAACTTGATAGAGCGTTTCTAAAGCAAATAACCTAAAAATTTAGCTACACACCCCGAATTGTAGTGGAAGGTTCTTTCTCATGCCATAAATCTATGACAAGGGCCCGCCGGCTTTACTTCCCCTCCGAAGGAGGCATACTGAGGGATATTGAAAATCCACAGCCTGCTTCCAGTCTCCGACCGGGTCAGGAATGGAATGAATGAAGCCCCCATCTAGCGGCGAGGATATGGACTGTGCCGGCTGCCGAGGCCTGACGCACTCCTCTGGGGCAATGATTAAATGAATGACAGATGAAATGAAATGATAGTGGAGAGTGTTGCTGGAATGAAATTTTGACAGGGAAAACCGGAGTACCCGGAGAAAAACCTGTCTGCCTCCGTTTTGTCCAGCACAGATCTCACATGGAGTGACCGGGATTTGAACCACGGCCCCAGCGGTGAGAGGCCGGCGTGCTGCCGCCTAAGCCACGGAGAGACTGAGGGATATTAACTCTCTGAAAAATCCGACGACTTCGGCCGGGTTTGAATCTACGATATTGGGCATAGCAGTTCAGCATGTTACCGACTACACCACCGAAGCCGCCAGCCAAGGAATTCTACTTAGTTATTGTTGTTTTAAGGTGTGAAACTACGAGGTCATCTGCCCCTCCAAGAAATCCTGATTAAAACTTAATAAAATAATATAAAATGAAATTAATTTTTTTTAAATATTTAGTTCCGTGAAGAACTATACAGCCTATTTTCATGTAGCCTATATTACTTATGTTAACTGCCTGTGTTGTTGTTTGAGTCTTCAGTATTTTGACTGGTTTGATGAAGCTCTCCATGCCTCACTGTCCTGAGCTAATCGTTTCATCTCTACATAGTTACCACACCCTACATCCGAGATAATCTGTTTAATATATTCTACTCTTGGTCTACGCCTACAGTTCTTGTCCTCGACCCTTCCTTCCATAACTAAGCTTGCTATTCCTGGATGTCCTAGTATGTGTCCTACCAACCTATCCCTTCTCTTCACTAGCATTCGCCAGAAACATCTCTCCTCTCCCACTAGTCTTAATACCTCTTCGTTTGTAACCCTATCTACCCATCTGATCTTCATCATTCTCCTGTAACACCACATTTCAAATGCCTCAATTTTATTCTTTTCTGCTGCACCAATAGTCCAAGTTTCACTTCCATAGAGTGAGACGCTCCAGACAAAGGCTTTCAAAAATGACTTCCTAATACCTAAATCTATATTCGATGTCAACAGATTCCATTTCTGTAGAAAGGCTTTCCTTGCCTGAGCTAACCTACATTTTATATCCTCATTGCTTCGTCCATCACTGGTTATTTTGCTTCCTAAGTAACAGAAGTCTCCTACTTCCTTCAGATTTTCACCTGCCAATTTGATGTCCATAGAGGTTTCTGATTTCTTTCGGCTGCATTCCAATATTTTTGTTTTACATTTTATTAATTTTCATCATGAATTCTTTCCTCAAGACGGAGTCCATACCATTCAAATACTCTTTCAAATACTCAGGCGTGTCGGCCAATATGACTATGGGATCGGCAAATCTCGGAGTTGAAATTATTTCTCCTTTAATCTTCACTCCCACTTTAAATTTTTCTCCAATTTCCTTCATCGCTTGTTCAATGTAAAGATTGAAAACTATGGGGGATAAGTTGCAGCCTTGCCTCTGAATACCAGCTTCTCTCTCATGTCCTTCAGCTCGAATGACTGCTGTCTGGTTTCGGTATAGATTGTAGATCACCCTCCTATCCCAGTACTTTAATCCAATCGTTTTCAAAATGTCAAACAATTTAGTCCAATCAACGTTATCAAACGCCTTTTCTAAGTCTACAAATGCCATGAACGTTCTCTTGTCTTTCCTTATTGCCTCTATCAACGTAAAAAATTTCAGGTTTGATTGCTGTTATAATTCGTAGATATTGAGAAGCGTCTAAATGTTGCGGATGGTCACCACGTTGGTTTTTTATCCTACTTTTCACATTTTGCAAAAATGAGGAAAAAGTAGACTTATGAGATCGGGCAAATGTGTCTCTGTCTTTCCTTCTGTCTGTCTGGCTGTGTGTGTGTCCCCCCCTATCAATTCCTAAACGGCTGCAGAAAACGAAACAAAATTTGGTAGGAGTAAACATCTATACCTGAATATCTCACGGCCATATTTGAAAATGATGTCAGTGCTACCAACTGCTGAAAAATCGCAATTGAAATTTGAGCCCCACGTTGGATATCATGGAAGGTATGAATGGGAGCTATTTCAAAATTGGCACACTTATAAATAATAATATTGCAGTTTAATTTCCAGGAGGCCATACATGGCAGTGTTGCCAAAATGATTATAAGTCTGCTGATAGGTCCAAATTTTAAATGCATATAACTTCTATCAATTAGATTTCAACCAAATTTCGTATGTGCTATGGTTTGATGACAACAATGAGGAAATTCTGTCTCTCATCAATGCCAAAATGAATGCCTATCTTGCCCATCTTCAAGACCCAACTTCCAACACAAAGAGAGATAAACTACTGGAACTCAAGGGTAAATGCCAGACGCAGATAAGGCAGATTAAAAATACTTGGTGGCAACAGAAGGCTCAGGAACTGCAGAGACTATCGGATGCTCGAGACTTGAGGAACTTCTATGCCGTACTCAAGGAAATATATGGACCATCTCGCTCATCATCAGGTACACTGAAAAGCGCTGATAATTCTACTACCTTTACTGACAGTCAAGAAATCTTGGAACGCTGGAAGGAGCACTTCTCCAATCTCCTAAATCGTCCATCAGAAGCTGCTGAAGACTTCCTCTGTGATGTGCCGCAACAACCTGAAAAACTGTGGTTGGCATTACCTCCTACTTATCATGAATTCAGTGCAGCTCTCACCCAATTGAAACCCAGAAAAGCACCTGGCCCAGATAACATCCCTCTGGAACTAATTCAATTCATCCTTATCCTCAGAATATGGGAATCAAGAAAGGTACCTGGAGACCTAAAAAATGCCACTATCGTCACTATCTTTAAAAAGGGTGATCGCAGTGTTTGTGGCAACTACCGTGGTATATCACTGCTATCAATTGTGGGGAAGATTCTTGCAAGAATTCTACTTAACCGCCTCAAGGTTATCTCTGAGAGGATCCTCCCAGAGTCACAATGCGGATTTAGATCTTCCAGAAGCACAATTGACTTGATTTTCTGTGTGAGACAGCCACAAGAAAAATGTAGAGAACAACAGAATCCACTCTTCTTAGTCTTTTATGACTTGGAAAAGGCATTTGATTCGGTTCCAAGACCAGCCATGTGGGCAGTGCTGAAGCGGTTTGGTTGCCCTCAGCGTTTCGTAGATCTAATCAAAGCTCTCCATGATGGCATGACAGGTCAAGTTTGCCATCAGAATAAGATGTCCGATGAATTTCCCATTACCCATGGACTGAAACAAGGATGTGTACTGGCTCCAACGCTTTTTGCGCTGTACTTGGCTGCAATGCTTTATGATTCACCCACAAACATCCCAGGTGTGGAGATCAAGTATCGTTTTGATGGAGGGCTTTTCAACCTAACTCGCCTCCGCTCCTTGAGGAAAACTCAGCTTACTAAGGTTACTAACATGTTGTATGCAGATGATGCTGCGTCACCAACTCTCACACCAGAAGAGCTGCAAGAGTCAGTTAAATGTTACAAAAGTGCATGTGATCGCTTTGGTCTTACCATAAATGTCAATAAGACTAAAGTCTTGGCACAACCTTCACCAGGCACACCTCTTCCTCAGTTCAATATCTCCATTTCAAATTTGCCATTAGAACAGGTTGACCACTTCTCGTACCTGGGCAGTACCATTTCTTTGAGCTGTACCTGTGAGCAGGATGTGGATAAGAGAATTGGCGCAGCCCATGCAGCATATGGACGATTAGCGCATGAGTACAAAGCTTATGGTGTACAAAGCAGTAGTCATTTCTACATTGTTGTATGGCCGTGAAACGTGGACCCTTTACCGACGTGATCTTAGGAAGCTTGAGCGTTTCCACCTACAAAAACTTCGATCAATCCTGAGGATTAAATGGGAAGACCGCATTACCAGTAGTGCAGTTCTGGAAAAGGCTCAAATCAACAGCATAGAATCATCCATAATAGGTCACCAATTTAGATGGATTGGTCATGTCCATCGGATGGATGATGTGAGATTACCTCGTCAAATGCTATATGGTGAGTTATGCTATGGCACCAGACTTCATGGTGGTCCTAAGAGGCGCTACAAGGACCAATTTAAGCAGACCCTGAAATTGACAGGTCTTGATTCGCAAACCTGGGACATGCTGGCTGAAGACCGCTCAACTTGGCGCCGTACCATCTCGGATACTGTAAATGCGTTTGAAAGGGATCGACGCATACATGAAGAGGCCAAGCGTCAAGCTAGGAAACTTCGAGCAGCCCAACCACGTCCTCCTCCAGCAATACTATGCGACTTGTGTGGTCGCTTGTTCCATGCCAGGATTGGACTCTTTAGTCACCGTAAACACATCCACAAACTGGACTGAAGGAAGAAGATTTATACTCGGATTCGAGTCAAAGCCGATGATGACATAAACAGATATGACTGAGCGAATTCTTAAGAGCCACCAGGGCTGCCAACTGTTAATAAATGCTCTCAATGTTTTTTATCCAAGTACCCATATATCAGAAATAATGCAAGCTGACAGATTTAAACTATGCACACGTATAGTACCTGACATTCTATATTAATTTGGAGTAACTTATATACGTCAGTGCTACCAACATGATTCTAAGCCTGCTGAGAAGTCCAATTTTAAATACATGTAACTTCTATACTATCTTTTGGATTTCAACCAAATTTCGTGTGTGCTATGTGTACCATAACACATATTATTATGCCGATTCTTAAGAGTAACCAGGGCTGCCAACTGTTAATAAATACTGTCTCTATTTTTGTTACCCTAATATCAATATATCAGAAAGTATGCAAGCCAATTGCTCTAAACTTTGCGCATGTATAGTACCTGACATTCTAGATTAATTTGGAGTAACTAATATAGGCCTACGCCAGTGCTGCCAACATGATTCTAAGCCTGCTAATAGGTCAAATTTTAAAATGAATGTAACTTCTCTACTAACAAATGGATTTCATTCTAAATTGACACAGCAATAGATCATATTATTTCAGATTATTTCTGACCAATACATGTATGTCATTGATGCCAACATGATTTTACGCGCGCTGTTAGATTCAATGTTTAACTGCATGGAACGTCCATGCTATCCATTGGACTTCAACCAAATTTTGTATTCTGTGCCTTAAGAAACGGAACTAAGAATATACTCAGTCACCGGGGCTGCCAACTGTAGTTCTCTATTAGGCTACATTATGCCAGGTATACAGTATTTCGAACTAATTAGAAATTTCGATATTACCAACTTAATTTCGTCATTATTCTAGATAGATCCATTTAGATTAATCATTGGCATGAATCTTAAATTTTAAGAAAAGTAGGCTCTTTAGTTCGTCACGGAACTTCTTGTTATATATATGTAGGTCTTAGAGTTATGTACTATTACATGAAGATTTTTGTGTAGGTGTAATATTCAAACTTCAATCGCATGCTTAGGACACAAGAGAAGAAAAATAGATTTTAAAATTTTGCACAGCTGCCATTTTATGGTTATGAAAGCAAATGAAATGAATTATATGCCAGTGGATTACAATTTGTACAAGTATTTACCGTACCAAGTTTTACTGCGCTTGGATGGTTAAATCGAGGGAAACGTCCATTTAAATATTTATAATTCGCGTCGCCGCCATGTTGGATTTGTGCTCACTAGATTATTGAAAGTTTCATAGGTGAACTTATGTTCATAGCCTCTATCAACATACAAAATTTCAGTTTGATTGCTATCATAGATTAATAGATATTGAGAACTGTGTAAATATTTTGATTGGTCGCCATGTTGGATTTGTATGTAATGTACTATTAGATGACGATTTTTTGCGTAGGTTTATTATTCAAACGTTCACTTCAATCGCATGATTAATGCACAAGAAATAAAAACTTAATTTAAACAAGATGTTCAGTAAAGAACATATAGCCTACTTTCTCCTAAATGCATGGGTATTGTTATAACTCTTTGTCCTTTTCAAGGAGTATGATTGAATGTTGGTTGTAGTAGCTTGTTGAAATACAACGTGCTATAGGGATATTAAACATGAATATGAGGTGCCCTTTGCTAGTGCTACCTCTGTACCAAATTTCGTTCAATTCGGTTTCGCCGTGTTTGAATTGATAGGGGGAATCGATTTGCACAATACTTGGCCACCATCTGCAAACTATTGGGCTGATGTTCTTGCAGTTTGGTCAGAATATGTTTCCCACATAAAGATATGGTGTTGCAAAATTTGGTAGAGACTAGATTATTAGGTTGGTCGTAATTACATTTTAGCTTTTAACATTTGGGTGGCCGCGATTACGTTTCCGTCAAGATAGCGGTGATATAAAACATGACACTGAGGTGCCTCTTGCTAGTGCTACCTCGGTACCAAATTTCGTTCATTCGGTTCCACCGTGTTCGAATTAATAGGGGGAATCAATTTTGACATAAAGATGGCCGCCATCCGCAAACTATTAGGCTAATGACCTATTAGATTGGTCAAAGGATGCTCCCTCCATAAAGGTATGTTGTTGCAAAGTTTGGTAGAGATCGAATGGTTATGTTAGTCGTAATTTGATTTAAGCTTTAAACATTTGTGTGGCCGCTATTACGTTTCTGTCAATATGGCGGCGATATTAATCATGACACTGAGATGCCCTTTGCTAGTGCTATCTCTGTACCAAATTTCGTTCCATTCTGTTTCACCGTGTTTGAATTAATAGGGGGAATCGATTCTGACACAAAGATGGCCGCCATCCGCAAACTATTAGGCGAATGACCTATTAGATTGGTCAAAGGATACTCCCTCCATAAAGGTATGTAGTTGCAAAATTTGGTAGAGATCGGATGATTAGGTTAATCGTAATTTGATTTAAGCTTTGAACATTCGTGTGGCCGCCATTACGTTTCAGTCAAGACGGTGGCGATATAAAACATGACACTGAGGTGCCCTTTGCTAGTGCTACCTCTGTACCAAATTTCGTTCCATTAGGTTCCTCCGTGTTCGAATTAATAGGGGGAATCAATTTTGACATAAAGATGGCCGCCATCCGCAAACTATTAGGCTAATAACCTATTAGATAGGTCAAAGGATGCTCCCTCCATAAAGTTATGTTGTTGCAAAGTTTGGTAGAGATCGGATGGTTATGTTAGTCGTAATTTAAATTAAGCTTTGAACATTTGTTTGGCCGCCATTACGTTTCTGTCAATATGGCGGCGATATAAAACATGACACTGAGATGCCCTTTGCTAGTGCTACCTCTGTACCAAATTTCGTTCCATTCGGTTTCACCGTGTTTGAATTAATAGGGGGAATCGATTTTCACACAAAGATGGCCGCCAATCGCAAACTATTAGGCTAATGACCTATTCATTTGGTCAAAGGATGCTTCCTCTATAAGGGTATGTTGTTGCAAAATTTAGTAGAGATCGGATGATTAGGTTAATCGTAATTTGATTTAAGCTTTGAACATTTGTGTGGCCGCCATTACGTTTCCGTCAAGATGGCGGCGATATAAAACATGACACTGAGGTGCCTTTTGTTAGTCCTACCTCTGTTCCAAATTTCGTTCCATTCGGTTGCACCGTGTTCGAATTAATAGGGGGAATCGATTTTCACACAAAGATGGCCGCCATCCGCAAACTATTACTCTGATGACCTATTAGTTTGGTCAAAGGATGCTTCCCCCATAAAGGTATGTTGTTGCAAAATTTGGTAGAGATCGGATGATTAGGTTAGTCGTAATTTGATTTAAGCTTTGAACATTTGTGTGGCCGCCATTACGTTTCCGTCAAGATGGCGGCGATATAAAACATGACACTGAGGTGCCTTTCGTTAGTACTACTTCCGTACCAAATTTCGTTCCATTCGGTTGCACCGTGTTCGAATTAATAGGGGGAATCGATTTTCACTCAAAGATGGCCGCCATCCGTAAACTATTACGCTGATGACCTATTGGTTTGGTCAAAGGATTCTCCCCCCATTAAGGTATGTTGTTGCAAAATTTGGTAGAGATCGGATGATTAGGTTAGTCGTAATTTGATTTAAGCTTTGAACATTTGTGAGGCCGCCATTACGTTTCCGTCAAGATGGCGCCGATATAAAACATGACACTGAGGTGTCCTTTGCTAGTGCTACCTTTGTACCAAATTTCGTTCAATTCGCATTCACCGTGTTCGCATTGATAGGGGGGGGGACAGACATTCAGAGTACACACACTCACACACACACAGACACACACACACACAGACTCACACACACACACATACACACACACAGACAGACACACTTTTTTCGCCCTGTGTTGATCTCATAAGTCTACTTTCATTTTTTGCAAAAATCGAAAGTAGGCTAAAAATGCCCACAACTGCCATCTTGAGGTTAGCATATGTGAACAATTGAACTAAATTAGATGCCAGTGCATTACATTGTGTATGAACATTTCCAGTGCCATATTTCACTGCTCTCAAATGGTTAAATTGCGAGATAAGTCTATTAAAATATTTCACCTTCGATTGGCTGCCATGTTCGTTTTGTGTTTTACAGGTTTTTAGAAATCTCATAGATGAAATTCTAGTAGTTCTTTTATCACCGTACACAATTTCAGGGTGATATCAGTACCGGTAATAGTTTCCGAGATTTAGAATGCCGGTGAAATACTTCGCACAGCCGCCATCTTGAGGACTTTTAGACAATTGATTCTAAATTGGATGCCAGAGCATTGCAATGTGTTTATACAATTCCTGTACCAAGTTTAACTGCGTTTGGATGGTTAAATCGTGAGAAAAATCTATTTAAATGTTTCAAATTTGCTTGACCGCCATGTTCGTTATGTAGTTAACAGGTTTTTGAAAGTCCCATATGTGACCTTTTAGTAGTGCCGTACAAAATTTCAGGGTGATATCAATAATAGCTTCGGAGATATAAAAAGCCGGTGAGATATTTCGCATAGCCGCCATGTTGCATTGTTGAGAAGTAATAAAATTTGAAGGGCACGTTCGGGGTCGGCCAAAATAGTACTATGACCTTACCGAGTTTCATTGAAATCGCTCCAGCCGTTTAGAAGTTATTAGGGAGGGACTCACAGACACATACACACACACACGGACAAAAGGTAATCCCATAAGCCTATTATATTTTTCATAAAATGAAAATTAAAATGAAAATAAATAATTAAAAAATAAATAAAAAATAAAAAAGAATATTAAACAACACAAATCTAGGAATTAAAAGGTTTTTTTAAAATTGGTCTATATCTTTATTCCTCAAATAGCACCTGTAAGATGATTACTTTTATTGTCAATACAATATTGCATTAGTGTAATTTTATTCGCTACAAGCTGTACCCGGCATGCGTTGCAATGCCAATCAAAGAAAGTGTTGGCGTTGAAATTCTGTTTCTTGAAGTGCTTTTGGATACACAACATGTTAACTGCCTCTTAGCTATCATAAAATGGATTTTCTAATTTAGAACCATTCGAGGGAGCGTGCACAACAACTTTCAAAAAGTTTCATCGCTGTCACTCATTTGTTGAATCTAATCGTACGCTACCTATTGTGAAATGGATTTACTAAGTCGAAACCCTTCCCTGGCGTGTACACAATAACTCATCAATGATTCATCGCAATCGGATGAATGGTATATGCACATATAGGGGTTTTTGTTTAAACGATTCGTGCGCTGTCACTCATTTGTTGAATCTACTCGTGCGCTACCTATTGAGAAATGTATTACTAAGTCGAAGCCCTTCCCTGGCGTGTACACAATAACTCATCAAGGTTTCATCGCAATCGAAGAATGTTATATGAACGCAATAGGGAATTTTGTTGAAACGCTTCGCGCGTCGTCACCCATTTGTTGCATCTACTCTTGCGCTACTTATTGTGAAATGGATTTACTAAGTCCCCTTCCCTGGCGGGTACAAAATAACTGATCAATGTTTCCTCGCAATCGGATGAATAGTATATGAACGCATTCCTGATTTTGTTTAAACGATTCGCACTCCGTCACTCATTTGTTGAAACTACTCGTGCGCTACCTACTGCAAAATGTATTTACTAAGTTAGAAACCGTCACGTAAGTGCCCACAACATCTCACCCAAGTTTCATCGCTATCGTCGTTCATTTGTCGAATCTACTCGTGTGCTACCTACTGTGAAATGTATTTACTAAGCCAGAAACCTTCCTTGGAGTGTCAACCATATTTCACCCAAGTTTCACCGCTAACGGCAGAATGGTATATGACCTTATACGGGACTTTGTTGAAACGCTTCGCGCGTCGTCCCTCATTTGTTGAATCAACTTGTGCGCTGCATATTGTATAGGGGATTTACTAAGCCAGAAATTTTCCATGACGTGTACACAACATCTCACCAAAGTTTCATAGGTATGGACGAATGGTACATGTATGCATACGGGACTTGGTTGAAACGCTTCGCGTGTCGTCGCTCATTTGTTGATTCTACTCTTGCGCTACATATTGTAATATGGATGTACTCAGCCAAAAACCTTCCCTGGAGTGTACACAACATCTCACCCAAGTTTCATCGCAATCGGATCAATGGTATGTGAACGTATACGGGACGTTGTCGAAACGCTTCGCGCGTAGTCACTCATTTGTTGAACATAAACGTGCGCTTCGTATTGTAAAATGGATTTACTTAGCCAGAAACCTTTCCTGGAGTGTACACAACAATTCACCAAACATTTATCACTATCAGACGAATGGTATATGACTTTATACGGGACTTTGTTGAAACGCTTCGCGTGTCATCGCTCATTTGTTGAATCTACTGGTGCGCTACCTATTGTAAAATGTATGTACTAAGCCAGAAACCTTCCCTGGAGTGTACACAGCATCTCACCCAAGTTTCATCGCTATCGGATGAATGGTATATGAAATTAAATGGGACTTTGTTGAAACGCTTCGCACGCCGTTGCTCATTTGTTGATTCTACTCGTGCTCTACCTATTTTTAAAGGGATTTACTAAGCTAGAAACCTTCCCTGGAGTGCACACAAAATCTCAGCCTAGTTTCATCGCTATCGGACGAATGGTATATGAACGCAAACGTGACTTTGTTGAAATGCTTCGTTCGTCGTAGCTCATTTGTTGAATCTAATCGTGCGCTGCCTATTGTAAAGTGGATGTACTAAGCCAGAAAATTTCCCTGCAGTGTACACAACATTTTACGCAAGTTTCATAGCTATCGGACGAATGGTATATGAATGCATTCGGGACTTTGTTGAAATGCTTCGCGCATCGTCGCTCATTTGTTGAATCTACGCGTGCGCTACCTATTGTAAAATGGATTTACTAAGTCAGAAACCTTCCTTGGAGTGTACTCAACATCTCACCCAAGTTTCATCGCAATCGGACGAATGGTATATGAACACATACGGGACTTTGTTGAAATGCTTCGCGCATCGTCGCTCATTTGTTGAATCTACGCGTGCGCTACCTATTGTAAAATGGATTTACTAAGTCAGAAACCTTCCTTGGAGTGTACTCAACATCTCACCCAAGTTTCATCGCTATCGGACGAATGGTATATGAACACATACGGGACTTTGTTGAAATGCTTCGCGCATCGTCGCTCATTTGTTGAATCTACGCGTGCGCTACCTATTGTAAAATGGATTTACTAAGTCAGAAACCATCCTTGGAGTGTACTCAACATCTCACCCAAGTTTCATCGCAATCGGACGAATGGTATATGAACACATACGGGACTTTGTTGAAATGCTTCGCGCATCGTCGCTCATTTGTTGAATCTACGCGTGCGCTACCTATTGTAAAATGGATTTACTAAGTCAGAAACCTTCCTTGGAGTGTACTCAACATCTCACCCAAGTTTCATCGCTATCGGACGAATGGTATATGAACACATACGGGACTTTGTTGAAATGCTTCGCGCATCGTCGCTCATTTGTTGAATCTACGCGTGCGCTACCTATTGTAAAATGGATTTACTAAGTCAGAAACCATCCTTGGAGTGTACTCAACATCTCACCCAAGTTTCATCGCAATCGGACGAATGGTATATGAACACATACGGGACTTTGTTGAAATGCTTCGCGCATCGTCGCTCATTTGTTGAATCTACGCGTGCGCTACCTATTGTAAAATGGATTTACTAAGTCAGAAACCTTCCTTGGAGTGTACTCAACATCTCACCCAAGTTTCATCGCTATCGGACGAATGGTATATGAACACATACGGGACTTTGTTGAAATGCTTCGCGCATCGTCGCTCATTTGTTGAATCTACGCGTGCGCTACCTATTGTAAAATGGATTTACTAAGTCAGAAACCATCCTTGGAGTGTACTCAACATCTCACCCAAGTTTCATCGCAATCGGACGAATGGTATATGAACACATACGGGACTTTGTTGAAATGCTTCGCGCATCGTCGCTCATTTGTTGAATCTACGCGTGCGCTACCTATTGTAAAATGGATTTACTAAGTCAGAAACCTTCCTTGGAGTGTACTCAACATCTCACCCAAGTTTCATCGCTATCGGACGAATGGTATATGAACACATACGGGACTTTGTTGAAATGCTTCGCGCATCGTCGCTCATTTGTTGAATCTACGCGTGCGCTACCTATTGTAAAATGGATTTACTAAGTCAGAAACCTTCCTTGGAGTGTACTCAACATCTCACCCAAGTTTCATCGCTATCGGACGAATGGTATATGAACACATACGGGACTTTGTTGAAATGCTTCGCGCATCGTCGCTCATTTGTTGAATCTACGCGTGCGCTACCTATTGTAAAATGGATTTACTAAGTCAGAAACCATCCTTGGAGTGTACTCAACATCTCACCCAAGTTTCATCGCAATCGGACGAATGGTATATGAACACATACGGGACTTTGTTGAAATGCTTCGCGCATCGTCGCTCATTTGTTGAATCTACGCGTGCGCTACCTATTGTAAAATGGATTTACTAAGTCAGAAACCTTCCTTGGAGTGTACTCAACATCTCACCCAAGTTTCATCGCTATCGGACGAATGGTATATGAACACATACGGGACTTTGTTGAAATGCTTCGCGCATCGTCGCTCATTTGTTGAATCTACGCGTGCGCTACCTATTGTAAAATGGATTTACTAAGTCAGAAACCATCCTTGGAGTGTACTCAACATCTCACCCAAGTTTCATCGCAATCGGACGAATGGTATATGAACACATACGGGACTTTGTTGAAATGCTTCGCGCATCGTCGCTCATTTGTTGAATCTACGCGTGCGCTACCTATTGTAAAATGGATTTACTAAGTCAGAAACCTTCCTTGGAGTGTACTCAACATCTCACCCAAGTTTCATCGCAATCGGACGAATGGTATATGAACGCATAGGAGACATACACACACACCCACAGACAAACTATCACGTTACATTGATTTATATATATATAGATAAAGAAAAACAAAAGTTCAAATCTCATAAAACAAATTGACACTGAACATAAAATGATTTCATTATAAAAGCTACGCATCTATGCGGTTTCATAAGGATGGGGAAAACATAGATGTTGCCGCCTCCTTGTTAAACGTGAAGTCGTGTTTTTTGGGGCACTACAGGCTGTCAAGGATAGAATATCGTCCCCTTGTATCAGCTGATCTTGACCTAGTCACCACCAGTACTGGTCATTGCCACCCACGCGTGCCCACGTTCTATCCGTGTGACCATGGACAGGTGGTGATACTTGCTGAATATTTAACATTGCGAACCTCATTACCTCAATCGTGGCAGCACCACTTCGGGCGTCAAGCCTAAGTTTTGCGGCTTCGGTGCCGTAGTTGGTAGCATGTTGAGCTTCTATGCCCAAGTTCGCGGGTTCAAACCTGGCCAAAGTCGTCGGATGTTTGATGTGTAACATCTTTCCGCTCAGTTGCTGGATAGTTTTGTGGGAGTGATTTTGAAAATTGGGGACGGACGTGGATCGGAACGATCGAGCTGGCAGTGGTGGATCAAACGGAAGTATGCACTGCCCGCTCGATCGATCAAACGGAAGTGTACTAGCTGGCAGTGGTGGACAACGGAAGTATGCACTGCCCGCTTGATCGATCAAACGGAAGTGTACTAGCTGGCAGTGGTGGACAACGGAAGTATGCACTGCCCGCTCGATCGATCGAATGGAAGTGTCCTCTAGCTGGCAGTGGTGGATCGAACTGAAGTATAAGACGCACTGCCAACTCGATCGATCATTCCAGCTGGCACTGGTAAGAGAAACAATCAGCGCGCCGCACAGTGTGTCGAATCCCAATTCTAGGTGGAAAAAATTAATAACTTCGCTAATAGTGCTCGGATTCTATTAAAAGTTGGCAATATTCCGCTTTCAAGGTCGCTGAATTCATTTCTGGCATCTTCTAAAGTGTACAATCTTCGGGGGTAAATATATAGGGTTGAGGGGTAAGGTGAGGTGTAAAAAATGACCGAAAGCAACACAAGAATCATCCATTTTTGGAAGTAAAAATCACGATTTGGATGTGTATATGATAGTTTATGACAGTTTTAAACATATTTAAAACTGGATAAAATATGAATATGAATGAGACTTTCAGTCAACTATTCTTGTTACACCTTATTTGAGGGAATAGACGAAATCACTGTATGTAAAATCATCCAGATTAAAAAGGTATATTAAATTGTTATTAAACATAGAACAACGAAATATGCACAAAAAATAACATTTATTTTCTAAAAATAAAAAAAATATTCGTCAAAATCATACAAACAATTTCTTTACGTATAACAAAATGTCATTTTACAGTCCTGTTAATGACGTAGTTTTAGTACACATACTTCACACACGAAAACAATAATATTTCTCCAGAAAAGCATGGAAGTAAAGACAACGTATTGTTTTAGATCCCTTAGTTGGGGGGTTGTTTAGGGCTAAAACATTAGTGTCACTGTGCTAATTTGGTAGGTTGTTTCTAAATGATGGCAGCTTCCCGTAGCTGGGAGAGCTTACCAGTGTAGCGTGTTGTTTGGTGTTCAATTGCTAGGGGGTGTTCCTGCTAAGATGCAAGAGCCTACTAGGGGATGAACCTCTGAGTGCAGGCTAATATGCCGGCCTGCCAGCTGGACGGAGTGAATGATATAACAGACGTGCTTATGTCAGCGGCTCGCTGCTATGCAGTCGAGTCGCCTGCGGGAGCACAATGAAACCTGAGCAAGCGATTACTTGCTACTATGGTCACGGTCAATCGTGACGAGAGTCAGGAAGGGTATGAGGATGTGAAGAGGCGTGTAATTACCAAGAAAAGTGTAGTTTACTGACCATGTGTTTATTGGTCAGTGAGTGTGAAATTGTAAGTCCCTTTTTAGGGGAATGTAAATAATGGTACAAGTTAAGTGTACAAGATTGTGGATGGGTGTTACAAAGTAAAGGATATCTGAACACTTGCTGAGTCTCACCTGATGATAGTAGCTGGAGCAGGGCCTTCGGCGACACACACTGTATGACAGATATTGCTCCCAAAAGACCTCTCTTCTCATAGGTCCTGCCGTTGCTCAGTCAGCATTCCATTGACGTAGCTGCCCCAGTTAGTTGTAGTGTTAATGTTTATGAATATGTTGCAAGTGGTTGGCTAACCTCCCGAGTTGGGTGGCCACCTTTTGCCGTGTAAAAGTGATGTTCTGGTCCTATGATGTTTGCCAGTTGGGGTGAGTTTTAGTAGAAGATGGGGGGTGGCTCTCAGGGGGTACAGCCCCCCGGGCCTGTACAGTATATTGAATATTAGGTGTGTTCTCATTAATCTCATTCCCCTTAATAATAACAGAATGTCTAATGTTCATTCGTCACCTGATTATTCTGTAGAGTCCAGAGCATCGTAGTCATTGCTATACTGGTCTTCATCATTTGATGTCAAAGATCCTTGGGAGTCATTAAGTAACTCAATAGCTTCCATAGGTAGATTACCTATGTACGTGGCATTGTTCTTCCTGCACTCTCCCATTTTTGTTAATATTGTGGGATATCAACTTAATTTTGTTTCTTAGCTCCTGCACCTGAGTGTCAGTAAGAGTTGTAGGATCAAATTTATTCATAACATATTGAAATATGACGTCTGTACGCCCCTCCTTACGACACGACCGCCACGCGTTGAAAAATTCTTCTCGCGGTAACGCCCACATAGTCACTGAAAATAAGAAAATAAACCATCATGCACATTCGTGCGCAACCAAACCACTACAGATCCTGAATCTACATTAAATTACCTATCGAATGACGTTTAAAGTAAAGTGGCACTATGAGGCACTCATAAAGTAAATAATTTATTTAGTGCAGAAAGCTTGTATTACGCATAAAAGTGCGAACACATACCTCTTTTCACTATTCCATGAGCCGCAGAAGACAACACCTAGTTGAACTCACTCGATTCACAACGTTCGGTTCACTCCGACACCTCCTATCAAATGACCTGATAACTGCCATGAAGACGTTTCAGCACATATACCCTCCCTCCTACTCACCAGACAGCGGAAAAGAAGACCGAAGGTCACCATCTGGTTTGTTCACTATCGAATGAGCCAGTTTTCGCTTTCATTTGCGACAGTGAATTTTTTCCACTTAGATATGGGATTCGACACACTGTGCGCCGTGTCGAAAATGGATACCATGACGCACTCTCGGCCATGTGGAATGTATATGACTTACTGAACGGAAAACGCCCATGCGAACTCTGGTGTCAAGTGATTTAAACAAATGATATGGTACATGTTCGAAGTCTTCGTATCAGTATTTAAATGGTAAAATGCCTTAATATCAAACATTGTAAGTAGACGGCATTGCATTGGCATAAGGCATTTTAAACTCAATGCAACTCAGGAACATTATCGAAACAAGCAAAATATAAATGAAACTTAATTCCGTAATGCAGTATTATTGGAACGTGGAAATAAGGCACCATCTTGTGCACAATATTTGCGTAGTCAAAATAGCCGTGGGGTTATTGCGTATGACTGAGAATGTAGAGGTCGATATTTTTGCTACCAGATTATCATTTTAAACGATATTTATCATATCAATATGACTCATTTTAACAGAATCCATATGAAATTACGTGTTGGTCTGTGAATCAAGAGGACCTGTTTATAAGGAATTTAAGGTTATGAGCGGTGTCACGTCTATTAATCTAGTTGGTCCATATCGTATTCTTTATTTAAGAGCGTTGGGAATCCCTCAGTATGCCTTCCTTCGGAGGGGAAGTAAAGCTGGCTGTCCCATGTCACAGATTTTTGGCATGAAAGAGAATCTTCCACTAATTAAACCTGTATGAAGCTAAATTAAAGGTTAAATTTAAACAACGCTCTTAGGTTCCAACGTTCGTCGCCAGGAGCCGACTGCGGTGGCGTCCAGTAGCCAAGTTCTGAACTAGTAGTCGTTGACGTTGGTGTTTGGCGGCAAAAGTAGGAACTACTTGAAAAATTCAATATCTGTGGTCCTTACTTGAATTAAATAAGATAACACACACTAATACAGCCAACCCAATTAACAGCGGTTATCAGACAGATTCTACACACACGGGGCTACATGACCGCGTTGTTGCAGCCCATAAACTGAGGAACCAACCAACCAGCCTAAGTTGTTGTACCACAGAACGTCATAACTTCGTACACCGTTGAGGTGCAATCGATTAGTTTGTTTTGTTGCTATAACGTACTATATGATAGTGGTTTGAGTATACCAGGGTAACAGTTATTTTTACGGTAACGAGAGGGTAACGAAGTTAATTTTTAAAATAAGTTACTGTAACTCTGTTTACTTTTAAGAGTAACGAAAATGCTCATTTTAAGGTCTGGATGTGGATGTGTTTATATATTTTTATTAATTAACTAAATATTTTCTATTTATTTACATATCTTTGCCGTTTTACCATTTTAAATGAGCTTGTCGACTTCGTCGTTACGCTGGGGTCTGGCGTTACGTTACGGTGACGGGACGAAATGTACCCAGATGCACTGAGGTGTGTGACGTCATAGTACGGCTTGGTGCATGTGTTCCCCCCACAATCTCTACTTCGTTAGTATAAGACAACAAGATGTTCAGGAAAGAACATATAGCCTACTTTCTCCTAAATGTATGGGTATAGTTATAACTCTTTGTATCCTAATTTCTTCCAATTCGAAGTGCAAATTGGCACACTGCATTTGAGGAGTGGCGTTCAAATAATTTACCCCAGCATTTTGCAATTTCATCAGTAAACACTCCAAACAACGTAGGTATTCAGTTTATTAACACCGACTACTTACAATAATTTCAACTAGTTGCTCTAAACGTATCACTGGGAGAAACATATTTAATATAACTATTACACAGCTAATTTGTAATCGCGCGCGGCTAACGAGAAAGACAGGCCATGGCGCGAAAACCAAACCCTTCTGTGACGTAGGCAATGTACCGGTACTGCTTGATGATGCCGTGATAATCGCGCCTTATCTTGGGGATGTGTACCCTCTATCGGCAAAAATAATAACCTTCGCAATTATACTGTAGACATGGGTTCACTAACTGGCCGGTAGAGAGCATAGCTCTCATCTAGAAGGCTGTGGTTACCAATAACATAGTTCAAGTAATTACTCTTAGATGTCACTCCGGTGGTGAATGTTGTTTTAATTAAATATATATTTTCCATTTCAAAATGCACCATATAATGCTTTATTTTATAACGTCTCAGTACTCAAGAAATAATAAATATAAAAAAAAATCAAGAAAAAAAGTCCAACTCTGATAGGACTTGAACCACGGCCAGCCTGGTGAGAGACTAACGCGCTGACCACGCAGCCAATCGTGCACACTGTAATAGATCGTTAGGAACCAATACATATACCACGTTATAGCAAATCATGACTTGGACTAAACGATTTCTTTACTGGAGTATATTTTAAACCGAGTTCATTTCATAGAAAGTTCAATATTTGTTACCACTAGCCTATATTGCATGCAACATACTGAAATTAATAAAATATAGGTCAGAACGAGAGATCAGCTGCCATCTTGTCAAATAACCAAAATGACTCAGCTTTTTAAAATCACTTCTAGACTATAATATTAAAATATAAACTTTTAATTTCAAACGGGCCACGTCGTTTCAAACAGATTAAACGATTCTTGGTTCGATAGTCGGAACTGGTGGGTCCCATGTTAAGGTTTATAAAGTTTGCATAATTCACACGGCCGCCATTCTGAAATGGTACGGTTGATGACCTCATAGTTTGGGCACAAGACGCGCCTCATATGAAGGAACGTTGTTACCAAATTTGGTAAAGATCCGATTATTAGTTTGGTTGTAATGCATTATTACGTTTTGACCATTTGAGTGGCCGCCATTACCTTTTGGTAAAGATGGCGGCAATATAAAACATGACACTGAGGTGCCCTTTGCCAGTGCTACCTCTGTACCAAATTTCGTTCAATTCGGTTTAACCGTGTTCGAATTGATAGGGGGGGACAGACATTCAGAGTACACACACTCACACACACACACACACACACACAAACACACACAGACTCACACACATACACACACACAGACAGACACACTTTTTTTCGCCCTGTAGTGATCTCATAAGTCTACTTTCATTTTTTGCAAAAATCGAAAGTAGGCTAAAAATCCCCGATTCTTGGATGTCACGGGTAATCTCGAGAACCACTGGATGGATTTTGATGCGGTTTTCACCATTCTGTAAAGGATATCTCGAGGAAAGATTCTGTAGAAAATAATTTATGTATGATCAAAGGAAGCCACGAAGTAACGATTTCAGTGAAAAAGTCGAAAACAAACTTGGCGTCCGTGCAATTCTTAAGATTAGGCTGGGCAAACCGTTAAAAATATCAATATACTATGAGCGTAAGAATTGGTCAGCATGAAAAGTTCTACAAAAAAGTCCGCGAGAGCATATCTATATCTTCAATACATCGCCCACTATAAGTGTTTTTAGACTGGATGGAAGGGGCACGTCCCCACGCGCGCTTGACCTTGCTTTGCCCTTGGTTTGCACTTGCCGTTCGCGAGTAATTTGAAACAAGATAAGCAAGATAAGTATTATGCAGATAATTTTCTAACATGCCAAGAGTCTTTGGCTTCGAGCGAAGCGAGAATCCTCCAGCCTTTTAGCATTTTCCAGCATTTGTAGCATTTAAAAGTATACAAAGTCTAGTCTTTGAGACTGACTGTCACTTTTTTTACAAATAAATACATATTCTGGCATATTTACTCATCATTCATTCCATTCCTGACCCGGTCGGAGACTGTAAGCAGGCTGTGGATTTTCATTTGAGCTCCTAGGATGACTGCTGCCCACATTTCCGACCCTTGGAAATTCTAGTAATTTGCTTCTCTATTTCGTGAATGCACCCTTGTCTCTGCACTTCTTCTGCTCTTTAGAATGAAATTCGAAAACAGCACATCGGAAATTGTGGCAAGCCCTGGGCTATTTAGCGGGAACATTTGTACTGCAGATAGGATTATGGATAATTCAAGCAGCTGGACATTTCAACTAGATTTCAAGTCCTGGAGGATATAAATATGATACAAACTTAAGAACATATTTTCGAAACTTAATCACATATTTTACACTTTTAAGCACATAAATTATTCCGGGCACTGTTAATTACTTTTTCAAGATGGAGTTGTGTGGGAATGGAACCAACAACTCTATATTCAACGCTACAATAACCATAAACGAACTGTGAATTTATGATGGATTTGCCATCACAATAACTAGGGCTCGGATTTTTAGGTGCTAAAAATCGGGAAAATATTTAATTTTTATATATTAAAAATACCTGAAATATGTGACAAAAAAGTAAAAATATTTAATTATAATTTAGTTTATTAATGTGAATATAAACAATATGCAGTACTCACGAATGCAATTTATGCTATGTCTCATTGACTGCTGAAGAATTACAATACACAACGAAACACTTCTTCTGAAGGCGCGAAACTGCGGCAATATGTGTCTTGCCCTGGAGGTGTTGTGTAACTTGAGATTGCAGTTCAGCCGTGATTGCTTTTCCACATGGCTGGCAAAACAGTACAGTCCCATCAGAAGTTAAATAATATTTAAATTCTGCAACATACTGCTGCAGACGATAACTTGTAGTTTTTACTTTAGGCATTGTAGAACTGCCTTTCACTTCACAGTGCCAGAAATGAACTGCATGAGAGTGACACTGGTTCCAGGCAGCTAGGAGGGGGGGAGGTGGTCTAGCACATGGGACAATATGGCTAAGGATAAGGAAATCCCTGGCTTCCACAGTGAGAGGCACGGGGCGACAAGTTGAGAATAACACAGTTGCAAGCTGACATACGCTCTGCATGAAGATTAGATAGCTCACAGGTTCTTCCCCGTTGAAGTAACACAGCACAAAAATGCAATAAACTGAAAGATCTAGCATGCTGATTTTAAAAAATGTAAATATTATGTCTTTTAAGTGCTAATAAGTGAAAAGCAGGAATTTATGTATTTATAGAAAAAATGCTTAAAATATGTATTTTCATAAAAAAAATATTTATTTACCTAAAAATCCGAGCCCTAACAATAACACAGCTTATCGGACAGAGCAACACGCACCCAAGTCCTCGGGGCTACATGACCGTGATGTCGTATAGATACTAAATGAAACAACCACTACAAACAACTGTATCTGGTGATTCCATTTAAATGTTTTAACTTTACTTGGCCGCCATGTTGGTATACGACAATTGGCAAATTTAAGTCAATTTGAATTACTTATCCCTGCCCGGTGAATCTCCACCTTCCGGCGTGCCGCGAGGAATTTTTTAGCCTAATTTTCACATTTTGTGTAAATGAGGAAAAAGTAGACTTATGAGATCGATCCGGGCAAATGTGTGTGTGTGTCTGTCTGTCTGTTCGCCTCGCCCCCCCCCCCCCCTCCTATCAACACCTTAACGGCTGCAGCTATCGAAACCAAATTTGGTATCACGGCCATATTTGAAAATGTCGTCAGTGCTACAAACTGCTGAAAAATCGCAATTGAAATTTGAGCTCCATGTTGAATATCTCAGAAAGTTTGCATGGGAGTTATTCCAAAATTGGACATATTTAGGTAATAATATTTTAATTTCAGGAGGCCATACATGAGAGTGTTGCCAACATGATTCTACGGCTGCTAATAGGTCATATTTTTATATGCATGTCACTTCCATACTATCAATTCGATTTCAACCAAATGTTGTATGTAGTATTATATGTGTACCATAACAGATATGACTAGGCGTATTTCAATAGCAACCAGGGCTGCCAACTGTTAATAAATGCTCTCTCTATTTTTGTAACCAAATAACAATATATCAGAAAAAAAATGCAAGCCAACTGCTCCAAACTTTGCTCATGATATATTAGATTAATTTGGAGTAACTGAAATACATCAGTGCTGCCAACATGATTCTACGCCTGCTGATAGTTCCGATTTTTAAATACATGTAACTTATATATTAACAAATGGATATAATCAAAATTGGCGCAATAATAGATACTATTTCAGATTAATTCTGAGGAACACATACATGACACCGTTACCAACATGATTTTACGCGCGCTGATAGATCCAATGTCTAACTGCATGTTACGGCATTACTATGCTTTGGACTTCAACCAAATTTTGTAATGTATGTGTATTCTGTACCTTAAGAGATGGAACTAAGAATATATTCAGAGTCACTAGGGCTGCCAACTGTAGGGCTCTATTAGACTACACTATTGCAGGTATATTTCGAACTAACTTAATTAGAAATGTTAGTATTACCACTTAATTTTGCCAATATTCTTCGTAAGAATGCATAGATTAATCATTGGCATCTTAACTTTTAAGAAAAGTAGGCTCGTTAGTTTGTCACGGAACTTCTTGTTTTATCATGGAAACAACACTTTTGGAACTAACACTTATTAAATCTACTATTTTTACCCTCAATTGATCGCGCCACGGTCTTTTAGACCCGGCCAATTGTTTGTTTGTGTTGTGCTTATTCGGATTGGCGCCAAGACTTTCCCCTCTCTAGTAGCTTAGTAATGGAAGGAAGGGTCGAGGACAAGAACTGTAAGGGTAGACCAAGGTTAGAATATGTTAAACAGATTGCCCCGGATGTAGGGTGTGGTAGTTATGTAGAGATGAAACGATTAGCTCAGGACAGGGAAGCATGGAGAGCTGCATCAAACCAGTCAAAAGACTGAAGACTCAAACAACAACTAGCGATTTCTTTGATATAAATTATTTCATAACTAAGCATTATTGTCTCATTTGTTATTACGTTTGCACTGTGGGTTGAAATAAAAAGTCAGTTACTGTTAATAATATCCGGTCTTTTTGACCGTGCGCGACCAAATACGTTTCTTTTTCGCATGACCACACAAGGGTTAAGAGAATTAGGAGGAAAATAATAATGAATTCACTACGTAACAGATAAAAAAAAGGGTTCACAATACGTTTACCAGAAAGATTTCAAACTTGTGTATAAATAATATAAGCGTTACTTGTGTGGCAATGTGAAAAAAAAAATCTTATTCCGATTTTGATGTCCTGAGAGACGCAATATTGTCCAGATCACAGCATAAAAGTTTATTTCTTTGGTACTCTATGAAGCGTAAAATGTACTTCACAATATTGCCTAATGAACAAGAATTTCTTTTGATAATATTCCATTAAAAAGTTTGGTAACCATTTTCTATACATCTGCAAATAGAACGATAAATATTTCATCGCTTTATGCTTCACCTTCAACAAGCAAACAAGGGAAGTGTGAATTAAAATTTTCCCAATAACATTCGCCTCTCTAATGCGAAGCATCCATCGCTCTTTATTCAGAGAGAGGTTTCTTTCGCTATCGGGAAACTGAAAGAATGAATATTGAGTAATTCTGCTGGGAGACGTAAATATTCAATAAACTCGAGATAAATCATCTCTCATGCTGTTGTCATGACAACGGGGAGCTCGCCAAAGCCGTCGCGTCGTGATTCTACAAACTGGCGGATTCACGCTTCGTTCTTTTGATACAGACGTCTCTGGAGAGATGATGTTACTTGCGAGATTTGCTCTACTCCTGTGATCGTATATTTGGGTACGAACTCCTACAAAGAATTCGTGGTGTACTCGGGACTTGACAAAGGAGATCACCCTTTCTGTGTGCCACTCGGGTTGTGAGGCATTCATTTTCCTCAACATACCTTAGGGATTTTCCCACGTCTGTGTGTTTAAATCTTCAGTCTTTTGACTTGCTTGATACAGCCTTCTATGCCTCCCTGTCCTGAGCTAATCGTTTCATCTCTACAGAGCTGCCACACCTTACATCCGAGGCGATCTGTTTTATAACCTTGGTCTACCTCTGCAGTTCTCATCCTCAACCCTTCCTTCCACAACTAAGTTTGCTATTTCTGGGTGTCTAAGTATGTATCCTTCCAATCTATCGCTTATCTTCATTACCAGTCGCCAAAAGAATCGCGGGTTCAAACCCAGTGGAAGTCGTAGGAATTTTTAAGAGCGTTAAAAATTCCTCAGTATGCCTTCCTTCGGAGGGAAAGTAAAGCCGACGGGCCCATGTCATAGATTTATGGCATCTAAAAGAACCTTTCACTAACGACAATATTGTGTGATGCTAAATTTGTAGGTTAGATTTGATTAATGCTCTATCAGTTCCAACGTTCACCGCCAGGTTCTGGTTGCGGTGGCATCTAGTAGTGAGGTTCGTGACCAGGAGTCGTTGACGGTAGCATTTGGTAGCAAAGGTACAGTAGGAACTACTTGAAATTGATCACATGCAGTCCTTACCTGAATTACAGATAATACACACTAATACAGCCATCACAATTAGCACCGGTTATCAGACAGATTCTACACACACCCAAAGTACACATGATCGCGTTGTCGCAGCCACTAAACTGAAGAACCAACCAGTCACCAGAAACATATCTCCTCTCCCACTCGTCTTAATACCTCTTCATTTGTAACCCTGTCTACTCATCTGATTTCATCATTCTCCTGTAACACCACATTTCAAATGCTTCTATTGTCCTCTTCTTTTCTGCTGCGCCAACAGTTCCTTAGCTGGTATGGTACGGGTCTGATTCTTTTTTCGGGGGAGGGGCGGGTGGGGGGTGGGTGAGGGTCAGGTTTCCTGCACCCTCCGCGTGACAGACAACCTGATCTTCTGCTGTCTCCGCCATGCTGTTAGACTGCATAGTAGAAAAAACAGATGAGGGTTTGGAAAGGATTGCAAACCCCCATCTGTTTCCTCTACTATGTAGTCTAAGCTGCAGTACCTATTGGCAACTCAAACTAACACTTGGGGCGCTGCGGTCGGTCTGGATAAGTAGGGTAAAAATACTCAATAACACGCGTTTGATATGGAACACTTTTTATTTTTCGGTTATAATCAGTAAATGTGGTCCCTAAGATAATGACAGTGTTATTTTCAATTGCATATATGTATAAATGTGCGATACACGTGATCTAATTTGTGTGTTCCACTGGATTTTATGTGTCAATTGCATTATTATCAAGCATCGGTTGTCTGTTGGTATTTGTTTTTGTGCAGTTCGGGTCATGGCACTGTTACGTTTAAAAGCTATATTTGAGTTTGCTCACTGTACCATAGACTCTAGAAATTATTTGTTGCTTGGTAGGGCGAAGGGATGAGTTTAACTTGTATTAAAACTCGGGGTAGACAGGAATTGCTTGATTTGGATGGTAGGTATTAATTAACCCTGCGAAGTCAAAATTAGGCCTATATGACTCGTAGTGGAATTGCTCAGATATCGCAGAGCGAGGTGATGGCGGTTGGTAGGGTTATTGGAAATGAACTAGGGAGCGGAGGATACCTGACTGATGAAGCTTGGCTGTCCTCGGCTGGTGTACGCTTGGCTGTCTTGGTACGCCTTGGCTCGGCGAGACTGTGCTTGGCTGTCTAGGTGCGGCTTGGCTCGGCGTAACAGTGAACAACCCGTCCTGTCATCAGTGAGTGTAGTGGTGAGTGGTCCAACCCGCTCTTGTTGCCCATATTTATTTGGTAGGCCTATCGTCACCTTTCGGCTATTGCTATTTGCTTCTTTTGGAATGTGATGAAAACGTATATCCGCAGCCCTCTTATACATCGACTTACAGCCGTAAACTGAGCAATATACTTTGCTTTTACTCATTTTGCACTCTTATCAACGAGTAAAACTTATAACTTATGTATAAACACGAAGAATTTACCACGATCTGCTCACCAATACAAGAAACCATATACAAACAGTCACCACGTGACAAATGTACCCTACTTCGTAAGTTTCTAATTTTTACCGCTAGATGTCATATCAGATAGCTGGAGTTGCCAATAGAGCACCCAGCGTTGGGAAAGGACTGTGGCGCCTTATGGCGACAGTGTTGCTAACTCTAGGCAGAGTTAGCGCTGACGTCATACGCGCTTAGAGTACTGCGCTTTCATAAGTTAGCGACACAACACAACCCCTGAAATAGAACACGCACTGGAAGGAGCAGTTTTGCAGATGTTAACGTATTGGACTAGTATTATGGATAAGCGAACAGAACCAATAACAACATTCATTTTGCATTACTGATTGATAGATGTCGAGAGCACAACCCTTCCTTCCTTCTCGGATGTATGCTGACGATGTTAACAATATTTACGTCAGCAATACTGTTGATCATCACCTCTTTTGTTATTAGGCTTAATTTAGTTTCTTTCAATTGTATTCTTGTTGTTTTGATTAACATTTGTAATATTGTAGCGAGTTAGTCATGCGGTTAGGGATGCATAGTTGTGAGCTTGCATTCGGGAGATAGTGGGTTTGAACCCCACTGTCGGCAGTTCTGAAGATGGATCTCCGTGTTATATCAAGTGTGTTGTCACTTTCACGTTTTTCTCACCAGAGTGCTCCACCTGCTGCCTGTCGCTCCATCGCAGTTTCAGGTCAGTGCGTGTGCGAGCCACAAACAAAGCGGTTCATTGTTTCCGGTGCATCTGGGTCTGCCTGACCCGCTCCATACCACGAGTGCGACATACATTCCTCTTGTGACAGTCTCCTCCCACGGTTATTTCTGTTGGTTCTTCAATCGTTCTGTGTTAGTACATGTTTTTACAGTATGTACACTAGAGCTGTCGATCGATTAAAAATTTAAGTCAGTTAACCGAATGTCTTTAATCGTTAATCGGTTGATTAATCGAATTTTAGCCGGTTTCACACAGTATCAGTTCGAGAAGAAAAGAAAGATCACTTGAAAATTTCAACATTACTTTCATTTAACCTTTAATTAGGTATGTGGGTAAGAGTTAGGTAAGTGGGTAGGTGGGGTGGTCACAACTCCCCAACTAAAACCTGCACTATTCTTTGTCTATTCTTTATCTAGGTTGGCAACACCCCACATAAACACATTGCGCAGACTCCGCACAGCACATATGAACTGGGGGGAGAAAGGGAAAAACCAGTGTCGTTGAGATAACAGCCCATCTCAGTCGACCACACCTGGAGTAACAGTGATCACGAAAACTGCGCGTAGCTCCAGCAAGGAAGACAACCTGATAAGTAGTAGCCTGTAATATTACAGTTTAACCATAGTTGATTTTTTACAACCATATGAAATGAAAATCCACAGCCTGCTTCCAGTCTCCGACCGGGTCAGGAATGGAATGAATGAAGCCCCCATCTAGCGGCGAGGATATGAAGTGTGCCGGCTGCCGAAGCCTGTCGCACTCCTCTGGGGCAATGATTAAATGAATGACAGATGAAATGAAATGATAGTGGAGAGTGTTGCTGGAATGAAATTGTGACAGGGAAAACCGCAGTACCCGGAGAAAAACCTGTCTGCCTCCGTTTTGTCCAGCACAGATCTCACATGGAGTGACCGGGATTTGAACCACGGACCCAGCGGTGAGAGGCCGGCGTGCTGCCACCTAAGCCACGGAGGCTCTCTTTTTACAACCATGTAATCCCCCAAATTACAAACTCCGGATATCTATCACCATTTAGCATTTCACCTAACATCATATATACTGCATTTAGCATACACCGACGGTTGCATTACCAATACTGCAACTAAATAATTGTAGTCTACATATTGTAAATATTTTCACCTGTATTTTCAAACATAGATTTTATAGCTTAAGAGTAATGGATCTGATGATGATCGCTTGACGATCGAAACTGGTCATCCTAGTATATTTTTTAATCTCATGTAATTTATTTCAGGATTAGGGCATAACCCAGATCTTTTGGGTACATTCGTGTTGACCGACTGAAAAGCACTAAACTCTTGCACTATTCTTTTACAAATGTTAAATAAAGACCAAATATTCCAAATTCAATCTTAAAAATATTATCATAAGATATTTGGCACCACAGTTATAAAAATAAATACCTTACTGATTTCCAAAGTCTTAATATTTTGGTTTCGTATTGCATGTAAAATTTTAAGCTCAATTCTTCATTACATCCAGACAATTATTTACAAACACAAATATGTAAACTGATCCGTTCCTGCACTTCATCTAAAGAAGTATTCATTGCACACACTCCCAACACCACACAGAAGCGACAGCTCAATTTGCGAAGTAGAAACCAACTAGACACGATGTGTAACGTAACTGGGTATGCGGGATGCTGACAACACCCCAGCCTATAAATGCTATTGTCGGCAATAATAGACACAACTTTAAACAATGCAAATGACGTTATATTCAACTCCAACCTTATTCAAGAAGGCACTGAGTTCCTCAACAGTGTAGACAACTTCTGTCAGAAGAAAACAAGCGAATATTACACGTGGGGTGTTCTGAGCACCCCACATACCCAGTTAAAGGTTAAATCATAAATATTGTTACGTGCCACCCCCCTAGTGGCACTTTTGTTGACTGGATTACGGTGGGTTGAAGCACAACACAGATTGTTCCTTTGAAGAAATAATTAACTTTATTGCGGCCAGAAAATTACACTACTCATTAGCAAATACAAGCAATTGGAACCTTACTCCAGTTTCCTCAAGTCTCTTCCTTGAGCGCTCTTGGCCCTTTCACTCGTCAACAAACCACAGAAGTTAAACCGTCTTAATGAGTACGGTGGCCTTGACAGAAACTACCTGCTCCTCTCCCTTATGTACACCAACTACACATACTTACGATAACTTACTGCACGCTGTTCACAAGCTGGGAAACATTGTCACTGGATTTCGTAACTCGCACGGCACTTCGTCACCACACTTATGTCGCTCAGGAAAACACGCACTAGCTCAGAAACACACACCCACAGAAAACTCGGCCCCCTCACTGTTGAAGCCGCTTATATAGCAGGCTGGTGACTCAATCAATTCTAGAATCGTCCAGGACACACGGCTTCTCGACATTTCCTTCACTGGCTGGGTCTCGAATATTCTGGACCATCCCTTTCACTTCGCAGCCCGTTGCGTAACGCGCACGTAATACACTGAGGCAGAGCACACACAGCCCAACCCTGGGGCAGTTGTGACTCATGCGGCGAGCGATGACACAAACTCACAGCCGTAACAATATGAACGCTCTAGGGCTAGTACATAAGTTACTGCTTATATCATGGTAGTAAGGCTAGTTGTTATCCTGGATGTATTATCATTCTTCATGTCATTGTTATACTTAACAATAGCGATTCTTTGACATGAAGCTGTTTCACGCGGGAAGATGTGCGCGCCACCATTTTCGATCAGAGCCACTGCCCTGGAAACATCTTCAGGCCTCAAGCGCATATTAGTTTCTGAATTGCACAAGAACAACTGAGGGCATGGCTGTATTGATATTTTTCTCAGCCAACAAGTGGCAAAACAAAAAGAATAAAACATTGCATTGTTGACGATAGCGATGGCGCGCACATCTTTCCGCGGGAAACAGCATCATGTCAAAGAATCGCAATTGTTAAGTGAAACAATTACATGAAGAATGGTAATGCATCCGGGACACCAACTTAGTCTCACTTCCATGCTATAAACAGTATGTCCTGTACTAGGCCTATACCGTTCATATTTATGATTTGAATGAAAGTATTGTTGAATTTTTCAAGTGATCTATTTTCTTTGCCGGTCAGTGTCCGAGGACATGTTCGGCTCGCCTGAGTATGTAGCTGCTTCCAGCGGACACCCATAGGGTGAGCTACAAGTTCCGTTCAATTTCAAGTAGTTACAACTTACGCCACCAGATATCAATGATACCTAGTGGTGGACGTTGGAACTTTGATAGAGCGTCCCGACGAAATCTAACCTATCAATCGACTAAATCGACAGCTCTAGTGTAAATATTGTGTAATTGTCTTTAGCATCTATGGCGAGTAGTTTTCATTTGCCAAATCGTTTCACTCTAACATTATAGCTGTAAACCTTGAAACAAGTAAGAAAATTACGCCTAAACTTGTTCTCAAGTTCGTAAATAATCACTAGAGTAAGAAGTCACATCTATTCAAAACATCTATTCAGAATATAATCAAAACACCTGGAAACCACCATTTTGTGTCTTCTTTCAGAAATAGCCACGCGGCTACAGCTACAACAGAGGTACCAACTATTGAAATACTATTTACCTTACCTCATTTAATTAATCTTCACAGTGTCATTGTTACATCATTTTATACTTTGACTCCGTCACTACTTATCAGAGTGGGCGTGTTCCAAATGACGTCATGTTTAAATTCCTGGCTTGGGAACTTTAAATCCAGAATACATTATAGTGTTATACATCGTTGGAGGTGGAAAACACTGTAGAATTTAATAAACATATTTTTTTAAATCGAGTTTTTAACCGATTGTCACGACCCAGTCACCTTAAGGCAAACTATGTTTCTGGACGATGAGCATATTCTGAACCGATAGAATTTTCTCATTCGTGCGCAGAAGTATTTCGTCTAATATGGCTTGACTAAATTTTGAGCTTTCTGCACAGTGTTCACTAATGACTTCAAAGTCTATACAATCAGTATCAATTTCAAGACCTACATCAGCTTCATCCAAAGCAACAAGTTACTGTATCAACTGCAATACAAAATGAGCGATGATGAGCAACGACAAATGTGGCATGTGAGCAAAGATTTCATTACATTTTTAACACGACATCATCTTTTCATTAATATGTGTGTAAAATATCATAGTTATTCCGCTATGCTTGTTTACATTTCAGCTGAACTCCAGCTATAGAGGATGGACACCTACAAAATGCTCTGTTAATTACTTTACGAAGCAACAATCCACACTCAAGCATTGCTGCATAATGCCCAACAGATGGCAGAACATACAAGGGATCGACTCGGTACTCGAAATCGAACGGGGAATATGAAAATTAAAGTTCTTGTGCACCGTTTATATACTGGCGAAGCACTCAACGGGTTAATCTCTTTGCTAATGGAGTTTTTCTTTCTCTTGTTCACAGGTTTCTGGAAGGCCCTTCGACGTCAAGACGAGTCCTACTCAATGGTTATAAACTGGATGAGCATACTGCAGTAAAATTAAATTAACCCTTTGTGTAATTACTGCTACATCAAGAAACAAACAAACAAACAAACAAAATATCATAGCCGTGTGACGTGAAGTATATTTGTGTTCCTTTTAATCGCTCATGAGACAACAGTCTCATAGAGGAAGAGGCAATGCTAGGAATTGATTGGTGTAGGTGTTAGGATAATTTTTGAAACATAATTGATATCAGAGTCTCGTATAGTTGTGCTTATTGGAAACTGATTTTTTGAAATGAAAACAAATATGGAACTTGTTTCAAGTGTGAACATTTAAACAATATTTTCTAAAGCTTATTAGTTTTATTGTTGAGTGATAATACAGTATTCGATATACATAAAAATCGATATAACGGATCATGTGATCTCTAACAAAAATTGAAAATATTAGTGAAGTATAGAATTAATGTGATAAATTTGTTTGCTTCGTTCAAACAAAGAACCATTGCTCATTTTATTAAAGATAGGCAAGTACCGTAGTATAATCGTTAAAATACATACATCTTGAAACATTATTGTGCTCAGATATTTGGATAATTTCATGCTTCATAAACAAAATCCGTGTGCTTCTTTAGAAATATTGTAATCAAATAGTGTTCGTGGATTTTGAGAAATTTTCAAGTTATAGTATATAAAAGGGATTTATATGAATTTAAAATTTCCACAATCAGTTGGCAAGTGGTTGAGGACTCTTTAGGACAGACTAGAATATTAGAGCCACAATGAGTGACCACGAGCGTATAAGACTAGTGATCTTAGGAGGTGCTGGGGTGGGCAAAAGCTGTATCGTCAAGAGGTTCTTGTTCAACACCTTCACTGACAAGTATCGCAGCACTGTGGAGGACCTGTACAACAGAGAGTATGATCTGGGGCAGGTACAGCTCAAGGTGGATATACTGGACACCGCAGGCGACCTGCAGTTCCCTGCTATGAGGCGCCTCAGCATCGCCACTGCCCACGCCTTCTTGCTGGTGTACGCCACTACCTCGGCGCCATCTTTCGCCTGCGTCAAACGCTGCTTTGAGGAGGTGCGGGAACAGAGGGCAGACTTCCAGGAGATTCCCATCGTGGTGGCCGGAAACAAGCTGGACCTGGCGTCCTCACACAGAGAGGTGCAGATTGAGGACGTGTCCGAGTGGCTCTACTGTGAACTTCCCAAACTCAGGTGAGTAAGGTAACAACTAAGCACTTTTGCAACAAAAAAGTTTGTTCTCAGTCTGATTTTCATATCGTTTTAATTTTTAAGATTCCAGGGGCGGGCCCCCATGCCCGCCAGTTTTCACAAACTGTCAGATCGCCTTTCTTTGGGAGCCTGATGAGTAGGGCCCGGATCTTGATGCCGTAAAAATGTTTAAAAACTGCATTTAATATTTTCAAAAATGACTGTAATAAATGTCCAAAAAAATTTAAAAATGCGCTGTAAAATGGAGAAAATGATCTTATAATAATGAAATCACCAATATTTCAAAAATTGAAAAAATGCTGTATAAAATGGAGAAAATGATCTTATAATAATGAAATCACCAATATTTCAAAAATTGAAAAAATGCTGTATAAAATGGAGAAAATGATCTTATAATAATAAACTCACCAATATTGCAAAAATGATATCTTGCTCAAACTGAGAAGTCATTCAAAATAGACTTTTAGCGCTTAACAAAAGGTTTATGTTCACTTTAGTCTGAGTTGCAGTGCACTACGAATGTCATTCTGATGTTGTCAAATGTAAATGATCTGCGATTATCAGCCAACAAATTTTTATATCTCGAAAAGCTGCGTTCAACATCAACTGATGTGATCGGAGTGTACTTGAAGTGAGGAAGGTCGTATATTGCTAACTCTGAGAGACGTAACGCCCTCATATAAAGCTGTGACATGACTAAATTGGAACAAAAATGACTTAAAAAGGCCGATTTCTCTAAAATATGACCAAAAAATCTACCAAACGTAAAAAAATGCTCTTAAAATGGAAAAATAGCAAAAATGCAAAAATATGCAAAATAAAAATGACATATTTGCATACTGAGAGGCCCGTCCGGCGTTTCTATGTACTTCAGCATTGTTTTAGACAGCTCAATAAAAAGATGACATGTCATCAACATCCGGGCCTTACTGATGAGTATTCCTTTGTTCAATTCGTTCGGCATCTTCTCCTTTTCCCAGATGGTTGTCAGGAGTTGTTGAGGAATTTCCGCTGATTTGCAAGCGTCTGCTTTCAGTAGCTTTGGAACAATATTGTCCAATCCTGGTGCTTTCCCATTCTTCAACTATTTGTTTATTTGGACAGTTTCCTCTTTCGTGGGCAGCGCTGTGTGTTTCCCGATCTTGTGGAAGTTCCTCTTGTCTTGTACCTATACCAACACTATTTGTTTTACAGTTTAATACATTCTCAAAAGGTTTCTTCCATCTCTTCACTTGATCTTCCAGTGTTGTAAGAACATACGCACATATGCAAATGCATGGTTTGAGAAGTAAAAATGTAGACTTTCACGACCGGCGTTAAAATAGGAATCTCTGTTTCGCGGGCTTATAGGTCGTGTTCCAAGGACATTTTGTCGTCCTGACGTTTCGCTGAATACTGCGTTCAGCATGTTCACAGGTTACATAAAGCGAGGTAAAACAAGTAAACAGAAGATATATAAATAGTCAACAACCCACACATAGAGGCTACCATAGCAACGGCGTACCTCATAAAAGTAATGCATCAAGGACAGGGCTGCTCGTCTGTTGCATCTTCTCGTCTACGACGGTCAATAAGGACAGGCTTGAGGGGATTAAGGACTGGAAGCCAAGCTCTGTTCACACGTTCTGCTTCCTCCTTAAGATTGAAGCTGTTAGTATGCTTCAGGATTTCAATGGCCTCCCTTTGTAGCCTGGCATGATAAGACACCGTGGTGGACAGAACTTCGGTGTCTCCATATCTTATATCGTGACCTGCAAGTAGCGAGTGTGCTGCTACAGTGGATTTATCTGTTTGTCCCAGCCGGCTGTGTCGTTCGTGCTCCTTGAGGCGAGTGGCAATACTTCTTTTCGTTGTTCCAATATATACTTGGCCACAATCACACGGGATTTTATAAACCCCTGCCGCGGTATGAGGATGTCGCTTATCTTTAGCGGACCTAAACATGTCCTTAATTTTTCGTGTAGGCCTGTATATGGTCTTTATATCATGGGACTCGAGTAGCCTCCCTATTCTGTCCGTGACCTTTTTTATATATGGAAGAAAAGCTCTAGCCAGGGGCTGCTTGTCTCCAATTACCCTTGTAGTTGGACGTCTCGGATGGAGTGCTCGCTGGATATCTTTCTGGCTGTACCCATTCGCGCGTAAGGCCTCGTTGAGGTGTTCAATTTCTTGTTTTAGGCACTGCTTTTCACAAATTCTTTTAGCGCGGTCAGCCAGTGTTTTTATAAATCCGTATTTCTGTCGTGGGTGTTGGTTGGACGTCTTATGTAGATATCGGTCAGTATGGGTCGGCTTACGGTAAACTGTATGTCCCAAAGTTAGATCAGCGGTCTTCGTTACCATAACGTCGAGAAACGCGATTTTCTGTTCATTTTCTAACTCCATGGTAAACTGAATGTTCGAGTTCTGGCTGTTAAGATGTTGTAAAAACAGATTTAATTGATCTTTACCATGGCCCCATATTACAAAGGTATCGTCCACGTATCGTAGCCACACTTTAGGTTTCAAAGGTGCGGTCTTTAGTGCTATTTGTTCCATGTTTTGAGAGTTTATTAGATTTTAATCATATTCTGAACATAACAGCATATTTAGCATATACTGTACAGTTCAAATTAAGTATAATTTAAAAATCTTGAACAAAATAGGTTTCGCCTGCGCTTTGGACATCCCTTGTAAGCAATTTTCTGAGCAACTGATTAATAACTAATATTTTACGCAAGCTTGCTGCTAGGATATTTTAAGAAGGGAATGGTGTGGGACATTCCTTTTACCATCTGGTCATCCCTTATAAGTAGGCTTGCCATATTTTTGGTGAGTGAAACCGGGACATATTAATAGGGGATGGCCTTACCGGGGGGTCTGGGGCGGTCCGGGGGATTCCCCCGGAAATTTCTTTAAAAATTAGAAGCAAAATGGTGAGTTTTAAGCCTTTTTTTTTGTAAGCCTCGCAAGTGACGGGAGGGGGGAATTTGGCATCCTAAATTCTTAATTCTACAACACACCTTTTAAAAATAAAAAAGGACTTTTTGCTACATAAAAATGTATAATTTTTCCTTTTTAATGATAATTTTTTTCTGGCCTTCCATCTAGAAAGAAGTGTTAGTAAAATAAAATTTAAAATACTAAAATTGTTTAATTGAACAATTACTAAGTTTTATTATTTTTTGAAAAACTACAACTTGTTGTCTAACTACAAAAACAATCAATTAATAAGTTAACAATGTTAATCTTTGTTTTAAAACCACTCATATTTTTGACTTGAATGTACTTTTTTCAAAATGTCTTTCTTAAGCTTGACCTTTTCATAATAATCATAGCAAAAAAGGCCAAAGTTGGTTTTACAAACAATCAATGTTCTTGCAGTGGACTCTTTCATTAATGCTCAGGCATTATTCATCAGAGAAAACACCCTTTCCCTTTTTACATCTTACAGCCTTTTTCCGGGACATAGATAAAACCGGGCGGGACACCGGGACAAAAGCAAAATATCGGGACTGTCCCGGTCAAACCGGGACGTATGGCAAGCCTACTTATAAGCAACTTTCTGAGCAACAATTAAGGAGATGACAGCACTCGTACTTGATGCAATGCTGCCTGGCGATTTGAAGAAGGGAATAATGGAGTGGAACATTCCTTTCACCTGAGTTGTATTTTACTAACACTTCTTTCTAGATGGAAGGCCAGAAAAAAATTACAGGTAGGTTTAACAACAATGCCAGATAACTTTCAGAAACTGCTTCCTGAATTAAACCAATGTTTCTTTTCTCGCTATAGTGGCATATACCAGTGCCATGGCAATTCTCAGCCTCCAAACATTTACAGGGCTGTGAAAATTATTAGAATCAAATAGAGAATTTAAATCAGTCAGAACTTTTTAATTCAAAATCATTTTATTGAAAAACAGCTGACATCTTATATCACCCTAATTAGGAAAGTTTTCTCCCCTGTAGATTTATAATTTTTCCCATGAAGAATGGCGACTAAAAATTGTTAGAATTGGATATTCTGAGGGACACCTGAGCTGGGTCCGTTTCTCTTGTTTCATTGACTTTGGAATGTGCCCTCTAAAGCAGGTGATTTCAATCCATGGTCCACGAATCTTTGTATAGTTGAAGAGTGGATGATCAGTATAAAAGATTTTGAATCCCTCAGCTCTAAATTCACACGAATGGTAGAATATAGTAACCAATACAAAACGTGTGTCATTTCTTATTAACAAGACCCCTTTTCGAGTGAAAATTCTATAAAATCATTTTATGTTCGACCCTGACTATTATATGTCTGAAAACTGTATCAAAATGATGGTCATTATAACACTATTTTTCATTATGAAACAGTTTCTCCCACCAATCACAGCTCAAGAAACAGTTGTTTGACCAATTAGATAAGGATATCTTCGCGCATGCACTCAAAAATCCAACATGTCTATATAAATTACCGAAAATGCACCGTCCATATGTTCGCGTAAATAAACTGGTGAATATGAGACAAGAAATAGCCCTGTACCTTAATATCCCCAAACCCTATTTCTACACAGCGCGTTGTTTTCAAACGACTACGGTGACAGTTTTACTGAATACTGGTTCACAATCTGCAGGAAGGAATTAATGGTTTAGCGCCTAGCATGACTATATACAGTAAGTGTGCTCGGCGCCAGTCACAATGAAGCATTGAAGCACACAGAGCGCATGCGTCGGTAGGCCAGAGAGCTTGGAACACAAAGATATCCTACCCACCGCAGCACCCGATCACAAAATTCTAGTTACTGAACAGATATTTATGAATACCTAGGTATTTATGTTAAAACATGTAATCAAATTTATAATTATCGTCGAACATAAACAGTCGTATGCAACTCGCCTATAATGGTAATTAAGACACTCGTATGAAAATTATAAAACTCGCTTACGCTCGTTTTATAAACATACTCGTGTCTTAATTATAGCCATTATAGGCTCGTTGCATAATGTACTATTACGCACTATACATTTCTTAAAATAAAATGTAATTCCCCTCCCCCCCGCACTACAGCCCATGAGGGCCTAGTCCTACCAAGCGACCGCTGCCCAGCCATTTGGCCTGCTGATACTGGGGTGACAAGTGGTCAGCGCATCGGTACCCTCGGCCGCTAATCTTTGTATTCTTGACCGGGGCGCTACTCAATTCTCCTCACGAGGCGGAGTGCACCCCTTTCCAGCCCTCACGTCAGTTTCCAAAATCCCTGACGGAGCCGGGAATCGATCCCGGGGCCTCCGGGTGAGATGCACGAGCCCTACCCCAACACCACGGAGCCGGTAGAATGTAATGGTTAAATATCTGAAATAAATTGAGCGCCTTGTAAATATATTTAGTGCATTAAATCATGAATTTAAAAAAATAACATTTAAAAAAACTAGCGTTGAGTTTAATTATTTTCACACCCCTGTGCGTCAAAATAACCAATAATGTTGTTTATTATTATTATTATTAGGCAGTTGTTTCATTCCGCCGCATGGCTATTGCCTCTGCGGCGGTGGGCCCCCTTAGACGGTTTCGCCGTCTCTTCGGGCCAGGGGATTAAGAATTTTGGGAGGGGTGAAATTTTTGGGGATGGTTGGGTTTGGTGTTAGGATTTGGGGGAAAGTGTGTTTGAATTTAGGTTTGGGGCAATGCGGTGGAGTTTGAAGATGGGCTTGGGCGATGGGGCGATGTGGAGAAGGGAGAGTTAGATGCTAGGTTGGGGAAGAAGGTGGAGAATGGGGATTGTGTGGTTTGACATGGGTAGTGTTGAAAAGGTCGGATAGTGATGACCAACAGAGAAAACATGGAATTACTGCTGCAACTGCCAAAAGTAGACGGTGTAACTGATATTGCTCGGAGGTTTACGGGCGTTTGGTGTTGAAGAGACTAAGTGTGGTGGATAAGGGGCTGCAATGACGTCCAGATCATAAGGTCGTGAAGGAGATAAAGTGATGGTGATGGCGAAGAGTGGGTTTGGTGCTGAAGATATAGATAAAGAGTGTTTTTTTTTTTGAAATGGATGTTGTCGATGACGAGGGAGTAGATAAGTATGTTCGCTGAGATGAAGAGGAGAATGATAATACGTTAAGAGAGAGAAAGAATAAATGAAAAAGAAGAAGAGAAAAAGAAAAGGGATAGTATAGCTGGTGATATGGGGAGTGCGGCGAATTAATGAGATGTGATGTAGTAAGCGTATGAAGTGAATCAGGTTTTTTATTTATTTATTTATTAAGGTAAGTGGTGAGATGGAAATAGTGGGTGAGTCGTAGAAGAGTGGTGCCGTAAAAGGAAAGAAAGATAGAGAAACTGATAGAAAGAAAGAAAGAAGGAAAGAAAAAGAAAGATAGAAAGAAAAGAAATAAAGAAACAAACGGACCCATAGCAGATCTGCTGGGACAGTTGTACTAACGAATTTAGGGGGTAGTAGGCTGATGAGGTGAATGAGTTATTGTAAGATGATGGTGACTATGGTGACAGTTTGGCGTGAGAGATGTGAATGGGGAAGACCATTGCGGAAGACGTAAATGGTGGATGAAATATCTTATTATGGCGGATGGTGGTTGTTGGGGTTGATGTGTAATGCTGTGAACTGTAATTCGGACAATATAACCACATAATGTAAGCCATTTGCTGGTGTTGAACCATGTGTGAGAGCCAGAGCCATTGGTGGCTACTTGAACCATTGGTTGCTACTTAGGACGAAAGTTGTTTAGTATGAAAAAGTAGGGGGTTCTGAAGGCTGTAAGTGACCTCGTCGGTTGACGGGATTTAGTCCGGTGCCGGGAGGAGCCCCTTGAGGGTATATACGCCCAACTTGGTGCGCAGGGGCGTGCGGAGAGGTCGTGTCAACAAGGGGCTGACGACAGGATTGCGTTTGGTGCGTGCCCTCAGGACGTTGCGTCGTTGGAGAATCTCGACGTATGTGGTAAGAGGTGGCAGGGGCATGCAGTCGATGAGATCCGCGGTCCGAAAGGTGAAGGGAAGGCGCATGGCCACTCGGACCAGGCGACGCTCGAGTTGGAGATATGGTGTAAGGGGACGCTCTGGGAAGCCAGCCCAGGCGGGATGACCATATATGATGAAGGTGCGGATTAGTGCCTTGTAGGTATGGATAAGGGTCTTGGTGTTGAGGCCCCATGACGTGCCTGCCAGGCGGCGAAGGAGGTGTGCGCGCTTGCGAGCTGCTGGCAGCCTCGCTTTAAAGTGCGGACGAAAAGTAAAATGTTGATCAAATAGCAAGCCCAGGTAGCGGACGGTGGGTGTGGGAATGAGGCGGCGATCGCGGAGATAGAGCCGGAGGTTATCCGGATTGCGGGTAACGCTTGTTGCCCGTCTGCGAGGGCGAAACAGGAGGGTTTGCGTTTTTTCGCCATTAAGGCTGAGGTGCCACCTGTCACACCATGCTGTGAAGCGCTCAAGGTACGGTTGAGTGTGGCCAGTGATGTGTTGGACGCTGGCGAAGGGTGCCACTATGGCGGTGTCGTCCGCGAACTGGAGAAGCTGGAGGGGAGGGGTTGGTTGAGGGATATCTGCCACGAAGAGGATGTAGAGAAGTGGGGAAAGGACGGAGCCCTGGGGGACGCCTTGTTCGAAGGGTATGGGTCGGGAAAAGAGGTTATTGATAGTGATTTTGGCTGTGCGGTGTCTAAGGAAGGAGTTGACGAAGCGGATGTAGCTGTGGGGAAGATTGAAGTAGTGGAGCTTCAGGACGAGGGCGTCGTGCCATACCGTGTCGAAGGCATTTTGAAAATCGAAGGCTATGAGAAGGGTGGGAGCGGGGCGATTGAAGTTGTCGGCGACGAGAGTGGAGAGGCGAAGGAGTTGGTCTTGGGCGGAGAGGTGAGGGCGGAAGCCGCATTGAGAAAGGGGGAGGAGGTGATGGCGAAGAAGGTGGCGGTGGAGGCGCTTGGTAAGGATTTTTTCGAAGGTCTTGGAAAGGACGGCGGTTAGGCAGATGGGGCGATAAGAACTAGGGGAGGAAAGTGGTTTTCCGGGTTTAGGGAAGAGAAGCATTGTGGCGCGACGCCACTGGGTGGGATAGAAGCCGGAGCGAAGAAGAAAGTTATAGAGGCGGGTGAGTGCGGTGAGAAGAATGGGAGGGGCCTCCTTAAGATGACGATAACGAATGGAGTCGGGACCTGGTGCTGTGTTGGTGGTGCGGGACAAGGCGCAGGAAATATCAAGGTCCGTGATGGGGTCGTCGAGGGGATGAGGTGAGAGGGTGTGGTGGGTGGAAGGTTGTAAGTGAGGGCGAGAAGGTACGGTGGCGATGAAATCGTCGTGATCGTGGGTGTGAGAGGGGTCATCGGAATAGCGAAACGTGCGGGAGAAGCGTTTGGCGAAGACGTCCAGCTTGGCTTCGTCGTCTGGCGGCGCCGTCCCATTATATATGATGGGGTAGGTTGGTGCTGTAGACTGGCCAGTTAATTGATTGAGTTGGCGCCAGTAGGCGGGCAGAGAGGCAGAGACTCGGTTGAGCCGCGTGCAGGCAGTGTGCCATGAGAGGCGTTTGTGGGCCTCTATGTAGGACTTAACTTGCCGGAGGGATTGTCGATGGCGCTGAAGGAAATATCGATCGTGCGTACGGAGATAAGCGTTGTGGTAGGAGTGTGCCAGGGCGAGAAGGCGACGTGCCTTTGGGGGGATTGGGGGGCGGGAGGGTGTCGTCGGGATGAGGGGGATGGCTAGGGAAGATGCTTGTTTTAGCGTGGCTTCAATATGGGTGGTATATGCATCGACAGTCGCTTGGTCTTCCAACGGAAGTTGATCTGTATGAAGGTTGGTATTTATGTGCTCCCGGTACTCTGGCCAGTTTGCCGTGCAGAAGCTCTGGATCATCCTGGGAGGTGGGAGAGGCGCGTTGCGAGGTGGGAGGGGGAATGTGAGCAGTACCGGGGCGTAGTCGCCTCAGTTGAGTGGCAAGACTGTAGCGTCGAACAGATGTAGGAGGGAGTTGTGGGCTATAACTGCATCGGGGGTGGTTTTGGAGGAGGGACGGGTAGGTTTGGGTAAGGGAACGAGGGTGGCATCGATGTGGCGGAGATAAACGTCCAGGCTGCGACGTTCCAGGGCTGAACGAGAGTGGAGGTTGAGGTCGGCCATTACCAAAAAATGGGGGAAAACCTCAGCCACGTGGGCAATAAAGTCTTTGGGGATGGGATGGTTGGGACGAATGTAAATTGTGGCGAGGTGTAGGACGCGGGACGGGAAATAGATGGAGCAAATGAGGCTTTCAGGGAAGATCAGAGGGGAAGGGGGGATATGGTGGCGAGTGGGGAGACGCGCGCGACTGGCGAGGGCCGAGCCACCGCGGCCTGCGTTGTTGGGGCGATCGGCGCGCAGTAGGTTGTAGCCGGGGAGAAAAGCGTGTTGGTCGCTCCTAAGAAAGGTTTCATTTAGGAGGGCCGCATCGACATGATGGGACCTGAGGGTGTGGGTGAGGAGAGTACGGCGGGCATGGAAGGAACAGACGTTGTGGTAAAGGAGGGTGATGTTGCGGGGAGTTCCAGGTCTAGCAGTTTGTAGCGCCATAATGAGCTTATACGGCGGTGACTCGGGGGTAGTGGGAGAAGGTGAAGTGGGTGAGGGGGCCCGAGAAAGAAGGGTGGAACCGAACCCCGAAGATTTGCTGCGTGGCCAGTTGAAGCTGTGTCAGTACCAGTGGCCGTTGGTAGGGGAGGATATTCTGGAGGGAGACCACCATGAAGCGGATGAGGTCTTCGATGGTGGGGGGGAATTGGGATTGGGCAGGGGCGGTGGGGGGGTCGACGGATTTTACTGGAGCAACCGTTTCGGGGCGGTTGGGGATGGGTGCAGGTTTTGCTTTGCACTTGTAGGAGTAGGTGGGGTGAGTTAGCTGGCACTGGTTGCATCGGGGGGGGGGGGGGGGGGCTGGGCAAGATTGGGACACTTCCCGGTGGAGTGCGAAGGGTGGGAGCAGTGACCGCAGCGCGGCGGTTGCCGGCATTGGTCGGTGGAGTGCTCATTGTAGGCGAGGCACCTGTTGCACCTGATAGCGACGGGAGCGGGGGCTTTTGAGGGTTCAACTCTATGGTGGTAGCGGTACAAATATACCCCGTCTGTAAGCAGGCGGTCGACCTCAGCCTGAGTAACGAGGAGAATCCTCACCATCCACGTTGGGCCCTCGGCGTTCCGAATGCGGAAAGCCTTCCGCGCGTCTACCTGTTCAAGGTGGAGTTCCTGTAAGACCGCCTCCTCGGTGAGATCGGGGTCCACGCCCCGGATCACGCACGAGAAGTGCGGGTTGCGTTGCGGAGGGGGGGGGGGGGGGGGAGTAGCCGGGTGTTGGCGGGCACGGATGGGTTCCGCAGTCACCTGCGGTCCAAGTTGGCGGACCACCCCGGGGTCATGGAGAACGGCGGCAGTGGCGTCATCGTCAGTTTTGACGTAGACTCCATTAGTGGTGGCGGTGGCGGTGAAGTTGGGGTGGCCAAGCACCCGGCGCAGCGCGTCTGTGAACAAGTATTTGTTGCTGTGGGTATGGCCGCGGAAAAGGAAGATATGCTTGAACGTAGGCTCGGAGGCCTTGGTAGCATAGGAGGGCAAGGAAGGAGAAATCTGGGAAGGTGTGGCGGTGGTAGGGGAGAAATGGGGCATGGTCCCTGTGGATGGGAGGCGAGGGTCGTGTGGAGAAATCAGAGGGGGTACCGGCGTCGGGGAGGTGCTGCAGTGACGTCTAGATTCAGTAGCCACCTCCTCCATCCCCTCGTGCACCCGCAGACGGGAGCGGTGCGTCCCCCCTCGGTATCGGAGGCATCGGACGCGCGCCGCTTCTCTGGACAGCTCGGAGTCTGGAGAATGACAGGCGGCAAAGCGAAGTGGGTTCCAGGGGATTTCGGGGTAGTAAGAAGGGTGGGCGCCCTCGGTGGCTTAGGTATGGCCCCTTTGGAGGAGGAGGGGTTGGTGGTGTTCCGGGAGGCAGAAGCCTGGGCGCGGCCGGGTGAATTCTTTCCTCTGCCTTTACCCATAGTGAGCTAGAGGACGGATATAACAATGATATGACAGACAAGGGGATATAAGGTAAAGGGGGGCACTATTTCGAAGGTAGCTGCAAAGCCTGGCGCCTTCTAAAATGGGGCTGTAAGTAAGGTGAGGGAAGGTGCGGGAATGGAACGGGCGAAGCCAAGCCGAGCGACGCACGGGAGGTATTGGAGAAGGAAGGGGAATTATGTGCTGTGCGGGTAGTGGAAAATGAGAAGTGAGATAAAGGGGAAGTGTTATAGGAGTAGCTTGCCGCTAGCTCACTATTGCTGTATGAGGTGTATGTGTTATCTGTTTGCGTAGTGTGACAGGGGCTGGTGCTGGGGGATGAATAAATGTGATGATTTGAATAGAAGTGTGAGCAAGCTGCGCGCCCGACACCAACGAAAAGAGGCTAGCAGCTGTGAGCTCGGTGAAGGATGTAGCGTGCAAGGTCACTGAACGCTAGTGCGATGACGTTGAACTTGATGTTTAATAGAAGTAGGAATAATTGTAGTAGATGAGCTGAAGTTATGAAGTGCTGGAATATGGCGATGCGAAGATTGTAGCGATGTTCAGTTGGTGTAGCGGAGATGAAGTTAGAATAAATAATTTGCCAGTAGTGAGCCACTAAGGGCAGATGAAAAGTAGAAACGGAGAATTACGAAACGAAGAGTAGATGCTTAAACGTATGATATTATGAAGACGAAAGTTGTACTGACTGCAATGCAGTGGTGTGACGTGAGCTCCACGTGGCCAGACGAGGTCGCCTCGAAGGATCCAGAAATTTCTAGAAGAAGACGATGGCGATGACGTGGTTATGACGTGGCGATAACTGGATGATGACGTAGATAATTTCTGGAGATATTCGGCAAGAATGACGTTCTTCGGAATAGTCAGAAATAAGATGTAATGTTGTTGTTGTTAATTCATTTAGAGGCTTGCGACATTGATGCCATGTAGCACCTATTGGAATCTGGTAACCCATGTCAGTGTGTGCATTTGTAATTTGGGCTAGGATTTAGGTAGGCACCAACCGAGCATTCCCCTGGAGTAGAAATGGAGGAAGACCACGGAAAACCACTTATAGGCAGTGGCGATTACTCCATGTAGGACGTGAGGATCATCCTACAGTCAGCCCTCAACTGTAACTGTTTAAAAATTAAATTGATTGTTTTGTAAAATAGTCTTTGGGGCTACCTTGCGCGCCATCTCGATAAGCTCTGTCTCACTGTCACTGTCAGTACTTGTAACTAGTTCTTCATTTCACCCCTAGATGGGTGAAGTGTGACCTTCACCGCGCGCAGTAGAAAGCTGAGGAGGTAAGGCTTGCATCCTCAAAGCACGTGTTTATAGCTTTAAAAATGTATGGGAGCCCTTGAGGGGGAAGGGGCAGGTTTGGTCTGTTCAATGGCGCTCTGAGGACGTCGACTGAGATCCTTAAGTCTCGCTATTGGTTGAATTTAAACCAACACTACGGGCTTATTGCTTACGATTTCGCACGGTCAAAATGGATGGTGTCTTTTCAGCGTGTGCACATCTTTGGAGTGGTATTCGATTGTATTGTATTGTATTGTGTTCGTAATAGTGCTGTGCGACTGAATAATTAATATTAGACTGAGTCTAATATCTCAATATAGCCCAGCTATAATAAATATCTTAAGTTAAGCCTATCATATCACGTCCTACACAGAACAAAAATCAGCAGTCGCCACTGTTTCTAGGATACCTGTAGTAGGAATTGAACCTACCTTTTCTTAGTTTAGTTGTCCTTAACGAGGTTGAATGAACCCTGCCAGCCCTCGGAACTGAATAATGAAGTTCTTGGCAGAACCGGGAATCGAATCCGCACTTTTGCGGTAATTCCAGTGATTGGAATTATTTTGTGTTGACCGACCGAATGTCAATATGGCAACACTGCAAAGCTGTCTTTAAACTGCGTTATTGTAAATTCTCTAATTATAATATGGGTTGCGTGGGCATTGAAGCCACCTCTCTTCAGTTTTGCTTCACGAGGCAGAATGCACCCAGTTCGAGGCCTCAGACCAGAATCAAATTTCTTGTATGAGTCGGGGATCGAAAGCGGCTTCGGTGGCGTAATTGGTAGCATGCTGAGCTTCTATGCCCAAGATCGTGCGTTCAAACCCGGCCGAATTCGTTGGATATTTTAAGAGCGTTAAAAATCCCTTAGTATGCCTACCGTCGAAGGAGAAGTAAAGCCGGAGGTCCCATGTCATAGATTTATGATATCAAAGAGAACCTTCCACTAACTACAATTATTGTGAGAAGCTAAAATTTGTAGGTTAGTTTGATAACGCTATATTACTTCCAACGTTCGTCGCCAGGTGCTGGCTGCGATGGCATCTAGTAGCCAAGTCCGCAGCTGGGAGTCGTGGATGGTAGCATTTGGTAGCTAAAGTAGGAACTACTTGAAAAATTGATCGTATGCAGTCCTTCTACCTGAAACACAGATAACACACACTAATACAGCCATCACAATTAACAGACAGATTCTACACACACCGAAGTCGCAGCCCCTAAACTGAGGAACCAACCAGCTGTTCACGGGGTATCGCAATGCATGAATCCGTTTTTGAACCCAACATCCAAGCATATATATGCACAAGTTGGTCGAACTATTCAGAATGTGACTTGCCCAATTCATATCATGCTTGAAAAAGATTGAGATATTTTCCTTTAAAAACCTTTGCTTATTGATAAAACGGTACAATGGTTCATACAATTTGGTTATAATTCTGTGCTAATCAATATTAATTGAGATTCGAACTGCAGCCCTCAAACTAATATGCGGTGGCTTTGGTGGCGTAGTCGGTAGCATGCTGAGCTTCTATGCCCAAGATCATGGGTTCGAACCCGGCTGAATCCATCGGATTTTAAGAGCGTTAAAAATCCCTCAGTATGCCTTCCTTCCGAGGGGAAGTAAAGCCAGCGGGCCCATATCATAGATTTATGGCATGTAGAATAACCTTCTGTGTGAAGCCAAATGAGCAGGTTAGAGTTCCGATGTTCGTCGCAAGATGCCGATTGCGGTGGCATCTAGCCAAGTTCACAGCTAGGTGTCGTCGAAGATAGCATGTGGTAGCAAAAGTAGGAACTACTTGAAATTGATCGTCTGGAGTCCTTACCTGAATTACAGATAACACACACTAATACAGCCATCACAATTAACACCGCTTATCAGACAGATCCTACACACACCCAAATTACACGGGGCTACATGACCGATTTGTGGCAGCCTCTAAACTGAGGAACCAACCAATGTGATATGGCGTTATTTTTAGCCTACTTTCGATTTTTGCAAAAAATGACAGTAGACTTATGAGATCAACACAGGGCGAAAAATTGTGTGTCTGTCTGTGTGTGTGAGTGTGTGTCTGTGAGTCTGTGTGTCTGTGAGGGTGTGTACTCTGAATGTCTGCCCCCCCTATCAATTCGAACACGGTGAAACCGAATTGAACGAAATTTGGTACAGAGGTAGCACTAGCAAAGGGCAGCTCAGTGTCATGTTTTATATCGCCGCCATCTTGACGGAAACGTAATTGCAGCCACCCAAATGTTCAAAGCTTAAATCAAATTACGACTAACCTATTCATCCGATCTCTACCAAATTTTGCAACAACATATATTTATATGGCGGGCGTCTTTGGTTAAACTACAAGGTTATCAGCCCCATACTTTGCGGATGGCGGTCATGTTTGTGTGCAAATCGATTCCCCCTGTCAATTCAAACACCGTGAAACCGAATTGAACAATATTTGTTACAGAGGTAGCACTAGCAAAGGGCACCTCAGTGTCATGTTTTATATCGGCGCCATCTTGACGAAAACGTAATGGCGGCCACCCAAAAGTTAAAAGTTTAATTCAAATTACGACCAACCTAATCATCTGATCTCTACTAAGTTTTGCAACATTATACCTTTATGTATGAAGAATCATTCGACCAAACAACCAGGTCATCAGACCAATAATTTACGGATAGCGGCCATGTATGTGTGAAAATCGATTCCCCCTATCTATTCAAACACAGTGAAACCGAATTGAACGAAATTTGGTGCTGAGGTAGCACTAGAAAAGGGCACCTCAGTGTCATGTTTTATATCGCCGCCATATTGACGAAAACGTAATGGCGGCCAACCAAATGTTAAAAGCTTAAATCAAATTACGACCAACCTAATCATCTGATCTCTACTAAATTGTGCAACAACATACCTTCATGTGGTAGGCATCGTGTGACCAAACTACAAGATCATCAGCTCAATAGTTTGCACATAGCGGCCATGTATGTGTGCAAATTGATTCCCCCCATCAATTCAAACACGGTGAAACCTAATTGAACGAAATTTGGTACAGAGATAGCACTCGCAAAAGGCAATTCAGTGTCATGTTTTATATCGTCGCCATCTTGACGGAAACGTAATGGCGGTCATCCAAATGTTAAGAGCTTAAATCAAATTACGACCAACCTAATCATCTGATCAGTACCAAATTTTGCAACAACATACCTTTTTGTGGGAAGCATCGTTTGACTGAACTACAAGATCATCAACCTAATAGTTTGTACTGTAGATAACGGCCATGTATGTATGCAAATCGATTCACCATATCAATTCAAACACAGTGAAACCGAATTGAATGAAATGTTGTACATAGGTAGCACTAGCAAAGGACACCTAATATTCATGTTTAATATCCGTATAACACGTTGTATTTCAACAAGCTACTACAACCAACATTCAATTGTCTAGTCCTTGAAAAGGACAACGAGTTATAACAACACCCATACATTTAGGAGAAAGTAGGCTATATGTTCTTTACTGAACATCTTGTTTAGTTTTGTTTTTAAACAAATGATAATTCTTTCTGTTGCAGAGCCAAAGTGATGGAGTGTTCGGCCAAGGATGACTACAACATCAAGGACATCTTCCGGTGTTTCATTACACTATCCCGCATCTTACACCCCACGGGGCCGGAGGAGGTGGTGGGTGGGCTGAAGCGACGGTCCAGCGCCTACGTCAGTGCAAGCAAAGGCGGCCGTCGGACGGGAAGTCCAGCCGGCCTGGAAGCCAGTGGTTCTGCCAGCGCAAGCGAGGGAGGTGGTGGTCTTGAAGTAGCCAAGGCCAAACCTCGGAGTCGCTCCCTCATCAGGCGGTCGAGCCGCAAAGCCAAGCAGCAAATGAGGGATGCACACGCCGAGGACTGCCACGTATCATAAGTCCAAACTCCGAGAGTATTATCCAGTCTTTTATATCCTTCGTTCCGTATGTTTAACTAGTGGCACATACAGTTGGCAATGCCAATGTGCACCACAGATGATGCAAAGTATATTTACTAATTTACGACATATGTGCATTGCTAAGGATTACCAAGCTGATGCATCACATTACATCACTGTAGTCGTAATAAATATATCATTAATGATGTCCGAATAGAGATGTTTACGTCATATATTTTAAGATGCACTGAACCTCATCCACCTAACAACACTCTTTAAATCACCTTTCAGCAAACTGAACGGTGTCAAGAGATATATTAAAACAGTGGTTCAAAGACTGAGAAGCCAGCTGACAGAACAGTTGTTGTTCTTGACTACGTGAGAAGAAATCTGAATTAAGGGAGTGTACCTTCGTAGCATTCATGATGCTAAGAACTGACATCTTCTTGTGATTTTAGCTATCAAATGTATCTTCAGCAATCTTGAATATTACATGGCACATCAACACTGCAGAGAAATAACCTAGTGATACAATTATTGTGCAGGTGTTAATCATGTCATGAAACACAACAACATATTATGGGTGACTTCTTGTACATATTCGTATAGAAGAACTTTAATCGACCCATCAGCGTTGTCCATAATCTTGAAGTATTACTACATTATCTAAATGTTCGGAACAGAATTTCCAGGACAATATCTAATAAAGATCATCCTAGTTTGTAACTGAAATATAATTTCTGTAGTTACAAGAGTTCGATTGCTGTGTTTCAGTTCTTATTCCAAGAAGCTGGATATTTATGGTGCTGATTTCTGTCACAATTTTCTAAACAGGGTTTTTGCATGACTCCAATGAAAATGTCATATAAATGGTGATTTTTTTTTAAAAGTTCCTTGATGAACAATTACCCCCTGTGCTTCTTTGTAATATCTTTATCTTCTCATCGATTAGCACAAACACTACTTTAGATAACTGTCTAAATATTCAAGAGTTCTATGTGTCTAAAATTAAATTTTCAGTCAGGAAATGAATGGATTTAGTGAAACACTAACAATTCCAAAACATTTAACTAGATCTTTTCATATATGTTTTGAATTCAGTGAGAACGTAATTATATGTGTAGGTATTTGTGACAAAGATGATGAAAAATTTCAGACACAGGATATTTTTGTTCAGAATATTGGAGGAGTGATGTGCTAGAAGAATATGGACAGGGAAGATTACTAGTGAGGTATTTTTTTCATGAAGAGAAACGTCTTTGTATGAAAATGTGCATAACATGAGAGCAGAAGTTTTATGTAAGACTGAATTGTTGGTTTTTGTAGTCAGCTAGTTTGGATTATTAGATATCTGCTTCAGGAAGAGAAACAAGGAAAGGTTGTGCATCATTTCACATTTCTTGGTATTGCATGGTCTATTTTGTATGTTGCCCTGGTGGCAATGCCATATAACTCAACGAGTTACATTCACAAGTAAATGTGCGTAAATACGATAGTAGGATAAATAAGCCGGTTCTGGCACAGGGGCTAATGGGCAAGATGGCCGCCGCGCGCAATCACTCTATGTTATTCTTATGGAGGTTTCATTCAGAGCTGGCACAGGGGCTATTGGGCAAAATGGCCGCCACGGCCTGAGACCGTGGATTACGTCACAGGGAGAGGTCGGCCGTGTAGTTGCCAAATGGAATATTTATTATTATTATTATTATTATTATTAGGTAATTGTTAATTGATCATGTATAATCAAGACCAGCCTTATATTGTCCACTTTTTGGTGTAGTGGCTAGCATTCTTGGAGGTCATTCCTGAGGTTCGAATCCCGGCTCTGCCAAGAAATTTAATTTCTGGTCTCATGAGTGGAACGGGGTACACTCAGCCTTGTGAGGCAAAACTGACAAGAGCTGGCTTTTGATTCATACCTCAACAATTCTGCCTAACCCAACTTCACCTAACCTAACCTAACCTAACCTAACCTAACCTATCCTAACCTAACTTCAAAGTCAAAGCAAATATAAAAGCAAATGTGAAAGCACACATAATAAACTAAGTTATAACCTAACCTGACTTCACCTAACCTAACCTCACCTAACCTGTCCTAACCTAACCTAACGTAACCTACCTAATTTAAAATTGCAAGCGAAAAAAATTTAGCAAAAAGTATGAGAAAAAAGTGAGAGCAAATGTAAGAGCACAAATAATAAACTTAGTTATAACCTAACCACACCTAACCTAACCTAACCTAACCTAACATAACCAAACTTCAAAGTGAGAGCAAAAATGTAAGAGCAAATGAGAGAGCACAAATAATAAACTTAGTTATAACCTAACCTAACCTAACCCACAGAAACCTCATTTAAAGATTTTAGATTTTATGTTTTAACATTTTAGATTTTTGATTTTTTTCATTTTACATTTTTTAGATTTTACATTTTACATTTTTGATTTTTTGTATTTTAGATGTTAGTTTTTTTTAGATTTTACATTTTAAATTTAAGATTTTTTGATTTTAGATTTTACTTTTTACATTTTCCGAAAAGAGTAAACTACTAGGTCACATACCTAACCTCACCAAACCTAACTTTACCAAACCTAACTTAAGCTAATCCAAAGGGCTAATGCACATACACAAAGTATATAAGGACACATGCAACTATCCTTATGCTAGTCTTATTGGCTACTGTACAATATGATCACTACCCCAACCGTCTTTTTTTTTTCATTTTGTTGTTTACTCATTTGTCAATTTTCCAATTCCCCATTTTCATTTTTTTAAATGTTAGTTTTAAGTTTTTCAATTTCATAACATGGAAACATGGATTTTGCATTATGTTGTTTACACATTTGTCAATTTTCCAATTTCCCATTTACAGTTCTTAAAATGTCAGTTTAAAGTTTTTCAATTTCATGATATAGAAACATGGATTTTCCAATTTGTTGTTTACACATTTGTCAATTTACCAAATTCCCATTTACAGTTTTTAAAATTTTAGTTCAATGTTTTTTCTATTTTGTCAATATGGAAACATAGATTTTCCAATTTGTGTGTTTTACATGTTCATTTGGCATTAGGAGTGGAGAGAGGTGGGTAGTAATTAAAAATGTACAAGCAGTTTCCATACGGTACAATATTTTTTTATTTAAATACATGTACACTATTTACACTTAAATACATTTTTATATATAGTCTATTTTTTGTTATAAATTGTACAGTTGTTTTTATTTTTGTTTTCTATTTTATTTATTTTTGATTATGAATACTATTTTTTTATTTTTGTAGTGCTATTGTTTTATTTCCTAAATTGTTTTGTTTTATGTATTTGCTAGTTGCAGGCAGAAGATTTTGATATTCATAACTTAACTCTTTAAGCATGGTCAATGATTGAGTAATGACCATAGGCATGTGTACCTATACCATTAGCATCAATCACTCTTTTATCATCACCAGGACACAAAGCAATTTTGTTTAGCCTTATAGATGATATGTCATGTTGTTTAGAAGCGATAATGTTCATGGGTATTCTTTTTACATTGTTTTTCATGACACAATCCTTATAATCTTGAAAGCTTATACAATTTTTGACAACACCTCTGCTAATACCTTTAATCTTTTTGATTTCTTTACCATTTATGTCTAAAGCATACATTTTAGCTCTAAGTCCAACAAATGCTTTTATAATTTGTCCACAAACCTCGTCTTTAAATTTCCCCAACGTTTTCTTGTTTGATGTAGAGTAACATATGTGATTAGTAGGATAATCTGATGTGTCCAGGTGTTGTAGGAAATCCAACTTGTCTTGATATACATCTGGGGTGTTAACCAAATATATGAACGAGTCAGTATCCATATACATGAGTTTAAGATTGTCCATGCCATAATAAGGTAGCAGGACATCATAGTGGTGGGAATACATGAGAGTTTTTGAAATATCCAGTATACACATTCCAATATATATAGGCTTATTGAATACAATGTTACGTTTAGACATGTGGAAAGCAGCTAGGTTAGGGCCATAAATTGTTCTGTCGATAAATGTCGGCTTTGCTATTAGCTTTTCTGCCTTTTTGCTGTCAGTCACAAGACGTATGTCTATTCTTTTACGGATATTTTCCATTGTTTTCCCAAAAATGGCATTGTTGAATAATTTGTACAGATTTTTCTCAAAATCATTTTTGGCTTGTTTTCGAAGGTTGTTATTAAAATCAACGTATGCCTTTAACCAAGGTCTTTGTTTAAACTTTAACACACGATGAATTTTTATCAATTTTATTCCATGATCTAAAGCCTGTTTTAATGCCATGTAGTGAACAACATATCGCCTTCGATTTCCAAGATGAGGAATTAGTTTTTTCAGAGACGAATCCTTAGGTTGTGTACACTCTGGTAGGAAAGGTAAATCGTTGTGTAGATCATGAAGGTCAGATGGGTAATCAACATCAACGTCTAGAATGTATCCCACAGGATCGTCTTTCTTTAGTTTTTCTAGATCAACAGTATCTGGAGAAACCCACTGAAATCCACCATAAGGAAGGGAGTGACACATAGCCCACCCGTATTGGTTGTTGGCATCATCATAGGTAATAAACTGCGATGGTTTCTCAGAATCATAGGTTTCCATGTATTTATTGTTAGCTTCAGCATACCGATGAGACACCTGGCATATGCCTCCACGTATTCCAGACTCGATTAAAAGAATCTGATCGTAATCCTGTAGCAATTCCAGTTCAATGCCTGTGTAAAGGAGCATTGCCTCGAAACTTAAACCAGGCGAAGTAAAAAAGTGTGCAGCATCCACTCGGTGTGTTTCTAGTGTTTTGTTTCTAAAGGTTTCAAAGCTGTCTGCAAGAAGGAGTACATCTGAAGTTAGGTAGAGGTCACTATATTCCCCTAGAGTTTTAATGTTGAACTGATTCCAGACACTTTTGGCATGTTCATAGTCTTCTTGACTAACATTTTCTTGACTTAATTTGTTAAAGAATGCCTCTTTTGGAGGTAAACACGTTTCACTTAACTTTTCCCATGAGTCAATGTAGTCATAACAAAATACCCCTTTACGAGTCATGAGCATTGCATTTTCTTTTCCAAAGTACTTGTCTGTTTCAGGGTATGATGTTAAGTTGGAAACTAAGTTTTCCAAACTACTCGGCATTAACCGAAACGTATCCACAAATCTAAGCTTAACATTTCCTACATATTTGGTAAAGGAAATGTACTTTTCTTTGGAGTTAGCGATAACATCCACTCTCTCAGTAGTACATCCCAATTGCTTTACAATGAAATTTGCGTCGTAGCCACTCATATTATGTAGAAACACAGGAACGGGGTTTCGTGTTTTACACCTCAAATTACAGTTATTGTGAGCACTTCCACGGTATTCCCCTGTAATATGGCAGTGGTCTCGAACTTTCCAGTCCTCTTTGGTGAATGGTTTTCGACACAAATAACAGGTTTCAGAACATTGGAACTCTGCTTCTTGAGCCTGAGTTAAGGCCTTTGGAACATTTAAGCTGTAAAGTCTATCAATTTCATTAGCTATTGAGATCAAACAGTCCATAAACTTTTCTGCAGCGTCAGGTCCACGATAAATAACAGGTTGGCTTGGAAGATTTGTCTTTATGTGTTCCACAGCGGGTGATGGTTTAACGTATATACCAAAGCTCATAGGAACATGACTCTGGTATGGCACTGTATAACTTGCTTCAGGATTGGGCAAACATGTTTGATAGGGTAAGAGTATACTTTCGAAATCTGCATAGATAACGTAAGGTATTCTTAGCATTTTTTCCACGTTTAAAAATTTGACAATGGGGTTTTTAATAGGCATTTCAACCCTAGCAATGTCATGCTGGACACACAAAGCTCTATGTTCTTTCAATTTTTCCATTCCTTGTTGTCCATATTGATTATCAAAGTGAGTAAAACACCGTTTACACGTATATATCTTATGTTCACGGCGGGTAATCTGATGTGCTACTAGTTTATCAAAATCTTTGATAAAGACGTAGTGGTTCTGGCCGGATGATGAACTTAGCAGAAGGAGGTCGCGATGGTCTTGCATCTCTTGATCCACAACCTTTAGAGGGAACAATTTGTTGTCTTGTTCCAATCCAAATACATTAATGGATATATCGTTGGCTTTTTCAAATTTGGGAATGTCAACTAGCGATGTAGGAAACGATATTACAGAAAAATCATACTTGTTGTCCAGGTCCTTGTATTTACTAATGCGATGAGCATTCTTTTTAACCAGTTTTGCTAAAATGGCATACATAAAACACTTTTCATCATTCAAATTTTCAGGATTAATGCAGGCTTTTCTTGCTTGTATAGCTGCTGGTAATGGAATATATGTGCTTCCACGCAAGGGATTGTACTTATTTATTTTCAATCGTACTCCTTCCACTGCTAACAAAGCCCAATTACTGCCTTTTAGCTCAGATTCCTCCATTTCCGTAGTTAACTTTGTAAATTGTGTTTCCAAGAAACTACTTAAGTCCGTTTCCAAAAATAGGGCCTGATTTCGTGTTTTAAAAGCACGATCTGTAATGTCATTGGTAGATGTATGAATGAATCTACATTCAGCCACAAGATTAACTTTTATCGACTTGTGCATTGCTAGTTCTTTCTGCATAGCTTGTATTATTTGCTGTTTGGACTCTTTAAGGTATGAATTTAAATCCTTGCACGTATCGCAACGAATGAAATAGGATTTAAGTCGACCTTCAAAAGATGTCTCATATTCAATAAGTCCATTTTTGTCAGGGACCAATGACAGTAGGTAATGTTTTGTAGGCTCTGCCTTTTGTCTTTTAGCTGCCGACACAACATTACAACATTCTTCATGACGACGTCCATTGTAGGCATTGTTGAATGTACTACCACAGGTCTTGCACTCATGAAATTCACCACACGATACTTCATGTCGCTTCCTATGATAGTCTCGAAGAAAAGTCTTTCCACACTCTTTACACATATAGCTAGGAATGGCTTCTTCCATTATGATTGTTGATTTCTGCAAACAGCTGCTTACTGCGTATCACAGGGCTAGAGGTTGGTCAGTGAGACGGTCTTTCACGATGTGAACACCGTGAGAGGTAGTAGTCAACTGGTGCTATTCTTGTGAAGGGTCCTCTAATATACCCCTAGTCTAGACCAACAGCTCTTTACAGCGTATGACAAGGCTGTATACTGGACAGTGAGACGGTCTTTCACGATGTGAACACTGTAACAAGTAGTAGTCAACTGATTATATACTTGCTAAGGGTTCTCTAATATACAATAGTCAAGACCAACAGCTACTTACTGAGTAGTACAAGGCTGTACAATAGTTGTTTTGACAGTCTTTCACGATGTGGTCACTGTGAATAATGGTAGTAGTCAACTGATGATATTCTTGATAAGGGTCCTCTAATATACCCCTGGTTAAGGGTAACAGCTGTTCACCGCTTATGACAAGGCTAAAGACTGGTTACTTCAACGGTCTTTCACAATGTTAACACTGTGACAGGTAGTAGTCAACTGAAAATATTCTTATGGCCTACTCAAGGTTATCAGGTACTTACTGCATATCAAAAGGCTGTACACTCATGTGTGTTAGGCACTCTTTTTTGCTAAGGACCCCAATATTCCCTACACAAGGCTATACATGTTAGTTCTAAACACTTAGTGGTTAATTGTATATTCAATTTTTGTACAAAGCTTATACAAGCACGTTTTATGAGGTAAAACTTTGTTAAATAACTGCATGCGACACGCAAAGTATGTTTCCGCTATCTAGCGGTGACTATGAGTACTACTTGAACGACCAGCATGCTACCTAGCGCTCCATTTCAACACTCGCTCACTGAACGATCAGCATGCTATCTAGCGGTCGATAGCAATACTCCTCAACTACCAGCCTGCTATCTATCGGTCAATATGACAACTCACTCAACTACCGACATGCTACATGGCTCTTTTGGTCAGTTTTTTGTTGGCTTTTTTTGGTCAGTTTTTGTTGGCTTTTTTGTTGGCCTTTGTTGGCTTTTGTTGGCTTTTGTTGGCTTTTTTGTTGGCTTTTGTTGGCTGTTGTTGGCTTTTGTTGGCTTTTGTTGGCTTTTGTATTAGCTCTTTCATATTTGCTCTTGCTTGTGGGGGCTTATTATTTGGTCTTGGAAAGTATGTCAGTCCTTTTTTTATGGCTGCAAAATGCTTACAGCCATGTTTGTAAGCAGCAACAACAACAACAACAACACACAAAATTCAAAAAAAATCCAAAGTACTCTAAGGTTTATCAATGACTCTCAACTCTTACACTTACCTCTATCCCATGCCTAGTCAAAAAAGTAGTGTATTTTTCAAATTTTTCAAAAAAATATTTGGAAAGTAGGCTATATCATTAAACTAAAAATCCTGAAAAGACATATGTTAACTCCAACACCTACCTCTATACCACTCTCAGTCCAAAAATAATGTATTTTTCAAATTTTCCAAAACATATTTCCGAAAATGGGTTATATTTCCGAAATTAAAAAGTTAACAAAACATGTTTGTTTGACATAAATGAATGGCCTTTGCCTCCTCTACCACTGTACCAAGTCCCAGGTCTCCAGGACAAAAAAAAAATTTTTAAAGGGTTTTATTTCCAAAATTAGGAATTTTACAAAAAAGTTTGTTTGACATAAATGAATGGCCTTTACCCCCTCTACCCCCACACTAAGTCTCATGTCTCTAGGACAACAAAAATAAAATTTTCAAAATGGGCTTATATTTCCAAAATTAGGAATTCTACAAAAAAGTTTGTTTGACGTAAATCAATGGTCTTTACCCCCTCTATTCCAACACCAAGTCTCAGGTCTCTAGGTCAACAAAAATAAAATTTGGAAAAAATGGTCACTATTTTGGAAACTAGGAATTGCCTACTTTCCAAATTGAACTTTTTTTGGATTTTTCCCCAGAGACCTGGGACTTGGTTTGCGGGTAGTGGGGGTAAATACCTGCCATTTACGTTAAACAAACTTTCTTGTAAAATTCCTAGTTTCCAAAATATAGCCCCGTTTTAAAATGAACATTTTTGGAAAAAATGTCAAAAATTCCATATTTTGTTCTTAAGATTAAGGATATAAAAGCCATTGGTTTCAGTATATATATATATGACTTTATAGAATGATTAGTTTTCAAAATATGGCCTACTTTCCAAATACTGTTTTGGAAAAATTTGAAGAATATTATATTTTTTTGACTGAGATTGGGGTAGACGTAGGTGTTGGAGTTAGCATATGATTTGATATGATTTTTAGTTTAAACATATAGCTTACTTTCCCAATTTACCTTTTTTGTAAAATGTGAAAAATATATAATGTTTTTTGACTAGACGTTGAATGGAGTTGAGAGACAATCATTAACCTTAGAGTACTTTGGATTCTTGGAATTTTAGTGTGTTGTTGTTGCTTACAAACATGGCGGTAAGCATTATGCTACCATAAAAAAGAGTTGAGATACTTTCCAAAACCAAGAGAAAAATCCTCTAAATACATTGACAACAATAACTTGTCAAATAAGCCATTACAAATAAGGTATTAACGTAAACCACCAAAAATAAGCCACCAACATAGGCCACCACTATAAATCACCACCATAAGCCACCATAAGCCACCAACATATGTCATCAACATAAGCCACCACCATAAACCACCACCATAAGCCACCACTATAAGCCACCATAATCCACCACCATAACCCACCACCATAAGCCACCACCATAAGCCACCACCATAAGCCACCAACATAAGCCACCAACATAAGCCACCAACATATGTCATCAACATAAGCCACCACCATAAACCACCACCATAAGCCACTAGCATAAGCCACCAGCATAAGCCACCACCATAAGCCACCAACATAAGCCATCAACTTATGCCATCAACCTAAGATATTAACCTAAGCCATTAACATAAACCATCAACATAGGCCAGCAACATATACCATCAACATAAGCCACCACCATAAGCCAACAACATATGTCATCAACATTAGCCACCAACATAAGCTATCAACATAAGTCACCAACATATGTCATCAACATAAGCCACCAACATAAGCCATCAACATAAGCCACCACCATAAACCATCAACATAAGCCACCAAAATCAGCCAACAACACATGTCATCAACATAAGCCACCCACATATGCCACCAACATTATCCTGCATAAAACGTCAACACAACATCATTCTTTCACCACAAGTGTTCAGACCATTGTAGTAGGCGGATCGACTATACAAGTCAGTGACTACTATGGAATATACTATAACCAATAAAGGTAAACCACGTGCCCTGTATCATGAGTACTCTTATAACTATAAGCGAGAAAATGCGAATGGCATCATATTTTGGCAGTGCTCAAAACAAAGAACAACAAAATGTCTAGGTCATCTAAAAAGTAAACATAGTGAGGTCTTAAGTGTGGGTACTCATCAATGTGGTATACCAAATGAAACACCGTTAGTGTTAACAAAACATGATCAAAAGAACAAGAAAAAGCAAGTCCGACAAAAACATAGTGTTACTCAACATAGTGACTTCCTTATGAAAAAACATTTATCTCCTCAAAAAGTCATGTTAGGACAGTTGTCAACGTTCAATAAACCCGTAACACTATCAAAAGCAACACAGACTCTTCAAGAGATCCCTTTTGAAAAGGAAAAAATGGAATTGGATAGTTCTAGTGATGTTGAGGATGATGATGATGATGATAATGATGGTGACAATGACTATAATAATTATAAAGATAATATTTATAATAATAATGATTATCATAATGAAAAAAAAGAGAATGAGGGTTTAATGTCTATAAAACCATTGCGGCTTCCCCAGTTTTTAAGAACAAGAGTACCTAGAGAAAGTTGTAAAAGGATCTACAACAAGCGTTGTGTTTAAAATCTATATCAAACAATGGTAAAGAGATAAAAAGTTGTATTCAGTGTGTAACTATTGTAAAAAAAAAACTAAAATGAATAAAAATATTGTATGGGTATTGGCTGTTTTTTCTTAATTGCTATCCCCATGTCCCACTATTAATACAATTGTTAACCATCAACAGTCTCTGACTATGTTCAGAAAGAGAGTGGCCTTAAACAATACACTATATCTATGGTTTGTGTACTGAGTATCATAATAATACAGTGTGGCCAAGCCATGTTAAGGCAATAGTTATGTCAGGTAAGGGATTCGAACCCTTGCTTCCTTATACAGAAATTTGATCTTAAGTCAAACACCTTAACCACTCGGCCAACCTGACAGTTACTAATTTAATTGGTCTTGAGGACTTGAGTGTTTACAAAACTTTTTCCAGTATACATTGACTAAACCACTTGTTTGTTTTGAAATATAGATTTTGTTTTGTTTTACCATAACATTGCAGTTATGAGTCTTGTGAACTGGGTGTTCAATATAGGGTTAAAGGCATTTTAAAATCATTTTAGAAAAGCTCTTAGGTATCGTGTCATGGGTTTTAGTAATGCATTACTGTTCGTTGACTAACATTTACCGTTACACAACATTATTTTGGTGAACGTACATGTTGTTGTTTGAGTCTTTAGTCCTTTGACTGGTTTGATGCAGATCTCCATGCCTCCCTGCCCCGAGCGAAACGTCTCATCTCTATATAGCTACCACACCCTTCATTCAAGGCTATCTGTTTAACATATTATAACCTTTGATCTCCCCTACAAGCTCTTGGGTTCAATTCCTAGATTTAACACAAACTTTTAAAAGTGGTATGACAACTTAAACTAGTCTACTCAGTCTCGGGTGGTCCAAATAAGTAGAAAGGGTTTGATTCACACCTCAACCATAGAGCACCATGTTCTTTTTTTTTTTTAAATAATGATAGCCATTTGTTCAATTTCACATTTCACACATTGCAATTTGTCAATTTTCCATTTGCATTTTTTTAAATGACAGTTTGATGTTTTTCAATTTCATGATATGGAAACATGGATTTTTCCATTTTCATATTTACACATTTGTCAATTTCCCATTTGCATATATTTTCTTAAATGTCCGTTTAAGGTTTTAAAATTTTGTCTATATGGAAACATGGATTTTCCATTTTGCTGTTTACAAATTTTTTATATATTTATTTTGTGTATGTTGAAAAAAATCGATATTTCCAAAACAAGATTTTTATTTTTCATTTTATGATTTTGTAAATGATCTTAATGTGAGTGCTTGACCATGGATTTTCCATTTTGCTGTTTACAAATTTTTTATATATTTATTTTGTGTATGTTGAAAAACGATATTTCCAAAACAAGATTTTTTATTTTTCATTTTATGATTTTGTAAATGATCTTAATGTGAGTGCTTGACCATGGCAATAATACAGTCTATCTATGTGTTAGCGAAACCATAGAGTCTTATTACTACTGCAAGTAAGAATGTTTTACAAAATAACGACTATCTACCACTGCATTTAAAAAACAAAACTATTGGGGAAAAAAAACTAAAATACTATTTACCATTCATTCATATATAAGTGTTAATTCTCCCTCTCCCCACCCTACCTCATCGTATTTTCTCTGGTCAAATTATCAATGCTACCCATACATACACTAGCTTTCTATATCTTTCTCTATATATATGTTTTCTCTGCTCCACAAGATACAAATTATGGTTGCTGGATTGTATCCTGCACTGTTTATGCGACATACCATTGCCAGTTCATAAAACCGTTAGGTAGTTCTCTACACATAGCGATTTTACCACTGCTCTACCTACGCCTTTTGCTTGTTTGGCTTTCTTACAGGCTAGTATGCGATAGGCAGCATTAACTGAATATCAAACCCAGTCCACCTTTGTATTTGCAATCTAAGTAATAATTTGAAAAGAGACAAGTGTAATCAGTTTTAAACATTATCTCTGCTTTTTTGTTTGTTTGTTTGTTTGTTTATGACATGTATATTAACCTAAAATCAAACCCTAGTCTACCTTAGTGAAAGGCTAACAGTTTAACCACTGCGTCACCATACCCTTCTTTCTTAGTTTGATTCGTTCTAGGCCTTAGAGCTAGAAATCGAGTTACGATCTCCAGTGCAAGAGGCACATGTGCTCACCACTATAGCATGTAATGGTTAGCTGGTAACATTAGACAAACGAAAATGATTGTATTTCTGTTAGCCAAGCATTTCTGTCATTTGCCTACTGTGTGAGCACTGCCAGCAAGACAGTTTAGTTTAGAACAAGCGTGTGTGTGTGTGTGTATAGATTATTAGCCTCAAGTATTTAAAGCTTGTTGTGTGTAGCGACCATCTTGCTCAGTAACCATTGAGTAAGTTTTAACAGTTAACTCATAAAAACAGCATAGGATAGTTGTGTGTGTGTGGTTCATGTACTTGGGAATATGCATTAGCACCATGCGCTAGCTTTACCTTACCCTCTAGAGGTAGAGCGTTATCCCTTCCTTTGGACATTGCCAATGACTGCATTCCCCCACAAGTTTTACACTTAAGCCCTTGGCTTGTTCTTGATTAGGTTTGGTTTGCTTTAGGCTTGGTTTGGTTCGGTTGGGTTTGATTCGACTTGGTTCAGTTTAGTTTAATGTAGTCACCATTTTTTTATTTTTAGCTACACTCTTTAACCAATTAATTAATGATAGTCTACTCTTAATTCTTGAATCGATAAATTGAATTTTGTGTGCACCGTTTGTCAATCCATGCCTACAACCTATACTCCCTATGTACTACAGTCAGATCTGAAAACAAGTTCCAATGGTCAAAGACGTGTCAGTCACCATACATATATCCTACAATAATTCTTTCGTTACCTAGCTAGATTTCGTCACTCACAGTAAACATCTTACATTATGGGTTTGCAATATATTAAGAAAAGCAAAAGTCCATGATCTTGTTGTTTTGGGTCTTTTTTGGGGAAATTCATAAGCCATAAAAAGAATGACATCATGTCAAGTTCTGAGTGGATCTTGTATGTCAAAATTCCATTATCGGTTTATAAAATCTCAAGGCCATGCCCTAGCAGTTTTGGATTATTTCAATCAATGAGTCCACCATAGGAAACATCGAAAAAATAAATACCCTTAAAACAAGTCGTCCCATGACCCTCTCCGAACAATGCTTCGCAAAATATAAATTCATCCATTGAACATGATCGGCGACATCATCCTAGCTTCCCCCTCCCACCATGGTTGCCATATCGTTTGACCTTCAAGTGTCCTCAGCATCTCTGTGCTTTTTTTCATTGCCCTGTCAAGTCAATGCATTCCAATAAGATCAAATAACATTCACATCCTGTCAGTCTGCCCCAGCAAGTTTGTTTTCTATACTCACTTCAAGCAACATATAACCAAGTTCTGTTTGTTCTATCTAAAGCCAACTTCATCGAATCAAGGAATTATCATTTGTCATGTCACTCATAATCGTTTACACGTTAAAGACCCCCTTCAGGGGGTTTAGGAATTAGGAATTCCATCATAGGAAAAATCAGAAAACGAACCCTCGACCCGCCGTCTCATCGAAATAGCGAATACTGTATTGGTATATCACCACCGTGGCCAGTAATAGCTTCGTTGAAACACGTGTCCAGTGGTATCGTCTCTTTCTATCTACAACCACTCGTCATGAACATTTTAGACAAATTTAAGAAAAGTTTTAAAAACTGAAATGTTTTCAACATAAGTGTCGTTAGGCTCTTTCGCATTTTTTTAAACATAAATACTATATTCGAAAGGGAGAGAGGGGAGGGGCGTCACCCCGAGTCCTACGACCCCTCGTATACGTCTCTGGCGTTATTGGTTTGTGAGATATAACAAAAAGTCTAAAATCACGGTTTTACAACAAAAAATTCTGTTTCCCTCATTCTCAAAAACTTTAACCTATTACCAAAATAAAGAGGGTTTCGAGACAAGCCATTTGACACGTCATAGGACCAAATCCGACCAGGCATTCGTGAAATATCAGAAAAAGTCTAAAATCATAATTTTACCCCAAAACGCCTGTTTCCCTCATTCTCAAAACTTTAACCTATTAATAACATATATAGGGCTTTGAGACAAGCGATTTGACACGTCACACGTCCAAATCCGACCTTGCGTTCGAGAGATATCGACAAACGTCGTAGGAAAGTAGGCGATTATCTGGTTCTCTCCTCACCACCAAAACCCTTCTTATCAATCATTTTTTTCAAAGAGCTCGCCCTCTTACAAAAATTCCAAGTGCGCATGCGTATAAAACAAAAACAAAAATGTTAATCCATAGCGGCAGCTAGAAAAACGCATGCGCTATATGAGCAACAACATTTAGGTTCATTTTAGCAGCGCACCGTATACATGTCGCATTTGAAAAGAGACTTTCACTAAAAAATTACAATTTCACCCCCTAATAGGGGTAGGTTTTATTTAGGGGTTGAAATGAGTGGTTTATTGGAAAGAGGGCGTCAACCCGAGTCCAACGACACCTCATTTGTCAAAATCGGACCATGAGTTTGCGAGATATTGGCTTGGACTCACGCGGCGGCCATGACACTATTTGGAACTCTCACTACTCCCCTACTTACGATGTATTATTGTGACTTAGTTGCTGTAGGTTAAAAGCACAGCATTACGCTCAAATTCAATACTGGCGCATACATTTAAGGTAACGTTGTCTAACACAGCACACACAATGACATTTCATACTGGATTGCATGAGAATGTATGAAGTGTTATTTTATTTAAACAAAAAATAAATTATCGTTTTTTCATTGCAAATGGAAGCCTTACTTGTCTGCATCAAATCGACATATATTTTATGTCGATATTGCACCTGTAAGTAGTTAAAAAACTATTTTAAGGGGGCTTGTTTGCATATGTCTAGGCTGCGTGGCTCCACATTTTCTTACATCAGTATGCCTTCCTTTGGTGGTCCCATGTCATAGATTTATGGCATGTTAAAGAACCTTCCAGAGTATAAACTTGTGTGAAGCTAAATTTCTAGGTTAAATTTCGTTGGAACGCTCTTTCAAATGTCCAACGTTCTTGTATCAGTGACATCTGATACCGAAAGTTGGAACTACTTGAATTTGAACGGAACTTGTAGCTCACCCTATGGGTGTCGGCTGGAAGCAGCTACAAACTCTGGCGAGCCGAACATGTCCTCGGACACTCCCGGCACTAAAATCCATACGATAAATAAATAAAAAATAAATAAATAATTTAAAAATCTTACTTGCATCTAAGTATCCCGGAACATCAAACACGGTATGAAAATCATGAAAATGACATAAATATTTGGTAAGTGCAAGTGTAGGATCCGGGTTCATCACCCCGAAGAATTACCGTTTTAATATGTCTAAGTTAGTTTATTTGATCATATCACAAAATGTAACTTCATTTACGTTATTCTCAGAATTAGGATCTTTATCATTTTATGCCTTTCAAATTAGCAAAATCTACATAAAAATTATCATAGGAATATTATTGATACATCTAATTCAAGCTAATGACTGTAGAAATGCTGTGAACTAGGGATTTTTGGATACTTTGGAAATTTTAGCCTTGTTTATTTTATTGGAAATATCTGTTCCCGTAGGAAACAGGATGTAAAATTGTCCGATTGAGCTATGTACATTAACAAATTCACAAAGAAATTTGATACAATGGTCCGGTTAGCTCAAAACAGTTGCCAGCGTTTCGCCCCAGTGTACCATTGGGCTCTTCAGTTGGTTATGGTACACCTCACCAAGACGCGTGGCTAGTACATACATATTGTTTATTTTAAGTAATTATAAAATTGCATTTCTTTTTGAAAAATGGAAAATAACTCCTACACGCAATCTGTTGCAGTTAACTGCTCGATTCTAGTTCAGTACATTATATCACACCCCCGCTGCAAGACTGACACTAGTCAATAAACATGAATGATGAAGTATATGGTACTTGTAAATGCCTATGATTAAGTCCATGTCCTGTAAAACAGCCACAACTCAGATCCAATAAGTAGGAATTCTACGGCACTGAATTCAAAACTGCCGTAACTATTTTTTTTAATAAAACACATAATTTCAATCCATGAAATAACTTTTTATGTTATTGTATAGTACTAGACAATGTTAGAAGTTAGTAATACGTTACTTTCACTTGCATTATCATCGCTACAACCACATTTGTCTCTCACGTGCTGAACGTTTTTAAGTCAGCATACTGTTTAAATTGAACTCCATATCACAGAATACAGATGAGCCTTTCACGGTCTTCCTCTTCCTTTCTTCCCCAGAACCTTTCCTTCCAGTATGGTGGTCAGGAACTCATTATGACGTACTGCGTTGTTGTTTGAGTCTTCAGTCTTTTCACTGGTTTGATGCAGCGCTACATGCCTCCCTGTCCTGAGCTAATCGTTTCATCTCTACATAGCTACCACACCCTACATCCGAGGCAATCTGTTTAACATATTCTAACCTTGGTCTACCCCTACAGTTCTTGTCCTCGACCCTTCCTTCCATAACTATGCTTGCTATTCCTGGGTGTCTTAGTAAGTGTCCTTCCAACCTATATCTTCTCTTCAATAGCAGTCGCCAGAAACATCTCTCCTCTCCCACTCGTCTTAATACCTCTTTGTTTGTAACCCTATCTACCCATCTGATCTTCATCATTCTCCTGTAACACCACATTTCAAATGCTTCAATTCTCCTCTTTTATGCTACACCAATAGTCCAAGTTTCACTTCCATAGAGCGCCACGCTCCAGACAAAGGCTTTCAAAAATGACTTCCTAATACCTAAATCTATATTCGATGTCAGCAGATTCCTTTTTTGTAGAAATGGTTTCTTTGCCTGAGCCAACCTACTTTTTATATTCTCTTTGCTTCGTCCATCACTGGTTATTCTGCTTCCTAAGTAACAGAAGTCTCCTACTTCCTTCAGCTTTTCACCTGCCAATTTGATCTCCATAGAGGTTTCTGATTTATTTCGGCTGCATTCCAGTATTCTTGTTTTACATTTATTAATTTTCATCATGAATTCTTTCCGTAAGACGGAGTCCATACCATTCAAAAACTCATTCAAATCCTCAGGCTTGTCGGCCAAGATGACTATGTCATCAGCAAATCTCAGAGTTGAAATTATTTCTCCTTGAATCTTCACTCCCACTTTACATTTTTCTCTAATTTCCTTCATTGCTTGTTCAATGTAAAGATTGAAAAGTATGGGTGATAAGTTGCAGCCTTGCCTTACACCTTTCTGAATACCAGCTTCTCTCTCATGTCCTTCAACTCGAATGACTGCTGTCTGGTTTCTGTATAGATTGTATATCACCCTCCTATCCCTGTAATTTATTCCAATCGATTTCAAAATGTCAAACAATTTAGTCCAATCAACGTTATCAAAAGCCTTTTCTAAGTCTACAAAATCCATGAACGTTCTCTTATCTTTCCTTATTCTACCTTCCAAAATCAGCCTAAGACTTAGTACAGCTTCCCTTGTTCCTACATTTCTCCTGAAACCAAACTGGTCTTCACCCAACTCCGTTTCTATCTGGCTTTCAATCCTCTTGTAAATTATTCTAGACAGGATCTTTGAAGCATGAGTAATCAAGCTGATTGTACGGTAATCTTCACATCTGTCTGCTCCCACTTTCTTTGGTATAGGGGTGATTACATTCTTCTTGAAATCAGGGGGTACCTCACCTGTCTCATAAATCCTACACACCAAGTGAAATAACCTGATCAGACCTTCATCTCCTATGCAGCGTAGCAACTCAATCGGTATATCATCTATGCCTGGTGCTTTGTTCCTGCTTAAGTCTTCCAAAGCTCTATCAAATTCTGATCTCAATATTAAATCTCCTTTCGCATCCTCATCAATTTCCTCCTCCCTTTCCATTACATGATTCTCAATCTCCTTTCCCTTATACAAACTCTCTATGTAAGCTTTCCATCTCTCAACCTTTTCTTCCCTATCTGTTAGAGGCTTTCCATTTGTGTCCTTAATATTACAGCACTTAGTCTTCTTTTCCCCAAAATTATTCATAATCCTTCGATAAGCTGTGTCTACTTTTCCTAATTTCAGACAATTTTCTATACCTGCCCATTTCTCTTTCAACCATTCTTCTTTCGCTTCCTTGCACTTCTTGTTAACCTCATTTCTCAGACGTCTGTATTCTGCTTTCCCCTTTTCATCTCTTACATTCTTGTGTTTCCGACTTTCATCCATCAATTCTAGTATATCCTGAGTGATCCACGGTTTTCTACCTATTCTTTCTTTCCTACCAACGTACTGTGCGGCCAACGAATTTTGCTTTGCTCTTTTCTATAGTAGTTTCCTTGTTTCGTCTACTTCCTTGAGGACCCATTCGTTAGTCTTTTTCTCCATCCAGCTTATTTTCAGCATCCTTTTCCGCATCCACATTACCCCTGTATCCAGGCGTTGTATCAATAATGTAAATATTTATGTGTTTCCTATTAGCTCAAAATCTTTGAACGCTTCTCCTGAAAATGTGCCTGTTTTGACTTGTGGCAGTCTTGCACCGGGGGTGCGTTAAATAGAAGAACTTAATAAGAAAAGTTTGATGATCAAATAATATTTAGCAATTTTAGGGCATTTTGAAGAATTGATTTTTTTTTAAATCAGCTTTTCAAACATTCAGAGAACTGAAAACAGAAAACACGATTTCTGATACAAAAAAAATGATGGATGGGTTTCGTGTGTGATGGGGTAAATGGTTCAAAAACGTGGATTTTCATCCTAAACATATTTAAAGTACATACCTATACAATGTATTATTGTGACTTAGTATTTATCAATCTGTAGGTTAAATGCACAGCATTACGCTCAACTAATGTTGATTCAAATTGAATACTGGTGCATAAATGTTAAGGTAACTTTGCGTAAAACTGCACACAAGAGTAGAAGGTCATTTTATACTGCATCGCTTGAGTTAAACCGACTTGTCATGCATCGTCCGAGGGTTCGCCTGAGATATCCGCAACTCACCGAACTGAAAACCTGGAAAAGTTGCGTCATTTGGTTATCAGGATGTTGCTACTGTAATTTTGAAAAGAAACGCTTCACAATGGGTTTAAATTTAGTTTTCTGCTCCAATGTTTCATTTATAGGAAAAGTACATGACGATTATGTGATAAGAACGCGTGAGATGAATTTCCAGTTCTAGTGTTTATACTGGTGGATGTTGGTAAGTATTGGGATAAATACTCTGAAATGGGGTTGTCCATGGCTGGACGTAGGGCAATAACCCCAAGGGAAACCACACTGTCAGTATTTCCCATTTTCCGCGAAGAGGTTGATGACTTACGTATTGCACAAAGCTGTTTAATTTGATTCCACTCATAAGTTGGAATTTGCATTTACTTTACTTGTTAGAATGTAACTTGTTATTTTATATTAGTTAATCGGACAAAATATTAGTCATCCCCTGGAGAGATCGTTATAAAACCGTGTGACACCGCCTCCAGCCTTTATATCTAAATGAATAATATTATAAAAAAGTTTTTTTTTGCCACCCCATCTTCCGGAATGAACTTGATCCGAAGAGAAAGGGAGTCTATGAGTTTCGGTAAGTGTGTCATGTACAGTTGAAGTCACTCAATGGTCATTAGATCACATAGAGCCACCCCCTGCTCCAAATACGTAGTTCCACACATCTTCTATAGGATTAAGATTGGGTGATTCAGCGGGCCAGTAGAGGATGTCTGTGTGATCCTCAAGTCAGTGACATGTAGCCTACGTACAACCGTAAATATTGCTTTGAGGCGATTTTTCAGTGTTACCTTATTGACAATAATTGATATTGCAACTATATTGTGGGTTGGGTAGTGTGTAGTAAAGCAATTTTATCTCGTATATCTGGATCTGATAATACTCGTTTGAGAGGCTAAACATGTCATCCCCTGGTTTTCTCCCTCTTCTGTAGTACATAACAAATATATTTGTATTTATTTTAATCACATGTACAGTATTTGTTCAGGTTGTTTTTTTTTCCTGCACCAGTGATTGGGATTACAGTATATTGTGTTGACCCATTGAAAAGTTGGAATATCAATTGTTCATTGTTGAAATCGAATCCTCGTTCATGTTACCAGTGACCTTAAAGAGTGGGCTCAAGTCATGATACGAGAAACACCCCCTTCTGAAAACGTAAAATCGCGATTCGTCGGACCACACTGCATGCCTCCAGTCAGCTACTGTTCACTTTTTCGGGTTATGTTTGGCCCATTGAAGAATGCATCTTCAAGTCTGACACACAAACACACACACCCACACACTACTTTATTCCCGTGGCAATATGTGAGCGGTGAAGTGCAATACCATCTACAGCAGGCTGTTCCAAATCCTCAAGTTTGAGTATGCGCACACGCGAGTACTCAGCAGTGATGCTCGGAGCAAAGTTGGAGAGGGACTTGGGGGTGATAGCAAATAAGTCACTGGGCGAAGGTCATAACACAAGTCCATGCGCTTCCTGCCAGTCTTGATGTATCCACCTCGCAGTGGCGGCAGCCCCCACAGCAGAGCTGTATTCCATGTTGCAGGTTTACTCAGGCAAGGCGACGAGTACACCGCTGCTCACCGGCGACCAGTTCTGCTGGAACAGCCTAATCTACAGCGTACTATTGTGCAGTTCCAAGAGAATGACTAATATTTTGTCTGGTGAGCGTAGATCCTAGGTGGTTTGATACATTTCCATTGCCATGGGAGTTTCAACTTGTGGATACATTACGATGTTAAAATAAGATGAATTCTTCCAGGACTGCAACTCAAAGAATAACGTCCTTAACTGAATTACTTCGATGATTCTTTCCATCAAAGAGATTTGAATGTATATTGTGAAATAGTGAAAATAAACTACGGTAATCTTCAAAATGGCAATATCTGAAGGAAAGGTTTGTTGCGGTGGCAAGTGCCACGTGGGAAGGTGTGATATCGACAAGGCATTCTGTGAAATCTTCACACCGATATGAGTGGGAAGCTGTCAGTTTTCATGTTGCATGGTTTGTAATATTGCTATTGTAACCATTGTACAGTGCACTGTTTGATCATAAGAACATCTCCAAGACATGTTGCTGAAATACCATAGCAATTCTTATAATTAATTGTGTATACCAAGTGTTAAGCATTATAAGAACCTAAAGGGGTCCATCCTCTCCATGTTAACTCAGAGGCTTGCACAATGCCAAAATTCCACCCTCTAGCATATTATTTCAAAAAACGCAGTTTGGTTAATATCGATGGGATAATCTATAACAAATGATATTGACACTTTCTTTTCAACAAATCAATTCCATATTATCTTCGATTTATGCTCTGTCAGTTATAAATTCTATCATCTAGACGAGTAATTTATTTATTTAATCGTTTTGTAATTTATACAATTATACATAACAAGGTATAATCAAACTTTAAAGTCCAACCTTCTCAACCATTCGGTTAAGTCGGGTGTGAGAGCGAACAAATCGTCAGGAATGCCAGGGTACGAATAAAGAGTACAGCGTTGGACCAGATGTTCGATCGTCTGTTCTTCCAGGTCACACTCACACATTAGTGAGCTGATCCAGCCCCACTTGTACCTGAAATAATTGCAGCAACCATGTCCAGTCCTCAGCCTGGTGATGCGGCACCAGAAGTTCCTCGGTAAGTCAAAGCCGTTTGGTTTCGTTGTGGGATCAAGATGGTGGGCACTTGTTCCCAATGTTATAGTTGACCACTCATGCTTCCAGCTTTCATTTAGGTCAAAACCAGCCCCGCAGTGACACTTACTGGTCTTCTAGATTGCAGTCGTTGCTGTGATGGATGGCAGAATTCTTGGTGCAAAGGCAAAGAGGGTGATGCAAAGATTGTCTTAGCTTTCCTTAGACGAGTAATAAAGTTAATTTATAATCCATATAATTTGCCATTTAAACTGACGTACGGCTTCGGTAGCGTAGTTGCTAGCATGCTGAGCTTCTATGCCCAAGGTCACGGGTTCAAACCCTGCGGAAGTCGTCGGATTTTTTAAGAGCGTTAAAATCCCTCAGTATACCTTCCTTCGGAGGGGAAGTAAAATCTGCGGGCCCATGTCATAGATTTATGGCATGTAAAAGAACCTTCCACTAACTACAATTGTGTGAAGCTAAATTTGTAGGTCAGATTTGATTAACGCTCATTAAGTTCCAACGTTCCCCGAAAGGCGCTGGTTTTGGTGGCCAAGTTCGCAGCTAGTTGTCGTTGTTGGTAGCATTTGGTAGCAAAAGTAGGAACTACTTGGAATTGATCGTCTGCAATCCTTACCTGAATTACAGATAACACACACTAACACAGCCATCACAATTAACACCGGTTATGAGGCATATTCTACAAACACCCATAGTACACGGGGCTACATGACCGCGTTGTCGCAGGTCCTAAAAGGAGGAATCAACCACCAATGGTACTAGACTTGTTTTGCTTTTCCATTGCATTGAGTTGAGTATCATAGGTATCTTAGAAACTCGGAAACCAAAGCGTGATATTGTGAAACTCTGGGCTGCACCCACAACGTGCATTATTTCTAGCCTACTCACAATGGTAAGCGCGGTGTCATATGCATTTCGCTATAATTTCCAAACGCACTGGCAAAAGTTAAAAAAAAAAATACACACAATAAGAACAACATATAACATAATATTATAGACTATTAATAACCTTGTTATCCCTGGTCAGCGGCACGTCAATACTGGGACAATATCACAGTCGCCTAATGTGTTCGTATTTCTTGGCGTTCTATCAAGAATTACATCGTCAGCATCACTATCTTCACTGGAAGTTATAGCGAACTCATCCTCTATATCGCTGTCACACTCTGAATCACTTTCGTTTGCACTAATATCGAGCAAATTAGCTATTTCTTTGTCATCAATAACTGTGCCACGACCTGCCATGTTTACAATCAAACTCACGGTCCACAAAAGCGGGAACACGTGTGCAGAGATCTGAAAAATAAATGACTGTGAAGATATGCGACACCTCCTGGCAATAATAAGTAGCTCTAAGTGTAGCCAAAAGTTGCCTCTTCCTGCCATCTTACGACCAAATAAATAACTAATACGATGTCCACGTAGCGGGCGTTTCAAATTCGAAGGCGCACCCTTGCGCCGTACACGCTGTGAACGTAGCAGGCTAGTGGGCGCACCGTTGCGCCGTACACGCTAAGGGGGATAAGAAATAGGAATGTTCTCATGCATTATCTAGTCTGACAAGTTACGTAAAGTGAGAGATTTTCTTGCCTGGCATGAGCATTATTGCTAGTGATATTTCAGCATTATGTTATAAGTTCAATGACCAATCATGATGAAGAATAAGACGAATTATAGTGTGTCTTTTTTCTTATAGACCAACACTGAATAATTACCAAAACTTTGAATATCACATGATGTTACAAATGTTCGTGTAAGACTCCGTTATTGTTGACATCAGATTCCTTATATATATATATAATATCCTTACAATATATATATTATATAACCCTCAAAGTGTTGATAATATTCTGTAAAGTTGGCATAACTGTTGTGAATACCCCATTTGTAATGGAACCCGGATTTATATGTGTTTATGGGTTGCAGTGTTATAACACAGCAAACAATTTTTGTAAAGGATGGAGAAAGAACATTTTTCCTTTGTGTCCTAGAAATCAAAAGATTTTGTATTCATTTCCAATTTACAAAAGCATGACATGGTTTGTATGCATGCAGATTTAATGTAGGCTCTATGAGTCGCAACAACACAGTGAAGACCAATTATTAGTGGAACAATTATTTTGAATTTCATTTGGGGCTCTATAGAACTCAGTGTTCTAAGTTTTGAAGCAGAGATTTCTAAACCTCCGTCGGTCCCAACAGATCTGTCACAATCATCAACCATTGATATGTTTACATAATATCGCCTAGAAACAGCAGTCTTGTTCTTTTATTTTGAAGAAGGGAAATATCCAGTTTAAATTACTGTATAAAATGCTCAATTTTTACTCCAATAAACAAAACTAATTATACGAGGGAATTTTCGAAAATAAGTTTCGTTATTTTTTCCCAGGGACCCTTTATTGTCAAACTGACATATACCATGGCATCATGAACTATACACCTTGCACTATTTTTCGACATAGCCTCCACCGATATTGAGGAACTTGTTGTAGCGTGCAAACAGTTTGAAGAAACCACTCAGGTTATGCGAAGGTACGCCCACTTCGATCTTTATCCTCCACACTCTGCCGTCCTTCACTGAATATGCAACACCAGCAACCGACCATTTGACGAGACATGACCGCTTCACCATACACGGTCTGTAGACGTTCATGGAATACTGACACACTAGTCCCACGTGCCCATTCATACTGGATAACAACACTTACTTCCATTGGCGACTACTTCATCAGTACACGTCTGTCTGCCATTGTGAGTTGTACACAAATGATATCGGACACGCCTGTCTGCTGCTCCTGTCTCTTCGTCAGCGCTCTGCGCATGCGTCATTCCCCCTCCGCTGACGCTCCATCGGTCGTTGAACCAGCCGCGGGTGTGGAGTCTTATGGCGAAGGTTTTTGTCACATGGTATACCATCTGTAAAGCCCTGGGCGGATGTGGATATCCGTGGATAAACCCGCAGATATCCGCAAAATGTTTCACCATGCGGATTGCGGATAATCTGCGGATAATGTTTAGAGTAAGTTTGCGAATAGTTTTAAAAATACAATGTTGAACTGGATTTTTTTAAAAAATTATTTTAGTTTTTGCAAATATCTGCGTCTTTCACGTTTCTTGTTATTTCCCTATTTGCTTTCGCTTGGATTCTATGAGAATAACAAAGAAGTGAGAGAAGCCAATCATGTAAATACCCTCAATTAGTGTTTACTTATCCCTGATAAAAGTCCTTTATACCTGCGCTTTCCTGCGTGGGTATATCCAACGACTAAGTAAGTGTTATAATTAAGACACGCTGTTTCACTTGACGTTACTCAGAGGGACAAAACTCAGTCAACATTGTCTTGCGATTCACACACAGCCTAGGGGAACGAATTTCTCCTCAAATGTCTGTTGCTTTAATACTTTACGCTTTATCTAATAAATTAAACATATTAGTGTAATGTCAGCAGATTCGGATAACAGTCGTGCGGATGTGGGGCGGTGCGAATAACGTTTTGTTTATCCTCGCAGGGTTCTAAGTCCATCTGCTCGTTCAATAAACTGACGAAATTTACTTTCTGAACTTCCCTCGTATAACGTTCCACAACAATCTGTACAGTGTCCTGCCTATTCACTCTTGGCATAATTATAATTTTACATATAAATCCGGGTACTATACTACCTTTTGTAAAAACATTGCTGTATATTATTGCTTGTCGTAGTTACATGAGCTAGTCTGGTTCGTTCTAGGAACATGAGATGCTAGATAGGAATTTAAAAATGTATTTATAAAACGGAACGGATCTATCGGGAGCAATGTCTATGAAGAAACTCATTGCCTACGTTGTTCGCTACTTTACGTCATACTGCTCGACATTCCAATCTACAAAACAACTGACAGATGAAGCAGAATAAAATATAAAAAACATTTATGTTCGACGATGTCGAAATAGAAATATTATACGTCAGAAAACTGCATCATGATAGTCAATTTATAGTACTAGTTATGATAGAGTTTCTCCCACCAATTAGAGCTCAAGATTTTCATTACGATACAGACGATAATTTCAAGTAGTCTGCTGTCCTTACTTGAATTAATAACAAATAACACCCACTAATACAGTCATCACAATTAAAAACGGTTATCAGACAGATTCTACACACACCCTAAGTACGTGGGGGGGGGGGGGTACATAACCACGTTGTCGCAGCCCCTAAATTAAGGAACCAACCAACCATCTTTCAACAGCCCTAATAAAAGTATTGTATTTTCTCTATCATGTAATTTCATTGACTTGCAACTTCATACTTGGTTTCCATTTTGAAATATACACTATATATTTCTGATGATGGTCATAATGTGACCGAAACTGGTTCTTTCGAACAATAATAATCCAGAATAGCTTAAGTTAGAATACTTTTAATTCCCCATATTCCGATAGATTTGCCATTCCAGTGTGCAAGAGTGCAGTTCCCTCTTCAAACAATATTCGCAATTTCTTTAACAAAGCGCAATGACACACACTTAACAGTAGCACGTGTACATTTAGACAAAACCATTTTTTTCCCATGGCCAACTGTATGTGGCGTGCTCGCGAGCATCCGGACAACAAAATCGTTATGTCTCAGCAGAAGATGGCAAAACCATAAACGTAATTTTAAAATGTGTTAACATAATGTAACATCGAACCCTGCAGACGTTCACAACTCTATAAAATTCCCACTTTGCTGACCATATCAATATACTGTATGTATCAGAATATTCAGAATTAGAATGGACACACCTATAGCCGCGATTTCTGTAATAGAATAGACCAATTATCAGCAATAATGCATCGTCCCCATTGTCTTGATGGCGGGCGAAGCCGCGGGTACCTGCTAGTAATATTTAATGACTTAATCTTTGCCATTTTCAAGACTTGTCAATTTTCTTGTCTCTACGTATATCCTTATAAATTATTTAACACAAAATTCGTCCAGGGATGAAACCATAACGCGCTATAAAACGGAAGGAAGTTAAGTGCTTCTATTTAATACGGGCCTCGTTGACTTTCAACTCTCAGTAAAGAATGATGTTCTGTATTGAAATAATATCAACAATTCTAACCTAATTCTGAGATAGGGAATTATTTCAAATCTGATACCAGCTTTTTCAATCCCAGTCTCTAATATTTCAGACACATACGTCAGTACAAACACAAAAATATCAACACAATGCTCACTCGGTAACTAACTATTCAAAGCTGTTGATCGCTTTGCCGTTAATTAAGTCCAGCAACAAGATGACAAGTTTCTTCAGAAGATTAAATGTTATAATTTTTTATCCCTGAATAATTTATGACTTACAATTTTTCTTAATAATTTCTTGCTTTCTTATAGTTTTTGATTTTTAGTATACGGAGAACAACAACAACAACAAACAGAATCACAATTATATCACGCTCTTATTATTGGGATATTTAACTATATGAATATATGCAGAGATAAACATTCCTTAACATTCCTTTACAGATTTATTTTGCAACGACCAAGCAACAAAAAGTTACAACAACATTTAACTGCCATGGGAACAAAAGTCAGCTGAAATTCAAGTGCAATAAATTTTGAATAGGAGGCTGGCGTTCATTGTTTCTTATATTTTGACATCTGTTCGGCTTTATTTCAACTTCACTGTCAGTTGTTTTGTGTCGCCAAACCATTCAAGAGGTATCTTTTGACAGCGGGTGGGGAAATGAACTGACATTTATAAGTGCACAAAAATCAGCACAAACAAACAGGAAGGAAAGTATATGATAGAAAGATTAAATAAATTCATTTGTAAACATCACGTTCAGAAACGACGGAATACGATAAAATGGAATTCAAGAAACATCTCATAAGTAGATTGTGCTTCTTTCGAAATGGAACTTTTTGTGATTGACTAGATCCTCATTATATCCCAACTTTAGAATTGTGGGGTCATTTTTGTCTAAAATATGTTACTTCAGTGCCCATTGATGATGAATTGACTAACAGTTCCATTAAAAAAGCAAATAAGACCGAATAATGTGACTATTATTTTTGGAAACCACTGATTAATCAATCATATTCGAACAACTCAATGGGTTTTAAATACTCTACGTTTGGTACATAAATCTAAATCCTTATTTTTCCAGAGATACAAACTGATTAACGACTATAAACAGTGGTCGTGTTTGAACGTGCCCAATTTCAACACACATTTATTAAACATTTAGTAAACATCAAACGACATGGAAATTGGCTTATTTACGGTGTCTGTATAATGTAGTGTTGTTCATTCTTTTTTTTTCACAATCCTTTCTTCAGTGGGTACGTACCACTATAATCCTTTACCAAAAAGAAGACTGTTTTCCTTAAAGAGCTATGGCAAGCTCATCTCAAATATCCCTGGAAACACAATAGCTGCTTTAAAAATAATAAAGGCATATATTGCACACATTTCTGTACCTCAGTATTCCCGTTTCTGCGTGATTGTGGACGACAGAAAACGAACTTCATATGAACGAAGATACAAGGTACTCAACAAGGAACACAAAAGCCTTCTTTTGCAGTTACCACCCTTGAAGATAAAGATTTGACGTCATAAATTTAAATATTATTTCATCCTCAAGTACGCCTCTTGATCCTCGTCTTGATTGGCAATTGATCGTACACAATGTTTGACAAGGTGCGGCATATTCAACAAGACATTCATATTCAACAGATGCAAAGCCCTCAATGGGATAGGCAACTGCTCGAGCAGATATGTTTGATGGGGTGCGGTATCCACAACAAGATCTGCAATTCATTTACAAACATCCAAGTTTAGCTGGTTAAAGGACACTCAAAGGGAATGACAACTGCTCGAACTTAAAAGTTTGACGGGGTACGGTACTCCCAGCAATGCCTCATCTATTCATTCGTATTCGACAAGTTGCAGAACCCCTCAATGGAATCGCATTTTCATAAACCACACTATCAACAATAGGTTTATACTGAGAGACTTGTGGAGAAAGGTTGTTATGTTTTTATTTCAACCAAATAATTATAGAACACTATTTACATTTCAGTTAGAATTCCAAGAGTTCTACGTTCCCTAACTTAAGAAGGCAATCACTGAAAATTGGATCATCATAACACTCACCGGTTATTCGATATTTATGAAATTATACGATTTGAGTATTCATTCCTTTGATTTACTGTTTCTAGAATCCATACCAAATGATAGACTAAAGGCAAGACCTCAGTGTGTTAAAATGACATGAAACAGGTGTCACAGTGGCCAAAATGTGAAGTGGACAGCAATTCTCGAGCGTATTTTCCTAGAGCAACAGTATCTGCAAATCGCACACTTCATACATTTTTAAGTCATTTTTTAAAGACATTATTGATATTTATGAAATTAGATGGTAATTCGACACTGCAATGTCTATTCTCTTTCATTTGAATGATCGTTTGTCACGATCGGTCGCTTGTGAGCGCCAAAGGAGGGATCTATACTACTGAAATAATATATACTAGGAAATAAATAGCAAGACGTGATGAGAATGTTATCTGCGCATCACTGACGTTAGTTTCATAAAATCAATCGTCAGATTTCTGATATATTCATGATTCGAAATGATCTGAACAGCTAGTAATTGAAACGCTAAGTCACAAAACGGCCACAAAATGGAGTCCATTAGAACAAGGAATGAAATATACTAGCGGCCCCGTGCGAGAACTCTCGCATAATGGATTGTGTGCGTCCCTATGTGTACAGACTACCCGCTCGGTTTAGTGCTCTGCGGGCTGTAGGCGACAGAGTTCTCGCAGGGACTATCGTCTTGTTTATTTGTTTAAAAGCACTTTATAAACAAATAAGTTATTTCCGTTGACATTTCAAGAAATGCAAGATTTTTCCTGTACTATTGAGACGACTTGGAAGTTTTTGGTGCAAACTACAACTTATAACTCCTTCTGGTTTAGGAGCTTGAGTTTTGTGATACCCTACACCTTAGTCTTAGCGTATTATATAATAAGATTATGATGATGACATTATCAAGCTATGTACTGTCAATTCCCGATGGGGTTGATGTACACTCACAGACGTTTAACGGATTACTAGGCCAACTGACCAGAGAAGCGTCCTCACAATTTTTCTTATGTAACAGAGTGTCCTTTGGGTTGGAAATTTAAATAGCTTGAGCCCCTAAATAAAACAACAAGAATTCAGGTGAATGACTCCCACTACTGTCGAAAAGAACTCTTGAATGTAATGGTGGAGCTATGCAGTATGACGTATTGAACATAACGCTTTGGAGGACGGTACCCGCATCAACAGAATCATTGTACTGTTGAACATCCGTCCCCTGTCCGAGTGTCGTTGATTGGGACCAGACGTAGATCTCAATCCCCTGCTCCCATCACGCTTTGGCTGTGCTTTAAACACTTAGCATGACACATTACAAGATTTTGATGTAATGACATGGAAGACTTGCAGAAGTTTCATCTTAAATACTGGTGTTTTGAATCTCACAGGGTATTCAATATTATATTGCTTGATTTGAAAGTTTCTACAGGGCCTCACGCTGAGAATGAAGCGAGAAAGGACTATGAACGAGAAGTATTGCTGGCAGTAATGTTAACGTAGCATTGTACAGTATATTATCGTAGTGCGATGTTTCAAAAGCAGCTGAAATGGTCGGAGCTGAAAAAAATTAATTGAAAAAAGGTCAATTTTAAAAAAAGTGTTCTGAAGTATTGACCCAAGGGCCTTGGAACGGCGTAGGGAAGAATTTGTCAGCCTTCTGTCTAATCCAGAAATCACTGCTACATATAGTGCGATCAGAGGAGAAAAGCATTAAGTCCATGACTTGCTGACTTTCAGCGCCGTATTCCGTACTTAATATTGGCCGCACTGCAAGATTCCCGCGTGTTACAGTACTACTGTTATTACATTTATACAGGGTTTAGTTGGTTTTTATGTTACCAATTCATTTTTAAAATAAAATATCGTGTGAAATATTCATTCTGGGTGGCGTTATGCCACACTAAACGGACCACAGGGCTAAAAGGCATTAAGTCACGTTTGCAAAATTGATTTAAAATATATGTTTATTTTCGACCCTGACTATTACGTGTTAGAAAACTGTATCATAATGATGGTCATTATAACACTATTTTTCATTATGAAACAGTTTCTCCCACCAATCACAGCTCAAGAAACAGTTGTTTGACCAATTAGATAAGGTTAGGATCGCACCCGCGCTGAGTTCCAAGGCCTTCTAAACTGCGTTGCCTAGTGTCATAGTGGGGCAATCGAGAAGGCCATGGTCAAATACAAGGCATTCTCTGCGTCTCATGCGCTCTGTTCAGTACATAAAACTGGCGAAATCTCGACTGATATTTATGAATATTTATCTTCGAACATAAAATAGTTATAATAATTATCGTCGAACATAAACAGTCGTATGCAACTCGCCTATAATGGTAATTAAGACACTCGTATGGATATTACAGTATAAAACTCGCATAAGCTCGTTTTATAAATATACTCGTGTCTTAATTATAGCCATTATAGGCTCGTTGCATAATGTACTATTATTAAATTAAAATTGATATTCCGCTAACGAGCCTCCATGGCTTAGTCGGCAGCACGCCGGCCTCTCACCGCTGGGTCCATGGTTCAAATCCCTGTCATTCCAAGTGAGATTTCTGCTGGACAAAGCGGAGGCAGACGGGTTTTTCTCTGGGTATTCCAGTTTTCCCTGTCACACTTTCATTCCAGCAATACTCTCCACTATCATTTCATCTGTCATTCATTTAATCATTGCTCCCAGGGGAGTGCGACAGGCTTCGGCAGCCAGCAGAGTTCATATCCTTGCCGCTAGATAGGGGCTTCATTCATTCCATTCCCTGACCCGGTCGGTTGACTGGAAGCAGGCTGTGGATTTTCATTCCGTTAACACAAATATAACTTGAATAGTTCCATCACAATGTATGTATGTCTACCCCTTATTATTCCCGTTTTTTCCTACGGGGTCGGGGATGAGATGCGATGGAAGTCTTTGTGGCGATGATTTTTACGTCCGGATGCCCTTCCTGACGCCAACCTCACGAGAGGAGTTAATGAGAGATGAAATGAATGATGGTGAATGAAACTGGGCAAGGATGTGGAAGGAAACGGCCGTGGCCTGTTAGAAGGTACCGTCCCAGCATTTGCCTGGTGTTGAAAATGGGGAAACCACGGAAAACCATTTCAAGGACGGCCGACGGTGGGGCTCGAACCCACGCGTCTACCGAGTCAGCAGTGAGCTTGGCCCCATTGCCTAATGCTGAGCTTTAGCCAGCGTAGCCACTACTGTCGGTTAGTTCCATCACAATACAGATGATTAATATAGTATGTTTGTTAAGCTCTGTTCTGTCAATGACGTTTTATCTGTCTGCTGAAAAGTAGTGGAAACTGACTGAATACTTTTCAGCTCCGGCCGATTCAGTTTTATTAATTACTGACGTGGCCAGATAATTAGAAAAACAAATATTCTTGAATCAATCATGAAGTTTAAAACGTAGAATAAGTTTTCGGAATGCTGTAAACCAGCGATTATCAAACAGTGGTACGCGTACCCCCCGGGGATACGTGAACGATTCTCATTGAGAAATTGACAAAATGACAAAATAATCAAATATTGTGATCAATTTTCGAGGTAAACAATATGAACTTTCTTCTTCTTTAATTGTCTGAGGAACATAGCACTACAGTAGTACTGTATTTCTACCACAGGTTTACCATCGGCATTGGGGGATTCTGCATTTTTACCTTGACATGTGACCCTGTGCATCATTCTCAACAGTGGAAGTTTCAAGAAACCAACCATAACTGGTTTATGACTGTTAATGTTCCGACATTAATTAATTCTTGTTCGACTTAAATAACTCACACAACACTGTAATATTTCCTTGCTCGCAAATCGAAGCAGTCTATGTATTTAATTTTGGACATAAAAGAGAGTGCGTGTCAATACCTCTCTCATTATTTTAAACATTTTAAGAAGATTTGATTGAAGCTGTAATTGTAAAACCTCTTTTAAACTGATCTTAACGTTTCTAAAACACATTATGTTAAACTACAACAATTGAATTATAAGAATATAAATATTTCACCACATCTTTAATATTACTAATATTTGTTATGCCAGAAACATTCAACCTTAATTTCGAAAAAATATACTGGGGGTACAAATAGAAAAGTAGTCATTACTTAGGGGTACAAGTTTTAACAGTTTGAGAATCCCTGCTGTAAACCATACACTCTTAAATAGGTTCTATAAATATTATTATTATCATTATTATTATTAATAATTATAATAATAATAATATGCATAAACATACACTCTAGTCCAAGAGTTGGTGTGATGTCATACAGAGTTTGTCGATATTTGTAGACAAAATCCCCGAACTCATAATACAGTGAAATAAATACATTAGGTGATTAATTAATTATTATTAATCAATCAAACAAAAAATCAAAATCAAAAATTAAATACAGTAGGTACATATGGGATTACCTGGACCCCGATTTTGCTTGGTTGCCCTGGCTTGAATTTAGTTGTTCGCTCATTGCCTCCTGTGACGTCATTATGACAGGTATTTATAATTTTGTATATCGTATCCTCCTTTTTGGTTGTCTTTGTCCTGTATATAAATTTCTGGGCAATTGTCCGCAAATTAAGGGACTAAACTCTTGACGGCTTTTCTTTTTTAAGTATTGTGAAATTAGATGCAAGGGTTTCATTAGGCTGTACGTGTTTGCAAAATGGGACTACGAGTATTAGTACAATTAACTCAATCTAACTTGGCTATCAGATATTTTAATCTGAATACAAATTATGGTTTTATAATTTTAAATAACTCTTACGGACTTATCATGACCAGTTTTAAAGAATAACTTTGGCTTCCTGCAGTCGTTTTCACGTTATAGAAGCTTCTCTTACATTACATCTGAAGTAAAAAGTAATTCTAATATACTGGCCACGTCAACAAATCTTCCAATATTTTGTCTTATATGTTGCGGGGCTTGGCTCATGTGTACCCACGTTTGGTACACCCCGCTTGCGCTACCTCCTTACATTTGAAGCTCATTGAAGTACTTCTTTACTTGTGGTGAAGAGCTCTCTCAGAATTATGTCCTCCAGACAATATATTTTGTTTTCCATTTCTATTTGAAAGTAATGCACCAGAAACGTAATGGACCTTGTGTGGATCTCTTCACTGTGGCTGAAGATTCGAGGTAGGTTTTGAAAGAAAATAAACAAGTAAACAGGTATAAAAGGACTACGTGTACATATCACATCTTACATTTCCAAAATTCTTCTGTCAATACGAGACTTTTTCATTGATTTATAGGGAGATAAGACATAAACCATGATGGATAATATAAGAGACGTATTCACTTGCTATTAATTGAGTTCACAGAGAGACAACTGTTAATAAGAAGGGTGAAAAGTAGTTTGTTGTCTTATAATTTGAATTCACACTACATTACTCGTTTTCCGTAATCAGTTTGTTTTAATTCATGAGCCACGGTAACTTTATAAGGGAACAACTGAATCTTGTCTCTTACAGCTTTATATGCTGTCGACTTAGAGATTCCTGTTTGTTGAGCTAATTTTCGGGTTGATTTACTTGGACTACGCAGCATTATATCGGAGATTTCATCAAATTTTTCGTCTGTTGAAAGCGTAGGCCTGCCTGTTCCCGGTACATCGTGAGCTGAGCCAGTCACACGAAATTTACTTACCAAATCCCGAACGGTATCACGGTTTGGACACTTTGAATTAGGAAACCGTGCCTGAAATCTTAATTTTACATTTTCTGTAAACCGATCGCATTCGCGAAAAGAACTCTTCAGTAGTAAACATACCGCCTATATACCGTTTACTCTTCCAATAATCTATCTGAACGCTCGCATACTGTAATACACACTGAAGACATACAGGCTCGCTGGCTTATCGCAATACACACTGACAGCCCACACGGGAGAGTCCCGCTTTGAAGGACACAGTGCAGTGCAGCCAACTTAACTCATGACTCAACCACTAACATCTGCACGTACCCACTGCGGAGAACATTCTCGGGCGCCCTGTAGATAAAAATAAGATGGTGTGTTACTCAATCACGCAAGAACCACTGGTCCGATTTAAATGAAATATTGCCAGGATGTAGCTGATTTACTAGGTTAACATATAGGCTACTTTTGATTTCGATACTGCGCACTATTTAAAGATGGCGACCATTTTAGTGACATAACTACACACTTTGGTTTCAAACTTTCATATTTCCATTTCAAATAAAAAATAAAAAAAGAGAACGCTACCGAAAGGTCCTTATCACTTTTCGTGTATCTCCAACGGTTAGCGAGTACAACCTAAATGTGTGCTATAAAACACGGTCAACGCCGAGCGGAGTAGTTGGACAAAATGTTCCATCCTTACTCTCCCTCCGCGCAGCACCTCGCCTCTCCCCTGTTTTAACTGTCACCTTCACATTTGAATTTATTCATGACCCGTAGCGAAGCACGGGTACTTCAGCTAGTGATTTATAAAATAAAGGCATGTTTTTTTTTATTTCATAAAAAATTAAGAATCATTCATATAGTTTGCTTAACACACACGGTAACATTATTGTTCAATTACACAACAAAATAAAGGATTTTACTTTTGAGAAGTGCTTTTTTGAGTGTTCATCTTTGCTGTTAGTTGTTTGAAATCTGACTGATAATAATTGTTAAGCGAAGTTCAAGGTCATCAGTTCAGTTCGATGTTAATATTTAGTGAACTTGAGCGTTGAGTACAGTGATTCACACACATACAGTAAGTAGTCCAAAAATATTGAGATAAGCACACTCTTTTGTTAGTAAGTATTTGTTTTCTGGAACTTTCTTCCAAAACGCCAGTTCATTTATATACTTTATATGCTTTTTAAACTTTTTAAAAATCTGTACTATTTTTTACGGAGCTGCACGAGATTGACTCAAGAGCCGCATTTGGCTCGCGAGCCTCGTTTTGGTCACCCCTGTACTATAATGTTTATAATTTTGTGAAGATTTTCAATAACGTGGACTCAAGGGCTCGCGAGCCTCGTTTTGGTCACCCCTGTACTATAATGTTTATAATTTTGTGAGGATTTTCAATAACGTGGACTCAAGGCCCTCTGCATGAATTCGCGTCCCCACTGTCTCCTTTCCCTTTGTACACCATTTTAACTGTCGATTTCCCCCTGTTCGCGTGGTTTTTACGTAGGCATTCCGTTAAATAAAGAGGTTTCTTCATAGAAAATAACCTGGGTTGAAAATATGTTACAATAAACATTAAAGGTTCTTGTGGAAGAAAGGAGAGAGCGCAGGGAAGGAGGATGGACAGAAGAGAGAAAGGCACAACACTCTTAAAGAATGAAGGAAATGTGGGGAAAGAGGAAGGAAGAAAACGATGAGAAGGAAATGAAGTGATATTTACGTGGTCCTTACTTTTGCCGGTTCCCAAGGAAAAAAAAAATAGTATTAACAGATGTCTCTCTGTAAACTCAATTAATTTATTTATAGTTCTTGGATAATTGAGAACAAGAAAAACTACAGGGTAGTTGCAAGGGGCCAAATAGTAATGGAATATTTTCAAGGATGTGAGGGAGATCAGCTGTTGCCAAGATGCATGTCATGAGTTGATCTATCATTGTACACAGCCTGAAGTGAATAATGAATTACGATATATATGAAATGGCAAATAATGAATACCCTGAGATTACTCGTAAGCAGTATTGAAGATAAAGATAATGTGTCAGGTTATTTAAAAACAACCGTATATATATTGAAATGTTTATTGAACGAAAGAAAAGATATTTTCATTGATCTGTGCACTACCTGTTAGTTAAAGGGACTCCTTTAAATGTCTACCCTAACTTTATACCTCCAACTTGTAAATTCATACATTAAAATCATTCCGTTTCTCATGCTCATCGTGGTAAAATCTAATGTCTGCACCTTTGACCATTTTCTGGATATGAAATCTGTACTTTTGGAAAACCCTAGCTTCAAACTCCTTAACTCAATGGTCAGTGGTGATTGTTTAAATACTTACTGATGATGTCTCCTGTAGTAACTTAATATATACACAGTATATTCTGAGATGAATTGTAACTTTACCTTTGTAACTATATATACATAATATACTAAGTGTAACCCCTAAACTATGTCTCTGTTGTTCAACTGTCATTAATGTTAGAAGTATTATGGACTGATGAAACTTTATTCGGGTTTAGAAAATCAATTGGAAGGCTTGTACGCATCAGTTGTGAACTAGAAATAACCTATTTGATATCCTACAGTCAAAATCCACAATGGTTTTCTATCACCTTACTTTTGTGTCAAATTTTCAATTGACGTAAAATTATGTGAGTTACTTAAGAAGGCCACAATGTGGTCGAAACTTGTATAACATTTACTTGTTTCACTATTATTGACTAAGGTGTAGCAATATAATAAAACATACTTATAGTAGTACTCTGCAATAAAAATAGCACTTGAATGTAGGGAGCATAACTCAATACCAAGGACGTGTACGGTAATAAAATGTTTATTATGCTCATTTTGTAGTTTGGAGTATTGAAACTTTCTTTGAAATGTCTACAAACAGAAAGTTAACTGGTTATTTTATCTATTATGTTTGTAAGAAGAAACAAAGTATATACGATTCCACCTAGTCAATACCTAGGCGAAATCGTATAACCTTTGTTTCTTATTACATTCTGTCAATACGGGAAAAATGTGCGAATTTTAAAAGCCAAAAAGACTATTACGTTTGTTTCAAAATGGATTCTATTTTGTACTTACGTTCTTTGGTGATCCGGTAAGACATTCCGTAGCCCGGTTTCTTTTAGTTAGTGTTTGGATTAACACATTTTTTTTTTCAAATGCAAAACTCGATCTTTGTATTGAAAATCATAGAGCAAGTTATAAGCCGGGTTTCACAATTTATCTACGCACTGAAAGTGTTGATACAGATACTAAGAAATCTGATCAATAATGACCAGCTGCGCGATTGCCTAAGATGTTGAAAGACGAAGGTACCAGGAAAGACACGGAAGTAAATTGAAAAGTGTGAACGGAAGCGAATGATTTATTTTCACACGGAGACTGAGAGACTCCACGTCAGTAGCTAAGGGTTAAGACAGTTTTCCACATCGGAATTTCTCTCTCTAAACATGAAATTATATTCCTCACGTTTTTTTTTCAAATGCAAAACTCGAACTTTGTATTGAAAATCATAGAGCAAGTTATAAGCCGGGTTTCACAATTTATCTATGCACTGAAAGTGTTGATACAGATACTAAGAAATCAGCAAATACGGCCTATCGATCCGTTCATATAGTTCATCTAGTTATAGGAAAACAAAGCGTATAGGAGAATTTCTGTTTGTGTTTTTAAGATTTCATTTTTTTCTATATAGTTTCCAAGTATTATCACTAAGAAAGCAAGTGAGTTTGACTGCCGGCCAAATTCCTCGTTTTATAATCTGAAATGTTATACACCTATACACTGATACAACTTTCCCAACAAAAAGATATAATTAGTCAAGTATTACTCATTCGACGAAGACCTCATGCTGGCATAACTTTGAATTGTCATTGATTGCAAAAAATAAACGGAGTATAATATTGTCATGAAGTCCACATACAACGTGTGGTTGAATAGTCTTTTTAATAATTATTTATAGACTAATTTGAACACAGTGGATGTCATATTAATTCTTTGCTTCGTTTTTTATTTTCGTTTTTTTTAATTTGAAAAAATTCTATATTTTTGTTGTGAAAACATGAGGCACATTCTTATTGGCAGAGTCATTCCTTGTTTGAAAGAATTGGGAACGCAATGTTGGGAAACTAACGCCATGTAACATATATCATCTTGTATGTTGGAATCAGTTCAGTTGAAAACCCTTATGCTTCGTACAAAATATTAGAAGTGAGGTGTACTTTTTATTTTTTGCTACACCAATGACAAAATGAGCATAATGATTGTACTTATATCTCATTCAAACGGTCCATCTGTGGACTGAGTATTTCTTCAATTCTTTGGTACAGTTTCCTCACACAATTAGTACTGTTGCGTCTCAATCAAGCTGAATTCCTATCATTTTATGTACAATACATTATTATTATTATTATTATTATTATTATCGTTTCGGTCGTGTAGGGACCACGAGCCAATTTCAATGCTTTGCTGTTCCTTCTTCTTCCTCCAGTATTCCTTCATCATCTCACTATGTTTCCTCTTCCATTCCTCTGACCATTTTGAGCCAGATTTCTTTCCCTTCCTCCCTTGGAATCCTTCAATCTTTAGCACTTTTGGCCGAAAAATATCTCTCTGTGGTGTATCTCCTTCTCTGATATTGTTTCTTTCCAAATCCTTTTTGACTTCTTTCCCCCAGGTTGTTGTTGACTTCTTGCTCCACAGGAATGTGAAGATCTGCTTGGTTAACCTACTGTCATCCATCCTGTACAAATGTCAAAAAATAGTTATCTCCTCTTCCGCATTGTTTCTGATATGTTTTCTATTTTTCGATATATTTCATCATTACTTCTTAATTTCCAGAATTCTGCAGTGTTTAAAGGATCGAGTATTTTGTGTATAATTCTTCTTTCTACTACTTCTCATTTATCCAATTTGTAGTTCAGTACGAGACATTCACTCGCATACAGGCATTTCGCTTTGACTACGGTGTTGTAGCGCTGTATTTTAGGATCTTTAGACAAACACTTTTTGTTGTAGGTATTCCTAAATATGCCATACGCTCTTTCCAACTTTCTAATTCTTTCCTCTACATTTTCTTGAATAATTTACCCCAAATATTTGAACTTCCTTACCCTCATTATTTGACCAATTTCTGTTGCTAGGATTTCTGGAACATTTTTCATATTTCTCATAAATTTGTTATTTTTGCATTATTATTATTATTATTATTATTATTATTATTTATTGTATGGATATATCACAACAATGTATACAAAATAAGTTTTAAAAGGAATGTACAAGAGCTCTGGTCTTAAAGAGTAATGTCGAATGAGTCTATCCATTCCAATGCTATTGGAAAGACATTGATGACATCCTTCCTGTCACCACTGAAATGTCTCTGGAGGCATTCCTCTACAATGCGGTCTATGGTCAGCTCTGAAGCTTCACAGTCGCATAATGGGGAGTCTGAGTGTCAATAAATTACACGTCTTTTTTCTTATATCTGTAATAATATGGATAATGTTTAGATATTGTCTTTTGACAATAAGCTGTGTGATGGCAAAACGTAGTAAAATAATTTAAATATCTAAATCAATTGATTTTTCATTCAAACCTATTTCAAAATGAATTCTATAGGTATACGAGATAAGAGAAATGCGCTAATCTATCACTCCAATACGATTTAGTACCTAATGACAGGCTTTCTAAAAATAACCAAAATCTAAGTTACTTTCCATCTGTTTTGTTAACTTGTTCTCTATCCCTATCTACAATCACAACTGAAGTTCACAAGGCTTTCAACTGTTGATCTCCGTGTGAACTGGAAATTAAATTCTGCGAAAGGGCTAACTGTTCGTGTCTGTGTTTCTCTCCTCTCTTCGTGGTGTTTACTGTTTGTGTTGTATGTTTCTCGCTGTACTTCATTGCCAGTCTTTCTTTGTTCTACTCTTCATTTGTAACTAAACTTAAGAAAAGTAAAGTGATATATTGAGTTGGAAGGAGAGTGTTGAAAATTGGAAATCAAATATGTAATACTTATATTAATGAGATACCAAAAAAAATGATATTTTATTCCATGTTTGTATTAATTTTGAGTATGAACTCATTATAAATAAAGTTCGTTCAACATACTGACAATGTGTAATTTAAACTCCAGCAATATTTCCAGGCGTTTCCCATATCTGTTACAGGGTTTCGGCACCAATTGAGGGTCAACAGCAGGATCTTGGTTTACTATCAGTAGAGCTTTTAAGTCGGTCAACGCGAGTGTGCTAGGAGTTGCAATTAATCTTCTAGTGCCTGAAATAAAATACAGTAATTATGTATATTCTTGCGAAGTGTGAACACAGTGGCAAGTAAAATGAATTGGACATCTAAACAGAAATTCCCAGAAATCACCTAAATTATATTTATATTTCCGTGTCCAGGAAAGACACTAAATTCTTTCTTTCCAGAACCCTGCAGCTCTTATCCCTCGGTCTGTGGCCAACATAAGGTCTTTCTGGCTGCAGGTGTCATTCAGATCTTGGCTCGTGAGCAGGTGGTGTGGAGTCTGGATTTCTTGGATCTTCTGCATAACCCCACTTCACAAGGTTCCTACGACACTACGGCACTCCTGTTATCATCCGGTCTGGTATAAGGCAAATGACTACCACTGCTCAGTTCTTCTTTAGGGGTAAACCCCTCTGGTACTATTTGTTCCCAGAGGTACACACGCCGGACGTCTAGTTTGGTAAAGAGGGGTACTGTTCTCTTAATAAAACTCTTCCTGGATCTTAGGCAAGGAGTGGTCACCTTGTGGTTGAACATAAATCTATAAAACCACATTATCAACTCAGTTATTAGCCTACTTTTCACATTTTGCAAAAATGAGGAAAAAGTAGTCTTATGAGTTCGGGCAAATGTGTGTCTGTCTGTCTGTCTGTCTGGCGGTGTGTGTGTCCCCCCCCCTATCAACTCCTAAACGGCTGCAGCAATCGAAACAAAATTTGGTGGGAGTAAAGATCTGTACCTGAATATCTCACGGCCATATTTGAAAATGATGTCAGTGCTACCAACTGCTGAAAAATCGCAATTGAAATTTGAGCTCCATGTTGGATATTGGAAGGTATGAATGGGAGCTATTTCAAAATTGGCACACGTATAGATAATAATATTGCAGTTTAATTTCCAGGAGGCCATACATGGCAGTGTTGCCAAAATGATTATAAGCCTGCTGATAGGTCCAAATTTTAAATGCATATAACTTCTACACTATCAACTGGATTTCAACCAATTTTTGTATGTGCTATGTATAAATAAAGAGATATGACTGAGTGTATTCTTAAGAGCCACCAGGGCTGCCAACTGTTAATAAATGCTCTCAATTTTTTAAATCTAAATACCCATATATCACAAAGTATGCAAGCCGACAGCTTTAAACTATGCACACGTATAGTACCTGACATTCTATATTAATTTGGAATAACTTATATACGTCAGTGCTACCAACATGATTCTAAGCCTGCCGATAGGTCCAATTTTAAAATGCATGTAACTTCTATACTAACTAATGGATTTCATTCAAAATTGACACATTAATAGATCATATTATTTCAGATTATTTCTGACCAATACATGTATGTCATTGTTGCCAACATGATTTTACGCGCGCTGTTAGATCCAATGTTTAACTGCATGTAACGTCCATGCTATCCATTGGACTTCAACCAAATTTTGTATTCTGTACCTTAAGAGATGGAACTAACAATATATTCAGTCACCAGGGCTGCCAACTGTAGTTCTCTATTAGGCTACATTATGCCAGTTATACAGTATTTCGAACTAATTAGAAATTTCGAAATTACCAACTTAATTTCGTCATTATTCTAGATAGATCCATATAGATTAATCATTGGCATAGATCTTAAATTTTAAGAAAAGTAGGCTCTTTAATTCGTCACGGAACTTCTTGTTTTAAGGGTTTGTTTTAATAATCAACCTGTATAACCAAGAACAAAAGCTCATTACGACAGTACAATTTTGAATAGTAACGATTGCTAACCATATGGTCAAAAACGCAATCATTTCAAAAGCTCAATACGGTACAAATAAATGATTCAAAAGGATTTTCTTATTTACATTCATAAGCCACTAATAAAAACGCAACGCTTATAGAAGTAAAATAGAATGACGGAATAAAAAAGAATTGACTTAAAAAGCCGACTTGTTACAAAGTTTAATTAAAAACTTCTTTAGCTTAATTATTGTAAATAGACCATTCTTGTTCATAAGTGTTATATACGAGGTGCGTTTTTTAAGTAAGTACCGTTGTGATATTACGCCGTTGCAGCGCTGCGGTTGGCATTCAGTACAGGTGCGCTGTGTACCTGCATCTACTGGCAAGGTTGAGACGCCATTACGGCAACAGTCGCCCATGTGTACGTGTGTTGACAAGCTTTTGAAATGGCATCGCCGATCGAGAGTCCCGCCGACTAATTAATCATCGCAGAAAAGAGAGAAAACTCCCCCATATGAAATGCTGCCATTTGGCCACCACTGTAAGGCAAATTACGTATGTGCTCAGGCGAAGTCCTAAACATGCGCAATTTTCCTGACAGTGGTGGGCAAATGGCAGCATATCTTACAGGGGAGGCGACTTGAAATTCTATGTTCGTGATGTACGACAGCCTATCTCGCAAACAAACAAGAAGTTCCGTGACGAAATAAAGAGCCTACTTTTCTTAAAATTTAAGATCCATGCCAATGATTAATCTATATGTATCTATCTAGAATAATGACGAAATTAAGTTGGTAATATCGAAATTTCTAATTAGTTCGAAATACTGTATACGTGGCATAATGTAGCCTAAGAGAGAACTACAGTTGGCAGCCCTGGTGACTGAATATATTCTTAGTTCCATCTCTTAAGGTACAGAATAAAAAATTTGGTTGAAGTCCAATGGACGTTACATGCAGTTAGACAATGGATCTAACAGCGGGCGTAAAATCATGTTGGCAACAATGACATACAGTACATGTATTGATCAGAAATAATCTGAAATAATATGATCTATCGTTGTGTCAATTTTGAATGAAATCCATTAGTTAGTATAGAAGTTACATGCATTTTAAAATTGGACCTACCAGCAGGCTTAGAATCATGTTGGAAGCACTCGCGTAGGCCTATATTAGTTACACCGAATTAATCTAGAATGACATGTACTATACGTATCAAAGTTGAGAGCTATTGGCTTGCATACTTTCCGATATATTGATATTAGGGTAACAAAAATAGAGACAGCATTTATTAACAGTTGGCAGCCCTCGTTACTCTTAAGAATCGGCATAGCCATATCTGTTATGGTACACATAGCACACACGAAATTTGGTTGAAATCCATATGATAGTATAGAAGTTACATGTATTTAATGTCGGACCTATCAGCAGGCTTAGAATCATGTTGGTAGCACTGACGTATATAAGTTACTCCATTTTAATATAGAATGTCAGGTACTATACGTGTGCATAGTTTAAAGCTGTCGGCTTGCATACTTCCCGATATATGGGTATTTGGATATAAAAAAATTGAGAGCATTTATTAAAAGTTGGCAGCCCTGGAGGCTATTAAGAATACGCTCAGTCATATCTGTATATGTACCTATAGCATATACGAAATTTGGTTGAATTCCAAGTGATAGTATAGAAGTTATATGAATTTAAATATTGGACCTATCAGCAGGCTTATAATCATTTTGGCAACACTGCCATGTATAGCCTCCTGGAAATTAAACTGAAAAATTATTATCTATACGTGTGCCAATTTTGAAATAGCTCCCTTTAATACTTTTCAAGATATCCAACATGGAGCTCAAATTTCAATTGCGATTTCTCAGCAGTTGGTAGCACTGACTTCATTTTCAAATATGGCGGTGAGATATTCAGGTATAGATCTTTAATTCTACCAAATTTTGTTTCGATTGCTTCAGCCGTTTAGGATTTGATAGGGGGACATACACACACAGCCAGCCAGACAGACAGAAGCACAGATAGACAGGCAGACAGACAGACAGACAGAAGGCCAGACAGACAGACACACATTTGCCCGATCTCATAAGTCCACTTTTTCCTCATTTTTGCAAAATGTGACAAGTAGGCTAAAAACAAAAGATACAAGCCTTACAGTAGTCGCATATGATGTGGGTCATCTGACATGTTATCCTACTCGTATAGGCCTACTACACTGCTTTTACATTCTTAAAATGTTAATTTACGCTCCGTTTTCATACTGATACTATGACGAATGTATAGATTGAATTGGAGATATGCTACTGTCACACTTGGTTGAACAAACATCACATATTATACTGTAAATTAAGAGGTGGAATGAAACCATAGTCTCCAGCCTATCTACAGACTACTAGAAATAATGTTCAATACAATCATTTTCCCAACTCCTGCTTGGTGCAAACTATTGTAATTAAAATTAGATAAATCGTAATTTCATGTAGATTCTGTTAAAATGACACATAATGTTATGATAGATATCGTTTAAATCGATAATCCGGTAGCAAAAATAATTGCCGGGACTGGGGTTCGAACCTGAGACCTCATAATTCGCAGACGAAGATGTTATCTACGCAGCCATTACAACCAAAGAAATTTAGAGTACAAGACTGTTACATAGGCCTCTTTTCACGTGCCGGTAATAATATGGAAGTATTTTTTTATGCTCCATTAATATTTTGCTTCTTTTTTCGATAATGTTCCTGCGTGGAATTGAGTTTTAGTTATGAATACGCCTACTTGACAGTAAAGGGAAATCCTATAGTGTTCTATGAAAGGCTAGCTCAGTTCCCGTATAAAAACATTGATATGTATTACATTGATCACTGCATTACCGCAATGTGGGTTAATATCTGAATAGCCATTGTGCAGAAACATAATACCGGCCTTGCCGACCAGTTACAATGTTTCATATTAAAGCATATCATCATTTAAATACTGATACGAATACTTTTAACATGTGGTTTGTGTTTCAATCAGTTGACACCAGAGTTCGCATGAGCGTTTACCGTTCAGTATGTAAGTGTTGAGCAAAGTTACTCGGGGAGTGGATGCCCATCACTTTGATACAGAGATTGGAAAAAATCTTAATAAATCATAATTGTTTTCTGCAAATATGATATAATGAATATTTTTACACCAAAGAACGACAACTTGAAGATGATTTATTGTAGAAATATCTGTAATGGCGCTTATAAACCTTGAAGTAATCCGTATGTGATATACATTTCACTTGGCCGACAGTGTGTCATGGTACCAATGTCCGACACCGCGCGCTCATTGTTTCCTCTTACCACTGCCTGCTGGATCGCATCCCTCCTGGCAGCCAGGAGGGATGCGATCCGGCTGGCAGTGCGTCTTACACACTTCTGTCCGATCCACTTCCATCCCTTTTTTCAAAATCACTCCCACAAAAATATCCAGCAACCGAGTGGAAAGATGTTACACATCAAAAGGCACAGTTGCACTCTCTGACGCGTTTCTTCATGAATGACTAAATTTCACCGTCACAGTGTAATTCTTTTTGTGCATTAACTGACGGGAAATTCAGCCTGTCACTTCATAAAGTAGCGGTAGTGATGTCCTCGTAGTGAGATAGGTGTGCTTTCCAAGATTTATCTCATGATTCGTGCGCCAACACCCATTGCACCTATTGCAAAATGGATTTACTCATTCAGAAAACCTCGCGGGCGTGCTCCCAACATCCCACCAAAGTTCATTCGTTGAACGATTCGTGCGCCAACACTCATTTGTGAAATGACTCATGCGCCACCTATTGTAAAATGGAATAACTAATTCAGAAATGTTTGTAGGTGCTAGCACAACAACTCACCATAGTTACACCGCAATCGGATGAAAACATAGAATTCTAACAAACAGACAGACAATTTTATGTATTAGTTCTGTGAACTAGAGCCTCCGTGGCTTAGGCGTCAGCACCCCGGCCTCTCACCGCTGGGTCCGTGGTTCAAATCCCGGTCACTCCATGTGAGATCTGTGCTGGACAAAACGGAGGCAGACAGGTTTTTCTCCGGGTACTCCGGTTTTTCCTGTCAAAATGTCATTCCAGCAACACTCACCACTATCATTTCATTTCATATGTCATTCATTTAATTATTGCCCCAGAGGAGTGCGTCAGGCCTCGGCAGCCGGCACAGTTCATATCCTCGCCGCTAGATGGGGGCTTCATTCATTCCATTCCTGACCCGGTCGGAGACTGGAAGCAGGCTGTGGATTTTCTTTTTCAGTTCTGTGAACTGCCATTTAGATGAACCACTCGCGGTAGCAGTCCACATTAAATCCCAATACCAAGACCACCATGGAGAACTGCTGCAAGTTCAGAGATCGGAGGTTCGAATCCCAGCGCTGACAGAGGCTATCCTGAGTGTGGTATTTCCCCGTTTTCCCACACTCCCTTAATCCTAATACTATTATAGCTACACACACTACAATCTATACAGAAACCAGACAGCAGTCATTCGAGCTCAAGGACATGAGAGAGAAGCTGGTATTCATAATGTTGCAAGGCAATGTTGCAACTTATCATACATAGTTTTCAATCTTTCCATTGAACAAGCAATGAAGGAAATTGGAGAAAAATTTAAAGAGGGATTGAAGATTCAAGGAGAAATAGTTTCAACTCTGAGATTTTCTGATGACATCGTCATCCTGGCTAACACGCCAAAGGATTTGAATTAGCTTTTGAATGGTATGGACTCCGTCTTGAGAAAAAGAGAAGAGGTAGGTTGATAGGACACGTACTAAGACACTCAGGAATAGTAAACTTAGTTGTTATGGAAGGAAGGGTTGAGGACAAGAACTGTAGGGGTGGACCAAGGTTAGAATATGTTAAACAGATTGCCTCGGATATAGGGTGTGGTAGCTATGTAGAGATGAAACGATTAGCTCAAGACAGGAAGGCCAGCTGCATCAAACTAGTCAAAAGACTGAAGACTCAAACAACAGCAACACACACTACTACAGTCACCACAGATACACACATTACCAGTCAAATTCAACATACAACCAAGTACAAAAGGCTGGTGACCAAGGGCGTCTCAGGCCACTAAACCGAAATATTTAATCTGTATAGCGTATACTGTTTGCTACCGGAGACGGTAGTCGAGAACTGGCATCAGGAGAGCGTAGGTTCGAATCCCACCTCAGTAGTCCTGAAAATAAAATAAATGACCGTTGAATGCATTAATAACATTATTATTTACTGTGTACTTCAACCCAGTATGGGATAGTGGTCTCTATATTAACCATCTGCTATAAGGACAGTTTATGCTTTCAGATATGCTGATATTTGAATCTTAAAGCCAAATTTCAGAGAATTTTCATGCCGAAGTGCTAGTATTTCTGAAAATCAAATACGTATTATATAGGTATCTACTTGAAGTGATGAGCTAGATAGACTTAAAAAAATAAAAAATAAACTTTAACAATTAGAGTGTAACAATAAAACATAAATATAGAAATAAAAACACAAACAAAATATAAAATAGATTAATAAACGAAATATACAAATTATAATAATAATGACGATAAAAAAAATATGAAAATAGTTGTAAAATTCAATTCAGAATTTATTAATAAAAGGGGCGTGGTGGCTCAGCGGTCTAGCTGTATGCCTCTCACCAAGGCGGCCCGGGTTCGATTCCCGGTCTATGCATGTGAGATTTTCGAAGTGAAATGCCATGTCCTGTGGTTCGGATTCCACGTAAAAAGGAGGTCCCGTGGCTCATAATCACAAGATTCACGGTCACGTAAAACTACAATCTTCTTCTTATTAATAAAATAAAATATAAAACATAATAAGAAAACAAATTATGAATTAAATATAAATATATAAACATTAAAAATAGAGAAACAAAAATAACATTAATAATAATAATTAAAATAAATGAAAATGTAAAAGCACATTAAAATACAAGATGTTCAGTAAAGAACATATAGCCTACTGTCTCCTAAATGCATGGGCATTGTTATAACTCTTTGTCCTTTTCAAGGAGTATAATTGAATAGTCGTTGTAGTAGCTTGTTGAAATACAACGTGCTATACGGATATTAAACATGAATATGAGGTGCCCTTTGCTAGTGCTACCTCTGTAAATAAAAAAACATTCAATTCGGTTTCACCGTGTTTGAATTGATATGGGGAATCTATTTGTACACATACATGGCCACTATCTGCAAACTATTGGACTAAAGACCTTGTAGTTCACTCAAAAAATGCTTCCCACAAAAAGGTATGTTGTTGCAAAATTTGGTAGAGATCAAATGATTAGGTTGGTCGTAATTTGATTTAAGCTTTTAACATTTGGGTGGCCGCCATTCCGTTTCCGTCAAGATGGCGACGATATAAAACATGACACTGAGGTGCCCTTTGCTACTGCTACCTCTGTTCCAAATTTCCTTCAATCCGGTTTTAACGTGTTTGAATTGATAGGGGGAATCGATTTGCACACATACATGGCCGCCAAATGCAAACTATTAGACCGATAACCTTGGTCAAAATATGCTTCCAACATAAAGGTATGTGTTTGCAAAATTTGGTAGAGATCAGATTATTAGGTTGGTCGTAATTTTATTTATGATTTTAATATTTAGGTGGCCACCATTACGTTTACGTCAAGATGGCAGAGATATAAACATGACACTGAAGTGCCCTTTGCTAGTGCTACTTCTGTACCAAATTTCGTTCAATTCGTTTTCACCGTGTTTGAATTGATAAGGGGAATCGATTTGCACACATACATGGCCGCCATCTGAAAACTATTAGGCTGATGATCTTGTAGTTTGGTCAAAAGACGCTCGCCATATGACTATATGTTGTTGCAAATTTTGGTAGATATCGGATGATGAGGTTAGTCGTAATTTGATTTAAGCTTTTAACATTTGTGTGACCGCCATTATGTTTCCGTCAAGATGGTGGCAATATAAAACATGACACTGAGGTGCACTTTGCTTGTGCTACCTCTGTACCGAATTTCGTTCAATTCGGTTTCACCGTGTTCGAAGTGAGAGGGGGGGATAAACATTCAGAGTACACACACTCACACACAGACTCACACACAGACAGACATCCATTTTTGGCCCCGTAGTGATCTCATAGGTCTACTTTCATTTTTTCAAAAATCGAAAGTAGGCTAATAGTTTTGCCCTATAATACGTTATACTCAATACACGACCTACTGGTTGTCATCAGGCTGGCTGCGTTCTCGCTTGCTGGGTCCAAGGTTGCAGAATTGGATCTTGACGCAGTCAGTCAGCATTTGAGGGTGCGCAAATGCCAGTGAGCTGTGTCAGTAGATTTACTGGCACGTTAAAAATCCCCTAGGCTGAAAAACTCCAGCACCCTGGCGTCTCTAAAAGCCACAGTAGTTAAAAGGGAAGTAGAACCAATATCATTATTATTAATCAGTCATCAATACGGTTGCCCAAACGAATCTATAAAATTACGGTCTATTTGTGAACCAAGTTTTGAACTGTTTGTTTACATACAGGGTCATTATCTATGTGCGCCCCGATAAACACGGCAAGCTAAGCCGGCTGTGACTGGCGCAGATCGTGGGCGCGCGTACCTGGTTCAGCCGGTGGTGGTGCGTACTTTCACATTTTTACTAAAAATGTGCAATAATGTGTAATAGGTTCAATGTTTGGCCGCATGTAACCTCCATAAATTTTAATGGATATCTAACAAATTTAACCCTTTATTGGGCAAAAGTATTTTTTAGTTTTATGAGTTTCTACACTTCAATTTATTTTAATTATTATAATTATAAATAATGTTAGATTATGTTTCTCTAATTTTAATGTTTATTTATTTATTTGTAATTTTCAATTTATGTTCTTATAGATTTAATTTTGATTTTTTTTATTGAATTTATTAGTTAACTAATTTCGAATTGATTTTTAAAATTATTTTCATAATTTTTATGGTTATGATTATTATTTTAATTTTAATTTTATTTTATCATTGTAATTTTATTTTTATGATTTTTAGCCTATTTTCAATTTTGAAAAAATAGGCTTATGAGATCACCTTTTGTCCGTGTGTGTGTGCGTGTGTGTGTGTGTGTGTGTGTGTGTGTGAGGTGTGTGTGTGTCCCCCCCCCCCTAATAACATTTAAACGGCAGGAGCGATAAGTTCATAGCACTACTCCCGGCGACCCGGAGCGTGCCGTTCAAATTTTGTTACGTCTCACCAATCCAACATGGCGGCTATGAGAAATATCTCACCAGCATTCAATATCTCCGAAACAATTACCGATATCACCCTGGAATTTTTACGGTGATAAAGGGAACTACTAGAAGTTCACCTATGTGACTTTTGAAAAAATGGTAACTACAATACCAACATGGCGGCCAAGCAAAGTTGCAACATTTAAATAGACGTTTCTCGCGATTTAACCAAACAAACGCAATAAAACTTGGTACAGTATATGTTTATACACATTGTAAAGCACCGACATCTAACTTCGTTCAATTGTTTACATAACCACAAGATGGCGGCTGTGCGACGTATTTCACCGGCATTCTATATCTCTGAAACTATTAGGGGTATTACCCTGGAATTTTGTACGGAGATAAAGGGCACTACTAGAAGTTCATATATAAGATTTTCAAAATCCGTTTATCTACAAAACGAACATGGCGGCCAAGCGAATTTGAAAATTTAAATAGACTTTTCTCGCGATTTAATGTTCCAAACGCAATGAAACTTGGTACAGGAAATGTTTATACACATTGTAATGCACTGGTATCTAATTTATTTCAATTGTTTACATAACCTCAAGATGGCGGCTGTGCGAATTTTAAAATTAGGTTTTTATTTCTTGTGTCGTAATCATGCGATCGAAGTGTAAGTTTGAATAATGAGCCTACGCAATAATTTTCCTTTAATGGTACGTGTCTCTATGGCCTATACATATAACAATCCAACATGGCGACCATCCGAAATATTTAGACGGTTCTCAATATCTACGAATCTATTACAGCAATCAAACTGAATGTTTTTAATGTTCTTAGGGGCTATGAACATAAGTTCACCTATAGGACTTTCAATAACCTGGTGATCACAAATCCAACATGGCGGCGACGTGAAGTATGAATATTCACATGAACGTTTCTCGCAATTTAACCATCCGAGTGCAGTGAAACTTGGTACAGTAAATCCTTATACGAATGTTAATCCACTGGCATCTAATTTATTTCAATTATTTCCATAACAAGAAGGTGGCAGCTGTGCGAAATTTTAAATCTTGTTGTTAATTCTTGTGTCCTAATCATGCGATTGAAGTTTGAATACCACACGTACGCAATAATCTTCATGTAACAGTACATAACTAAGGACCTACATATATAAAAATCCAACATGGCGACCATCCGAAATATTTAGACGGTTCTCAGTATCTACGAATCTATTACAGCAATCAAACTGAAATTTTGTATGTTGATAGTGGCTGTTAACATAAGTAGGATAAATGAAAATAGGCTTTAGTTCTTCACGGAACTGCTTGTTATTTCTATATTTATATTTTATTTTTACACTTTAATTGTTAATGCTTCTAGTTTTCATTTCTTTTTAATTTTCCCCAGCACATTACGTGAAGTAGATACGTATAACATATTTTATTGTTAGAAATACTAGCACTTCGGCATGAAAATTCTCCAAAATTTGGCTGAAAGATTCAACTATCAGCATCTTTGAAAGCATCAACTGTCCTTATGACAGGTGGTTAATGTAGAGATCACTATCCCATAAAGGGTTAATGTATACATTGAATGCCGTAAGGGATGCAATTTTGTGCATTTTCTGAGGTAGCAGTCCTACCAACTGTCATATAACACTGTCTCTAAGCATTTCATCTGTAGATCCTCGGTATTTCATATTCTACAAAAGGAAACTCTTTGTAACAATCTACCGTGCTCTATTGGACTACAATATTTCAGGTACATTTGGAGCAAATCATAAACACCAGAATGATTGACTTCATTATCTAATTTAAATTATTACTGGCGGACCCGTGCGTGAAATCTCGCATGTGTATATACTAGCCGCCTGGCACTACTGTTATGCGGGCTCCTATAAATATGTTTATTTGTTTAATCGTACTTTTTGATCAAATTATCGATATTTATGAAATCAGAGTGCAATTCATCACTGCTGCTGGTTGCACAATGGATTGTGTGCACCCCATATGTACAGACTACCCGCCGAGCCCTAGTGCTATTCGGCTGTACGCAACACAGTTCTGACAGGGGCTATCGTCTTGTTTATAAGCACTTTATAAACAAATAAATATATTCCCGCTGACTTTTCAAGAAATGCAAGATTTTTCCTGTACTATTGAGACGATTTGGAAGATTTTGGTACAATCCACACCTTCTAACTCCCTCTGGTTTAGGAGCTTGAGTTTTGTGAAACATACACCTTAGTGTATTATACAGAGTGATTCTTATTAACGTTTAAAACTCTCTGTAGCGACGTAGATGGCATTGAGACGAGTAACTTGATATACAACACTTAGGGACACAAGTGTCCGGAAACACCTTAAAAGTGAACCACAACTGTTAAACATATGACGTCATTAGGTGACGGCTTTGCTCGAGCGGTCAGGCCCGTGCACTCTTACGCACACCAAAGCAAACGTTGAAAGTCATATCACTCTGGCTCCGAGTCTGCGTGTGCGACTTGGGCGCGTGGGGTTTGAGGTTCAAATCCGGGGCCTATCCATCAGCTTTCTTTGTTCTCTCTCTTCTCCCTTCAAGAGGAAGCAGGACACGGAACCAGAGTGATATGATATACAACGTTTGCTTTGATGTGTGTAAGACTCGAGCTGAGCCGTCACCTGATGACGTCATATGTTTAACACCTGTGGTTCACTTTTAAGGTATTTCCGGACACTTGCAACCCTAAGTGTCATATATCAAATTACTTGTCTCAATGCCATCTACGTCGCTACAGAGAGTTTTAAACGTTAATAAGAAACACCCTGTATAATACAATATACATATAGATTCTTACTTACTGTACCCGGTGGCACTGCAGCTCACGATGAACCTTGGCCTGCTCCATCACAAGTCTCCAGCCTTCACGATTTTCTGCACGTTTCCTCCAGTTTCTGACTCCAAGGGCACGGAGGTCTTCCTCGACGTCTTCCAGCCAGCGTGTCCTTGGGTGTCCAAACTTCGTCCTTTTGGTCTACTTAGGAAGACTTTCCAGCATACGTTGAATGTGACCAAGCCAGCGGATCCTTGGTCTTTTAATTTCTGACGTGAAAAAATATTCTAGGCAGCTCCATATACGCGTTGATCAACCATTCATATGAATCTTACATTTCAAGAAAGGAAGACTCCTTAGTTCGTCACGGAACTACAGGGTCATTATATGTGCGCCCGATAAACACGGCAAGCTAAGCCGACTGTGACTGGCGCAGATCATGGGCGCGCGTACCCGGTTCAGTTGGTGGTGGCGCGCACTTTCACACATTTACCAAACATGTTCAATAATGTGCTCATAGCCGATGCTGAAAATGTCCTCCCTCTCTTGTAACACACACCTGACATCTTCTGATGAAAGAATGTCTGTCAACTCTTTTATTATTTACGGAGCCAGTTTCCTTGAATCGTTTAGCGAGCCTCCTAATTGTACTGACATTAGGCACAGGTCTTCCTGGAAACTTGATTCGAAATGTTCGTCTCGTTTGAGAACAAGATTTTCTACTATTCATATACGAATTATGGATATACACACGTTCGTGCAAGGTGAATTGGAATCTAGGCATGACCAACAATCACAGTAATCATAATACTCACTAAATGTGCAACACTAACGTCTAAGCTTTGCAGATACACGTCCATATGAATGACAAAACACGAGTGAACTAACGATATGAGTCAGCGGAGCGCGCCAACCACTGGCTGAACCGCGATCTGCGTCAGTCACAGCCGGCTTAGGTTGCCGTGTTTATCGGGCCGCTCATAGACAACGACCCTGTACTTGCTGGAACGGGGTACGCTCAGTATCGTAAGGCAAAACTGTGAAGAAGTGGGTTTGATTCCTAGAAGTCGTTTTCCGTGGTTTTCGACTTCTACTCCAGGCAATTGCTGGGATGGTACCTAACGTAAGATCACGGCCGCTTGTTACCCAAATCCTACCTTCATTACAAATACACATACTAGTACAGACATCACAGTGACACGGGTTATCAGGCAGCGTCTACACACACATAAGTACACGTCCACAATGTCGCAAACCCCTAAAGAATCAACAACGACAACAAGAACAGCTCCCCATCACGGTCGTAGTGAGGGATTTAATGCTGACGGCTACGTCACTAAGCAGGGGGTCGTTGATATAAATGATCTCATTTGTAAGAGCAAAGACTAAAACATTTAGGGTGGAGGAGATAAAAAGTTCATGAATTGTGATAACATCGCTGTCTTGCTTGCCTTGACAAACTCTGTAGCGACATTTGAAAGTCAGATGAGGTGAGCTGTCATAGCTCGGCCGATAGTTGTGGGGAAGCCATCGCAGACTGACAATTAGCAAGGCGACAACTTCTCTCACTCATCTTAGCAACTTTTAGTGACCGCTTTTATGAATTAAAATGCACTGTGGTTCCTAATTTAATTGCTGAAGTTTCTTCGGAAGGGAATATTCAATTGACTTCACGCTTCATTCAGTGTGAAACAACCTAATGTTCTGTGGCTTCGCATTGCGCATTTAGATTCCGGAATTAAAGGCCCTACTGTCGGGGGAAAAGTATAGATACTCGAGTTTAGACGTCAATAAAACCGATACATGTAGTCTTACATAAAAACAAGCTACACCAAACATTTCCTTATTTTATTCTGCGTTTAGCTATGATGAGTAAACATTTGTATTGTAACCCGTTAAAATTTTATAGCTGATTGAACAAAAAAAAAGTGCCGGTTTTTACCGAGTCTAACGGAGCGCTCACTTAAATAGATTATACGTATTAATCATATCGTAAAGAAACTTTAATACGTCTTGAAGGAACTTACTGTTAACGTGCTTACGGAGTTTTAATGTTATCTTACGATTCTGAAAATAGCTGTAGTTAATTTTGTAAACCAACGTTTTCTAGGTTGGATTCCTGGCTCTGTCAAGAAATTTATTTCTGGTTTGAGGACTGGAACGGAGTAATCACAGCCTCGTGAGTTAAAACTGAGAGGAGGTGGGTTCGATTCCTACCTCAGCCATTTTAGAAGTGATTTTCTGTGATTTCCCACTTATTGTTGATTGAGGTTTCACTCCTTTGACTAGTTTGATGCAGCACTCCATGTTTCCCTGTCCTGACCCTCATCTCCACATGGCTGCCACACCCTAATCTGTGGCAATCTGTTTAACATATTGTAACCTTGGTCTACCTTTACAGATCTTATCCTTGACCATTCCTTCCAAAACTAAGTTTCCTATTCCTGGGTGTCTTTGTATGTGTCCTACCAACCTATTTATTCTCTTCATTGGCAGTCGCCAGAAACATCTCTCCTCTCTCACTCGTCTTAATATCTCTTTATTTGTTACTCTATCTACCGATCTGATCTTCATCATTCTCCTGTAACACCACATTTCAAATGCTTTTCTTCTATGCCAACAGTCCAAGTTTCAGCGCCACGCTCCAGACAAAGGCTTTCAAAAATGACTTCCTAACACCTAAATCTATATTCGATGTCAACAGATTTATTTTCAGTAGAAATGCTTTCCTTGCCAGAGCCAACCTACCTTTTATATCCTCTTTGCTTCGTCCTTCACTGTTTATTTTGCTTTCTACTTCCTTTAGCTTTTCACCTGCCATTTTGACGTCCATAGGAGTTTCTGATTTATTTTGGCTGCATTTCATTATTCTTGTTTCACATTTATTTATGGTTTATCCCTCCTTATATTATTCTGCTAAGGTCCCATTCTGGTTTTGTACCGAAAATAAGGTCCCATTAAAACCAACCTACACATATAGGGTACCTGCAGTTTCAGCATAACCCAATGCGTAAGCGAAACGCACTCACTTACTCTTTAAATGCCTCACAATTAAATAAATACCTTCAAACAAGTATATTTACAATGAAATAATGAAAGAATGCAACACGGTAACCGTGGTAACAGAATCTCACAGGTCCATCTATTTCTGTAAGACGCAATGGAATTCCATTATTACATTACTGTGAAAGTTTCAAGACGGTTATAAGGTTATCACTGAACCAATTTAAGCTGTAAAATTCATCAATGCATACAGTATAATGCGCTTAAGGGGGTCAAGGGGAACTCCAGAATATTTTCAAACTTTTTCACGCAATTTTCGCGTTTGAGTGTAGTACAAAAGGTCTTTTTCACCCGACTATAAAGGGTCTCCGAAAACCACATTTAAAGGTTCTTAAATTAACAGTATCTGTGATATTCCCAGAAAACTAACTTCGCTCTGATATACCTATGAAGGAATGACAAACCCCTAACCACTGCACCAGTAGCTGAATTGATAATGTCTGATTATTCATACCAATGATAAATCAGTCATAGCATTCATGATTGAGATTTTGCTAAGTGTACTCTTTACAACTAGAATATTCGCGGGCGAAGCTGCGACGGGTAATGCTAGTCATAAATTATTTCCTCTAGTTGGAGTCTATACCATTAATAAACTCATTCAAATCCTCTGGTGTGTCAGCTAAGATGACGACGTCATGAACAAATCTCATTGTTGAAATTATTTTTCCTTGAATCATAACTCCTAATTTAAATTTCTCTCTAATTTCTTTCATTGTTTGCCCAATATACAGATTGAGAAGTATGGGCGATATGTTGCAGCTTTGCCTGACACCTTTCTGAATAGCAGATTCTCTCTCATGTCCTTCTATTCCAGGCAAATGCCGGCATGGTTCATAACTAGAAATATAACTATAAAGTTCCACCTGGTCAATACTTGAGAATTAAAATTTAATTTTAAAACAGTATAGGCCTATATTTGTAGTCTACATGATGTACAAATTACTAAGACAAACATTAAGGAACTCCGTCAATCAATACTATATAATTTCAAAATTTTACCAATCAGGGTACATGTTTCGAGCTATAAATAGCCCTTCCTCACCCCTATCATGTCTAAATAATCATGCAATGTCAACAACGTTGGCTTCGGTGGTGTAGTTGGTAGCATGCTGAGCTTCTATGCCCAAGATAGCGGGTTCAAACCCTGCCGAGGCCGTCGGATTTTTTAAGAGTGTTAAACATCCCTCAGTATGCCTTCCTTCGAAGGGGAAGTAAAGCCGGCGGTCCCATATCATAGATTAATGGCATGTTAAAGAACCTTCCACTAGTTACACCTGTGTGAAGCTAAATTGTATAGGTTAAGAATGTAAACAACGCTCTTAGGTTCCTACGTTCGTTGCCAAGAGCCGACTGCGGTGGGGTCTAGTAGCTAAGTTCTGAACTAGGCCTAGTAGTCGTTGACGGTGGCGCTTGGCGGCAAAAGTAGGTACTATTTGAAAAATTCAAAGTTGCAGTTCTTAATTGAATTAAAAAACAGATACACACACTAATACAGCCATCACAATTAACACCGGTTATCAGACAGATTGTACACACACCCAAAGCACACGGGGCTACATGACCGCGTTGTCGCAGCTCCTAAACTGAGGAACCAATCAACCAAAGTCAACAACATATCAACATCATTTCACCATATAAAACACTATTTTAAACAAACACATGCTAAAAAACTCTTTAAAATAACATTATATAACTTCACATGAATTCAGTAACGTCACATTTGATGACTTGGAATGTTCTTAATAATAAACTTCACAAAAATATTCTTCCATATAACAGTGAGCTTTAATTTTTAATTGAGCTTAGGAAGTTGAGCTGTATCATTCTTGAATGGGGCTAGTTGATATTCGATGACGGAGGACCTCTGCACAGTTAAACTGAAAATACTGCTATAACAGCTTAGGCTTTCACGGCTGGCGTTCATAATTAAGTACAAGGTTTTCGGACTTGTAGGCCGTGGTCCAGACAGGATATCTCCCGACGTTTCACCGGAAACTGCGTCCGGCATTATCATTCCAATATGAAGTTTAATAACATTGAAAATGATGTACAAATATACACAGTTTTAAAATAAAATTGTAATACTGAAATATTGACTAGGTGGAACTTTATAGGTATACTAGCTGAACCCGGCATGCGTTGCAACGCCAATCAAAGAAAGTGTTGGCGTTGTAATTTTGTTTCTTGAAGTACTTTTGAATACACAATTATTTTTTTGATCTTCCGCTAACTGCCTCCAAACTATCGTAAAATTGATTAACTAATTTAGAAACATTTGTGGGAACGTCCACAACAACTCACCAAAGTTTCATTGCAATCGGATGAATGGCATATGAATACATAGGAAATTTAATTTATACGATTCGTGTGCTGTCACTCATTTGTTGAATCAACTCGTTCGCTACCTAGGATTTACTTAGTTAGAAACCTGCAATCGATGAATGGTATATGAACGCATACAGAATTTTGTTGAAATGCTTCACGCGTCGTCACTCATTTAATGCATCTACTCGTGCGCTAAGTATTGTAAAATGGATTTACTAAGCCTGAAACCTTCCTGGAGTGTACACAACATCTCGCCCAAGTTTCATCGCTGTTGGACGAATGGTATATGAACGCATACGAGTCTTTGTTGAAACGCTTCGCGCGTCGTCACTCATTTGTTGAATCTACTCGTGCGCTACCTATTGTAAAATGGATTTACTAAGCCTGAAACTTTCCCTGGAGTGTACATAATATCTCATCCAAGTTTCATCGGTAACGGACAAATGGTATGTGAACGCATACGGGTCTTTGTTGAAACACTTCGCGCGTGGTCACCCATTTGTTGAATCTACTCGTGCGCTACCTATTGTAAAAGGATTCTCTGAGCTAAAAATCTTTCCTGGAGTGTACACAACATCTCACCCAAGTTTCATCGCAATGGGATGAATGATACACACATCAAAAAAGGTTTTGCATCACCTCGGTTCCCAGATCTCCGGCATATAGACGTTGACTGTGTATATTGTATCAAAGATACAGTCCCTTTGACTGTTCATAGATGTCACTAAAACTGCTCAAAGATGTAAACAACCATGCATGAGCAGGGCCTATTAGACGGAGGGGGTACGACAGCCGATCAGTTCCAGTCATTCCACCAGGACGAAGGTACGCTGCTCATGTTGTCTGTAGTTCTACCATGCCTAGAAGGTCAATACCGCAGTTCGATCGCGTCCGCATTGTTACTTTGTGTCAAGAAGGGCTCTCAACAAGGGAAGTTTCCAGGCGTCTCAGAGTGAACCAAAGCGATGTTGTTCGGACATGGAGGAGGTACAGAGATACAGGAACTGTCGATGACAGGCCTCGCTCAGGCCGCCCAAGGGCTACTACTGTAGTGGATGACCGCTACTTACGGATTGCCGCTCGGAGGAACCCTGACAGCAATGCCACCATGTTGAATAATGCGTTTCGTTCAGCCACAGGACGTCGTGTTTCAACTCAAACTGTGCGCAATAGGCTGCATGATGCGCAACTTCACTCCCGACGTCCATGGCGAGGTCCAGCTTTGCAACCCCGACACCATGCAGCGCGGTACAGATGGGCCCAACAACATGCTGAATGGAACCCACGGAATTGGCATCACATTCTCTTCACCGATGAGTGTCGCATATGCCTTCAACCAGACAATCGTCGGAGACGTGTTTGGAGGCACCCTGGTCAGGCTGAACGTCTTAGACACACTGTCCAGCGAGTGCAGCAAGGTGGTGGTTCCCTGATGTTTTGGGGTGGCATTATGTGGGGCCGACGTACGCCACTGGTGGTCATGGAAGGCTCCGAAACGGCTTTACGATACCTGAATGACATCCTCCGACCCATAGTGCACCCATATCGGCAGAATATTGGAGAGGCATTTGTCTTCATGGACGACAATTCTCGACCTCATCGTGCACATCTTGTGAATGCGTTCCTTCAAGATAACGACATCGCTCGACTACAGTGGCCAGCATGTTCGCCAGACATGAACCCTATCGAACATGCCTGGGATATGTTGAAAAGGGCTGTTTATGGACGTCTTGACCCACCAACCACTCTGAGAGATTTACGCCGAATTGTCGTTGAGGAGTGGGACAATTTGGACCAACAGTGTCTTGATGAACTTGTGGATAGTATGCCACGACGAATACAGGCATGCATCAATGCAAGAGGACGTGCTACTGGGTATTAGAGGTAGTGGTGTGTACTGCAATCTGGACCACAAATGCTGAAAGTCTAACTGTATGATGGTACAACATGCAATGTGTGGGTCTCATGAGCAATAAAACGAGCTGAAATGTTGTTTGTGTTGATCTCTATTCCCTTTGTATTTAAAGGTTCCGGAACTCTTGGAACCGAGGTGATGCAAAACTTTTTTTGATGTGTGTATATGAATGCATGTGGGACTTTTTGAAACGAATCGCACGCCATTTTGTTGAAGCTACCTGCGTGCCATCTATTGTAAATTGGATTTACTACGCCTATACATTTCTCGGGAGTGTGCACTACAACTCACCAAAATGTGATCGCATTCGGATGAATTGTATATGAACGCATCGCCTTCACTCATTTGTTTAAACTACTCGCGCGGTATCTATTGTGAAATGGATTAACTATGCCTATGACCATCCCGGAAGAGTGTACAACAACTCACCAAAATTTCATCGCAATCGGATGAATGGTTTATGAACGCTTAAAAGACGAACAGACAGACATTCCTTTTTATTTATATAGAAGATTTCTAATTAACTGTAACACAATACGGATGAAAATCATTATAAAAAGAACCAATTATGGGATTTTTAAAGCTTATCCTAACTATAACCACGGTCGCCTCCATGCACGACTTAACAAGCACGGCTACGTTACGGGACCTTTTCCAGCTAATAAGGTATATGATGGAATGAACATACACTCAGCTTGCTTTTAATACAATATCTCTGCAGCACTGGGCAATCTGGAAGAACATGCCCTCTCCGTTTGAAATCAAATTGTCCGGACCATATCCTCTTACCAGGCCACTTGAGACGGTGCGGCGCACTCCTCTCTTTGTTCCCATCCTCTTTCTTGTTACGGCTGGATGAACAAGTCTAGTTTGATTCGCAGCAAGCCAATATTCCAGTGGAAAACTTCCCTCTTTTAGAACCAGAAGCGATTATATCACATGTGTCAGCACACATGAAACAGCACTTCGACATGACTTGATCCCTCCTGCAGTTCTTACAAGAAGAACATAACGTATTACATCATTTCTTAGTCCTCAGAGTTTCATTTAGAGACATGGACATCATGGACATCGTTGTTGCTTGAATCCTCAGTCTTTTGACTGGTTTGATGCAGCTCTCCATGCCTCTAAGTCCTGAGATAATCGTTTCATCTCTACATAGCTACCACACCCTATTCCGAGGCAATCTGTTTAGCATATTCTAACTTTGGTCTACCCCTACAGTTCTTGTCCTCGACCCTTCCTTCCATAACTAAGCTTGCTATTCCTGGATGCCTTAGTAGCCTATGTGTCCAACCAACCTATCTCTTATGTTAATTAGCAGTCGCCAGAAACATCTCTCCTCTCCCACTCGTCTTAATACCTCTTCGTTTGTAACCCTACCTACCCATCTGATCTTCATCATTCTCCTGTAACACCACATTTCAAACGCTTCAGTTCTCCTCTTTTCTGCTGCACCAACCGTCCAAGTTTCACTTCCGTAGAGCGCCACGCTCTAGAGAAATGCTTTCAAAAATGACTTCATATTACCTAAATATATATTCGATGTCAACAGATTCCTTTTCTGTAGAAATGCTTTCCTTGCTTGAGACAACCTACTTTTTATATCCTCTTTGCTTCGTCCATCACTGGTTATTTTGCTTAATAAGTAACATCATACCCGTGTATTTGGGTGCGTGCAGAATTTACTGACAACCTCGGTTATTGTAGTGCAGGTGTTCCCTAACTTTTTGACACTGTGAACACCACCTTCATGCCGTAACATGTACCTGAGCCCCATTAAGTCCAATCCATATCAATATACAGTGTATTTAAATCAATGTTACGGGATAGTTTGTCTGTCTCCTATGCGTTCATAATACCATTCATCCGATGAAATTTGGTTGAGTTGTTGTGCGCACTCCAGGGAAGATTTCTGGCTACAAATTATTTGTGTAACACAAAAGTGTTAGGGACTTAACAGGAACCCTTAAATCCCACAGTAGCCCAATTGAACACAATCTGTATACTTATCACACCGCAATGCAAGGTGTGAGAAAGGCTAGCTAATTCATCGCGAGGTGACATGTCCTGAAATGGATGTCTCAGCACAGCCTAATTAATGCATAGGGACCGGGGCACCAGACAGAAATACTAAGAATGTTGTTTATCCAAAGGCACTTCAGTTTCTATCTTTCTTGGGCTGGCTGCATGGCTCAGCGGTAACGTTCTCACTTGCTGAAACCAAGATTGCAGGATCGAATCTATAACCGTATTTGTTTTATGAAGGCTCTAATGGCATCGTAAGCATTGGAGTTTTGCCTTGGAGCTTTAAGTTCAAACTGTTCAAAGCTTCAAGGAAATCACAAATATATGTCAACGAGACGATAAAATTGGCATTGATTTTGCTCCTTACACAGAAAATTCCTTATTTCCCCTCCAACCTCACGGCTCCGCAGAGGTTTGTGCCGACAGTTGGCAATTGCCAGTGCTCTTGAACGATTGACTTGGCGCGACAATCACTTGGAAAGATTCGAAAAATGTGTATTATACACAATTGTAATATTCGAGTTAAAAAACTTAATTCGGAAATCACTTCACGCCCCCCTTGAAAAATCCCCCCCCCCCAGGTTGGGAACCCCTGATCTAGCCAATCAGAGCTCATGCATTGACCAATTAGGTAAGGATAGGTTCGCACATGCGCTCAAAATCCAACATGTCGGACATGAAATACATGATCTGAAAGTTCAAATTGGATATCGGATCAACCTTTGTAGTTACAATCCCAAACACAAAGACAAAATCAGCACGAACCTTTACGGTAACATGAATATACTATGACATATGCAAGAAATTTATGAATCTACATCCAGAAGGTAGCAACACAGCATCCTTCTATATAAATTACCGACATGGGAAGTGCACCGTCCATATGTTCGCGTAAATAAACTGGCGAATATGAGAAAAGAAATAGCACTGTACCTTAATAATCCCAACCCCAATTTCCTCACAGCGCATTGCTTTCAAACGACTTCGGTGACAATATTAGTGAATGCTAGTTCTGATCGGCACTAGACATCATGCAGGCTGTAAACAATAGCATTGCCAAACAAAGTAAATGGTCTCTGCTTTCGAAACACTTTGACCCACGCATGCGCTCTGTTCAGTCAGCAAACCACCCAGCGCGCTCTGTTCACTAACTGAAGTTACTGAATCCCACAGATATTTATGAATATATATGTTAAAACATGTCAATAAAGTTATATTATCGTCGAACATATACAGTCGTATGCAACTCGCCTATAATGGTAGCCTAATTGAGAAAATCGTATGGAAATTATAAAACTCGTTACGCTCGTTTTATAACCATACTCGTGTCTTAATTATTTCCATTATAGGCTTGTTGCATAATGTACTATTACCTGCACACGTTTCACAAGCTGATACATTCACAACAACTCTTCAGAATGACGTCCCCTGCTTCAATGCAGTTTTAACATCGTCTTACAAAGTTCTGTCGTACCCGTTCGAATATACCCGGTGTCGTTTGAACAGCATCGCAGGCAACGTGAATTCTTGCGAGGAAATCCTCTTCCGTCTCAACAGGTGTCTCATACACAAGAAGAAATTCAGGGGGGTGAGATCAGGTGAACGAGCTGGCCACGAAATGGACACGGCGTAGGTCTACTAATCCCAAGTTAGCGGGATCAAACCCGACTGTGGTTGGTGGCGTTCACGGGTGTTTGCACGTGCCAACTCCATTTCGTTGGCTTCCGGCAGGTTAAAGAACGCCTGTGGGACGAAATTCTACCTCCCCGGCGTCTGTTAAGAACTAGAATGGAGGACGGACGTTAAACAACTGTGATTGTTACGACTCGGATTTTTAGGTGCTAAAAATTGGGAAAATGTTTATCTTTATATATATAATTCTTCGACACGTGTGTATGTGACTGAACTCCTCCTAAATGCCTGGGTCGATTTTGATGAAATTTTGTATGAATGTTAGGGTGGGCCCATGTATGGTTCAGATTCACAATTTGAACAGATAGGTGGAATTTTAGAATTTTAGAACCACAATTTACACACTAATTTAGAACCACAATATACATTCATAAACAGTCGTCATGGAAACCGCTAGCCTTGGTGAAAAGTGATCCTTTTGGACTGTGTGTCTCTGCACGTAGAGCCACCTGCTCGCAACCTGTGCAACTACCGCCATAACATACACTCCGCCCATGGCGGAAAGTTGTGTTTTATACCAAAGGTGGCAGTTATGTGGAATTCTGTTTGTCTCTGCACGTTAAAGCGTTTCAAAGTTCCGTATGCGTTCATATACCATTCATCCGATTGCGATGAAAGTTGGGTGAAATGTTGAGTGCACTCCAGGGAAGGTGTTTGGCTTAGTAAATCCGTTTTACAATAGATAGCGCACGACTAGATTCAACAAATGAGCGACGACACGCGAAGCGTTTCAAAAAGGTCCCGTATGCGTTCAAATACCATTCGTCCGATAGCGATGAACCTTGGGTGAGATGTTGTGTACACTCCAGGGAAGGCTTCTAACTTAGTAAATTCATTTTACTATAGGTAGCGCACGAGTAGATTCAACAAATGAGCGACGACGCGCGAAATGTTTCAACAAAATCCCGTATAAGTTTATATACCATTCATCGATTGCGATGAAACTTTGAAGAGTTGTTGTGCACACTTACGTGAAGGTTTCTAACTTAGCAAATCGATTTCACAGGAGGTAAAGCACGAGTAGATTAAACAGATGAGCGCCGACGCACGAAGCGTTTCAACAAGGACCCGTATGCGTTCAAATACCATTCGTCCGATAGGGATGAAACTTGAGTGATATGTTGTGTGCACTCCAGGGAAGGCTTCTGGCTTAGTAAATTAATTTTACAATAGGTAGCGCACGACTTGATTCAACAAATGAGTGACGACGCGTGAAGCGTTTCAACAAAATCCCATATAAGTTTAAATACCATTCATCGATTGAGATGAAACGTTGATGAGTTGTTGTGAACACTTACGTGAAGGTTTCTAACTTAGTAAATCCATTTCACAGGAGGTTGCGCACGAGTAGAATCAACAAATTAGCTTCGACGTGCGAAGCGTTTCAGCAAGGTCCCGTATGCGTTCAAATACCATTCGTCCGATAGCGATGAAACTTGGGTGAGATGTCGTGTACCCTCCAGGGGAGGCTTCTGGATTAGTAAATCCATTTTACAATAGGTAGTGCACGAGTAGATTCTACAAATGAGCGACGATGTGCGAACGTTTAAACTAAGTCCCGTATGCGTTCATATACCATTCACCCGATTGCAATGAAACTTGGGTGAGATGTTGTGTACACTTCCGTGAAAGTTTCTAACTTAGTAAATCCATTTCACAGGAGGTTGCGCACGAGTAGATTCAACAAATGAACGACGACGCGCGAAGCGTTTCAATAAGGTCCCGTATGCGTTCAAATACCATTCGTCCGATTACGATGAAACTTGGGTGAGATGTTGTGTACACCCTACGGAAGGTTTCTGGCTTAATAAATCAATTTTACAATTGATAGCGCACGAGTAGATTCAACAAATGAGTGACGACACGCAAATCATTTCAACAAAGTACCATATGCGCCCATATACCATTTATCCGACTGCGATGAAACTTTGGTGAATTGTTGTGTACACTTCAGTAAAGGTTTCTGGCTCAGTAAATTCGTTTTATAACAGGTAGCGCACGAGTAGATTCAAAAAATGTACGATGGCGCGCGAATCGATTCAACATAGTCCTGTATGCGTTCATATACCATTTATCCGATTACGATGAAACTTTGGTGAATTGTTGTGTACACTCCAGGAAAGGTTTCTGGAATAGTAAATCTAGTTTTTAATAAGCAGGGCACGAGTAGATTCAACAAATGAGCGACGGCGCGAGAATCGTTTCCACAATGTCGCGTATGCGGTCATATATCATTCATCCGATTGCGATGAAACCTTGGTGAATGATTGAGTACACTACAGAGAAGGTTTCAGGCTTAGTAAATCTATTTTACAATAGGTAGCGCATGAGTAGATTCAAGAAATGAGTGACGACACTCGAATCGTTTAAAAGAATCCCGTATACTTTCATATGTCGTTCATCCGATTCCGATGAAACTTTGATGAGTTGTTGTGTATTCTTACGTGAAGCTTTCTAACTTAGTAAATCAATTTCACAGTTGGTAGAGCACGAGTAGATTCAACAAGTGAGTGACAGCGCACGAATCATTTATACAAAATCCCGTATGCGTTTTATACCATTTATCCAATTGCGATGAAACGTTGGAGAGTTGTTGTGCACGCTCCCACGAATGTTTCTAGATTAGTTAATTCATTTCACGATAGTTTAGAGGCAGTTAACAGAAATTTTAAAAAATATTGTGTATCCAAAAGCTCTTCAAGAAACAAAGTTATAACACTTTCTTTGATTTGCAGGACAACGTCTGACGGGTCAGCTAGTTTATTATATATTAAAAATACCTGAAATATGTGACAAAAAAGTAAAGATATTTAATTATAATTTAGTTTATTAATACGCAGTACCCACATATGCAATTTATTCTATGTTCCATTGAAAGCTGAAGCATTACAATACACAACGAGATGCATCTTCAGGTTGTCTATCACAAATGACCGACGTTTATCGCGAAAAACTTCTTCTGAAGGCACGAAACTGCGGTAATGTGTTTCTTGCCCTTGAGGTGTTGTGTAACTTGAGATCTCTGCTTTCCCACATGGTTGGCAGAACAGAACGCCCCCATCAGAAGTAAAAAAGTGACAGTCAGTCTGAAAGACTAGACTTAGTATCATTTTAAATGCTACAAATGCCGAAAAATGCTAGAAAGGCTGGAGGCTTCTCGCTTCGCTCGAAGCCAAACACATGTTAGAAAATTATCTGCATAATACTTATCTTGCATATCTAGTTTCAAATTACTCGCGAACGGCAAGTGCAGACCATGGGCAAAGCAAGATCAACAGCGTGGGATGCCTCACGCTCACCAGAGCGCGCGGGGACGTGCCCCTTCCATCCAGTCTAAAAGAAACTTATAGTGGGCGATGTATTGAAGATAGAGATATGCTCTCGCGGACTTTTTTGAAGAACTTTTCATGCTGACCAATTCTTACGCTCATAGTATATTGATATGTTTAACGGTTTGCCCAGCGTAAGCTTAAGAAGCACACGGACGCCAAGTTTGTTTTCGACCTTTTCACTGAAATCGTTACTGCTTGGCTTCCTTTGATCATACATAAATTATTTTCTACAGAATCTTTCCTCGAGATATCATTTACTGAATGGTGAAAACCGCATCAAAATCCATCTAGTGGTTCTCGAGATTACCCGTGACATCCAAGAATCGGGTTTTTTTATCTTATACTAACGAAGTAGAGATTGACGGGGAACACATGCACCAAGCGGTACTATGAACTCACACACCTCAGTGCATCTGGGTACATTTCGTCCCGTCACCGTAACGTAACGCCAGACCCCAGCGTAACGACGAAGTCGACAAGATCATTTAAAATGATAAAATTATCTTTAAATTCTGCAACAGACGAAAACTTGTAGTTGTTTTTGATGTGTAACATCTTTCCACTCGGTTGCTGGATATTTTTGTGGGAGTGATTTTGAAAAATGGGACGGAAGTGTGTAAGACGCACTGCTAGCTGGATCCGATCCAGCTAGCAGTGGTAAGAGGAAACAATGAGCGTGCCGTATTGAAGATGGTACCATGACGCACTGCCGGCCATGTGGAATGTTTATCACATATGGATTACTTCAAGATTTGGAGGCGCCATTAAGAATATTACTTTAGGCATTGTAGAACTGCCTTACACTTCACAGTGCCAGAAATGAACTGCATGTGAGTGACACTGGTTCTAGCTAGCTATAGCACGTGGTGCAATTTGGTTATGGACAAGCAAATCCCCGGATTCCACAGTGAGTGGCACGGGGCGAAAAGTTAAGAATAACACAGTTGCAAGCTGACAGGATTAGATAGCTCATAGGTTATTCCCCGTTGAAGTAACACAGAACAAATATGCATTAAACTGAAATATCTAGCTTACTGATTTAAAAAATGTAAATATTAGGCCTATATCTTTTTATGTGCTAATAAGTGAAAAGCAGGAATTTATGTATTTGTAGAAAAATGCTTAATATATGTTAACCTCAGCAATTCTTCTAGGTTTGTGACGTGTCTTGTGTGGGGTTTCGCCTAGGACACCAAGCTGGCTCTTCGGCGGGCTCTTAGTGTCCCTACCCGGACCCCCACAGGAGTAACGAACTGCGCGCTACCTCCCTTTATATAGAGTGCAACTGCACTACTTTACTGCGAGAACTAAAAGCTCAAGCAGCCTTAACCTCCCTATGAAGGCTTCCAAAAAGATGGTATATTGGCTTTCACGGCCTGAGAATTAAAACTCAGCTATTCTTCTAGGTTTGTGCCGTGTCTTGTGTGGGGTTTCGCCTAGGACACCAAGCTGGCTCTTCGGCGGGCTCTTGGTGTCCCCACCCGGACCCCCACAGGAGTAACGAACTGCGCGCTACCTCCCTTTATATAGAGTGCAACTGCACTACTTTACTGCGAGAACTAAAAGCTCAAGCAGCCTTAACCTCCCTATGAAGGCTTCCAAAAAGATGGTATATTGGCTTTCACGGCCTGTGAATTAAAACTCAGCAATTCTTCTAGGTATGTGCCGTGTCTTGAGTGGGGTTTCACCTAGGACACCAAGCTGGCTCATCGGCGGGCTCTTAGTGGGTCCTAGGCGAAACCCCACACAAGACACGGCACAAACCAAGAAGAATTGATGAGTTTTAATTCACCGGCCATGAAAGCCAATATACCATCTTCTTAAAACATGTATTTACATAAAAATATATTTATTTCCCCAAAAATACGAGCCCTACTGATTACCAATGAAGCGAGACTATTGCCAGCAAACCAGGTAACCCGGTAGTTATCTCACATCACTCTGGACAGGATAGTAAGATTTGCGGTAGACTAGACGTCACTCGGCTCGTTTGTCCCGAGCTGTCCACTGCAGCGCAAACCGCCTAGTAATTACTGGAGCCTGCAAATAATGGAGATGCAGCACACACCACATATCGATAGTAGACTACAGTAGTCGACCAGTGTGCGGCAGAAATCTAATAACCCAATGCTACGCTCTGCTTGCCAGGTCCTCCATTATCTTAACTGTGTTATCGAGAGTAGCATCCGCATTACACACCCACAATTTTAAATGTCCTGCAGTCGCAGAATATAAACGTACAAATGTGTTGCAATATTTATTAAAAATAGGCGGCTTCGGTGGCGTAGTTGGTAGCATGCTGAGCTTCTATGCCCAAGGTCGCGGGTTCAAACCCGGCCGAAGTCGTCGGATTATTTAAAAGCGTCAAATATTCCTCAGTATGCCTTCCTTCGGAGGGGAAGTAAAGTCGGCGGTCCCATGTCATAGAATTATGGCATGTAAAATAACCTTCCACTAATTACACTTGTGTGAAGCTAAATTATAGGTTAGATTTGACTAACGCTCTTAGGTTCCAACGTTCGTCCCCACGAGTCGACTGCGGTGGTATCTAGTAACCAAGTTCATAACTAGTTGTCGTTGACGGTGGCGTTTGGTAGCAAAAGTAGGAACTACTTGAAAATTGAATGTCTGCAATCGTTACTTGAATTAGAAACGGATAACACACACTATTACAGACATCACAATTAACACCAGTTTTCAGACAGATTCTACACACACCCAGAGTGCACGGGGCTACATGACCGCGTTGTCTCAGCCCCTAAACTCAGGAACCAACCAATCAATGTGCGTTTCCTCCGGATTTCCTTTTTGCCCCATGCACAGCAGGAAAATGCTAGGATAGTACTTTATTTCGAGTCTTGGGGCATATATCCGAATCATAGTCCGTAAGAATTTAGTTACACACACGGACACAGTCATCTTAAGTCTGGAGATAAAAAAAGATATTTTTACCTAATGCACGGACTTTTTCGAAATTTTGTGGAAATATAACCCAAATGGTCGGTTGGTTGGTTGGTTCTTAAGTTTAGGGGCTGCGACAACGCGGTCATGTAGCCCCGTGTACTTTGGGTGTGTGTAGAATCTGTCTGATAACCGGTGTTAATTGTGATGACTGCATTAGTGTGTGTTATCTGTTATTTTAATTTAAGTACTGCAACTTAGAATTTTTCAAATAGTTCCTACTTTTGCCGCCAAGCACCACCGTCAACGACTACTAGGCTAAGTTCACAACTCAGCTGCTAGACGCCACCGCAGTCGGCTCTTGGCAACGAACTTAGAAACCTAAGAGCGTTGTTTACAATAACCTATCCAATTTAGCTTCACACAGGTGCAATTAGTGGAAGGTTCTTTAACAAGCCATAAATCTATGACATGGGACCGCCGGCTTTACTTCCCCTCCGAAGGAAGGCATACTGAGGGATTTTTAACGCTCTTAAAAAATCCGACAGCTTCGGCCGGGTTTGAACCCGCTATCTTGGGCATAGAAGCTCAGCATGCTACCGACTACGCCACCGAAGCCGCTAACCTAAATGAAAGTAATAGCATCCCCTAAACTAATTACTATATTATTAATAGTTTTTGAAAAAAGACATTTTTAATATTGAAAGCATATTGTACAGGGTCATTATATATGTGCGCCCGATAAACACAGCAAGCTAAGCCGGCTGTGACTGGCGCAGATCGCGGGCGCGCGTACACTGTTCAGCCCGTGGTTGGCGCGCTCCACTGACTCATATCGTAAGTTCACACGTGATTTGTCATTCATATGGATGTGTATCGGTAAAGCTTAGACGTTAGTGTTGCACGTTTAGTGAGTATTGTGATTACTGAGATTGTTGGTCATGCCTAGAAACCAATTCACATTGCGTGATCGTGTGTACATCCATAATTCGTGTATGAAAAGCAGAAAATCTTGTTCTGAAACAAGACGAAAATTTTGAATCAAGTTTCCAGGAAGACCTGTGCCTAATGCCAGTACAATTAGGAGACTCGCTAAACGATTCAAGGAAACAGGCTCCGTAAATACGTAATAAAAGAGTTGACAGGCGTTCTTTCATCGGAAGATGTCAGGTGTGTGTTACAAGAGAGAGAGGACATTTTCAGCATTGCCTATGAGCTCTGTAAGTACACATTATTGAACATGTTTGGTAAAAGTGAGAAAGTGGGCGCCGATCGCCGGCTGGGCCGGTTTCGCGCGGCCGCGATTTGCGCTAGTCACAGCCGGCTTAGCTTGCCGTGTTCACTGGCGCGCACACACATAATTACCCTGTACAACACATATAAAGAGGAATTACATCTTATAATGTCAGTTTTGTAGGTCAAGATATTTCTTTTAGCGTATGGCTTTTAGTGCATGGAGTTTCCGAGGACATGTTCAGCTCGCCAGAGTTTGTGGCTTCTTCTATGCGGACACCCATGGGGTGAGGTACAAGTAACGTCGCGTGTGGAGTGTTGTCTGGGAAGGAAAGTGTGAATGTAAGGTCGAGGAATTGGAAGGTAGTGGCAGTGGTCTATAGTTAGGGCATTTGCCTGGAAGAAAGATTGGAATCACAGATTTTTCCTAATTTTAGAATACAGAGGTGTGCAAATTATTAGAATCAAATGAAGAGTTTAAAGCAGCCATAACTTTGTATTCAAAATAATGTTCTTGACCAATTGCTGGCATCTCTTGTTACCCTAATTAGTAATGATTCCTCCCTTGGACTTACTCCCTTTCTCATAAGTAGGGCCCGGATGTTGATGACATGTCACCTTTTCTTTGAGGTGTCTAAAACAATGCTGAAGTACATAGAAACTCCGGATGGGCCACCCCGTCTTCAAATATGTCATTTTTATTTTGCATCTTTTTGCATTTTTTGTGCTATTTTTCCATTTTAAGAGCATTTTCTTATGTTTGGTAGATTTTGTTGGTCTTATTTTAGAGAAATCGGGATTTTATGGTCATCTTCTTCCAATTTTTAGTCATGTCACAGCTTTATATGAGGGCGTTACGTCTCTCAGAGTTAAGAAGAAGCTAGTAGCTGATACAAGATAATTTCAAATATTGAAATATTGATTGCAATTCCTTAATCAAGCGGGTGAAAACTAGTCTTAGCAACAATCGTGGCGAAATTGCTGAGGGTTTTGTATCAAAACTGCAAAAAGTGCTGGACAAAAACACGGGGTATAAAACATTATGCAAAATCTCCGACATTTTCTCTGTTGAAAGCTACTGCATGGATGGGATTGGGGAGGATTTAGCAGCAAACGACCTTCCTCACTTCAAGTAGGCCTACGCTCCGATCACATCAGTTGATGTTGAACACAGCTTTTTGAGATACAACGCAAACTTGTTGGCTGATAAGCGCATATCATTTACATTTGACAACATCAGAATGGCATTCGTAGTGCAGTGCAACTCAGACTAAAGTGAACATAACCCTTTTGTTAAGTGCTAGAAATCTATTTTTTATTGAATTTTCAGTTTGAGATTAAGATGTCATTTTTGAAATATTGGTGATTTTATAAGACCATTTTCTCAATTTTATAGTGCATTTTTCGAATTTTTGAAATATTGGTGAATTTATTATTATAAGACCATTTTCTCCATTTTATAGTGCATTTTTCGAATTTTTGAAATATTGGTGAATTTATTATTATAAGACCATTTTCTCCATTTTATAGTGCATTTTTCGAATTTTTGAAATATTGGTGAATTTATTATTATAAGACCATTTTCTCCATTTTATAGTGCATTTTTCGAATTTTTGAAATATTGGTGAATTTATTATTATAAGACCATTTTCTCCATTTTATAGTGCATTTTTCGAATTTTTGAAATATTGGTGAATTTATAATTATAAGACCATTTTCTCCATTTTATAGTGCATTTTTCGAATTTTTGAAATATTGGTGAATTTATAATTATAAGACCATTTTCTCCATTTTATAGTGCATTTTTCGAATTTTTGAATTATTGGTGAATTTATTATTATAAGACCATTTTCTACATTTTATAGTGCAATTTTCGAATTTTTGAAATATTGGTGAATTTATTATTATAAGACCATTTTCTCCATTTTATAGTGCATTTTTCGAATTTTTGAAATATTGGTGAATTTATTATTATAAGACCATTTTCTCCATTTTATAGTGCATTTTTTCGAAATTTTAGGTAATTTATTACAGTCATTTTGAAAGTTTTAAGTGCATTTTTAAACTTTTTTACGGTATCAACATCCGGGCCTTTCTCATAAGTAATTTTGTCTGAAAACTTTTATAAAAGGCGATTTCGAAGGATACCTAAGCTGGGTCTGTTTTCTATTTTTCATTGACTTAGGAATGTACCCACTAAGTCAGGTGATTTCAATCCATGGTTCATGAATCTTTGAATAGTTCACGAACAGATCATCAGTAAAGAGACTTTAAATCTCTCTGCTCTAAATTTTCACGAAAAGTAGAGTGAAGTAATGAAAACAAAACGTGTGGCATTTTGCATTAGCAAGGCTATTCTGATAGTAGAAATTCTAAAAAATCATTTTACTTTTGAGTTTCTTAAAAGAAAATATAATTAAGACTCTTGGTTAAACATTTGAGGTAAATTCGACGCCTTGAAAACATATTTAGTGCATTAAGGTATACATATACGTTTCGGGAAAAATACTCACAGTATTAACCAAATTATCTGAATTCTTTTTTTTTTATAGTTCATGCATCTTAGAACTAAAGGACTAACATGCATAAAATCCTCAGTTTTATGGTTGCACGCATGTAAAATGTATTTTTAATGTAAAAATTATGCAAAATTTTCAAATCCTCTGGAATTTCAAAAAATACATATATTTTCATGATTCCTGCACTGAATTGTCCAGATCTTTGTAGAAAATGTTGTGAAGCACAATCATACTTATTACCTACTTTATGAAGTAACTGAACAAAGTTTCCCAAACAATTGTAATTTTTTTACTATATATTTTTTTACAATCACCTCGTATGTTTTTTGTGTTACAGATATTTCAACAATTGAGGTTCAAACCATTCCCCAGTTCATGTTCTTTGACATATCAAATATCCCTTTATTTCAATTTATATTGAAGTTATTTGTATTGAAAATCTGGAAGTTGCAGGAATTTCTTAGTCTTAGAAAACAAAGGTTCAAAGTTTGCAATAGGATTACCAGTTCCTCTTTCAAAATCAAACCTCAGAATTCCCCTGCCCCATACGTGAGGCCATCCTTTTGAATTTTTTGGTACGGGGGCGTGGTGGCGCAGCGGGATTTTGAAAAACTTCTTTCAAGTCTGATAATGTGCACACCTCTGACCTCTGTAGCTATGCTCCAAGGATTTCAAAAATGTCCTGCCAGGCTTTTCATATTGAAATGAAACTCTTGGTGAGGTAATATCAAACCAACTGACGAGCCCAATGGTGCACTGCGGAGAATCGCTGGCAAATCAGTTTGAGCTAGTAGGATCAATTCTTCAAAGTATATTCCCCCAGGGGCTCACATCTAGTGGGACGTGGGTTGGCAACCATGGGACCCCAGCTGAGTTCGGCATTGCTTCCACTTACTTGTGCCAGGCTCCTCTCCGTCTTCTTTCCTGTCGACCTCTCTTGATCAACACTTGTTCTCTGCCGACTCCGACGGTATCAGGGTATCCGAGGCCTAGGGAGTCTTTCACTTTCCTGCCTTAATTGGCCCTTGTCTCATCTTTCATGATACCATCAGTCTTCGAGGGGTCAGCCTTCTTTTTATTTTAATGTTATCTCCTGCCTCCTGCACAAGGCCCTCAAGGAGGCAGGGTGTATGTAGCCCCACCACTTCTGGTGCACTCTGGATAGTGCTACACCCTCAAGGGCTCCCGGCTGGTGAGTTTGGGAGTTGGCGTCCTCAAGGGATTCCTGAACTGGGTCCGTGTTGTCCCCTTTTTCCTCTGACCTTGGGGTGGGTCCTGTCCTCTGTCACTTTTCTATCTGTCTTTCATGGCTCTCCTTTCTTCAAAGTCTCTCAATCCTCATTCTTCGAGGGTTGAGGGCATATCTTTTCTTCCTGTCCTTTATTTGCCTTATCCTTTATTTGTTCACCGTTTCTTCTTCTAGTATGTAAGTTTGTAACTTAGTATTAACTTAGATTTAGTTTTCATTCTCATCTCATCTTTCACTATCACCCAAACCATTAGGGGCCGATAACCTAGATGTTAGGCCCCTCAAAGAAACAATTATCATCATCATCATCTTCTTCAAAGTATTATATTTTCTTTGAAATTTGTTGCGAAGTATTTACTGTCCGTCTTGAGACAACCACTGACAAAGCACACAGTCATGTTATGGAGAAAGTGCCTTAGTTCGGAGAGATTTCGTAAAGTTCTTGATCGCATTGTCCCGGGAGTATTCACGTGACGAAGATGTGGTCTCCAAGGGTCGTAGAAAACAAAAGGAGAGTCTCGGTGTCATAAACCTCTCGCTATACGACTTTTTGTGGCGGTGGTATGACGGGGGAAAACACTCGCACACGTTTTAAATATTCCGTGCTGAAGGCGGTCTTTCACTGCTGAGTCGACAAACAGCGGAACACTCTTGGATACTGAGAGAACTATTGAATAGTGTAGTGCGCTGTCGTGATGGCTATAAAACAAGAGACATCCAGAGAGAGCTTCAATACCTTTCCCCTTCCCCAAGGGCTCACAACTTGTGGGACTTGGGTAGGCGACCACGGAGTCCAAGATGAGTCCAGGATTGTGTCCATTTTATAGCCTACTCTTCACATTTTGCAAAAATGAGGAAAAAGTAGACTTTTGAGATCGGGCAAATGTGTGTCTGTCTGTCCTTCTGTCTGTCTGGCTGTGTGTGTGTGTCACCCCCCCCCCCCTATAAACTCCTAAACGGATGGAGCAATCGAAACAAAATTTGGTAAGAGTAAGGATCTATACCTGAATATCTCACGGCCATATTTGAAAATGATGTCAGTGCTACCAACTGCTGAAAAATCACTATTGAAATTTGAGCTCCATGTTGGATATCTTGGAAGGTATGAATGGGAGCTATTCCAAATTGGCACACGTTTAGATAATAACATTGGAGTTTAATTTCCAGAAGGCCATACATGGCAGTGTTGCCAAAATGATTATAAGCCTGCTGATAAGTCCAATTTTTAAATGCATATAACTTCTACACTATCAAATGGAATTCAACCAAATTTCGTATGTGCTATGTGTACCGTAACAGATATGACTATGCCGATTCTTAAGAGTAACCAGGGCTGGCAACTGTTAATAAATGCTGTCTCTATTTTTGTTACCCTAATATCAATATATCAGAAAGTATGCAAGCCAATAGCTCTAAACCTTGCACACGTATAATACCTGGCATTCTAGATTAATTTGGAGTAACTAATATAGGCCTACGCCAGTGGTGCCAACATGATTCTAAGCCTGCTGATAGGTCCAATTTTAAAATGCATTAACTTCTATACTAACTAATGGATTTCATTCAAAATTGACACAACAATAGATCGTATTATTTCAGGTTATTTCTGACCAATACATGTATGTCACTGTTGCCAACATGATTTTACGCGCGCTGTTTGATCCAATGTTTAACTGCATGTAACGTCCATGCTATCCATTGGACTTCAACCAAATTTTGTATTCTGTACCTTAAGAGATGGAACTAAGAATATATTCAGTCACCAGGGCTGCCAACTGTAGTGCTCTCTTAGGCTACAATATGGTATATTTCGAACTAATTTGAAATTTCGATATTACCAACTTAATTTTGTCATTATTCTAGATAGATCCATATAGATTAATCATTGGCATGAATCTTAAATTTTAAGAAAAGTAGGCTCTTTAGTTCGTCACGGAGCTTCTTGTTAGGTAGATTTCATTAGAAAGCTACCTACTACCATGGGTACCTTGTTGTGACTTTCGAAAAGTTTCGACAATTTCGCGTTCCACATTCCCGCGACCCCTAAACCTCCGTCAGTTCAAAAGTGTATATATATGAGGGGTGTACAAATGAAAAGGTACGAAACGATACTGTGGGTACAGTTTATTCGTTATTCAAAAGTAATCACCACAGGGCTGTGCACAGGTGTTATATTGCTTCACTAGCCGGAGAATTCCCTGTTCCCAGTCTTGTGGTTGTAACAGGAACAATCCTGTACGGTGTCCCTTAGTTCGTCGTCCGATTGGAAACGTTTTCCCTTGAGATGTTTTTCCAACGGACCAAACATATGGAAGTTGCAGGGTGACAAGTCCGGACTGTAGGGCGGATGCTCATGTTGCTCCCACTTGAACGTGGCCAACACACCTTGTGTGACGTTCAGGACGTGTGGGCGAGCGTTATCATGGAGCAGAATCACTCCCTTCGTGAGCAGGCCAGGCCGTTTGTTCTTGATGGACTTGCGTAGGCTACGGAGTGTCGCAAAATATACGTAACTGTTTATGGTTCGTCTCAAGGGAAAACGTTTCCAAATGGACGAACTAAAGAACACCGTCACAACCACAAGACTTCTGGGAACAGGGATTCCTGGGGCTAGTGAAGAAATGGGACACCTGTGCACAGCCCTGTGGTGATTACTTTTGAATAACGAATACACTGTACCCACAGTATCGTTTCGTACCTTTTCATTTGAACACCCTTTATATATTATATACAGTATATAACCTGTGGCGCCCAGCTTCTGAAACATAACACATCTAGTGCCCTCCACTTATTCTTCTTGTTCTTTATTAGGACTGAATATTTACGAAGGATGGCAAGCACGATCAGTTTCATGGGGTCTCTTTTTACCACTGCTAATAAGTCACGTATCCATGGGTAAAGGCGTTACATGTATCAGTTTATTGTAAACTAGCATTACCCGTCGCGGCTTCGCCTCCAAATATTCTAGTTGTAAAGAGTAGACTTAGCAAAATCTCAATTATGAATGCTATGACTGATTTATCCTTGGTATGAATGATCAGACTTTATCAATTCAGCTACTGGTGAAGTGGTTAGAGGTTTGTCATTCCTTCATAAGCATATTAGAGCGAAGTTAGTTTTCTGGCATTATCACAGACACTGTTAATTTAAGGGTCTTTAAATGTGATTTTCGGAGACCCTTCATAGTCGGGTGAAAAAGACCTTTCGTACCACACTCACACATGAATATTGCGTGAAAAAAATCTAAAGTGCCCCTTGACCACCTTAAGTGCATTATACTGAATGTATTGATGAATTCTACAGCTTAATTTGGTTCTGTGATAACCTTATAACCGTCTGGAAACTTTCACAGTAATGTAATACTTGTAATTGCATTGCGTCTTACAGAAATAGATGGACCTGTGAGATTCTGTTACCAAGGTTACCGTGTTGCATTCTTTCATTATTTCACTGTAAATATACATGTTTTAAGGTATTTATTTAATTGTGAGGCATTTAAAGAGTGAGTGCGTTTCGCTTACGCTTTGGGTTATGCTGAACCTGTAGGTACCCCATATGTGTAGTTTGGTGTTAATGGGACCTTATTTTCGGTACAAAACTGGAATGGGACCTTAGGAGAATAATATAGGGATCAGGCTAACCACTTCCACTGAACATGCACTAGAATACACCTGTTCACTCACTGTCTTTGAACTGACTGCAAAGGCCTGGCTGAATTCGAGTCGACAATGGCAGAAATAGAAGAATCTATTCTTGTAAGGAAGTGGCGGTCACAGTGGCGACTTATTGCCAATAGAGGTTGTTTGGGGGTGACGAGTGAAAGGGAGCTGTGTGGGAAATGTTACTCTACACCGTTTCTCAGAATTCATGTTGGCAGGCTCAGCGGTCTAGTATTGTAATCTATTCACAGAGACATACAGTACGTCTTACTGACGAAGCTATGAACCGATTTGGCAATGGTTCAAAAAACATTAATTCTTTCCATGTAAACACTATCAAGTGAGCAAGATGATTGTATTAATAAACAGTATCATAAAATGGTCGTAGTTGTGTTTGTCATTAACCAACCATAAAACATCACAACAAATTGGTTGAAAAAGTGATGCCAGATAGCCTTAAAACTCATCATTTTGCACCAAATTATACAAAAGATTCCCGGGTGGACTCCAGGACCCCCTATTCTTTGGGCCTATACCATGCCCCCTTACCCCCGGTTGGGCACCCCCCGAAATAGAACTCTATATACGCCCCTGCTCCATGGTGAAGCGAAGGCTCGTCTGACCAATACCAGTCGTCCAACTCTTCTCCATCCGACGTCACATGTAACATGAATCAAGGACAATATTCCACTCGACGGTTGGCAACACCAGTTAGTAACTGATGAACTGTTCTCGTTTTTTTACAGAAACATGTGTCACTACTGCACTTCCTCACAGCTATACGTGCTGAACCGTCTGTCTAGAAAAGCTGCGCAAGGATTTCTTTGGACTTGCAGCTTTGATACCTGTCAATTTGTTCTCGGCGGGAACCGTTGCACAGTGCGTCAAAATCGAAATCTAGGAGGACAAAATTGTTTATTTTCATAACTAAAAATCAAAATGTATTACTTTTACAGCATTCTCACATAATTGCCGCTCACTATTCTGGGATATAAACGCATCTTAGTGTAAATCTGCCACCACTGCTCGAGCAGTCTGAATTGGAGGGTGAATGTAAGTGGCTGTGGTTTGGTTGTCTTTGTGGTTAGTGTGATGCTTTAAAATGGAACATGCAGCTGAAGGTATGATCTTTGAAACGTGTTTCAGTTATTAAGGGCGTAATTGTTACGTAATTTTAGCTATATTTGCATTATATAATATTTAACTATTGTTTTTAAAATATTATTTTCACTTAGATTTTTAGTATGTCGCGTCACTCTGGTCACTTTCTACTTAATGTTAAAATGTAGATAACGTCTTGTAGTTTACGCCTGTTATAAGATATTTTTTGCACCTTATTGCAACTTACTTAGTTATTTTACGTTTTAGAAGATGCCGCGCGACCAGTTCTTACACGTTTACAACTGTTTGAAGCACTGGGTTCGACGATTATGTCAAAAGTGGAACTTTTTGACTCTGTTAAAAGTAAATTAGGGGTAGAAAATTGTTCTGAAGAGATAACTGAATGCTCTATCCAACTCCTAGTCGTAGACAATTTCTTGCATGTGTAGACGTAGAAGGTCTTAACTGATGTTTATTATGAAGTAAACAAATTATATACGTTGCTTTCACTCTAAATTCATGATTAAAACGTAAAAATAATTTTGTCCCCCTAGATTTCGATTTTGACCCACTGTGCGTTGGTCTGCCACATCGAGAGTTCATTTCTAACGTTCCCAGTTATCTTCATTTTATCGTTTAGATGTTTAATGATTAATTAGGAGGCTCCTTTCTGGTATGAGCATCTGCGTATCAACCTTCGTATGTACCATGCTTCTGTTGTACTCAATATTCAATTATCAATGATCACCACCTGAAACAAAACAAAAAAAAAAAGTCATCATAAGCGTGACTTTGCCGTAGGTTGCGAAATTTTTCGATCACCCTGTAAATAGTAGTGCTAACTTCATAAACCTAAATTTTATATAGCCTACCGATCATATGTTGTGTTTAAAGATACCAGTTAATGAAGGTTATTAGTTGCTTATCGTGTTCATTTAGCTCCACGTACGCCTACGTGTGTGTGTGTAATTTTGTCTCATAACCTGTGCTATTATAATGTTTGTATTAATTTGTGTATTTGTAATTGAGATGAGAATTGGGAAGGACGTGGTCGTCACCTTAATATAGAAACCAACGTGGCGTTCGCTTATAGTAATAGTATGCAACTGCCAAGATGGGTCCTCAGTTTCAGCTCACGAGACTGACTGTGAAATCGGTAAATCTATCGGTAAATAGATAAATTGACAAGTAGTTCCGTGAAGAACTATACAGCCTATTTTCATATATCCTACTTATGTTAATTACCTCTATCAACATACAAAATTTCTGTTTGATTGCTGTAATAGATTCGTAGATAGTGAAAACCGTCTAAATATTTCGAATGGTCGCCATGTTGGATTTTTATATAAATATGTAGGTCTTAGAATTATGTACTATTACATGAAGATTATTGTGTAGGTGTATTATTCAAACTTCAATCGCATGATTAGGACACAAGAAATTAAAACGAGATTTTAAAATTTCGCACAGCTGCCATCTTGTGGTTATGAAAACAATTGAAATAAATTAGATGCCAGTGGATTAAAATTTGTATACCCATTTACCGTACCAAGTTTCACTACATTAGGATGGTTAAATCGCGAGAAACGTCCATTTTAATATGTATATTTCGCGCCACCGCCATGTTGTATTTATGCTCACCAGGTTATTGAAAGCCCCACAGGTGAACTTGTGTTCATAGTCTATATTAAATTAAATTTCTTAGCTGAGCCGTGAATCAAACCCGGATCTCACGAGTGTCAGCCATGAATGCCAGTCGCTGCACTAAGAAAGTGGTAGGTCACCTGTCTTTGAGGTAGCATGAGCCTGTGTTGCAATGAATAGCTTTGCTGGCTCGTGAATGATGTATTGTGTTCAGAACATGTAGTTAGCAAGGCTAGACCTCCTGCTGGCTGGGATAAAAGACGGAATTCTCCATGCTCTGATTGGATTCCAGCACAAGGCAATATGAGGAACTATATTAAAGCTCCAACCACATTGTGAAAATGGAACATAGAATATGGTCTAGGATGTTAGAACTACAACTTTCAGGCATGTGCGAACCTCATAATAATAATAATAATAATAATAATTTTGAATTTGCCTTCGAATTTATCTTTTAATTACTATTGATAATATTGATAATACATTTGTGATATGTCTCACGAATCTGACTGCAAATCCATTACAGATAATCTGTGAGAAATGTCAATTATTTACACAACATATACAGATTGTATTTCAATGCATGAGGCGGCTTCGGTGGCGTAGTTGGTAGCATGCTGAGCTTCTATGCTCAAGGTCATGGGTTCAAACCCGGCCATAGTCGTCAGATTTTTTAAGAGCGTTAAAAATCCCTCAGTATGCCTACCTTCGGAGGGAAAGTAAAGCCGGCGGTTCCATGTCATTGATTTATGGCATGAAAAAGAACCTTCCACTAATTACACTTGTGTGAAGCCAAAATTTGTAGGTTAGGTTTGATTAATGCTTTTAAGTTCCAACGTTCGTCACCGGGCGCTGGTTGCGATGGCATCTAGTAGTAGCGAAGTTCACAGCTAGGTGTCGTGGACGGTATCATTTGGTAGCGAAAGTTGAAACTACTTGAAATTATTGTCTGCAGTCCTTATAGATAACACACACTAATACAGACATCACAATTAACACCGGTTATCATTCAGATTCTACACACACACAAAGTATACGGGGCTACATGACCGCGTTGTCGCAGCCCCTAAACTAAGGAACTAACCAACCAACTAACTAACCAACCTACGAAGAGTGCATGAAATAACAAGTTTATGTTATATAAGGTGCGTTCAAAAAGTAACGAGCCGGAGGCTGTAATGCGCAAACCGGTGACGACATCGGCTAATCGTGGCGTGTGTAACGAGGTGTGGTTCCGACCAGCGCGTGGAAGGTCACAGCCCGTCGCTAGAGGGCACGCATGCACGTCACGTGATGATATAAAGCGAGCAGCAGCATGCATCAATCGTCCAACGCTGCCAGTCGCATTGCAAACAGTGACATGGAGGCGTCAACCGAAGAGCAAAGAGGTGTTGTTCGGTTTCTGACAACGGAAGAAGTAGGGGGAACGGACATTCATCGCCGAATGTCACAAGTGTACGGCGAACACTGCATGTCCCTTGCAAGGATCAAGGCGTGGCACAAGCGCTTCTGGGAAGGACGGGTGTCGTTAGCCGATGATGCCCGGTCTAGGGCACCCCCTTGCATTACTGAAGACAACGTCCAGCTGGTTGATGCACTCATTACTCAGGACCGCCGAGTGACAGTGAACGCCATAGCCGCCGTGGTCGCTCCACGACAATGCACGACCTCATACGGCCAACACAGTCACGGCACTCCTGCAGAAATTCAAATGGGAGGTTATCGGCCACCCTCCATACAGTCCAGACCTCTCTCCCTGTGATTACGCCATGTTTGGTCCCCTGAAAAGTGCTCTGCGGGGCCAACGATTCACCTCGGACGCCGACATCCAGCTGTACGTGCGGAACTGGTTCACATCGCAGCCCAGGGAATTTTATGAGACAGCCATTCACCGCCTCGTGTCACAGTGGGACAAGTGCCTCAACAGCCAGGGTCAATACTTCTAACATACAGGTACTGGTTTCTGTAATCATGCCTCCGGCTCGTTACTTTTTGAACGCACCTTATAAATTAATGTTTATTTAGATAATAATTTTTAATGCGACGTATAACTAGTTGTGTGCTGTTCATGTTCGACAATCCAGGTGGTAGTTCATTAAGTAGTGATGGTACAATATAATTTAGTGTCTTAAAACCATAGCTACTCGTATTTACACATCATATTTATTATTTGCAATGGCTCTTGTGTGTATGTTTTGTGAGAGACCTTGTGCCTGTATCTTGCATCATGGTAGTAGAGATTCAGTACAGTAATATGAAACAACTCTTTAATATCAAAGTAATGGATACCAGTGAAATGTTTAAAGAATCTGTTTGGCTATCTTGCAGATTATTAATTAAAGTTGTGTTTTGATTTCCCCAAGCTGATATGGCATATTTTAATTTTCTTTCAATCAGAGCACTATAAATGGGTTTGTATGTATTTTTATCCACATAAAATCGGAGATTGTAGAAAGTGCAAAGGTACGCTCTTAGATTTTTATCTTGATTACTGTGTTTTCATTTTAAAGTGTTCATCAAGGGTAATTCCTAGGTATTTAGCCTATTTTCATTTAGGCTTATGAGATCACCTTATGTCCGCATGTGTGTGTGTGTGTGTGTGTCCACCCCCCCCCCCTCACCCCAATAAAATCTAAACTGCTGGAGCAATTTCAATGAAACTCGGTAAGGACATAGTACTATTTTGTCCAACCCCGAACGTGTTTTAAAATTTCCATACGTCTCACCAATCTAACATGGAAGCTGTGTGAATTATTTCACCGGCATTCTATATCTCCGAAACTACTACCGATATCACCTTGAAATTTTGTACGGAGAGAACGTGCACTACTAGAAGTTTGCCTATGTAACTTTCAGAAAACTGTTCAGTACAAAACGATCATGGCGTTAGGGAGGTAGTGCACAGTTCGCTACTTATGTGGGGGTCCGGGGCACGGACAGTAAGAGCCCGCTGATGAACCAGATTGGTGTTCCTAGGCAAAACCCAACACAAGACACGGCATAAACCTAGAAAAATGCTGAGTTTTAATTCGCTATGTTCTTCTTCTTCCTCTTCGTTTCTGCCAGTTATGGACCACGATACTTCAACTCTTTCCGTCTTTGATCTATAATCTTTTCCCAGTAGTCCTTCATCCGTCTCCTGTGCGCCTCCTTTCTGTCAGTCGTCCGCTTCTTGCCTGTTCTCAGTTTTTTTCTGGAGAGGAAGACGTCCTTGAATGTCCTCAAGCGAAATCCCTACTCCAATAAGATCCTTTTCGATCTCAGTAAACCATGGTCCCTTGGTTTTCTTGTCTACAAAGTAGGAAAATATGCGGCTGTTCAATCTCTGCGAGCTCATGCGTGTTATGTGGCCATAGAAACTAATTCTCCTTTTTCGCATCAAGTCCGTTATCCTTTCCACACGTATGTAGAGTTCGTTGCTATGTCACCTCCTGTACTCTCCAATTTCTTTGACTGGTCCTAGGACCTTTCTTAGGATCGTTCGTTCTTTGACGTCCAACTTTTCAACTAAACCTTTCTTATTCATTGCAAGGCATTCTGCTGCGTACAGAGCTTCTGGACGAATAACTGAACAATAATGCCTAATCTTGGCATTGATGGACACTGATCGTTTCTTGTAAACATCTCTGGTTAGCTGGTGCGCAGTTTCCATCTTGTTGGTCCTTGATGTTCATTTGAATGTTGCACGCTTTCATTAACCCGTGAGGGGTCGCGTCGCGGTCTTTTAGACCGGGCGCATACATTTTTTACTCCTCCGAAATAATTTCACTGCATAAAGCTTCCTCCTCTCCTATACCTTTCAATGGACTCATCCACGGCATGATTTTTTTTTTTCAATAATACAGTACAATGTGTTTCGGTACAAAGCCTGGTATTTAGTTTCATGGATATATGTTTCCATAATAATACACTGCACAATGATCTAAAGGCAGTCAATCTTCATCCAGACATGGCCCATGACCGAGGGAAATGGAGACTACGATCCTACATAGCGGACCCTGCCACAAGGTGGGACAAACGCTAAAGAAAAAGAAGATTTTTCCATAATAATAATATGTGTTTTTTGCAACAACAACAAAAATATTTTATACACCCCGGTCATAATTACCGTGCGCGACCCATCACGAAACTATTTTGACGCGACCCCTCCCGGGTAAATGGCCATGCTGATGAACGAAAATCGATATCCATCATATCATTATAACTTCACCATCTTTTGTTCTGTATTCCACAGATAATCGTAATGGAATACGCTATAGATATTTAACAACATATTGTCATACATACTTTTATCATCCACTATGTCCATTTGGACTCGCCTCTTTCATTTCTCATTCACACAGAGCCTTATCATGTCCCCTGTGTTTATGTCCAGTCCATTGTAGCCACTGTTCACGGGCAAATAATTTTGTCACAGGATTTTAAAATCATTTCAGTTCTTTGTACAAAGCATGCATGACACAAAAGCTCGCTCATGCGGGCTGTACACTTATATATATACTGTATGCAACAGAGAAGCCCGCTTTTCATACGCGCATTGAATTTCGTGCTTGGATGAGCATCGTCTCTCAGTATTGTATTCATGAAGAATATTAACACGTGCACCCTTTTTACTATTACTCACATACCTCATATTCAAGTCATTCCCAACCTAATGACTTGAGCTCAATGTTTTAGTCACTTGCTGATGGCCTAGCATAATAGTACATTATGCAACGAGCCTATAATGGCTATAATTAATCACCATTATAGGCGAGTTGCATACGACTGTTTATGTTCGACGATTATTATAACTATTTTATGTTCGTACATAAATATTCATAAATATCTATCGAGTCGCCTCCGTAGCGTAGCGGTCAGCATGGTTAGCTGCCGCCCCGGAGATCCTGGGTTCGATTCCCGGCTCTGCCACGAAATTTAAACAGTGGTATGAGGACTGGAACGGGGTCTACTCAGCCTCGGGTGGTCCAAATGAGTAGAGGGGGTTCGATTCCCACCTCAGCCATCCTCGAAGTGGTTTTCCGTGGTTTCCCACTTCGTCTTCGGGCAAATGCCGGGATGGTACCTACTGTAAGGCCACGGCCGCCTCCTTCCCTCTTCCTCGCCTATCCATCCCAATTTTCCATCCCTCATGAGACCCCTGTTCGCTTTGCAGGTGAGGCAGCCTGGGCGAAGTGCTGATCACACCTCCCCAGTTGTATCCATCCCGACCAGATGTTCCAAGCTCCAGGACACTGCCCATAGAGGAGGTAGTGGTGAGTTCCCTCGCTGAGTCCGTGGGAACCACCAACCTAGAGGGTAAATTGACTAAATAAAAAAAAATCTGTCGAGATTTCGCCAGTTTCATGTACTAAACAGAGCGCATGGGAGGCAGAGAATACCTTGTATTTGGGTATGGCCTCCTTAAATACCCCCACTATGACACTAGCCGCGCAATGAAATTTAAAATAGGAAGCCGTGGAATTCAACGCACGTGTGAAGCTATCCTTACCTAATTGGTCACACAACTGTTTCTTGAGCTCTGATTGGTGGGAGAAACTGTTTCATAATGAAAAATAGTGTTATAATGACCCAAATTATGCTCGCCACGGTGGGTGAGTAGTTAACGTGTCAGTCTACTAATCCCAAGCTTGCAGGTTCGCTCCTGGCCGTGGAAAATGATTTTTTTTTTTAAGGCGGCAAAAATACGACACCCATGTCATACGATGTTGGCATGTCAAATAACCAATTTGAATTCAGTAGGCTGTGTTCATAATGGCAAAATTAATCTCGGGAGTTTCCGCCAACACAAAGTTCTTCATTCCTCTATTAGAAAGCGCTATAGTGTTCAAGGAGCTTAGCTATCTAACCTCGTTGACTTTCATAGTGCTTCAAGGAACAACGAAATTCGACATGCAAGCTACCCTCTGGGTGTCAAACAACAAAGTTTGAACCTGGCACCCGAGGCCATGCGATATTATTATTATTAATAATAATAATAATAATAATAATAATAATAATAATAATAATAATATACCCTCATTATGATACAGTTTTCTGACATATATTATTTACATTTCGACATCGTCGAACATAAAAACTAATATAGACTCTACCCGTTAGAAAGGGGACGTCCCACAGTAGCGTTCCTAGCGGCTCGGCCTAGGTAATAACTAAATCCCTGCGTGGATGCGGATATCCGCGGATAAACCCGAGGATATCCGCAAATGGTTTCCCCATGCGGATATAGTTTGCATGGCTGTGTGGATAGAGGATATGCTGCGGATAATGTTTGGGGTAAATTAGTGGATAGTTTTTGGATCACAATCCGAACTTCTTGAATATCATTACTAGAACTCGGATGTTAAGACACGTATTTTTCCGGTTTTTTTTGTCATGAGAAATGTAAGGTGATGATTTAAACTTAGGCCTATATCACTCAAATTATGCCATTAAGCATATTTAACACTCCGAACTGGAAAGGGTTGCAATTCTGGCTGTATAACATTCATTTCAAACATAGCACTTGACATACTTAGCCTAAGGCAGGACTGCTCAACCTACGGCCCTTGGGCCAGATATGGCCTACGAGACTATTTAGTCCACCCACGTTGTGTCGCCAAAACTTTGAAACTAGTTCCAGTCGTCGTACTAAATTAAATTATCATGAACTTTAATTCATAATTTGAGTATTAATTGTGTCAAATGAACATAAATTTTCACTCTTTGTCATTCAAGCTGTATGAGTGTATTGGATATCATCGTACTTGTATTTTAAAGGGATTTAAGTTATTAAAATATTTAAATTTATTTTTAGTGTTTTATATCTTTTATCCAATACAAATATGGCAACAATACTAAGAAAACTAATCTCAGACAGCCACAAAACTCACCATATTCCACCTATATACAGGGTGAACAAAAAATGGTGCACTTGGAGTTCGGCATGCGGTTCCTCGTCGAAAATCACGTCAAAAGTTTATGCTGCAAAACCTAGTCCCGCCAATAGGTTTAACAGAAATGCGTGTTAAGAAACGAGGCTCTGGCAACGCTGTAACTGCATGCAGGTTGGAGGAACTCGGCGCTCTGCCGGAGCTTTCTCTGTACATTCCGATGCACTGCAGGATGTGACAGTGTTGCCAGCTGCTCGTTTTCATACTTGTGTTTTCAAACAGCACCCGATCCGATTTTGCTATTGAAACGTTTGTCTTGCAATTGGATGAGGAATCGCATGCATACCTCAAAGTGCGGCATTTTTGTTCACCCTGTATATATAGGCTATATATAAACATATCCCGCAAAGTCCCCCAACTATTTACAATGTGGCTCTTAGTTAAAAATGTTGGGCACCCCTGGCCTAGGGAAACGACTTTCTCCTCAAATGTCAAAATGTGTTGCTTAATGCTTTATCTATTTAAAAATGTTATTGTAATGCCAGTAGATTTGGATAACAAACGGCATTTGCCCGAATACGATGTGGGAAACCGCGGAATATCACTTCGAGGATGGCTGAGGTGAGAATCGAAACCTCTCTACTCATTTCGACCGCCCGAGGCTGACTAGACCCCGTTCCAGTCCTCATACCTCTTTTCAAATTTCGTGGCAGAGCCGTGTATCTAACCTAGGACCTCTGGGGTGGCAGCTAAGCACACTACACCACGGAGGTGACCGTATATTATTTTAACACGTCATATTAGTCGTTAAAATACGCCTTCTATTCACTGGTACTTGCAGGGAAACAATGAAATTAGGTTGACGTTCCTGTTAGTTACTCAAGACACCGTTGGAGAGCGAAACCATAGTTATTTTTAATAGTCTTTATACGCGATGACTCAATAGAATAAACGAAGGTCTACAACTTATTTGAAGCTCTATTGAAAGAGAAATATAACACGTTATAAGATTGAGTAAAAGTATTTGAACCATTGATAAGAAATTATTTAATAATGGACGCTTAACCGGAGCAACTCCACTTGAAATGGAAGAATAAAATAGTACGTAAGTTTACCGAATCTGATGCAATGATTAAGAATCACTAATTCGTAGTCGCTTGACTAGACGGTTCTCTGATAGCTTTACCAGGGTTGATCACATGTGGTTACCTCTAGTATCGCTATCAGAGAATCTTATAGTCCAAGCGACTAGGGGGTTAGTGATTCCATCAATACGAAGTAATAACAATAATGAGATATGGGTGGTGTATAGACCCTCCTGCCAAATCTTAAGCCGAGGCCGAATCAGCACCAAACACTGTATTACCCAGTGCGTGATATTTCACTTCAAAAATCTCATAAGCATTGACCGGGAACCGAACCTAGTCCGCCTTGGTGAGAGGCAAGGAGCTTGTCCACTGCAGCACCACGCCCTCACATATGCACACTAATTTTAATAATTTGTTTCCATCAATCTCTTAATTGGAGCAAGCCATTGTTGCATTTAAATAAATATATACTACTTATTTACTCTCCTGGCTCCACAAACCGTAGTTGACCCCGTTCCAGTCCTCATACCACTTTTCAAATTTCGTGGCAGAGCCGGGAATCGAACCCTGGACCTCCGGGGCGGCAGCTGTATCCTTGTTTGGTTATCGCTTTATCGTTATTTATTACTTCACTATTCATGTTGCAGTTAATTTTGTAGGCAATAAAGGAAGTGAATGTATAAGTGAAAGAAAGTGGTTTGTTATAACTTATAAGCAATGAATTCCTTTCTTTATAGTACACTGAACATTTAATCGCCGTGGGTCTCACAGCGCGGCTATACCTCGGTTCTCCCTCTAGGGTCACGTGAACAAACTTAAGAAAGCAGGGTAGCTAGTCAACAGGGACAATACTTACATCTGGCAGGATTCAAGAGTAAGTCTGGATATTGAGAAATACACCCTCTGTCTGACAAGTTCGGTGAATGGGCTATATTACGAACGTATTGTTGGATTACCTGAAACAGCCGTTACTGACCTTGGAAGTAATCCTCGTGGATGGTTATGTACTTCTAGGAACGACTGAACAAGTTCTGGAAACTCCTGGCATAGTCTTCTTTAAGAATAGCCTTCAGTTTGGGTCGTCAACACTCTAGTCTAATTTGAAAGCTAGAGAAGAGTGAATTTATGCAATTAGCCTTGCACACCTGTTAGACGGACGGCAGTGAGAAGGGTGAATTTATGCAACTTAACGTGCACACCTGTTCGACGGGTGGCAGTGATAAGGGTGAATGTTCCGTGGAATGAAATGATCCCGAAAATCATCGCCACGGGTGACGAGACCTGGTGCCTGAGGTACGACCTCGAAGGCAAGCGTCAAAGTATGGAGTATCGGGGTCCAGGGTCGCCGAAAAGCCCTGAAGGGCCAGAAGTTTTCGGACATTTCGGACATCCAACGTAATGTGACGACCCAACTAAAGGCTATCCCTCAGGAAGACTATGCCAGAACTTGTACAGCCGTTCTAAGAAGTGCATAACCATCCACGGGGAATACCAAAAATGTTGTTGATTCAACACCTCTCTGGAAGCAATTAATAGGGAATTCCATATATAACTAAGAACGTCGTTTATCCGGACGTCAAACAACCGGAACGTCAATTATCCGGACGAGCAAAAAAAACATTAAGCAGCATGCGCATACTGTTGGTATGTGCAAGCGCGCGCTACGCAATAATGAGTCCGTTCACGTTTACCGTTGTTGTCTCTGTTGTGAGATCTGTGCTGGACAGAACGGAGGCAGACAGGTTTTTCTCCGGGTACTCCGGTTTTCCCTGTCAAAATTTCATTCCAGCAACACTCTCCACTATCATTTCATTTCATCTGTCATTCATTTAATCATTGCCCCAGAGGAGTGCGTCAGGCCTCGGCAGCCGGCACAGTTCATATCCTCGCCGCTAGATAGGGGCTTCATTCATTCCATTCCTGACCCGGTCGGAGACTGGAAGCAGGCTGTGGATTTTCATTTTCATGTGAGTGTGTGTAAACTGTATTCCGTTGTGAAAATGGCTTCTACAAGTGGAAAAAAGGACAAACGAAATCGCAATGTTTTATCGTTTAAGAAGAAGGTGGATATCGTTCATAAATTGGATAAAGGTGAGAGTGTACAGTCTTTATTGAAAACTTACAATGTAGGAAAATCCACAATTTATGATTTGAAGAACCGAAAAGGTGCAATTCTGAATTATACATCGAAGTTAGATAGTGAAGAAGGGTCTAAAAAGAGAAAAACCATGAGATCAGCTGCGGATAAACAATTGGAAGAAGCGGCGTACTTATGGTTTATTCAGAGAAGGAGTAAGGGAGATCCCATTTCTGGACCTTTGTTGTGTGAAAAAGTGTTGCAGCTAAATGAGAAGCTTGGTGGTTCTCCGGATTTTAAGGCTAGCACAGGTTGGTTGAAGAATTTCAAATCTCGCCATGGCATTCGTGAGTTGGAGATTGAAGGAGAACGTTTATCTAGTGATACAACTGCTGCTGAGGAATTCAAAAATAATTTCTTAGAACTTTTGATTAAAGAAGACTATTCTTTAGATGACGTGTATAATGCCGATGAAACGGGATTGAATTGGAGGTCACTACCGCGCAAGTCGCTCGCGTCAATTAGAGAAATGACAGCTCCTGGCTTCAAGGTCAGTAAAGAACGAGTAACAATTAGCCTATGGTGAGCGCAAATTCTAGTGGTACACATCATCTACCTCTCCTCATGATAGGAAAATCAGAAAAACCGCGTTGTTTTAAGAATGTAAAATGCCTTCCTGTATGCTACAAGGCCCAAAGAAATGCTTGGATGAGTGACGAGATATTTTATGACTGGTACCAAAATAAATTTAACACGGATGTGAAGAGATTCAGAGAAGAGAAAAGAAAACATGGTAAAGTGCTCCTTTTACTTGCCCCCCAGGGGCTCACATCTAGTGGGTTGTGGGTTGGCGACCACGGGGCCCCAGCTGAGTCCGGCATTGCTTCCACTTACTCGTGCCGGGCTCCGCTCTTTCTCCTTTCCAGTCGACCTCCCTTGGTCAACTCTTGTTCTCTTCCGACCCCGACGGTATTAGGTTATCCGAGGCCTAGGGAGTCTTTCACTTTCCCGCCTTAATTGGCCCTTGTCTCATCTTTCCTGATACCCTCCGTCTGTTAGGGGTCAGCCTTCATTTTCTTTTCCTTTTACCTCCTGCCTTGTGCTCAAGGCCCTTAAGGAGGCAGGGTGTATGTAGCCCCACCACTTCTGGTGCACCGTCGATAATGCTACATCCTCAGGGGCTCACGGCTGGTGAGTTCGGGAGTTGGCGACCCCGAGGGATTCCTGAGCTGGGTCCGGTTTCCCCCGTTTTATCCCTTACCTCTGGGGTGGACCCTCTCCTCTTTCACTTTCCTATCTGCCTTTCATGGCTCTCCTTCCTTCCAAGTCCCTCAATCCGCCTTCTTCGAGGGTTGAGGGCATTTCTTTTCCTCCTGTCCTTTATTTGCCTTATTCTCTTTTTGTTAACCATTTCTTCTTCTAGTATGTAGGTTAGTTTTAGTTTTAGTTGACATTTCATTATCATCTTCACGATCACCCAAACCATTAGGGGCCGATAACCTAGATGTTAGGCCCCTTAAAACAACAATTATCATCATCATCATCATCATCCTTTTACTTGATAATGCACCATCTCATCCAGATGTTAAACAGTTGAATGCGATAGGCGAGGATTTTTAAGTCAGATATTTGCCCCCTAATGTAACGTCTCTTATACAGCCAATGGATCAAGGGGTGATAGAAAAGCTTAAGCGGATGTACAAGAAAGACATTTTACATCGTTTACTGTTGGCAGAAGATGAAGAGAGCGTGATATCATTAACAAACAGGAAGTTCCGTGACGAACTAAAGAGCCTACTTTTCTTAAAATTTAAGATTCATACCAATGATTAATCTATATGGATCTATCTAGAATAATGACGAAATTAAGTTGGTAACATCGAAATTTATAATTAGTTCGAAATACTATATACCTGGCATAATGTAGCCTAATAGAGCACTACAGTTGGCAGCCCTGGTGACGGAATATATTCTTAGTTCCATCTCTTAAGGTACAGAATACATAATTTGGTTGGAGTCCAATGAATAGCATGGACGTTACATGCAGTTGAACATTGGATCTAACAGCGCGCGTAAAATCATGTTGGCAACAATGTCATGCATGTATTGGTCAGAAATAATCTGAAATAATATGATCTAATGTTGTGTCAAATTTGAATGTAATCCATTAGTTAGTATAGAAGTTACATGCATTTTAAAATTGGACCAATCAGCAGGCTTAGAATCATGTTGGCAGCACTGACATATATTAGTTATTCCAAATTCATCTAGAATGCCAGGTTTTTTTTTTGTCGTGTAGCCTCCTGAGAGGCCGAGTGCAGGTCTTTCTAGTCGACGCCCGTGGGCGACCTGCGCGTCGAGATGAGAGATGGAATGGATGAAGATGAATGAAACGGGGCAAGGATGTGGAAGGAAGCGGCCGTGGCCTGTCAGAAGGTACTGTCCCAGCATTTGCCTGGTGTTGAAAATGGGAAACCACGGAAAACCATTTCAAGGAGAGCCGACGGTGGGGCTCGAACCCACGCGTCTACCGAGTCAGCAGAGAGCTTGGCCCCTTGACCTAACGCAGCGCTTTAGCCCGCGTAGCCACTACTGTCAGAATGCCAGGTAATATACGTGTGCAAAGTTTAGAGCTATTGGCTTGCATACTTTCTGATATATTGATATTAGGGTAACAAAAAGAAAGACAGCACATATTAACAGTTGGCAGCCCTGGTTGCTCTTAAGAATACGCATAGTCGTATCTGTTATGGTACACATAGCACATACGAAATTTGATGGAAATCCAAATGATAGTATGGAAGTTACATGTATTTAAAGTTGGACCTCTCAGCAGGCTTAGAATCATGTTGGTAGCACTGACGTATATAAGTTACTCCAAATGAATATAGAATGTCAGGTAATATACGTATGCATAGTTTAAAGCTGTCGGCTTGCATACTTTCTGATACATTGGTATTTGGATAAAAATAAATTAAGAGCATTTATTAACAGTTGGCAGCCCTGGTGGTTCTTAAGAATACGCTCAGTCATATCTGGGTATGTGCACATACAACACACGAAATTTGGTTGAATTCCAATTGATAGTGTAGAAGTTATATGCATTTAAAAATTGGACCTATCGGCAAGCTTAGAATCATTTTGGCAACACTGCGATGTATGGCCTGCTGGAAATTAAACTGCAATATTATTATCTATATGTGTGCCAATTTTGAAAGAGCTCCCATTCATACCTTCCATGATATCCAACATGGAGCTCAAATTTCAATTGCGATTTTTCAGTAGTTGGTAGCACTGATATCATTTTCAAATATGGCCTTGAGATATTCAGGTATAGATCTTTACTCCTACCAAATTTTGTTTCGATTGCTCCAGTCGTTTAGGAGTTGATAGGGGGGGGGGGGGGACACACACACACAGCCAGACAGACAGAAGGACAGACAGACAGACACACATTTGGCCGATCTCATAAGTCTACTTTTTCCTCATTTTTGCAAAATGTGAAAAGTAGGCTAAACATATTTCTCTTAAGGACTGCTGTTACATGTTAGCTGATGGATGGAACACTTGTAACACCACAGAATCTTCGAAATGCATGGAATAAATTGGTAGGAGAAGAAGAGACCGTTAAGACCACCGACAGTGTTGATGAAGATTTGGATGAAATGACAAATGAGTTATTCCCACAAATTTCTGGATTTTCCAACTGTGATAGAGAAGACGTGCAAGTTTGGTTGGAAAGTGACAGTGACTCAGGCTTTCAAATCTTAGATGATGATGAAATTGTTTCACGGGTGCAAGAAGTAAATGGTGATGAAGGTGAAGATGAAAAATTAGATGAGGAAGATGAAGAAGGACCAAGTCATGGTGAAGCTTTTACTGCATTAGAAACTGCGTTATTGTGGTATGAAAAACAGGAAGAAAGTAGCTCAACTCAACTTCTTTTATTGAAGAGAATGCGTGATTTAGCTGCTAAGAAAAGACGAGGAAATCTTGTACAAAAAGAAATTTCAGATTATTTTTTCAGCAATGTAGAGTAGGCCTCTCATGTAATGTACAGTATCATAAATTTTTTGTTATTGTTATTCATTCAATAAATACGAATTTTAAAATATGTAGCACCATAATGTACTGTACATGTTCTTTCCTATGAAATAAACGCATGTTCGATTATCCGGAAAAATCGTTATCCGGAACACTTCCAGTCCCAATTAGTCCGGTTAAACGACGATCTACTGTACTTTCGAGGATTTATTATCTTAATTCTAACAAGATCTTACTTCTAAAAAGGAAAGTATTTGATAATAATATAGGTCAAAGAGCTCCATGAATCCAAAGATATGACATCACACAGAATGCTCAAAGATTCCCGACTGTGCTACGGGCACTGCCATTCGTGGGCACTGGGTGAACCACCTTTTGTACAGAGCGCAGCACCGTACATGCCACCCATCTAATCTGTCATTCAAATAACAGGACGTGGACATACTTCTCCAACACAATTCTCTAGCAAAATCAAAACAGAAAATGTACATAAACACATACGAGAAAACAAAGGTGAAACACACTACACTAGTAGTCCTTTAGATGATCTCGTCAGGGAAAAGACTTATCTTGTCACTGGCCGTTTGTATGACACTTTGCTCGTCCCCACAGTCACTACACGCACCAGACCTTCAGTGGAGCTCTTCAATTATTCCGGTTGGCCATGTGAGGGGGGGGGGGGGAGTATTTTCTTCTTTCAGAAGTACCAGCCTTCCTGCTTTGAGGTTGGGTTGATTCTGGAGCCACTTGGAACGCTGCTGGAGCTGGCCCAAGTAGTCAGTAGACCAGCGTTTCCAGATGAGTCGTCGGCACCGCTGGACCAGTTGCCATCTTGACAGCCGTGATGATGGCCCTGAGAGATAATCTGGTTCAGGGAAAGAGACTAAGGGTTTCAGGTAAGCCAACAATCCTTTCGAAATATAAACCAATTCACCGAACCTTTCAGACAGAGGGTGTATCTCTATTGTACAGTTTCTAAGTTTAACAAGTAGTTCACGAAGAAGTAGTAATTGTTGAAGAAAGTCGTGCGGATGCGGGGCGGATGTTTACCCGCATATGGCTCTAGTATTAACACAATGTCTACAATATTATAATACTTAGCACAAGCTAGTAGTTACTATAAAAGTACCACACATTCCTCTTGTGTAGGAGGCCGGAACAAAGTGCATTCCGAATAGTATCTATAAATTAAGTTCTAAGTTTCAATTTTTAACGAAGTTTGATGTTTTCAGTCGGTCAACACGATTGTACTCAATTGTGATCGGTTATTCTCTAATCCAGAAAAAATGTATACGAGATTAATGAGATATAAGACAGGTGGACATTACGTAGGATAAAATCAAAGACAGGAATAGTTTCAGAAGGATGGTGAAAATCTATCAGGGTTTTATGGTGGAGGCAGAACCCCAGAAGACGGAGAGGCCCTTTAACCGAGGAGCGGAAGAACAAGCTGATAGGTGGGCTCAAGAGATACTGGCAAGATGTCAAAGCCGGCAAACGAACAAGACGCAGACACTGAAATGAGACACGCAGTCCATAGAGGCCCAAGTCGACGGTTAAAAAAAATACACTTGGATGACCAGTTTCGATCGTCAAGCGATCATCATCAGATCCATTACACTTTGGCTATAAAATCTATGTCTCAAGGTATGGGTGAAAGTATTCACAATACACACACTTACTAAGTTGCAGCATTAGTTAAGATAATGACACTCGTCAGTATTTGTTAGTTATAGTCTATGTGATGTTTTATTAAGATACTGGAAGTGGTTATGGACCTCCAAAATTTGCTTGTTTAGAGTGAATATGTGGTTGTTGTTAAATGGTCAATTCATATTGTATTGTTCAGGCTACTTATCTGGTTTGAGTCTTGCGCGGTCTTGGTCTGTGTTCATCGTACAAATGTATCTGTGAGGTGACAAGTTTAGCCTCTCTAATGTGGTGTATGTTACTGAATATTAGACAATCTTCAACTATTAAAGACCAGTTTTTATTCTCGCCATGTGTAAGCTAAAAAAGCCCTATAAGCGCTACCCGGCCTAATGAGAATGTCCCGGAACCTTTAATACTGCCGTTAATGCCGACCTCGGTTTATTGATGATCGAAACTGGTCATTAAAGTGTATTTATTAATCTCATGTAAATTTTAGCCTATTTTCATTTATGAATGAAAAAATAGGCTTAGGAGATCACCTTTTGTCCGTGTGCCTGTGTGCGTATGTGTGTGTGTCCCTAATAAAATCTAAATGGCTAGAGCGATTTCAATGAAACTCAATACGGTCGTAGTGCCAGTTTGTCCAACCCCGATCATGCCCTTCAAATTTTATTACGTCTCACAAATCCAACATGGCGGCTGAGCAAAATATTTCACCGGCATTCTTTATCTCCAAAACTACAACTGATATCACTCTGAAATTTTGTACGATGATAAAGACGACTACTGGAAGTATGTATTTTTATTTATTTATTTATTTTTTGCCAACTCAACCTGCTATTATCCACGGATCGGTCTACATTACCCACACAGTTTCGAGTGGAATTACCTCCGTTGTTCTAGCTGATTCACATATTGTTTAGCGAACTGATATATTATGTAATGACGGCTGGTCTCATCACGAGAGAGATGATTTGTGGGCGCGAACATGTGTTGGGAGTTATGAACACTCGCCATAAAAGCGCGCTTGGAAACTACTGTATATTTACATGAACTCCTGGAATACATGTATCTTCATTAGCTAACCGCATGTCTGTGTCTAGAGAATGGAGTCGCATTGCCTGTAAGAACATAAACCGAGCAGTTGAAATGTTCTCAAAACAAGATATGTTATGAGTTTTTTGATTGGTTTGAGTTTGTATCATATTTCATTGTTTGTGCTTCAAGACCTCGGAATGATATTGGAAACGACAGAGAGAAAAATATGAAAGGCAGGACCATAAAATGTATGAGGGTTACTCAAATAAAACATGTTCGAGGTTCCTTGCAACAGAAGAAGAAGAAGAAGAAGAAGAAGAAGAAGAAGAAGAAGAAGAAGAAGAAGAAAGGACAGTTGACAAATGAAAGAGTATTCACTTATTAGCACGGATATATACAGTATAAGGGCTAGGGGTGCCTTAGTGACTGTGTTTGAGTCTTCAGTCCTTTGATTGGTTTGATGCAGATGTCCACGCCTCCCTGTCCTGAGCTAATCGTTTCATCTCTACGTAGCTACCACACCCTACATCTAAGGCAATCTGTTTTACATATTCTAACCTTGGCTAACCCCTACAGTTCTTATCCTCCACCCTTACTTCCACAACTAACTTTGCTATTTCTGGGTGTCTTAGTATGTGTCCTACTAACCTATCTCTTCTCTTCATTAGCAGTCACCAGAAATATCTCTCCCACTCATCTTAATATATTTTCATTTGTTACTCTATCTACCCATCTGCTCTTAATCCTGTAACACCGCATTTCAAATGGGTCTATTCTCCTCTTTTCTGCTACTCCAACAGTCCAAGTTGCACTTCCATAGAGCGCCACGCTCCAGACAAAGGCCTTCAAAAATGACTTTCTAAAACGTAAATCTAAATTCGTTGTCAACAGATTTCTATTCTGTACAAATGCTTTCCTTGCCTGAGCAAACCTACTTTTTTATATCCTCTTTGCTTCGTCCATCACTGGTTATTTTGCTTCCTAAGTAGCAGAAGTCTCCTTCTGGCAATTGGGGTTTCTGATTTATTTCGGCTGCATTCGATTATTATTGTTTTACATTTGTTGATTTTTCATCATGAATTCTTTCCTCAAGATGGAGTCCATACAATTTAAAAACTCATTTTATGTTCGACAATGTCGAAATGTAAATATTATATGTCAGAAAACTGCATCACAATGAGGCTCATTATAACACTATTTTTCACTATGAAACAGTATCTTCCACGAATCGAGCTCAAGAAACAGGTAAGGATAGCATTGCATCTGCGCTGACTTCCACTGTCTTCTATTTTAAATTTCACTGCGTGGCTAGTGTCACAGTGGGGTATTCGAGAAGGCCATGGTCAAGGTATTCTCTGCCTCCCATGCGCTCTGTTCAGTACATAAAACTGGCGAAATCTCGACAGATATTTATGAATATTTATGTTCGAACATAAAATAATTATAATTATCGTCGAACATAAACAGTCGTATGCAACTCGCCTATAATGGCAATTAAGACACTCGTATGGAAATTATAAATCTCCCTTCGCTCGTTTTAAAAACATACTCTTGTCTTAATTATTGCCATTATAGGCTCGTTTCATAATGTACTATTAATCCTCTGGCGAATCGGTTAAAATAACAATGTCATCAGAAAATCTCAGGGGTGAGATTATTTCTCCTTGAATCTTAGCTGTACTTGACTTTTTTCTCTAATTTCCTTAATTGCTTGTTAAATTTAAAGTTAGAAAAGTATGGGTGATAAGTTGCACCTTGGCCTTACATCTTTCTGAATACCAGTTTCTCTCTCATGTCCCTTAGCTCGAATAACTGCTGTCTGGTTTCTGTATCGATTCTCTGTGATTAGCATGGACAAAGAACCGACATGGATATCCGGTAGTTACCATGGCAACAAGTGTTCGTCATCTAGGTATATGCGTTCTATCCCTCAGTATGTCTTCCTTCGGAGGGGAAGTAAAGCCGGGGGTCCCATGTCATTGATTTATGGTATGTAAAATAATAATAATATCGTATGGCCTTGGGTGCCGGGTGCAAGCTTTGTAATTTGACACCCAGAGGGTACCTTGCATGTAGAATTTCGTTGTTCCTTGATTCACTATGAAAGTCAAGGAGGTTAGATATCACCCACCGTGGCAAGCTTGGTATGTAAAATAAACTTTCAGTAACTAAACTTGTGTGAAGCAAAATTTGTAGGTTAGGTTCGATTAATGCTCTTAAGTTCCAACGATCGTCACCGGGCGCTGGTTGAGATGTGATCTAGTAGTAGCCAAGTTCACAGATAGGTGTTGTGGATGGTAGCATTTGGTAGCGAAAGTAGGAACTACTTGAAATTACTGTCTGCAGTCGTTACTTGAATTAAAAGACAGATATCACACACTAAAACAGTCATCACAATTAACACCGGTTATCAGACATATTCTACACTCACCCAAAGTACACGGGGCTACATGACCGCGTTGACGCAGACCCTAAACTAAGGAACCAACCATCTATGCGTTCTAGTTCAGTAGAGACATCTATACTGTATAAGAGCATCTTAGTTATTATTATTGAACTTAAGTACGCCTATCGGTGACGAGATGGTGCGAACTCGTAGTGTTGTATTAGAAGTCTCTAAAGTTACCAAAGTCGTTAACAATTTTGATTTTTCTTCCAGCGTCTCCAAGTGAAATTTCTAATTTAAAAAAACAGTGCTACAAACAGAAAGTTCATTGTCGGCAAAAATCCCTAAACAGTTGACTTACTGACTTAATTCCTATGTCCCCTCTTGGAGCAACGGGCTGCAACAAAATTCCTCCACTGATTTCTTCTCCCAGCAAGCCTCTGCAGGTCTGTCCAGGATTTGCCAGTCGCCTTCCTCTCCTCCTCAACACTTCTTCTCCAAAGTCCTTCCAACGTACTTCACTCAATCATAGAATGTCTAACTTGTAGGGGGCGTGGTGGCTCAGCGGTCTAGCTGTATGCCTCTCACCAAGGCAGTCCGGGTTCGATTCCCGGTCAATGCATGTGAGATTTTCGAAGTGAAATGCCATGTCCTGTGGTTCGGATTCCACGTAAAAAGGAGGTCCCGTGGCTCATAATCACAAGATTCACGGTCACGTAAAACTTCAATCTTCCTTCCTTCCTTTTTTTCTAACTTGTAGTTTCTCATTTCTGCGGAGACCTGCTTTAGCCTGCCTGTTTGGCATAAAGTTCTTATATTCCAGCATCCAATTTTCTTAATCATTTTCATGCCAAAAATCGTCAACTGTTTATCAGTCCGGTTATTTTCTGTTGCAGTTTCAGTAATCGAATAAGTTCAGATGTGTGAGTGATTGGCCCACAGCACCCTATCATGGTGGAGGGGCTGCCTCTTCACTGTGTCCGTGCTCACAGATGTGGAGTTAGATGTTCAACTCTTCTCTAGTTTGGTTTTCCGGAGTGGGTCGAGATATCCACTCCAACCCTCCTCCTTTTTCAGCCGGGCTTGGGACCGTCCTTGGCGGAGTTCCTAAACAGTTACTAAAGACAAATTTCTTCGAGAGTGTTATTTCAAGTGCGCGACATGAGTGATCTAGGCTTACATGGTTACTATGGCAACCAGACTCTCAAAATGGGCCATTAAGGAGTTACATGATGTCGTTACTGCGCCTGCAAAAGCCGATATGTAACAATGATGCACTCTTACCTGAAAACCGGTCACGCACCAACAATATGTGGATACATAACCCTCGCATAACATTCTCGTAAGGTTCACTTTTCTATTATCACTGGTAGAGAAAAATAAATTATTCTGTAGGACACTCTACCCAATCGGTGGCGTAGTTGGCAGCATGCTGAGCTTCTACGCCCAAGATCGCGGGTTAAATCCCGTCCAAAGTCGTAGGATTCGTAAAGAGCGTTAAAATCCCTCAGTATGCCTTCCTTCGGAGGGAAAGTAAAACCGGCGGTCCCATGTAACATTTAAGGCATAAAAAAGAATCTTCCACTAAGTATACTTGCTTGAAGCCAAAATTTGTAGGTTATAATTGATAAAGCTCTATTACTTCCAACGTTCGCCGCCAGGTGCTGACTGCGATGCCACCTAATAGGCAAGTCCGCAAACTAGGTGTCGTGGACGGTAGCATTGGTAGCAAGAGTAGGAACTACGTGAAATTACAGTCTGCAGTCTTTACTTGAATTAAAACAGATAACTCACACTAATCACAATTAACACCGGATATCAGACAGATTCTACACACACCCAAGTACACGGGACTGCATGACCGCGTTGTTGCAGCCCCTAAACTAAGGAATCAACCAACTCTACCCAAAAGGGCCAGTGGATTTTGGAGGCGTAGCGACGATATGTGGCCTCATAATAATAACATTACAGTATACAAAAATATACTCATTGGAATAATTAAATAGTCCCATACTGATGTGGAGGAGATATTTAGGGAAATGTGAACATTATTGACCAAACATCGAATACACCTCTTCAAATATTAGCAGAGATGTAACATTGATAAAAATATGTATTTTGATACAATAATATATATTTTCAGCCTATTTTCATTTTATGAAAAAAAAATAGACTTATGAGAACACCGTTTGTGTGTGTGTGTGGGTGTGTGTGTGTGCGTGTGTGTGTCCCCCTTAATAACTTCTAAACGGCTGGAGCGATTACAATGAAACTCAGTAAGATCATAGCACCATTTTGGCCGACCCCGACCGTGCCCTTCAAATTTTATTGTATCTCACCAATCCAACATGGCGGCTGTGCGAAATATTTCACCAGCATTCAGTATCTCCGAAACTATTACCGATATCACCCTGAAATTGTATACAGTGATAAAGGGAACTACTATATGTTCACCTATGAGACTTTCAAAAACCTGGTAATTACAAAACCAACATGGCGGCCAAGCGAAGTTGAGACTTTTAAATAGACTTTTCTCGGGATTTAACCATCCAAACGTAATGGAACTTGGTACAGTAAATGTTTATACACATTGTAATGCACTGGTGTCTAATTTAGTTCAGTTGTTTACATAACCTCAAAATGGCGGTTGTGCGAAATATTTCTCTGGCATTCTATATCTCCGAAAATATTACAGACATCACCCTGAAATCTTGTACGGCGTGGAAGGGCACTGCTATAAGTTTATCTATGTAACTTTCAAACACCTGTAAGGTAAGAAACGAACATGGCGGCCAATCGAAGTTGAAACATTTCAATAGACTTTTCTCGTGATTTTACTCTCTGTGCGCAGTGAAATATGGTACAGTAAATGATTATACATATTGAAATGCATTGGCATCTAATTTAGTTCAATTCTTTACATAATTTCAAAATGGCGGCTGTGCACAATTTTAAAATTAAGTTTTTATTTCTTGAGTCGTAATCATGCAATCGATGTGAAAGTTTGAATAATGAACCTACGCAATTATTTTCCTATAATGGTACATAACTCTATGGCATATACTTATAACTATCCAACATGGCGAGCATCCGAAATATTTAGACGAATCTCAATATCTACGAATCTTTTACAGCAATCAAACTGATATTTTTATGTTCATAGAGGCTATGAACATAAGTTCACCTATAGGCCTTTCAGTAACCTGCTGAGCACAAACCAACATGGCGGCGACGCGAAGTATAAATATTTAAATGGACGTTTCTCGCGATTTAACCATACGAGTGCAGTGAAACTTTGCACGTTAAATGCTTATACAAATGTTAATCCACTGGCATCTAATTTATTTCAATTGTTTTCATAACCTCCAGATGGCAGCTGTGCGAAATTTTAAAATCTCGTTTTTACTTCTTGTGTTCTAATCATGCGATTGAAGTTTGAATACCACACGTACACAATAATCGTCATGTAATAGTACATAAGTAAAAATAATCCAACCTTGCGACCATCTGAAATATTTAGACGGTTCTCAATATCTACGAATCTATCACAACCTTCAAACTGAAATTTTGTATGTTGATAGAAGCAATTAACATGAGTAGGACATATGAAAATAGGCTGTATAGTTCTGCACGGAACTACTTGTTTGTCGTGTGGCCTCCTGAGTGGTCGAGTACAGTTCTTTCTAGTCGACGCCCGTGGGTGACCTGCGCGTCTGGAAGAGAGATGGAATGGATGAAGATGAAAAAAAAACTGGGCAAGGATGTGGAAGGATGCGGCCGTGTCCTGACAGAAGGTACCGTCCCAGCATTTGCCTGGTGTTGAAAATGGGGGAAACCACGGAAAACCATTTCAAGAACGACTGACAGTGGGGCTCGAACCCACGTGCCTACCGAGTCAGCCCCATGGCTTAACGCTGCAGTTTAGCGAGCGTGTATTATTAATAATAATGATGATAAAATTGAGATATTACACCACAGTTATCAAACCTGAAGCACTGTATACCTCAGAAACCTGGACCATTGGAGGCAGATCTCTTATTAGAGACATAGAGAAACAAGAAACGAAAATGTTGAGGAAAACTCTGGTCCAGTCAGCTCAGAAAGAATCTGGATGTAACGGAAGTCTCAGGAGCTTTGTCACCATGCTGAAAAGATCACTGACACTTTCAGAAAGAAAAAAACGTGATTGAAGTTCTACGGCCTGCGCTTCGGTGGCGTAGTTGGTAGCATCCTGAGCTCCTATGCCCAAGGTTAAAATCCCATGTTATATAGATTTATGGCATGTTAAAGAACCTTCCACTAACTAAACTTGTGTGAAGAAAAATTTTTAGGTTTGGTTTGATTAATGCTCTTAAGTTCCAAAGTTCATTACCAGGCGCTGGTTATGATGGCTTCTAGTAGTAGGCAAATTCACTGCTAGGTGTCGTGGACCGTAGCATTTTGTAGCAAAAGTAGGAACTACTTGAAATTATCGTCTGCAATCCTTACTTGAATTAAATACACTAATACAGCCATCACAAATAACACCGGTTATCAGACACGTTCTACACACACTCTAAGTACACGGGACTACATGACCGTGTTGTCGTAGCCCCTTAACTAAGAGACCAACCAAAGTTCTACGGCCATATTCTCAGAATGAACAATGCCAGGCTCACCAAAAGGATTCTCAACATTGCTCTCTCAATGAAAGTCAAGAGAAACTGTCTTAGTCAAATAGAAAAAGACTTTTAAGAAACTGGCATAACGGAGGAAATCTTACAAGATCAACTCCAGTTCAGGTCATTACACAACAACCATTCATTTCTCTGTGAAAATTACTACCAGGACCAAGAAATCAAGGACGGAAGACCGGAGTAAGATTTTTAGCCTACTTTTCACATTTTGCAAAAATGAGGAAAAATTAGACTTATGAGATCGATCCGGGCAAATGTGTTTCCGTCTGTCTGTCTGTCTGTCCTTCTGTCTGTCTGTCTAGCTGTGTGTGTGTCCCCCCCTATCAACTCCTAAAAGGCTGCTGAAATCGAAACAAAATTTGGTAGGAGTAAAGATCTATACCTGAATATCTCAAAGCCGCATTTGAAAATGATGTCAGTGCTACCAACTGCTGAAAAATCGAAATTGAAATGTGTGCTCCATGTTGGATATCTTGGAAGGTATGAATTGGAGATATTTCAAAATTGGCACACGTATAGATAATAATATTTCAGTTTAATTTCCAGGAGACCATACATGGCACTGTTGCCAAAATCATTATAAGCCTGCTGGTAGGTCCAATGTTTAAATGCATATAACTTCTACACTATCAATTGGAATTCAACCAAATTTTGTATTTGCTATGTGTACATAAACAGATATGACTGAGCGTATTATTAAGATCCACCAGGGCTGCCAACTGTTAATAAATGCTCTCAATTTCTTTTATTGGAGTTCAGATGAAGAGATTTTGGGAGAAGAAGTAAATATCGTTAGCAAAATTAGTTCCATTGCATTCCACAGATTGGCTTAATGATGTAAATAATAATAATAATAACATATCTATGATTCGATGTTTCTAAGTATAGGGTAGGACCTTAAACTTTAGAACACAATCCCCTCACAATCGATTTGATTGGTATCTGTTAGTTCTTCCTCTTGATCAGATGTCAAGTGTTCACGGCCCGGATGATGCCAGTGGGTCACCTATTGAGAGGATCTGATAGCTGGCAATCTAAAACATGCACAATATGTATCATAATTATTCTCAGTGCATATCACAAAAAACAAACATCAAAGCTTGTTACTTTCTCTTAACTTGCAGCTCGACTGCGAGATCCAATTGTGTTGGAAAGCTCTCATTGAAACTGGTATTCCCCAGCCAGTGCGCCGTGATGTGGTTACTGCATGCTTCCCTCCGGCCAGCAATGTTGTGCGGGTTGCCACTATTGAACTTGTTGGCGCGTCAAGTGCTGAGTTTTTTCTGAACTTGACGTATTTTGCCATGTTGGTCGAGTGGTGAACCAGATAACTCCGAGATAAATTACATTTGGGTAAACGATCTCTGAGTAAAATTAGACTACAGTATTTCCGTTGCCGTTGTTTGAGTCTTCAGTCTTTTGACTGGTTTGATGCAGATATCCATGCCTCATGTCCTGAGCTAATCGTTTCATCTCTACATAGCTACCACAACCTATGTCCAAGGCAATCTGTTTAACATATTCTAACCTTGGTCTACCCCTACAGTTCTTGTCTTCGACCCTTCCTTCCATAACTAAGCTTGCTATTCCTGGGTGTCTTAGTATGTGTCCTACCAACCTATCTCTTCTCTTCATTAGCAGTCGCCTGAAACATCTCTCCTCTCCCACTAGTCTTAATACTTCTTCGTTTGTAACCCTATCTACCCATCTGATCCATCATTCTCCTGTAACACCACATTTCAAACGCTTCAATTCTCCTCTTTTCTGCTGCACCAATAGTCCAAGTTTCACTTCCATAGAGCTCCACGCTCCAGGAAAAGGCCTTCAAAAATGACTTCCTAACACCTAAATCTATATTCGAAGTCAAGAGATTCCTCTTCTGTAGAAATGCTTTCCTTGCCTGAGCTAACCTACTTTTTATATCCTGTTTGCTTCGTCCATCACTGGTTATTTTGCTTCCTAAGTAACAGAAGTCTCCTACTTCCTTTAGTTTTTCGTATATTGTCAAATATAATGCAATTGGTAATGTGTAACCAAATTTGTAGGTTACATTTGGTTGGTTAGAAACGCTTTATCAAATTCTAACGTTCACCGCTAGGAGTCAGTGACGATGGCATCTGGTAGCTAAAGTTGGAACTACTTGAAATTGAACTTGCTGGGAGCCCTCGGGCGTTCAATTAAAACACCCTGCTATGACCATTGGCTACAATTCATCATATAATAAAATTTACTCTAACCTGGGATATATTCAACAACTAACTCGTACTTATTAAAATTTATGTCTTTCTTTCTTTCTTTCTTTCTTTCTTTCTTTTTCTATTTATATACCAATAAATAAATAAATGAGTAAATAAATAAGTAAATAAGTAAATAAATAAATAAGTAAATAAGTAAATGAATAAATAAATAAATAAACAAATTAATAAGTGAATAATTGAATAAATAAATAAATAAATACGGTAACTTATGTATTTACTTATTTATTTACTTACTAGCAGAAGTACCCGTTATTCGAACGGTGTTATATATTAACACCAGACATTATCAATTGAGCTACTGTTGCAATGGTTAGCGGTTTGTCATTCCTTCATAAGTTTATCAGAACGAAGTTAGTTTTCTGGGAATATCACACACTGTTAATTTAAGGGCCTTAAAATGTGGTTTTCGGAGACCCCTTATAGACTCGCGAATTTTGTGTCTCACAATGAGAAGCGCAACATATGCTTTGATCGTCCTTCTAGGATAATTTTTATATTTCGCCTATTTTAGCATGTATTTTCAGAAGTTTTTCCCTATATCCACCCTTCTACTGTATGAAAAGTACGGTGAGGAGTTTTATAAATGATTGGTGTATTGACTCATGTTTACCATACCTAATTTTACGATGCACCAAGCATCCGAACACGATTTATAGGCGTACATAAAGATACACAGAAAGACAGACAGACAATTCTATTGTCTACAACATATCACCCAGATATCCAAATATGGGTATATCTACCATACGTATCAAACAAAATCATCCCTACGATGAAACCGTATGTCGCAAAAAAAAAAACGATTAGTTAAAATGTGCTCTCAAACTAAATTCACCTAACGTGTACTTTCTGACGTGAAATAGATTTGACAGCCTTGTAGACGAAACGCAATACACCTCACATAAAAAATGACCCTCTACGTTGTGTTAGGTCCCCATACACAGGAAGACCTCTTTCATAAATTATAAAGGCTTGTGGTGTATGAAAATTCAGGTTCTTTAGCCTCAAATGGCCCAAATTCCTAAAAGCCGCAAAAAATGCTGATTCAATTCAGGAATTTTTGAAAATAATGTTGCTGTTTGTAGATATAATAGACTTTCTGTACTATATGTCGCACGTGAAATTGCATGAAATAATTCTAGGTTACCCCTTGACCCCCTTAATTGCATTGACGAATTATACAGTCTACGTTGGTTCAGTGATAACCTTATAGCCATCTGCAAACTTACACAGAAATGTAATAAATAGAGTAGCCTAACAATAATATCGTATGGCCTCGGGTGCCGGGTGCAAGCTTCGTAATTTGACACCCAGAGGGTAGCTTGCATGTCGAATTTTCGTTGTTCCTTGAATCACTATGAAAGTCAAGGAGGGTAGATATCTAAGCTCCTTGAACACTATAGCGCTTTCTAGTAGAGAAATGAGGAACTTTGTGTTGGCGGAATCTCCTGAGGTTAATTTTGCCATTATGAACACGGCCTACTGAATTCAAATGGGTTCTTTGACATGCCAACATCGTATGACATGCGAGTCGTATTTTTGCCGCCTTTCAAAAATCACGTACAGGCCGGACGTTTGTTTTAGACGATTGCGCTTGACCTTCAAGCCTGCGGGTGAGCCTGTACACAGTCACTCTCTCACCCTATCACTTCACATTTGTCACCACCGATCTGATGTAATGGAAATCCAGACTTGAGCAGACAGTACAGTCCACGTCGAAGAATTGTGTGACACGGAATTACACGTTACCTAGTTACGAACAGAACGTCATTATATTTGCCAGTGACTATACTTCAGCAATAGTGTGAAGCAGCTTTATCAATCATCGGAGCGCTTGGGGCAGCTGATAACAACACAGGTACTGTAGTAACTCGCCTCCAGTCCTCCATTAAGATTTTTCACTCGTCTAAAACAAACGTCCGGCCTGTACCACGGCCAGGAGTGAACCTGCAATCTTGGGGTTAGTAGACCGACACGCTATCCACTCACCCACCGTGGCAAGGTATAAATGTAGTGACATTGCTTCCTACAGAAAAAGATGGAAAGTTGGATACCACCCCTTGAGATAATGTTGTCATGGTTACCGATTTCCATTCCTTCATTAGTTTGTTAAATTAAATTAAATTAGTTTTCTGGGAATATTTCAGATACTGATTTAGATCCTTATAATGTAGTTTTCGAGGCCCCCAAGTTTTGTTTCTGGCACCGAGAGGCTTTGCCTCCTCGTTGTACGCCATAATATAATAATAATAATATAATATAGGGATAGGAATATAATAGACCTGCCGTACCACACCCGCAGGTGTAAATCGCGTGAAAAAATTCTAGTGTACCTCTTGACCCCCTTAAGCGCATTATACGTATTGATGGATTTTACAGCTTAATTTGGTTCCGTGATAACCTTCTAGCCGTTTGCAAACTTTCACACCAATGTAATTAATGGAATTGCATTGCGTCTTACAGCAATAGATGGACCTCTGAGAATCTGTTGCCATGGTTACCGGCTTGTATTCGTTCATTAGTTTATTAAATGAAATTATTTTTCTGGGAATATCTCAAAAATGGTTGGTTTTAGGGCCTTAAAATGTAGATTTCGGGGACCCTTTAGGGCCCCCGAGTTTTGTCTCTCTCATTGAGGGGCTGAAAACGATCTTTATCTCGTCCTTCTACTCCTATTTCAGCATGTATTTTAAGGGGGTAGGCCCTCTTTTATGAGAGGTACGGAGAAGGGTTACATCAATGATTAGTGTCGTGTCTCCGATGGATATCTGTACCAAATTTTACGTTGATACACCCAGCCGTTCTCGAGTTATAAGGGAACAAAGTTGTCCACAGACAAACAAACAGACAGACAGACCAAAAAAATATTTTCACGCTCATCCCTAATAAAACAGTCTGAAACGCGTAAATAACTCAAATTTCCGTAGAAATTGCGAAAAAACCATACAAACTTTAATTTTTATGTATGTAGAGTTATACTGCACCGCTCGGTGTTGACCGGGTTTTATTGCACAAATTTAGGTTTTACTCGCTAACCGTTGGAGATACACGAAAAGTGAGCAGGACCTTTTAAATAGAAAATTAAATTTTAAATCTCGTACATGCATCAAAAATTTGCTATTTCTTAGCGTTCTCTTTTTATTTGAAATGGAAATATGAAATTTTGAAACCAAAGGGTGTAGTGACGTCACATATCTGGGTTTTACTCGCTAACCGTTGGAGATACACGAAAAGTGATATGGACCTTTCGGATAGGAAATTAAATTTCAAAGCTCATATGTGCCATCAAAAGTTTGCTATTTCCTACCGTTCTCTTTTTATTTGATATGGAAATATGAAATTTTGAAACCAAAGGGTCTAATGACGTTACTAAAATAGTCGCCATTTTTTAATAGTACAAAATTTCGAAATCAAAAGTATCCTATATGTAAACATGGTAAATCAGCTACATCCATGCATAATTTCATTTAAATCGGACCAGTGGTTCTTGCGTTATTGAGTAACAGACAGACAGACAGAAAGAGGGACACACACCATCTCATTTTTATATATTAGTATGATTTACTTATTTATTTACTTATTTACTTATTTACTTATTTATTTATTTATTTATTTACTTATTTATTTATTTATTTATTTATTTATTTATTTATTTTTAATCGAATAGCACAATTACAGAGCACGCAAAATCAATACATGTCTTTTTTTTCTCTCTGCCCACATTTGCTTCATCCTTTCTGATCTCTGCTTTCGGAGCTGTTCAATGTTCCGTGGCTGCTTTCGTTGTCTTTCTTGTTCCTCCCTGAAGATCACTATTTGAATGTTGTCCCGAAATAAATTCCTATTATAGAGTATGTACAGTATCTGTACTATCAATGTCGTCTTCCTTAAGATCCTTTAATGTCTGTGTAAACCACGCTGGTTGGACTTAATTTGTTTTTGTTTTGTTTTGTTAGCCTGTCATTATTCATTCTACTTAAATGTAAAAAAAAATACATTCCTCGTTTGCGCATAGTGTGAATTATGTTATCCACATGGGTGTATATTCCCTTGTTAGGTCGTGGTCTGATATAGTCTGTTAATTTTTACTTGTATATTTATTTATTATCGTGTTGGACGTAGATTAATAGGCTGAGTGTAAACGATCCGATTATGATCGCTTGACGATCAAAGCTATTCATCCAAGTGTATTAATTAATTGAATTTAATGTTTTATCATTTTAAATGATCTTGTCGACTTCGTCGTTACGCTGAGGTCTGGCGTTACGTTACGATGACGGGACGAAATGTACCAAGAATGCACTGAGGTGTGTGACGTCATAGTACCGCTTTCCCCGCGCGCTCCGGTGAGCGTGACGTCATCCAGCCAGCTACCTCCTTTGACCTTGGTTTGCACTTGCTAGTGGACTTGGATTTCACGCAGTTCCCTGCATGATCATGAGGCCTTCACCCAGCATTTTTCAGCATTTGTAGCATTTAAACTGATATAAAGTCTAGTCTTTCAGACTGACTATCAGTCTTATTCAGTATAATATTTTGGTACAATGAAGTTAACCAAATGAAAATAAATTTAATTTCATCATTTATTTATATAAAATCACACCCAAGTCCACAGGGTTCAATGACCGCGATGTCCAACCCCGTCAAATTAAACAATTGCTATTCAAGTGAGGTCCACATGTGGATTGAGAAACTTTGCTAGTGACGATAGTGTAAGATCGCTCTCTATTCACGTAAGGTCTGCAGGGACATGTTAATTAATACGGGAATATATGCACGAGCTGTGTATACACCAACACTGCATTGCAGGCTGCATTATTGCAGATGAACATTAGGCACTGCAGCGCCCATTTGCATCCACTCAAACTCATGTTCTTTATGAGTTAATGATTAACAGGCACATAGAAATTTCAAGACCAGCGCATCCGTGAATAAATTATGCCGAAATATTTTTCACTATAAACTTGTTGCCGTTGAGAAAAATTATTCCGCTACACAGAGTAACATTGAATCGTGGATATGCCTTTATTATTGTCATTATTATTATTATTATTATTATTATTATTATTATTATTATTATTATTATTATTATTATTATTATTATTACATCGTTTCGGTCGTCCATGGACCGCGTTATTTCATTTGCCTTTTCCCTCGTTCTTTCACATTGGCCCAGTATTCGCGCATTCTTCTTCGGTGAGCTTCCCTTCGTTCTTCGGTCCACTTCTTGCCGCTTTTCAATATAGGTTTTGGCTGAAAACTCTGGATATCCCCAAGTTTCTTCTTCAAAGAGTCACGTTCCAAGATGTCCTCATGTGATATCCCCAGTTCTTGTAGGTCTTTTTCCACCTCTGTAAACCATATCCCTTTGGTTTGCTTTCCCACAAAGTAGGCACAGATTCGATTGGGCAATCTTCCAGAGTTCATTCGTGTTAAATGGCCATAAAAGGAGAGTCTTCTTTTGCGAAGGGTGTCCGTTATTTTCTTCACATGTAGATAGAGTTCATCGTTGTGTCGTCTTCTATACTCTCCTCGTTCCTTGACCGGGCCCAAGATCTTTCTCAGAATCTTCCTCTCTTTGGTTTCGAGTTGTTCTGCCAGGCCTTTCTTATTCATCGCCAGGCATTCTGATGCATATAACGCCCCCGGGCGAATAACGGTAACATAGTGCCTCAGTTTGGCCTTGAAGGACATTGATCGTGTTTTGTAAATGTCTTTGGTTAAATGGTAAGCCATTTCCATTTTGTTAATCCGTGCCACGAAAGCTTCCTTTTCACGTATGTCCGGCTCAATCCATTCACCCAGGTATTTGAATTTATCTACCTGTGTTAGTTTACCTCCATTCACCGTAAGTTCTCTGGGTTCTGACTTGATGTTCATTATAAACTGCGTTTTCTCAAACGAAATATGAAGACCTGCCTTTGCTGCTTGCACCTGTAATTGATTGATTTGTTGTGTGGCCGTACAAGAGAATTAGAGAAAATTGCAACATCATCTGCGAAAGCTAAACAGTCGATTGTCAGGTTTTCGTTCTTACAACCTAGTCTGACCCCATTCTCTATACCATCCTTACACAATTCTTTACGCCATTCTCGAATAACTTTCTCAAGAACACAGTTGAATAACAGAGTCGAGAGCCCATCTCCCTGTCTCACCCCTGTCCGTATTGCGAAGGATTCAGAAATCTCTCCCCTGAATTTCACTTTGGAAGCTGTATCCAATAGGGATTTGTGAATGATTGCTCTTGTCTTATTATCTAAGCCAAATTCTCTTATTATTATTATTATTATTATTATTATTATTATTATTATTATTTTGCGATTATTGGGTTGTTGTCGTACTGAGCGGTTGGTGCGTCTTGGCTTTCGTGGTTTAAGTGAGTTTGACGGTATATTTCAGTGACTATATTAGTTGAAAGGGTTGGGTTTTGTGTGGCAGTGCCTCTTCCGCACGACGAAGTGATTTCTCTACCTGAGGGGTGGCTGGGTGAGTAATTCTTCCATCTGTTCAGGAATTGTGTCCCCGTCGCTTGTGGAAAGTAAGGTTATGTCCAACAGAAGAGAAGAGATTGGTGTCATGGAGAGATTGTGTGTGGAATCCACCGAGATTGTAAGTGGTGCAGATACCAGCGCTCAGGCCCAAGTGGGAGATTCCAATGGCGCGCGGTGTGTGGCGTCTACAAGAACTACTTCATCTAGGGAGCTGGACGTTGTATCTAATGTCATGGCGGGGCAGAGTACAATAATCTCGGGTGAGAATGGAGGTTCAGATGAATTGAGATTCACTGCGGACAAAGGTAAATGTCGAAATGAAATAGACATAAAAGAAGAGTCTGAGATTCTGAAAGGAATAGGATTACTGAAGATCATGATGGCAGCTACCAAAACTCAAAGAAATGTGAGTAATAATATCAAGAATAGCCTAGCGCAGTTAGTAGAGGTTTTTGATGTCCTCGATCACTGCCGCAAAATTAGATTGGCAACAGAGGTCACTACTATCACCCGACCTAGAACTCCCGTATGCGAGAAGGCTGCAAGTCAAGGAGAAACAATGATTACTGTTATTGAGAGCAGTGTCAATTCCGAAAACATATCTGCAAATGAAATTGTGGTCATTGAACCTCCCGTGGAGAAGTTAGCAGAAGATGCCTGGCAAACAGTTCGAAGAAGGAAACACAGGGGTCATAGCGGTAAAGTTATTCTGGAGGACGAAAAGGGAGAACTTAGAAGTAACCATTATCTACATCAGAAGGGAAATAAAACGAAGGATAGGAGACGCAACGAGGCAATGGTTATCAAGCCTATTGAGGGGAAGACATATTCAGAAGTTCTTCAGTCATTGCGTCAGCAAGCAACATCTAATAGCAGTGGCGTAAACCTTAAATCGATTCGCTGAACGTCGACTGGTGTGGTGCTCCTTGAAATGAAAGGGAAAAATGGAGATAAATCTAAGTTCAGGGAGATGATTTCCAAAGCCGCTGAGGGTTTGGGTGAAGTCAAAGTGTTGGCTCCTACCATAACCTTGGAATTAGGGATTTGGATTGTCTTACAACAGCAGAGGAAGTCCAGGCAACATTAGAGGACCGGCCTAAGGATAACATGGGTGAAATAAAAGTTACTATTACCAAGCCCAATTCCAGAGATCAGCGTATGGCCATAGTTGTGGTAAACTCCAATGCGGCAAATGAGTTGCTCCTTGATCAGCATATTAAGATAGGCATGGTTAGCTGCCGTATTCGGAAAAGGACCAATGTGCTGAAATGCTTTCGGTGTGTGGGTTATGGTCACATGGCAAGGCAATGTATGGGTACCGACAGGTCGAAGTTGTGCTACAGATGCGGCGGAAAGGAGCATAAAGCTGCTCACTGCACGACTGCCCCAAAATGCTCGATCTGCGCGGGAGAAGGCAAGAATGACGACCATGTGATTGGGTCAGGTATGTGTACTGTATTTCGACGTGCATTGGAGAGTGCTAAACAGTCAAAATGCTGAGATTTCTACAAGGCAACATTCATCGTAGCAGGGTGGCTAACGATCTCCTAGTTCAGTTTGCCGCGGAAAAGAATACTGATGTTGTGCTTATTAGCGATCAATATAAGAACAGGGATATTCCATCTTGGTACTGTGATGAAAGTGGGACGGCTGCTATATGGGTAGCGGATCCAAGTAGAGTTTTATTGAAAAGTTTGGTGCTGAAAATGGATTTGTCTGGGTCAAGAGCAGAAATATTTCTTATTTAAGCTGTTACTTAACACCCAATGAATCAATTCGGCAGTTTGAGACCCGACTATCCGCCCTTGAGGATTTCCTAGGTACAGTAACTGGGGGTATTCTGGTGGCCGGTGATTTTAATGGTCGAGCAGTTGAGTGGGGCTTGGCTCATACTAACGGGAGAGGCCCTAGAATTTTGGAGATGGCTGCTAGGTTGGACTTGGTGTTGCTAAATAGCGGTGATGTTCCAACATTTTGTCGGCCTGGGCAAAACGGAACCACACCAGACCTAACGTTTGTCTCTGCAGATCTTGCTGCTTGCATTGCAGACTGGCATGTAATGCTAGATTATAACAACAGTGATCATAGAAACATCCTTTTTAATACTAGGCCTCGAGGAGGCCTAGTACATGAAATTCCAATACCGTTTAGATGGAACGTTGATCACATGGATGGTGAAATTCTTCTTGCAGTAATAGCACAAGGGAAACAAGTGCTAGAGGATTTGTTTCAACATAGCCCCGCGAGTTCTGCAGAAACCCTGGTTAGGTCGACCTTTGATCTCATTGTTAAGGCTTGCGGAGCATCCATGCCCAAAAAGAAGATTTTTCCGAACAAACGGTCAGCCTATTGGTTGGAATGTTGAAATACCAGAGGCTCGACGATTGTGTTTTCGATTAAGGAGAAGGGCACAAAGGCTCTGCAGAGATTCTCTAGAGTTTGCAAATGCGATAGAAGAGTGTAGAGTAGCGAGGAGGGCTCTCAAACGGGTCATTGCTCAAAGTAAGGCACATAAATGGAACGAGCTCATTAACTATCTGGATCAGGACCCATGGGGTCTGGACTACAAAATTGTCAATAAGAAGCTCGGTGGCATTATGGTGTATACTACTGCTATGACGCCATCCCAGAAGGATGCTATTATAGATGAGCTGTTTCCTAATCATCCAGAGAGATTCCCGATCACATTCCGGTGATGCTTGATGATATTCCGCTATTCACTAGAGAGGAATATTACAAACTACAGCACGATCTTTTCAGAATAAGAAGGCACCAGGGCCGGATGGAATTCCTGCTGAAGTGTTAAAGATGATACCCGAAGAAGAACCAGATGTTTTGCTGAACATGTATAATTGTTGTTTACTACAGGGAGTCTTTGTGACCCCGTGGAAAGTGGCCAGGCTTGTGCTCATGCCTAAAGGCAAAGGAGATCCCACTACTGCTTCAGGTCAGAGACCTCTATGCATGTTGGACATGGCTGGCAAACTGTTTGAGAAAATGATTAAAGGAATGCTTCAGGCAGCGATTGTTGCTGCAGGTCTGTCCCCCAAACAGTACGGTTTTGTGAAGGGTAAGTCCACCATCAGCGCCATTGAAGAAGTGGTGATGGCTGTCAGATCCATTGAGCATGGCAACCATTTCTCTAGGAAAATGTGCCTTCAATTCTGCCCGGTGGATTGACATAATAGCTGCACTTGAAATAACATTTAACATTCCTCGCTACTTGGCGTCTGTTCTGAGGAATTATCTTTGTGATCGTTGGATACAGTATGACACAGATGAAAGAGTCAAGTGTCGCAAGGTAACAGCGGGGGCGGCTCAAGGCTCGGTGTTAGGTCCTGATTTATGGAACGTAAATTATGACAGCATTTTACGGATGGAGATGCCAGAGGACACTTCTTTGGTGGGATATGCTGATGATCTTGTTGTGCTCATTATGGAGCGCTCCATGGAGGGTCTGCAACTTAAACTTAATCAGGTAATGCGGAGAGTTTCCACCTGGATGAATGAACATGGTCTCCAACTAGCAGTTCATAAAACAGAACTAGTCCTTGCTACTAAAAAGAGAGTTCCACGAGTTTTACCAATGCTAGTAGATAATCAAGTGATAGAAACAGCTCCTGCTGTTCGTTACTTGGGTGTTATGATTGACAGCAAGTTAACATTCTGGAATCATATCAGCAAGATTGCTGATAGGGCTGCAAGGATTGTTAACAACTTGTCGCGGCTCATGGCTAATATTGGCGGCCCTTCACCATTGAAGAGGAAACTGCTGATGAGAGTGGCGGAATCAGTTATTGTTTATGGTGCAGAGATTTGGTCAGTAGCTCTTGGCTCTGAGATGTATAGGAAGCGGATAACCTCTGTTCACAGAAGAGCTGCCCTCAGAATAACTTCTGCCTATCGTACAGTGTCTGGACCGGCAGTGCTAGTAATAGCTGGGGCGATACCAATTTACATCCTGGCCAAGGAAAGGCGCCGTACATACTTGCGCAAAGACGAGCATTCTAAGATACGCGTGAAGAGGGAGGAAAGTGACAGATCTCTTCTGGAATGGCAGGAAGAATGGGAACGTGAACATCGTGGCAGGTGGACCGCTAGGCTCATCAAGCAACTGAAGCCATGGTTGTCGAGGGAACATGGTGAGGTTAATTATTACATTACCATGTTTCTCTCTGGCCATGGTTATTTTATGAAGCATACCTCCATCGAATGGGAATTTCACCGAGTTCACGGTGTCGTTATTGTGATGATCAATGGGACGATGTTCAGCACACATTCTTTGCATGCTTGAGGTGGAGAAATCTTCGAAGGCTTCTGGAGACAAAAGTTGGTGTCATTACACCAGACAATCTGGTGGATAAAATGCTCAGCAGCAGAGAAAGTTGGGCACAGATTGCAGTCTACATCTCTGAGCTGCTGAAAACAAAAAATGAAGAGGAACCGAGAAGATTGGTTGCTAAAGACAGTGAAGATGATGATGAGTAATTTCATTATCATCACGTTTAATGAAATTGACTGAGACCTCTGGTCGTAACAGAGGCTCCACCCTGAAGTAAGGCTGAACAGGCAGTTCCGGGGCGGCCTTAAGCCAAGTATAGGGTTTGTGGGTTTTTAGTAGGTAAGAATCCTGCACAGTTGTAAGTCAGGAAGCTTGCAATCTGTCTTTTGAAGATTTCCCCACGTTTCCCTCGAAAAACTAAAAAAAAAATATTTTGCGCACATTCCCCTTTAAGGAGAGCACTAAAAACACAAAAACCTAGCTTTTGGTGGTGGCTCTTTTCTTCCAAAAACCTTTCAACCGTTCACTGTATGCCTTCTTCCCTTCATCTGTCCATTGACGTTTATTTCTTTTGGGTTGTGATCTAAATTCAAACTTCTGGTTTCTGATTTTTTCTCTAAAAATGCTGCGGTCGTGAATGTCTTCCATGGTGATATGTATTTGTTGTAAGTCTTCCATAGTTTCTTTGTGCCAAGAAGTACCCAATATCGAAATAGAAAGTATGTTGAATATTTTTTATTCAGTCTGATGTCGTTCATTCAGGCGATATGTGTAAAGAACTTCGCTCTGCGTTTTCTTATGAGTGTCGTGATATATTCAGTATTTTTGTATAATTCTTATGTTGGTCTTTCTTGCCAGAAATTATCTCTGAAACAATGCCGTAAATTTTTCTGAGAATGTCACTTTGATGTTTTTCAATGTCTTTAATGTTGGCCATTATTTACTTCGTTATGCCCATCAGTGAGCGCGATAGAATTATTTTGCCAATGATGTTATTTTTCTCCTCCCAAATTATCCTCATCTGGGCACTAAATATCATCCTCCGTTCCTTCGTTCATGATTTCTTGGTCCTGGTAGTGATTCTCTCAGGCAAATGATGATTATTGATTAATGTTCAGAACTAGAGTTGATCTTGTAAAATTTCCTCCGTAATGCCAATTTCTTGAAGGTTGTTTTCTATTTCACTAAGCCAGTTGTTCGTGACTTCCATTGAGAGAGCAAGGTTGATAATCCTTTTGGTGAGCCTGTCATTGTTCATTCTGAGAATGTGGCCGTAGAGCTTCAATCGCCTTTTCCTGAAGGCGTTAGTGATCTTTTCACCATGCTAATAAAGCTCCTGAGATTTCCGTTTCATCCAGATTCCTTTTGAGCAGACTGGACCAAGGATTTTCCTCAATATTTTCCTTTCTTGTTTCTCTACGCGTCACCTCCGTAGCGTAGAGGTCAGCATGGTTAGCTGCCACCCCGGAGGTCCTGGGTTCGATTCCCGGCTCTGCCACGAAATTTGGAAAGTTGTGTGAGGACTGGAACGGGGTCTACTCAACCTCGGGTGGCCCAAATGAGTAGAGGGGGTTCGATTCCCACCTCAGCCATCCTCGAAGTGGTTTTCTGTGGTTTCCTACTTCGTCTTCGGGCAAATGCCGGGATGGTTCCTACTGTAAGGCCACGGCCGCCTCCTTCCCATTTCCTTGCCTAACCGTCCCACTCTTCCCATCCCTTCATCAGGCCTCCTGTTCGCTTTGCAGGTGTGGCTGCCTGGGCGTAGTGCTGGTCACACACCCCAGTTGTATCCCTGATACAGAGTCTCAAGCTCCAGGACACTGCGCTCACTGGCTTAGTCCGTGGGAAAAGCCAACCCTGGAGGTTAAAACGATAGCGAAATAGCGTTTCTCTACGTCTTTAATAAAGGGCCGTGGTGGCGCAGAGGTCAAGCTGTTGGCCTCTCACCAACATGGACCGGGTTCGATTCCCGGTCAATGCATGTGAGATTTTCGATGTGAAATGCCAAGTCCTGTGGTTCGGATTCCAGGTTAAAAGGAGGTCCCGTGGCTAATGGTCTCAAGATTAACGGTCACGTTAAACTACAAGCTTCCTTCCTTCCGTCTTTAATGAGAGATCTGCCTCTAATGATCAAGGTTTAAGAGGCATATTATTATTGAAAATGAAATTAAAATCCACAGCCTGCTTCCAGTCTCCGACCGGGTAAGGAATGGAATGAATGAAGCCCCCATCTAGCGGCGAGGATATGAACTGTGCCGGCTGCCGAGGCCTGACGCACTCCCCTGGGGCAATGATTTAATGAATGACAGATGAAATGAAATGATAGTGGAGAGTGTTTCTAGAATGAAATTTTGACAGGGAAAACCGGAGTACCCGGAGAAAAACCTGTCTGCCTCCGTTTTGTCCAGCACAGATCTCACATGGAGTGACCGGGATTTGAACCACGGACCCAGCGGTGAGAGGCCGGCGTGCTGCCGTCTAAGCCACGGAGGCTTGCATATTATTATTATCTTGTTATATAATACGCTAAGGTGTATGTTTTACAAAAGTCAAGCTCCGAAACCAGAGGGAGTTAGAAGGTGTGGTTTGTACCAAAATCTTCCAAATCGTCTCAATAGTACAGGAAATATCTTGCATTTCTTGATAAGTCAACGGAATTTATTTGTTTATAAAGTGCCTTTAAACAAATAAACAAGACAACAGTCCCTGGCAGAACAGTGTCACGTACAGCCCGCATAGCACTAGGGCCGCGCGGGTAGTCTGTACACATGGGGCGCACACAACCCATTATGCGAGAGTTCTCGCACTGGTCCGCTAGTTATTATCTATATATTTTTTCACACCATTATCACGGCATAGTCCGCTTACATTGTCAGTTACAATGTATAAGGTGTGTTCAAAAAGTAACGAGAGGGCGGAAGGTCACAGCCCGTCGCTAGAGGGCACGCGTGCACATCACGTGACGATACAAAGCGAGCAGCAGCATGCACCAAGACCAAGACAGTAGGCCATTCGACATGCTTCCTGGTGTGGTTGAAAACTGTGCGGCACCCATTGGGCACACACTTTCCGCAAGTGCAGTCGTTCCTTCATGATGGTGTGCACACTTCCGACGCTCAATCCGACCACGGCGGCTATGGCCTTTACTGTCACTCGGCGGTCCTGGGTATTGAGTGCATCAACCAGCTGGACGTTGTCATCGGTAATGCAGGGAGGTGCCCCAGACCGGGCATCATCGGCTAACGACACCCGTCCTTCCCTGAAGCGCTTGTGCCAGGCCTTGACCCTTGCAAGGGACATGCAGTGTTCGCCGTACACTTGTGACATTCGGCGATGAATGTCCGTTCCCCCTACTCCTTTCGCTGTCAGAAACCAAACAACACCTCTTTGCTCTTCGTTTGACGCCTCCACGTCACTGTTTGCAATGCGACTGGCAGCGTTGGACTATTGATGCATGCTGCTGCTCGCTTTGTATCGTCACGTGACGTGCACGCGTGCCCTCAGGCGACGGGCTGTGACCTTCCACCCTCTGGTCGGAACCACACCTCGTTACACACGCCACGATTAGCCGATGTCGTCACCGGTTTGTGCATTACAGCCTCCGGCTCGTTACTTTTTGAACGCACCTTATATGCTAATATTTGAAGTGATGTATTCTATGTTTGGTCAACATGTTCGTATTTTTCTCTACCATTTTATTACTCCAAATTATTATTACTATTATTATTATTATTATTATTATTATTATTATTATTATTATTATTATTATTATTATTATTATTATTAAGCAACATTAAAAATGTAATTCACAGTAAAGGTCCATTTTGAGTGCCTCGTTGCCATGGTAACCATTTAGGCCTAGTTTACTCACGCTCTGGGCGGCTTCGGTGGCGTAGTTGGTAGCATGCTGAGCTTCTATTCCCAAGGTCGCGGGTTCAAACCCTACCGAAATCGTCACATTTTTTTAGAGCGTAGTATGCCTTCCTTCGGAGGGGAAGTAAAGTCGGCGGTCCGATATCATAGATTTATGGCATGAAATAGAACCTTGCACTAACTACACTTGTGTGAAGCCAAAATTTGTAGGTTAGAATTGATAACGCTCTATTAGTTCCAACGTTCGCCGCCAGGTGCTGACTGCAATGCCATCTAGTAGCCAAGTCCACAAGCTAGGTCTTGTGGACGGTAGCATTTGGTAGCAAAAGTAGGAGCTACTTAAAATTATTGTGCGCAGTGCTTACATGAATTAAAATAGATAACACACACTAATACAGCCATACAATTAACACCGGTTATCAGACAGATTCTACACACACCCAAAGTACACGGAGCTACATGATCGCGTTGTAGCAGCCCCTAAACTAAGGAACCAATTAACCAACCAACTCGTGCTCTGAAAATATCACTTTCGAAATAATTAGAATTAATAACTATTTAGGGATTTTTAGTTGACACTAAAATTTTATGTAGGCGGTATTGCTTTTTAAATTTTCAACGATTTTAGTAACTCTAGGGACTTTTAGTACAACCCTGCAAGGTCGTACTATCTCGCGACTGAGCGATGGCTTTATTTATTCAATAATAATAAGAAAGATGTTCTTATACCAACATATAGATGTCTCTACTTAACTAGATGACGAACACTTGTTGCCATGGTATCCACCTGATATCCGTGTCCTCATTTTATTGTTCATGCTAATTACAGATAGACACAAGTCCTAAAACAGTTCTATGTCAAAACTACACTCAGCATCGGTCTTGAACCCTTTATCTCCGGATTCCAAGATCCCTTTTCAGTCGTGGCGTGACTTAAAGGTTGTGATATTATCACTGCCGGCTGGATCGCAACACTCCTGGTTGCTTTAAACTGCCTGCCCATTCGAGGATTACAGCATTGGTTTGAGCGTACAACCTCGTTTCCAAACAAAGGCGCTAGGAAGCAGCACCAAAGCACTGTGGCAGACATAAGTTTTGTATTGATGTTAATGGAGCAGTTGTGTTTGGAATTTATTCTGAACGATTTTATAATGCTGTACTGCTGCGTGCCCTTTTCTAAATCAGAACAGGGCAAGTTAGAATACCGGGGAATCTCATTTCATGAGATACCATCAGACAATTCACTGCGTGGGATGTGGTTACGTGCAATTTCCAGAGAAGGTGACGCAGGGGAAGGAAATAAACAAATAAACAAGTACTTCCGTGAAGAACTATAGAGCCTATTTTCATATATCCTACTTATGTTAACGGCCACAATCAACATATAAAATTTCAGTTTAATTGCTGTAACAGATTCGTAGATATTGAGAACCGTCTAAATATTTCAGATGATCGCCAGGTTGGATTTTTAATTTTTGTACTATTACAATAAGATTATTGTGTACGTGTGGTATTCAAACTTCAATCGCATGATTAGACAACAAGAAGTAAAAACGAGATTTTAAAATTACGCACAGCAGCCATCTTGTGATAATGCAAACCATTGAAATAAATTAGATGCCAGTAGATCAACATTTGTATAAGCATTTAACGTGCAACGTTTCACGGCACTCGGATAGTTAATTCGCGAGAAACGTCCATTTAAATATTTATACTTCGCGTCGCCGCCATGTTGGATTTGTGCTCACCAGGTTCCTGAAAGTCCTATAGGTGAACATATGTTCATAGTCTCTATGAACATTAAAAAATTCAGTTTGGTTGCTGTAAAAGATTCATAGATATTGAGAACCGTCTAAATATTTCGGGAGCTCACCATTTAGGAGTGTTATGTGTATAGGCCATAGAGTTATGTACCATTCAAGGACAATTATTGCCTAGGTTCATTATTCAAACTTTCACTTCGATCGCATTATTACGACACAAGAAATTAAAACTTAATTTTAAAATTTCGCACAGCCGCCATCTTGAGGTTTTGTAAGCAATTGAATTAAATTAGATTGCAGTGCATTACAATCTGAAAAATCAATTACTGTACCACATTTCACTGCGCTCAGAGAGTTAAATCACGAGAAAAGTCTATTAAAATATTTTAAATTCGCTTGGTCGCCATGTTCGTTTCGTACTTTACAGGTTTATGAAATATACATAGGTATACCTGTATCAGTACCCTTTATCACCGTACAAAATTGCAGGGTGATATCTGTAATAGTTTCGGAGATATAGAATGTCAGTGAAATATTTCGCACAGCCGCCATTTTGAGGTTATGTAAACAATTGAACTAAATTAGACCCCAGTGCATTACAATGTGTATAAACATTTGCTGTACCAAGTTTCATTACATTTAGATAGTTAAATCGCGAGAAAAGTCTATTTAAATGTCTCAACTTCGCTTGGCCGCCATGTTGGTTTTGTAGTCACCAAGTTTTTGAAAGTCCCATAGGTGAACTTCTAGGAGTGCCCTTTATCACCGCACACAATTTCAGGGCGATATCGGTAATAGTTTCGGAGATATTGAATACTAGTGAAATATTTCGCACAGCCGCCATGTTGGATTGGAGAGACGTAACAAAATTTGAAGGGCACGGTCGAGGTCGCCGGGAATAGTGCTATGAACTTCCCGAGTTTCATTGAAATCGCTCCAGCCGTTTCGATTTTATTAGGGGGGGGGGGGGGGACACACACACGAATCACACACACACGCACACACACACACACACACACACGCACACACACACGGACAAAAGGTGATCTCATAAGCCTATTTTTTCAAAATTGAAAATAGGCTAATAAATACATACCGGTACATGAATGAATGATTGAGTAAATACGTGAGACAATAAATATGTAAGTAAATAAATATGTAAGTAGGTAAATATGTAAGTAAATAAATAATTTAAGAAATATGTAAGTAAATAAATAAGTGAATAAATAAGCAATAAATAAGTAAACAAATAAATAAGAAAATAAATAATTAAATAAATAAATGTGTAAGTAAATAAATATGTAAATAAATAAGTGAATAAATAAGTAAATAAATAATTAAACAAATAAATAAGAAAATAAATAATTAAATAAATAAGTAAAAAATAAGATAATAAATAATTAAATAAATAAGCAAACAAATAAATAATAAAATAAATAATTAAATAAATAAATAAGAAAATAAATAATTAAAAAAATAAGTAAAAATAAATAAGAAAATAATTAAATACATAAATGTGTAAGTAAATATGTAAAGAAATATGTAAGTAAATAAACAAATAAGTAAATAAATAAGCAAATAAATAAGTACATAAATAAGTAAATCAATAGATAAGAAAATAAATAAGTTAATAAATAATTAAATAGATAAATACGCAAGTAAATAAAGAAGTAAATAAAAAATAAGTAAATAAATAATTAAATAAATACATATGTATGTAAATGAGTCATTAAATATATACGTGAATAAATAAATAAGTAAATAAATAAGTAAACAAATAAATAAGAAAATAAATAAATAAATTTGTAAGTAAATAAATAAGTAAAAAAATAAACAATCTGTCCAAAAAATCTGTAAAAATGTATAATACAGCCGTCACAATAAGACGGGTTATCAGACAAATTCACCTCACACCCAAGTCCATGGGGCTACATGTCCACGATGTCGCAAAGCCCCTAAATAAATAATCATCCCATTTTTCGGGGGCCGGAGGCATTTCTTTTCCCTGTCTTTTATTGTCCTTATTCTTTTCTTTTCATCTCGCCAAGTATGTAAGTTAGATTTAAGTCAGTTAGAAGTAGTTATATTTTTATTATCGTCTGCATAATTACGGGAAAATGAGCTAGACATTTCGCCCCTTAAAAACAATCGCCTCCACCACATGTATTTTTGCTTTCCTTTATACTGAAAATTTGCCCGTATGTATGTGTCTGGATACTTTTAGATGTTAGAATAACAAAGGAAATAACTTAGTGTAATGTTTTCACGTCCGTCAATCTCGATATTAAGCCTCCAAACATAAAAATACTTCGTTTCAGGTATCTTCCCCTTTAAAAAGCCGCGGCAACCTCAGTGCCTTGGTGCTGCACCTAGCGGTGAATTAATGCATATATCTTGTACGCCTGTGAGTGTCGAATGGGCAGGCAGTTTAAAGCAACAAGGAGTGTTGCGATCCAGCCGGCAGTGGATATTATATAAGACGTTTAAAAGGGTAGTAAAGCAGACTCGCAACTCGTTCCCAACAGTTAGCGTGACTTGTCGTGATAAGGAGGCGCTGTGGCATCACCACTCATCACTAGTGCTCATTGCCGATATCACACAGATATACTCACGTGTCAGTTTGGTTCCACGATTCATTTCGCTCTCATGGCGAATTGCCAAAGCAAATGATTTCACTCTTTCTGCTGTTCTCTATATTTCTGTATAAAATGAACAATGAAAAGTGAGAAAAGAAAATGAAAAATGAAAAATTATAAAAGAAATAAGAATGAGAATAAAATAAAAAATTAAATAAAAACGAATTAAAAACAAAAATATAAAAGAATAAAAAATAAAAATAAAAATAAAATAAAAAAATAAAAATAAAAATAAATAAAAATAAAAATAAAAATAAAAATAAAAATGAAAATGAAAATGAAAATGAAAATGAAAATGAAAATAAAAATATAAATTTTAAAAAATAAAAAAATAAAAATAAATATAAAAAATTAAATTAAAATTAAAATAAAAATAAAAATAAAAAATAAAATAAAAACAGTTTCATTATTTGGATAAACTTTTCTAAAAATCTCGCATGAGGTGTATGCAGTAATATTGTTATTTGTAACTCTTTAGTCTTTACAGAAACCAGACAGCAGTTATAAGAGCCGAAGAACATGATGGTATTCAGAAAGGTGTGGTGCATTCTTGGAATGCACGATACCTGAGATTACAAATTTGAATGCTTTTGCACGTTCTTTCCTTCCTTTTTGTCAAACACCAACAGTGATCATTTGTTTTCTCCTCTATGTGCAAATTTCTTATATTTTGTGTGAGTATGTTTCAGATATATATTCTGTGATCCACCTAGCGTCATATGACAACAAATCTCTGAAGCTCTTCAACTCTTCCTCGCGCAAGAGGAATTCCACATCCATTTGGCTACCAGATACTGTTGTCAACTCTTTGAAGACCAGCTCAGCAAAAGAAGATTATTTTATTTCTGTAAAGTTGGCAATGTTTATATGTTCTCCTTTTGTCTCCTACCCCCTCTCTTTCCCCTTTTTCTTGGACCCTCCGTGCTCTGCTGAGCCTCACTCACTTCTCCGTCTGCAGTTGACTGGATCAGTCAAAGCTCCTCTCGAGCTAGCCTCAAACTAAGAGGCACACACTCTTCTACGCCATGTTGGCTAGATAGTCTGCATAAGGAACTTCACTTCGACATGCAACAAAGATAAGTACCATTTTTAAAAAGTTTTAACCTCATCTTCATGGTTTTAACTTTCAAGTGCTTTTAATTATAGGCAGTGTGAAACTATTTACTTTGGGGCAATAATCACTCTTCGTGGGATTTGCCATGTTGAGCTTTTTTCTTGTATAAGCCAACCTTACTAAAAAGAGCTTTTCTTAAGCGATTCAAACGAGAAATCCTCTCGCTACGTGGGATATTATATAATACCCGCTGCCTATAATTTTAAAACTATTTCCTCCGTTGGATTTTCTCAAACCCCATTTTCTGCTAAGGTCGTTCTGGAACCTTCTAGAACTTGTTCTCTATCTGCGAGTCCTGCCATCATGTATTTCTCACGTACTTGGGAGAATTCTGTTTAAAACTAAATTACTACAATAGCTAACTTCCTCCACCGTTGGAACTTCTAGAACTTTCTCTGGCGCATTTAATTGTGAATCACGACTTTTTCGAGAAATAGACTTTCACCTACATAGTGCAATCAGTTATCTCCATAATTGCAATAACTTTTTTTCTCATGAGCTTCAGTGTTTCTCTGGTGAACTTTGCATCCATCTTTACAGACAATAGTGATAATCAGTGCTTTCTCCACTTTTCTACCGCGTCGCGATCGTCCGGTTATATTAAATACGGCCATGAACATTGATTCTATATCCCCATGATCTTTCCTTAACCTTCTACTAACAACCATTATTTATAAAATTGTAACTGTCTATAAGGTGTTACTCACGAAGTACCCTTCCAACTTTGCTAGTTTAACATTAATTAAATTCTGCATAATTGCTTGTGTGATACAAGTTTTAAATTCACGTTGTTCCTTTCCCATAATCAGGGAAAACAATTCTCTCAACTCTTGAGTGAGTTATTTTTTGGTCTCGCTAAATGAAAACTGCCTCATTTGACTGGCGAGTCTTATTCAAAGTATAAGAGGTCTAGAACCTTCCTTCTGATTAACTTTTCAGGTTCACAGTAAGTGACCTGCTCTCTTTGTATAAATCTCACAAAGTAATTCTGTATAAATATAAGAAGTTGTAGGAACTTCCTTTTCATTCTTTATGTTTTCCATTTTGTTATCTTCGAAGTTGTTATTCTCGTTAGAATGTTCTTTCAGAGGTTTCATATAGTACACTGCTTGTACTCCTGTAAATGTTAAAACTTTAATTATTCCATTTTGCCTATTTGTGAAATCTTACCAAGATTTTAATACACGGTTAAAAAACCTTAAAAATTGTCAATTGCCTGGAGCAACTGTTTGATGTTAAGAGGTCTGCGACCCTATTTGTTAAAAGGTTCAAATGAACCATGTTTATCAAAATTATATTTCATAATTGTTAATTGCCTCAAACTTCCTGCATTGTTAAATAAATTGAATATTTGTTTTTGGATTCATCATTTCTCTGACACTACAGTTAGGCAGGATCCTGGCTTCCTAGCTCCTCCTAGGTTTATGCCCTCGTTAATGCTTAATAAAGCTCTTACTATTTGTCTGGCCAGATCATCACCCTTCCCTATAGTACTTTCATTCGTGCTTGGGAGGAAACACACTAAAGCCTCTCTCTGGCAAAGTGCCCAAGCCTTATCTGCGGTTCCCGTCAGCCTCGACCAAGCTCGTTCCTATTTTAGGTATCCGAGCACATATTTGCAGTGGCAACCACCTTTAAGTGTGTTTAACACTAAACTTGTTAATTTTGTGGGACTCTCCTCCTATTCTTCTATCCTTCTTTTCCAATCCCAAATCTACTTCCTTCTCTTCATCATCTTCCCTTGGTGGGTGGGTTATTCCCTAACCTATAATCTACCCAAAATTTGGTACCAGAAACCCGGGAGAGTCCATTTGCTATTTCTATTGTTTGTCAAGTGTCATTTGACAATACTTTGCAAATTTTTAATATCTCCTTTGGATCTTTCAGCTATATCTACGTCATGCAAAGCCTGTGAACGGGAAAGAGGCCGCTCCTGTCTCCTTTGGGGTGTCCTGTTCTTTCTACTCTCTCGCTGTTGCCAACTTGACAGCATCTCCAAGGTTCTACAGTTTCGTGAGTTGTATTTCAATTTATCTTTTTTAATATGGCTCCTACTGAAAAAGATGAAACTCTCATTGCCAGACGTTCTTCTTATAAAGGGCAACTCACTAGATTCCGGAATTTCATCAGCAAATTAAATCCCGCCGAGTGTGATTTAGATATCTTGACTCATCGCCTTAAGTTGTACGAACGGTCTTATGATTATTATGACCAAATTCAAACCGAGATTGAATCCGCTTGTCCAGAACTGCAATTGGATCGGGACGAGGTCGAACCCTTGTACTTTGAAGGAATTGCAAAGGCCCACCAACTGATCCGCAATATCTCAGAACCGGACACTAGGGTCATCAATCCGGCCCAGTTAGCACCTGCTTCAGTTCACGAGAACAAACCGAAACCGTTACTTCCCAAGATAAGCCTACCGCACTTCTCAGGCAAGGAAGGTGAATGGTATTCTTTTTACGAACTTTACTGCTCTTTAATTCATGAAAATATCGAGATCCCAGACATACATAAATTTTACTACCTCCGCACTTCTTTGGAATCAGAGGCCTTGACCTTGGTAGAGTCACTGCCTTTAAGCGCAGACAACTACCACATCGCCTTTAATCTCCTTAAAGAGAGATATGGCAATTTAAGGTTGAGTGTCGCTCGTCATATCCGCTGTCTCTTCAACTTACCTGCCGTAAAACCTAATGACGTCACATCTTTAAGAGACCTCTTAGATTCTATGCAGTTAAATGTCAGAGCGTTATATCAGCTAAAACAGCCTGTCCAAACATGGGACACCATACTTATTCACCTAGCTACATCAAGATTCGATTTTTCGACACTGAAAGCCTGGGAGGTCGAACTCGCCTGCAACAAGGAACATTCGTTCGAACACCTCATCTCGTTTCTCAACAGTCGATGTCAATTCCTTACAGCACTCGCATTTCAGTGCGAAAAAGTCGAAACGAATCCTCAGTGTCAAATTTTTGAAAAAAAACTTGCTTCTTCAAAGGGACATCAGCCCCCATTTGTCGAAAACAAACAAACCCGTTCTTCTTTCAATCATTCAAGAGAAGATATCAGGCCGCTTAACAAATCGTTAAAATGCACGCTCTGTAAAAAGCTTCACACATTGTATTTGTGCAAATCCTTTAAAGAATTGTCTGTCGAAGATCGAAGAAAGTTTGTCTTAAACAGCAAGCATTGTTTCAATTGCTTATCACCTAAGCATTCTTCTTCGAACTGTACGTCATCAAATCTTTGTTTTCATTGCAAAAAACCGCATCATTCTTTATTGCACGTTCACGACAAATCGAGGTCATCAGCACCTGCCTCTTTAAGCTCCTTGCAGAGCCGCTCCGAACAAACTAATGCTTCTTCCTGCATTTCCAACGCCGACACTTTTCACAGTGCGCAAACCCTGTTGACCACTGTACAATTTGAAATCCAAGATAAATTTGGAAATTGGTTCAAAACCCGTGGTCTTCTCGATTCCGCTTCAACGCACAACTTTGTTTCGCAATCGTTGATTAAAAAACTAGGTCTTTCGTCATCGCCTACTTCTATCAATGTGACCGGCATTGACAATTTGAAAACTCAAGTTTTGCAGTCTTCAAAATTGAAAATCAGAGACGTTTGTCAAAGAAACACCAATCTTAATTTAAACTGTCTCATTCTTACCAGTATTGGTAAAGACACTCCAAGTCACTCCATTAATACTTCCGGTTTAAACATTCCCTCGCACTTAAGGTTAGCCGATCCTCAGTTTAATGCTCAAGGTCCCATTGATGTGCTTTTCAGTGCCAATGTTTTTTGGAATTGCATTCGCAAACAAACAAGCAAGTTATCTTCAACCGTGGTCGCTAGAGACACCGATTTTGGTTGGGTTATTACTGGCGAAATCAAACATACCAGTGTTCAAACCAAAGCACAATGTCATTTCGTCACAGCTGACATAAATCCCATTTCTGAAAAAGAGAACGCTCATGTTTCAAATCTCAATATTTTTGAAAACCACTTGTCGAAACGATGTCTTATCATGAACAACTGCGCTGACCCTGTAAGTTGTTTAAATGGTTTTTCTTTCTTCCCGCACAAAATGGCAATTCAAGTTCGCCTTGCTTTGTGTTATTTCGTATATCTTCTTATGTCATTTTTTATAGCAGTTAATTGCTTAAACTATTCCTCGAAAACTATCTTCCCCTTGTGTAAAACCATGGCTATCAGTCACCATCACTTTGCTGTACGCTATGTTTCACTTCTTTCGTTATGTAGAAGGATGGCCACGGCTGGCTCCTCCCCCCTTCCTCGCAATTGGAAGTCGCTCATGAAACCGATTGAAACTCTGAATTCCATTGCATCTAGAATAACTATTCTTATGCATAACCTTCGTCTCAATGTCCCAGCTTGTCTTCTTTGCTCGGAAGAATTAAGCTTCTTTTTGTTGAAAATTGTTCGATTTCGTGATCCTCTCAATTATGCGAAATTGATTTTCTACTTTATTTCATATAGCTTTAAATTGCTTTTTCACGTCCAAGTTACGATTGACTGCATGTCGTGTCACTCGTTCTGCTTTAAGTTACAGCTGACTCAATTAGTGTGTGTGCACTTTGAACTGCTTGTTTTTGAGACTCGTGTGTATACCAGTCTGAGGAATGCCCAGTTGTTGTTTATTTCCTGTATGATTACCAAAGGTCAAAGCAAGTTTCTCTTATCTCAACTCTGGCCGATTGCCAAGCATTGTCTAGCGAGTTGCTACTGCAAGTACGGAAGCCGTTCACCTAGTTCCCAAAATAAACTCGTTCCGCTTAAGGACTCGTTCAGCTATTTATATGCCTTATCTCGTTGTACTATGTGTGTCAAGGCTGCACTTGTTTACGTCTCTTACTTACTCATGCTCGTATTCCATAATTGTTTCGATCCCTGTTTCAAAACTTCGTTGCGTATTTCTCACGCGCGTATGTATTGCAATTTGCTTGCATATTTTGCGATCTTAATGTTCATTGATGAACAAACTTGTTTTTTCTCGACGTCACATTCGATGTGTTTTTGTATTCATGATTGTCATGTCACGTTTTTCGCTGACTTAAGTATTTTTCTGAGTAACCCCTTTGATACTCATTATAACTTGAGGTCATTGTTTATGGCTACTCGTTTGTTACCTATGGCGTTCTTGCTTTCTACTCGCATAGTTCCTTTGTTTATTTGGTATATTCTTGTCTTGAATAGATGTACTTGTTCCTATACGCTTTGTTTAAACTTGCCAATTCTTCTTTCTCATCGTATCGCAATCTTTACTAGTGCTTTATTTCACTCAGCTTCCAGCTATTTCGTGATTGAAAGTGTCGATAATTCTCGCCTTTTAACTCCGCTTTCCAATGACCCTGATAACCTCCTTCCACTTACACCTGGTCGCTTCTTTACACGCACTTCTCTCTCTGCCCATCCTCCCCTTCCTAATTCTTTCAGGGATTTTGATTTACCTATTGTTGGGCGTAAACTTGAAGCCCTCAGTAATTCTTTTTGGAAGAGGTGGAACTTGGAATATTTAACTTCCTTGCAGGGGAGACAGAAGTGGTTTCTTTCCAGTCCCGACATTCAAGTAGGAGACTTGGTCTTGGTTAGTGATATTTCACCCCCCCTAGTCTGGCCTTTTCGAAAGGTGACTAAGTGTTACCCTGGAAGAGATAGGAGAGTCAGGGTATTCAGAGTCTTGACCAATAATGGTCAGATCACAAGACCACTTTTCTTTAATTACTGTATCACTCTTAAATGTTTAATTGCTTATTTGTTCCCTGTTGGTGTCTGGCCCTCCCAGTATGGTGCATTCTTGGAATGCACGGTACCTGAGATTACAAATTTGAATGCTTTTGCACGTTCTTTCCTTCCTTTTTGTCAAACACCAACAGTGATCATTTGTTTTCTCCTCTATGTGCAAATTCCTTATATTTTGTGTGAGTATGTTTCAGATATATATTCTGTGATCCACCTAGCGTCATATGACAACAAATCTCTGAAGCTCTTCAACTCTTCCTCGCGCAAGAGGAATTCCACATCCATTTGGCTACCAGATACTGTTGTCAACTCTTTGAAGACCAGCTCAGCAAAAGAAGATTATTTTATTTCTGTAAAGTTGGCAATGTTTATATGTTCTCCTTTTGTCTCCTACCCCCTCTCTTTCCCCGTTTTCTTGGACCCTCCGTGCTCTGCTGAGCCTCACTCACTTCTCCGTCTGCAGTTGACTGGATCAGTCAAAGCTCCTCTCGAGCTAGCCTCAAACTAAGAGGCACACACTCTTCTACGCCATGTTGGCTAGATAGTCTGCATAAGGAACTTCACTTCGACATGCAACAAAGATAAGTACCATTTTTAAAAAGTTTTAACCTCATCTTCATGGTTTTAACTTTCAAGTGCTTTTAATTATAGGCAGTGTGAAACTATTTACTTTGGGGCAATAATCACTCTTCGTGGGATTTGCCATGTTGAGCTTTTTTCTTGTATAAGCCAACCTTACTAAAAAGAGCTTTTCTTAAGCGATTCAAACGAGAAATCCTCTCGCTACGTGGGATATTATATAATACCCGCTGCCTATAATTTTAAAACTATTTCCTCCGTTGGATTTTCTCAAACCCCATTTTCTGCTAAGGTCGTTCTGGAACCTTCTAGAACTTGTTCTCTATCTGCGAGTCCTGCCATCATGTATTTCTCACGTACTTGGGAGAATTCTGTTTAAAACTAAATTACTACAATAGCTAACTTCCTCCACCGTTGGAACTTCTAGAACTTTCTCTGGCGCATTTAATTGTGAATCACGACTTTTTCGAGAAATAGACTTTCACCTACATAGTGCAATCAGTTATCTCCATAATTGCAATAACTTTTTTTCTCATGAGCTTCAGTGTTTCTCTGGTGAACTTTGCATCCATCTTTACAGACAATAGTGATAATCAGTGCTTTCTCCACTTTTCTACCGCGTCGCGATCGTCCGGTTATATTAAATACGGCCATGAACATTGATTCTATATCCCCATGATCTTTCCTTAACCTTCTACTAACAACCATTATTTATAAAATTGTAACTGTCTATAAGGTGTTACTCACGAAGTACCCTTCCAACTTTGCTAGTTTAACATTAATTAAATTCTGCATAATTGCTTGTGTGATACAAGTTTTAAATTCACGTTGTTCCTTTCCCATAATCAGGGAAAACAATTCTCTCAACTCTTGAGTGAGTTATTTTTTGGTCTCGCTAAATGAAAACTGCCTCATTTGACTGGCGAGTCTTATTCAAAGTATAAGAGGTCTAGAACCTTCCTTCTGATTAACTTTTCAGGTTCACAGTAAGTGACCTGCTCTCTTTGTATAAATCTCACAAAGTAATTCTGTATAAATATAAGAAGTTGTAGGAACTTCCTTTTCATTCTTTATGTTTTCCATTTTGTTATCTTCGAAGTTGTTATTCTCGTTAGAATGTTCTTTCAGAGGTTTCATATAGTACACTGCTTGTACTCCTGTAAATGTTAAAACTTTAATTATTCCATTTTGCCTATTTGTGAAATCTTACCAAGATTTTAATACACGGTTAAAAAACCTTAAAAATTGTCAATTGCCTGGAGCAACTGTTTGATGTTAAGAGGTCTGCGACCCTATTTGTTAAAAGGTTCAAATGAACCATGTTTATCAAAATTATATTTCATAATTGTTAATTGCCTCAAACTTCCTGCATTGTTAAATAAATTGAATATTTGTTTTTGGATTCATCATTTCTCTGACACTACAGTTAGGCAGGATCCTGGCTTCCTAGCTCCTCCTAGGTTTATGCCCTCGTTAATGCTTAATAAAGCTCTTACTATTTGTCTGGCCAGATCATCACCCTTCCCTATAGTACTTTCATTCGTGCTTGGGAGGAAACACACTAAAGCCTCTCTCTGGCAAAGTGCCCAAGCCTTATCTGCGGTTCCCGTCAGCCTCGACCAAGCTCGTTCCTATTTTAGGTATCCGAGCACATATTTGCAGTGGCAACCACCTTTAAGTGTGTTTAACACTAAACTTGTTAATTTTGTGGGACTCTCCTCCTATTCTTCTATCCTTCTTTTCCAATCCCAAATCTACTTCCTTCTCTTCATCATCTTCCCTTGGTGGGTGGGTTATTCCCTAACCTATAATCTACCCAAGGTGTAAGGCAAGGCTGCAACTTATCACCCATACTTTTCACCCTATACCTTGAACAAGATATGAAGTAAATTGGAATAAATTCAAATTAGGAGTAAATTCTCAAGGAGAAATAATTTCAACAATGACATCGTCAACTTAGCCGACACACCAGAGAATATAAATGAGTTTTAAATGGTATGGATTCTGTCTTGAGGAAAGAATTCATGATGAATATTAATAAATGTAAAACAAAATTTTGGAATCCAGCCGAAAGAAATCGGTAACCACAATGGACGTCGAATTTGCAGGTGTAAAGCTAAAGGAAGTAGGAGACTTGGGTTGCTTAGGAAGCAAAATAACCAGTGATGGGCGAAGCAAAGAGGATATAAAAAGTAGGTTAGCACAGGCAAGAAAAGCATTTCTACAGAAATAGAACCTGTTGACATCGAATATAGATTTAGGTATTAGGAAGTAATTTTGGAAAGCCTTTGTCTGGAGCGTGGTGCTCTATGGAAGTGAAACTTGGACTGTTGGAGCAGCAGAATAGAGAACAATTGAAGCGTTTGAAATGTGGTGTTACAGGAGAATGATGAAGATCAGATGGGTGGATAGGGTTACAAATGAAAGGTATTAAGACGATTGGGACATGAGAGACGTTTCTGGTGAATGCTAATGAAGAGATCGTTTTAACCTTGAAGCAATAATCACCATCAAAATAATTTCTATGTACTTTCTCTTCAATGAGTAATTTATTACACTTGGGCGTCCAATCTTCATCCACTGTATTTATTGTTATGGATTGACTGCATTAATGGGCCTCCCTACCTTGAAAGGTCAAATAATAAAGCTTTCAAGAATGATGAAGCCCATACGTCTTGTTTTGCTGCTGCCAACTGTGTTAACGATGTAAGTGATCGTAAATCCTAGGGAGGTAATGTTTTCTAAGTGGCTTGTACTGCAGTCCCAAGAGTAACGTCTACTCAATTTATTGCCATGGCTGAAGCTCGTTAAGAGGCAATAAACTTCCTACATTGATGAGCAAGGACGACCAGATCGCAGTGGATAACAACCATTGGTCGCCTACTTGATTATGCCCATCCATTCACTGACTACCGGCGTAATAACCTAGTGCACACAAAAAATATATAAATTCGTATTCATGTAGGAACAAGTAGTTCCGTGAAGAACTAAATCCTAGTTTCATATATCCTACAGTACTTATGTTAATTGCCACTATCAACATTCAACATTTCAGTTTGATTGCGGTAACAGATTCGTAGATATTGAGAACCGAGTAAATATTGCGAATGGTCGCCATGTTTGATTTTTATATATGTACGTCTTAGAGTTATGTGCCGTTACATGAAGATTATTGTGTACGTGTAGGCCTAATATTCAAATTTCAATCGCATGATTAGGACACAAGAAGTAAATACGGGATTTAAAAATTTCGTATAGCTGCCATCTTGTGCTTATGGAAACAATTGAAATAAAGTAGATGCCAGTGGATTACCATTTGTATAAGGATTTACTGTACCAAGCTACACTGCACTCAGATGGTTAAATTGCGAGAAATGTCCATGTCAATATTTATATTTCGCGTCGCCACCATGTTGGATTTGTGATCAACAGGGTATTGAAAGCCCTATAGGTGAGCTTATGCTCATAGCCCCTAAGAACTTTAAAAAAATCAGTTTGATTGCTGTAATAGATTCGTAGATATTGAGAACCGTCTAAATATTTCGGATGGTCGCCATGTTGAAGTGTTATATGTATAGGCCATAGAGACACGTACCATTAAAGGAAAATTATTGCGTAGGCTCATTATTAAAACTTTCACTTCGATCTCATGAATACGACACAAGAAATAAAATCTTAATTTTAAAATTCGCACAGCCGCCTTCTTGAGGTTATGTAAACTATTGAACTAAATTAGATACCAATGCATTACAATGTGTATAAACATTCGCTGTACCAAGTTTCATTGCGTTTGGATCAATAATCGCGAGAAAAGTATATTTAAAACTTTCAACTTCGCTTGGCCGCCATGTTCGTTTTGTAGTTAACCGGTTATTTGAAAGTCTCATAGCTTAACTTCCAGTAGTGCCCTTTATCTCCGTACAAAATTTCAGGATGATACCGGTAATAGTTTCAGAGACAAAGAATGCCTGTGAAATATTTCGCACAGCCGCCATCTTGAGGTTATGTAAACAAATGAACGAAGTTAGATTTCGGTGCATTACAATGTGTAACATCGCGAGAAACTTCTATTTAAAAGTCGCAACTTCGCTTGGCCGCCATGTTGGTTTTGTAGTTACCAGGTTTTCAAAACTCACATAGTTGAAATTCTAGTACCGGTAGTTTCCTTTATCAACGTACAAAATTCCAGGGTGATATCGGTAATAGTTTCGGAGATTTTGAATGCTGGTGAATTATTTCGCATAGCCGCCATGTTGGATTGGTGAGACGTAACAAAATTTGAAAGTTACGGTCGGGGTCGTCCGGAATAGTGCTATGAACTTACCGAGCTTCATTGAAATCGCTCCTCTTGCCGTTTAGACTTTATTAAGGGGGACACACACACGAATCACGTACATACGCACACACACACAGACACACGGACAAATGGTGATCTCATAAGCTTTTTTTTTTTTGTCATAAATGAAAATAGGTTACAAAATTCATGTTTTTTTATTGCCAAAAGATTATTTTACGGCATTATTTCTTCGTCTTAAAAATACGAAGTATATACGATTTTAAATGTTCTGAAGATGTTTTCCTTATCGATAACCTCACACATCTTGCAATGGAGGAAGAATTGGTTTGTTTCCGAGTTTCATACGAACATGAATATAAAATATGTTTATGACAAAGATATTTTTAAAGATCATACATTTACTAATACGGTACCAAGAAAGAAGCAAAAGCAAATCCGAACTGGACTCTAACTTTGTTCAGCTCTACATAATGAACACAGAGTCTGCTACGCTACCACTTACGCTACGAAGACAACGGATAGAGCGTGTTCTATTTAATTAAGTAATAGTACATTATGCAACGATCCTATAATTGCAATAATTGAGACACGAGTATGTTTATAATTTCCATACGAGTGTCATAATTACCATTATAGGCGAGTTGCATACGACTGTTTATGTTCGACGATAATTATTATAACTATTTTATGTTCGAACCAAAATATTCATAAATATCAGTCGAGATTTCGCCTGTTTTATGTACTGAACAGAGCGCATGCGACGCAGAGAATGCCTTGTATTTGACCATGGCCTCCTCGTTTAGCCTACTATGACACTAGGCCAGGCAGTGAAATTTAAATTAGAAGGCCTTGGAACTCAGCGCAGGTGCGATGCTATCCTTATTTAATTGGACAAACAACTGTTTCTTGAGCTGGGATTCGTGGGAGAAACTGTTTCATAATGAAAAATAGTGTTATAATGACCCTCATTATGATACAGTTTTCTGACATATAATAGTCAGGGTCGAACATAAACAATGTATACACACACAACTGCCAGTTCTCCTAAATACTTTGTTCATATCATTTTAACCCTTTTCCATGAATAAGGTCTTCTATATTTCCCTTCCTTTATAAATATGGTTGGTTGGTTCCTCAGTTTAGGGGCTGCGACAACGCGGTCATGTAGTCCCGTGTTCTTTGGGTGTGTGTAGTATCTGTCTGATAACTGGTGTTAATTGTGATGACTGTATTAGTGTTTGTTATCTGCTTTTTAATTCAAGTAATGACCGGATTTTTTTGAATTTTTCAAATAGTTCCTACTTTAGCCGCCAAACGCCACCGTCAACGACTACTAGTTCAGAACTTGGCTACTAGACGCCACCGCAGTCGGCTCTTGGCGAGGAACGTAGGAACCTAAGAGCGTTGTTTACATTCTTAACCTATAATTTAGCTTCCACAGGTGTCATTAGTGGAAGGTTTTTTTAACATGCCATAAATCTATGACATGGGACCGCTGGCTTTACTTCCCCTCCGAAAGAAGGCATACTGAGGGATTTTTAACACTCTTAAAAATCCGACGACTTTGGCCGGGTTTTAACCCGCGATCTAGGGCATAGAATCTCAGCATGCTACCAACTACGCCACCGAATCCGCCCTTTATAATTATGTTTCAGAAAATCTCAAGGAAGCCTCGCAGACAACGATCAGTGCTACACGCTTCTTAATCTGTCTGACATGTTTCTTCAGGGTGAAACCGAGTTTACGCATGCGCGAGAGCCGTAAACCATATTTAAGTAATTACGAACCCGAATGGTCTACAAATGCATCGACGATAACCATTCATTAACTCTTGTATTTAAGTTAAATACGAACTAATGGGGCCAGTGAAGGATGAAGGAGAGTGTAGGTAAAGGAAAAAACCTTGAACTTCAGGAATTGTGCAAATCGCTGGACATTGTGGCAGTGATTAATGAGAGGAGGATGAAGTGGTATGGACACGTAATGCGTCGAGAAAGCCAGATAACCAGGCAGGTGGTGGGAGAGGACATCAGAGGCAAAAGACCAAAGGGAAGACCAAGGCTGAGATGGATTGATGGGGTCAGATTGAACATGAGCAGGATGGGACCAACCGGAGAAGAATACATCGACCGAAGAAGGTGGAAGAAGCTGATTGGAGAGGCCAAAGACCGACTACGGTTTGTGTGGCCAACCTAGTAAGTAAGTAAGTAAGGAAGGAACTAACTAACTGATCGTTAGTAAAGAGTTAGTGAAAACGACCCATAGACTTAGTCTGATAGTCGTAGTCGTAAAATATTTGTGAGTCCCTTCCAGCCGCTATGAAGACCTCCTGCCACCTCTGTTTACCCTACTAAAATAAAAATCTTAGAGCTTGAGGGATTTAGCCTTTATTGACCTTCTGGTGATATGCCAGTCAATATTACCGCCATAAATCTGGCGTCATAAATCGAAATTTCCAAACTCACCGTAAAGTATAGTTATAAAAAATATATGGGTGCTTCTTCTTCCCTAAAGAAGCGTGCATTTTAGTACCATTACGGGCCTGCGGGTTTGCGCTCTATACTCACACTTTTGATGTTCATTTTATGCTTATGATAATAATAATAATAATAATAATAATAATAATAATATCGTATGGCCTCGGGTGCCAAGTGCAAGCTTTGTAATTTGACACCCAGAGGGTAGCTTGCATGTCGAATTTCGTTGTTCCTTGAATCACTATGAAAGTCAAGGAAGTTAGATATCTAAGCTCCTTGAACACTATAGCGCTTTCTAGTAGAGAAATGAGGAACTTTGTGTTGGCGGAAACTCCCGAGATTAATTTTGCCATTATGAACACGGTCTACTGAATTCAAATGGGTTCTTTGACATGCCAACTTCGTATGACATGCGTGTCGTATTTTTGCCGTCTTTCAAAAATCACTTACCACGGCCAGGAGCGAACCTGCAATCTTGGGGGTTAGTAGACCGACATGCTATCCACTCACCCACCGTGGCAAGTTATGCTTATGATAGAGGAATATAGACAACAATTTGAAATTTAGAAAACCATTGAAAGGATTGTCATGATCCTCCTTGTTATACAAGGAGGTCAAATATCTAAGCTCCTTGAACATTATAGCGCTTTCTAGTAGAGAAATGAGGAACTTGACCTGTACATTTCGAATTATTTGAATTGTTCGAATAATTTCGAATGTTAATATTTGATTCAAACATACGAATAGTTCGATTGAAAATGAAAATCCACAGCCTGCTTCCAGTCGACCGACCGGGTCAGGAATGGAATGAATGAAGCCCCCATCTAGCGGCGAGGATATGAACTGCGCCGGCTGCGGAAGCCTGTCGAACTCCTCTTAGGCAATGATTAAATGGAGGACAGATGACATAAAGAGTGGAGAGTGTTGAAGGAATTAAATTTTGACAGGGAAAATCGGAGTACCCGGAGAAAAACCTATCTGCCCCCGTTTTGTCCAGCATCGATCTCACATGGAGTGACTGGGATTTGAATCACGGACCCAGCGGTGAGAGGCCGGCGTACTGCCGCCTAAGCCATGGAGGCTTAGTAGTTCGATAATTCGAATTAATTATTACAGGTGCGGCTCCTGATTAAAAGTTTAGGGTGGGCCAGATGTTATTATTGTTGTTTCATATTAAATATTGTTATATATTTGTCAATTATTGTTGACAAAATTGCCATTATCATGATTCCACACAACACAACATTTGAAACAAGTTTTAGTGAATAGTTGATGCATTAAAAACTGTTCTCACATGGCACTTTATTTATAAATATATTCTCTCCTGTGCTTGGATGAAGCAAATTTATCTGCTTGGTTGATGAGGTCGTAAATTTTTAATTTCTAACTTTGTGTTCAGAGCTATAGAAGAAAATAGATTTGTTAATAAAAAATCCACTTTCATTTTCCTATGTCGCATACAGTCGACTAAGTACCGTGCCACAAAAGTTAAAAACACATTTATACAGTAGAAATTAACTTCATCCACAGAACTCACTAAAATATTTGTTCTGTACTTGGAACACCAGACAACTGAAAATGTATAAATATATTTTTGTCTTATGTCAGCAAGCTGCGAACAATAGCTGAATACCTGTTAACGGGTGTGGGATGGGGTGGACCCTTCTCCCTTAGTCCAGTTTAACAGAGACAGAAGCAGGAAATGAAATGGAGAGATCTTCTTTTTCGCTTCAAAGCAACGCTATGGGCCCAATCTGCTGGCCCTTGAGGAGTGAGAATCCCCTTCATAACACTGACGAATTCGCGTGCAAGACAGTGCCCACTGTTTCCTCACCTGGCCCATGAAGCCATATAGGCTAGACCTACTTTACATGGACCTTTCTATGGAGCGCCCCACACTATGACGATACACCGCACGAGACTGTCAGGATCTTAAGCTACGGATGAGTTATATACCGGTACTAGCAGTAGTGCCCGGCTTCGCCTGGTGGATTTATTTGTTTTATGGATGATAATGAATACTACTACAGAACTGGCACATAATACTTAAACTAACAGAAACAAATATTTAAAAAATATATATTTTTGTGGTGGTGGTGGTGGTGGTGGTGATGGTGGTGGTTGTAGTGGGGGTGATAAGTAGTACAGTATAATGGACGTAACATTCAGGTCAATTTCCCGTAATGATAATTATGAATAGGGAAACAGCTATTTACTAACTACAGCACTGGCACATGTAATTTACAAACAAATGTATAAAATAATAGAAAGAACAGTAAGTGAAACAAAAGACACTGCCTAGGGCCTATATCTCATTGGCTGTTAGAAATGTAGAGACCAATAGAGTCGTATTTTGTCGCATAGCGCCGTAGGAAAATAATCAGAACTCTTTGGCAAACTTCGGCTGTCCCGAGCTACTGAGGTAGCAATAGTATCATTTATCGCCACAAAGCGCTTAACGAAAAGTTTCGGAATAAATGAAGGTAAATTTGAAAGCACCAACGCTTATTGCAGCTGAAAACCTCAATGTACTGCACTAACACCATTGCACTTATACAGAGACATAATATTTTCATGATGATAACTGTTTAAAGGGGCCTAAGAAATCTTTTTGCACTAATTACCCCCCGTGACTGCAATTTATAAACAGCGCAAGATGCAACTATTTTCGCAATTCTGCACCAGAACACTGGTAGGGGTGACGTGATGCAGCCCGAACTGCCCGTCAACAATAGACTTATTAAAATACTCTTACAGTTACACTACTACGGACATGAAAGGTTCTAGGGCCTTAATACGTGGTTTTCAAGTTCATTTTGTCTGTTATTCTAAATGTAGGGAATGGGGAGCGTTGTCCAAAATATCAAGTGAACAGTGATACCAGCAGGGTTTCAAAGTGTATGTAAAATTTGGTGCATTTAAGAGAAACGGTGTAGATTTGTGATGAAGGGCCTAAATGCAGGGAATGGACGGGTCTGTCCAAAATTTCATGCAGACAGTGTTACTCGCAGGGTTCCAAAGGGTAAGTATACAAATTTCCGTTCAGATCGGTGAAACGGTATGGATGTGTGCTAAAGGGCCTAAATTCAGGGAATAGAGTGGTCTGTCCGAAATTTCATGTAAACAGTGTTACTCGCAGGGTTCCAAAGGGTAAGTATACAACTTTTGGTTCAGATTGGTGAAAGGGTATAGATTTGTGCCAAAGGGCCTAAATGCAGGGAATGGACTAGTCTGTCCAAAATTTCATGCAGACTGTGTTACTCGCAGGGTTCCAAAGGGTAAGTATACAAATTTTGGTTCTGATCAGTGAAACGGTGTAGATTTGTGCCAAAGGGCCTAAATGCAAGGAATGGAGTGGTCTGTCCGAAATTTCATGTAGAGTTATTCGCAGGGTTCCAAACGGTAAGTATACAAATTTTGGTTCAGATCGGGGAAAAGGTGGTGATATGAACCAAAGGGCCTAAATGCAGGGAATGGACTGGTCTGTCATAAATTTCACGTAGACAGTGTTACCATCAGGGTTCCAAAGGGTAAGTATACAAATTTGGTTCAGATAGGTGAACCGGTGTACGTATCACTAACCATAACGCCAGCGCATGCGGATAGAGCTTTTTCGGGAGCACTTATTCTACCGACTTACTGAACAAAAATCAATATTGAAGGTTACCTGAGAGGTGTAGCCTAATACTACATAGCCTAAGCTATTCCTCTTGAATCAGGCAATCATAAAAAAAGAGAATTTTTCGAATCGGACTGGTCGTTCCAGAGATTAGCGCGTGTAAACACATAAACACACAAACTCTTCAGATTTATTATATTAGTATAGATAATGAATTCTCGTTAGATATTCTAGAAGGATAAAACAGTTATTTTAAGTTGAGTTTCTGCAATTTAAAGTAATTTTAAAATACATTAATTAAACAAATTCTTTGCAATGCTGCTGAACGGCCTTGGGTGGGTAGGGCCCATTCGGCCCTTAATGACGCACCGTCCCTGAATTATTATATTTGAATTGCAGTCAATTGCCATAACGGGATATTTTATAATAATGTTATTGATTTTACGTCCCTTTTAACTACTCTGGCTTTTAGAGACGCCGGGGTGCCGGAATTTTGCCCCGAAGGGGATCTTTAACGTGCCAGTAAATCTACTGACACGGCTCCCTCGCATTTGCGCACCCCCAAATGCCAGCTGACTGCGCCAGGATACGAACCTGCAACCTTGTGTCCAGCAAGCGAGAACGTTACCGCTGAGCCACGCAGCCAGCCGGCGGGATATTTTAATTGGACGCCTTTTGGGCTCCCCATTAATTTCCACATCAAGTAGTTCGAAATCTGGCTATAGAAATACCACTGTCACTGACACCTAGCGGCGAAAGTTAGAACTTGATAGAAGTGTTTCTAACAAAATAACCTACAAACTTAGCTGAACACTACTAATTGTAGTGGTAGGTTCTTTTACAAGCCATAAATCTATGACATGGGCCCAGCTTTACTTCCCTCTCCGAAGAAAGGCAGATTGAAGGATTTAAACGCTCTTAAGTATCCGGGTTTGAACCCGCGACCTTGGGCATAGCAGTTCAGCATGCTACCGACTGTGCCACCGAAGCCCCAACTCATCACAGAGAAGAAGTCAGCCTGAACGAAGTGATGTAGTGATGAATTTTGGTATTTTTAGAAAAGTACCTTTTGTAATACAGGGCGCCCGAGAATGTTCTCCGCAGTGGTTACGTGCAGCTGTGAGTGGTTGCCTCATCGGTTTAGTTGGTTGCACGGTGTCTTTGACAGGGTGAATCCCACACATGTGGGCTGTAGCCTGTCGAAATCGTCAGTTTGTAATGCAATTAGCGAGCGTATGTGTCATCAGCACTTCCAGCATCTGTAATGAATGGCTGTGGTGAGTACAAAGTATAGGCTACTGTTTGCTTGTTATCAGGGAACATAGCGATGACAGAAAGCATTTTGCACATAAGTCAAGCAGCATTGCGCGTCATAGGAGCTCATGTTACCACGGACAGTTAAACGATGACTGAGCCTACTTGAGCTGAGTCATATCCTACTCGCGCAACTGTACCTGTCAACGAAGCAGGCTGACGTGTGGCACAAATAAACAAAGAATAGTTCCCATCTCGACCGCCGGCAATCATTTCGTGAAAGGCTAATATGTTGTAAGCAGCAGCCGTGCTGCCAACGTAACTTCTGTAGATAGCTCTCGCAGACGCATGTAGGCGCTGCGGGGAACATTCACGCACTCACTGTATATGTTCCGGGTGGTTTGAAAAGCTACCTAAAGTGTTTTTAATTTTAATTACTATAATTAATTTTTTCGCTTAATTTTCAATCACTGGTCACTCATCTCGCAAATTAATCAAACACTCGAATTTTGAAATAGCTCTATTAGTAAAATCATGCAAATGCTCGAATAAAAATAATAAACATACAATCAAAGAGAAAAGAAAGCATAAAGGGAAAAATAATAAGTGAAATAAAGAGAGAGCAAGTGATGTTTGTTTGGAATGATATTTATTTATAAGTAGGGCTCGGATGTTTAGGGAAATCATATATTTTGCTTTGCCTCTATTTTCATGCCCGTTTGGTTTCTGATGCATATCAACTGATTATCGTCACAATATTGATATTGATATGTAAATTGGCCAGGAGATCACTAGGATTGTTTTGCCGCCAGAAGTCTGTTGCTCGCTTAGCACCACCCAGGGGACACGTGTAGGGTATCTTAGGGTATACATGTACTGATTGGTTCAACAAATGGAAGTTATCTCCAAATCCGAAAAAGTGCTTCAATGTGTCTTTCTCACTACTGAAATCTAGAAATCAGGCGGACTATATAATATGTGGAAATAAATTGGATACGGTTTCTCAGGTAAGAGATTTAGGTATTATTCACGATGATAAACTGTCATTCTCTCCCCACATTGACCATATCAAATCTCGCGCAATGCGCAGTCTCGGCATTCTATACAGATTCACAGAAATTAAAGACCTCACTGCACTTAAATTATACTTCACCGCATACGTTCTCCCTATCCTAGATTTCTCTTCTCCAATTTGGTCTACTTCGGCTATAACCAATATTTCTAAATTGAACAGTGTCTTTAATTTCTTCATATCAATTGTCAAAGCTCGCAATCCTTCACTAAGGCACTTTGCCAAATCCGACATTCTAAATCAGCTCAATTTACTCGACCTGAGAAGCCGTCTACAACTTACTGACCTGTGTTTCCTACATAAAATTATGAATGGTTACACAAAATGTAACATGCTCTTAAGCTACTTCCCACTTGATGTTCCCTCCCGTTCAACACGCCAGAACCATTTACACCACATACCTCGCCCACGTCTTGAAGTACAGAAGCGCTCTATTTTCCACCGTCTACCTACCCTTAGCAACTCCCTTCCAAATATCGACATATTCTCTCCCTATCGAACATTCAAACATAACATTAGAAGATCCCTTTCACCCTCAATTCCTAACCCCTCACCCTCCTAATCACTCACTACCCCAATCACTCCCTGCGTCCTTCCCGAGATTTATCCCTTCTGCCATCACTGCCAATTGTTACCTGTTATTGTTGTTGTTGTTGTTATTGTTTGTTTTTGTTAATATTATTTGTAATTGTTAAAATATTAGTGTAAAATGACCTTTTCATGGTTGTATCTAATAATTATTAAATAAATATCACAAACTCCACAACACCACCAAGTGGCTTCCATCTACCCCGGAAAACATGGTCAACGCTAAACAGGATAAGAACAAACCATGGTAGATGTGCATATCTTCTCTACAAATGGGGATATATATCTTCACCAGAATGCAGTTGTGGTGATCCCAGGCAGACCATACGGCATATAGTGAATGACTGCCCGACGCATTCCTACAGTGGCAACTTCAGTGACTTTGTGGAAGCAGGCCCAGCTGTGATAGACTTTATTAACAACTTGAAAGTGAAACTGTAAATAATGTAAATACACATCTATTTTTGACTAATGTTGATATGTACAGCCAAACGCTAAATAAAATCGTCACAATACAGTGGTTTTTATTTGTCATATACTGTAAATGCATATTTCGAACATTTTTTACCATTAGGTCATATTTTATGCATTGTTTTGGTAAGAACGTCATATTTCGGTAGTTTGACGGCAGCAGTAGGTGTGCAATCATCCTCAACTTACCGAACGGGAACTAACTTAGTGTTTACAGAAATAGACTGGAAATAACCACTAAAACATGTATATTCAGAAGATTAATATGGAAATAGGAATAGAAAATTTAATTAACAATTTAATCTCGAAGGGATTGTCGCTTGGATTTATAATTAAAATTTTAAAAGAACGGCCATATTTAGATCAGTCATTTTCAGGTCATATTTCGTCATTTTAGGTCATATTTGCTTGCATATTGGTACTATTATTAGGTTTTAAACATCCGAGCTCTATCTATAAGGATCATGTTGAAAGAGAAAGGGGTTAACTCGCATCCGATGACTTGGATTCACCCCTGCTTCGTACAACTCGTCCACTGGACATGACTGAAGCTTCTAGGCCTCCTAGCCTATTTAGTCGGTGAGAAAAACACCCCCATTCAAAGAAACAATTTGATGCTCCTTTAATTTTCCAATTTTCGGTATGAGACTTCCCACGATGGTAGATTTTTTTTTCTCCGTCATAAAATCAGGTAAACTTTCTGGATTCACTCGCCCGTTTTCATATAAATTGCATTGTGTTTCAGTGGTGAGAGAACAAAGACAGTGGTTACTCGTCGCCCAACGTGCTGTCGACATCGCATGTTAAAACTGTGCATGTAATCGTCTTGAGCTCGGCGCAGTTAAGAGAAGGGGTTCTCCTCCAGCACTCCGGCTCCCTGCTACTCATACTCTACCGCGACCTTGAAGCCTCACCACGTACTGTCCGTACTCTAGTAAAACAGTTTTGTGTGTGATAACTCCAAGGCGAATTTAACCCTTTACTAGGGCAAAACTGTTTGTTGTTGTTGTTTTTTTTTTTTGGGGGGGGGGGGGGTGTATTAACATTTCAATTTTGATTTTAATTCTTCTTCTTTTTGCGTTTTCCCCATTATAGAGCGCGCTTGAATTTGTTTTTCGGCTTGATGATATTCGCCTTCCTATCTTCCCAAAATCTCTTCATGAAGTCACTGTGCTGCTTCTTCCGTTCTTCTGTCCACTTGGTTCCAGTCCTGCCACTAGTTTTCACCCTAAACTTGTGCTTTGTTACTGCGGTCCTGAAGACTTTGCGGTTTCTAAGAATATTTTCTACGATGTTCAACTCTTGCAGGTCCTCTCTTGATTCATCCAGCCAGGCTATCCTTGACTTCTGAGAATTTATTACATTGAATAACCTTTTTCTAAGTCTATAATCGTCCATCCTGAAGAGGTGTCCATAAAATGTTAAACGTCTTCTTCGTACAGTGTTGCTGAAACTATCTGTGTGACGGTATAGATCTGAATTTCGTCTTTTAATCCAAATTCCGTTTTCTTGTGTGGGGCCGAATATTTTTCTAAGAATTTTATGTTCTTGCTTTTCTATAATTGCAATTTTAGAATGACCTCCTAAAGCTATGGTTTCTGAAGCATATAGAGCTTCCGGTAGTACAACTGTTTTGTAGTGTTTCAGTTTTGCATTATGTGACATTACTCTTTTATTATAGTGATCCCAGTCAGTCTGAATGCTCTATGAAGTTTTGAGGCTCTTTCTGTGTTGGCCAAACTGTCCAATCCTGAAGGAAGAATTATTTCTCCAAGGTATTTAAAAAATTCTACTTGGGATATTGCTCCATACGCTGTTTCTATTTTTAGCCTATTTTCAATTTTGAAAAAATAGTCTTATGAGATCACCTTTTGTCCGTGTGTGTGTGCGTGTGCGTGTGTGTGTGTGAGTGAGTGTGTGTGTGAGGTGTGTGTGTGTCCCCCCCCCTAATAAAATCTAAACGGCTGGAGCGATTTCAGTGAAACTCGGTAAGTTCATAGCACTATTCCCGGCGACCTCGACAGTGCCCTTTAAATTTTGTTACGTCTCACCAATCCAACATGGCGGCTGTGCGAAATATTTTACTAGCATTCAATATCTCCGAAACTATTACAGATATCGCCCTGAAATTGTGTACGGTGATAAAGTGCACTACTAGAATTTCATCTATGAGACTTTCAAAAACCTGGTGACTACAAAACCAACATGGCGGCCAATGGAATTTGAGACTTTTAAATAAACTTTTCTCGCGATTTAACTATCCAAACGTAATGAAACTTGGTACAGCCAATGTTTATACACATTGCAATGCACTGGTGTCTAATTTAGTTCAATTTTTTACATAACCTCAAAATGGCGGCTGTGCGAAATATTTCACTGACATTCTATATCTCCGAAACTATTACAGATATCACCCTGCAATTTTGTACGGTGATAAAGGGTACGGATACAAGTTTACCTATGTATAATTCATAAACCTGTAAAGTACAAAACGAACATGGCGACCAAGCGAATTTGAAATATTTTAATAGACTTTTCTCGTGAGTTAACTCTCTGAGCGCAGTGAAATGTGGTACAGAAAAAGATTTTGCAAATTGTAATGTACTGCCATCTAATTTAATTCAATTGTTTACATAACCTCAAGATGGCAGCTGTGCGAAATTTTAAAATTAAGTTTTTATTTCTTGTGTCGTAATCATGCGATCGAAGTGAAAGTTTGAATAATGAACCTAGGCAATAAGTGTCCTTGAATGGTACATAACTCTATGGCCAATACATATAACAATCCTAAATGGCGAGCTTCCAAATTATTTAGACGGTTCTCAATATCTATGAATCTTTTACAGCAACCAAACTGAAATTTTTATGTTCATAGAGACTATGAACATATGTTCACCTATAGGACTTTCAGTAACCTGGTGAGCACGAATCCAACATGGCGGCGACGCGAAGTATAAATATTTAAATGGACGTTTCTCGCGAATTAACTATCCGAGTGCCGTGAAACGTTGCACGTTAAATGCTTACACAAATGTTGATCCACTGGCATCTAATTTATTTCAATTGTTTGCATAATCACAAGATGGCTGCGGTGCGTAATTTGAAAATCTCGTTTTTACTTCTTGTGTTCTAATCATGCGATTGAAGTTTGAATACCACACGTACACAAAAATCTTAATATAATAGTACAAAAATAAAAATCCAACCTGGCGACCATCTGAAATATTTCGACGGTTCTCAATATCTACGAATCTGTTACAGCAATTAAACTGAAATTTTGTATGTTGATAGAGGCAATTAACATGAGCAGGATATATGAAAATAGGCTGTATAGTTCTTCACGGAACTACTTGTTTCTTTCTTGTTCTTTTGCTGAAAAATCTGCATGTACTGTTTTTTTTCAAATGATATTTTAAGGCCTGCTTGTGATGCTATTCTGTATAATGTCTCAATAGCATGCTTAGTTTCTTCTTCGTTCCTAGTTATAATCGCTAGGTCATCTGCGAAAGCCAAGCATTTCACATTGATTTTGTTTCCAGCAGTTCCTATGCTAACGCCTTTGATGTTCTTTTCCCACTCTCTGATGACTTTATCTAGAACCAGGTTAAATAGAAGGGGTGAAAGTCCGTCGCCTTGGCGAACACCTGTTCGTACTTCAAAAGAGTCAGAAATTTCCCCAAGAAACTTCACCTTCGATGTTGTATTGGTGAGAGTCTGACGAATCAGTTCTATGGTCTTCCTGTCCACTTGAAGTTCTTCTAGCGTCTCAAACAGGGTCTGCCTGTCCACAGAATCATATGCTTTCTTTAGGTCCACAAAGGTGACAATTGTGGGGTTGGATCTGCAGATCTTCAAAATCATCTTCAGATTCCATATCTGTTCAGCATGAAACGGTTTCTTTAGGCCTTACTGTTGGGTGTAAAAGTGTAACGCTTTTACTCTGACTATGATATGTTGTATTAATGGGCGCCAAGACCTCAACGCTATGTTGAAATCAAAATTTATATTTAACAACACCTAGCTCTGGCAGAACACCTTTAAGAATCTTTACACTCAGCTCGTGGTATGATTTGATCATTAACCCAACTAACAATTGTATCAGGAGAAGGAATTTGGTCTATATCTAATGCTACCTACTGAAAGCAAAGATTGCATGGTTATAAGAAATGAATTTATTATATATAAAAAACGAGTATAGCACAATTAATAATAATAATAATAAGTTTTAAATTGGAGCGTTGCGACTTGAATATTACCGCTAGAGAATTACGTGAAAACGGAGTCGGATGAATTACTGATTTTACTACTATTCCCAAGCTAGGAAGTTACTGAAATACTGAATATGAAACAAAGAAACGAGAGATTATGTAGTTCTGAGTCATTCGCGCTTACCATTGGAAATTGCCGTAGCATTTCCCTCGTACTTGATGTTGAAGAGACCTTCCCACAGCCTTCTGGACGTCGTCATCTTCTTCGTTAGTTGAAGAGATACTTGTAGATATGTTAAGTTATGGTCCGATCACACCGGAACCAACCACACGAGCAACCACAATGGTCAAGTTTTACAAAGATAATCGCCTTGCCTCCTCGGCGCGCAAACCATATATGCACTTGTCGCATCCCCTCTCCGGTGCCTTCTTCTAGTCGCCCGGTCTCCTCTGATTGGCTGGGCTACCACGCGATCTTCCCAACCTCCGGGTCAATACACTCGGCGCGACGAAGATGTCGATTACCGTTCCAGGCCATTTCGCCTTTTCTTGATGCAGCAACCCCGCTTGCGTCACGCTTCTCGACAAGAATAAGCCTGTAGCCGGATTCCCAGTGACTCATCTCTCTCACAATACCCTAACTGACAAAACTCCGTAAAATTCCGTAATCATATAATTTTCCGCGATAATGTTGTTCGTAATAATTCGCTTGATAGTGTTTTCTATAATATCGAAAACCTATCTGTATACTTATAATCTTATAAAAAAAAACTCCAAAAAATACCTTAATAATAATAAGTTGTTACATGAAAACTTCTCTTGGCTGAACAATTTTCCGCGTAAATAAATATTGAATGGCTTCCTACTGACTTATGTCAGTGGCGTAAAATACCCTCGAAAATCACGTTACATATTCGCCTCGGATCATCGGATGATTTACCGTGACGACGGTCCATCATGCGATTATCCCAGACACGTTAACAAAATCGCCATTCAAAATACATATTACATAAATTAAATCACCCTAAATTACATATATATACACTCATAATTTTCTTTACGCACTTTGCGTCAAAGTCTGTTGTCATTTTGGATTGCCCTGTGCAATCAGTCCAATGTTTTTCATTTAGATTAATGTTCCACGGATATGTCCGCCTCTCAAATATCTCTATGTTGGGAAAGATATACACTGTGTATATATGATGTCACATCACACGCATCAAAGGTGTTCTGATATATATATATATATATATATATCACCACATAACTTCCGAATATCACTGGAGGTCGCTTCCTTCTGGTGAAACATAATCTCACTGATCTCACTGAGCACACGATCACACTATTGTGGCAGCGCATCGTGACTATAATACTTAATCTCTCTGTATATTAGACATAATTAATATTGACTTCTGAAAAAAAAACAGTAAGTGCGCATTACATATAACACCAAATATTTCTGTGCCGTAATCGCCCTGTCTTCTTAAGTTCCCGTAGACCAAATTCTACTAAATACTAGTTCACAACTCAGACCAGTTCTCCTCACTCAAATAATACCTTTGAACTAATTACCTTAAATTACACACCTACAACTCCTTCATGGCGAGGCCGTAAACAGAAATCACGTGTGCTGTTAAGTATGAGTTTCATGAAGGACTGTCTCGCCTTCTAGTGTCCCATCTTTTGTCTCGTGGACGCCTTAAGCAAATATACCCTGTTCAAGCGCTCACCCATCTCTAGGAGACAAATGGGAATTCACCAGCGGTACCAAATTCTGGCCTTGGTGTATCGAGACATTTTAGTGCTCAAGAGCATCCGAGAGACCCGTCATATTTCGCTGTACATTAAAAACTCTCAATTACTTACATACTACCCCCTGTGTGATTTCTGATACGCCTTCCTCGAAGACCAGATCTTCCCCGCACCAAATACCACACTTACTCATTTGATAGGCTGGCTCGCCAGCTAAAAACACTTACTTTATGACATACTTTCGTAGACTATGTATATTATACGTTCCGTATAATCTGTTTCCCTTACTATCCTCCAGCACATATGCTGTTTTGCCAATACGTTTGGAAACTATAAATGGGCCCTCGTAGAGATAAAAGAACTTGGGCATGACTTTCTCTAGCTTATTTCCAACCTAGCCAGTGGCTCCCTTAACTTAACGTCATCACGTTGCCCCACTAGCATATTTCTCAGTGTCTGTAACGATGCCCTGTTGCTACTGTCCACACATGCACATAATAAAATACCGTCCTCTGCTTTAACCATAGGATAATCCCTACATAAATTAGTGTCCCTTGATAGCATGTCTGCAAGAATGTTATCTTTACCTTTAATACATTTTACTGTGAATTCGTATTCGTGCAGAGCAAGAATCCACCTACTAACTCTGTTAGAACTGAGTTTACAAGTCCTCATATACAGTAATGCATGGTGATCTGTATGGATCTCAAATTTCCCCCCTACTAAATACATTCTAAATTTCCCCAAACTGAAAACAATACCTAAAAGCTCTAACTCAGTAATCGTGTATCTTTTCTCTGCTGCTGTCAGTCCTCGCGAGGCTAAAGACACAATGCACAGATTATCTTCATCATCTTTCTGACATAATACTCCAGCAATGCCTATATGAGAAGCATCTGTCATAACCACATATTCCTTATCTTTCAAAGGATATTTCAGCACTACAGCTTTCTCCAAACCTTCCTTCAGCGCTCTAAAAGCCTGATCATGCTTGGACTCCCATCTCCACCGAGTCCCACTTTTGAGCAATTCCCTGAATGGTTCTACCAACCCTGAGTATTCAAGAACGAACCTCCTGAAAAAGTTGCAAATTCCCATGTATGTTTTAACTGTTTAACATTCTGTGGCACCTCTGCGTTAAGTATCTTATTAACCCTACTTTCTTCTGGTGTTACACCTCTACTCGACACTCTATGACCTAAAAATGTCACTTCTGACTGACAGAATGACGACTTAGACAGCTTCAAAGTGAACCCTACCTGATCTAACTTCTGAAAAACTATATCTAAATGACGTAGATGCTCCTCAAAACTGCGTGAACTAATTACCATATCATCAATGTAAATGGTTACAAACTCTCCTGTGTCATCCCCTAATGCGATGTTTAAAGCCCTAATTAAAGCTGAACTACTCTTTAACCCATAAGGTGTTCTACAAAATTGATAAAGGTTATATTTATGACTAAAAGCTGTAAATGGTCTATCTTCGTACATAAGTGGCACTTGCCAAAAACTGGAACTCAAATCTACACAAGTGAAATACTTCTTCCTCTCAAATGTTTGCATTAATTACTCTATTGACATAGATTTCAGCTGATCTGAACTAATTCTACTGTTAACCAACCGAGCGTCTAAACAAATACGAACTGTGCCGTTGGCCTTGGGTACCGTGATCAAAGAATTAACATATAGACTGTTAGAGTGCTCAATAATCCCATCTTCAAGCATCTGGTTAATTTGTGCCTCAACTGCACTCTGATAAGCGAAAGGTACAGGATATCTATGTCCTGTGAATACTGACCTATCAATAACGTTCAATGAATGTGTATAGCAATTGGCCATACCAATGCGATCCTCAAAAACTCTCCTATTACACAATAACACATCATAGAGCCGAACACATTGTTCCACCTCTATATTTCCCTGAAATGCAGCATCACGTAACGAGTCCTCTAGACTACCGTTCGTAATCACACTGCCCACAAAACATGGAGAACCCCGCTCTACGGCTGGCGATATCTCATTTAAAGTACAAATCACACCTACAACACTATTTCTCTGAATATGGTCATTGAACGCTACTTCTACTTCAGAATCACCCCATTTTAATTTCAAACTCCCTACATCATAACATAAGTTACCAGACACTCTACTAAGCCACTCTGAACCCAAGATAACACTGAATACTAAATTTGGAATTACAAGACAAATCTGCTTTTCTACATGATTATTAATTGTAATGTCTACTAAAACTTGCTTAGAAATTACTTTAGACCTCTTCCCAACAGCTGTGATAACAAAAGTGCTTTTAATTGGCATCTCCGCAAAATTTACTACAGTTCCTTTCATTTTATCATAAAATGCACTACTTATGCAACTCTTCATACAACCACTATCAATTAAAACATCTGTGTACGCCTCGGACACGTTAAATTTAACTATGGGGCTCTTACCAACCACCTCCTGAATAATACCTTCGTCATTTAGTTCACGTAATAATTCATTTCTTACATTTAGGTCATAGGGTTCCTGTATAAGTGTATAGACAGGGCATGTTACAGACTGAGATTCTGACCTTATATCGCAGCCTAGTACGTGTTTAAAGCATTGCTACCGCTTGGTGTAGTACTACTCACTACTGCACTGGTCTGGTTGTTCTGGGTTGTGTTAACGGTATCTCTCTGTCCGTTATTACCATTGGTCTGATTCCCTCTTTGACCCCTGTTCTAGTTATAATTATTATTGTTATTATACCTCCCTTGGTTACCCCTAAAATCATTATTTCGGCCTTGATTTCCCCTGAAATCATTATTTCTACCTTGGTAGTTCGTACCATACCCATTTCCTCTGTACTGGTTTTGCTGATTATTATTATTATTATTTTGGTTCCCCCTATTTTGGACGTTGGCCCCTTCGCCACTGTTCCCTTGAACTTCCTGATTCCTATCCTCATTAGGCCTGTTATTATGGTTACCCTGGTTCCTACCGAAATTCTCCTCGTAACCACCTCCTCCCAGAGCATCGAATGTACTTAATAAATTTTCCACTTGTGAAATAGATTTAACATTTTGGATACAGGCAGCTTCTTTGATTCTATATGGAAAATGTCTTAGTAATAGCCTGACTACATCACTTTCCTCCTTCAAACCATCCAGATATTTACACGTCAGTACCTGTCCTAAAAAGTACTCGGTCATTGTGTAGTTTCCTCTCGGGTTATATTTCCCACACACAATTCCCTCACGATGCTGAGACAGAATTACCTCATTCCAAAATTTCTCACAAAATTTAACTTTAAAATCTGAAATATTCTCGAAATTGTCTCTGTAGACAGCAAACCAGTTTCTTGTCTCCCCTACAAACGCTTGCTCTAAAATCTCAACTACCTGGCACCATTCATTACTACCATCTTCCAACCTCTCCCCGAATTTATTTTCTATTGTATTCATGAACTCCATTGGACAACCCTGCCGATTACTGAATTTGCCTAGTTCTATTTCCCTGTGTGTGCTATTCACATAAACTGGCCTACTCGGACTATTTTCCTGCCTAAGTCTAGCTTTCAACTTCTGTTCTAATTCAGCAATTTTCTCCTCAGCTTTTCTTTCAATATTAGTTACAGTTAACCTAATGCTCCCTTCCGATGCTTCAACTTTACCACTTAATTTAGCTTGTTTCTCATTAATCTCATTAATGCTTTCCTTATTCGTCTCCCTTAAAGTATTAACTTCAGTGTTTATTTCTGCGTGTACTTTATCTATTCTTCCCCCCAGCTGTTCTTTAACCTCTTTAGTTGCTACCTGAATTTTGTCAATTTGTCCCCCCAATTGCTTTTTGACCTGCTGTGTTTCAAGTTGCACTAGTTCTTTTAAATTTTCAGCCTGTGTACTGATTCTAATTTCTAACTCCTCCTGTACTTTTCCTAATTAGCTGTCTACATCTGCAATAATCTCCTTAGCCTTCTCATCCATCACCCCTCTGATCTCCCCTCTAATCAGCTCAAATTTATCACTAATTTCCCTACTGTTTTGTTCAAGTTTAGTATTTAAACTATCGCTCAATTCCCTATTACTCTCTTTATTTTCCCTACTATTTTGTTCAAGTTTAGAGTTTAAAGCTTCAGTACTCTCTTTATTTTCCCTACTGTTTTGTTCAAGTTAAGCATTATTTTGTTCGAGTTTAGCATTTAAAGTTTCAGTACTCTCTTTATTTCCCCTACTATTTTGTTCAAGTTTAGCATTTAAAGCGTCTGTACTTATTTTATTTTGTTGCATAAACTGAAGAAGCAAACTCTCTAACCCTGCTTGACTTCTTTTGATTACCCCCTCAGTATCGGGATTTACCTCCGACATCCCTGTACTGCTTTCATTTCCAAGACTAGCCATACTGCTCTATCTTCACTATTCAACTGGTGACCACTACGCAACTTCATCTCTTCCTCAACACTACCCATGCTGATGCACACCGATAAATGAAAAACCCCCAAAATACAGGCACAGAAATATATACCCTTCTCCTTCCACAAATGTTATTAGGTTTTCGGTGTCACGTTGGTAGCGACAAGTGTAACGGTTTTCCTTGCTCCACGTTGAGCGTACATGTGAAACGGTTTTACTAGCCCTGCCTTGCACTTTGAAACACATATATAAGAAGCTCCACAGTTGAGATGACAAGTGAAACGTTTCTTGTTGCCCTCACTGTTGGGTGTACAAGTGTAACGCATTTACTCTGACTATGATATGTTGTATTAATGGGCGCCAGGACCTCAACGCTATGTTGAAATCTAAATTTATATTTAACAACACCTAGCTCTGGCAGAACACCATTTAGAATCGTTACACTCAGCTCGTGGTATGATTTGATCATTAACACAACTAACAATTGTATCAGGAGAAGGAATTTGGTCTATATCTAATGCTACCTACTGAAAGCAAAGATTGCATGGTTATAAGAAATGAATTTATTATATATAAAAAACAAGTATAGCACAATTAATAATAATAATAATAAGTTTTAAATTGGAGCGTAGCGATTTGAATATTACCGCAAGAGAATTACGTGAAAACGGAGTCGGATGAATTACTGATTTTACTATTATTCCCAAGCTAAGAAGTTACTGAAATACTGAATATGAAACAAAGAAACAAGAGATTATGTAGTTCTGAGTCATTCGCGCTTACCATTGGAAATTGCCGTAGCATTTCCCTCGTACTTGATGTTGAAGAGAGCTTCCCACAGCCTTCTGGACGTCGTCATCTTCTTCGTTAGTTGAAGAGATACTTGTAGATATGTTAAGTTATGCTCCGATCACACCGGAACCAACCACACGTGCAACCACAACGGTCAAGTTTTACAAAGATAATCGCCTTGCCTCCTCGGCGCGCAAACCATATATGCACTTGCCGCATCCCCTCTCCGGTGCCGTCTTCTAGTCGCCCGGTCTCCTCTGATTGGCTTCGCCACCACGCGATCTTCCCCACCTCCGGGTCAATACACTCAGCGCGACGAAGATGTCGATTACCGTTCCAGGCCATTTCGCCTTTTCTTGATGCAGCAACCCCGCTTGCGTCACGCTTCTCGACAAGAATAAGCCTGTAACCGGATTCCCAGTGACTCATCTCTCTCACAATACCCTAACTGACAAAACACCGTAAAATTCCGTAAACATATAATTTTCCGCGATAATATTGTTCGTAATAATTCGCTTGATAGTGTTTTCTATAATATCGAAAACCTATCTGTATACTTATAATCTTATTAAAAAAACTCCAAAAAATACCTTAATAATAATAATAAGTTACATGAAAACTTCTCTTGGCTGAACAATTTGCCGCGTAAATAAATATTGAATGGCTTCCTACTGGCTTATGTCAGTGGCGTAAAATACCCTCGAAAAACACGTTACAAGCACATGAACGCCTTTTCCTGAAACCCGCTTGATATTCACCAATCAAATGGTCTGTCTGTTTCTCTAGTCTGTTCAGAAGAGCTTTAGATAGGATTTTATAGGCCACAGATAATAGGGATAAACCTCTATAGTTGTTTGGATCAGTTTTGTTACCTTTTTTGTGCAATGGATGTATTAACGCGCACTTCCAGTCCTGTGGGATCACTTCTGTTTCCCAAATTGCTTTTAAAATTGCGTGGATTCTTCTGGTGACCTCTTCCCCTCCGAATTTCAACATTTCAGCGGTAATACCGTCTTCTCCTGGTGCTTTGTTGTTTTTAAGAGATTGAATGATTTCTGCTGTTTCTTCCATTGTCGGTGGATGTGAATCTGGATTCGGTGCAGGCTTTTCAAAGTGCATTTTTTCTTTCAGTGGGTCACAATTGAGTAGGTCTTGGAAGTAATCTGCTAAGATCTTTCAGTTTTCCTTGCTGTTTGTTTCTAGTGAGCCATCTGGTCTACTGAAACATATGCTAGGTGGATGATAACTAGACAGACTCTCACGGAAGGTCTTATAGAAATTTCTGGTGTTGTTTTTTAGGAAATCCTGTTCTATCTCTATGAGTTTATTCCTGTCGTATGTCCGCTTCTTCCTGCGGATGACAGCTGTTGATTTCTGGATCTTAAGGAATAATTCCCATTGTTCATTTGTCCGATGTCCGTTCCATTTATTCCAGGCTTTAATTCTGTCTTCAATTGCTTTATCACAGGTTGTGTTCCACCATCTGTGTTTCCTTTTCCTTGGGGGCTGCCCTAACTTCTGCGCTGATATCAGAATTGAATTTCCTAAGTCCCTTCAGTCTTTGGTATTTTGCTCTTTTATGGCCTGAAGAAATTCTTTGGCGTTCTGCTTGAGGTGCTCCGGATCCACTCTTAGTAATCTCTTAGTTTTTGGTTGGGATCTATTAGGCTGGAATTTCACTTTGATTTGGCTTAAGTAGTGATCAGAGTCTATCACTCCCCTGAGCACTCTAACATTTAGGATTTCACATATGTTCTGTTTGGACACTGCTACATGATCAATTTGGAATTCTCCTAGTGCTGGATTTGGTGATTTCCATGTTTTCTTCTTGTGTGGAGACCTGGTGAAATATGTAGACATGAGCCTCAAATTAAAGGATTTACAGCAATTTATCAGATGCTCACCATTCTGATTTGTTCTCCAATGTGCTGGATGATGACCAATTATGGATCTATACTTCTTTTCTCTACCAACCTGTGCGTTAAAGTCACCGAGTAAAATTTCCACATGATGTTTAGGAATTTTGCTGATGGTTTCCTCAAGGAGTTCCCAAAAGTCTTCTACTTTCTGAGGGTTTTTCTTATTGTCATTGTTTATGGGAGCATGGGCATTAATCAATGTGTATGCCTTGTTGCTTGATTTTATTGAGGGAACGGAGATCCTTTCGGAGGGAGAAGTAATGTGAGTACCTAACTGGCTATTGTTTTTCTTACAAAAAACGCTGTTCCGAATTGTGATAAATTATCTCCAATTTTTATGGCTGGTTTTCCCTTATATATCCTAAAGTTATCTGAATCAAAATGGTTTTCGTCTTGGAAACGTGTTTCCTGAATGGCTGCAATTTGAATATCAAATTTATTCAAGGTGTCAATTAACTGTTTAAGTTTCCCAGTTTTGAGCAAAGTGTTCACATTGACTGTTCCGATGAAGTTCTTTTTCTTCGGACGAAGAGATTTTGAGAAGCTCCGACTCTTCTCAGCATGATGCTCCCGATCCCCCAGAATCCAATGATCAGGAGAACCCGAACTGTATAAGTCCGGGGCCTGGGGTAGTTGCTGTGATCCAATACGATCCATCATGCCAGGTTCACAAGTTGAAAGTGAAAGGTTGGGGTGATCACACGAAATTATCACATGGTTGCTACTCGATTATTGAGATCGAGAGGTGCCACTCGATGTTCTGCAGCTGTTTACAGAGTGTTTGGTCCGCGAGAGGTATTTTATTTCCCTCAAGTCCGCTAGCAAGCCAGTGAGGACCCCTATCCGCCACCTGGGAGTATCACCTCTCCCCTGCTACGACAACGTATTTTAATTAATATAATTAATTTTATTTTTCTGATTTTCCTTACTTTTATATTTATTTTAATTTTTAATTTTATTATTTATGTTTTTATAGATTTAACTTTGAAATTTATATTTATAAATTAATTTATAATTTGATTTTTACAATTTATTTTCATAATTTTGTTTTGTACTTACATTTATTATTTTAATTTTAAATGTATTTTTATAATTTTTATTTCCATATTTTACTTTTCCATTTTAATTTTTACATTACATTACATAATGCGAACCGGCCAAAACTAAGGACCATTCATTTCATTTCCTTCTACTAGTTCTTTCTTCCTTTCTCTTCCTCCACACTTCCTTCATTCTTTCTGAGTGTTGCGCCTTTCTCTCTGCTGTCCATCTTCCTCCCCTGCGTTCTCTCTTTTCTCCCACAAGAACCTTTATGTTAGAATGTATTTCCCTGAATTGTGTTCTGTCCTGACAGTCGTCATCTGCAATTCCTAGCATCCGGAGTTTTTCCTTCATCTGCTTCGTGTAACCCCCTTGGCTCTTCAGATTGTATATTCTATCAAAATGTGTTTACTTATTCATTTATTTTAATTTTTATTGTATTTTAATTTCGTCTTTTTTTTGTAATTTTATCCATCACATTACGTCACGTAGTTACGGATATAATAATTTATTTTTAGAAATACTCGCAGTTCCACATGAATGTTCTTGAAAACAATGCTAAAAGATTCGACCATCAGCACTTTTTATAACATAAACTGTGATAGGTGGTTAATATACAGACCACTCGTCTATAAAGGCAGTCAAACGATCCAGAGGAAAGCCGAGTTAAGGCGTGCACCGTCGTACAACGCGACAAGTTTATCTGAAGCCACGGAAAATATGTGAACTGCTAGGCTTCCCCTTGCCCCTCCTGTCTTCATGTTGCTGGATCTACTGCTATTTGCTGCCGCGAAAGGCGTGACTTGCACAATTACGTCATCAGAAACCAATAAGGAGTTCATTCATCATTGCCAAATGTTTTATTATTGTCATTCCATCGCCAGCTACCGCCCGGTGAACTTCATATGATCAGATTTGTGGCTTTATCGCAGGCAGATTTCTCCTTTATTTATTTATTTATTTATTTAAAAACATGATACTGTATAAGAAATGTGTTCTAGGCGTAGGTTGTCATTATTTTCCATTTCGCAGGATTATATTTTATAAACAATATTTTTGTTATTGGTATATTGGCTTTCACGGCCAGTGAATTAAAACTCAGCAATTTTTCTAGGTTTGTGCCGTGTCTTGTGTGGGGTTTCGCCTAGGACACCAAGCTGGCTCATAAGCGGGCTCTTGGTGTCCCCTTCCGGACTCCCACAGGAGTAGCGAACTGCACGCTACCTCCCTTTTTATAAAGATCACCTGCAGCTCTTCTGCGAGAACAAAAAGCTCAATCAGCCATAACCTCCCTATGAAGGCTTCCAGAAAGATGGTAGGCTATATTGGCATTCACGGACACCAAGAGCCCGCTGATGAGCCAGCTTGGTGTCCTAGGTGAAACCCCACATAAGACACGGCACAAACCTAGAAGAATTGCTAAGTTTTAAACTGTTATTGTTTTATTTTCAATAATAAATATAACACATTAACTCACGGCATTCCAACAACTACAGTATTTTAGGTGTTATTATTTTGAACAACAGGCATTATCCGATACGGACACAGTTGATGTCGTTAATTGTTGATTTGGCATCGGCGCTTTCTTATCGCGCTCTTGCTCTCTCCTCCCACCTCCACCCACCCGCCCCCACCCCTACCCCCCTCCTTCCCTCCCTCGGCAGCGCCCTCACTCAGGGCTTCAGTTGAACTTACTTACTTACTTATTTACTTACTTACGTACTTACTTACTGGTCGGCGCTACAGTCCCTGAAGAACCTTGGCCTCCTTTATCACCTGCCTCCATTCATCTCTATCTACCACCTTCCTTCTCCAGTTCCTGATTTCCAGACTCCTAAGGTCGTCTTCCACGTCATCTATCCACCGTCTCCAGGGCCTTCCTCTTCTCCTTCTTCCATCCGGTCTTTGTGTAAACACCTTTTTGCCGCTACGAGATTCTAGCATTCTCTGTACATATCCTGCCCATCTTATTATCCCCTGCTTAATTTTCACCACAATATCTGCCTGTCTGAAGAGTTCCTGTAGTTCCACATTTGTCCTTATTCTCCAACCTTCCTCCTCTCTCACTGCCCCGTATATATTCCTCAAGATCTTCCTTCGTTCCCATCTTTGCAGCCAGTCTTCTTCTCTTCTATACAAAACCCAACCTTCCGATCCATACTGTACTCATGTGAATAATTTCCATGGAAAACATGCTTCTGCCTCCAGCAAGCATCAGTCCTCAGGCGTGTACCGTTCACCCACTGAGCAGTTGCATATTTTTGATCTGAGACTAAAAGGTATCAACTCTACAATAATAAGGCACAACTCTATTCTAAAGACTTTAATTGAGCTCTAAATCATGGCTTCACACAGAAAAAACTCAATCCCAACAATAAAACACAAAACAATGCAAAACTTATACCTTCAATCCACTATTATTCGCATTTTTTCCTCGCACATCCAAATGATTATTGATTCACTTACCATGAGATTAACATGAAATTCATTCTCAAGTGCGCTGATGCACTGGTAAAATACACATACAACTGTACTTACAGTCTTACGCCACCTATTGTGACCACTATAATTTCACAATCTAGTTTTTTATTCTCAACACATCCTACTTTACATTATGCGTACTATTATCTTCTGTATTTCTCTTCCCACCAAAATGCTCTACCATGCATTAACCAATTTATGGGTTGCACATCATATTTACTTGCAACTCCACTGTTACTTGTAATTCTACCCCTTTCTGCAGTTCCACTGTATGCCGTAATGAGTTCAATTTCATAATGATTCCGCTACCGCTGTGTCGGGTGGGATTTTATGCTACCCTTGCGTGGGCGTAGCGTGTGACCTCTGGTATCCACCTTCGGAAATAGGTGACAATGTCAGTATAAAAATGCAACTTTTAACATCTCATAAGTTTGCCAAGTATTAAGTTATCAGAATGATCCTTAAATATCAATGTGTTTCAAACCACACAAATTCATTATACAATACTACAATAATTCTTTTATCACAAACAGGGTTTCAAAGTCTTTCCACTCTAAACGTCAACTTACAAGCCTGGGTAGTTTAAAGCCTCTTCCCCCTGGCCCTTCCTGTATACAATGGGTCCGCAGCGGGCTGTAACAAAACACTTGTTACCTCCCTCGCCCTTCTCCCTTTCTTTCCAAGCAGTAGCACGTGGCTTCAAATACAATAGTGCCGTCTCAATGACCTGCACAACACATATGATCTAACTTAACTGTATGCAAGACGGAATATGGATTTGTTTAAGCATTTATTCCCATCCTTAGGATATTAATAGCTGGCCTCAACAGGTCCATTTATATTCATATGAAGGAACGAGATACATCAAACACATGTCGAATTGGAATAGCCGGCATCTTTTTGTTAAAGAACACGGTCAGGTACCACTTCCTGCCGTCCAAATTCACCCCCAGGAGCTGAATTTATTCACACAATAGCTAGTTCTCGGTCGATATCAGGTGTCATGCTGAGGTGTCCATTGTTCTCCTCCCATGCACCACTGGATTCGAACCTGAACATTTCATAGCAATACTCAGAGGTAGGGTTTCCTTCACTAAATACGCTCTGGTAAGTAATAATATCTCTGTATGCCCTTGGCTATACGAGATTTCACACGACGATTAGACTACCTGGCTCCCATGACCATTGCGAGATGATCCCGTCATTTAATTAGTAAGATAATCTCTATCAATTACTCTTATAAGCTTATTCATCAAGCTGCGATTCAATTCACTATTAAACCCTTCCAGTTCCTATTCTTGCTTATTTATTTATCCATTATAATAATATACTCTGATATTAAATTCCTTTGCTTAGCCCATCACGTAATACTACAGCTTGGATACATAAGTATTCCAACTTAGCACATATATTTTGCTTACAAACATTCTCCCTGATGTGTGTTCATTTATTCTCATTATTATTATTATTACTGACATAAATTTCCCTATACCGACACAACGTAACCGTATTTATATAATCAATATTCAAACATCCGTGTTCGTTACGTTAACTTTCTATTTAACTCAATTGCATTTTTTACATTAGTGGTAACGATTTATCCACTCAATGATGTACAAAGACATCTCAACTTGACTAAAATCAACACATCATTAATATCTGAAGGTTCTACCTCCCAAAATTGACTCTTATTGGCATATTCTACAATTTTGACGTCACTCAACATACAGTGGACTACATTCACTACAAAATCATGGTTTTGGGTACTTACATTGGCTAATCTGGTGGCTCCGACCACACAATTTCTCCCTTAGTGCCTGCCATAATTTGCAAATTTGCAAGGCATTATTTCACTCTTCACACACATTTCACATAATTTTTGCATTACAAAACACACTCCACTTTGCTTCTCCATGTCGAAGTTGTCGCGTCCTTTTTCACAAAACACGTTATATCAATTATTACATTGGTAATTTTACATATATTTAAATGACCATCACTAAAATCACACGATCACTATGTACATTTCTTAATGGTTGACCCTTCCTTGCAGAATTTCAGAAATGCAGGTGTTGAAGATCTGTCCTTCACGAATATCCCGCATCTCGTTCGAAAGTCTCGATACTCTGCCTGATGATTCCTAACGGTCCCCAATCTGTCTATCAATTTCTATCCTTAGATAATTTCCCAATATAGCATAGATATGCTTCCACATCGTCCTGAGCATTAATTACAGTGGTATCCCTGCGAAATTTCATCACTCGTATAACAAAGTTTATACCTGCGCCGTTCGACATCCTATTATTATGTCTAACCAATAGCTTATATATTGCGCTCGTCCATTGCACATTGTACTTGTACAATTACCACTTTCAATTGTCCTTCGGCCGAACTTACAGTCCCCCTGAATGATCTGCTTATAACAAAACATTGGACAGTTCCACGTACATTATTATGATACCACATAATATCTCCTCGTCCTGAGGTACGATTTCCTAATATGACATTGTCTTAACTTGTATCCCACACGGTACATTTACTGCGTAGTCAATAGTAGTCACATGTACTGCCGACTATAAAAGTATGGCACGACTATCCTTATTAATTGTTCTTAATTAGTGCCTTACTGCATGGTTAATATGTTGATGCACTTAAACTGTTAATGTACGCGCGCCCCTCTCTGGACTCAGGCGGCGTGCGCTCTGCACTAGAGTATGGTTCAACTGACTATATTAATCGTTCTTAATTAGTGCCTTACTGCATGGTTAATATGTTGATGCACTTAAACTGTTAAAGTACGCGCGCCCCTCTCTGGACTCAGGCGGCGTGCGCTCTGCACTAGAGTATGGTTCAACTGACCTCGACTGCTTGCTCCACTGACCTTATACCTGTTTGGATGCAAAAAGTAGGTCTAAAATTTCCTTGGAACTTCATCTCCTCTCTCCGTGCTTCTCTGGTCTTGAAATAACGTTTTCCTGGTCTATTTTGCCTCGCTGATCACATATCCGCCTGTGTGTCCGAGGATCGATCGGCCAATTAATTAATATTAATTGCCTTTGCCAGCGCGTCCCCAAGCCGCGTCATTGGTTTTTCCCCGAAGACATGGTCAAATTATGGCGCTGGCCTCATTTCTACAATGTCCTTGCACGTTACATTAAATATGCCTCGATTTCAATGTTTGACGGCTTGATAATTAGCCTCATGGCAATACATTCACATAGGTGCAATCCTCATGTCTCTGAGTTACTCCATTCACGAGTAATCATTACATTATTCTGGCATCTTCTCACCCCTCTGGACATCTCCTTATGTGTCGGGGATTCACTTGCCCATATATTACTGTCCTGCCTTGTCTCAGACAGCATAAATAGGTCATAGTGACTGGCATGGCTCCACGAATCCACGCCTCTATTCCAGGCTCATTTGCAATCTGTCAAGAGTTCTAACTCTCTGCACTAAGTCCAGAATTGTATGCCTCCTACAGCGCAATACTGCCGTATTCTGCTAATATTTTCTACATTATATTAACAAATAATGTCAGAATTTGTTTATATCACAACAGTGATTTAATGTGTCCTTTCTCTAGGGGTTTTATAGCTTAAACTCCCTCAAAAGATCTTGTGTTCGTTTCTTGCTGGTATCTCTAGTCTGTTCTCATTTATCCCAGAGGTCCAGGTTCGACACCAGTCAGCCTAATACCGTTGGGTTCAATACATAACCACATATATTAGTATCAGTGGCGTATATACAATTATTTTCCGGCAGGGGCTGACTATCTTGGAAAATTGTGAGTATTCTCAGGGGATTGTCACCGCAATATACCCGAAATATAAGCCAATATCTTAGAGCCTATAACTTTGTGTAATTATTTTAGATAAAAGTAAATTGTAAAACTCTAAGTTTATATAGTCAACAATAGTAGCAATACAAAAAAAGTTGTAAAATACAACACAACTTACAAATAAAATTTTATACTTAAGTTAATGATTTTTCTCTTATGGCCTTTGGAGTATGAATGGCAAATATCTACATATTTGTCAATTTATTAAGTAGAAAGGTAAACAGTTTTTTCTTCTTTTTTTACACATTGATAATTTATTTCTCAATAGTACCGTACTGAGAAATTCTACGGTTTGTATCACAAGGCTCGGTGTTCCTCGTTCCAACCCTCAGATCAGAATTAAAATTTCATGGCAGAGCCAGGAATCGAATTCGGACCCCGGGGTGGCAGCCAAGAATGCTAGCCGCTACTTCTTCTTTCCTAACGTATTTCCCGCCAGGTAGTCTAATTTCAATCTTAATATTGTTTATAACTTAGTCAATAAATTAAGATTAGGGTACAACCAAGTTTACAATTATTTTATGCATTTACCAAAACAACACTTTCTAAATGTTTATTAGTTTTTTGTGGGGGCTCCGCCCCCACAGCTTCCCCCCCCCCTCTTATATACGCCCCGTTTTAGTATTGTAATGCAAATTTTTACTTTAGTATTCCTACTAACATTTCTGGATGTAAACATGCTTTGCGGAGCGTAATAGCATCTACTGTATTTCCACTTCAGTTGAACTAGCCGAGCAATAAATAACGAACGCTAGGGTTGTGAGCTACCAATTTGAGTGGTAGAAATCTCGTGCTGAAACTGTTCTCGAGGGACATGCATATGTGGTTGTTGGGCCCTCGTTGTTAACGGGCTCAATACACTTAGGAGAAAACCCGTAACAGACACAGAAAAAATTTAGAAGTTATGCTAAATTTCAAATACATGGCCGTGAAAGTCATTATTTCTATGTTAAAAGATATTTGGTGAAATCGTAAACATCTCAGTGCAATAATTAATATAATGAAAAAAATTACGAATGAATCAAAGTGTTACGGGTTTGTTTCTCATCCGTGCATTAACTGACATGAATTTACCCGGACGAAGTCATTGGATGTTTTAAGAGCGTTAAAAATCCTTCAGTATGCCTTCCTTCGCAAGGGAAGTAAAGCCGGTGGTCCCATGCCATAGATTTATGACATGTAAAAGATCCGTCCACTAACTAAACTTGTGAGAAGCTAAATTTCTAGGTTAGATTTCGTTGAAGGGCTCTATCAAAGTTCCAACGTTCACTCCTAGGTGTCAGCGACATCGGTAGCGAAACTTGGAAGTACTTGAAATTGAACGGAACATGTAGCTCACCCCATGGGTGTCCACTTGCGGCAGCTACAGCATCTGGCGTGCCGAACATGTCCTTGGACACTCCCGGCGTTAGAAGCCATACGCTAAATAAATTTACAACCGTATTATTATTATTGATTTAAACCCACTACGGAGCGCTTGTGATTACTGTAGTTCTTCTTCGATGCTCTTTTCCGTTCCCAATATCTCTTGAGCCCTGCTGATAATTTCTCCTTTCTCTCCTGCGGAAGGGGCTTCCGACACTTATTGACTCTAGGTGGTGGGGTTTAAGACTCTACCATAGCACAAAATTTAGAACGATCTTCTACATCAAGGTCAGCAATTCCAGCTGAATCCAAGTCCTTTAGTATTTCATTAAGCCACAGGCTTCCAGTCTTGTAGCTTTTAACCAAGGAGAAGATCTTGGTGGCCGTTGAGTTTTAGCCTCCTACGTCACATACTTGTATTGGCTGATTCTAACTGTTGATACAGGTCAGAATTAGATTAATTACAACCGTAATTTTAAATAAATGAATTTAGAAGAGCAATTTTCTCTGGCTATCAATCAGTGTGGGTGGCTGGTAGGTGGATCACACAAAGCTCGTGTTTATGTTCGGTACACTAATAATGATACAATCAACCGGGATAACATCGGTTGACTGCTTTTTAATCAGCAACTCGTAGCAGAGAATTACTTTGTTTATCAAACAGCAGTCCTTTGATACATAATACTGTATGCGTCAATCAGTTTAACTCTAAAGTTAATTTGTGTACCGTGCCTTTTTTGTCTGGCAATATCACATTTCAAACAAAGCTAATACCGTACTGTAGTTTCACAAATAGAGTTCACTTCTGATAGTAAAATTAACAACAATAATAATAATAATAATAATAATAAAGATAAAATAACCAAGTAGCTCGACAGATCTATGAGCAAAGAAAATACTTCTGTTCTGTATCGAACCATTCGATGCTGCACAAGGCTGTCACAGAAGCAGATGATTCAACTCCACTACTCTTAAGTCAGCAAGAGACTTAAAAATATAGCGGCTTCGGTGGCGTAGTCGGTAGCATGCTGAGCTTCTATGCCCAAGATCGTGGGTTCAAATATGGCCGAAGTCGTCGGATTTTTAAGAGCGTTAAAATCCCTCAGTATGCCTTCCTTCGGAGGGGAAGTAAAGCCGGCGGTCCCATGTCATAGATTTATGGCATGTTAAAGAACCTTCCTCTAATTACACCTGTGTGAAGCTAAATTGTATAGGTTAAGGATGTAAACAACGCTCTTAGGTTCCTACGTTCGTTGCCAAGAGCCGACTGCGGTAGCGTCTGGTAGCTAAGTTCTGAACTAGTAGTCGTTGATGGTAGCGATGGCGGCAAAAGTAGGAACTATTTGAAAAATTCGAAAGTCTGCAGTCCTTACTTGAATTAAAAAACAGATAACACATACTAATACAGTCATCACAGTTAACACCGGTTATAAGACAGATTCTACACACACCCAAAGTACACGGGGCTACATGACCGCGTTGTCGCAGCCCCTAAACTTAAGAACCAACCAACCAGACTCAAAATCAGGTGCGCAGTGATTTGGATAGATTCAATGCCTGGTTGTCCAAGCCACTGCACGGAAGACATCCCAATGAAGTCATTCAAACTCACGTCGACAAGCTAGCGTCGAACTATTGGTTGATTTCTGGGCAGATGTTTCCTGAAACAGAAGGATTTATGATAGCTATTCAGGACCAGGTTGTCCCCACGAGGAACTACCTAAACTTCATTATCAAGGATGCATCTGTGCAGGATGACCATTGCAGATACGGTTGCCCAACATCTGAGACTGTTCGGCATATTATATCAGGTTGTCGCCATTTTGCAGGGACAGAATATAGGAAGAGACATGATTTTGTTGCCAAGATAGTACATCAAGAACTGGCTATACACCTCCAACTGCTGAGCCAAGAGAAAGTGCCGCACTATAAATATGCTCCTGAAAGTGTACTGGAAAATTACAGCTTTACGTTGTACTGGGATCGTACTGTATTGACAGACCAGTCAGCTATGCACAACAGACCTGATTTGGTTCTTGTTGATAAATGCATGAAGCATACCACCTTAATAGATGTGGCAATCACAAACAGTGGCAACATGCTAACAAAGCATGTTGAAAAACTGTCAAAATACACAGAGCTTTCAGAACTGATAAGGAAGCAATGGCACATGGCACAAGTCACGACAGTTCCTATTATCATCTCCAGCACTGGCGTGATTCCCAACAACTTAAAGGAATCGCTCACAGAGTTGAAATTAGACCCAGGCCTTTTCAATCTGATGCAGAAAATAGTCATACTTTCTTCGTGTCGCGTAGTAAGGCTGTTCTTAGGCAATCAGGCCTGAAGGAGTGAGGGAAAAGTATAACGTTACTGCTCAATGCAGTCACCAATAATTTGCTCCTTGTGATATATCCAATATCTGGGATTGTAAATGGTTTTTTTCTCGCAAATATTCTGAGAATGTGTAAGCGCAATCGCAAAATAATTAATAATAATAGAGAATTTCATTTTATGGCCACTTGCTTCGAATGAAACCCACACGATTGACGAACCGGAGGTTTCCCTATTTTAAAAATAAGAAGGCCAAGCCAGCCAGCCTGGTTCGAGGAGGAGGAAAGTGACCTGCAAGAGATGGAGATTACTTGTGGAGATATTCAAGAACACAACACTCTCAGGAAGAATCTAAACGACCACCAGGGTTTTCAAGAAAAACCAAAGTTAAAGACGGGAAAGATATGGACGGAAGAAAGAAAAGAGCAACGCCGGCAACGTATGGGGGAGCACTGGCCAAAGATCAAAGCCTAGAGAAGACAGCCGTGGTCCTTACAATAGTAGGTTAATACCATATTTACTTATTCGTGTCAGAAGTACAAAGTATGTGTTGAACAGACGACTTCAAACTGTTTCTGCCCAGAACTCAGCCACTTCGATAGCACTTTAATTAGCTTCAGTCAAGGCATTCATTGTGCAGCTGTACGGACACAATGGACAGGAGAAGAGGTGTTGTGTAGTCTGGGTTGCGCCACAATCACACAGGACTGTCTTGGTCGGAAAATGCCACTTATATAAATTGTCCCTGGATCTTGCAACTTCCACCCGCAGTCGGTTGGGACTTCCAGATTAGCCAGTTCTCTGTGTGACCAGGAGGTAGAGATTCCTTTGGTTCCATCCATTCAGACAGATTGCTGGTCCTCTCCTTCCACACGGCAACTCGAGCTGTTGCTGCTGTTCCTTGTAATGGTTGAGTAGTTGTTAGGAAGCTCTTTCTCGATTTTAACCTCCTCTCAGCAGGTCGATATCCGAAGAGTGGGTGTGAGGTTATAGCAGATGATTTACTTATTTCGTTGTTTGCAGCCACTTCCCTTCTGATATCAGGTGGAGGAATCCCTACAAGATAGAGCACTTTACTGATGAGAGTTGGCCTCAAGCAACCTGTAATAATCCTGCAGCTCTCATTTAAGGCTACATCCACCTGCTTTGCATGGGCTGACTTGTACCACACAGGACTGGCATATTCTCCTGCTGAATAGCATAAGGCCAATGTTGTTGTCCTTAATGTTTGGGGATGGGTGCCCCAATTAGTCCCTGCCAGTCTACGGAGGAGGCTGTTCCTCGAAGAGATCTTCTGTTTTAGCCTAAAGCACTGCTCCTTGAATGTAAGTGTACAGTCCAAGGTGACACCTAGATATCTGGGATGAAAGCAATGATCCAGTAACATACCATTCCAGAATACTTCAAGTTTCCGAATAGATTGTTTATGTTTCAGGTGGAAGTCACATACGATTAAAGAATAATAACAGGAAGGGTGACTTGGAAAATATCCTAAAGGAAGAACGAAAGATCTTGAGGAAAATTCTTGTCCCAGAAAGAACAGAAGATGGATACAGGTTGAAATCTCGTAAAGCAACTGAGAAATTATCTTTTCTTGCAGAGGACATCAGAAAACGAAGATGGAAGTTTTATGGACATATTCAAAGACTTCCAACGACTAGACTTACACACAAGAAAAACTGAAGAATACACCGTGGATTCAGCAAGTACAACAGGATTTGGAGAAGGCCCAAGTAAGAACAGTGGAAGTCTTTGACAGGAACCTATTCCGATGTAGGGTAAATGGATGGAATATAACACCAGAGAATCACGCTCCAAAGAGACCAGTGGACTGAGGAAAGGAAGATGGCCAACGGAAAGAGAATGAGAGCTATATTGAAGATCAGAAAGGCGAATCATAAAAGTACTGCGTGATCCATCTGGGTCCATTCGCACATAATGTTAATAACAATAATAATTAGAAGACACTACAAGACAGTTGTTATGCCCGAAGCTTTTTACTTCTCAGAAACCGGTAGTTACTCAAAAATTATAGAAATTGTAAAGCAAGAACGGAAAATTCTCCGGAAGACGTATGGTCCCACGAGAGAAAATGGAATGTGGATTAAGAAGAGAACAGCGAACCTCTAATCCTGACAGGTTCACTGATGCCGAACGCAAGAGACGTCTGAAATTCTATGGCCATACTTGTAGAGTGGGCTGCGACAGACTAACCAAAAGATTATTTTAAGTAATCTACTCAAAGAAGGTTAAATTTAACTGGCTGGAAGAAACCAAGGCGGACCTCCAGGAAATATCACAAACGACACCATACAGCCATTAGTACAATAAAAATAATAATATAATATCGTATGGCCTCGGATGCCGGGTGCAAACTTTGTAATTTGACACCCATTCATGTCGAATTTCGTTGTTCCTTGAATCACTATGAAAGTCAAGGAGGTTAGAATTCTAAGCTCCTTGAACACTATAGCCCTTTCTAGTTGAGAAATGAGGAACTTTGTGTTGGCGGAAACTCCCGAGATTAATTTTGCCATTTTGAACACGGCCTACTGAGTTCAAATGAGTTCTTTGACATGCCAACATCGCATGACATGCCGCCTTTCAAAAATCACTTACCACGGCCAGGAGCGAACCTGCAATCTTGGGGTTAGTAGACCAAGACGCTATCCACTCACCCACCGTGGCAATAGTAGGCAAGCACAAATTCATGGAGAAACCTAATAAGAACTAACCCAGCCGTTGAGGGACCAATGCAACTCAACTCGATGCCGGTCCCAAGCCCGGTAAATGGGGAGTGTAAATGGATGGTTAATGAGTCTCGGTGGAAGCACTAATGCTGAGTAGGTGCCTCTATTAAGTACTGAGAAATGCTCTAGTTGGTAGGCTAGCCTACTTATGAAACCATCAAATCCTACCCCTATGGGGACGTATAAGGGAGAGTGTCTGGCGCCTTAAAACGAGACTATCTCAGCTAAGGTATGGTAACCCTGACAGATGGTTCCCTGGTCCTCCAGGTTGTGGGTTGGGCGCAGGGCTAACAACCCTACCCTGGGGGAAAAAGCGTTGTTACGAAACCAAACAAGATGTTCAGTAAAGAACATATAGCCTACTTTCTCCTAAATGCAGGGGTATTGTTATAACTCTTTGTCCTTTTCAAGGAGTACGATCGAATGTTGGTTGTAGTAGCTTGTTGAAATACAACGTGCTATAGGGATATTAAACATGAATATGAGGTGCCCTTTGCTAGTGCTACCTCTGTACCAAATTTCGTTCAATTCGGTTTCACCGTGTTTGAATTGATAGGGGGAATCGATTTGCACACATACTTGGCCACCATCTGCAAACTATTGGGCTGATGTTCTTGCAGTTTGGTCTGAATATGTTTCCCACATAAAGATATGGTGTTGCAAAATTTGGTAGAGACCAGATTATTAGGTTGGTCGTAATTACATTTTAGCTTTTAACATTTGGGTGGCCACGATTACGTTTCCGTCAAGATAGCGGTGATATAAAACATGACACTGAGGTGGCCTCTGCTAGTGCTACCTCTGTACCAAATGTCGTTCCATTCGGTTTCACCGTGTTCGAATTGATAAGGGGAATCGATTTTCACACAAATATGGCCGCCATCCGCAAAATATCAGGCTGATGACCTATTAGTTTGGTCAAAGGATGCTCCCTCCATAAAGGTATGTTGTTGCTAAATTTGCTAGAGATCGGATGATTAGGCTAATCGTAATTTGATTTAAGCTTTGAACATTTGTGTGGCCGCCATTACGTTTCCGTCAAGATGGCGGCGATATAAAACATGACACTGAGGTGCCCTTTGCTAGTGCTACCTCTGTACCAAATTTCGTTCATTCGGTTCCACAGTGTTCGAATTAATAGGGGGAATCAATGTTGACATAAAGATGGCCGCCATCCGCAAACTATTAGGCTAATGGCCTATTAGATAGGTCAAAGGATGCTCCCTCCATAAATGTATATTGTTGCAAAGTTTGGTAGAGATCGGATGGTTATGTTAGTCGTAATTTGATTTAAGCTTTAAACATTTGTGTGGCCGCCATTACGTTTCTGTCAATATGGCGGCGATATAAATCATGACACTGAGATGCCCTTTGCTAGTGCTATCTCTGTACCAAATTTCGTTCCATTCTGTTTCACCGTGTTTGGATTAATAGGGGGAATCGATTTTGACACAAAGATGGCCGCCATCCGCAAACTATTAGGCGAATGACCCATAGGATGCTCCCTCCATTAAGGTATGTAGTTGCAAAATTTGGTAGAGATCGGATGATTAGGTTAATCGTAATTTGATTTAAGCTTTGAACATTCGTGTGGCCGCCATTACGTTTCAGTCAAGATGGCGGCGATATAAAACATGACACTGAGGTGCCCTTTGCTAGTGCTACCTCTGTACCAAATTTCGTTCCATTCGGTTCCACCGTGTTCGAATTAATAGGGGGAATCGATTTTCACACAAAGATGGCCGCCATCCGTAAACTATTACGCTGATGACCTATTAGTTTGGTCAAAGGATGCTCCCCCTATAAAGGTATGTTGTTGCAAAATTTGGTAGAGATCGGATGATTAGGTTAGTCGTAATTTGATTTAAGCTTTGAACATTTGTGTGGCCGCCATTACGTTTCCGTCAAGATGGCGGCGATATAAAACATGACACTGAGGTGCCTTTTGTTAGTACTACCTCTGTACCAAATTTCGTTCCATTCGGTTGCACCGTGTTCGAATTAATAGGGGGAATCGATTTTCACACAAAGATGGCCGCCATCCGCAAACTATTACGCTTATGGCCTATTGGTTTGGTCAAAGGATGCTCCCCCCACAAAGGTATGTTGTTGCAAAATTTAGTAGAGATCGGATGATTAGGTTAGTCGTAATTTGATTTAAGCTTTGAACATTTGTGTGGCCGCCATTACGTTTCCGTCAAGATGGCGGCGATATAAAATATGACACTGAGGTGTCCTTTGCTAGTGCTACCTTTGTACCAAATTTCGTTCAATTCGCATTCACCGTGTTCGAATTGATAGGGGGGACAGACATTCAGAGTACACACACTCTCACACACACACACACACACAGACACACAGACACAGACTCACACACACACAGACTCACACACACACATACACACACACAGACAGACACACTTGTTTCGCCCTGTGTTGATCTCATAAGTCTACTTTCATTTTTTGCAAAAATCGAAAGTAGGCTAAAAATACATGTCCCGGGCAAATGAACCTGAAGACGAACATGGCAATAGAAGAGGACCTTAAGAAGATGAAGATTAAAGGATGGTGGGAGAAGTTAAAGAAAAGAGAAGTTTGGTCGTGTAATGTGAAGGAGGCCAAGGCTCACCCAGTGCTGTAGCGCCGAGGAAGCAAGTACCTTAAGTACGTAAGTAATAAGAACTGATAGGAAGTGGTCCACAGAACGTAAGATGTAACACAGTATTCATGAAGAGATTTTGGGAGGATAAGAAGACGAAAACCATCAGGTCAACTAACAAGTTCAAACGCACTCTTTGAATGTGCATAAAGTACAAGAAGACGAAGAGAGGAATTAGAAGAATTCAAAGTAGACAGGAAGGCAAGAGAATTGATCAAGCAAACATTAACAGGTATCACTTCAAAGGTTAAATTCTTAAGCGAAATGTCTGAACCTCTTGATATTAAAACTGGAATACAACAAGGAGATTATTATTTAATGTTGTTCTAGAAAAAGTGATTAGGAAATGGGCTTGTTGTTGTTGTTTGAGTCTTCAGTCTTTTGACTGGTTTCATGCAGCTCTCCATGTCTCCCTGTCCTGAGCTAATCGTTTCATCTCCACATAGCTACCACACCATACATCCGAGGCAATCTGTTTAACATATTCTAACCTTGGTCAACCCCTACAGTTCTTTTCCTCGACCCTTCCTTCCATAACTAAGCATTTTATTCCTGGGTGCCTTAATATGTGTCCTACTAACCTATCTCTTCTCATCATTAGCAGTCGCCAGAAACATCTCTCCTCTCCCACTCGTATTAATACCTCTTCGTTTGTAACCCCTAACTACCCATCTGATCTTCATCATTCTCCTGTAACACCACATTTCAAATGCTTCAATTCTCCTCTTTTCTGCTGCACCAATAGTCCAAGTTTCACTTCCATAGAGCGCCACGCTCCAGACAAAGGCTTCCAAAAATGACTTCCTAATACCTAAATCTATATTTGATGTCAACAGATTCCTTTTTTGTAGAAATGCTTTCCTTGCCTGAGCCAACCTACTTTTTATATCCTCTTTGCTTCGTCCATCACTAGTTATTTTGCTTCCTAAGTAACAGAAGTCTCCTACTTCCTTCAGCTTTTCACCTGCCAATTTGATGTCCATAGAGGTTTCTGATTTATTTCGGCTGCATTCCAGTATTTTTGTTTTATATTTATTAATTTTCATCATGAATTCTTTTCTCAAGACGGAGTCCATCCATTCAAAAACTCATTCAAATCCTCAGGCGTGTCGGCCAAGATGACTATGTCATCGGCAAATCTCAGAGGTGAAATTATTTCTCCTTGAATCTTCACTCCCACTTCAAATTTTTCTCCAATTTTCTTCATTGCTTGTTCAATGTAAGGATTGAAAAGTATGGGTGATAAGTTGCAGTTTTACCTTACACCTTTCTGAATACCAGCTTCTCGCTCATGTCCTTCAGCTAGAATGACTACTGTCTGGTTTCTGTATAGATTGTATATCACCCTCTTATCCAATTATTCCAATCGATTTCAAAATGTCAAACAATTTAGTCCAATCAACGTTATCAAAAGCCTTTCCTAAGTCTACAAATGCCATGAACGTTCTCTTATCTTTCCTTATTCTACCTTCCTAAATCAGCCTAAGACTTAGTACAGCTTCCGTTGTTCCTACATTTCTCCTGAAATCAAACTTGTCTTCACCCAACTCTGTTTCTATCTGGCTTTCCAGATATAGGGAAAGGAAGTTAAAGGGATAACAATTAGCAGACTACGCTACAACATAATCCATTTACGATGTTTGCCCTTTGCAGATGACCTGGAAATAGACAGGAAGCGATAGAATCCATTGAAAAACTCCTTGAAATTGTAGTCAAAACTGGACTCCAAATATTATACCAAGGAGGATCTCGTCGGTAGATGGATAAAATAATGACCATTGGTAACTTGGTTCGGTAAAGTAACTCAAGTGTCTAAATTAAAATAACTAGGAGAAACTATCCAACCCTCAGGTATGAATCGTGATGCATACAAAGAGACAATATTCAAATTGCAAAGAGCCCACAGAATCACATGAAACAGGTACAGCGTCATTATATATCTATATCTATTGTATATATGGTGTGATTTTTATTAGAAAACTCCTTTCCAGGACTTCTAGTTTTTCGAGGCTATAGTTCATCAAGAGGCATTCAAAGGCATAGAGGCATTCCGTTTTTAAGACAGTGTTATAATGCCTTATTTTGGTATTCCAGGAGATGCGCTTCTTGTTGTAGATATGATTTGTGAATCCATTCTCTTTCCAGTTTTAGAATTCGATCCCCAACTGCTGCAATATTTACAATATTTTCACCCATACTTTCAGGTATAAATTTTAAAGCTTAGTGTAATGGATCTGATGATGATCGCTTGACGATCGAAACTGGGCATCCAAGTGTATTTATTAATCTCATGTATTTTTTTTTTTTCAGGATTAGGGAACAACCCATCTCATTTTTGTACAATCGTGTTGACCGACTGAAAAGCATTCAACTTACACCAAAATAATTTGTTATTGTTGGGTTTTGTTTTTGTTTTTCGATTTTGGCTTTTAATTTTGTTTTTGACTATTGTTTATTGTTAATTTTGTTTCTGTTTCTGTTTTCGTTTTCGTTTTCGTTTTCGTTTTCGTTTTCGTTTTCGTTTTCGTTTTTGTTTTTGTTTTTGTTTTTGTTTTTGTTTTCGTTTTCGTTTTCGTTTTCGTTTTCGTTTTTGTTTTTGTTTTTGTTTTTGTTTTTGTTTTCGTTTTCGTTTTCGTTTTCGTTTTCGTTTTCGTTTTTGTTTTTGTTTTTGTTTTTGTTTTTTGTTTTTTGTTTTTTGTTTTTTGTTTTTTGTTTTTTGTTTTTTGTTTTTTGTTTTTTGTTTTTTGTTTTTTGTTTTTTGTTTTTTCTGTTTTGTTTTTGTTTTTTGTTTTTGTTTTTTGTTTTTTCTGTTTTCTTTGTTTTTCTTTTTTATTTATTTTATTTTGTTTTCTTTGTTTATTTGTTTAATTTATGTATTTATTTATTTATTTTCCTGCACCTATTGTATGAGACATGTGTTTTCTAACATGAGGTTGTTCACAATGCACATGACAGCGCGTCGAGAAGTTTGTTGGCGATATCTTGCCAAGAAGAAAGTAATAAAGGCAAGCAGAACACGTGGCCCCAAGACAAATATTACACTTGGAGAGTTCTCAACGAACATGTTGGCAAACTTCCTAACGAGAGGAAGTCAGATAATGTAATCTTACTGCTGCCGAGATGTGGAGAGGAAACGGCGTCCAAAAGAGCACGAAATATCTTGTGAAAATAACTTCTACATGGTACATTAACTCAACGAGGGTATCTCGATTTACTGTATATTGTAACAAGATGTTCAGTAAAGGAAATGGGCCTATTTTTTTAAGTTTATGAGCAAAGTAATATTTTTTGTCTCTACCATGCAAGTTATACACACCACACACCCAAATACACAGGGCTAAATGACCATGGTGTCCAAGCTCCTCAAGTGAAACAACAACAACCAGTCATGCAGCCGAATTCTATGGTCTCGTGGTGCGTATTGGTACTCAGTTCCTAAAGATCCTGAGTCCGATTCCCATCTCTGCCAAGAAATGTAGTTCTCGTCTGAGGGTTGGAACGAAATACGCTTAGCCCCGTGGTGCAGAATTGAGAAAAGATGGGTACGAAATCTACCTCAGCCACCTTAGAATTGGATTTCTATGGTTTACCACTTCTACTCTAAGTAAACGACGTGATGGTTGTTAACATAAGACTACGGCCACCTCCTTCCCACCCCTAGTCTCAAACATAAATACAGGCACTTCTAGAGTCATTATAATAACACATGTTATCATACTAATGCCACCGCCCCCTCCCTCTCCTCCCCCCCTCTCTCTCTCTCTTTCTCTCGATATTTATTTATTTATTTATTTATTTATTTATTTAAAACTCAGCAATTCTTCTAGGTTTGTGCCGAAACCCCACACTGCACATACCTAGAAGAATTGCTGAGTTTTAATTCACTGGCCGTGAAAGCCAATATACCATTTTTGTTTATTTATTTATTTATTTATTTATTTATTTATTTCTACTTAGTATAAAACAATGTCCCCGATTCTTGGATGTTACCGTAATTTCGAGAACGGTTTTCACCATTCTGTAAAGGATAACTCAAGGATGGATTCTGAAGAAAATAATTTATTTATGATCAAAGGTAGTCAAGCAATAACGATTTCAGTGAAAAAGTCGAAAATGAACCTGGTGTCCGTGCGCTTTTTAAGCTTACGCTGGGCAAACCGTTAAAAATATCAATATACTATGAGTGTAAGAATTGTTCAGCATGAAAAATTCTACAAAAATGTCCGTGTGAGCATATCTCTATCTTCAATACATCGCCCACTATAAGTGTTTTTACGTTCTCATTTCTTCCAACAACCTCCATTCAATTACTGAGGCGACAGTTTACGAGCTAGCTAGTGGCGAGCCTATCACCCCAGTTACAACCTAGCTAATGTGTGAGCGTATAACCCCAGACAGCCAGCAGCAAACTGTCGAGTCGTGTTGAGTTAAGACTTCAGAGAAGAGTGGTCGTGTTTGGAGTTTCCCTGGATGTGCAACTCGGCTTTTCTTCATTTCACCTGTGAACGTGTCGTTCCGCAAAATACGCATTTCAATTTGTATAGTCATTTGCTGTACCAAGTTTCACTGCGTTCGGATGGTTAAATCGCGAGAAAAGTGTACTCATAAGTTTCAAATTCGCTTGGCCATCATGTTCGTTTTTTAGTTCACATGTGTTTGAAAGTCTCACAGGTGAACTTCTAGTAGAGCCCTTTATCACCGTACAGAATTTTAGGGAGATATCGGTAATAGTTTTGGAGATATAGAATGTTGGTGAAATATTTCGCACAGCCGCCATGTTGGAATGGTGAGACGTAATAAAATTTGAAGGGCACATTCGGGTTCGGCCAAAATATTACTATGACCTTACTGAGTTTCATTGAAATTGCTCCATCCGTTTAGACGTTAATAGGGAGACTCACACACACCCACACGCGCGCGCGCGCTGACGCACACATATACACACACATACACATTCACACAAACAAATAAATGAAAATAGGCTAAAAATGGCGACTATGTTGAAATATAGTGGCAAAAACAAGCTTTCCAACGGTGTACTTTTCAAGTAAAATAATTTAAACAAGAAGTTCCGTGACGAACTAAAGAGCCTACTTTTCTTAAAATTTAAGATTCATGTCAGTGATTAATCTATATGGATCTATCTAGAATAATGACGAAATTAAGTTGGTAATATCGAAATTTCTAATTAGTTCGAAATACTCTATACCTGGCATAATGTAGCCTAATAGAGAACTACAGTTGGCAGCCCTGGTGACTGAATATATTCTTAGTTCCATCTCCTAAGGTACAGAATACAAAATTTGGTTGAAGTCCAATGGATAGCAGGGACGTTACATGCAGTTAAACATTGGATCTAACAGTGCGCATAAAATCATGTTGGCAACAATGACATACATGTATTGGCCAGAAATAATCTGAAATAATATGATCTATTGTTGTGTCAATTTTGAATGAAATCCATTAGTTAGTATAGAAGTTACATGCATTTTAAAATTGGACCTATCAGCAGGCTTAGAATCATGTTGGCAGCACTGGCGTAGGCCTATATTAGTTACTCCAAATTCATCTAGAATGTCAGGTACTATACGTGTGCAAAGTTTAGAGCTATTGGCTTGCATACTTTCTGATATATTGATATTAGGGTAACAAAAATAGAGACAGTATTTATTAACAGTTGGCAGCCCTGGTTACTCTTAAGAATCGGCATATACATATCTGTCATGGTACACATAGCACACACGAAATTTGGTTGAAATCCAAATGATAGTATAGAAGTTACATGTATTTAAAGTTGGACATCTCAGCAGACTTAGAATCATGTTGGTAGCACTGACGTATATAAGTTACTCCAAATTAATATAGAATGTCTGGTACTATACGTGTGCATAGTTTAAAGCTGTCGACTTGCATAATTTCTGATATATTGGTATTTGGATAAAATACATTGAGAGCATTTATTAACAGTTGGCAGCCCTGGTGGATCTTAAGAATACGTTCAGTCATATCTGTTTATGTACAAATAGCACATACGAAATTTGGTTGAAATCCAATTGATAGTGTAGAAGTTATATGCATTTAAAATTTGGACTTATCAGCAGGCTTATATTCATTTTGGCAACACTGCGATGTATGGCATCCTGGAAATTAAACTACAATATTATTACCTATACGTGTACCAATTTTGAAATAGCTCCTATGCATACCTTCCAAGATATCCAACATGAAGCTCAAATTTCAATTGCGATTTTTCAGCAGTTGGTAGCACTGACATCATTTTCAAATATAGCCGTGAGCTACTCAGGTATAGATCTTTACTCCTACCAAATTTTGTTTCGTTTGCTGCAGCCGTTTAGGAGTTGATAGGGGGGGGGGGGGACACACACACAGCCAGACAGACAGACAGACAGACACACATTTGCCCGATCGCATAAGTCTACTTTTCCCTCATTTTTGCATAATGTGAAAAGTAGGCTAAAAATGTTAAATATTTCTAACAAATGTAGGAACCTTATTTTTGAATCTACCCTCGTATAAGAGCTGTTATATTTTAGAAGGAATGAAAACGGGTGCGAGGCGGTATTGTGTGACACTGATAATAACAAAAGAAGACCGCTGAGTGCTGTATCCTTGACAACCGTCTCGCTCCATTAGCTCTCTCTCTTTACCTCAGGCTGCACTACAACGTCATCTCTAACCGATATCACTCCTATTGGAAAACTCTTGTAACACCACACCGTCCAATGTAGACAGTAAAAGTAGAATTCAACGTTTTATTAGGAAATTTGAAATATTACAAGAAAAAGAAGCTATCGTAAATTAATAATAATTCATATTTCTCATTTTCAGTCGGTCAACACAACATAATCCTAAATACTGAAATATGCGAAAGTAGAACCTGAACAAAATTACCTAAAAATATTCTTCAAAAAGCAGGGGAATTTGGACTAGAAGTGAATGATGAAAAAACAAAATTCATGAAGGTAGAGATAAATTGCAAGACAAAAGGACATGGAACTTTACAAATTCATAACCATTGAAGAAGTAGACGAGTTCAAATACCTGGCGACATTAATAAACAATAGAAACGAAGAAGAACAGGAGATAGAAGCGAGGATTAAAGCTGCATCCAGAGCATCATATTCAGTTAACAAACTACTTACATTCAAATTGTTATCAAGAGGGATTAAAATACGAATTTATATAAAACTATAATTAGGCCAGTATTACTAGCCTATGCCGCCTCCGTAGCGTAGCGGTCAGCATGGTTAGCTGCCACCCCGGAGGTCCTGGGTTCGATTCCCGACTCTGCCACGAAATTTGAAAAGTGGTACGAGGACTGGAACGGGGTCTACTCAGCCTCGGGTGGCCCAAATGAGTAGAGGGGGTTCGATTCCCCCTCAGCCATCCTCGAAGTGGTTTTCCGTGGTTTCCCACTTCGTCTTCGGGCAAATGCCGGGATGGTAGCTTCTTCAAGACCACGGCCGCCTTCTTCCCTCTTCCTTGCCTATCCATCCTCACCATCCCTTACCTTCCCTCATGAGGCCCCTGTTCGCTTTGCAGGTGAGGCCGCCTGGGCGAGGTGCCAATCCCACCTCACCAGTTGTATCCCTTCCGATTCGATGTTCCCAGCTCTAGGACACTGCCCGTAGAGGCGGTAGTGGTGAGTTCCCTCGCTGAGTCCGTGGGTTCCACCAACCTGGAGGGAAAACGACTAAAAAAAATGACTAGCCTATATGGTGCAGAAACATGGAGATTAAGCAAATGCACAGAGAGAAAGATAAAGGTTTTTGAAAATAAAATCCTCAGAATTTGTGAAGCAGGTGAGTGACGAAGGAGAAAGAAGAAGGAACTAAAGGAGTTGTATAAAGAAGCCGATGTTGTTGCGGAAGCTAAGACAAGAAGGCTGAGATGGGCTGGCCACGTGTATAGAAGAGAAGATGGTTCTAGATTGCGACAAGCGTGTGAGAAAAAGCCAGACGGATGAAGAGGCAGACCAAAAATGAGATGGACAGACGAGCTAGCCAAGGACAGAACGAGGTGGAGGAGGCTACTAGACAAAGCCAAGAACCTACTACGGTTTGTGGAGCCAGGAGAGTAAGTAAGTAAGTATGTTACGGCTAAAGCAAGAATCAAAGGTAAACCAAGGGTTAACCGGGTGCGTTGGCCGTGGTCGTTACGGCGTGACTGCAGGCAGTCGCTCACATCCGGGAAGCGAAGAGGTTCGAATCTCCCCGCCGCACAGTGGGTCAAAATCGAAATCTAGGGGGACAAAATTATTTTTACGTTTTAATCATGAATTTATAGTGAAAGCAATGTATATAATTTGTTTACTTCATAATAAACATCAGTTAATACCTTTTTTATGCTACGTCTACACATGAAAGAAATTGTCTATGACTAAGAGTTGGATAGAGCATACAGTTATCTCTTCAAAAACATTTTCTACCCTTAATTTACTTTTAACAAAGTCACAAAGTTCCACTTTTGACATAATCGTTGAACCCAGTGCTTCAAACAGTTGTAATCGTGTGAGAACTGGTTGCGCGGCATCTTCTAAAATGTAAAATAACTAAGTAAGTTGCAAAAAGATGCAAAAAATCTTATAACAGGCGTAAATTACAAGACTTTATCTACATTTTAACATTAAGTAGAAGGTGACGCAGAGTGACGCGACATACTAAAAATCTAAGTGAAAATATAATTTTAAAAATAATAGTTAAATATTATATAATGCAAGCCTCCGTGGCTTAGGCGGCAGCGCGCCGGCCTCTCACCGCTGGGTCCGTGGTTCAAATCCCGGTCACTGCATGTGAGATCTGTGCTGGACAAAACGGAGACAGACAGGTTTTTCTCCGGGTACTCCGGTTTTCCCTGTCAACATTTCATTCCAGCAACACTCTCCACTATCATTTCATTTCATCTGTCATTCATTTAATCATTGCCCCAGAGGAGTGCGTCAGGCCTCGGCAGCCGGCACAGTTCATATCCTCGCCGCTAGATGGGGGCTTCATTCATTCCATTCCTGACCCGGTCGGAGACTGGAAGCAGGCTGTGGATTTTCATATTTTCATTATATAATGCAAATATAGCTAAAATTACATAACAATTACACCCATTACTAACTGAAACACGTTACAAAGATCATACCTTCAGCTGCATGTTCCATCTTAAAGCATCACACTAACCACAAAGACAACCAAACCACAGCCACTTACATTCACCCTCCAATTCAGACTGCTCGAACAGTGGTGACAGATTTACACAAAGATGCGTTTATATCCCAGAATAGTGAGCGGCAATTGTATGAGAATGCTGTAGAAGTAATACATTTTGATTTTTTAATTAAGAAAATAAATAATTTTGTCCTCCTATATTTCGATTATGACCCACTGCGCGCCGGCAACCTTAAAGATGGTCTTCTGTGGTTTCCCATTTTCCTTCCAGGCAAATGCCGGGGTTGGTCCCTAACTATAGGTCACAGACGCTACCTTCAAACTCCTAGTCCTTACATTCACACTTTCCTCCCCTGACAACACTCCACAAGCGATGGTACTTGTAGCTACCCCATGGGTGTCCGCATAGAAGCAGCTACAAACTAAGGTGAGCCGAACATGTCCTCGGACATTCCCGGCACTAATATCCATACGCTTAAAAATAAAAATAAACGGTTAAAGTGGGGATTACCTTGGCTTTGTGGCTTAATCCCAAACACTGTGGTTGGTTGGTTCCTCAGTTTAGGGGCTGTGACAACGCGGTCATGTAGCCCCGTGTACTTTGGGCGTGTGTAGAATCTGTATGATAACCGGTGTTAATTGTGATGGCTGTATTAGTCTGTGTTATCTGTTAGGTAGATTTCATTAGAAAGCTAACTATTGCAATGGGTGCCATGTTTCGACTTCCGGAAAATTTTGACATATCTTCACGTTTCACATCCCCTAGACCCCAAAACCACCGTCAGTTAAAAAGTTTATATATAATTTATGTATATATATATGTATATATATATATATACATATATCACTTTCTTGTGGACACGATAACTACCGCAATTTTGCACCAATCAATTTGATTCTTTTACATAATATGTATCCCTATAAAATCTCGGTTGAGTTCTTTAATGGGCACAATCGGTCGACGGGGGTGAAAATGGGGGTCATTTTTCGAAAAAGTGAAATATTGCTATAACTCTCTTAATATTTGAAATATCGAATCCATTCAAAGTTCATACTATGTGTCAAATACGGCCCAAAACTTTATGTTTGAAGAGTTTTTTTATAGCACCAACCATTGACCAAAGGGGTGGGAAAAAGTGGGTTTTTCGGGAAACATTAATCATACCTCTCTTAATAGGCACAATATCAAAACCGTACAGAATGGACAATATTCCCCTAATAATTACCTAAAACCTTTGTCTGAAAGAATTTTTGATATGACCCACCATTACGCCAAGGGATGAGAAAAATGGTTTCGGAATTATAAGAAAATGCCAAGAGCTATCAGAGGTTGCCATGACAACACTACTAAATTGATGAGGGATGAGCCATCAGACGTTGCCATGACAACGCACTTGCACGCCCTCACATTCAGTTTTCCATCTGACTAAGTGAGAAGCGGCCTCGGTGACGTAACTGGTAGTATGCTGAACTTCTAAACCCAAGGTCGCGGGTTCAAAGCCGGCCGAAGTCGTCGGATTTTCTAAGAGCGCTAAAAATCCCTCAGTATGCTTGCCTTTGGAGGGGAAGATCCAACGTTCGTCGCGAGTTGCTGGTTGAGGTGGCATCTCGTAGCCAAGTTCACAGCTGGGTGGCGTTGACGTTAGTATCTGGTGGCAACATTAGGAACTACTGCTTGAAATTGACCGTCTGCAGTCCTTACCTGAATTACAGACTAATACAGCCATCACAATTCACACTGTTTATCAGACATATTCTACACTCACCCAAAGTACACGGGGTTACATGACAGCGTTGTCGCAGTCCCTAAACTGAGGAACCAACCAAAATCTCTGCGGGAGATATAATTTTGCGTGAAGAAGTAACAGACCGTTACATAGTTACACATCAGTGTCGAAACCTTGCATAAGGACAGTGTGACCACAATTATAACAAGTAGTTCCGTGAAGAACTATACAGCCTATTTTCATATATCCTACTAATGTTAATTGCCACTATCAACATACACAATTTCAGTTTGATTGCTATAATAGAATCGTAGATATTGAGAACCGACTAAATATTTCGGATGGTCGCCATGTTGGATTTTATATATGTAGGTCCTAGAGTTATGTACTGTTACATGCAGATTATTGTGTACGTGTAGCATTCAGACTTCAATCGCATAATTAGGACACAAGAAAAAACAAGGAGATTTAAAAATTTTCACAGCTGCCATCTTTAGGTTATGGAAACAATTGAAATAAATTAGATGCCAGTGGATTAACATTCGGATAAAGATTTACTGTACCAAGTTTCACTGCACGCGGATGGTTAAATTGCGAGAAACGTCCATGTGAATATTTATAATTCGCGTCACCGCCATGTTGGATTTGTGATCACCAGGTTATTTGAAGTCCTATAGGTGAACTTAAGTTCATAGCCCCTATGAACATTAAAAAATGCAGTTTGATTGTTAAATAGATTCGTAGATATTCAGTATCGTCTAAATATTTCGGATGGTCGCCATGTTGGATTGTTAAATGTATAGGCCATAGAGTCATGTACCATTAAAGGAAAATTATTGCGTAGGTTCATTATTCAAACTTTCACTTCGATCGCATGACTACATCACAAGAAATAAAAACTTAATTTTAAAATTCGCACTGCCGCCATCTTGAGGTTATGTAAACAATTGAACTAAATTAGATACCAGTGGATTACAATGTGTATAAATATTTCCTGTACCAGGTTTCAGTGCGCTTGGAACATTAAATCGCGAGAAAGGTCTATTTAAAATGTTCAAATTCGCTTAGCCGCCATGTTCGTTTTGCAGTTAACCGGTTTTTGAAAATCTTATAGATGGACTTCAAGTAGTGCCCTTTATCTCCGTACAAAATTTTAGGGAGATACCGCTAATAGTTTCAGAGATATAGAATACCGGTGAAATATTTCGCACATCCGCCATCTTGTGATTATATAAACAATTGAACGAAGTTAGATGTCGGTGCATTACAATGTATATAAACATATACTGTACCAAGTTTCATTGCGTTTGGTTGGTCAAATCGCGAGAAACGTCTATTTAAAAGTCGCAAATTCGCTTGGCCGCCATGTTGGTTTTGTAGTTACCATGTTTTCAAAAGTCACATAAGTGAACTTATAGTAGGCCCCTCTATCACCATAGAAAATGTCAGGGTAATATCGGTAATAGTTTCGGAGATATTGAATGCTGGTGAAATATTTCGCACAGCCGCCATGTTGGAGTGGTGAGTCGTAACAAAATTTGAAGGGCACGGTCGAGGTCGCCGGGAATAGTGCTATGAACTTTCCGAGTTTCATTGAAATCGCTCCTGCCGTTTAGATTTTATTAGGGGGGGACACACACACGAATCACACACACACACACACACACACGCACACACACACACAGACAAAAGGTGATCTCATAAGCCTATTTTTTTTTTCAAAATTGAAAATAGGCTAAAAATGTACCCCAAATGACAAGAAGGTTACCGTCCCCATAAGACAATAAAATGTTTAAAATATGCATAAAATGACGAAAAACAAAGATAATTAAGCTCCAATTATAAACTACTTTCTCGCAATAAATGAGGTCTGATCCTTCTACGAAAACGTGCATATTCTGCCTATTTTCGCCTGTCCCCAAGTTTGCCCGATGAAATCTACCTCCGCCTTCCGGCGTGCCGAGAGGACGTTTTTAAATTCAAGTAGGGCCTGCAGACATTCAATTTTCAATTAGTTCCAACTTTTGCTACCAAACGCCACCGTCAACGACCAACTAGTTCTGAACTTGGTTACTAGATGCCACCTCAGTCGGCTCCTGGTGACGAACGTTGGAACCTAAGAGCGTTAGCCAAATCTAACCTATAATTTAGCTTCGCACATGTGTAATTAGTGGAAGGTTCTTTATCATGCCATAAATCTATGATATGGGACCGCCGCGCCGGCTTTACTTCCCCACCGAAGGAAGGTATACTGAGGGAATTTTAACGCTCTTAAAAATCCGACGACTTCGGTCGGGTTTGAACCCGTGACCTTGGGCATAGAAGCTCAGCATGCTACCAACTACGCCACCGAAGCCCACCTTAGACCTGCTAAAACTGGGTCTAACTAAACCCAGTCGGTTAAAGCCCGAGCTAAATCTGGGTCTAACCATTAGCCGTAACACATACATGTTAAATTATACACATCATAGAAAGTTGTGCTTATACTTACCACATCGAGCGACGGTGGTACAAAACTTCCTCTAGGAGTCCACCATTGCACGAATTGAATGGCCTGCGATCTCACCGGACATGAACTGCATCGAACATGTCTGGGATATGCTGAAGCGTTCTATTGCATAGCGTCCACGTCCTCCCATAACCCACCAAGGGATCATGGAGGCCGCCGTCGAAGAGTGGGATCGCCTGCCTCAAGAGGACCTGGACAACTTGATCTGTGGTATGCCGCGGCGAATAAGATCCCTGCTGGACGCCTGTGGTGGCCATGTTCCTTATTGAAACGTCACAGGATGGCAAGATTACAACATATATCAGTCCCTGTTTATCAGACCAAATGTGTTCCTGTTTGTGATTTTCTTTTCACATATGAATAAAGTCAGCAGGATTTGTCATAATGTCGTCTCTTTTGTAATAACCTCGACCACAATCCCTCATACGCTCTGCATCATGGCAAACAAGTGTTATGCAAAACGTTTTTATGTGTATATACGTGTTAACAAGGCTTTAAATACAAACATAACCCTAACCTAGGGCCTACGTCCCAGACCACCTTGCTTGTTATACAACCAGTAGTTATCGTCCAGACAGTCGTGTAAACAATTAGCGACCAATGGCATTGCCTCACCATGTCTTAATTAATTTAATTTATATTGCTTTACAAACATGTAACTAAACTTCAGTCTTTAGCCAACTGGGAATGGTTAGACCCAGTTTTAGCCGGTTAAAGGTGGAAGCGTTATTAACTTTTCGGGCTTTAGCCACAAAGCCATGGATTACCTAAGAGCTAATAAGGAGTACATGTTTCGCTCGTCAAGTGAGTATCATCAGATCCAAATGTACAAAATACTATCAAACCCACAAACATTTGCTGCGCTCCAAAAAGAAAAAGCAGCACGGCAAAAACGTACACAGTATGGCAACTGGTAAATTCAATCGAAAGTGTACATTTTTCATACACAAGTGGGAGGGGGGTAACAATGAAATAGAGACTATTTTTTGTAGCCGTTTTTGTTTGGAACATATTATGAACACACAAGAAGGATGAGTGATGGTAATAATAAGAGTTCTAGTAATAATATGCTTTCATTAGTTTAACCACTGGGTGAGTTGGCCGTGGTCGTTATGGCGTGGCTGCAGGCTGTCGCTCACATCCGGGAGGCGAGGAAGTTCGAATCTCCCCGCCGGCAACCTTGAAGATGGTCATCTGTGGTTTCCCATCTTCCTTCCAGGCAAATTTCGGGGTTGATCCGTAGCTATAGGCCACAGCCGCTACCTTCCAATTCCTAGTCCTTCCATTCACACTTTCCTCCCCCAGACAACACTCCCCACGTGACGGTACTTGTATCTCACCCCATGGGAGTCCACATATAAGAGCTACAAATACTGGCGAGCAAAGCATGTCCTCCGGGCACTAAAAGCCATGCGCTAAAAAAAAAAAAAAAAAAAAAAATTGGGCTTGATCTGACTCACATCAATTTAGGTTGGTGATTTCAGGCCTTTCTTGACACGATATGATTCTTCAGGTGAAAATTCCAACTCACTGTCACTCGGGAGAGGACACCGGCCCTCTGTGTGAAAGACGAGTAGCTAAGTCACGGGATATATGGAACTGCGCCCATAATCAGTGGTATTTCCAGATCCTTTTAATTAGGCCGATTGAACTGCACCCATAGTCAAGTCGGCTGTTAGCCCAAGGTCGGTTTAAGGGGAAGTGACGGACTGTCTCCCACCACTAGCTTCTGCACTGCTGATAGTCCCCCGTCCCGATAAGCAGCAGTACTACGGGCCTCCGGTGGTGGCAGATAATCACACTATCCACTACACCACAGAGGCGAATAATAATAATGATAATAATAATAATAATAATGAAGATCCACAGCCTTTTTCCAGTCTTTGGACCTGGTCAGGGTTGGAATGAATGAAGCCCCCATCTAGCGGCGAGGATAGGCATTACGCCGGCTTCCGAAGCCTGTCACACTCCTCTGGGACAATGATTAATGAATGACAGATGAAATGAAATGATATTGGAGAGTGTTGCTGGAATGAAAGATGACAGGAAAAACCGGAGTACCCGGAGAAAAACCTGTCCAGCCTCCGCTTTGCCCAGCACAAATCTCACATGGAGTGACAAGGATTTGAAGCACGGAACCCAGCGGCGAGGGGCCGGCGCGCTGCTGCCTAAGCCACGGAGGCTACACTAACAATAATAATAATACAACTCTCTCTAATCCACCATAAATAACTACCCCTCTAGTTTTGTTACACAATAAAAAATATATAATAATCTTCTAAATGGTAAGATTACCTCAAATTAGATTATTAACATTTGCAATAACAAAACTATTTTTAGCCTGCTTTTCACATTTTCAAAAATGAGGAAAAAGAAGTCTTATGAGATCGGGCAAATGTGTGTCTGTCTGTCTGTCCTTCTGTCTGTCTGGCTGTGTGTCCCCCCCCCTATCAACTCCTAAACGGCTGGAGCAATCACAACAAAATTTGGTAGGAGTAAAGGTCTATACCCGAATATCTCACGGCCGTATTTGAAAATGATGTCAGTGCTACCAACTGCTAAAAAATCGCAATTGAAATTTGAGCTCCATGTTGGATATCATGGAAGGTATGAATGGGAGCTATTTCAAAATTGGCATACGTATAGATAATAATATTGCAGTTTAATTTCCAGGAGGCCATATATCGCTGTGTTGCCAAAATGATTATAAGCCTGCTGATTGGTCCAATTTTTAAATGCACATAACTTCTACACTATCAATTGGAATTCAACCAAATTTCGTATGTTGTATGCATACATAACCAGATATGACTGAGCGTATTCTTAAGACCCACCAGGGCTGCCAACTGTTAATAAATGCTCCTAATTTATTTTATCCAAATACCAATATATCAGAAAGTATGCAAGCCAATAGCTCTAAACTTTGCACACGTATAGTACCTGGCATTCTAGATGCATTTCGACTAACTATTATACGTCAGTGCTGCCAACATGATTCTAAGTCTGCTGATAGGTCCAATTTTAAAATGCATGTAACTTCTATACTAACTAATGGATTTCATTCAAAATTGGCACAACAATAGATCATATTATTTCAGATTATTTCTGACCAATACATGCATGACATTGTTGCCAACATGATTTTACGCACGCTGTTAGATCCAATGTTTAACTGCATGTAACGTCCATGCTATTCATTGGACTTCAACCAAATTTTGTATTCTGTACCTTAAGAGATGGAACTATGAATATATTCAGTCATCAGGGCTGTCAACTGTAGTGCTCTATTAGGCTACATTATGCAAGGTATACAGTATTTTGAAATAATTAGAAATTTCGATATTAGCAACTTAATTTCTTCATTATTCTAGATAGGTTCATATACTGTAGAATAACATTGGCATGAAAAGTAGGCTCTTTAGTTCGTCACGGAACTTCTTGTTAAAATATGGTTAGGTTGTCGAAAACATCCCAATGTATCAGTTAATGCTAATATTACTAGAACAAAAATTAAATATCAGACTGTTTTGAAAACTGTACCTGTTTTATGTATCTTAGGCCAACACTAATCTCTTGTCCGCAATCTGGACAGTTTTTGACTTGTTCGCAATCAAGACACAACCGATTTGAAATTAGTCACTTCACTTTCACACCACTCGACACAACATAATTCGGTAGAGGGGTGGAGTGAGGGAATCTACCTGACCGCTATCAATGGGCGCAGTTCCACTGCCACTTTTGAAAGGTTTATGCTAATGACCAGGGTCATTAGTGAAGCTTGGGCGCAGTTCCATACAACCCTAAGTCACTGCGCCGCACCGTCACGCTCTTTAAACTGTTCTGGAATTTGATCCAGCTACCTTGGGAACAGAAGGTGAGAACGTTATCACTGCGTCGACGGAAGTTCCACAACTTGTGAGCCCCTCGGGAGATGGGAATGTGGGATGAAAAGCAGTGAAAGTGTATTCCCATTTCTGCAGCTATTCATTAGTAGATTCTCTCCTGAGGTCAGTTTTAACAGTTGAGAGAGGTTGATTTGATTTAATTTTGTTTTTAATCCCGTTGAAATGAACGAATTTCTATGTGGCAGGTGGTTTTACAATCAGAAGCCCTATCTGACACCAAACTCATAAGAGGTGGTTGTTGTTTAATTTGAGGTACTTGGACATCGTGAGCATTGAGCCTCGTGTACCTGGGTGTTTGTGTAATTCGTCTGATAGCCTGTGGTATTGTGATGACTGTATTAGTGTGTATACTTGTAATTCAGGTGATGATTGGAAAGGTGACTGCTGTGGCTTTACTGTAAGTTAGGATCCTTCCCGGCATTCGCCTGGAGTAGAAGTGGGAAACTTCAGAAAACCACTTCCACCTCTTCTTAGTTTTGCCTCACAAGGCTGAGTGTACCCCGTTATTTAATTTCTTGGCAGAGTCAGTAATTAAACACGGACCTCCGGGGCGACAGCCAAGAATACTAGCCGCTAGCCCGCTACACTACCAGGTGAGTAAATGTTTTTGTTTTTGCACAGTATGTTGCCAACATTAGCAATAAATCGCTAAATCTAATTGATTTGAAAGGTAATTTGGCGACAATATTTTAGCAAAGGATAATAATGATAATCAAGACTAATAGTATTATTATTATTAGTTTTTAGTATTTGACGACAATTTTAGTTGCAATGGAACTTTTTATTAGGGAGCGATTTCAATGAAACTCGGTAAGGTCATAGGTCGGGAGAAAAGAATAACAAGTAATGCTTGTTTTGAATGATATTTATTTAAAAGGGTCTATCAGGCTTAATGGGGAAAGGGGTTAACCCCTTGAATTCGCCCCTGCTTCGAACAACTCATCCACTGGACATACTTCTGTACACAAATTCCTGATTTTATTTAATTTTGTTGCATCGTTTGCTAGTTTATTTTGCACTTATCAATGTGTGAATGTTCCAAAAAATTAATAATTTTGTTGATATTAAATTTAAAAATCCAGTTTTCTTCACGACATCATCTTGCCTTTTCTATTCCCCGACATTGTATAAATAGTCTATTAATAAACTACAGTTTACAACTAAAGTTTAACTTAAAACAACCTAACACACTGTTATTCACTTTCCGAAATGACACACACTCGGATACTAACAGAATGGTAACTGACAAGTGGAGTATTTTTGGAAAGGGATGAGGAAAGATAGTGCCCCCCCTCCCCCCTCTCCCCCTCCCCTCATTTCCACCCCTCTGGCTAGCAGAACAGCTGACTATTTTGTTCATTCAGTATGTGTTCAGTTGTTAGAGCAGCGCTGTCCAGGAAAAATGCCACGGTGGTGCCTTGGCCTTTCCTTTTTAGTGAATCAGGGGTTGAGTGGGGAAGGTGGGGGTCGAGCCATGGCTGCAAGCGAGGAAGATGTTGCGGTAGCGGAGGTAGCGAGCTGGCAACGTTGTGCGTGGCGTTGAATGGGACATTAGTAACCAATAATAATCAGTAGGTATAACAAATCCTTTGAACCATACTGCCTTCTTTTTATTTTTCATTCTTTAGAAGAGTGTAACATAACAAACACATCCACTTGTCGTCTGCTGGCGCTGGGGCGGGTACTACTAAATAATTAAATTCCCAGGAAGGGTTGCTTCCTCCACCCACTTCTGATGTTGACGTCTTTTTGCCATTCGCAACTTTTCTACAATTGTTGTACTGTTCTATTTAAGAAGAAGAAATCAGAATCTCCTTCTTGCCTTGCTTGACTCTTGGCTTATGACACATTGCACTAGAGCGCAGAGTGTTTAGGACAAGAGTGTGGAGGTGGAGGGGGGCGGGGGGCTGGGGGAAAGTCCAACTTCTCCTCTCTAGCAAGAGAAGGTAGTGAGAGGAGGAGCTGGCGGGAGTGTCGGTGGAGCGGGGAAGAGCTGGCAAGCCGTGGCGCCACAGCCACCAGTGGCATGGCTGGACAGGCCTGAGTTAGGGTAAAACTAAAAAATGTTAGACGAGTGAAAAGAAAAACTTTCAAGCACAATCTAATAATACTGTTCAACAGTGAAAATGTAAATTGAACAAAACTAGCCAATTCTGATACATATTGCGGAGTTGATTGTGAATATGAAAGACAAAATTGAAAATTAGGAAATATACCAAATACAACTGTTTTATATGTGAGTAGAATAGCAGGGCTCGTGCTTCTCATTATACAAAAACAGACTGGCCTCTCAGAAAAGCCCTGACACCAGGTGTGAAAAACGTCACAAACGAACCATTGGTTGATCCTAAACAAATATTACGTCCACCATTACACATAAAATTAGGTCTTATGAAAAACTTTGTCGAGAAAATAAACCAAGAGGGTGCGGCTTTCAAATATTTAAGGAAAAAATTCCCTCGATTAAGTGACGCAAAGATCAAGGAGGGTATCTTTGTTGACCTGTTTGCCATCTCTCGATGAGGGCAGTACATTTGCATTTGTCTGTTAGCACAGGCTAGATTATGGCTGTGATTATATGGAAGCTATTGAGGTATGGGTGGTGCTTAGTAATGACATCCCGGGCATGTGGATGCTGTGAAAGGTTCTACTCTCGGGGTTAGTACTGATGTACTGACTCAGTGAAGAAAGTTATGGCAAACTACCTTTCTCCTCATCTTGCCTCGTACGCCTCAATATAGTGCTGCCTTGAGTTTTTGTGGGTATCTACCCTCATAACCTAACAGACAACCAGACAGGTATCTTTATTGGACCACAGATTCGGTAGCTTGTCAGAGACAATCTGTTTGATGCAATCATCCAAGGCGATGAGAAGGCCACGTGGGAAAGTTTTAAGAGTGTTTGTCAAACTTCTTGGGGGAAAAGAGAGCACCAACTTATAAAGAAGTTGTGGGCGATATGCTGTCATGTTATGAAAAACTTGTCTCTTAAACTCCATTTCTAATGTATCTCAACTCGTATTAGATCATACATGTGCAGCCTTGGTCAATTATTCAGAATGAGACAGCCATTCATTCTAGTATTTGTTGTAAGTTTTGTTGAATGCTGACGTATGTATTAGGCATTGTAATATAGAAGCACGTATTTCTAACACTACAGTAGAGCTAAGGATTTGGTTTGATAGTAATATTTACTTATATTAGGCACAAATGAATGTGAAAACCCCAAACTGAAGTCATTTACACACTTTTCATCAAAATTTGTTGAACAGTGTAATTTGCCAGCAATCGGAAGATTGGTTTTATTCAAAACTAAAAACTTCATCAAATTACACATTTTCATTATTTGGCTCTGGAGGGTGGGATTGTTCACCCTGATCACCCCCCGTAGTTACGCCACTGACCATATCACAGCAACATTGGTCGCTCTCAAGCCACCATAAAATGTTTTTAGTTCTTTCAACCGGCGTTCGGCGGTAGTGTTTGGTAACGGCAGACGTGATGTCATCAAAGCAGGGTCATAGCACCACGCCAGTGCCACTCCACTCTGTACCGAGCTGATCGGAATATATAACGTGAAGCAGGGGAAGGGGTGAATGGGTTCACTCATTCGGAATTTACATGCTTTGCTTCAAGCAAAGGGTAGCATTTCAAACATTCATCTGACGATTTCAACTGCTGGTAAGGAAGGATATGTAAGTTCCTGAATGTGCGTCAGGGGTGCAACAAACTGTGTCAGATATTCAGCCTTGGTTATAAACTCCATGATAGGTATTAATGTTTTGTTTCTTTGTATTAGCAACAAGAATAATAAAAGTATTCAGAAAATGTCGGAAAGTGTAAGCTATATTATTTTGATGGTCCTCCGGGGCGGATCATGAAAATAATATAGCTTACACTTTCCGACATTTTCTCATTACTTTTACTGTATCATTCTTATAAAATGACATAAAAATGACCATGATAACCAATACATATCTTGACCATTCATAACAATAGTTCGTAACACGTATTTTCAACATTTTCATTCCATTATTTCTCTACCTCGCAAATACATACCAAACTACCAGTTATAACCTAACAATTTCAACTTATTTATTTTCACATCCACATCTCTTCTATTCCACGCTGTTTTATCAAGACTTTTTCATGTTCTTCTTAACACATTATGTAACAGATCTGTTTCTTTATTTTTTATTATGTTAATTTGTGAGCTTTTGGTACAAGAATATTTTTAGAATCCTCTGTTATGGCAAAATTTATATTAAGTGTATGTTCTTACACATTTACATAATTACACTGAGGACGCTGAGGAAGGTCACAATGTGACGAACCCGGTACTGTTTAAATGTACAACATATATTGACTTATGGTTTATTATAATGTATTATTCTTGTTGCTAAGATACAAGGAAACAAAAAAATGAATACCTATTAAACTGCATAGTGATTGAGTATTTATCTGTCAACAACATATGTTAGGCCTTCTTTGGGCCTCATCCGGCGCATGAAGATATTTTCGATGCTTTGGAATAGAGACCGCTAGCCTATATGTTAGCATTCGCAGCCAGTGACAATACGAGTTACCGTTTCAATTACTTTGTGTTAACTACGTTGTACTTACTCAGGGGTGGCCAACCTATATACAGCGCGACAAGTTCATCTGAAGTACCGTAAAATATGCAAACTACTAGGCTTCCCCTTGCCCCTCTGGTCATCATGTTGCTGGATCTATTGCTAGTTGCTGCCCCGGAAAGGAGTGACTTGCACAGAAACCAACTGGCGCTGGATAGCGCGTACGCGAGGATGATTTACCAATGGTGTTACTCTCTTCCCCCACCCTCCACGTGCTCTCCCTCGCTCGCCCCTTCGCTCGCTCACGCCGGCAGCACCCTTACTCTGGGTTTCAGTTGAACTTGCCAAGCATTAGAGCTTGTGCCAGTAAATTGATTTTTTAAAATTTCTTTATAATTGGGAAGTAACGCACATTTATACTTGTGGCTCGTTACATATAGAATAACGGTTACAAATAAAAAGCTATTCCCTATGAAAAGTAATTGATCTACCGTTACAAGTGTGAAGTAATGCACAGCTATAGGTCGTTACAAATAAAATAACGGTTACAAATAACACGTTAGTTTCCCTGAAAAGTAACTGCATCGTCATAATTGTGAAGTAACGCACAGTTATAACTCGTTACATATAAATAACGGTTACAAATAACTCGTCACTCCCCTGAAAAGTATCTGATCTACCGTTACAATTGTGAAGTAACGCACAGTTATAGGTCCTTACAAATAAAATAACGGTTACAAATAACACGTTAATTTCCCTGAAAAGTAACTGCTCTGCCGCTACAAATGTGAAGTAACGCACAGTTATAGCTCGTTACATATAAAATAATGCCTTGCTTCCCAACCGTGATCGTTAAACACTCGGCATAGTTGGGCAACCCTGTGCGTGGGAAACAAACTGGTAGAAGTTAGCAACATATCCGCTCGGTTTGCCTCAGCAAAAGAAGAAGTAAAAATTCACTCGAGGAAACTTCAGATGTGAAGAAACTCTTTTGAAGTCTGTATTTGTGTCGGGGGAAATAAAAAGAGCTGTTCTGTGCTCTTTCACCGGCTGATTACGAGGTTTAGAAGGCCATTTCTTGCATATGCCACCACAATATGTTTGGAAATGCCTTCCTCTCAAGTTAAGGGTCTGGCCTCTCTTTGTAGGCTTCCATAGACACTTCTTCAAGCCGTTGAGAGAATCCAAGTTGTGGGTGGAGCAAACGATGTTCGACGATGTCGATATGTAAATATCATGTCAGAAAATTGTATCATAATGGGGGTCATTAAATTACTATTTTTAGCCTACTTTTCACATTTTGCAAAAATGAGGAAAAAGTAGACTTATGAGATCGGTCAAATGTGTGTCTGTCTGTCTGGCTGTGTGTGTCGTCGTCGTCCCCCCCCCCCCCCCCCCCCGATCAACTCCTAAACGGTTGCATCAAACGAAACAAAATTTGGTAGGAGTTGACATTCTATACGCATCGAATTTGAAGAATAACTAGTTGATAATACGATACATTTCAATTTTAATGCGTTTGTAACAGCCTCGCTTCGCTCGTTTTATAAACATATTCGTGTCTTAATTATTGCAATTATAGGCTCGTTGCATAATGTACTGTTACGATATCAATAATCTCGCGATCATGAGCCACAATACCTTCCCTTTATATGTAATCCTAACCATCAGGCGTGACATTTCACCTCAAAAATTCCACTTGAACTGTATGTATCGGGAGTGTGGGGTGGACCCATCTCCCGTAATCCGGTTTGACCAAGGGACAGAAGCAGGAAGTGAAATGGAGAAAAGAGGCGTCTGGTATCAAACCAAGACACATCACTTCAACAAAAAATGTCAAGAGACACAAGAAACTGAATAAGTCCTTTGTTTACTGACAAATAAATATGCCTCTTTTTAGAAAGTTATAAGTGATATAGGCAAATATTTCCCAAAAGTTCCATAACTCATGCTGTTTTATTTTCCTTCTTATAAGCGTTTTAATGAAAGCCTCTGTGGCTTAGGCGGCAGTAAGACGGCCTCTCACCACTGGGTCCGTGGTTCAAATCCCGGTTACTCCATGTGAGATTTGTACTGGACAAAGCGGAGGCAGACAGGTTTTTCTCCGGGTACTCCGGATTTCCCTGTCACAAATTTCATTCCAGCAACACGATCTACTATCATTTCCTTTCATCAGTCATTCATTTAATCATTGCCTGAGAGGAGTGCGACAGGCTTCGGCAGCCGTCACAGTTCATATCCTCGCCACTAGATGGAGGCTTCATTCATTCCCTTCCCTGACCCGGTCGGTCAACTGGAAGCGGGTTTCGAATGTTTCATAAGCGTTTTAATATGTGATGTGTCTTTTTAGCGGCTTCGGTGGCGTAGTTGGCAGCATGCTGAACTGCTGTGCCCAAGATAGCGTGTTCAAACCCGTCCGAAGTAGTCGAATTTTTTAAGAGCGTTAAAAATCCTTCAGTATGCCTGCCTTCGGAGGGGAAGTAAAGCCGGCGGTCCCATGTCATATATTTATGGCATGTAAAAGATCCTTCCACAGACTAAACTTGTGTGAAGCTAAATATCTAGGTTAGATTCCGTTGGAACGCTCTATCAAACTTCCAAACGTCACCACTAGGTATCATTGACATCTGGTAGCGAAAGTTGGAACTACCTGAAATTGAACGGAACGTGTTGCTGACCCTCTGGGTGTCCGCTGAAAGCAGCTACAGACTCTGGCGAGCCGAAAATGTCCTCGGACACTCCCGGCACTAAAAGCCAAACGATAGATAGATGCCTTATTTTGTTTTAAAACTTGCTGATGTACCTTGTTTTGGTACACAGTAATCGGATGTATCTTATTTTGGAAATACAATAATCACTCTTCACAAATAGGTATAAAGTGATTTAACACCAATACTAATGTAATTACAGTGAAACCTCTATTAAGAGACTAGTGACGGTTCCATGGAAAACTGGTCTTTTAGAGGGGTGGTCTCTTAATAGAGGTGGGCATAAAAATAATTTTATACTGCATTATTAATTAAGTACAGTTGGAACACATAGCTGATTACAATTTATCTGCATTGATTCACATTTAGTACAAATTAATTATAATTAGTTATTTTCTGAGCTCTGTCATTTAAAAAAGTCACGAGTTGATCTCTGTTTCAGATTAGCACATTTTTTTTTTTTATATTTTTTTTTACTCTTTCACTTTCTAGAATATCTCTGAGTGAGTTCAAAAGAAGTCCATTACTTTGTTCTGGGTTCGATCAGTCTTCTAGGAGAGCTGTCTTTGTATTTTTATGCGTTACATAACACTTCTTCTAATAACAGTGTATGCTGATGCAGTTCTGAGCCAACAGAACCATTGTTTACATCATCACCCTCATCACCATCTCCAATGGGAAGGCAGACGAGAAGTGGTCTTTTGAAAGAGGTCAGACTGAGAAAATGCCTGGTCTTTAGTCGGGGAGAGGGGTGGTACTTAAATAGAGGCAACAAATTCATTGACCTTATGAAGTTTTAAATCGGTTCCAAGAGAAATCGGTCTTTGGTCTTTTAGAGAGGTTTCACTGTGATTAAATGGAAGCTATTGAGGTATGAGTGGTGCTGAGTAATGGCATCCAGGGCACAACTAGTACCTGTGTGTACGGTGAAAGGTTCTACCCATAGGGTCAGTGCTAATGTTCTGACTCAGTGAGGAAAGCAATGGCAAACTACGTCACTCCTTATCTTGCCTAGTACGCCTCATTATAGTGCTGTCTATGGTGGTACTTTTTGAGGATCCAACCAACCTCGGGGCTTACTGCCTCACCGACAGACAAATGCAAACACACCGGCACTAACAGAACACGAAAGAATTGCATAAGCAGCACACAGAGAACGCCCTTTCAGCTGATGCGCTGATCGATACGCAATAGACCCTGCCAAGATGTGCCTTGTTTTGATACTCATTAATCTACTTGTCTTATTTTGAAACCAAACAAAAACGTCGGCATTTAAAAACAGTATGCTGTGTCCTGTTTTGAATAACTTTCTCTTCCCACATGTAAAGAGGACGTTTAGGACTTGTTAAATCAGCCGTAGATTAATCTCAAAATCGCAAAAATTGTGATATATCTTGTTTTGATACCAGACGACTCATATCTTCTACTTCACTCCAACGCAAGAGTACGGGACCATTTTACAGACCCTTGAGGGGACAGGACAATACTTTCATATAACAGAGGAATTCATGGGCACCCACAAAATATTTTCCATGGGGGGGGAGTCAAGTAATATTTTACATTTCATTACCTATCTGTCACTAGGTGACGAGCAGACGTACCTCCCCCCTCCCCTGCAATTTTCGTTTCATTTCTTACTTGGTTCGTGATATTCATTATTTGGCTGCTCTGAAACCGTTGGGTATAATATATTTATGGCATGAACAGCTTTCCACGGTGAGTGAGTAGTTAACGTGTCGGATTACTAACCCCCCCAAGCTTGCAGGTTCGCTCCTGGCCGTGGTAATTGATTTTTGAAAGGCGTCAAAAATCACGACATACATGTCATACGTTGTAGGCATGTTAAAGAACCCATTTGAATTCAGTAGGCCGTGTTCATAATGGCAAAATTAATCTCGGGATGTTCCGCCAACACAAAGTTCCTCCATTCTCTACTAGAAAGCGCAATAGTGTCAAGTAACTTAGATATCTAACCTCCTTGACTTTCATAGCGTTCCAAGGAACGACGAAATTCAATATGCAAGCTGCCCTCTGGGTGTCAAATAACAAAGCTTGCACCCGGCACCCAAAGCCATACGATATTATTATTATTATTATTATTATTATTATTATCATTATTATTATTATTATTATTATCATTATTATTATTATTATTATTATGGCATGAACAGGAGGAATAGTTTTATTAGTTCAGAGTTTTTGTCCATAGAAGTTCGCTTTTCTTTGTGAATCATAGTCATAATGTTCATTTCTTAAAAACAGGCAAAAAGTAGTTGTATCACCATGTATCGACAAAAATAAAATTTGTAGTTCATTAAAATGGTAATGTTAATCCAGTTCGCCGATTTTCTAAATAACTGGAGATATTTTCAAATAATCCCAAATTACAAAGTTAAATAAAACTGTGGAATTATCCCTACATCTAAATCAGATATCTATCAGTAACTTCAATTTATGAAATAAACTGGTGTGACAATGAACAATCGAAATATTCTCGGGATTCCATTGAGGGTAGGGGGGAAGGGGAGGGGTGGTGCATGGCCCCTCATTGCCCCCACTGTGGGCGCCATGGAGAAATTCGCGTGCTAGACACTGTTTTATCACCCGGTCCTTTACTCCATATAGTTTACATGGAAAGTTCTGTAAAGTTGCCCTCGCTATGCCAATACACCGTACGAGGCTGTCAAGAACTTAAGCTAGGGGTGAGTTATAAATACTGAATTGGTTTTGGAGATTTTAAAAATAGTTTTATTTTAAGCAGAACATCTGTAATTTGAAGTATTTTTTAAAGACACGAGTTTTGTGCAACACGGCCTGGGTGGGCGGAGCCATTTCAGCCCTTTACGACGCACCACCCCTGCATTGTATTATAATGTGTTCCTTTGAGTTTGTATTGTCAATAAAGGTTTTATTCATCAAGAAAATTGTGACTCATTTTGTGCGCCACCCTGTATAATATGCCTTACACTCAATGTGGCGTACACAATACGACCTATGGTAATGGCACAGAAATCTGTTAGGTTACCGTATTTTTTAGCCTATTTTCATTTATGAAAAAAATAGGCTTATGAGATCACCTTTTGTCCGTGTGTCTGTATGTGTGTGCGTAAGTGATGGTGTGTGTGATGGTGTGTGTCCCCCCTAATAACTTCTAAACGGCTGGAGTGATTTCAATGAAACTCGTTAAGTTCATAGCACTATTCCGGAACACCCTGGCCGTGCCCTTCAAATTTAGTTACGTCTCACCAATCCAACATGGCGGCTGTGCGAAATATTTCACCAGCTTTCAATATCTACGAAACTATTCCCGATATCACCCTGGAATTTTGTACGGTGATAAAGGAAACTACTACAAAATCACCTATGTGACTTTTGAAAACCTGGTAACTACAAAACCAGCATGCCGGCCAAGCGAAGTTGCGACTTTTAAAGAGACGTTTATCGCGATTTAACCAACCAAACGCAATTAAACTTGGTACAGTATATGTTTACACACATTGTAATGCACCGACATCCAACTTCGTTCAATTGTTTACATAACGTCAAGAAGGCGGCTGTGCAAATTATTTCACCGGCATTATATATCTCCGAAACTATTACCGATATCACCCTGAAATTTCATACGGTGATAAAGGGCACTACTGGAAGATCATCTATGAGACTTTCGAAAACCGTTTAACTACAAAACGAACATGGTGGCCAAGCAAAGTTAAAAGTTTTAAATAGACTTTCTCGCGATTTAATGATCCAAACGCAATGAAACTTGGTACAGCAAATGTTTATACACATTGTAACGCACTGGTACCTAATTTGTTCAATTGTTTACATAACCTCAATATGGCGGCTGTGCGAATTTTAAAATTAAGTTTTTATTTCTCTTGTCGTAATCATGCGATCGAAGTGAAAGTTTGAATAATGAACCTACGGAATAATTTTCCTTTAATGGTACATGTCTCTATGGCCTATACATATTACAATCCAATATGCCGACCATCCGAAATATTTAGACGACTCTGAATATCTACGAATCAATTATAGCAATCAAAGTGAAATTTTGTATGTTGATAGTGGCAATTAACATTAGTAGGATATATGAAAGTAGGCTGTATAGTGCTTCACGGATCTACTTGTCTCGTAGTCAGTTTACCCTCTAGGTAGGTTTTTCCCACAGACTCAGCGAGGGATTCTAACTTTACCGCCTCTACAGACAGTGTCCTGGTGCTTGACATCGGGTCGGAGGATACAACTGGGAAGGTGGGACTGCAAAGCGAACAAGGGGCCTCATGAGGGATGGGAAGACTGGGAAGAATAGACAAGGAAGAGGGAAGGAGGCGGCCGTGGCCTAACGGTCCGAAGACGAAGTGGGGAAACCACTGAAAAGCACTTCGAGGAAGACTGAGGTGGGAATCGAACCCCCTCTACTCATTTGGACCACCCAAGGCTGAGTAGACCACTTTTCAGTCCCCATACCACTTTTCAATTTCGTGGCAGAGCCGGGAATCGAACTACGGACCTCTGGGGTGGCAGCTAAGCACGCTAACCACTACACCATGGAGGCGACTGTGTTCAGTATTTACTACTGGTATAATTAATATAGTTATATATGATTAATAGTTAATTGCATTCCAACATTACATTAATTAAAAGCAAGTAACAAAATAATTCCATTAGTAATAGAATTACGATAATGATACATGGTAGAGTTTTGGTTACCGGGACGCAGGTTGGCAACACTGACGGGGAAAGCGACGCTATCTGCTGGTCAGTAAGAGAGTCAAAGCTACACACGCAATGCTATTGCGCAAGAAGCAATGAGGAGTCACGCGGGGAATCACCGTCCGTTGAGTAGAGTGGAGTTGAGTTGCATTTAAGTGTGTAATAATATGCCACAAAATGCATTGTCAGCTTGGCCGAGTGGTTTAAGGCGCTGGACTTAAGATCCAGTTCCCTGTGGGGAGCGAGGGTTCGAACCCCACACCTGACACATGTTTTATTCGGGAAAGAAGTTCAAGAAAAAACAGAAATATACTGAACATGTGATATAGACGGTTGTAGTTGCTGATGCTCTATTTATGCACCAAGGCCATCTTATCATCGTACACATGACCTGGAATATGTGTTTAATGTCATCTATTAGTAATGAAAGTGGCAATGCATCCACGGAGTCCGGAATGAAATGGCTTTTTATGCGGCGTATTAATTGTACAGCCATATGCAATACCTGGAGCCAACCTTATCAAAGGAATCATTGAGGCATTAAATTAATTGTAAAACACCATCCCATCATTTGCCTGAAGTCTTCTAATAATAAATTTATTAGAGCACAAAATATGCAATTAAATGAAACATGACTTATCTTTTCCTCGAACATCATCATCATCATCATCATCATTAATTACTTATCACTAGTACAAAACTGTGACAGCGATAACTTCCTCTGACCACACCGCATTACATGATATCTGTCACATGCTTTGCCGCAGAGGGCACACACGCACCAGCAATGCGACTGATGGTACATTTTGTTTGCACACACCCTGAAGTGGAATCCATGCACCGCGAATCTGGTTATCAAGTGTCTCATCTCATAGAAACCCCTCGTCCAATCCCGCGATGTCATCGCATCCGTGATATAAAATTCCTGCCATATGCTTCCTCTCTTTGACATCTAATAAGGCATCGTTTCCCAACCTGTGGTTCGTGAACCCCAAGGGGGGTCAGAAAATATTTCAAAGGGTTCGCCAAACACTTTTCCATAATGACGGGTTTCGAGGTTAGGCCTATTACTGTTTCCTTCATTTCTGTGGCATTGTCATATTATTATTATTACTAGCAGACCTGTGCGAGAACTATCGCATAATGGGTTGTGTGCGCCCCATGTGTACAGACTACCCGGTGCTAGTGCCATGTGGGCTGTACGCGACACAGTTCTGCCAGGGGTTATCGGCTTGTTTATTTGTTTAAAAGCTCTATATAAATAAACAAATATGTTTCCGTTAACTTTTCAAGAAATGCAACATTTTTCTTGTATTATTGCAACGATTTGGAAGATTTTGGTACAAACCACACCTTTTAACTCCCTCTTGTTTAAGAGCTTGAGTATTATGAAACATACACCTTAGTACTCTCAGCAATTTTTCTAGATTTGTGCCGTGTCATGTGTGGGGTTTTGCCTAGGACACCATGCTGGCTCATCAGCGGGCTCTAGGCGTCCCCGCCCGGAACTGAGCGCTACCTCCCTTTTTATGAAGCCCACATGCGCCTCTTTACTGCAAGAACTGAAAGCTCAAGCAGCCATAACCTCCCTATGAATAGAGCCCTGCGCGGATAGACAAAACGTAATCCGCATCAGCACGGCTGTTATCCACATCCGCCCCGCATCCGCACGGCTGTTATCCGCATCCGCCCCGCATCCGCACGACTTTTATGCGCATCCGCCCCGCATCCACGCGACTTTTACCCTCACATTTGTTATCCGAATCTACTGGCATTAGAATAATATTTCGAATGTGTAACTTTATACTTTATCTTTTAGACATTTGAGTAGCAAGTCGAACCCTTAGGCTATGTACTGTACAATATGTCATGTGGTATGTCTAAATGTTACACAGCCAGAATTGCAATCCTTTTCAGTTCGGAGTGTTGATTATGCTTAATGACATAATTTAGATGGGATTAGCGTAAATCATCATCTTGCATTTGTCACGAAAAACCACAACGGAAAAATATGATATGTCTTAAACATCCGGGCCCTAATAAGGGAGAGTGGGGGAATTGTGCGCACTTAAGCAAGAATCGGTCTTGTGATGATGAAATTCTTGATAACACAACTACAGTTATGAATAAGGGAGCCTTAGTAACTCTATATTCGATGTGCAGAAACAAATTTAATTCAAAAATAAATGTGGTGGACTATAATTCGAAATCTCGCAAATATGCATTTGCGCACGATTACCCACCCTGCAGGGTAATCATGTGCATGGGTTGGGGAATTGTGAGCATGGGATGAATGGTGGAAAGCCACAATAATACAATGTGAATTGGCAGAAACTTGCACTGTGCATTAACATTAGAATATTCCAATGCTTTTTACAAAAGCATAACAATACAATGAACTAAAATTCTGCAGTTTTGGATATTAGAATAAAATATCTTCGTTTTGTCAGCATTAAAGGAGGCAATCGAATTTAGGCTTGTTCTTACGGGTTGTGTCAACGTTAATACAGGATATCTCTTCAAGAACTCATACAACCAATATTCGTCTGCTAGACTTTTAACTTTATGGAAATTATGGGGAATCTTATTCTCCTCTGCAAACTTGAACTCGAACCGTCTGAAAAGCTTTGTGGGCGTTAAGCCATAAATTAATTTTGCCAATATAAAAAGGTATTCGGATAATTATGACTCCATTTCGTTGGTAAAACAGCTTTACGGACTAGACGAGGTGGAGCAAGACAATTTTGCAGCAACTACCTTGGTACGATTGACTGGGGAATGTTGAAACTTCTCCCCACTTCCCTTATTTTCCTCCCATCATCCCTAATTACACGTCGAGATGTCTGCACATTTTCTGCTGGGTAGAAGTTTTTCTCCATTTTCCGCGTATAATTTCTTGGCATCTGGAGAACAAACACGAAATATTTTGCCATTAATGTCACGTTGTATTTGTATTTGTAGTACTTGTATCATATATTATCTGCGCATCATACCCCACTCTGCTTTTAAAACGTAACTCACTAAATCCCGGTAAACTAATCTATTATATTGAAAAATAAATACATTCAAAACCACTGTACACACTGGCATTTAAAACTACATTAATTTTAAATAATTGAATCGCAACTGTAGGCTTACCGTCTTATTTGCTGGCTACAGAAAATAACATGCAACGTGTATAAGTTTCTTCATCCAAGCCTCCGGTTATCACATAGCGACTGGCATCATGCTGACTCTCCCTATCTGATAGGTACGATGACAGCTTTAGGGTAGCAGTGAACTGAGTTGCTAGTTGTACTACCAACTCGAAAAACATAGGTACGCACGATTATCCGCTGCGCACAATTACCCAACTTTCCCCACGATATTCAAAAAGTTCGGATTGTATTCTAAAAACTATCCACAAATTTACTCCAAACATTATCCGCAGCTTATCTGCTATCCACAAAGACATGCAAAGTATATCCGCGGGTTTATCCGCGGATATCCGCATCCGCGCAGGGCTTTACCTATGAAGGCTTCCAAAAAGATGGTATATTGGCTTTCACGGCCAGTGAATTAAATTGCTGAATTTTAATTCACTGGCCGTGAAAGCCAATATACTAATCATACACCTTATTGTTTTATACATACAATATGATAATAATATAATGAACGTGTGCCCTCCAGAGAGGCCAAGTGCAGGTCTTTCTAGAAGACGCCAGTGGGCGATCTGCGCTTCGTAATGAGGATGGAGTGATGATGAAAACGTCACATACACCCAGTCCCTGAGCCACGGGAATTTAACCCCAGGAGATTAAGATCCCTGTTGGCTCAGCCGAGAATCGAACCCGAGGCACTTCGGGCAAAAGCCTAGTGCGCTATCAATTTAGCCACGGAGCTGGACTACAGTATGATGATTTATTTTTTTCGTGTGGCCTCCTGATAGGCCAAGTGCAGGTCTTTCTAGTCGACGCCCGTGGGCGACCTGCGCGTCGGGATGAGAGATGGAATGGAAGAAGATGAATGAAACTGGGCAAGGATGTGTATGGAAGCGGCCTTGGCCTGTCAGAAGGTACCGTCCCAGCATTTGCCTGGTGTTGAAAATGGGGAAACCACAGAAAACCATTTCAAGGACAGCCGACGGTGGGGGCTCGAACCCACGCGTCTACCGAGTCAGCAGAGAGCCTGGCCCCATGACCTAATGCTGCGCTTTAGCCAGCGTAGCCACTACTGTCGGTATGATGATGATAATAATAATAGTATGCCCAAGTCGGTAGTAGAATGTGTAACTGCGTGGATAGGTAAGGGGTGGGTGCCCTAGGACTTGAAATAAGATACTATCCCGACATTTGGCTGGAGGCAGTGTTGGAAATCCGGGGTAAAAACGTCACTCAGTATGGTCGCTGTGAGCGCAGGGTTTCGAACTTCCGATCTCCGGTCTTGCTGCCGTGGAGCGTGCGATCGAACGCTGCTGCGTGCTCTAAAATAATCCACAATAGAATATAGGCAACCACGGACTGATGACTGACGGTTGGGTTCGAACCCTCGCATCTACCTGCCACCCTCCTCTCATTAAGGGGGTTGGTTTGTTGGTTCGTTAGTTTAGGGGCTGCGACAAAGTGGTCATGTAGCCCCGTGTACTTTGGGTGTGTGTAGAATTTGTCTGATAACCGGTGTTAATATTGTGAAGGCTGTATTAGTGTGTGTTATCTGTGATTCAGGTAGGACTGCAGACGATTAATTTTTTCAAGTAGTTCCTACTCTTAGTCGCCTCCGTAGCGTAGTGGTCAGCATGGTTAGCTGCTGCTCCGGAGGTCCTGGGTTCGATTCCCGGCTCTGCCACGAAATTTGAAAAGTGGTACGAGGACTGGAACAGGGTCTACTCAGCCTCGGGTGGCCCAAATGAGTAGAGGGGGTTCGATTCCCCCTCAGCCATCCTCGAAGTGGTTTTCCGTGGTTTCCCCACTTCGTCTTCGGGCAAATGCTGGGATGGTACCTTCTTCAAGGCCACGGCCACCTCCTTCCCTCTTCCTTGCCTATCCATCCTCGCCATCCCTTACCTTCCCTCATGAGGCCCCTGTTCGCTTTGCAGGTGAGGCCGCCTGGGCGAGGTGCCAATCCCACCTCACCAGTTGTATCCCTTCCGCTTCAATGTTCCCAGCTCTAGGACACTGCCCGTAGAGGCGGTAGTGGTGAGTTCCTTCGCTGAGTCCGTGGGTTCCATCAACCTGGAGGGTAAACGACTAAAAAAAAAAAAGTTCCTACTTGTGCTACCAAATGCTACATGCTAGATACTACAACATCTAGCTGCGGACGTGGCTACTAACGAACGTCGGAACTAATATAGCGTTATTAAACTAACCTACAAAATTTAGCTTCCACAAGTAGAGTCAGTGGAAGATCCTTTTTCATGCCATAAATCTATGACATGGGACCGCCGGCTTTACTTCCCCTCCGAAGGGAGGCATACTGAGAGTTGTTAAACGCTCTTAAAAAAATCCGATGACTTCGGCCAGGTTTGAACCTGCGATCTTGGGCATAGAAGTCGTGTTAAGGAGAAAAATAGGCTACATCTTAAGGAGCCAAAACCATACCTATTTTAATATTATAACTGTGCCTATCATAAATCTTATATAACAATTATATACATTTCCAAGTAAATACACACATCTTGTTATTAGAAGCAAAGTTTAAATATTTCAAAATTCAAATCGTAACTATTTTTATCCATTTTTCAAAATTTGCTTCTTGCTTTGTGCTGATATTCACCGTTTCCCTCAAATTTCCCAATTTTATATGAATTTTTGGACTATGTTTTTGTACAGTGGGTGTTAACTTATACATTTAGTTACAAAACGAATTGCACTTATTTCCACATTATTATTTAACTAAGCATTATTTCTTCATTTTTATTCTGAGCAAACTCAAACAAGTAGTTCTGTGAAGAACTATACAGCCTATTTTCATATATCCTACTTATGTTAACTTCCACTATCAACATACAACATTTCAGTTTGATTGCTGTAATAGATTCGTAGATATTGAGAACCCACTAAATATTTTGGATGGCCACCATGTTGGATTTTATATATGTAGGTCCTAGAGTTATGTACTGTTATATGAAGATTATTGTGTACGTGTAGCATTCACAGTTCAATCTCATGATTAGGACACAAGAAGTAACAAGGAGATTTTAAAATTTTGCAAAGCTGCCATCTTGTGGTTGTGGAAACAATTGAAATAAATTAGATGCCAGATGATTAACATTCGTATAAGGATTTACTGTACCAAGTTTCACTGCACTCGGAAGGTTAGATTGCGAGAAACGTCCATGTGGATATTTATACTTCGCGTCGCCGCCATGTTGGATTTGTGATCACCAGGTTATTTAAAGTCCTATAGGTGATCTTAAGTTCATAGCCCCTATGAACATAAACAAAATCAGTTTGATTGCTATAATAGATTCGTAGATATTCAGAGCCGTCTAAATATTTCGGATGGTCGCCATGTTGGATTGTTAAAAGCATAGGCCATAGAGTCATGTACCATTAAAGGAAAATTATTGCGTAGGTTCATTATTCAAACTTTCACTTCGATCGCATGATTACGACACAAGAAATAAAAACTTAATTTTTAAAATTCACACAGCCGCCATCTTGAGGTTATGTAAACAATTGAACTAAATTACATACCAGTTCATTACAATGTGTATAAACATTTCCTGTACCTGATTTCGTTGCGTTTGGAACATTAAATCGCGAGAAAGGTCTGTTTAAAATGTTTAAATTCGCTAGGCCGCCATGTTCGTTTTGTAGTTAATCGGTTATTGAAAGTCTTATAGATGAACTTCCAGTAGTGCCCTTTATCTCCGTAAAAAAATCAGGGTGATACCGCTAATAGTTTCAGAGATATAGAATGCCGGTGAAATATTTCGCACATCCGCCATCTTATGGTTATGTAAACAATTGAACAAAGTTATATGTCGGTGCATTACAGTGTGTATAAGCATATACTGTACCAAGTGTTATTGCGTTTGGTTCGTTAAATCGCGAGAAACGTCTATTTAAAAGTCGCAAATTCGCGTGGCCGCCATGTTGATTTTGTAGTTACCAGTTTTTCAAAAGGCACATAGGTGATCTTCTGGTAGTTCCCTTTATCACCGTAAAAAATTCCTGGGTGATATCGGGAATAGTTTCGGAGATATTGAATGCTGGTTAAATATTTCGCACAGCCGCCATGTTGGATTAGTGAGACGTAACAAAATTTGGAGGGCACGGTCGAGGTCATCCGGAAGAGTGCTATGAACTTACCGAGTTTCATTGAAATCGCTCCAGCCATTTAGAATTTATTAGGGGGACACATACACACACCTAACACGCACACACACACACACACACACACACGCGCGCGCACACACACACGGACAAAAGGTGATCTCATAAGCCAATTTTTTCAAAATTACAAATAGGCTAAAAATAATGTTTAACGTTACATAGAAAGATTACTTAACCCTACAACACTAACATGCCGGCACCGTGGTGTTGGGGTAGCGCGCCTGCCTCTCACCCGGAGGCCCCGGGATCGATCTCCGGCTCCGTCAGGGATTTCAAAACTGACGTGAGGGTTGGAACGGGGTGCACTCAGCCTCGTGAGGACAATTGAGTAGCTGTCTGGCAGTGAGACAGCGCCCCGATCACGAATACCAAGATTAACGGCCGAGGGGACCCGACGCGCAGATCATGGGCTGTATAGTGCCAGGGTTTGTTTTTGTTGTTGTTTTGTTTTTGTTACAACACTAACATACCTAAAATGTACGTGTATGAATAATGTATTTAATATTTTTTATTTTTTAATTTAGTCAATTTACCCTCTAGGTTGGTGGTTTCCACGGACTCAGCGAGGGAACTCACCACTACCGCCTCTATGGGCAGTGTCCTGGAGCTTGTAACATCTGGTCGGGATGGATACAACTGCGGAGGTGTGATCAGCACCTCGCCCAGGCGGCCTCACCTGCAAAGCGAACAGGGGCCTCATGAGGGATGGGAAGGGATGGAAGATTGGGATGGATAGGCTAGGAAGAGGGAAGGAGGCGGCCGGGGCCTTACAGCAGGTACTGTCCCCGATAATCCGGATAGTAGGCTGTCAGATATCCGCCCCCTCAATCGGATTGCCAATAATCAATCGCACCGGCACAGCTACATCAATGAAAATGGCCCTGACAGATACTACCGAGATTAGAGCACAGTAGTTAACATGAAATTATTGTGGAACACACCAAAATATACGGGGGTTCATACTTACCTTTTACTTACCTATTCAAATTAATCTCGGGTCTGGGTTTTCAACTGGATCACTTAATAGTATGCCCTCACAATAACCTCCACCTCGATATTTAAAATGAACCAAGTCGAAAACAAGAAAATTTAAACTGCACAATAATTTATTTCACATAAAGAAAAATATAATTTAACATAATTTAACAACAAAATATACGTGGCAATCAGAAGCCATTGTCCATGTAACCATGTCCTCCTGTAGGACTTGTAGACTTCACATACAAAATTTCAGCTTTCTCTAGCTCAAAAGAACGTAATAATTACAACAATGCACTTTGGAATGGATAAGGGAGTTGGGACGAGACATATAGCAATTGTTTCCTTGTTTATGAACTTCACATTTTTTTTATAACCGCAAGGCTGCTATGTAGATGACCTTGGCCTCTATCATACAGTTATCTGGCCACCTGCGATACACCCTGCACCGTGTCGCATGCTTGCTTCGTCAAATGGACACACCTGTCCATCCAATGTTAGCATATGCTGGTTACCTCAGAGCCTAGCTCCTTTTCAAAACACTTTAAATGTTCACATCTCAACTCAAATATTATCACCCAAATCTTTTAAATGCTCCATTCAAATATCAATGGATTACTCTAATAATCCCAAATCTTGTTTAATTGTAAACTCCAATTGTTTAACTAGCGTTGTTTAGAGTATAATAACGAAAACGCTTAATGTTTATAACAAAATGTTCATTAATTATTTATAACATTTTAAATTGTTTATAACATTGGCAAACGACAATTGAAAAATTTATACATGCCTCTATTAATCCCGCTCGTTTCAAATTATTATTAAAGATATTTACATAGTTATTTACATTATTTATATTATTTATATTAGAAATACATTAAACCACACGTTTATCCGGTTGATAATTACTTAAATCGTGGTGATATAATCGACCAATGAAGGTTAGTTATATTTAAATTTTAGATTCAGGTTTAATAAGATTTAATAATTATTATTGTTTGTGACGGTAACCTCCATTCAAAATCGTTATCTCAAATTATTTAAACACTCTTGTTAATTTTAACAGTAACTTCACATGAATAATTTTCAATGGACCTGAACAATACACTCAGCGGAAAAATACCTCGCTCAAAACGCACAAAATTGTACCAAAATTGGCCCATAATTCATCATATATCTCATTATATATGGCATCAAAATCTTCCACAATACACACAAAAAACCTCCACTTATAAATTCATCATCTGCATCAATATTACTGTGGGAACCTCCTTCACTTATTACAGGGCATTATTCATCAGCGACTTTTACACGTGCACTGAACTAACGATTATACATCCATAGTTCCTCTTTAAAAATTCTTATATTCATCAATTGTATCAAAAACTGTTATTATATTTAACCTTCGTGGGTTTCATTCATGAAGCGATATGAAGTAAAAATTTGCCAATCACAAATAAATTTAATAGCAAATACGATTAGACACGCCTCCCTGGTCTATCAAAATTGAGATTAATATCATCAAAGTAACGCAGTATAAAAATACTATCTTCACTCAAAGTTCATCTAAACTGCATAAATAATCGAATAGAATACAATTAGACTGTGGAATGCAAACATTATTGTTCCAATCTAGAATTGAGAAAAACTCCTATCAAATGTTCATTACTACAGTGTACTCAATACATAGTACTCAAAGTTCATATTTCATAAAATTGTCTATAATGCAATGGTATTTCAGAATTGACGATAAATGTCTATGTTGCAATCATGTTCATAAAACGACTAGTATTTCCAAGATCGTCGATAAAGTAGTAGATTTTAACGCTCTAAAATCTTTTAATCGTTCTTCTTTCTTGAGGATGACAGAAAATTGGTCAAAGTAATTTACTGAATAGAATTACTTTAATAAAATGACACGCTGTCTGAATTCAAACTTGCCATAGAAACTCGTTAACTTTACAGTCAAATCGTGACTACAAAAATATGCAAATTACTGAAAGAATATATAATATCAGTCTCAACTGATCCAAAATTAATTAAATATGCCAATGACATAATAATGTCTCAATAAATCGTAGAAAAAGGCATAAATCAGCAAAGTGTACAGAGTACAGAAATATCAAGCAAAAATATGGGGCAAAATATATGGGACAGAAAATATGGGAAAAATGGTTGCTCAGATATCGCTAAATGGCTCAAATAAATCAAGAAACGTTCACGACTACCTTATCTGTTGATTGAAGTTCTAGAGGAAAATTTCCAAAGAAGACTGCTGTTGGTTCCATTTCACCACCGTAAAGATGTGCTCCGACCTCGAACCTGGAACCTGCGCCCACGGAGAATAGAACTGCTTCCTCCTCCGGAAATTGCACTGCTCCGTGTAGACGATAGACATCCTTCTGGCAAAACTCTTCTGTGTGAGCCGGGTCCACCCTGGCCTCTCTTGAAAGTTCCCTGAAGTTCTGGTAGAAATTCGCCATGAAGTTTATTGCAATTATTTCCGCAGAAATGTTCATAATTGTGGAGTATGAAGATATTTCCACTGCCATTTGATGTAATTCAGCGATGGATTACGATGCATGAGTGTAGTTGGATGTTCACTACATGCTCGCTTTTGTAGAATGACGATTAACGAAGCTCCATGATGCTATTTCACTCCATTGATATATGTCCCAATTGCATTAAAGTTTTAGTCTTCCATCTCCACTTCCGTTATAATAATAGACGAAAGTACTGCCAGATTATATTGTTCCATTGTAGAATGTAGCGTTGTATCACCAAATGTAACCTTCAGTATCACAGTTGCAATACATGTGTCAGCCATAGCGTAGAATGTGGTATTATAAAAGTGCTTCTCAGGTGTCGAGAAAATCACTTTTGTCTGCAGTCTTAAAATGCGAATATCTTCCAAAGTATAATAGTGAAAATGTTCAACTTTCGTACACACCTCAATATTGTAATGCACAATTGAATTAGCATAAATGCAGTAGCTAACTCTTGATAGATAATCTTGTAGACTCGTTTATGTGTGCGCTCCAACTTCGCCTAGTTTCAGTAACCGTAAAATTGTACTGCTGCACGCTCAGTGCTTGTTCGATGCTGTGGGCTCTACCACACTTGCTAATGACGACTTGCTTCACTTAAGAACTCGAAGTCTGACAATATGAGAATCAGAAAAAATGAGCCATGAGATCCTCCTCTCTGCTGTGCGTTGCCTTTTATCAACTTCTTAAGGGTCGTATCCATCCCTACCATAGCTTGTTCCTCCGTCATTGCTAGAAGTTCTAACTTTGGCTATACTTGACGGATTTTCAAATTTCAAAAACTCATAATTAATTTCTTCAAAATTCCAAATCAATGCCATAACTGAAAATAGTTTTCCACAATTCTGCATGCCAAAAGTAATTAAATATGGTAGTTTCAGTAATCTCCGTCTCCCTCCAAGCTATCATTCATTGGTTCGAGCCTCTCCTCCAATAGCGTAACTTCTTCCTCAGCACAATTCCTTGCTTCCCTGCGACTGCGTCGTAAATCTCAGATCTTTCTCGAACAAAATCATGACGTCACCAAGAATCTCAGCTCATCCAGCCTACTTGCATGAAGTCTGCGTCATCCGTGCCTACGTCATGAATATACACGTCACAACTATGACAGCCATAACTTTATTCACATATGCCAATACAGCCACCGTGGTCTCAGTATAATTCAATTTACGGGGGCAGTACCATCCCGGCATTTGCCCGAAGACGAAGTGGGAAACCACGGAAAACCACTTCGAGGATGGCTGAGGTGGGAATCGAACCCCCTCTACTCATTTGGACCACCCGAGGCTGAGTAGACCCCGTTCCAGTCCTCATACCACTTTTCTAAGTTCGTGGCAGAGCCGGGAATCGAATGCTAACCATGCTGACCGCTACACTACGGAAGCGACATGAATAATTTAACAGCTTAGAATTCCCTCCATATCTGTCCCCACCCTATCTTATTCTAACAGTGCTTCTCCTGGTCTATGATAGTGATGTCAATGCTTTTTTTAGTAATGCCAATTGGTTCTAGAGCAGGGTCATCCAGTCATTGCGCTCCGAGATCGTGGCCGCGCTCGGGGAGCACTAGGCAGTCAGACTAGCGCTCCTTCCCCTACCACCACTACACTGTGGCAGCGAGGAGAACTGAGACAGACGACGATGCTCGAACCGCGCTGAGTAGATACGTATGGTACGTACAGTCGTGCGGCCAACGGCTTTTGTTGGTTTGTTGACATCAGACATGTTAACATCAAGGTTGTTGATGTTTGACATTGTTCCGCATTGACGAGATTATATAACTAGAATAAATAATTATTCTTGTAATTATGGGTCCGCCCAGTCAATACCTTTAATTAAAATGTAATTAGATACCACATCTATTTAAAATTATAGTACATGTTTCGGGATCCAATTTATAATGATCCCTTCATCAGCTTTTATAAGACAGGCCCAACAAAATTAAGATAATGTTCCTTTGTAAAAACATATGTTAAAACATGGTGATAAAATGAAAATGGAATGTATGGTGCGTGGAAACATATGGGCAAGATGTGGCATACACTGAACCTTGTTGTACTCAAAACAACATAGTCAAATCACAGAAATCTTTAATTTTATTAATTCGGTGATTTGACTATGTTGTTTTGAGTACAATAGGTTCAGTGTATGCCACATCTTGCCCATATGTTTTCACGCACCATACATTCCATTTTCATTTTATCACCATGTTTTAACATATGTATTGGTGAGTTAGCCGTGGTGGTTACGGCATGACTGATGGCAGTCGCTCACATCCGGGAGGCGGGGAGGTTCGAATCCCCCCGCCGGCAACCTTGAAGATGGTCTTCTGTGGTTTCCCATCTTCCTTCCAGGCAAATGCCGGGGTTGGTCCCTAACTATAGGCCACAGCCGCTACCTTCCAACTCCTCGTCCTTACATTCCAACTTCCCTCCTTCCCTCCCCAACGGTACTTGTAGCTCACCCATTGGGTGTCCGTCTCGAAGCAACTACAAAAACTGGCGAGCCGAACATGTCCTCGGACACTCCCGGCACTAAAAGCCATACGCTAAAAAAAATATGTATTTACAAAGGAACATTATCTTAATTTTGTTGGGCCTGTCTTATAAAAGCTGATAAAGGGATCATTATAAATTGGATCCCGAAACATGTACTATAATTTTAAATAGATGTGATATCTAATTACATTTTAATTAAAGGTATTGACTGGGCGGACCCATAATTACAAGAATAATTATTTATTCTAGTTACATTGTTGACATCATATTGATAGTGCTGTTTTGCCATAAAAAATATACCGCATATACAAATCGAATGGCATTCCGATATATGGAGTGTGCAGGAAACGAACACAAGTGTTAAGTAAAGAATATTGTGATTTATTCCAAACTGAAATGTGAACATATTAGAGGAAAATTCAACAACATTTTTCCAATATGAACAGATAGTACAGACCTTGAGTGACTCTTGCTCCGTCGTTTTTAGTTTTGGAGGAAACAATCTTCTCCAAATTGGGCACAATATTTCTGGACACAGCTATTCGTAAACAATTACGCAAGTTTCTATCGCTCGTCGTTGCACGATGCTTACTTTTTGTAAGCGTAAGAACCGAAAAGAATCGCTCACAAATGTACGTAGAGCCAAACATTGCTCACTTCGGCGCGGCGCACAGTGTGTCGAATCCCATATCTAGGTGGAAAAAAATCACTGTCGCAAATGAAAGCAAAAACTGGCTCATTCGATAGTGAACAAACCAGATGGTGACCTTCGGTTTTCCTTTCCGCTCTCTGGTGCGTAGGAGGGAGGTTATAGGTGCTGAAACGTCTTCCTGGCTGTTATCAGGTCATTTGATAGGAGGTGTCGGAGTGAACCGAACGTTGTGATTCTAGTGAGTTCAACAAGGTGTTGTGTTCTGCAGCTCATGGAATAGTGAAAAGAGGTATGTGTTCCCACTTTTATGCGTAATACAAGCTATCTGCATTAAATGAATGATTTACTTTATGAGTGCCTCATAGTGCCACTTTACTTTAAACGTCATTCGATAGGAAATTTAATGTAGATTCAGGATCTGTAGTGGTTTGGTTGCGCACGAATGTGCATGATGGTTTATTTTCTTATATTCAGTGACTATGTGGGCATTGCCGCGAGAAGAATTTTTCAACGCGTGGCGGTCGTGTCGTAAATAGGGGCGTACAGACGTCATATTTCAATATGTTATGAATAAATTTGATCCTACAACTCTTACTGACACTGAAGTTCAGGAGCTAAGAAACAAAATTAAGTTCATATCCCATAATATTAACAAAAACGGGAGAGTGAGGGAAGAACAATGCCACGTACATAGGTAATCTACCTATGGAAGCTATTGAGTTACTTAATGGAACTTTGACATCAAATGATGAAGACCAGTATAGCAATGACTACGATGCTCTGGACCCTACAGAAGAATAAGGTGACGAATGAACATTAGACATTTTGTTATTATTAAGGGGAGTGAGATTATTGAGAACATTACTTGACGAATGGACGTTTTCTTTTTATTTGCAATAGGAGAAATAGGCCTAATATCCAATATATGTTGTCTTTATTTCCATGCTTTTCTAGAGAAATAATATTGTTTTCGTGTGTGAAGTATGTTTACTAAAACTACGTCATTAACAGGACTGTAAAATGACATTTTGTTATAAAGAAATTGTTTGTATGATTTTGACGAATATTTTTTTATTTTTAGAAAATAAATGTTATTTTTTGTGCATATTTCGTTGTTCTATGTTTAATAACAATTTAATATACATTATTAATCTGGATGATTTTACATACAGTGACTTCGTCTATTCCCTCAAATAAGGTGTAACAGGAATACTTGACTGAAAGTCTCATTGTTATTCATATATTATCCATTTCTAAATAGTATGTTTACCACTGTCATAAACTATCATATACACATCCAAATAGTGATTTTTACTACCAAAAATGGACGATTCTTGTGTTGCTTTCGGTCATTTTTTACACCTCACCTTACCACTCACCCCTATATATTTACCCCCCTGAAGATCGTACACTTTAGACGATGCCAGAAATGAATTCAGCGACCTCGAAAACGGTATATTGCCAACTTTTAAGAGAATCCCAGCTCTATTAACGAAATTTTTTCCATCTAGAATTGGGATTCGACACACTGTGCAGCGGGCAGACTGCGCTCACAGCCAGCGAAGCTCCTCCCACCACTACCTTCCACCAAAGCGCTCCGAGCACTGGCTTAGAGCGCGGCCGGAGCGCTGTGTGGATGGCCCTGTTCTAGAGGCACAATCATGGGGCAAAGAATTGCGTGGATACTATCCTTGAATTTAACAACATATTGGTTTATCCATGGCAATAAGAAAGAGGTGGGGGAATTTTATGTAGATATGACACATCATTTCAGAGGGATTATAAAAACCAACTCATAAAAACCAGAGACAGTATAAGAGGCTGGAGAGATACGTACTGCTATTTACGACAAAGTAAACGACTTCTGTTATTTGTTGTATTTAAGATGGAACTTAGCGTATTAAACTACAAAGACCACAGAGGATTCATTGTATATAAATTGAAGATTCCACGGGAAGAACGGGGTAAGTCACATTATGTAAATACACAGCAGAGTCAATTATAACTTTCAACACTAAAAACAAATACTTAAAAACACCCTAATTAAGTGTAAGCAATATAGTTATTTTGCCAAATTTATTTCTTATAAAGGAGGTACAGTCGCATCCGTAGCGTAGCGGTCAGCATGGTTAGCTGCCACCCCCGGAGGTCCTGGGTTCGATTCCCGGCTCTGCCACGAAATTTGAAAAGTGGTATAAGGACTGGAACGGGGTCTACTCAGCCTCGGGTGGCCCAAATGAGTAGAGGGGGTTTGATTCCCACCTTAGCCATCCTCGAAGTGGTTTTCCGTGGTTTACCACTACGTCTTCGGGCAAATGCCGGGATGGTAACTACTGTAAGGCCACGGCCGCTTCCTTCCCGCTTCCTTGCCTATCCATCCCCATCTTCCCCTCCCTTCGCATCCCTCATAAGGCCACTGTTCGCTTTGCCGGTGAGGCCGCCTGGTAGTGGTGAGTTCCCTCGCTGAGTCCGTGGGTTCCACCACTGCCATCGTGAAGTCCAGGCCGTCAGGCAGCGGCCATTACCACGTGATCAGCTGATCGACAGGGTGGAAGATGTAACGGCCATTTGCATAAATGTGTGTGGTTTGTAGTGTGTTGTTTATACATTTTAATTAGTGTCCGAGTGAAAAGCAATACGTAAGAACGCTACTACTTACGTCATCCAGAATGAGGATTATTCCCTTTGTTTTCTGAAGCAAATGTTCATTCTGTAGGTAGGTTATTAGCCTTTAGGCCTATCTATCAAACGTTTGGGTTGCAGGCATGTTGCATGTTAAGGTTCAGTTAGAACCTTTGCATCGCTTATTTTCGACTAATGCAGGCATTTTGGATGGTAATACAATATGCTATTTGTTCATTGTAACAATTATACCTGCCCAGGTCCCTGGCATGCCGAAAAGTTGTGTTACCGGTTGCGAAAGCAACTAGTATGATGGAGATGATTAGGCTATCTGCCTTGTTTTTTCTTCACCGCCGACGAAAATTTAAGAAAGCAATGGAAACCTAAAATTCCTAGAAAAGATTTGCGCATTACAGGGAACACAAGAATGTCTGTGCATTGATTACAGTTAAAGATAGGTTACGTTGTGCAGCATGAGCCACGAGTAGTTTAGAATGTGATCTGTTGAATAGCCTAGAATTTATGTAGACATGTAGGCCTATAGTAGATAGATAGGCTACATTAGTTATTAATTTTTCTATACTGTAGCTTACTCCATAAGAGGTTAAAGTCTAGTGCTAGTATCACAACAGTAGCTCAATACTGACTGAAATTATGACACAGATTAGGATATTCGGTAAAACTTTTGGAGAGGTATTCCTTTGTATAAAATGTTAAGTAAAACTTTTTTTACTACTGAAATTAACGATTAATGGATATTCTTAATGGTTCCACACCTTATAAATAGGCTGAAGATATTCATTCGAAGAAGTGCTTGGAAGACAGTAGCTTTTCAGTTGTTTCTTTATTTGTGCATTACCAAAATGTTCTGTAGGCCTAATGTTTTTTCAATTTCTTTTACCTTCTCTCTTAATTTATTTTTCATAAACAAGGTCTAGGAATGAATATTTCTGTTGCTACCGTATATAAGGATTTTGGGGGGCAGAGTGTTCAAGAACTTAGTAAGGGGTGGGGGGCTGGTTATCTAAAAGAAAGGAAAATAAAATACGGAATTAGAGATGAGCATAATTTGGTATCTTACCCTTGCAAGAGATATTCTGTAGTTTTCTCGAATGTTATAACTTAAGCTCAGTTCGAGGGTTTTTCTGGCAGTAGGCACAGAAAAGCGTACATGTCTATGTATTGTTTCTGTGGGTACATAGATTTATTTTATTAACAAACTGTTCCTGAAAATTGTTTTGTGTATTGAAATATTCGAATATTTCCTTCCTTCAATCCCGAGTTTAGCCATATGCGATTTATCGAGGTTGTGGTACATCTTGAGTAACTGTTTCAATGCCTCTTTTTATTGATATAACATTTACTGACGTCAAAATGCTGCAATTTTGCCCTATCTGTGTGCGTCAACGACCTAGTAAGTTCACAGACGATGTACCATTTTGTTCACTCGTAAAATGCCCGCTACAACGGCAGGATTCGAACTAGCGGAGCGATAATTAGGCCTATTTAGTGGTAACTTATCTAACTGCCAGTGAACTCCAAATAGTATTAACATTTGCCTATAAATATGAATTTATATTCGCTTTGGAGTGACTGCGTGTGGAAGGAGCCGTCTGACTTGCTACAGCGGCTGTACCGGCCCTAAGCGTGACGTCACTACTGGAATCTTGCGGCCTGGACATTACGATGACAGTGGTTCCACCAACCTGGAGGGTAAACGACAAAAAAATAATACATGAAAAACAAATAACTAAAGTTAAATTATGAAAAAGTGAGAGGATATGGGACGTTCTTTCCGGTTCCACTAAAATAAAAACCTCTGTATCTCAGTGACTTACCCGCTTTATTTCAAATTTAATTTCAACTGATCTGTAGTTACGATTGCTGGCCAACAGAATGTGCCATAAACTCAATTCCGAAAAAATGGACTAACCCCGTTCTTTCCGCGAGGTCTTCAATTGTGTTACATAAGAAATATATATTTATTTCAACCATTTAACTAATTGGTGTCCTAGGGGCAGATGACCTCGTAGTTCCTCCCCTTAAAACAACTATTACAATTACTAATTGGTGCCTTAGCACAAAGGTCGTAATGTAGGCCTACGTAAATTTAACTTTGGTCTATTATTAGTATTAAGCATGAATTGAATAATGTTAGTATTCTAGGGTTAAAACCAAAAAGGCTTGACCCCCCAGGGGCTCACATCTAGTGGGACGTGGGTTGGTGACCACGGGGCCCAAGCTGAGTCCGGCATTGCTTCCACTTACTTGTGCCAGCCTCCTCTCTGTCTTCTTTCCTGTCGACATCACATGGTCAACTCTTGTTCTCTTCCGACCCCGACGGTATTAGGGTATCCGACGCCTAGGGAGTCTCTTCATTTCCCGCCTTAATTGGCCCTTGTCTCATCTTTCCTGATTCACTCCTTCTGCGGGGGGTCAGCCTTCTTTTTCTTTTCATGTTATCTCCTGCCTTCTGCTCAAGGCCCTCAAGGAGGCTGGGTGTATGTAGCCCCACCACTTTTGGTGCACCCTAAATAATGCTACACCCTCAGGGGCTCACGGCTGGTGAGTTCAGAGTTGGCGACCCCGAGGGATTCCTGAGCTGGGTCCGTTTTCCCCTTTTGCCCCTTACCTGTGGGGTGGACCCTCTCCTCTTTCACTTTCCTATCTGCCTTTCATGGCTCTCCTTCCTTCCAAGTCCCTCAATCCGCATTCTTCGAGGGTTGAGGGCATTTCTTTTCCTCCTGTCGTTTATTTGCCTTATTCTCCTTTAGTTTTCCAATTCTTCTTCTAGTAGTGTCTGGCTGTGTGGCTCAGGGGTAACGTTCTCGCTTGCTGAGCCCAAGGTTGCAGGTTCGAAACCTGGCGCAGTCAGCTGGCATTTGAGGGTGTGCAAATGCGAGGGAGCCGTGTCAGTACATTTACTGGCACGTTAAAGATCCCCTTCGGGGCAAAATTCCGGCACCCCGGCGTCTCTAAAATCCAGGGTAGTTAAAAGGGACGTAAAACCAATAACATTAATTATTCTTCTTCTAGTATATAAGTTAGCAGTTAGTTTTAGTTTACATTCCATCATAGCGGCTTCGGTGGCGTAGTCGGAAGCATGCTGAGCTTCTATGCCCAAGATAGCGGGTTCAAACCCGGCCGAAGCCGTCGGATTTTTTAAGAGCGTTAAAAATCCCTTAGCATGCCTTCCTTCGGAGGGGAAGTAAAGCCGGTGGTCCCATGTCATAGATTTATGGCATGTTAAAGAACCTAAGAACGTAAAGTCGATTCTTCTCTACGGCTCTGAATCATGGAAAGTCACAAAACCGATCAACAACCAGCTACAGGTGTTCATTAACAGATGTCTGCGTCGCATCATGAATGTGAGGTGGCCGGACATAATCTCAAATGAAGATCTTTGGACCATCACCAATCAACAACCGATTAGCATCCAGATCAAGGAGAGGAAATGGCGCTGGATTGGTCACACACTAAGGAAGCCGGACGGAGCTATTGAGAGGGCGGCGCTAGACTGGAATCCTCAAGGCGCCAGGAAGCGAGGTCGACCTAAGAAGACCGGGAAGAGGTCGATCAAAAATGAAATTGCAGAGGTGGACAAGAACTGGAGTCAAGTGAAGAGAATGGCCAGGAACCGTACTGCGTGGAGAAATTTCATCAAGGCCCTATGCTCCGGAAGGAGCGGCAGGAATTAAGTAAGTAAGTAAAGAACCTTCCACTAATTGCACCTGTGTGAAGCTAAATTGGATAGGTTATGAATGTAAACAACGCTCTTAGGTTTCTACGTTCGTTGCCAAGGCCGACTGCGGTGGCTTCTAGAAGCTAAGTTCTGAACTTGGCCTAGTAGTCGTTGACGGTGGCGCTTGGCGGCAAAAGTAGGAACTATTTGAAAAATTCTAAGTTGCAGTACTTAAATTAAAAAACAGATAACACACACTAATACAGTCATCACAATTAACACCGGTTATCAGACAGATTCTACACACACCCAAAGTACACGGGGCTACATGACCGCGTTGTCGCAGCCCCTAAACTTAAGAACCAACCAACATTTCATCATCATCTTCACGATAGCTTGCCACGGTGGGTGACTGGATATCGTGTCGGTCTACTAACCCCAAGATTGCAGGTTCGCTCCTGGCCGTTGTAAGTGATTTTTGAAAGGCGGCAAAAATACGATACGCATGCTATACGATGTTGGCATGTCAAACAACCCATTTGAATTCAGTAGGTCGAGTTCATAATGGCAAAATTAATCTCGGGAGTTTCCGCCAACACCAAGTTCCTCATTTCTCTACTAGAAAGCGCTATAGTGTTCAAGGAGGTTAGATATATAACATCTAACCTCCTTGACTTTCATAGTCAAGGAACAACGAAATTCGACATGCAAGCTACCCTCTGGGTGTCAAATAACAAAGCATGCACCTGGCACCCGAGGCCATACGATAATTGTTATTATTATCTTCACGATCACCCAAACCATTAGGGGCCGATAACCTAGATGTTAGGCCCCTTATAACAACAATTATCATCATCATCAAAAAGGCTTGAGTAGTTTCATTTTGTTGCTAAAGGTTTAAAACACCCACTTAAAAAAAAACTTATAAACATGTAATGGGAGATTTGAGGGAAACCGTGAAGATCAGTACAAAGTAAGAACCCAATTTTGAAAAATAGATAAAAGATAGTTAAGATTTTAACTTTTTAAGATTCAAACATTGCTTCTAATAACAAGATGTGTGTGTTTCCTTGGAAATGTACATGTATATAATTGTTGTACAAGATTTATGGCAGGCACAGTTATAATTAGGACTCAGATTTATAGCTAAATAAATATTTTTAATGTAAATAGGCCTACATATCACGAGACTGGCTATACATGGGTTCCACCACAAGATTTGTGAGAACAAGCTTTTCCACTCGCCGAATGAAAGATGTGTGTGTGAATTATGCGGACGGAGTTGTACGCTGTATCACATCACAGTGTGCCGGAAGAGGACGAAATCTTTGTCTGATTATAGTGAAAACTAATACCCATTCGGGTAAAAGATATTTCAGTGTTATGTTTACTCATTTAGCTTGTAATTAATGCTCTTTCGAGCGCTCCTTAATACATTTATTATATTTTAAGCATTTTTTCTATAAATACATAAATTCCTGCTTTTCACTTATTAGCACATAAAAAGACATCATATTTAGCCTACATTTTTAAATCAGTAAGCTAGATCACTCAGTTTATTGCACTTTTGTTCTGTGTACTTCAACGGGGAAGAACCTGTGAGCTATCTAATCTTCATGCAGAGCGTATGCCAGCTTGCAATAATTTGTTATTCTTAACTTGTCGCCCCGTGACACTCACTGTGGAAGCTGGGGATTTCCTTGGGTGACACTTTGGGAGTGATGAACTAAGTAGAAAACTAGTTATATTAGCCGAAATACCTTGTGCAATGATGAATAATAAGTGTAGGAGTGATGTGGTAATAGATGTTGACTCCTCCGCTGTCTATAACCCACCCACCTTCCCCAATTAATAACACGAATTATATAGTGAAATTTCAGTTATGTCGTCCATTGTAGGCGTGGCTTATTTGACAAATAAGATATTGCCAACCCCACATATACGGTAAACACGGCCGTGTGTTGTTTGTTTTGAGCGGAGAGAGCGATGTGAGCGCACTCGCTTCTTTCTGTTTGTATAGGGACATCCTGAACTAGCTCCTACAGATAGCGCACAGATAGCCTACTATGTGGGATCATTTTGTTATCAACTTATCATTCTTCAAATTCGATGTATAGAATTCCAACGGTCAGAGGGGCTGATTACCTCGTATTTCCGCCCCTTAAACCAACAATAACTAACTAACTAACTAACTAGAATTCCAACGGAAGGCAAATCAATTGAGTCCCACATAGATCAGTTACGACATCTGGTGGAAAATTTTCGCATACGATATCCCTCTTCTTTGGTGTTGCGATTGTTGATACTCTTATTCGAAAGGCAAACCCCTAATTCTATGTTATTAATGTTTTACATACAAAAACAAGCCTAACCTGGGGCTTACGCCTAGTAGCGGACATAAATAATATCTTATTAATGTTTTACATACAAAAACAAACCTAACCTGGGGCTTACGCCCCAGACCCCCTTGCTTGTGGTACTAGCAGTAATTTCCGGTAAGACAGTGCCTAACTTAGAAGGGGACATAAAATCCAGTAGTATCAAACTCCACTTCGCTTCGCTCGATTAACTATCTATGCTCCCGCTTCGTAAGCCAATAGTTTCTCGCTTCGCTCAATTAACTCTCTACACTCTCTTAGCTCGCTACACATGACCTGTGTCGTGTATTTTGTGTACCATACATTGGCAACAGTGAAATGACGTCTCGTTTACAATTGAACTCGCCCAATGCGCATCCTTCAGTAGCAGTTGAGCAAAGACAAGCCATGACAATTGCCGTCGTTCATGTAACAGGCTCTCATCCCCCCCCCCCCCCTTTCTCTTCTGATTACCCAAGATGTGATAATAATAATATCAGTGTATCAAAATAATTAATCAACATGATATTACCATACCCAAAATTAATAATGAAAAACACATGAAAGGGCTAATTTAATTACTCACTAGGTCAGCTGAGTTCACAGCAAATAAAACCTAGGAGTGAATGTTCCAAATTTTCGTGGTATTCAAGAACACCCCGATTTGAATTAGGAGAAAAGATCAGGCGGGACGAAGCATGTGTCAAGACCAGCTTGTTGAATGGAAAGCTGGGCGTACTCAGAAAGGCCGATAATTCTAATCTTGCCACACATGGTGAAGGGAAGAGAAACAATCTTCCTACTGACTGCCGTCAATAAAAAAAACAACATCTCAATAACAAAATATAATGAAAATCAAAAGATACAATTAAATCATGATTAAATTACAACTAAAACCCTGAACCGCTTAACTTAGGCTTATATTTAAAGGTAATGCAAGTTACGGATAATACTGTGAATAAAATAAAGTCAGACATTGCCCAGTTGGCAAAATTACTTTTCCCCATCATACGATTAATAGAATTACAGAATTGAGGGTAGTTTCATCCGCAAGGATACAAGGAAAAATAAACAACATGAAATTTAGGCCTGGTGCCGTTTCACAAACAAATTGCATAAAGCAACAAACGCGTTCCTTAGTGAACGAAAGCGTCTGAGAAGCTTCAGAGTCCAGCACTGACTGTCTTCTGAAGCCTATCTGACCAAAGTTAAATCCACGAGGTTCCCATCCAGCTAACCGGAAATAGGGCAATAATAACCCACCCTGCAGTAATTACATATAAAGGTACCACCAAATCATACAAACCCTTCCAAAATATTACATGCTAATATACTAAAATAAAATGTCAGTCCGCTCAAAATATGGTCCACCGTCACATGGCTTTAACGACATAGCAAAATGACACAGTTTAATGTTCCATCGAACGGTTGCCCCTTCTAACAAATTGAGTTCACACCACCTGGTGTATTTCGGCCCTCCGGAGGAGCTGGCTTCAGTTCCCCCGGAGGCGATCGCTTTTAAGTCCTTCCGTCACCAACCTTCCTCTCGTACTGTCCCCCCAGCCACAGATCGCACGCCTGTATTCCAGAGTCCCCCCACCACTTGACTCCAGTAATACCACACGCGACTAGTGGCCCAACCCGCTAACACAAGGGCCAGAGCCCGAGGTTTGAGTTGGTATCATTGAATCTCACCCCAACACAGGTTACTGCGTAGAAACGTTCTAGGACTTGAGGCGTTACACAATGTTCCTGTAAGATTGTTCTCAGAATAAGAGCTTGGCGAATGAAGCTGACAGGAAATGTTCACCTTTCAAAAGTTCACGGATCAAAGCTTGACTTATCCCTCTTTTCCATTTACGATAATACCTTAAGTGACAGTTCGCACGAAGGGTAGAAATTCTGGCAGAAAGGCTAGGCGATCCCATTTCACCAGTAGCCAGGCGCCAGCTTGGCGAAAGGAATTCTCAGACGAGGCCTGGTGTATGCTCTCATGATAATCCGGCCAGACCTGGAGCTCCTGCTGCGTCTCGAAGATAAGATGAACATGTACCGATTTGCAAAATTGGTACATCCTCCTCCTCCAAAGGAAGACGATGGGGAGATGATGAACAGGGTGATGGTGTCCAGCTGGTCTCTTGGCAGCTGAAGAGGCTACTCCAATCTCCGCCAGCGGACCTTGAAGTAGATCTCCTCGGGTAGAATGATGCCATGGGACCTAGATGGTACCTCCAAACTGGGCCCAGATTGGTAGTACACGTCCCACATAGTGACCACTGAAACACACATCAGAACAGCAGCGTATGGTCCAAATACAGTTCCCTTAGAGGGAACAATCGTTCCAGGCCAGCCAACCAGCTCATAACAGCTGAAGTTATCCCAGGAAGGATAAAAAAAACATCACACGAAGCATTAGTGTGCCATCGAATTTCACGTAAGAGTCTTTCAAATCACAAGGGATACTTGATGCTTCAAACAAGGTTCTGCGCAAAGAGATAGTGTCCAGGGCATAATTAAAGGTCCACTGAAGTATGAAAAACACACGAAAGGGGCAACCAACTATACGATATGACTGACGTTAACAAGCTTAATTGAAAGTTCACTACAATACTTAGCAAGAATAACTAAATCAACTTATATCAATCAATTTTTGACTAAAACATCCAGAAACCATAATATTTACAAAATTTCAGATATTTTCCCACCGAAATTCCCTGAAATTTTTATGGGCAACACCATCAAAATAGAAATAAAGCAAGGTGAAACTCACTGGTACCCTTCCAAAACAGTTAAACATACTCAAAAATGAATTTACATTTACTTTGATGGCCTCACGCAGTACCGTAGGAAAACAGAACACATTTAGGAAACACCAAAACATTTTAAAACAAACACAACATACCATAATCAAACCATATGGATCGTCTCAGGTATGTGACACATATAAAAACATAATGAATATCGAAAGCCACTGTCTCATTTCACCAGTCGCTGCCCCTAACTGTCCACGGTGGCCATCCGACGAACGACAGAAAACAGCAACTACCTTCCACGAGAACAATAACCAAATGGGGAGACCACGCTAAACAATAGACACCACGATCCAACCAATTCACATACAAGCACCTAACCAAATTTCACCAAATAACTTCATCGCTACTCGCCAACGCATCCTAACAGTCTACAAACTCCCAAGAGTTCCTGTAGGATGACCAACCGAACTCAGGACACTAAGGTGATCACACCTATCCTGAGAACCAACTTACCACAGTTACACCAAGTGTTCAAAATTAAAACATCTTCTCAAAATCAAGATGCCATCTTCTAGGCACGGAACCCAACCAATATCAAACCAACAACAACTACGAGCCCGGTGCAGAGGCTACACTAATTCTACACCCAAAGCACATAGCTCAGCAGAATTAGACACAAATTCAAGTTGGTACCAACCAATTTTCAAGACATACCTAAACGAACGTGGCTCCACCATTAAAAAAAAACACAAATTACTTATAACGTTTACTCCCACACAGACAACAAACCACTTCCATGGTCCCATACACAGATCTACCTCACTACAACGAACACCCATAGGTGTCATGTGACACATTTCTACAAGCACAAGGTGATTAATATCCTCAAAACTTCAGATTCTCTAACCTAGCGGTCCTCGACATTCCACAGCATGCTCAAAATACAGAATTACAGGATTACAGATGTGATGGCATGATAATTTTTTAAAATGCATGGGGCGGTTACTGTCCCCAAATTCACATGTTCTCCACCTTCAACATCTCGCACATACTGCATCATGTTCCACACACAGAATTACAAGGTCACTGAGGTGACAAAAAATGATAAATTTTCAAAACGCACGGGGTGGTTAATAGTCCCCAAAGAAAAGGCACCTTACACAGAACGAGAGTTAGCTCACCAACTAATAGATACTTCAAATTTCTCCAGAACAGGCACGACATCTCCAGTGCAACACTATCTCGATGCATAGAACAACTGACTAACGCTATAGCCTGGCTACCAGCTCGAAGCTGATGCTAATCGAACTTAATTTTTCCTTTTCACACCCAAGTATACGGGGATACATGAACTATGATTCCAACTACAATCACATGAACGTTGTGACAATACCAGCAAGTCAGCAGTCTAACAGTATATACCGCAGATTACAACTAACCTACTGACTAACCTAACCAGATACATTTTCAACCGACAAGAGATTGCAATTCGAAGATTTTCCAGATCACTGATACAATTTCTAAAGCCCTCACGTCAGCAGCTGAACAACACAGCGAAATGAGCATCACTCTGAAGCATTACACCTATTTTAACATAAAATCGAAATTTCACTACCAACCTAACAAAATTATCACTAAATTATCCAAAAAATTTACTCAAAAATATCAACCACGAATACGATGAACAAAACTCAGCTAACAGAAGCAGATCACAGCCTTTCTTGAGGATTACTAAAAATGACATAAGAGATTTGACTTCAGCGGAACAACTAGACCATCTCCCTTCGCTCTGAACTTCATATCATCGCATTCACAGGAAATAGAACATCATAATTTCACCTTTTACACATCTCGAGTTTCTCGTTCACTAGCAGGTTTACAATTCGATATATGAGTCCTAAAAACACGTTTCCTAGACAGATCCTCTAATAACACTGTTACTTCAGAAGGAAAGGACAGAATCTCATAGGGGCCCTCATATTTTGGCTGCAGTTTACCTGATACCTGACGACCTGGGGCCTTAGCCCAGAAGTTTTTTGCATACACAAAATCTCCGACAGAATATCCACCCTGTTTTCGGCCCAAATTATATCGCTCAGCCAGCTTATCATGCGAGATCTTTATAGCAGCTTTGGCCTCCTTCCAGATTTCTCTGACACGTTCAGGAGAGGGTTGTTCAGGAAGCAGATCATGAAGTGACCACAGATTCGTTAGAGGGGAATTTGGGACGAACGCATACATAAGTGAGAACGGCGTTTTCCCATGGGATTCATGCTCAGCAGTATTGAAAGCGTAGGGTAACCAATGTAATGACGAATCCCACTTGGCATGATTGTCACGATGATATGCGATAAGTGCAGCTCTCAAATTTCGGTTAACTCTCTCTGCCAAACTAGGGTTGGGGTAATAGGGTGTCGTGGTGACATGGGAAACAGCATAATCAAAACAAAATTTTCTAAACTGATGAGAAACAAAGGCCTTGGCATTATCTGACACCAAGTATTGACTAGGACCAAAGGAAGAGAAAACAGACATTAAACATCTTATGACAGTAGCAGAGTCACAATTTCTAGTGGGAAAAATCCATGAAAAGCGAGAGAAACCATCGACACAAACAAAAGCAAAACGGTTACCCAGTTTAGACCTCGGCAGGGGTCCAACGAAATCCACATACAAGCGTTCCATGGGCCTAGACGCAGATTCAGAAGCTAACTTACCAACCTTACCACTGACGGTAGGCTTACTTACTTTACAATCATGACACCCCAGCACGAACTTTCTCACATCCTTATCGAGACCCTTCCAAACAAAAGACTGCCTTATTTTCTGTCGAGTTTTGAATATTCCTAGGTGGCCTCCAGCGGGTGACTCGTGAAAATACATTAGCATGCCATTTATCAGCTGAGTAGGCAAAACAACCTTAGGCTTTCTATCACGCCTAGTTACACAACATAATACACCAGACTTTAAAATATAAGGCTTTATCTCTTCTCCAGAAACTAATCGAGCAATTAAATCACACAAGACGGGATCTTCCTTCTGATGGTTAGCAATGTCTCCAAACAATAACGGAGAATTTACTAACATGTGTTGAGCTGAATTAGCCCCAACAACAACAGGTTCCTCTAAAGAGGGAGTTTCACACTTGTCAGGAATTTCTCCATAGAGGCGTTTATGTGACACAGCACAAATATTTTCATGATTTTCCTCGGGAACGAGATTCTTACATTTATTAGGAACTTCTTCATACATGCGGCTAAGGGAGTCGGCTATGACATTTTCACAACCCTTTATATGACGAACGGTGAACTGAAATGATGAAATACGGGTTGCCCACCTGGCGATTCGCCCAGTGGTTCGAGGTCTAGCCAGGACCCAGCTCAGGGCCTGGTTGTCGGTTTCAAGTTCGAAAGGAACATGTTCGACATACATTCGGAATTTCTCCAGTCCAAACATCACTGCGAGCCCCTCAAGCTTATACACGGAATAATTTACTTCAGCAGGGGACAGAGTTCGAGAAGCAAAACCAATAGGTCGTCTACCTAACTCACTTTCTTGTAACAACACAGCAGCTACAGCACCGAGCGACGCATCAGTCTGGATTATAAACTTCTTACCGAAATCAGGGACAGCGAGGACAGGAGCGCTACACAGTGCCTCCTTCAAATCGTCAAAAGCTGCTTGCTGCGACGGACCCCATTCAAATTTCACGTCAGACCTTCGCAGATGATTAAGTGGCAATGCCCGCTGTGCAAAATTGGGTATAAATTTGCGCAGAAAGCCAACCATTCCCACGAATCAGGCTACTCCTTTCACATTTTTAGGGGGTGCAAAATCTCTAATTCCCTGGGTTCGGGAGTCATCGACCGAAACACCTTCAGCAGAAACAACATGTCCAAGAAAGGCAATTTTAGGTTTAGCAAGGGACACTTTAGACAACTTTACGGTTAGACCAGCAGATTTTAACCTCTCAAATACTTCACGAAGATGGCGCACGTGGTCTTCGAACGTCTCGCTATAAACAACAACATCGTCCAGGTAGTGATACAAATAATCAAATTTTATGCCAGAAAACACGTGATCAAGAAGCCTACTAAGCACAGCGCCCCCTGTAGAGATGTCAAAAGGTAATCTGCAATACTCATAGAGATTCCAATCGGTGGCGAATGCAGTCAGATGCTTAGATTCTTCAGCTAACGGAATTTGGAAATATGCCTGCGTCAGGTCAATGAGGCTATAATAGGAGGCGTTTTTGAACCAGGAAAAACAGCTATGTAAATCAGGAAGAGGGATGGATTCTAAAACAATCTTTTTGTTTAACCTACGATAATCTACGACTGGCCGAAAACCACCATTTGGCTTAGGTACTAAGAACACAGGTGAGGAATATGCTGATGTGGAGGGTCGAATCACTCCATCTAGTAACATCTGATCGATTAATTTCTTTAATTCCAACATTTTGGGTGGACTCAAACGGTAGGGAGGATGTCTGACGGGTATAGTATCCGTTACTTCAATTTTATACTCCAGGATCTTAGTCATTCCTAATTCGTCAGTGAACACCTCGGGAAAATACCCACACAAATCCCGAATCTCTTTAGCTTGAGCGTCAGATAAATTACTTAAATCCAAGGATTCAACCCCGGTGGACAAGACGGGTTCAGCATCACGGTTGGCAACATGAGCACTCGCGCTAGGGAAAGCAGTAGAAAAGAATTTAAATTTTACCTCAGAACAAAACCTGAACCAGAATGATTCGTGTTGCATATCTAGCAGTAAGCCAGTATGAGCAAAAAAATTAGCGCCCAGAATAATAGGACATGACAAATTCTTAATGACCCAAAAGGAAAATTTCCAACAAAATTTATGAACCCGAACCTTAAACTTCACAGAACCAAGAACGTTCAATTGAGCACCGTTGGCAGAAACCAACTTAACATCTACATTTGACAGGTTACTGAATTTACAAATGAGTTTCATAGACAAATACCAATTTTCGCTAACCAATGAAGCAGCGCGTCCCGAGTCTAACAAAGCTATTACACAAGCGTCATTAATTGCAATTTCAACCATAGGAGAGGGTAGAACTAGATCAGAAACTTTAGAACAGACACCATTTGCTCCGATAACTTTGGCATCATCCCTCGTCACCTCATTTCCCAATGCACATCGCTGATCCTTGGCAAGAAGGATTTCAGGATGCTTGTCTCGGAATAGTCAATTTCTTTTTACCGGACAGTTCCATGCTATGTGGCCCTGCTGCCCACAGTTGAAGCACGTCACAGGACGATTACTACTACCCCTAGGCGAATTATGGGAAGGACGACCGGCCCCAGGTGGTGGTCGAACCGAGGGAGGTCGAACAAACGGAACAGGGTTAATGAAAGGAGGGGGCATGCTAGTTGCATACCTTATGATATCAACCGAACGCACGGATTCGGCCTGAATAGCGGCTTCACGTAGTTCCCTAATCGTACTCGGATTAGTTCCAACACATAGGCAATTCCGAAATTCCGGCGTAGCACCGGCCAAAATAAGCCTTACCACTTCTGCCTCTGGCATATCTACTCTAAAGACTTTTACAAACCTGGATATGTCCACAATGTATGAATTTAACGGCTCGTTAATACCCTGAGCTCGGTACAGGTAACGTCCCTTCACAGTATCGAGCGACCTGATGGGCACAAATACTCGCAACACCTCGGACATAAAATTCTCCACACTCCAACCTTCACACATGGCACTAGTCACATAGGCCCCCAACGTATCAGACACATGGGAGGATATTAATTGAAAGACCACTTGGTCGCTGACACCGAATTGGATAGCACACTCATGAATATCGACCAATATTCTCAAAAAATCAACGACGCCTTCAACCGTGTCCATACTTTTACCCGATAACTTTGAAACAAAACCCAAAATGGGGTGACTGACAGAACCAAAGCTGGCCTTAGAAAAAACAGAATAATTAGAATGCTCGACATTGGACACGTCACGACCCGGCATTTCGGCACAGGGGTTTCCTTGCACATAATTTTGTTTTCCGGAACAAGATGAAGAAACGAGGTTACGCCCTGAATTTGAAACACTCCCCTGAGAGTCTCGATAAACAGAATTTAAATCCCTAACCGGTTCGGAAGGAGAGTTTTGTGTCACTGTAGGCCCCTGATGACCTGAGTTACCCGGCACTTTAAATGATGAAACAGACCCGGAATTATCTCTAGAATTTACTTCTCGAGCACCGACACTAACAGGATTACAACTAGATGAGGGGATATTTAAGACAGACTGGGGTTCGATTACCGACCTCCTTACACGAGGCGAGCCGACAACAGCAGAGAAGGAGTTACAAGTTACACAGTTACAACTACAAGTACAATTTTCGCGTCCGGGGAGGTTGAAGGTTACGTTGCTGGTATTATTTGGCACAGAAGTCATCACAGCATTAGGGTTAATGGTATTCGAAACTGGTATCACCGTATCAGGACCTAACGGTGCCTGGTCAAGCCCAGAATTTGTTGTCACAGTTTCATGATTAAAAGTACGGTTACCGACAATAGGAAGAATCTCTCGACTCTCACAGCTGTTGGGCAGGCGCGCTATTCCATTGCCACGAAGCGCGGCAGGTTCAGCGACACGATTACCAACTTGGCCAGTGGCATTTTCAGCCAGACTGGCGCCTAGATTTGTTGAGATATTACGGCTACATGCAGGAGTCGAATTCAATAAATCCCCACTTCCACTAACACGATTAACAGTGTCCAAAGTCTGAGCACATTCCACTAAATTAACTTCAGCCTCTAATAGATCTTTCAAATCGGCGATGGGATGTTCTTCATCAGATTGTAACAAATCCAAACATCGGAGATATAGGTAATCAATTCTAGCTTTCAATTTGGTGAGATCAACAGGGCTACATTCTACTTCACTGAAACAATACTTAATTACATTACAAATTTCCCTAACTGCATCACATAACCTTGACTCACCGAGTTTGAATTCAGCAGTTGACAGCTTTGGAAGGGTTGCTGCAAAATTCACGGCATACTCTAGACTCTGGCGCGCTTGTTCTGGGTCCCTGGGCACTTCAAGGTTACGTAACAACAATTCGTAGGTTACCTCTTCATCCGATAAGTATTTCACGATGATTTTGCGGGAAGCCATCGTACATAAATTTCATGTAACAGAACACAAATTAATCATTACACAGAGTTTAAACTAATCCTACCTATGTGGAGAAAAGATTAATAAGGAGGAGGGCCCAACAATCTACGTTAATTTTCTGAATTTAATTTTAATTGAATACTGCAATCAGTCAGCAGGAAAGACATTTGCTAATGGCAAGATCACAGAACAAACCACGCTCTGCTACCACTGTAACAGGCTCTCATCCCCCCCCCCCCCTTTCTCTTCTGATTACCCAAGATGTGATAATAATAATATCAGTGTATCAAAATAATTAATCAACATGATATTACCATACCCAAAATTAATAATGAAAAACACATGAAAGGGCTAATTTAATTACTCACTAGGTCAGCTGAGTTCACAGCAAATAAAACCTAGGAGTGAATGTTCCAAATTTTCGTGGTATTCAAGAACACCCCGATTTGAATTAGGAGAAAAGATCAGGCGGGACGAAGCATGTGTCAAGACCAGCTTGTTGAATGGAAAGCTGGGCGTACTCAGAAAGGCCGATAATTCTAATCTTGCCACACATGGTGAAGGGAAGAGAAACAATCTTCCTACTGACTGTCGTCAATAAAAAAACAACATCTCAATAACAAAATATAATGAAAATCAAAAGATACAATTAAATCATGATTAAATTACAACTAAAACCCTGAACCGCTTAACTTAGGCTTATATTTAAAGGTAATGCAAGTTACGGATAATACTGTGAATAAAATAAAGTCAGACATTGCCCAGTTGGCAAAATTACTTTTCCCCATCATACGATTAATAGAATTACAGAATTGAGGGTAGTTTCATCCGCAAGGATACAAGGAAAAATAAACAACATGAAATTTAGGCCTGGTGCCGTTTCACAAACAAATTGCATAAAGCAACAAACGCGTTCCTTAGTGAACGAAAGCGTCTGAGAAGCTTCAGAGTCCAGCACTGACTGTCTTCTGAAGCCTATCTGACCAAAGTTAAATCCACGAGGTTCCCATCCAGCTAACCGGAAATAGGGCAATAATAACCCACCCTGCAGTAATTACATATAAAGGTACCACCAAATCATACAAACCCTTCCAAAATATTACATGCTAATATACTAAAATAAAATGTCAGTCCGCTCAAAATATGGTCCACCGTCACATGGCCTTAACGACATAGCAAAATGACACAGTTTAATGTTCCATCGAACGGTTGCCCCTTCTAACAAATTGAGTTCATACCACCTGGTGTATTTCGGCCCTCCGGAGGAGCTGGCTACAGTTCCCCCGGAGGCGATCGCTTTTAAGTCCTTCCGTCACCAACCTTCCTCTCGTACTGTCCCCCCAGCCACAGATCGCACGCCTGTATTCCAGAGTCCCCCCACCACTTGACTCCAGTAATACCACACGCGACTAGTGGCCCAACCCGCTAACACAAGGGCCAGAGCCCGAGGTTTGAGTTGGTATCATTGAATCTCACCCCAACACAGGTTACTGCGTAGAAACGTTCTAGGACTTGAGGCGTTACACAATGTTCCTGTAAGATTGTTCTCAGAATAAGAGCTTGGCGAATGAAGCTGACAGGAAATGTTCACCTTTCAAAAGTTCACGGATCAAAGCTTGACTTATCCCTCTTTTCCATTTACGATAATACCTTAAGTGACAGTTCGCACGAAGGGTAGAAATTCTGGCAGAAAGGCTAGGCGATCCCATTTCACCAGTAGCCAGGCGCCAGCTTGGCGAAAGGAATTCTCAGAAGAGGCCTGGTGTATGCTCTCATGATAATCCGGCCAGACCTGGAGCTCCTGCTGCGTCTCGAAGATAAGATGAACATGTACCGATTTGCAAAATTGGTACAGTTCAATGAACAATAAATAACTACTTACGTCACATATTTACGTGATTTAGTACCTATTTCCTGAGCAGTATTGATAATGGACAGTAATTTCAATTGATAATGACTCCCGGAATATCAAATAAGGTATGAAAATCATACATTAGCTAGGTAACAGCGTAGGAGTTTGGTTCATCACTCCCGAAGAATTACCTTTCCGCGCCCATAGCTGCATAGCACCACATGCTATAAGCCCCCCCCCCCCTCCAGCTACCTGGAACCACTGTCCCTCACATGCAGTTCATTTCTGACAGTTCTACGATGCCTAAAGTAAAAACAACTACAAGTTATCGTATGTTGCAGAATTTAAAAATAATTGTACTTCTGATGTGGGCGTTCTGTTCAGCCAACATGTGGGAAAGCAATAAAGGCTGAACAGCGATCTCTAGTTACACAACACCTCAAGGGCAAGAAACAGTTTCGAGCCTTCAGAACAAGTGTATCGCGATAATCGTCGGTCATTAGTGATGGACAACCTGAAGATGTATCTCGTTGTCTATTGTAATGCTTCAACAGTCAGTGAGACATAGAATAAATTGCATTCGTGAGTACTGCATATTGTTTATATTCACATTAATGAACTAAATTATAATAAAATACTTTTACTTTTTTGTCACAATTTCAAATAGCCTATTTCTAATACATAAAAAGTAATTATTTTCCTGATTTTTAGCACCTAAAAATCCGAGCCCTAGTTATAATTCAGTGAAACCTGCCTAAACCGGACCCTTTGTATACCGGAAACATGGACAAAGGGAAAAGAATTCGGAACGGAGGTATTTCCTATGTAAAATGACACTGTAAACCGGAAAACTGCCTAACGCGGAAACGGCATGAAATTCCGGATTTGTAGGCGTAAATAACCTGTCTGAGACGGTTTATATTATCCAGAATACAAAGCTATGTACTAAATTTTGAGCGCGACTGTACTTGCACCTAAGTCCTAGGAAACTAACTCTAATTCTTCCTGAAGGATGCAGCAGGTATCCTACATTTCACAACATTTGCACCATTACTTACTCCAACCCTCTTGTAATAGGCTACACACAGTTTCCTTCTGACAAATGAGACTAGAAGTACGAGTAGATGAAAACAGTCAACTGGAGTAATCTTTAATTGTACATTATGCAACGAGCCAATAATGGCAATAATTAAGACACGAGAATGTTTATAAAACGATCGTAAGCGAGTTTTATAATTTCCATACGAGTGTCTTAATTACCATTATAGGCGAGTTACATACGACTGTTTATGTTCGACGATAATTATTATAACTATTTTATGTTCGAATATAAATATTCATAAATATCTGTCGAGATTTCGCCAGTTTTATGTACTGAACAGAGCGCATGAGACGCAGAGAATGCCTTGTATTTGATCATGGCCTCCTCGATTACCCTAGAAACTGTTTCATAATGAAAAATAGTGTTATAATGAGCCTCATTATAGTAGAGTTTTCTGACATATAATAGTCAGGGTCGAACATAAAGGTGTTTCTCCCACCAATCAGAGTTCAAGAAACAGTTGTTTGACCAATTAGATAATTAGATGCGCTGAGTTCCACGGCCTTCTAATTTAAATTTCACTCCCTGGCATAGTGTCATAGTAGGGTAATCGAGGAGGCCATGGTCAAATACAAGGCATTCTCTGCGTCTCATGCGCTCTGGTTGGTTGGTTGGTTCGTCAGTTTTGGGGCTGCAACAACGCGGTCATGTAGCCCCGTGTACTTTGGGTGTGTGTAGAATCTGTCTGATAACCGGTGTTAATTGTGATGACTGTATTAGAGTGTATCTCTTTTCAATTCAAGTAAGGACTGCATACATTGATTTTTTTTTTCAAGTAGTTCCTACTTTTGCCGCCAAACGCCACCGTCAACGACTATTAGTTCAGAACTGGTTACCAGATGTCATCGCAGTCGGCTCCTGGCGACGAACGTCGGAATCTAAGAGCGTTTGTCAAATGTTTAACCTAACCTAAAATTTAGCATCACACAGGTGTAATTGGTGGAAGGTTCTTTAACATGCCATAAATCTATGACATGGGACCGCCGGCTTTACTTCCCCTCCGAAGGAAGGCATACTGAGGGATTTTAACGCTCTTAAAAAATCCGACGGCTTCGGCCGGGTTTGAACCCGCGATCTTGGGCATAGAAGCTCAGCATGCTACCAACTACGCCACCGAAGCCGCCATCATGCGCTCTGTTCAGTACATAAAACTGGCGAAATCTCGACAGATATTTATGAATATTTAAGTTCGAAGATAAAATAGTTATAATAATTATCGTCGAACAAAAACAGTCGTATGCAACTCGCCTATAATGGGAATTAAGACACTCGTATGGAAATTATAAAACTCGCATACGCTCGTTTTATAAACATACTCGTGTCTTAATTATTGCCATTATAGGCTCGTCGCATAGTGTACTATTTACTGTGCACTGCATATTTACGTACCGTAATTCAGTGACAATGACTTCTAAACTTAAAACACTTACACTGGAGGAGAAAATTCAAGTTATTGAAGAACACGAGAATAACAAACGTCCGGCTAAACAATTAATTGTGTTGATTAAAGTGAGAAAAACTCAAAATATTTCATTGTAATCCTAAACGATAATACAGTATTTCTTTGCAGTGCTTTTTGTCTTATTAAAACCCAACCCTTTGTAAAACGGAAAAATAAATCCGGAACTATTGCGTTCTGCTTTAGGCAGGTTTTACTGTACATTAAAATCGTTATTGTTTTGGTTCTTAAGCTGTATGTGTCTCTCTCCCCCCAGGAGCTCACAACTAGTGGGTTGGCGACCACGGGACCCCAGTTGAGTCCGGCATAGCTTCCACTTACTTGTGCCGGGCTCCTCCCCGTCTTCTTTCCTGTCGACCTCTCTTGGTCAACACTTGTTCTCTTCCGACCCCGACGGTATTAGGGTATCCGAGGCCTAGGGAGTCTCTTCCTTTCACGCATTAATTGTCCCCTGTCTCATCTTTCCTGATACCATCCTTCTGTGACGGGTCAGCCATCATTTTCGTTTCATGTTATCTCCTGCCTTCTGCTCAAGGCCGTCAAGGAGGCAGGGTGTATGTAGCCCCACCACTTCTGGTGCACCCTGGATAGAGCTACACCCTCAAGGGCTCACGGCTGGTTAGTTTGGGATTCCTGAGCTGGGTCCGTTCTGCCCCATTTTTCCTCTGACCTTGGGGCGTGCCCTCTTCCTCTTTCTCTTTCCTATCTGCCTTTCAAGGCTCTCCTTCTTCCCAAGTCCCTCAATCCTCATTCTTCGAGGGTTGAGGGCATTTCTTTTCTTCCTGTTCTATATTTGCCTTATCCTTTATTTGTTTACCATTTCTTCTTCTAGTATGTAAGTTTGTAGTTAGTATTAGTTATAGTTTTCATTCTCATCTCATCTTTCACTATCACCCAGACCATTAGGGTCCAATAACCTAGATGTTAGGCCCCTTAAAACAACAATTATCATCATCATCATGTACAGTATGTGCTCTCTTTAACGAAGCCTGGCAACTCTGTGGAGATTGACGGTCTTATGAGCTGTACATAGTTACGGAGTTAATTATACTGGTGACCTGCTGTGAAACAAAAGAGATATCTCATCTCATCCCCCACTTTCCCCCTCCCAATATCGCGAGCCAGCGCCTCATGCGGGCTTCCCTTTCGCCGGTCAATGAACTCCATTGCCAACTCTCCGCCAAGTTGCGGCCGGAGTTCTGGCATGACGTATTATTAATAGTGTGTCAATGACAGCCAAACGGAGGAAACGGACTGATAGATCTATATATTCATGTTCCGATTAATAGTAAATGCTGCAAGACAAAAATATCAGTAACATTGACCTACATTTTTGAGACTAGTTCAAATTGAGACTGTACATTCAGGGGCGTCATCATCGAATGAATTAGAGTGTACACGCACCAATACCAGAATGACGTTATGCACACTTGGTTACCCTACCCCACTGCCGGCTGGATCGCAACACTCCTGGTTGCTTTACACTGCCTGCCCATTCGACGATTACAGCATTGGTTTGAGCGGACAACCTCGTTTCCAAATAAAGGCGCTAGGAAGCAGCACCAAGGCTCTGTGACAGACATAAGTTTTGTATTGATGTTAATGGAGCAGTTGTGTTCAGAATGTATTCTGAATGATTTTATAATGCTGTACTGCTGCGTGCCCTTTTGTAAATCAGAACAGGGCAAGTTAGAATACCGGGGAATCTCGTTTCATGAGATACCATCGGACAATTCACAGCGTGGGATGTGGTTACGTGCAATTTCCAGAGAAGGTGACGCAGGGAATGCAAATAAATAAATAAATAAATAAATAAATAAATAAATACATACCGGTACATGAATGAATGATTGAGTAAATACGTGAGACAATAAATATGTAAGTAAGTAAATAAATAATTTAAGAAATATGTAAGGAGAGCCTCCGCGGCTTAGGTGGCAGCACGCCGGCCTCTCACCGCTGGGTCAGTGGTTCAAATCCCGGTCACTCCATGTGAGATCTGTGCTGGACAAAACGGAGGCAGACATGTTTTTCTCCGGGTACTCCGGTATTCCCTGTCAACATTTCATTCCAGCAACACTCTCCACTATCATTTCATTTCATCTGTCATTCATTTAATCATTGCCCCAGGGGAGTGCGTCAGGCCTCGGCAGCCGGCACAGTTCATATCCTCGCCACTAGATAGGGGCTTCATTCATTCCATTCCTGACCCAGTCGGAGACTGGAAGCAGGCTGTGGATTTTCATTTTCAAGAAATATGTAAGGGAATAAATAAGCAAATAAATAAGTAAATAAATAAGTAAACAAATAAGTAAACAAATAAATAAGCAAATAAATAAGTAAACAAATAAGTAAACAAATAAATAAGAAAATAAATAAGTGAATAAATAAGCAAATAAATAAGTAAACTAATAAATAAGAAAATAAATAATTAAATAAATAAGTAAATAAATAAATAAATAAGAAAATAAATAATTAAATAAATAAATGTGTAAGTAAATAAGTAAATAAATATGTAAATAAATAAGTGAATAAATAAGCAAATAAATAAGTAAATAAATAAGCAAATAAATAAGTAAATCAATAGATAAGAAAATAAATAAGTTAATAAATAATTAAATAGATAAATACGTAAGTAAATAAAGAAATAAATAAAAATAAGTAAATAAATAATTAAATAAATACATATGCAAGTAAATGAGTAAATAAATATATACGTGAATAAATAAATAAATAAGTAAATAAATAACTAAACAAATAAATAAGAAAATAAATAATTAAATACATAAATATGTAAGTAAATAAACAATTAAGTAAATAAGTAAGCAAATAAATAAGAAAATACATAATTAAATAAATAAACATGTAAGTAAATAAACAAATAAATAAATAAACAAATAAATAAGTAAATAAATAAATAAATAAATTTGTAAGTAAATAAATAAGTAAAAAAATAAACAATCTGTCCAAAAAATCTGTAAAAATGTATAATACAGCCATCACAATAAGACGGGTTATCAGACAAATTCACCTCACACCCAAGTACATGGGGCTACATGACCACGATGTCGCAAAGCCCCTAAATAAATCATCATCCCATTTTTCGGGGGCCGGAGGCATTTCTTTTTCCTGTCTTTTATTGTCCTTATTCTTTTCTTTTCATCTCGCCAAGTATGTAAGTTAGATTTAAGTCAGTTAGAAGTAGTTATATTTTTATTATCGTCTGCATAATTACGGGAAAATGAGCTATAATAGACATTTCGCCCCTTATAAACAATCGCCTCCACCACATGTATTTTTGCTTTCCTTTATACTGAAAATTTGCCCGTAAGTATGTGTCTGAATACTTTTAGATGTTAGAATAACATTGGAACTAACTTAGTGTAGTGTTTTCACGTCCGTCAATCTCGATATTAAGCCTCCAAACTTAACAATCCTTCGTTTCAGGTATCTTCCCCTTTAAAAAGCCGCGGCAATCTCAGTGCCTTGGTGCTGCACCTAGCGGTGAATTAATGCATATATCTTGTACGCCTGTGAGTGTCGAATGGGCAGGCAGTTTAAAGCAACGAGGAGTGTTGCGATCCAGCCGGCAGTGCCCTACCCCCACCTCTATTATTAGAAACGAAGAATGACTTATACAAATCCAATTGAGGGCTCACAAATTTAAACTAGCATTTCCGAGGAAAATAGAATTTAGTAGTCGTTTTTAGGGATTTTTTGTTGACAATAAAAATTTAAATTGGTAGCACTGGTTTTTATTTTTATTTTTAAATGGCATTCGGAGACGATAGAAGAATAAAATCGAAATTTTGAACGACATTTGGTAACTTAAAGGACTTTTGATCCTACACAACGACTTAGTGCTATCTCGCGACCGATAGGCGTACTAACTTTCAATAATATTCCGGTTGATTGGTTCCTTAGTTTAGGGTCTGCGACAACGCAGTCATGTAAACCCGTGTACTTTGGGTGTGTGTAGAATCTGTCTGATAACCGGTGTTAATTGTGATGGCTGTATTAATGTGTGTATACTGTTTTAATTAAAGTAAGGACTGCAATCGATAATTTCAAGTAGTTTCTACTTTTGCTACCAAATGCTACCGTCCACGACACATAGCAGCAAACTTGGCTACTAGATGACATCGCAACCAGCACCTGGTGACAAACGTTGGAACTTAAGAGCAATAATCAAATCCAACCTACAAATATTGCTTCACACAATTTAAGATAGTGGAAGGTTCTTTTGCATGCCATAAATCTATGACATGGGCCCGCCGGCTTTTCTTCCCCATCCGAGGGATTTTTAACGCTCTTAAAATATCCGACGACTTCGGCTGGGTTTGATCCCGCGATCTTGGTCATAGAAGCTCAGCTTGCTACCAACTACGCCACCGCAGACGCCTTCAATAATATTCCGTAGTATAATAATAATAATAATATATCGTATGGCCTCGGGTGCAGGGTGCAAGCTTCGTAATTTTTCTACTGAACTAGATTGCATACGCCTAGATGACGAACACTTGTTGTCATGGTAACCACGGGATATCCGTGTCGGTTTCTTGTCCACGCTAATCACAGATAGATCCTCAACTTTAAAGCATATCCATGTTAAAGATCACCACAAAATATTATCAAATCTAAACCCACAATGTATCGTCTCTAGAGGGTAAGAGAAGCAGAGTTAGACCTAGGAGGCGATGAATAGATCCAGTATTTATGGATTTCTAGGTGAGATTTGTAGAAGCAGAGGAGGCTATATTGCTAACTGCTGATTGGGGATCACGGAGGTGACTTGTACGCAAACGGACACTAGCAGACTATAGACTGGGCGCTGAAACCATTTTAAATCAAAATTAAAGATACGAATATATCCATATGATTACAATCGGATGACCTAGATGACCTTTAAAACAGAAATCACCACCATACTAACGCAGACGTCATAGAAGTTCTTGATGGCCACGAAGAAGTAGTTTCCTTCTACGCTTACGCAGACGATATGGTGATAGGGTCTTATGATCTTCGAGTTCTGCAGGAATGCTGATACAGATTAACACTTTGGGCAGAAAAGATTACCCTACAGCTGAATAGGGACAAATCGGTCCATATGGTTTTTAGAAAGGGAGGAAAGATAGCAGCCTGCGAAGAACTGTATCATGAAGGAGAACCATTGAAATTAGCAAAGCACTTTAACTATTTAGGAATCACGCTATAGGCTTCTGGTAATACGTTCACGAAACATCTCGATAATCGAATAACAGCAACAATAATAGAGATGAATGACGTCAAACTCCTTAGAAGGATGTCTATTAATACAGCTATGAAGGTATCCTCCAGTAAAATAATTCCCATTGTGACCCATGGTATTGAGTTGTTTTGCGGTTACCTTAATAACCCCCCAGGGGCTCACCTCTAGTGGGACGTGGGTTGGCGACCACGGGGTCCCAGTTGAGTCCGGCATTGCTTCCACTTACTTGTGCCAGGCTCCTCTCCGTCTTCTTTCCTGTCAACCTCACTCGATCAACTCTAGTTCTCTTCCGACCCCGACGGTATTAGGGTATCCGAGGCCTAAGGAGTCTCTTCCTTTCCCGCCTTAATTGGCCCTTCCCTTTTCTGATACCCTCCTTTTGCGAGGGGTCAGCCTTCTTTTTGATTTCTTTTTACCTCCTGCCTTGTGCTCAAGGCCCTTAAGGAGGCAGGGTGTATGTAGCCCCTCCACTTCTGGTGCACCCTAGATATTGCTACACCCTCAGGGGCTCACGGCTGGTGAGTTCGGGAGTTGGCGACACCGAGGGTTTCCTGAGCTGGGTCCGGTTTCCCCCTTTTATCCATTACCTGTGGGGGGCGGACCCTCTCCTATTTCCCTTTCCTATCTGCCTTTTATGGCTCTCCTTCCTTGCAAGTCCCTCAATCCGCCTTCTTCGAGGGTTGAGGGCATTTCTTTTCCTCCTGTCCTTTATTTGCCTTATTCTCCTTTTTTTTTCATTTCTTCTTCTAGTATATAAGTTAGAATAAAACGGCGACTTCAGTTCTACGGACATATGGTCCGCATGGATTGCTCAAGGTTAAACAAACAAATTTTTGATAAAATCTGGAACTATAAAGGACAAGGAGGCTATGTAAAACAAATGAAAGAAGAACTTCAAAAATTCAAAATTACTGAAGAAGATTGTCTAAATCGAATAGAGTACAGAAAAAAAATTTTTGGTCTCAAAATTCTTGTCGGGGAGAAGAAAAATCTCAACAGAGGAGAATGGACTGCTGAAAGAAGAGCTGCACAGTCGACCAGGATGAAAGACTTCTGGAAGAGAAAGAAGGAAACTAGACCTATAAAGAAGTGATATTTGCGTGGTCCTTGTTGGCCTGTCCGCGGTGTATATATATATATAAGTTAGAAGTTAGTTTTAGTTATTGTTTACTTTTCATTATCATCTTCACGATCACCCAAACCATTAGGGGCCGATAACCTAGATGTTAGGCCCCTTTAAACAAAAATTATCATCATCATCATCAACCTTAATAAAACCAACCTCAAGAAAATTGAGACAATTAAATCGATGTTTATCAAGAAGATTCATGTGTTTCCAAAAATACACCATCCAGACTGACTTACGAGCTTACTGGTGAGCCATTCTTCATAGAAGAACTCCGTATAAAGCTGCTCTTGCCAGCTTCAGGCGCCTACCAGTAACTACTGGAAGGGATTCAAACCAAGCGTGAGGCGATTTGGCTAGATTTCTACTCCACAGAAGCTATGTTGAACCCAGCAGAATGGAAAGGATCAGACTATGAGCTGCATGCAGTGCATGGTTTTCATTTTCGTGTCTGTAAGACGGAAGTTTACCATTCGCCTGCTGCAGAGTGTATTTGTAAATTTTGTGGGAAAGCTGTGAACGGTATCACGCCCTGGGACGCGAACGGAAGCTGTCGCTCAAGGAACTGGGTAGCGACAATGATCGTTCATGTTAATATGAAATGTAGTATTGTAATTTAATTTTCTTAATAATAAATAATATAATAAATATTTAATTACAACCCAGAAAACGAGCCTGATTCCACGATGAATTGAAACTTCCACGTTAAGAGCTTTATTTTACAGTGACAGTGATAGTGACTAATACAGATTAGTCATATCAGTGTTCTGTTTCACGTAGATGTAGGAAGTACTTCAACGACGGCACATTCGACAGTAAATTTAATACATTTGAACTCTTCAGTTGGTGAATTCATGTATTACGTTCGTGTATTGGGATATCAGTCTTTCATTATCGTTAGTAATCTCTTAATTAAAATATTTGTCAGATGTGGGGTTCGAACCCACGCTCCCATGTGGGAACCAGAACTTAAGTCTGGCGCCTTAGACCGCTCGGCCAATCTGACACATGGAACTTTAAACTTTACTAAAGGCATATGATAGAACTTCCCTGGTGTAACATTCGTTACCTATTTCGCAATATGTTTGTGTGTCACCTTGGTAATGATTATAATAGTGTGTTAATGGAACGGGAGAGAGCTCTTCCTTCGAATAGCACGCCACGCCACGCTACAGCAATAGTTACAAGCTCTGCGTTAAACGTCGAATGTAGGGGAGACTGTTAATTCCGCAGTAGGCCTACTTGAAATATACCTTTTGTGCCGATACAGCCTACTCCAGTTGGGATTGCCAGATTTCAAGAATGGAAAAATGGAACACACGTCCCAAAACATTGTTGTTTTTTATTCTGGTTGTTAAATGTTGTAATAAATAATACCCACAATACAGTGAAACCCCTGAAATCCGAACTAATTGGGGCTGTAGCCTGTTCGGCTTTCAATTTGTTCGGATTAGCCGAAAATATCCATAACATAATAAATAACCAGCCCTCGTTACGGTATAGGACTGTACGTTGAGCTAGCGACAGTGAGGAAGAAGAAACTTCGACAGACAGCTTCAGTATATGTGACTTATACTGAAGCTGCATCTGCTCTTGACATCGCATTGCGCTTCGTAGAACAACACGCAGTAGTCACGCACAGGGCCGTGGAGAGCAGCGACGGGCCCTGGGGCTGGAATCTCCCAGGCCCCCCTCTATAACCTGTCTGTTAGGTAGTCAGCCCGAAGGCTGGTTGGATCCTCAAAAAGCACCGCCGTTACGTTATGTGAGTATAAAACCCACAAAAACCCAAGGCAGCGCTATATTGAGGCGTTCTAGGCAAGAAGAGGAGTGAGCTAGTTTGCCATTGCTTTCCTCACTGAGTCAGAACAGTAGTCCTAACCCTATGAGTAGAAACTTTCACAGCATTCACAGGCACTGACTGTGCCCTGAATGCCATAACTAAGCACCACCCATACCTCAGTAGCTTCCATATAATCACAGCCATGAGTGAGACTGAGACATCGGTGAAAAGCCACCTTTTACTCTAGCCTGTGCCAACTGACAAATGCAAATGTACTGTATTCATCAAGAGATGGCAAACAGGCCACCTCTATAACCAAATTCTGTAAATTTAAATTATAATCCTCGTAAATTTGCACAAACTGATTTTGAGCATTTTTTGCACAAAATGTTCATCAGGAAATCAATTTCAAGAATATAAAAAACAGCAATAATAATAATAATAATTGTATTAAATTGTTTTGAATGTTTATACCTGACAGGTGCGTACCAATGCATTATTTTCAATCAACAAAAATAAATCTCAGAGTGAAGCCATCGAAAACTAGATAATTTTCATTAGTTAACTATACTGTTTAGTTTTGGCGTTTGACAGATCTAAATTTGCCCCGACAAGGTAACACTGTAAGCATGCACAGTGTTCAGATATAAAGTTCTGCGGGTCCTCTTTGAAATCAATAATTTTAGAACTTCAGTGATACTCGTAAAAGCAATATGCTCGTTTGTTGTACACACATTTGAAAAGAAAATGCATTTACCGGACCGTAATTTCATCGCATTTACAGTATTTAACTTGAGGAAAAATTTCACATTGAAAAAAGCTGTTGTCCATTAACTCGGAAACAGGTGGGTTCGAATTCCACCGTCAGTGATTGTAAGCATAATTTCCATGATTCATCGTTTTAACCCTATAGCCAAAGGCTGCAGTTGCACCATCGTACATTCATTTTCTCCCCAATTATATCCCAAATTAATTAATAATATATGATTAACTTCAGATATAGATTGTCGGACAGAGTTCTACACGCACAATAAGTAGAAAGGACTGTTGACCACGACGTCCTCAGACCCAAAACTTAATCAACAGGAAGTTCAGCTCGCTGAACTGCATGTTAAAAGAGGTTGAAAATTGTATACTGTACTGCAGTACTACGGCCTCTGTGACATATGACGTAATCTCTTTTCATAATGAAAACATGATTTTTACACAAAGTCAAGAGTTATTTTAAAATACGTTTTACATACAGTGCTTTTATGTTGACATTCTTAAAATTTGCTGTCCTTGAAGAGTCACGCCCCTGCGTCTAAGCCTAAACGCTGGTAAGTGTTTTGATTGAACGGCGATCACACAACTTTGAACATTATACAAAGCAAAATATATTTTCATAATTAGCCTCAGGTATACAGTACTCGTACGTACAAGTCAAGTTAGATTGCAGCTGATCAGTGATTTGTTTTCACAAAAGAAGAAAATGTGAATTTGAACTATATTTTGTAATTTGCAGTCCGTGGATTTCTTATAATTTAATATTGCATTGCAGTAAACCAAATTAGAGTCAGATTCTCCTAAAAAGCCCCAACCCTATCTATAACTGGTGACCATCAGGGGCGGATTTAAGTCAAAATTATGAGGGAGTGGACACACATGGGATCTGGGATCTGTAATATCACCAGGCTCAGAGTGGGGTCCGGAGATCCTCCTCCGGAAAATTTTGCGAAAATTAGGTCGATAAAGGCCATTCAGGTGATCAGTTTTGTGATATTTTGGAGTAAACATTTGGTGACCATTGACATTTAGTGGCTAAATAAAAGACTCTCCAATATTGAAGTAAAAGCTCATTCAATAACGTGGAGGCCTTCAGAAACAAACCGGAAAATTAACACGTCAGCAAATACTGAATTAAAGCGTATCACGGAAGGGCTTGATTCACAAGGGAAAGTATCTCTTCGCGTCCTGAAATATAAGTGCTTTGCAGATCGATGCTGCTCTTTGGAATAAACGGCGTAGAAATGTCCAATAATGATAATAGCCACTGCACCAGCACAAAACAAAATTGTATTTATATAATAACTAGCAGGTACCCGCGGCTTCGCTCGCGTCATAGTCGTGTCATATTGTTCTTCAATGAAATGCAGGTTTAACCCCGTTCACACCCCTTTAGAACTTGAATATCCAAAAATCCCTCCTTAGTAGACGTTTTCGACGCACAACAAACATAATCCCAAAATATCATTCTTCTAACTTTAATAGTTTTGGTTGGTCGATGAGAGTGAATATCCAAAATTCCTTCCTTAGTGGACGTTTTTCTTCCAGAATTTCACCCCTCCCCATGAGCCCCTTAAATTGGATTTATGAAAATACGGTCGAACACCTATTTATTAAATTATTTATTTATGTATTTATTTATTTATTTATTATTATTAAGCTGATTGTTTTCCTCTGAGTTTCAAACTCCTCGCCTATGTCGTTAGGAGATGCATGCTCCGTTAGGAATCCTTCAACCCCCACTTTTCACCCCTTTACTCTTAATATACATTACATCGAAAAATCATTAGACATGTGTCAGCTTATTTTTAATGATTGGTTTATATGCCAAGTATCACATCCCCAAATGAAACCACTCGTGAGATATTGTTATTCAATTAAATGCAGGTTTACTCCCTTAACACCCATTTAGAAGCTGAATATCCAAAAATCTTTCCTTAGTGGACGTTTTCGACATACAATGAACATATCCCCAAAATTTCATGTTTCTAACTTCTATAATTTTGGCTGGGCGATGATGAGTGAGTGAGTCAATCAGGTCATTTTCTTTCAATTATTTTTACCAGAATTTTACCCCTCCCCATGGGCCCCTTAAATTGAATTTATGAAGAAACGCTCGAACACCTATTAACTTATTTTTTAAGCTGTCTTTTTCACCTGAGTGAGTGAGTTAGTCAGTCAGTTAGGACACTTTCTCTCATTTTTTCGCAGAATTTATGAAAAAACGTTCGAACACCGATTTACTTAATTTTTAAGCTGATTTTTTCCGCTGAGTTTCAAACTTCTCACCTATGTCTTTTAAGAGATACACGCTCCGTTAGGAAACCTTCAACCCCCACTTTTCACCCCTTTCACCTTATAATATACACCACATCGAAAAACCCTTAGACACATGTCTGCTTATTTTTAATGATTAGTTTATGTGCCGAGTATCACATCCACAAATGAAACCACTCGTGATATATTGTTATTCAATAAAATGCAGGTTCAACCCCCTTAAGACCCCTCTAGAACCTGAATATCCGAAAATCCTCCCTTAATGTACGGTTTTGACATACAACGAACATATCCCCAAAATGTCATGTTTCTAACTTCATTAATTTTGGCTGGGCGATGATGTTGAGTGAGTGAGTGAGTCAGGACATTTTCTTTCATTTCATTTTCTCCAGAATTTCACCCCTCCCCATGAACCCCTTAAATTTGATTTATGAAAAAGAAACTGTCGAACACTTATTTACTTATTTTTAAGCAGCTTTCACTCCCTGAGATTGAAGAGTGAGTGAGTCAGTCAATCAGTTAGGACACTTTCTTTCCTGCCCCCCCCCCCCGAATTTCACCCCTTCCTATGCAGGTTCAACCCCCTTAAGACGCCTCTAGAACCTGAATATCCGAAAATCCTCCCTTAGTGTACGGTTTTGACATACAACGAACATATCCCCAAAATGTCATGTTTCTAACTTCATTAATTTTGGCTGGGCGATGATGAGTGAGTGAGTGAGTGAGTGAGTCAGGACATTTTCTTTCATCTTTTTCTCCAGAATTTCACCCCTCCCCATGAACCCCTTAAATTTGATTTATGAAAAAGAAACTGTCGAACACTTATTTACTTATCTTTAAGCAGTTTTCACTTCCTGAGATTGAAGAGTGAGTGAGTCAGTCAATCAGTTAGGACACTTTCTTTCCTGTCCCCCGCCCCCCCCCCCCGAATTTCACCCCTTCCCATGGGCCCCTTAAATTGGATTTATGAAAAAAATAACGGTCAACACCTATTTACTTATCTTTTAGGCTGATGTTTTTCCGCTGAGTTCAAACTCCTCGCCTATGTCGTTTAGGAGATACACGCTCCGTTAGGAATTCTTCAACCCCCACTTTTCACCCCTTTCACCTCATAATATACACCACATCGAAAAACCCTCAGACACGTGTCTTCTTATTTTTAATGATCAGTTTATATGTCGAGTATCACATCCACAAATGAAACCAATCCGGAGTTATTGTTATTCAATGAAATGCAGGTCTTACCCCCTTAACACCCCTTTAGAACCTGAATATCCGAAAAACCTCCCTTAGTGGACGGTTTGGACATATAATGATCATATCCCCAAAATGTCTTGTTTCTAACTTCAATAATTTAGGCTGGGCGATGATGAGTGTGTCAGGACTTTGTATCTTTCAATTTTCTTTTTTCAGAATTTCACCCCTCCCCATGGGCCCCTTAAATTCGATTTATGAAAAAACGGTCAAACACCTATTTACTTATTTTTTAAGCTGATTTTTTTCCGCTGAGTTTCAAACTCCTCGCCTATGTCGTTTAAGAGATACACGCTCCGTTAGGAACCCTTCAACCCCCACTTTTCACCCCTTTCACCTCATAATATACACCACATCGAAAAACCCTCAGACACGTGTCTTCTTATTTTTAATAATACGTTTATATGCCGAGTATCACGTCCCTCAATGAAACCAAGCCGGAGATATTGCTGTTCAATGAAATGCATTTGTACCCCCTTAAGACACCTTTAGAACCTGAATATCCAAAAATCCTTTCTTAGTGCGCATTTTCGACTTACCACGAACATATCCCCAAAATTTCATGTTTCTAACTTTAATAGTTTTGGCTGGGCGATGATGAGTCAGTCAGTCAGTCAGTCAGTCAGTCAGTCAGGACACTTGTTTTTATATAAGAGATAATAATAATAATAATAATAATAATAATAATAATAATAATAATAATAATATCGTATGGCCTCGGGTGCTGAGTGAAAGCTTTGTTCTTTGCACCCAGAGGGCAGCTTGCATGTCGAATTTCGTAGTTCCTTGGAACGCTATGAAAGTCAAGGAGGTTAGATATCTACGCTCCTAGACACTATAGCGCTTTCTAGTAGAGAATGGAGGAACTTTGTGTTGGCGGAAAATCCCGAGATTAATTTTACCATTATGAACACGGCCTACTGAATTCAAATGGGTTCTTTAACATGCCAACAACGTAAGACATGCGTGTCGTGGTTTTTGTCGCCTTTCAAAAATCACTTACCATGGCCATGAGCGAACCTGCAAGCTTGGGGTTGGTAGTCCGACACGTTACCCACTCACCCACCGTGGCAATACTTCATCTTAATTTTCTTCTAAATTAAGCAGAGTTCAAATATTTGGTCTTAGGAAAATCTGCGCGGTTGCCTACATGCAATATATTAATTTCTCCATCGCCATGCACACCACTGACGTTACTTATTGTTTTTAAGGGGCGGAACAGCTAGGTCATCTGCCCGTACCACTGAAGTTCCATGAGAAGAATTGGAAAACAAAGTTCAGTGCCCTAGCTTAATTGTCATTTTTCTCCTGGTTAATTAAACACTCAGTCCAGAAAAATACTCGAATGTTACCTTAGTTTCAGCCTTTGGATACATTTCCCAACTCTAGTACCAATAGTAATATAGGTTTTCAATAAATCCGTTAATTGGAAATGATTTACACACGAACCCAAGTACCTAGGATTGTTGATCATATTGAATGAACCAGTAATAATAGTAATTATTATACTGCACCTTAACATATATATTATTTAAATGTTAGCATTTTTTTCTCAATTCAGTATATGAGAAGATGAACAATTTCGCATGAATTTCTTCTATCTACGTCTGACAACAGAGTCACCCACCCTTTCGCAAGATATTTAACCAACAATGATATTTTTCCACATAGTGCGAAAGTGAACTACTAGGGAACGATGATCTCGCTGTTCCGCCCCTTAAATCAAGAATAACTATAAAGTGAATTACTGTGTGGACGCTACTTTAAACTTTATTTTACTTACAGCAACTGCCTGCACGGCATACGATACGTCAAGCTAGACAATACATACATTTCAGACACTAACACCTCTAAATATCTAAGCTCGATGTGACACACCAAACTTGAAACTCTTGAGCTAGCTGACCAAACACACCAGGTCAGCCCAGGCTCCTTGGCCTTGGCGAAATAAGTGAAGGGATGAGAAAGTTATTTGAAGGATTGGTGCATAAGCCGAATAAGCTAAATTTAGAATCTGAGAACAATACATAGCGAAGCCCCATCCCCTAAGTTGACCGCTTTGAGACAGTTGTTCTTCCCACAAGCGCTTTGTAAAGGAAAATATTGTCCACTTGACAAAATAAGTTTTTCAATCCTTGAAACTTTGTTCACAGACAGTTCATTGCATTCACTAAATGATTGCAAGTAGAAAATTCAAGTCACATAAATCAATCATAAATCAATGCCTGATGGGGCCCATCCTCCTAGGACGCCGGGCCCCCCTGGGAGGGTCGGGCCCCGGGGCACCAGCCCTGCCTGACCCCCCCTCTCGTCGGGCCTGGTCACGCAAAACGATGTCATGTTCATGCGACGCTGGCGCACGATAGCCACCGCGGAAATATTTTCGTCGCTTCGACAATTGAAGATAACTGATTTCAAGTGAAAGATTAAGTGATAATTTGTGTTTTTCTATTGTTATTTCATTTGTTTTTGCAAATACGGAATTACAATAACCAACCTTTCCATTTTTCAATCCTGGATGAGATAAGTATGTAGCTTAGGCACATTTACACTTTGTTAGGTATGCTAACTGTACTTCTTTGTTAATTATTTAAAATAACGTTATATTGTAGAATATATAATTGTTTTCTAAAATAAGTTTCTCTCTCTCTTTTTTTTTTCAAACTTGAAAATTTCGAAAATAACTCGTTCGGATTACCCGGGATTTCGGATTTCTGGGGTTCGGATTTGAGGGGTTTCACTGTATGTATTAAATAAGCATTACATTATCAAATACACAAAATTAAAACTAGATATTGCTGTCATATCATATAGGCCTCTGACACCAGCAACTTGCAAATGCTTTTCATTTGAACGAACCTTTGCAAGGATTTTTTATTTGGAAGTACCTTCTGATAAAATTCTTTACAATTTTCGTCATAATTGTAATATGTGAACAATTCTTGTTTTATCAAACTAATGGAGCTTCTGTTTCTATCATCTCTCCATTTGATATTCATGACAGAAAAACCTCTCTCCGTAAAAGCATTGGAGGGGAAAATACTGAGTATTAACTTCACAAGGACTAAGATATTCCTTAACAGGGGCGGATCTAGGGGAGGGCGAGGAGGGCGACCGCAGTACGGGGGGCACCGCGCCATGGATTTTTAAAATTTTAATTAATTAATGAATTATACTTTTCAAACTAATTTATAATTCATATTCTTTTTTTCAGTGCAGCTATGACCTCCCGTGACCGTTTAGCAAGTTCGGATTTCAGTTAAATAATAGAAGACTTTAGCCGGGAAAAAGGTCGCAAAGTAATATTTTAATACGGTATTTCATTGTTTACATAATCTTCTTCAAGGGGATTTAAAGGTTTCTTTCATATTATTAAAAATAGTACTGTTGTGTATTCAAAATATTGTAACTATTCATTATTTTATTATTATTATTACCCAACTATTTTCCATTTGATTTGATATTTTTTTGATTTCCTATTGTTGTGGGCCTCACCTTGTCATATCGCCCAGGGCCCCGCAAGGCCTGGATCCGCCGCTGTATCCTTAATTTTGTTGCCCCTAATAAATCTATAACATGTACCCATCTATCTGACACAGACATAGAAATCATTTTCTCTTTCAACACCTGTATCACCAGAAAAGAAGCTGGATATTACAATCAATTCTGAAGCGGGACATTTGAAAATTGGTGCGAATTATCAAATTAACCAAACAAGATGTTCAGTAAAGAACATATAGCCTACTTTCTCCTAAATGTATGAGTATAGTTATAACTCGTTGTTATTATCAAAGAGTATAATAGAATCATTTCTTGGCTGAAGACCTTAGAAACTATTTACCTCCACCAAACGCCACAACCTAGAAAAAAACTACTACCATCATTGAAGAAAGATAGATAAGAAGTATCTCAAGAATGTTATGGATCTGGAGACATAATCGACCGGGCTGGCTGCGTGGCTCAGCGGTAACGTTCTCGCTTGCTGGGCCCTAGGTTGCAGGTTCGTATCCTGGCGCAATCAGCTGGCATTTGAGGGTGCACAAATGCGAGGGAGCCGTGTCAGTAGATTTACTGGCACGTTAAAGATCCCCTTCGGGCCAAAATTCCGGCACCCCGGCGTATCTAAAAGCAACAGTAGTTAAAAGGGTCGTAAAACAAATAACATTATTATTATTATTGTTATTATTACATAATCGACCTGCCGTGGGCAACATCCAACTTTGAGTTGAGGCATGTCTTTACACGTCTGCTTGTGCATGGCTTTCACAACCCTAATTGAATTAACAAATCTTTCCATGTCCCTACAGAGACGTGTGTATACAAACGATGTGGATATTTTCGATTGCTATTTGCCTGAAATAAAAGTATTAATAACCTGAACTAGCACCAGCGGCTAGAATTCAGTTACTATGTGAAATCGTTTTGTTTTATACTTCAAATAACATTTTCAAATAACGCACAATAGGCTGTTACAAACCCTTTAAAATAAGAAGTAAAAATGTATCATAGTATCATCTTGTCATTCTTCAAATTCGATGCGCATAGAATGCCAATGCAATGGTATACTATCAATGTAGACCAGTCGTGAAATCTAGTGGAGAAATATCGAACAATATAATCCTAACAGGGCGAGTGCATTCTAGCGGCCATAAGAAGAAACTTTTCAATAAAATCTGGAAGTTAATAAGTAGGCAGGCGTGCAGTTACCTTTTTGGCTGCTAGATGTCTCGAGCAAATCTGCTGGCGAATTATGTTTTAATTAAATATATGTTTTGCACCGTAATATGCACAATATAACGCTTAATTTTAAAACGTCTGAGTCATTACAAAGCAACAAATATGTAAAATGTCAAGCAAAAAATCTAACTCTGATGGGGTTTGAACCATAGGCATATGAATGATAGACTAACGCTTTACCACGGAGCCATTTGTGCCAACGATGATTGATCTATATAAAATGACTTACATAGAACTTGTTAGCAAATAATGATTTAGACTTGACGATTTCATCAGTGGAGTATATTATTTATATATAAAGCATTTCATACAAAGTTTATTTATTTTGTATCAGTACGCTATATTGCATGCAATACTCAAATTAGTGAAATATAAGTCAGGCACAAGATATCCGCAGCCATCTTGTCTTCTTACCGAGACGGCTCAGCTTTTTAAAATCACTTCTGCACTATAGTATTACAAAATAAACTTTTAATTTCGAACGTGCCTCTTCCTTTAGAACAGTTAAATCGATTCTCGGCTCGATAATCGGAACTGGTGGGTCCCATGATATGGATCATAACGTTTGAATAATTCGCACGGCCGCCATCCTGAAATGGTATGGCGGATGACCTTGTAGTTTGGTCACAAGACGGGTCCTATACGTAGGTATGTTATTACCAAATTTGGTAGAGATCGGATAATTTGGTTGGTCGCTATTTGATTTTACGTATTGAACGTTTGAGTGGCCGCCATTCAGTTTTGGTAAAGATGGCGGCGATATAAAACATGAAACTGAGGTGCCCTTTGCTTGTTCTACCTCTGTACCAAATTTCGTTCAATTCTGTTTCACCGTGTTCGAATTGATAGGTGGGGCAGACATTCAGAGTACACACACTCTCTCTCACACACACACACACACACACACACACACAGACTCTCTCTCACACACACACACACACACACACACACACACACACACACACACACATACACACACACACAGACAGACACACAATTTTTGGCCCTGTAGTGATCTCATAAGTCTACTTTCATTTTTTGCAAAAATCGAAAGTAGGCTAAAAACGGAATATTTGGCGTTCCGTTAAAGATTGAAACGGAACGCGGAACAAAACAAGAAAATAAAAGATACGAGCCTTACAGTAGTCGCATATGATGTGTAACATCTGACATGTTATCCTACTCAGCCTGGACATCCTTAAGATGTTAATTTACGCTCCGTTTTCATACTGATACTATGATGAATGTATAGATTGAATTGGAGATATGCTACTGTCACACTTGTGGCGCAGCTGTCAAGCTGTTAGTCTCTCACCAAGGTAGACCACGTTCGATTCCCGGTCAATACATGTGAGATTTTCGAATTGAAATGCCATGTCCTGTGGTTCGCATTCCACGTAAAAGGGAGGTACCGTGGATCATGATCGTGAGATTAACGGTCACACAAATCCACAAGCTTCCTTCCTTCCTTTTACATGAATAATTCATAGTAACAAAATGACACACAACGTCGACTCTACTCTGAAATAATGTGTGCACACTCCTCAGTAACTATAACATTCATTATTCTCAAGGCTCTCATACAATTCGTCGTAAACAATCAAAACATGGCTTCCTACAATCATGAAATGACCTAGTCTCACAAGTGATGAAAATACAGCTTTTATTCCACTCATATAACAACATTCTGTTATGCATTTAAAATTTGATTACTCACCCACAGTTTGACAATAATGCCGCTTATTTAATGCCATTTGTCGTCTTCATTTTATCATACACTCAACAACATTAGTCTCAAGTTTTCACTTCCTACCCCATGTGATATTCAACCTTGAACGTGAAGCTTCATAAACTGCTCAATGACAAATGAAAGTCGGTGAAACATTTGCCACTGTGCTCGTCAAACCAGTGCCTGCTAAATGCACTGCCTACTGTATTGCCATAACATTCTCGCGCTACAGAGCACACACTGCCTTGTTTCCAATACACACAATTTCAATTGTACAAAAATCACGCTGCCTTTGCATGGTACCACTTTGCATACTTCCGTTGTCTACCACTGCCAGCTAGTACACTTCCGTTTGATCGATCAAGCGGGCAGTGCATACTTCCGTTTGATCCACCACTGCCACATCGATCGTTCCGATCTACTTCCGTCCCCAATTTTCAAAATCACTCCCACAAAACTATCCAGTAACCGAGCGGAACGGAATTGTTCCAGGTAATGCGGAACGTCTGGCAATCCTAACTCCAGTGCAAGAGACGGGTTCATTTCTCGGTAGAACTTAACAACAGCTACTCAATGGGAAAACATTCTTAAACTGCTGAAATTAGACAAAATACCTGAAGTAGACTAATGGTCAGGAAAAAAATCTGGTGATGATGTATTGATAGATGTTTACTCCTCCTCTGTCTATAACTCACCCGCCTTCCCAAATTCAATCACGACTTAGCCTACAAAGATGAAATTCCAGCTGACTCCACCATTTTTAGCAACATGTACATTATCGCCAATCCTACGCATTCGATACTATTCCTTATCCGGTATCGTAAAAGGTAATAGCACCGTTAAGTTAATGTGAAATTGCGCCAAGTTTCATTACAGTAGTGAATACTGTTCTATACATACAAAACAAACCTAACCTGGGGGCTTACGCCCCGGATCCCCTAGCTTGTAGTGCAATCAGTAAATTTCGTCCAGACAGTCATCTAACTTCGTAGCGACCAATGGTTTCGTCCACACAGTAGTCTAACCTAGTAGTGACCAATGGTTTCGTCCAGACCAATGATTTCGTGGAGACAGTCGTCTAAGCAACTAGCGACCAATGGTTTAGTCCAGACAACCATTTTATTTCAGATGTATTTTGTATCGGATGGTTGGTTCTTAAGTTTAGGGGCTGCGACAACGCGGTCATGTAGCCCCGTGTACTTTGTGTGTGTGTAGAATCTGTCTGATAAACGGTGTTAATTGTGATGACTGTAATAGTGTGTGTTATCTGTTTTTTAATTCAAGTAAGGGCTGCAGACTTTTGAATTTTTCAAATAGTTCCTACTTTTGCCTCCAAACGCCACTATCGACGACTACTAGTTCAGAACTTAGCTACCAGACGCCACCGCAGTCGGCTCTTGGCAACGAACGTAGGAACCTAAGAGCGTTGTTAACATTCTTAACCTATACAATTTAGCTTCACACATGTGTAATTAGTGGAAGGTTCTTTAACATGCAATAAATCTATGACATGGGACCGCCGGCTTTACTTCCTCTCCGAAGGAAGGCATACTGAGAGATTTTTGTATCGGACATGTTGGCAAAAGTGATGGGACGTGTTATGACGTCAATGTGTGCGTATCAAACATGGCTGCCGTCGTTGAATGAGCAAGAAATAAAATCATTTTAAAATGACATAAAAATGACCATGATAGCCCGATTCCTTATTGACGTATTAATTATAATAAACTATTTATTACCTAAAGTCAATATTTAGTACATTGTACCAGTTTCGGTCATATTGTGATCTTCTTCAGCCTGGTATAGGATAAATAACTGTGTAGTATCACACAACTTCATAAAATGGTTGTCATAATAGAGGATACTATAAATATTTTTGTTCCAAAAACTCACAGACGAAAGTTTTATCAAGACTTCCTTTTGCTTTATTAACAACAACAAAATCCAAATTTCAAAAACCAGATCTGTTGCTAGCTCGTCAACTCGTTCCGAAGCTAGTAATTTAAATTTACACTGAATGAAGATTGTTGGAAGAAATGAAAACGTAAAAATACTTATAGTGGACGTTGTATTAAAGATAGAGATATGCTGTCACGGACTGTTTTGTACAACTTTTCATGTTGAACAATTCTTACACTGATAGTACAGTACATAGGTATTTTTAATGGTTTACCCAGCGTAAGCTTAAAAGGCGCACGGACAGCGGCAGGTTTTTCTTCGACTCGATTCACTGAAATCGTTACTACTCGGCTTCCTTTGATCAAAAATGTTTTTTTTAAGAACTATTCCTCCTGAAATCGTTTACAGAATGGTGAAAACCGCATCAAAATCCATCCAGTGGTTATCTAGATTACCTGTTACATCCAAGAATCGGGGACATTGTTTTATACTACAGTATGTAGAGATTCGAATCCATTATTCTGTAAAAAGATGGTATATTGGCTTTCACGGCCGGTGATTTAAAACTCAGCAATTCTTCTAGGTTTGTGCCGTGTCTTGTGTGGGGTTTCACCTAGGACACCAAGCTGGCTCATCGGCGGGCTCTTGGTGTCCCCGCCCGGACCCCCACAGGAGCCTTCATAGGGAGGTTCAGGCTGCTTGAGCTTTTAGTTCTCGCAGTCAAGGAGTGCAGTTGCACTCTATATAAAGGGAGGTAGCGCGCAGTTCGTTACTCCTGTGGGGGTCCGGGCGGGGACTCCAAGATTCCGCCAATGAGCCAGCTTGTTGTCCTAGGCGAAACCCCACACAAGACACGGCACAAACCTAGAAGAATTGCTGAGTTTCCATTATTCTGTGTTGCCTAGTTCTATTATAGAAAGCTTTTCAGTCGGTCAACACAAATTGTGCCCAATTATGTTAGGCGGGGAAACACGTATTTACATGTCCTAACCCCTGGCACTACAGCCCGTGAGGGCCTAGGCCTACCAAGCGACCGCTGCCATTTGGCCTACAGATATTGGGGTGACGCGTTATCAGCGCATCGGGTCCCCTCGGCCGTTAATCTTGGTTTTCGTGATCGGGGCGCTGCCTCACTGTCAGACAGCTACTCAATTGTCCTAACGAGGCTGAGTGCACCCCGTTCCAGCCCTCACGTCAGTCACTACCACCTCGACCAATGGAGGTAACCGCTAGAGATATTCGCTCTCAGTTACGCCTACAAGTTCTGGCATTTTGGGAGAGTCAGTGGCTAGCTGACCCACTGCCCAGTAAACTGAGAGCGATCAAGGGAACTACTCCCGTGTGGCGGAGCTCTTTCCGGTCACGGAGAGAGTCCGTCATTTTGTGTAGGCTAAGGATAGGTCATACAAGATCCACCCACTCGTATCTGATGAGAAGGGAAGAACCCCCACTTTGTACCTGTGGAGCCGTTTTCACCGTGGCCCACATTTTAACCGAGTGTGTGGATCTTGCTGACTTACGAAGAAACCTTGGTTTGCAGATGACACTCAAACTTATATTAGCCGATGACGCGGTGGCTGCTGATCGCGTTAACCGCTTTATAAGTGAGAGTGGGTTAGGGCCAGCAATCTAAATTGTCCAGTATAAATTGGCTCAACGACTTGTTCGTTTTTGTATGATAATGTTTTGTTTTTCCGTAATTTTTGTTTATTTTTATAATTTTTAATTTTTTATTTAATGTTTTTGTTTTTGTTTATTAATTTTTGGTCTTTTTAAATTTAGGCGTCCACCTCAAAATTTTAAATTAAATTCCAAATTTGTATTCTTTAATCTGTGTTAAGAGGGGCAGGTGGCCTCGTAGTTCTGCCCCTTAAAACAACAATAACTAACTAACTAACCTCACGTCAGTTTCTAAAATCGCTGACGGAGCCGGGAATCGAACCCGGGGCCTCCGGGTGAGAGGCAGGCGTGCTACTCCAACACCACGGGGCAAGCATTTACATGTCCTAACCTGAAAATAATATTACATAAGGAATGTGTTGTTCATGTTGTGTATTTTAGTGGCTGCGAAATCGTGGTCATACAGCCCCGTGTATTTTGCGTATATGTGTGAAATTTATGTGATAACCTGTGTTATTGTGATGGCTATACTAGTGTGTGTCTTCGTAAATCGGGGATGGGATTGGGAAGAAGGCGGGCATCCCAGCATAGAAGTGGGAAACTACGATGCATGAGTTGGGAATCAGTTTTGTCTCACGAGGCTACGTGTATTCCGTTCCAACCCTCAAACCAGAATTAAATCTTCTTGAAGCTACTGACAACTGACAACTTTATTTGATGAACTAACGTCAATACAAAAGGAACAGTAAAACAATTATCAAAATACAGCTGCCAACTTTAAAAAATGAACTACAAATTTCAAAACATCTGGAATATATTGTTGACTGACCTGACCTGATCCATGCATTCGAAGCCAGCGTGCCGGCTTCGATGCAGACTATTATCTGTGAAGCCGTTTTTCCGAGCTAGTGTGGTCAAAGGTAATGGATATTAATGATAATTGGCCCAAAAAAAGACTAGCTGGCTCTGAGCAATATTCTTAAAAATACGCCGACACCTCAGAGTTTTACTTCTTTATGTTTCCCCTACCGGAGAGAAATGGTTGTGTTGTGGTTTTTTTTTTTTTTGGTCAGAATTGGGTAGATTTAAGGAAAATTATTTAACACGGGAGCTAGGACTGTGGTATTATATCCTCTTTGGTTTGAACCAGTCCGAAACAATTGGATGGGAGTGCAAGCCATGCAATTTAAAGGCCAGCCATACACGTTGCGACGTACCGGAGAGGTTTACCTGTACAGTTGACCTGCGCAGGTAAACCGAAGCGCGGGTGGCACCTACGTTCGATGAACCTGTACAGGTGGCCAGGCCTATACAGGCGAGCCATGAAGAATCGAAAATCAATTCCGTCTGCCTGCGCAGTTGAACATAACTGGGCGTGTGTGTGATTCCCTCAGGTTTCACCTCAGCTGAGGCAGGACAAGCGTGGGAAGAGGAACCCTTTCGTTCTGTCTATTTGTTTTATAAAACCACTCGTTTTGATTTGTAATTTATTTGTTGTTACCTGTGATTCTTTGTTTTGTTAGAATATTATACAAACCAAGTCAAACCGGAAGCGAACTCAAGTTTTAAGGGAGTTTATTGAGTTATACAAATCCGAATCTTGCCTGTGGCTTGTGAAGAGCAAGGAGTGTCATAATCGTGCACTGAGAGATGCCGCTGTACACATCTTGGCCACTAATAACAAACCGACTAAACGAATCACGTCGTCTTCTTGTTTGCTCGCCACCTGGCGCAGTCAGCTGGCATTTGAGGGTGCGCAAATGCGAGGGAGCCGTGTCAGTAGATTTACTGGCACGTTAAAGATCCCCTTCGGGGCAAAATTCCGGCACCCCGGCGTCTCTAAAAGCCAGTGTAGTTAAAAGGGACGTAAAACCAATAACATTATTATTGTTTGCTCGCCATCTCTCGACTGAGCTGACATCTTCCGGTTTACCGTAGCGTGTGTGTGCTGTAGCCTGCACAGGTATACCTTCCGGTTTAACTGTTCAGATTTACCTCTCCGGTACGTGAGTTTGCAATTTCTAGTTCACTTTTAGCTTTGGAGAAAGATACGGCTTTCTGATTAGCTGTTCCGACGAAAGGCAACTGTAGCAAGGGTTGTGATTAGCCATCTTAGTTACAGGGTGGAACATATCAGCAATGTCGTTCTTATGTTTAAATAAATGTGTAGAACTCCCGCTTTTTTACTTAGTATTTTCGTACGCCTCCATAGCGTAGCGGTAAGCATGGTTAGCTGCCGCCCCAGAGGTCCTGGGTTCGATTCCCGGCTCTGCCACGAAATTTGAAAAGTGGTATGAGGACTGGAACGGGGTCTACTCAGCCTCGGGTGGTCCAAATGAGTAGAGGGGGCTCGGTTCCCATATCAGCCATCCTCGAAGTGGGTTTCCCACTTCATCTTCGCGCAAATGCCCGGATTGTACCTACTGTAAGGCCACGGCCTCCTCCTTCCCTCTTCTTTGCCTATCCATCCCAATCTTCCCTTCCCTTCCCTTCCCATCTCTCATGAGGCCCCTGTTCGCTTTGCAGGTGAGGCCGCCTGGGCGAAGTGCTGATCACACCTCCCCAGTTGTATCCACGACCAAGTGTTCTCAGCTCTGGAAAGGCGGTAGTGGTGAGTTTCCTCGCTGAGTCCGTGGGAACCACCTACCTGGAGGGTAAAATTTACTTTAAAAAAGTATTTTTTTCGTAAGTTGAATATGTAACGATTTTTGACATCGTTACATGAAGAATGAAATTATTTCGCAACGCCCTGGAGCTGGTGTATTTCCCGGGCACCCCTGCTACCAGCTAATTGGTTTTGAACCTACTTTTGTTGCCTGACAAGGAGCTGACGTTAATACCCTGGAAGATTGACGTTTCTACGCTGCTGTCGTGAAGTGCTGTTGTGAAATGAACTGGTGCGCACTTGCCTAAAATTTCCTAGAATCCCCTTTAAGCTCCTTGGATTTAGTTTGGAACATTTCGTCGTAGCATTTCTGAGTAAACTCTTAACGATTTAGGTCATGGCACCACTTGTGGTACCAACATTTCTCAAGGACCCTGTCATTGTCATGGTGGTCTGAACCCCCATGTTATGTTGGCACGACCTGTATCTGAGGTCAGGAGAGGGGGTTTGTCCCCTCCGACTGAACGCCTTACCAAGTGTGTAAGAGAGACTTCTAGACTGGGACTGGTGCAAGCTTGACGTGTTGAGAATCGACTCCCCCGAGGCCTCGTTCCTCGGGGCGGGTTCGAGATGCAAGTATCAAAGTACATTTGTTTTAGGGGGTAACTGACATTTTGATTAACTCATACCGGACTGCCTCTCAATATTGTCAATTTCTCATGCCATGTGTCGAATGGTGTTTCTGGGCTGTTATTTCTAGAATTACGATTGTTAGTTAATAAGTATATTTTGCTAAGTTTTGGATACCCAGATGCGTTTGACTTGCATTAGATTCAGGGAGGGAGAAAAGGTTTTTAACTTTGGTCAGAAAGGCTGCTGAAGACGTTAAATCAAAAGCAGGCTTTCGGACCGGCTTAGTCGTATTAAACGGCTCTTAAATTACTTATGTAACTTTGTTTTGGAAGTGGCACAGAGTCTAACTTCATGTTATTATTCCTTTAGTTTTGTCGTCAGGGGAATCATTTTAATCAAAATCATTTCTATCACTAATGTAGATGTGTGTAATTTTGCCAAGCGGGCAAGTGTCTGGTTTGTTTAAACTAGGTCATTCATTTGTGTTTAATTAGATCATATTTGTCAGTTAGTTAATTAAGTGGTGGAAGGCTGTCTCTTGTAATTGTTTTATTTTACTGCTCAATACATGTTAGAATATTTTGATTTGTCATATTATTTATTGCATGAAGTCACTAGGAAGATTATTCCCCTTTTCATTCTTCATCTTTGGCAGGGTCAATTTAATACGGCCTGCTGAGGTACGCATCCAGCGTTCCACTCAACAAGCTGGTCTTGACCTCGGTTACATCCCACCCTTTCCCTAATTCGTGTGTATAAATTATTAATATTTTTTTGATATGCTAATTTCATTTCATTATTATTATATTTGGTTTATTTAAAGAGTAAGGGGGGGGGGGATAACTACTGATACAATGGTAGCAATGAGCGTGGTTTGCTCTGTGATCTTGCCATTAGTAAACAATCCTTCCTATTGACTGATTGCAGTAATTAATTAAAATTAAATTCAGTAACTTAATTAATGTAGATTGGGCCCTCCATACTACTAATCTTTTCTCCAATAGGTAGGCTAGTAATTAGAGCAGAACCTAATACATGTTGTGATTTGATTTCATGTAAAATAACCTGCTATGTACACCGAAGACCAAATGAACAATTCTGTCGTCAGCTGTTAAGACGAGCAGATAGCCGAAAGTGGCGATCACGTGCGCTGGACGAAAGTCAGGACTGACGGGAGAGTAATGGCCGTGCTGCGTTGCCAGATTGACGAGTTGACCGGCTGAAGGAATTTCACACGTGGTGAGTTTTGATATGCTGTTTGTATGTTTTGGGGTGGTTGTATATTCATTCTGTTCTTGTAGGAAATAGTCCAGCTCAATTTTACTGCGCCTGTGTTAAATCTACACCTCGGGAAGTGTTGTTTTGACAAATTGTGTCACGTGTTTGAAATAATAAAATGTTTGTCTGATTGGAAGTAGTTTTGGTAAAATTAAAATTATTGACGTTCTAAATTCTCTTGAAAATAGGCTGAAATTGATAAACTTGTATTTCCAGTAAGAATAACTTAGTGTCTGTTTTGATGTGCATTTAGTGCACGCCTGTAGAATCACGTAGTGATTTTGAACTATCATGGCGGCGACTGTGACCAAGTTATTATTTTATGCAACTGATGTCGGTAAAAATGTGAATTGCGTGTGTGGATTTATCATCAGCAGGTTCCTTGGGGTAAATCTGTAATTATTCTCAATAATTGTTAGTGATGTAAGGCTGAAATTCTGCAATTTGCTGTGCGTAATACGTGTAAGGTATTATTGGTAGTTGTCAGCTGTTCGTTAAGCCAAACATTTCAAATTTTGTTGTCATTTCTTTAGCTGGGGGTTAATTATTTCGCTGTTGGTAGTTCTGTCAAATTAAATTGGACTATGAGAGCATTAAAATCTGGTGTTGTGAACTTATTCTGCGTTAAATTAATTCTGGGGAATGGTCGCATTTGCTGTCTATATGTGCGTTCGGTAATTGTGTTGTGAATGATGTTAAATGTCGAATTGCGTGTGTGCTAATTCAGTATAAATGAATCAGGTGAGTGTTTATGTATGTATGATTTATGTTTAAGTTTGCTTAGTAATTGGGGGAAGAGTAAATAGTCTTGTTGTGACATGGGGATTTTAAGGTTAGATTGTCATCTAAATTGGTCAAGTATTAAATGGCTTTGATATTCAGTATCTTAGTGTGTGTTCGTTGAGTGACTTACTAAGTGGGATGTTTCTGGGAGGCAGTCACCTTCACGTCGCATCTCATTTAGGGTGTAAATAAATATTTTCCCCCGATTCGTGTCTTTCGTTTTAGGACGTTTTCCTACGATGTAAGGAGAACTGTGATTTCAGGGCTACAACTTTGGGTTGTTTTATCAGGTCCTTACGTGAGTTGATACTCCGTTGGCGTTATAGTGTCTTGACGATCCGAATACTAACATACTGGTGTAAATGGGGAATTTAGAATTGGTCATGGAAGGGAGCACGTGTGTCTGGTGGAGGTATGAACGTATTTCTGTGGTTGATTGTGTTCAGGATGTGTGAGTGTATGTGTGATGCGATTTTAATTGCTGCCCTGACTAGGAATCGAACTGGTGTTCTTTGGTGGTCAAAATTGTATTTATTTTCTTTTGTAATCCTTCGTTTTTTTTAATCCTGCTGATTGAATGAAAGTCATGTGTGAATGAATTGATGTAGGTTTGCAATTTGAATTTGGGTGGGAGTAATTGAGGCCTAATTGCCAGTAACGTAAGATGGATTAATATTAATTTTATATTAGTTGTATTAGTTGCATTTTGCACTGAACCTATTATGCAGATGTGCTTCGTATGGGGATCTACTGTCAGGAGTCCATTTAATTTGGGGTGTGAGTACCATCCTGATTGGGCCCGGGCAGGGTGTATATAGTATTTGCCCGAGTCGAGTGACTATAGGTATGGGACTTCGTTATCTCGGTGAAAGGCGATTTTTTTTGGGGGGGGGGTAGTTGAGGCCGCTCAGTCAGTGGGGAGTCGGGGTTAAAAGACCTCTACGGAGGCCCTCTTGGTAAGAGTCCGCAATACCATTAATTTTGTGTTCATGATATCTGTACGATTGCTAATTTGCATAATTGAATGTAATGGGTTATTGTCGTGGGTGGTAAAATCTTATAATGAGATGTTTGAGAAGGATGTGTGATGGATGATGGATGAATGTTAGGAACTGGAGTCCTGTGTTCGAGTTCCGGTGATGAAGTTGCTAGCTCTGGGAATACTTGTTGATTTTTGGTATATAAAAAAATAATTATTTGGTAGTTCGGTTGGTGAAAGTTTTCCTTTAGGGAGATATCCTGCGGTGGCATGCTGAGTTGTCGTTGTATGTCAGCTGCTGTGTTCACTAGTCTGATTTTGAGATTTTTGGGAGGTTGCAATGCTTCGTTTGCGATGGCATTGAAATGGGCTGGTTCGTTAGTTATTCATAACTTGCAGTTTCTTGCTGTTAGGCGGCTAGGTTATTTCTATTGTGGTCGCATTTCTGAAGGGTTGTAGGTTCGTGAGATTTCATGTAGACTCCCGTTAGCTTGGGTGTGTTCACTTCACAATCAGCTGTTGTAGGCGTTCATGCATATTTGATATTTTGATTCTGGAGTTTTCACTTGAGGGTGCTTCAGTGCATTAGTTGGTTAGTTATTTATAACTTGCAGCCTTGATCTGTTAGACCGCTGGCGTTTCTGTTGTAGTTTCAACTCTAAAAAGTCCTAGGTTCGTTAAAATTTTGCGTAGCCCCGTCATCTTGGGCGTGTGTGAGTTCGGCTGTTGCCACCGGATGTTCTGATCGATTGTGAGCCTTAGTGACAGTCAGTGTCCTGGGTAGTTACTGGAGTAATCATCTTTTTTGGTAAATATATTTAAATTCTCTGAGTAATAGGGTGTTGATAGCTTGGCAGTTTTTTTTTTGGTGCGAGTTTCCAATGTGGTTAGGTGCGAGCTGGATTTATGGATTTATTTTGAAGATTTTAATTGCTTCGTGCCTTTTGAAATGTAACATCGGTCATTTCCGTGACTTGTAATTCTGAATAAATTAGTTTTGATATTCTGGGAGGAATTTTATTGGCGTTAGAATTTGGCGAGATACAGACACGTGTTGTTAGTCGAGGAGGTTGTGAATTTTGAGATTTTAAGTAGCTTCGTGAAGTTAATGTTTTGGGAACGTATGATGACAGTGGTGTGTTGAAGCATCATGGGTTCGATTTGAGTGTGGTCATAAAGTGTCACCCGGTGTTTGGATGGTGAACATTAATGGTAGGTGACACACGTTGTTTGTTAGAGATGTCTGTAGTCTGTGGTAACGCTAGTTAGAGAAATTTTCGGGGTTTTGATTGTCTGTGTTGTGTAATTGGAAGGTGAACCACGTGCACTAGGGTGTGTGTGACGCTTGGTGGGTGCCCTACCTTTGTGTCGAATGTGTATTTATGTTTTGGTAATGTGTTGTACTGTCATCTTCTGAGGCGGCCGTGCCTTTGTGGGGGAAGATGTTAATTATCCTCTGTGGGGTCGTGTTTTGATCCGGAGGGGGAGCTCAGGTACCGAGCTGATTTGCGTCGTGATGGCCAGGGTTTGGTGGCGCAAGAGTAAATGTTCCTCCCGGTGTCATAAGGGAGAGGACCTGTCATGTGAAGGACAGGGCGATATTATTTGTGTAGTGTGTGAATGACAGTGCATGCTGTTTTAATAATTCACGTCAGGTTGTGAACTGCAGTCTCCGTGCTGTTTTCCTGTTTCGCAAGTTGTCCTATGGAATTTAGGGTTATTTATGTTTTGTGTTGTCGCCGGGAACAGTGCCCGTAGGCAGTTATGGAGTGGGAGACGTTGTGTTGTCGCCGGGAACAGTGCCCGTAGGCAGTTATGGAGTGGGAGACGTTGTGTTGTCGCCGGGAACAGTGCCCGTAGGCAGTTATGGAGTGGGAGAAATATCGGGGTGACAGTCCGATGGATCTGAGGGTCTTATATTTTTGTGTGAATCGTTGTGCGGAGCCAGTCCTCCACCTTGCACGAGTCGTTGGCCTTGGGTTCAGTTCTCAACCCAGGTGCCGGGAGTATGAATGTGTGTGAATTATGTGGGTGACGTGGTTTTTCCTTATTTTGTTTGTCTTGCTGCTAGTATGCTTGTGTGATAGGATGTTGTGGTCTCTGTTCCTCCTGTCCTTGGAGGCCACTGAGGGCAGTGTGGGTCAGGAACATGTAAAATTGAGCAAGACATGTAATTTGTGTTTGTGTGCATATCAAAACGAGCTCTGTGTGATGCCTTCGGTGCGGTAGGTAATTTTGTAATGTATTTAAATTGAGCTATACCACGGGCGGTATAATAAATGTAGTTTTATGGAATGCCCCGTGCGGCATGTTAATGTAATTGTCATTGTGAATTTTGGAAATAGTTACGTGCTGTCCTGATTTCGTGAAATCGCAGAAAAATGGTATTTCGGTTTTGGTTAAAATAAATTCATTTTGGAAAAATTGTTTAAAATTTTTGGAGGACACATTTGCAGGTTGCGTTTTGAGTAAATTTTGGTTTGCTGTACCTTGGGTCAAATTTGGTGTGTACTTGTAAGTTGTTTGATTATTCTTGTGGTTAACGTACCGTAGTTCCTTTAAAAGCGTAATGTAAGTCCTTCGTGTGGTCAGTTACCCTGTCGTGTGATTTTCATGCTTCAGTGAATTTTAAATTATGTCCTGGAACCCCTATCTTACGAAGAACCTTGTTCATGACCTCAAGCACCCGGTGTGTGACTTGAAGAACTCTTTAAGTGAATTTCGATGGCACACATATGCTTCGTGTGATATTTCTCATCTGTCCTCAGATGGCATAACCTTGTTCAAGGCTAGCGTTCTAGTCTGGAGCCACCCGTTCCCACTAAGGGAACCCTATTGAACCTATACTGCTGTAGTGATGGTGTGTTTCAGCCTGGGAAATTTTCATGTGGGACGTGTACTCCAACCTGGGCCCAGGTTGGCAGTACCATACCAACTCCGATGGCATCCTTCTACCTGAGGAGTTACATTTCGAGATCTGCTGGCGGAGTTCGGAGGTGACTGTTCAACTGCCAGATGCCCAGCGACACCATCACCTTGCCTGCTGTTCTCTCCCCATCGTCTTCTTTGGGAGGGCGAGGATGTAACGATTTTTGACATCGTTACATGAAGAATGAAATTATTTCGCAACGCCCTGGAGCTGGTGTATTTCGCGGGCACCCCTGCTACCAGCTAATTGGTTTTGAACCTACTTTTGTTGCCTGACAAGGAGCTGACGTTAATACCCTGGAAGATTGACGTTTCTACGCTGCTGTCGTGAAGTGCTGTTGTGAAATGAACTGGTGCGCACTTGCCTAAAATTTCCTAGAATCCCCTTTAAGCTCCTTGGATTTAGTTTGGAACATTTCGTCGTAGCATTTCTGAGTAAACTCTTAACGATTTAGGTCATGGCACCACTTGTGGTACCAACATTTCTCAAGGACCCTGTCATTGTCATGGTGGTCTGAACCCCCATGTTATGTTGGCACGACCTGTATCTGAGGTCAGGAGAGGGGGTTTGTCCCCTCCGACTGAACGCCTTACCAAGTGTGTAAGAGAGACTTCTAGACTGGGACTGGTGCAAGCTTGACGTGTTGAGAATCGACTCCCCCGAGGCCTCGTTCCTCGGGGCGGGTTCGAGATGCAAGTATCAAAGTACATTTGTTTTAGGGGGTAACTGACATTTTGATTAACTCATACCGGACTGCCTCTCAATATTGTCAATTTCTCATGCCATGTGTCGAATGGTGTTTCTGGGCTGTTATTTCTAGAATTACGATTGTTAGTTAATAAGTATATTTTGCTAAGTTTTTGGATACCCAGATGCGTTTGACTTGCATTAGATTCAGGGAGGGAGAAAAGGTTTTTAACTTTGGTCAGAAAGGCTGCTGAAGACGTTAAATCAAAAGCAGGCTTTCGGACCGGCTTAGTCGTATTAAACGGCTCTTAAATTACTTATGTAACTTTGTTTTGGAAGTGGCACAGAGTCTAACTTCATGTTATTATTCCTTTAGTTTTGTCGTCAGGGGAATCATTTTAATCAAAATCATTTCTATCACTAATGTAGATGTGTGTAATTTTGCCAAGCGGGCAAGTGTCTGGTTTGTTTAAACTAGGTCATTCATTTGTGTTTAATTAGATCATATTTGTCAGTTAGTTAATTAAGTGGTGGAAGGCTGTCTCTTGTAATTGTTTTATTTTACTGCTCAATACATGTTAGAATATTTTGATTTGTCATATTATTTATTGCATGAAGTCACTAGGAAGATTATTCCCCTTTTCATTCTTCATCTTTGGCAGGGTCAATTTAATACGGCCTGCTGAGGTACGCATCCAGCGTTCCACTCAACAAGCTGGTCTTGACCTCGGTTACATCCCACCCTTTCCCTAATTCGTGTGTATAAATTATTAATATTTTTTTGATATGCTAATTTCATTTCATTATTATTATATTTGGTTTATTTAAAGAGTAAGGGGGGGGGGGGGATAACTACTGTTACAGAATACATCGTAATTTGTATACCAATTGTTGTACGATCCTTGGTGCCTAGTCCCAATGTGTTTCCGTATCTTCTTAAGTAAATAATCATTACCGGAATGTTTTCATTGATTAATGCCACCTTGCACCACTTATCTCTACTTAGTATAAAACAAAGTCCCCGATTCTTGGATGTTCCGGATAATGTCGAAAATCACTGGATGAATATTGATGCGGTTTTCTCCATTCTGTAAATGATTTCTCGAGGAAACATTCTGTGGAAAATAATTTATTTATGACAAAAGGGAGCCAAGCAGTAACGACTTTAGTGAAAGAGTCAAAAGAAACCTACCGTCCGTGTGCCTTTTATGCTTACGCTGGGTAAACCGTTAAACATACCTATTTTATGTTCTCCGCAGCGCCTACATGTGCCTACAGCGCCTACGTTGGAAGCACGGCTGCCGCTTGCATCATATTACCCTTTCACGAAATGATTGCCGGCGGTCGAGATGGGAACTATTCTTTGTTTACTTGTGTCACACGTCAGCCTGTTTCGTTGACAGGTACAGTTGCGTGAGTAGGATATGACTCAGCTCAAGTAGCCTCTGTCATCGTTTAACTGTCCGTGGTGACATGAGCTCCTATGAAGCGCAATGCTGCATGACTTATGGGCAGAATGCATTCTGTCATCGCTATGTTCCCTAATAACAAGCAAACAGTATACTTTGTACTCACCACAGCCATTCATAACATATGCTGGAAGTGCTGATGATACATACGCTCGCTAATTGCAATACACACTGACGATTTCGACAGGCTACAGCCCACACGTGTGGGATTCACCCTTTCAAAGACACCGTGCTACCAACTAAATCTTAAATACATCGCCCACTGTAAGTATTTTTACGTTTTCATTTCTTCCAACAAGCTCCATTCTATTACTAGCTTCCGCGACAGTTATTAGCTAGCTAGTGATTGCTAGGCATATTACAATTTATACAACTTAAGAAAATAACTTTTTAAGTCAAAACAAGAAGTTCCGTGACGAACTAAAGAGCCTACTTTTCTTAAAATTAAGTTCCATGCCAATGATTAATCTACAGTACATGAACCTATCTAGAATAATGACGAAATTAAGTTGGTAATATCGAAATGTCTATTTAGTTCGAAATGAACCTGGTATGATGTAGCCTAATAGAGCATTACAGTTGGCAGCCCTGGTGTCTGAATATATTCTTAGTTCCATCTCTCAAGGTACAGCATAAAAAAATTGGTTGAAGTCCAATGGACGTTACGTGCAGTTAGACATTGGATCTATCAGCACGCGTAAAAGCATGTTGGCAACAATGTCATGCGTGTGCTGGTCATAAATAGCCTAATGTGAAATATTATGATAACTTGTTTTGCCAATTTTGGACGAAATCCATTTGTTAGCATAGAAGTTCATGTATTTTTATATTGGACCTATCAGCAGGCTTAGACTCATGTTGGCAGCACTGAAGTATATAAGTTACTCCAAAATTAATCTAAAATGTCAGGTACTATACGGGTGCATAGTTTAAAGCTGTCGGCTTGCATAATTTCGGATATATTGGTATTTGGATAAAAGAATAGAGAGAGCAATTATTAACAGTTGGCAGCCCTGGTGGCTCTTAAGAATACGCTCAGTCATATCTGTTTATGTACGCATATTACATACAAAATTTGGTTGAAATCCAATTGATAGTGTAGAAGTTATATGCATTTAAAAATTGGACCTATCAGAAGGCTTAAAATTATTTTGGCAACACTGTCATGTATGGCCTCCTGGAAATTAAACTCAAATAGTGTTATCTACATGTGCGCCAATTTTGGAATATCTCCCATGCATACCTTCCAAGATATCCAAAACGGAGCTCAAATTTCTAGTGCGTTTTTTCAGCAGTTGGTAGCACTGACATCATTTTCAAATATGGACGTGAGATATTCCGGTATACATCTTTATTCATACTAAATTTGGTTTCGATTTCTGCAGCCGTTTAGGAGTTGATAGGGGGGGGGGACACACACAGAGCCAGACAGACAGACACACATTTTCCCGGATCGATCTCATAAGTCTACTTTTTCCTCAATTTTGCAAAATGTGAAAAGTAGGCTAAAAAGCGGAAATCCCACACATTTATTTAAACATAGAACGACATTGCTGATAGGTTCCACCCTGTAACTAAGTTGGCTAATCACAACCCTTGCTGCAGTTGTGTTACGTCGGAAAGCCAATCAGGAAGCGGTATCTTTCTCTATTGCTAAAAGTCAACTAGAAATTGCAATCTCGCCTCCGGTAGGCCGCAACGTGTATGGCCGGCCTTAAGCAGTTACAGTAGTAATATAAACTAGGCCTACTATGAGTAAAGCCCTGCGTGGATTTTTTCGCCATGCGGATATAGTTTGCATGGCTGTGCGGATAGCGGATACGCTGCGGATAATGTTTGGAGTAAATTTGCGGATAATGTTTGTAATACAATCCGAACTTGTGGAATATCATTACTGGGAGCCGGATGTTTATGGCATATCATATTTGAGGCGCCTAGAATCAAAACCCGCCAAATCCATATTTTATGGAAATTGAGATAAGCATTGTTTCATATAGCTTTTGCTGCGCTGAATTCATTAAAACTATTATTTTGTTACAAAACCCGCTACATCCTACTGTAAAACGAAGTCAAAGTTGAGGCTTAGTTGCAATATCCGCCAAGTCCAACGACAGTTTCGCCATTTTTGGTCACAAAACCCGCCACATCCACATCAGCCAATAGGAGCACCCAGTTCCGCCATCTTACCTTCCATGATGCTTTGCGAAGTGTGTACTCTTTACCCAAGGCTTATAAACTACAGAGGTTGCCTCAATTTTCACTCACCAATCAGCGCTCACAAGGCGGATGACGTCACAAGATACCAAACGCGCCATGTGGGGAACGTAACGAAACTGTCAACAACAGCTGTTGAGTACGCAAAGAACAGTTTATTCGCATGAAATTATCGGTAAATGGGTGATAAAATAACTAAATGTTGCCTAATTACATTTTATGTAGTGATCTTCTTGAATTTCTTGGAAATTCGCCTAGACTCGGTATCAGAATCATGGGTGTTAGTGACTTCCAATAACCACTTCACTTATGCAAGATAGAATTGGAATGTTTCAATCTGATGAAGAAAATTGTTATCACAGCTGCCTCAACCCCACCAGACGGTACGTCAGGAACTTCTCTCGACACAAATTCTGTCGTTCTTCTTAGAACGTTCTTGCCTCGTTGAAATCCGTATTTTCCGTGAAATGTGACGAATTTTGCTGAAATGTGCCGGAACTGGTTTAGCAAAGTTTCTGAGGGATCGGTCATACCACCGTATGACAAGTGTTTCATCCAAGTCGGTAATGCATAGCCGTGTTGAGTTTGCATTCCATAGGTTAAGTTCCCAAGTTGTGGAAATTTATTTTGGAACTTGTGGGCTACATATCCTGCAACATAAGCCTTGCCATCTTCCTCACTTTGTTCCATGATATTGGCAATGAAGGACTCTGGAAGCACGTTACTTGATTCAGACACGATGACAGCTTTGTTTAGTGCTTTAGCAACTACATATTCATCTGAATCTGGATCAGCAGTGTTTGTTTGCTTTTGAACAACTCCTGGATTTTTTTCTAAAATAATCATCCTCAGTCTGTAAATGCAGTCAAGGGGAGAAGGATGATCATTTAAGCCATCACGGGTTCGCAATTGTGAATCTTGCATCTTGATTTAGCCTATGTGTGAGAATGTACTTTGTATTATGCCTACGGGCCATATCTTGGTACAGAAGTCGAAGGGATTTTATTGAAATGATGACTGCTTTCTGGAATATTTGCAAAGAATTTTTACCAATGCAAAGAGAATTACTCATGAAATTTTCCATCTTGTCCAAAAACAAAATACCATGCATGGGCGTATATAAGGGGGGGGGGAGGGCTGAGGGGGCTCCAGATCCCCCCCCCCCGAAATAAGCCAACTTGGGTACAACATACAATGTATTTCACAGTAGTCTACTTTTAAGAAATAATTATCAATTTGTAAAAGAAAACGAGTGTTTACCTTTCTACTTTATAAATTGACAAGTAGCCCATTGAGATATTTTCCATTCATACTCCATAGGCTATAATAGAAAATTCATTAAGTACTCACAATTTTCCAAGATAATCGCCCCCCCCCCCCCCTCGAAGAAAATTGTATATACACCCCTGATACCATGTATGAAATATGTCAAAAATATTAACAGCTTTAAAATCATCCTAGCAGGTCATCAAAACTTAAGAGTAGGCCAGCTAGGCTCACTTACCATTTGTTTTTAGATTCCTTGGAAATCTTGGCTTTATATTAAGCAATTCGGTCCTGTAGTCTAATTCGAAGTCTTCACTCTTAAAGTGGAGGGAACATAGGCTATCCTACTTGTTTGAGGGTTACAATGGTATTTTCGCTTACATGCAGCAATCCACTGATTGCGAACGCATGTGTCTTTAGGCATCGTGAAAAACGACAAGGCATTTCCAACTTTATAATAACTGTGACAAACTGCCACAGCACATCTTTGGCCTGGCATGATTATAAACAAAAGGGCTTAAAACACATGTTTAAACCATTGCAATCCACACAATATAATGTGTGGGAAAGTTAACTTTCCTTGCATATCTCGCGCCTCGCGCGCTACGAGGAAACGTGTGACGTCACGTCCTTTCCCTTCCCTCCGCGATCCCCTCGCCTTAGAGCTCCATATTGAGGCAACCTCTGTAGTTTACTAGCCTTGCTCTTTACCTACGTGCATTAGTCAGAGAATGTACCTCTGCCTGACGTGATTAGAATGGTTTATGTTGTTGTACTTTCTGATAATAATTTGTTTTGGATAATTTTGACAAAGAACAAGAAGAACAATAACATTTTGGTCTGGGTGATGTTTTCCACAGAACTGACATTTGCGAACACAAACGTGTCACGAAACCTGATTTGGATATGACTCACGTAAAGCCAGAAGCCATAAACAGAGGGATTGTCCTTCAGGCTCAAGAAGTGAAAGATGTTTCGAGACTGCTTTCGAAGCATTTTGGAGAAAGATGGAGGGAAAATGTAGAGCTGCAGTTTTATTGCAATCTGCAAAGTCGTGGCGAACACGAAGAAAATGATGATGATTGAGAAACTACTATTAAGGATGAGTTAGAAACAGAAATTGTGTAGCTATAACTTCCAGTAAATAATGTGATTTAATAGTTGAATGACGATAGTTTTGTCTCTAAAGGCCTGGACCATAGTAATTGAATATTAATTTAATTTGACGCTCTTCCTTATTATTATTATTGTTCAGTACTGTAGGCTACAGTATTGCCGGCCCCATGGTGTTGGGGTAGCGCGCCTGCCTCTCACCCGGAGGCCCCGGGTTCGATTCCCGGCTCCGTCAGGGATTTTGGAAACTGACGTGAGGGCTGGAACGGGGTGCACTCAGCCTCGTGAGGACAATTGAGTAACTGACAGTGAGGCAGCGCCCCGATCACGAAAACCAAGATTCACGGCGGAGGGGACCCGATGCGCTGGTCATGCGGCACCCCAATATCTGCAGGCCAAATTGCTGGGGATTAGGCCCTTCACGGGCTGTAGTGCCAGGGGTTATTTACTGTACAGTATTATTACCCTTTCAGGAATTGATTGCCGGCGGTGGAGATGGGAACTACTCTTTATGTAATTGTGTCACACGTCAGCTTGCTTCGTTGACAGGTACAGTTGCGCGCGTAGGATATGACTCAGCTCCAGTACCCCCAGTCATCATTTAACTGTCCATGGTGACATGAGCTCCTGTGACGCTTATCTGACGCAATGCAGCGTGACCTATGTGCAGATTGCACTCTGTCATCGCTGTGTCCTCCGCTTCGCCCCGCAGAGCTCATGCTACAATAAACATAAACGCTGGCTCAGCCACACTCAGCGGCAATCAAATCCTGAATGGGTAATATGAGTTTTATTCTTTTTCTGTTTATTCTAATAAATCACAAAAACCGCCCCTTAAAACAACAATAACAACAACAACAACAAAACACAAAAATTATACGATTTTTTTTATTTTATAACCTATATTTAGTTAACTTTCATTCAAATATTAATTTCTGAATAAAGCTTACGCAGTTTCTACAATCTCTTCGCAACTCCAAATGTATTAGGGCTCTTTGGTATCAAAACCTGCCAAATCCAAATCTTAGTAACAAACCCCGAAAAATCCGAATTATTGCTTTATATTTTTCTACATATATTTTTAACTATATCGGGGATCAGCTTTGTACTTCGTCACTGTTTTTAAAAATAACTAATTCATTTTTTAGTGAAAAAAGTATTTCTTTTTGGGTATTGGTTCGTTTGTGACAGTTTTTGCCACTTTGCCGAAAAAGTGAAGGAATGGATTTGGCGGGTTTTGATTCTAGGCACCTCATTTTTTCCGTTATGTTGAGTTTTTGATGTGTAACATCTTTCCGCTCGGTTGCTGGATAGTTTTGTGGGAGTGATTTTGAAAATTGGAGACGGAAGTGAATCGGGCGGAAGTGGAACGAACGGAAGTGGATCGGACAAAAGTGAAGACGCACTGACAGAAAAATGGGACGGAAGTGAATCGGGCGGGAGTGGATCGGACGGAACTGAAGACGCACTGCCAGCTGGATGTACAATTGAAAATGTGTGTATTGGAAACAAGGCAGTGTGTGCTCTGTAGCGCGAAAATGTTATGGCAATACAGTAGGCTGTGCATTTAGCAGGCACTGGTTTGACGAGCACAGTGGCAAATGTTTCACCGACTTTCATTTGTCATTGAGCAGTTTATGAAGCTTCACGTTCAAGGTTGAATATCATATGGGGTAGGACAAAGATGACAAATGACATTTAAGTAAGCGGCATTATTGTCAAGCTGTGGGTGAGTAGTCAAATATTAAATGCATAACAGAATGTTGTTATATGAGTGGAATAAAAGCTGTATTTTCATCATATGTTAGACTAGGTCATTTCATGATTGTAGGAAGCCATGTTTTGATTGTTTACGACGAACTGTATGAGAGCCTTGAGAATAATTAATGTTATAGTTACTGAGGAATGTGCTCACAGTATTTGAGAGTACTGTCGACGTTGTGTGTCACTTTGTTATTATGAATTATTAATGTAAAAGGAAGGAAGGAAGCTTGTAGTTTTGCGTGTCCGTTAATCTCACGATCATGATCCACGGTACCTCCCTTTTACGTGGAATGCGAATCACAGGACATGGTATTTCAATTCGAAAATCTCACACGTATTGACCGGGAATCAAACCCGGTCGACCTTGGTGAGAGACTAACAGCTTGACCGCTGCGCCACAAGTGTGACAGTAGCATATCTCCAATTCAATCTATACATTCATCATAGTACCAGTATGAAAATGGAGTGTAAATTAACATTTTAAGGATGCCCAAGCTGTGTAGTATACGAGTAGGATAACATGTCAGATGTTACACATCATATGCGACTACTCTGAGGCTCGTATCTTTTTCTTTTTTTCATGACAAATGTAAGATGGTGATTTACGCTAATCTCATTCAAATTATGTAATTAATCACAGCTAACACTCCTAACTATACAGGGTTGCAATTCTGGCTGTGCAACATTCATTTTAAACATAGCACATGGCATGCAAAGCCTAAGGGAACGACTTTCTCCTCAATTGTCCAAATGTGTTGCTTTAATACTTAATCTAATTAAAACTATTATTGTAATGCCAGTAGATTCGGATAAACGTGCGGATGCGGATAACAGTCGTGCAGTTGCAGGTCGGATGCGGATTTGGTTTTGTTTATCCACGCACGGCTCAAACTATGAGTACGCAAACTTACTGAAATACATTTTAATCATGCCAAGAAACTTCTTTTAATAACATTTAGGGTTCAAAATTGATCTCTACATATATAAAAATGAAAGTTTGTCTGTTTTTTTCTGAATTTCCACGGAAGTTCGAGTTATTAACGCGTTTCAGACTGGTTTAAGACGGTTGCGCGAAAAACAAAATTTTTTTCTGTCTGTCTGTCTCTCCGTCTGTCTGTCTGTCTGTGTACAACTTTGCACGCGCTGGTATATTCTTTGGAATACACGGTAAGATAGAGTAAGCTTTTGCTTCTCTTTGCTTTAGTTCATCCCTTCCTTTTTTCGCAAACACCAACAGTGATCTCCTGATTTCTCTTTGTTGGTATATGGCTCTCATACTACATGTAAGTCTGTTCTAGATATATATCTTCCTCGACCTACCTAGCGTCATCTAGCAGCGAATCTCTGAAGTTCCTCAATTCTTCCCTGTACAAGAGGACTTCCTTATCAATCTAGCCACCAGATCTCGTCGCCATCACCAGCTATCATCTCCGTGATCAAGAGAACTTCGTCTACTTTTTCACCCTCCAGGCTGCGCTAGTGACTCCTACTATCAACTCTTTGAAGACCATTTCATCAAGAAGATTTTTATAACTGTAAAGTTGGCTATTCTTATATGTATTCCTTTTGTCTCCTACCCCCACTCTTTTTCCCTTCCCTGGTCCCTCCGCGCTCCGTTGAGCGGATCCCTCTTGTACGTCGGAAGTCAAACCAGTCAGTCAGAGCTTAACTAAAGCTCGCCTCCTCAACTCTAGAGGCAAACTTTTAAATTCGACGCCATGTTCGAATTTTAGAACCAACAGTCAACAGCAACATCGCCTTCTTCATGAAGCAAAGATAAGTACCGACTTCATGTTTTAACCTCATTCTCATCGCTTTTAAAAGGCTCAATGCTTTTATTTGGATTTTATAGACAGTGAAAGTTGCTATGTGAAAATAACTGCTTTCTAGAGATCTTCTTGATCAAACTTAAACTATCAAGTCTAACTTTCAATATGAAAGATTTTCTGAGATGCTATCTCACATCGAGGGATATTTCCAAAATACCCACTGTCTATATAATCTAGTTTTCCAAGGAGGGATTCTCTACCCAATTTAAACAAGTCATCATTGCTCTGGAACCTTCCAGAACCTGCATTCTATCTACCAGTTATACTGTCATGTAACTTCCACTCACATATGGGAATACTTTTCCAAACTAAGGAATCTTCCTTATGAACTGCTAATCAATATCTAATTTTTCTTCCTCCGTTGGGATTTTTCTGGTGCATTCAACTATAACCTACAAGTTTCTCAAGCAATAGACTCTCGCAAATCTAGTGTAACTAGTTATTTTACACCATTGCAATAACTTTCTTTGCCATCAACGTTTTGTGCTACTACAGTGAACTCTTCAACTATATCAATAGACTATAGTGAAAACAGTGCCTGTTCAACTTTTCATCCGCGTCGCGCTCGTCCGAGTACAGTAAATACGGCCATGAACACTTTTCCACAATCCCATTTGATCTTTCCCAAACCCTTTACTAACAAACTAAAATAAAAAAATTGTTACTTTAGGTCTTTTTTCAATGTGGTGTCACTCTACATAAGTGCCCTCCCTTATTTGCTCCATGTATAACGAATTAATGTCTGTAAAACTTCGTGTCTAGTACACGCCTTAAATTAAATTGTTTCTCCCTTCTAATGAGGGAATCCAATTCTTTCAACTCAAAAGTGAGTTATCTCTAGGTTTCACGAAAGGGAAACTTGCCCCATTTTTCTCGTGATCCCTACTTAAACATAGGAGTTCTAGAAACTTCCTTTCAATTGTTCTCTTCAGGTTTCACAATAAGTGACCTGCCCTATTTGTATAATCTCCTTTGTATAATCTAACCACGTAGTTCAGTATTAATGCAAGAAGTTATAGAAACTTCTTTTTCATTTCTTCCTGTTTTGTTGTTGTTGTTGCTTTCGAAGTTGTTATTATTTCTAAAATACTTATCTAGAAATCCTTCAAGTACACACCTTGTACTGGATTTATTGTTTAACTTTAATTATGTCAGTTATCTTTAAATTTTTCATTTATTCGTCTCAGCCATTTCAAAATCTTACGAAAATTTTAAAGCATATAAAAGGTTTAAAACCAAAAGAATTATCACTTGCCTGGCACAAGCTTTAGATGTTTTCGGAGGTCTGCGACCCCAATTGTTTATAAAAATCAAAATTATATATTTGTTACAAAAACTACTTCCTTTTACATTGTTAAATAAATTAAAGATTTGTTTTTTGCTTTATCATTTCTCTAACATAACTGTTAGGCAAGATCCTGTCTTCCTTGACTCTTCCTATTTAATAAAAATAAATCTATTGATAGGGTTTTCACCACTTGTTGCATTTGAGCAAGAACTCTTAGTTAGTAACTTACTAAAGTCTCTCTTAGCTTTAATAGCTAATTCTAACTGGCCAGTAAGGCAAGCATAGCTCGCTACGCCAGCTTCCTGCTTGTGGAGATTCTCTCTAACACTTATGGTTGGTATTTCAAAATATAAGTGTTTCTGATTGTCTATACTTTTGGTCGGCGCCTCGCTGGGTAAAAGCTTAGTCATTTCTAAATGAAACTATTGGTACACTTACCAAAATTATTCCCAAGGGTATAATTGCTTCATCCCTATCCTTCTTGGAAGCATTTGGTCGCTCTTTAGAAATTCTACAATTTCAAAAACTAAAATATCAAAGCTGATTCAAATTATTTGCACTCTTCAAATTACTTGTTTAGAAACAAACTCCTTTGAACAGATACACAATAAATCTGTTACTCTTTGTCTTGCCAGACCACCACCCTTCCCCATAGTAGGCATATGTATGCTTGAGAGGGAATACACTACAGCAGCTTTCTTGCGAACAGCCCATGTTCCAGCTGCGTTTCCCGTTAGCTTCGTCCAGGTCCCTACCCACTTTAGGTATCGGAGAGCGTATTTGCAGTGGCAGCTGCCTTTGAGTATACTTAAAGTTAAAATTATAACTTCTGTTGGACTCTCGTCCTATTTCTCCATCCTTTTTCTCCAGTCCGAAACCCACTTCTTTTTCTTTATCATCTTCCCTTGGGGGTAAGGTTATTCCCAAGCTAATAATCTACCCAAAATTTGGTCCCAGAAACCCAGGAGAGTCCATTTATGACATGTCCTATTTGTCAAGGGTTATTTGACAATATTTTGCAAATCATTAATATCTTCTTTGAATTTTTCAGCTATAACTTCACCGTGCAAAGCCTGTGAAGTGGAAAGAGGCCGCTCCTGTCTCCTTTGGTGTGTCCCTTTCTTTCAACTTATTTGCTGCAGCCAGTCTGACAGCATTTCCAAGGTTCCACAGTTTCGTAAGTTATACATTAATTTACCTATTTTGTCATGGCCCCTACAGAAAAGGATAAGGATGAAAAACTCACTTCTAAACGAGCATCCTATAAAGGGCAAATTACCCGATTTAGAAAATACATCAAAGAGCTAGATCCCTCAGAAGCTCAATTAGATTTGTTAAAACATCGTGTAAGGGATTTTGAATGTTCATATGAAAATTATTGTAACATCCAAACTGAAATCGAAACTTGTATGCTCAATCAAACTGAAGATCGAGTCGAAGTAGAAAATCAATATTACGAAGGTATAGGTTCTGCTTTTAAAATAATACGCCAACTCGAAGAAGAACAGAAAAAAGACGGTTCTGTTCTTGGTTCCCTTCACGAACAACAAACCTCTTCTCGCGAGGGCACTCTCAAGCCCAAACCAATTCTACCTAAGATTGATTTACCCCACTTCTCTGGAGACGAATCTATATGGGATTCTTTTTATGAACTATTTTGTTCTCTTGTTCATGACAATGAAGACATTCAAGTCATCTACAAGTTTCATTATTTGAGATCTATCCTCCGAGGTCAAGCTCTGCAGTTAGCTGAAGCACTCCCAGTAAGTGCCGAAAACTACCCCCATTGCCTTTAACTTGTTGAAGGAAAGATACGGTAATTCACGGTTACGTATTCAACGCCATATGAAGGCTTTATTTAACTTACCTGCGTCACAGCACAATGACGTCACTAGTTTGCGTACTCTCATTGATACAACACAACTTCACGTTAAAGCTCTGTCCCAATTGGATCAACCCACTGAACACTGTGACACCTTCTTAATACATTTAGTGGTTTCTAAAGTCGATGTTGCTACCCTCAAAGCTTGGGAGATTGAACTTTCCAGAGAAGACGATTACTCTTACGAGCATTTAGTCACTTTCATAAATGCTAGATGCCAACTCTTAACTGCTTTAGCTAATCAAAGTGAACCCTCATCCCCTAGTTCTAAATTTGAATCAATGTCTCTTAAACCTAAAAGCGAACGCTTAGCGTCTAGTACCCAAAAACCTGGGTCCAGCTTATCTAAACCCAAGTCAAACGCCACTGGTTACCCAACTAGGTCTAGTGAACGCCGTATTGCTAGTTCTCTCGTTTTAAACACTCAAAGCGAACCCCGTAAGAGTTTAAATGAACCATTAAAGTGCATACTTTGTAAAGATTCCCACGCCTTATATCTATGTAAATCTTTTAAAGAACTGTCAGTCGACGACAGAAGAAAATTAGTTTCCCAGAATAAACATTGCTTCAACTGCCTAGCACCCACGCATTCTGCTTCAAATTGCAAGTCCACCAGACTTTGCATTCATTGTGAAAAAGCTCATCACACTTTACTACATCGTCATGATCAAGCAAGGTCATCGACCGCATCTCTTCTCAGAAAAGTGACAATGCTAACAGTTCCAATGCTTCATCTTACATTCAAAATGCCAAGTCCATCCGTAGTGCCCAAGTACTATTGTCCACTGTCCAAATCGAAGTTCAGGATAACTTTGGCAACTGGGTCCGTGCACGCGGTCTTCTTGATTCTGCGGCAACTCATGATTTTGTGTCTAATTCTTTGATTAGAAAACTAGGCCTACCTGTAAACCCCACTTCTATTAACGTATCGGGCATTAACAGCTCAAAATCGCAAGCTTTACAGTTTTCAAAGCTAACCATAAGAGACATTTGTCACAGAAACAACTTTCTCAAACTGAATTTTCTCATTCTCAATAGCATAGGAGAAGATACTCCAAGTCACTCTGTGGATATTTCAGGTTTAAACATTCCCTCGCATTTAAGGCTAGCCGATCCTCTGTTCAATGTACAAAACCCCATTGACATGCTCTTTAGTGCCAATGTTTTCTGGAATTGCCTTCGTAAACAGGTTCGCAAGTTATCCTCAAACGTGGTTGCCAGAGACACTAATTTTGGATGGATCGTCACCGGTCAACTTCCTCATTATTCTCCCCAACCCGCATCGCAATGTTATTTCGCTAATACTGACTTGGAACAGTTCTGGAGGCTCGAAAGCGTTGATTCTCCTAACGTGACCTCTTCAGAAAACGAATCCTGTGAGCAACTTTTTTTCTGAACACCACCACTCGTTCTTCTGATGGCCGGTTCATTGTTCAGATGCCAAGATTACATAATCCCCCTAAACTTATTAACTCTCAACCCAAAGCTCGAAAAGCTGTCCTTGCTATCGAGAGCAAATTCAAGAAAGAACCTCTCGCTAAACAGCAGGATACTGATTTCATGGATGAGTATGAAAGCTTAGATCATATGGAAGTTGTTAGCAAATCTGATGACTAATTGCACCCTCCAATTGAAACGGTTTTCTTAAATCATTATCCCGTGTGGAAAAACCCTCTTGTAAAGGATAAAATCCGAGTCGTTTTCAATGGTTCATCACCCAACGTTAATGGCAACAGTCTCAACGATACTCTTTATTCTGGTCCTGCTATTCAGTCAGATTTATCTGCTATACTCTTAAACTTTCGATTATTTCCCATAGCTGTTATAGCGGATATAAAACAGATGTACCGTCAAGTTTTAATTCAGCCTGAACAACGAGATCTCCAAAGAATCTTGTGGCGTGACGAAATCAGCAAGCCCATTAAGTTATTTCGCTTAAAGACGGTTACTTATGGCTTAAAACCTTCCGCTTTCCTTGCTATCCGATCCCTACACTTGTTAGCCTCAAGATGGTCATTTATTTGATTCTAAACCTTCCGAAGCACTAACTACATCATTCTATGTTGACGATTACTTGCAGTCCTTCCCCACTCTGGAGGCAGCTTCTTTCGTGTCTATAGAACTTCAAGCATTGTTAGGTTAGGAATGTAAACAATGCTTTTAGGTTTCTACGTTCATCAGACAGATTCTACACACACCCAAAGTACACGGGGCTACATGACCACGTTGTCGCAGTCCCTAAACTTAAGAACCAACCAACCAGAGAATGGAGGATTCCCACTTCGTAAGTGGATTCCAACTCCCATGAGTTTCTCGCCCGGTTTCCTATTGAAGATGTAGACCCCTCCTCCGTCAAAATTTGTGGAAACTCCGAATCCATAAAAACTCTTGGAGTTCATTGGTGCACTAGCACTGACACTCTCATCTATAAAGTTCCGCTTGCAGAAGAGCTCCCGAACACAAAAAGACAAATTCTCTCTGAAATTGCAAAAATTTTTGATCCGCTTCAATTCCTTGCCCCGGTTATTGTTATAGCCAAACTTTTCATGCAAGAGCTATGGTCGCTCAAATGTGAATGGGGCGACACTGTTCCCTTTTCCTTTCTTAACAGATGGCTCTCTTTTCTCAGCAATTTGCTTGATCTTTCCCTTATTGAAATTCCCAGGAATTTAATTAACGCTCATCCTAATGCATCTTTTTTCCTTCATGTGTTTGCGGACAGTTCCGAAAAAGCTTACGGTTGCTGTGCATATTTGGTTTATCGCGGTTCATTAAATGGATCTTCAGTTTCCAACCTTGTTTGTGCCAAATCGAAGGTGGCTCCTCTTAAAACTATCACTTTGCCTAGGCTTGAATTATGTGCTGCACTCATGGCCGCAGAACTTGTTAAGAAATTACGGGAAGTCTTAAAAGTCGAATTCTCGCAAATCTCTACTCTGGAGCGATTCCATGATCACCCTTTCTTGGATCGCCAATAACCCCGCTCATTGGCAAACTTTTGTTGCAAACAGGGTTTCCAAAATTCAAACTCTTTCTTCGGGATGTCAATGGAGGCATGTGCCCAGCGCTGACAACCCTGCCGACATAATTTCTTGTGGATGTTTACCCTCTCAATTGGCAGCTTCTCAGTTGTACTGGCATGGGCCCTCGTGGTTAATCGGAGACTCTTCTTGTTGGCCTTCTAAACCTCCAGCTATAAACTTCAACTTGCCTGACGCTAAATTATCTAAATCTACTGCTTCGTGTCTTGTTTCCAACGTTTCTCATCCCTTGTTGTCCCGCTAATCTTCCTTTCACAAATTTATTCGAATTGTTGCCTATCTTCTTAGATGGAAATATCTTGTGGTTGACCAGCCCCTTCTCCCCAAACCACACCTTACCAATCATGGATTGAATCTCGCTACCATTAAGGTTTTGCAACTAACACAGCAAGAAGCCTTTTCTTCTGAATTGTCTTTACTTTCTACTAAAAAGGATCTTCCCAAATCCAGTCGTCTTCGTGCCTTAGCCCCGTTCCTTGATGACAATAGGTTACTCAGGGTAGGTGGTAGGCTCTCGCAATCTTTGCTTTCTGAGGACAAAAAGCATCCTGTTATTTTGCCTTCTAAACATCACGTAACTTCTTTAATCATACGTGACTTTCATTATCGCAATCTGCATGTTGGTACACGCACACTGCTTTGCCTCTTCAGGGAAAAGTACTGGATTATAAATGGAATTCATGAAGTTTCCTCTCTAATTCACAAATACATTCCTTGCTTCAAAGCTAAACCTAAAGTCAATACTCAATTAATGAGTGATCTGCCCTCCTTTCGCTCTTCTCCTATACGTCCATTTGCTCTAACTGGTGTGGACTATATGGGTCCGTTCCAATATCAACGCAATTCTCCTGAAGCTAAACGCAATTTGTTTTGTAAGCTCTATGTTTCTCTCTTTGTTTGCATGGTAACTGGCGCGATCCATTTGGAACTAGTAACGAATGCCTCTACTTCTCACTTTTTATCAGCTGTCTCTCGCTTCGCTGCTAGGCGTGGTGTTCCTTCGGAGATGTTCTCTGATAACGCTTCCACTTTTCAAGGCGCAGCTTCCTTGTGGAAGAAATCTCTCACATCTCCTGCCATGGAACAGATGTCTAATTTTTCTTACTCAAAGGGTTTCAAATGGCGTTTTATACCTCCCTACGCTCTTCACCACGGTGGTAGGTGGGAATCCTGCGTAAAGCTCACTAAACGTCACTTAAGAAAGGTAATCGCATTCTGACTTATGAAGAATTTAATTCGCTGTCTGTTCTGATTGAAGGTGTTGTTAATTCTCACCCTTTAACTCCGCTTTCCAATGACCCTGATGACCTGCTTCCACTCACACCTGGTCACTTCCTTACAGGCACTTCTCTTTCTGCCCCTCCTCCCCTTCCCAATTCTTACAGGGATTCTAATTTACCTATTGTTTGGCGTAAACTTGAAGCCCTCCGTAATTCTTTTTGGAAGAGGTGGAATACTTAACTTCCTTGCAACGGAGACAGAAGTGGTTTCTTTCCAATCCCGACATTAAAGTGGGGGACTTGGTCCTGGTTAGGGATGTTTCTCCTCCCTTGGTCTGGATATCTGGTAGAGTGACCGAGTGTTACCCAGGAAGGGATGGGAGAGTTAGGGTAGCCAAGATCTTGACCACTAATGGGCATATCATAAGACCATTGTCTTTAATTGCTCCTTTACCTTTAAACTTTTAATTTCTTGTCTTTGTTCTTTGTTGGTGATTTCCCCTCCCAGCTTGGTGTATTCTTTGGAATACACGGTAAGATAGAGTAAGCTTTTGCTTCTCTTTGCTTTAGTTCATCCCTTCCTTTTTTCGCAAACACCAACAGTGATCTCCTGATTTCTCTTTGTTGGTATATGTCTCTCATACTACCTGTAAGTCTGTTCTAGATATATATCTTCCTTGACCTACCTAGCGTCATCTAGCAGCGAATCTCTGAAGTTGCTCAATTCTTCCCTGTACAAGAGGACTTCCTTATCAATCTAGCCACCAGATCTCGTCGCCATCGCCAGCTATCATCTCCGTGATCAAGAGAACTTCGTCTACTTTTTCACCCTCCAGGCTGCGCTAGTGACTCCTACTATCAACTCTTTGAAGACCATTTCATCAAGAAGATTTTTATTACTGTAAAGTTGGCTATTCTTTTATGTATTCCTTTTGTCTCCTACCCCCACTCTTTTTCCCTTCCCTGGTCCCTCCGCGCTCCGTTGAGCGGATCTCACTTGTACATCGGAAGTCAAACCAGTCAGTCAGAGCTTAACTAAAGCTCGCCTCCTCAACTCTAGAGGCAAACTTTTAAATTCGACGCCATGTTCGAATTTTAGAACCAACCGTCAACAGCAACATCGCCTTCTTCATGAAGCAAAGATAAGTACCGACTTCATGTTTTAACCTCATTCACATCGCCTTTAAAAGGCTCAATGCTTTTATTTGGATTTTATAGACAGTGAAAGTTGCTATGTGAAAATAACTGCTTTCTAGAGATCTTCATGATCAAACATAAACTATCAAGTCCAACTTTCAATATGAAAGATTTTCTGAGATGCTATCTCACATCGAGGTATATTTCCAAAATACCCACTGTCTATATAATCTAGTTTTCCAAGGAGGGATTCTCTACCCAATTTAAACAAGTCATCATTGCTCTGGAACCTTCCAGAACCTGCACTCTATCTACCAGTTATACTGTCATGTACTTTCCACTCACATATGGGAATACTTTTTCAAACTAAGGAATCTTCCTTATGAACTGCTTATCAATATATAATTTTTCTTCCTCCGTTGGGATTTTTCTGGTGCATTCAACTATAACCTACAAGTTTTTCAAGCAATAGACTCTCGCAAATCTAGTGTAACTAGTTATTTTCCACCATTGCAATAACTTTCTTTGCCATCAACGTTTTGTGCTACTACAGTGAACTCTTCAACTATATCAACAGACTATAGTGAAAACAGTGCCTGTTCAAGTTTTCATCCGCGTCGCGCTCGTCCGAGTACAATAAATACGGCCATGAACACTTTTCCACAATCCCATTTGATCTTTCCCAAACCCTTTACTAACATACTAAAATAATAAAATTGTTACTTAAGGTCTTTTTTCAAAGAGGTGTCACTCTACATAAGTGCCCTCCCTTATTTTCTCCATGTATAACGAATTAATTTCTGTAAAACTTCGTGTCTAGTACACGCCTTAAATTATATTGTTTCTCCCTTCTAATGAGGGAATCCAATTCTTTCTACTCAAAAGTGAGTTATCTCTAGGTTTCACGAAAGGGAAACTTGACCCATTTTTCTCGTGATCCCTACTTAAACATAGGAGTTCTAGAAACTTCCTTTCAATTGTTCTCTTCAGGTTTCACAATAAGTGACCTGCCCTATTTGTATAATCTCCTTTGTATAATCTAACCACGTAGTTCAATATTAATACAAGAATTTATAGAAACTTCTATTTCATTTCTTCCTGTTTTTTTGTTGTTCCTTTCTAAGTTGTTATTATTTCTAAGAAACTTTTCTAGAAATCCTTAAAGTACACACCTTGTACTGGATTTATTGTTTAACTTTAATTACGTCAGTTATCTTTAAATTTTTCATTTATTCATCTTAGCCATTTCAAAATCTTACGAAGATTTTAAAGCATATAAAAGGTTTAAAACCAAAAGAATTATCAATTGCCTGGCGCAAGCTTTAGATGTTTTCGGAGGTCTGCGACCCCAATTGTTTATAAAAATCAAAATTATATATTTGTTACAAAAACTACTTCCTTTTACATTGTTAAATAAATTAAAGATTTGTTTTTCGCTTTATCATTTCTCTAACATAACGGTTAGGCAAGATCCTGTCTTCCTTGACTCTTCCTATTTAATAAAAATAAATCTATTGATAGGGTTTTCACCACTTGTTGCATTTGAGCAAGAACTCTTAGTTAGTAACTTAGTAAAGTAGTAAAGTCTCTCTTAGCTTTAATAGCTAATTCTAACTGGCCAGTAAGGCAAGCATAGCTTGCTACGCCAGCTTCCTGCTTGTGGAGATTCTCTTATGAGTAGTGTGTTTTGGCCGGTTCTAGCACCTCCTCCTCCTCCCCTCCTCCAAGATGGCGGCGGTGCGATATCTCTCGAACCCATGATTGGATTTTAAAAAATGAGGTGTTGTTGAACTCGGCCTGACACCCCCTTTCCAATGGACAACATATTTCCACCCCAAAATAAAACCTACCCCTACTAGGGGGGTGAAATTTTAATTTTTTAGAGAATCTCTCTTTCCAATTGCAACATGTGAGAGTTTGAATGCCGAAATGGATTTAAACGTTGTTCTACATAAAGTACATGTGTACGGTTGATAGTCACTATGAATTAACATGCATGTTTTTTGTTTTTGTTTTTTACGCATGCCCACTCATGGCTTTTGTAAGAGGGTGGGGGAGTGGATCCCTATGGATGGGTTATTGTTGACGGGTCATTGTTGGCGGGGTCATTGTTGCCGGGTCATTGTGGACGAGTCCTTGTGGACAGGTCCTTGTGGACGAGTCCTTGTGGACAAGTCCTTGTGGACTGATCCCTTTGGACGGATCCCTTTGGCCTGGTTCCTACGGACTAACCCATGAATTTATTTAAATTATGTCAAAGGGCCTAACTACATTTGTGTGTGTTGAATTGACGTTGTTCACCACTACTATAATGGAATAACGATATGAAAGGAAAGTGACGAAATACATGTGAACACGTGTGAAATGACCGTATTACCGTCCTCCTTGTGAAACAAGTCACATCCTGTTTTGCTTCATACGTGAGAAAATGTGAGTTCGAACCCGTGGTCGGATTTTGACGAATGAGGTGTCATTGAACTCGGGCTGATACCCCCTTTCCAATGAACAACATATTTCCACCCCAAAATAAAACCTACCCCTACTAGGGGGTGAAATTGTAATTTTTTTAGAGAATCTCTCTTTCCAATTGCAACATGTGAGAGTTTGAATGCCGATATGGAATAAAACGTTGTTCCACAAAAGAGAGACATGTGTTTGGTGGATAGCCACTATGAATTAACATGCTTGTTTTTTTTTTTGTTTTTTTTTTACGCATGCCCACTCATAGCTTTTGTAAGAGGGCAGGCTTTTTAAAAGATGGCGGCTGTAGTGTAACCTAACCTAACCCAACCCGCGAGTGGTGATCAAAAAGTATTTTAAGTGACGCTTGTCGATTGGCAAACCAATAATCAAAGAGGGATATGTCAGGCCTTGAGGTGATAGCCCCTTTTGATTGATACCTGTTGATTGATCTCTGTTGATTTGTCCCTTTGGACTGGTCTCTGTTGACTAGCCCCTTTTGGACGGGCCCTTTTTGACAGGGGGTCATTTTTGATGGATCCTTTTTGACAGGTGCTTTTCGACGGGTCCCTGTTGACGAGTCATTGCTGATGGGTCCTTGTTGATGAGTCCCTGTGGACGGGTCATTGTTGACGGGTCCCTATTGACAGGTCATTGTTGACAGGTCATTGATGACAGGTCATTGTTGACGGGTCATTGTTGATGGGTCCTTGCTGACAAGTCCCTGTTGATGGGTCCCTGTGGAAGGGTCCCTTTAGACCGGCCCCTTTGGACTGGTCCCTATGGACCGGCCCATGAAATTTATCCAAATTATGTCAAAGGGCCTAACTACATTTGTGTGTAAAGCAGTGTGTTGAACTGACGTTGTTCACCAGTCCTTACTACTACAATTGGATAACGATATGAAAGGAATTGATTAACTAGACATGAGTTAACTACCAACGAAACACTTTGGCGACTCTGCTTGTTATTGACCAATGAGTAGGGTTTTAGAAAAACTGTTTGCTATTTTGGGTTATATACAAAAAATGCTTAGACCTTTTGAGTGACTATGTTTGCTAAACAAGACATTATACCAGACACGATTAGGATTCTTATGTAGCTCAGACAAGGAAAGAATTTCTACAGAATCTGTTGACATTGAATATAGATTTAGGTATTAGGAAGTCATTTTGAAGGCCTTTGTCTGGAGCGTGGCACTCAATGAAAGTAAAACTTAGACAATTGGTGTAGCAGAAAAGTGGAGAATTGAAGTGTTTGAAATGTGGTGTTACAGGAGAATGATGAAGATTAGATGGGTAAATAGGGTTACTAACAAAGAGGTATTAAGACGAGTGGGGGAGAAGAGATGTATCTGGCGACTGTTAATGAAGTAAAGAGATAGGTTGGTAGAACACGTACTAAGACACCCAAGAATAGCAAACTTAGTTAAGGAAGAAAGGTTCGAGGACGAGAACTGTAGGGGTAGACCAAGTTTAGAATATGTTAAACAGATAGCCTTGAATGTAGGGTGTGGTAGCTATATAGAGATGAAACGATTAGCTCGGGGCAGATAGGCGCTGAGATCTGCATCAAACCAGTCAAAGGACTAAAGACTCAAACAACAACATGTAAGTTCACTAAAATAATGTTGTGTAACGGTATATGTTAGTCAACGAACAGTAATGCATTACTAAAACCCATGACACGATACCTAAGAGCTTTTCTAAAATGATTTTAAAATGCCTTTAACCCTATATTGAACACCCAGTTCACAAGACTCATAACTGCAATGTTATGGTAAAACAAAACAAAATCTATATTTCAAAACAAGCAAGTGGTTTAGTCAATGTATACTGGAAAAAGTTTTGTAAACACTCAAGTCCTCAAGACTAATTAAATTAGTAACTGTCAGGTTGACCGAGTGGTTAAGGTGTTTGACTTAAGGTCATATTTTCTGTATAAGGAAGCAAGGGTTCGAATCCCTTACCTGACATAACTATTGCCTTGACATGGCTTGGCCACACTGCATTATTATGACACTCGGTACACAAACCATAGATATAGTGTATTGTTTAAGGCCACTCTCTTTCTGAACATAGTCAGAGACTGTTGATGGTTAACAATTGTATTAATAGTGGGACATGGGGATAGTAATTAAGAAAAACAGACAATACCCATACAATATTTTTATTAAATTCATTTTATAATAGTTACACACTGAATTCAAGTCTATCTCTTTACCATTGTTCTATATAGATTTTTAAACACAACGCTTGTTGTAGATCCTTTTACAACTTTCTCCAGGTACTCTTGCTCTTAAAAACTGGGGATGCCTTGTACTTTGTATAAACATTGACACTGTAACTTTGTAATATAAAAAATGATCTAAGTCGCGTCCATATCAATCACGTCTACTATCAATCGCGCCTACTATCAATCACGTCTACTATCAATTGCATCTACTATCAATTGAGCCTACTATGAAATGCGCTTACTACAAATCACACCTACTATCAATCACGCCTAGTATCAATTGCGTCTACTATCAATCACGCCTACTATCATTTGCGTCTACTATAAATCGCGCTCATGTCAAATCGCGCCTACTACCAATTACACATACTATCAATCGCGCCTACTATCAATTGCGTCTACTATAAATCTCGCCCATGTCTAATTACGCCTACTATCAATCGCGCCTACTATCTTTCGCGTCTACTATAAATCGCGCTCATGTCAAATCACGCCTACTATCAATCACGTCTACTATCAATTGCGTCTACTATTAATCGCGCCTACTATCAATTGCGTCTACTATAAATCGCGCCTACTAGGACATGACGTTTCATTAAACCAGAACATTTTCTTTTTTGTCAGCCTCTCACCCCTCCCATCAATCTATGACGTCATAATCAGTCTTAAAGCAAGTCTAAACTTGTAGAACATGTCACGTGACAAAGTTAGGTTAGGTAAAGTTAGGTTATGTTAAGTGAGCTGAGGTTATGTCTTAAAATACCCTCTACCTTGTACTTTGTATAAACATTGACACTGTAACTTTATGATATCAAAAATGATCTGAGTCGCGCCCACGTCAAATTGCGCCTACTATCAATCGCGTCTACTATCAATCACGCCTACTATCAATCGCGCCTACTATCATTTGCGTCTACTATAAATCGCGATTACTACAAATCACGCCTACTATCAATCACGCCTAGTATCAATTGCGTCTACTATTAATCACATCTAGTATCGATTACACCTACTATCAATTACGTCTACTATCAATTGCGTCTACTATAAATCACGCCTACTAGGACATGACGTTTCATTAAACTAAAACATTTCCTTTTTTGCCAGCCTCTCACCCCTCCCATCCGCAAAACGTGCTTGTATGAGCTGTGTATTTAAATTCAATATATACAATTAACCACTAAGTGTTCAGAACTAACATGTCTAGGTTATATATGGCATCCTTAGCAACAAACAAAAAATACGGTCTAACCCACGAGTGTACGGTCTTGTCATACGCAGTAAGTACCTGTTAACCTTGACTAGGGTATAAGAATATTGTCAGTTGACTACTGCCTGTTACAGTGTTCACATCGTGAAAGACCGTCTCACCTACCAGTCTCCAGCCTTGTCATACGCAGTAAGCAGCTGTTGGCGGAAAACAACATCCATAAATCTTGACATTTAGGAAAGTGTGTGTGTGTGTGTAAATCACTTGTAATCTAAAGATTGTTCATGTGAATTCACTAAAATTTAATTCATATGTATTAGTTGATATGGAAGTCTCAACAACCAGTCATGGCAAGCCATGTGTCTTCTATAAAGGATATACATATATTGTAAAAACAACCAATAAAGATGGAACTGTTATTTGGCGATGTTCAAAACAACGATCCAAAAAGTGTCGAGGAATGATTAAAACAAAAGACTCCAACGTACTTACTTCAAAAGAACATCATTGTGAATCTCAAATTAATACACATTTAAATACGCAAAATACTCTAACCCAGGTAAAAAGGCAAGTCCAAGAAAAATATATTGCTGCTCAAGATAGTGCATTGTTTGTTAAAAATCATTCATCATCACATCAAAAAGACATGTTTGGACAAATATCATCGTTCAAAAAACCTTTAACACTATCAAAAGCAACGCAGACTCTACAAGAGGTCCCTGTGGAAAACAAACAAGAGGAATTGGATAGTTCTAGTGAAGTTGAGAATGATGATGATGATGATAATGATGGTGACAATGACTATAATAATTTTGATGATAATATTCATAATGATGATGATGATGATGATAATTATGAAAAAGAAGAGGATGGGGGTTTTATGTTTATAAAACCATTGCGGTTTCCCCAGTTTTTAAGAGCAAGAGTACCTGGAGAAAGTTGTAAAAGGATCTACAACAAGCGTTGTGTTTAAAAATCTATATAGAACAATGGTAAAGAGATAGAATTGAATTCAGTGTGTAACTATTATAAAATGAATTTAATAAAAATATTGTATGGGTATTGTCTGTTTTTCTTAATTACTATCCCCATGTCCCACTATTAATACAATTGTTAACCATCAACAGTCTCTGACTATGTTCAGAAAGAGAGTGGCCTTAAACAATACACTATATCTATGGTTTGTGTACCGAGTGTCATAATAATGCAGTGTGGCCAAGCCATGTCAAGGCAATAGTTATGTCAGGTAAGGGATTCGAACCCTTGCTTCCTTATACAGAAAATTTGATCTTAAGTCAAACACCTTAACCACTCGGTCAACCTGACAGTTACTAATTTAATTAGTCTTGAGGACTTGAGTGTTTACAAAACTTTTTCCAGTATACATTGACTAAACCACTTGCTTGTTTTGAAATATAGATTTTGTTTTGTTTTACCATAACATTGCAGTTATGAGTCTTGTGAACTGGGTGTTCAATATAGGGTTAAAGGCATTTTAAAATCATTTTAGAAAAGCTCTTAGGTATCGTGTCATGGGTTTTAGTAATGCATTACTGTTCGTTGACTAACATATACCGTTACACAACATTATTTTAGTGAACTTACATGTTGTTGTTTGAGTCTTTAGTCCTTTGACTGGTTTGATGCAGATCTCAGCGCCTATCTGCCCCGAGCTAATCGTTTCATCTCTATATAGCTACCACACCCTACATTCAAGGCTATCTGTTTAACATATTCTAAACTTGGTCTACCCCTACAGTTCTCGTCCTCGAACCTTTCTTCCTTAACTAAGTTTGCTATTCTTGGGTGTCTTAGTACGTGTTCTACCAACCTATCTCTTTACTTCATTAACAGTCGCCAGATACATCTCTTCTCCCCCACTCGTCTTAATACCTCTTTGTTAGTAACCCTATTTACCCATCTAATCTTCATCATTCTCCTGTAACACCACATTTCAAACACTTCAATTCTCCACTTTTCTGCTACACCAATTGTCTAAGTTTTACTTTCATAGAGTGCCACGCTCCAGACAAAGGCCTTCAAAATGACTTCCTAATACCTAAATCTATATTCAATGTCAACAGATTCTGTAGAAATTCTTTCCTTGTCTGAGCTACATAAGAATCCTAATCGTGTCTGGTATAATGTCTTGCTTAGCAAACATAGTCACTCAAAAGGTCTAAGCATTTTTTGTATATAACCCAAAATAGCAAACAGTTTTTCTAAAACCCTACTCATTGGTCAATAACAAGCAGAGTCGCCAAAGTGTTTCGTTGGTAGTTAACTCATGTCTAGTTAATCAATTCCTTTCATATCGTTATCCAATTGTAGTAGTAAGGACTGGTGAACAACGTCAGTTCAACACACTGCTTTACACACAAATGTAGTTAGGCCCTTTGACATAATTTGGATAAATTTCATGGGCCGGTCCATAGGGACCAGTCCAAAGGGGCCGGTCTAAAGGGACCCTTCCACAGGGACCCATCAACAGGGACTTGTCAGCAAGGACCCATCAACAATGACCCGTCAACAATGACCTGTCATCAATGACCTGTCAACAATGACCTGTCAATAGGGACCCGTCAACAATGACCCGTCCACAGGGACTCATCAACAAGGACCCGTCAGCAATGACTCGTCAACAGGGACCCGTCGAAAAGCACCTGTCAAAAAGGATCCATCAAAAATGACCCCCTGTCAAAAAGGGTCCGTCCAAAAGGGGCTAGTCAACAGAGACCAGTCCAAAGGGACAAATCAACAGAGATCAATCAACAGGGATCAATCAAAAGGGGCTATCACCTCAAGGCCTGACATATCCCTCTTTGATTATTGGTTTGCCAATCGACAAGCGTCACTTAAAATACTTTTTGATCACCACTCGTGGGTTGGGTTAGGTTAGGTTACACTACAGCCGCCATCTTTTAAAAAGCCTGCCCTCTTACAAAAGCTATGAGTGGGCATGCGTAAAAAACAAAAAACAAAAACAAGCATGTTAATTCATAGTGGCTATCCACCAAACACATGTCTCTTGTGTGAAACAACGTTTTATTCCATATCGGCATTCAAACTCTCACATGTTGCAATTGGAAAGAGAGATTCTCTAAAAAAATTACAATTTCACCCCCTAGTAGGGGTAGGTTTTATTTTGGGGTGGAAATATGTTGTTTATTGGAAAGGGGGTATCAGCCCGAGTTCAATGACACCTCATTCGTCAAAATCCGACCACGGGTTCGAACTCACATTTTATCATGTATGAAGCAAAACAGGATGTGACTTGTTTCACAAGGAGGACGGTAATAAGGTCATTTCACACGTGTTCACATGTATTTCGTCACTTTCCTTTCATATCGTTATTCCATTATAGTAGTGGTGAACAACGTCAATTCAACACACACAAATGTAGTTAGGCCCTTTGACATAATTTAAATAAATTCATGGGTTAGTCCGTAGGAACCAGGCCAAAGGGACCCGTCCAAAGGGATCAGTCCAAAGGGACAAGGACTCGTCCACAAGGACTTGTCCACAAGGACTCGTCCACAAGGACCTGTCCACAAGGGCTCGTCCACAATGACCCGGCAACAATGACCCCGCCAACAATGACCCGTCAACAATAACCCATCCATAGGGATCCACTCCCCCACCCTCTTACAAAAGCCATGAGTGGGCATGCGTAAAAAACAAAAACCAAAAACATGCATGTTAATTCATAGTGACTATCAACCGTACACATGCACTTTATGTAGAAAAACGTTTAAATCCATATCGGCATTCAAACTCTCACATGTTGCAATTGGAAAGAGAGATTCTCTAAAAAATTACAATTTTCACCCTCTAGTAGGGTAGGTTTTATTTTTGGGGTTGAAATATGTTGTCCATTGGAAAGGGGGTGTCAGCCCGAGTTCAATGACACCTCATTTGTCAAAATCCGACCACGGGTTCGGGAGTTATCAGGCTGCCGCCATCTTGGAGGAGGGTGTGGAGGTGGAGGGATCTGAACCGGCCAAAACACACTACTCTTATGGTTGGTTTTTCAAAATATAAGTGTTTCTCATTGTCTAAACTTTTAATCGACGCCTTGCTGGGTAAAAGCTTAGTCATTTCTAAATGCAACTATTGGTACACTTACCAAAATTATTCCCAAAGGTATAATTGCTTTATTCCTATCCTTCTTGGAAGCATTTGGTCGCTCTTTAGAAATTCTACAATTTCAAAAACTAAAATATCAAAGCTGATTCAAATTATTTGCACTCTTCAATTTACCTGTTTAGAAACAAACTCCTTTGAACAGATACACAATAAATCTGTTACTCTTTGTCTTACCAGACCACCACCCTTCCCCATAGTAGGCATATGTATGCTTGAGAGGGAATACGCTACAGCAACTTTCATGAGAACAGCCCAAGTTCCAGCTGCGTTTCCTGTTAGCTTTGCCCAGGTCCCTACCCACTTTAGGTATCGGAGAGCGTATTTGCAGTGGCAGCTGCCTTTGAGTATACTTAAAGTTAAAATTATAACTTCTGTTGGACTCTCGTCCTATTTCTCCATCCTTTTCTCCAGTCCGAAACCCACTTCTTTTTCTTTATCATCTTCCCTTGGGGCTTAGGTTATTCCCAAGCTAATAATCTACCCACGCGCATCACTTGAGAACGGATGAGTGGATCAACGTAAAATTTGGTACAGAAGTCCATCAGAGGCACGAAAGTAATCATTGATGCAACTCTTCTCCATACCTATCATAAAAGGGGAAGGAAGATTGTAGTTTTACGTGACCGTGAATCTTGTGATTATGAGCCACGGGACCTTCTCTTTGCGTGCTATATGCCTCTCACCAAGGCGGTCCCGGTCAATGCATGTGAGATTTTCGAAGTGAAATGCCACGTAAAAAGGAGGTCCCGTGGCTCATAATCACAAGATTCACGGTCACGTAAAACTACAATCTACCATAAAAGAGGGCCTACCCCCTTTAAATGCATGCTGAAATGGGCGTAGAAAAACGCGACAAAGCTCATTTTCAGCGTCTCAATGTGAGAAACAAAACTCGGGAGCCCTACGGGCCCCGAAAACCACATTTTAAGGTCCTAAAACCAACAGTTTTTGAGATATACCCAAAAAACTAATTTCATTTATTAAGCTATTGAAGGAATGCAAGCCGGTTACCATGGCAACACAATCTCAGAAGTCCATCTATTTCTGTAAGAAGCAATGCCATTCCATTTATTGCATTACTGTGAACGTTCGCAAACGGCTATAAGGTTAACACGGAACCAACTTAAGCTGTAAAATTCATCAATACGTATATAATGCGCTTAAGGGGGTCAAGGGGTACTCTTGATTTTTTTCACGCGATTTACACGGACGGGTGTGGTACTAAAGGTCTATTATACCCCTATCCCTATATTATTAAATTATTATTATGATTATTATTATATTATGGCGTACAAGGACGAGAAAAACTCATTTTCATCCCCTCAATGGCTCGGAGGCTACTACGTTTTAAGGCTCTAGAACCACGTTTCTAAGATATTCCCAGAAAACTAATTTAATTTAATAAACTAATAAAGACCACCTCGTGGCGCAGTGGATAGGATTGTTGGCTGTCGCCCCAGAGGTACCGGGTTCGATCCCCAGCTCTGCCAGGAATTTAAAAGTCTTGGTATGTTCTGGTACGGGGTCTTCCAGCCTCGTGATGCAAAATGCGAACCTGCCGGATGCTATGATAGGAGGAGGAGTGGAAAGGATATGGCCACCCTATCACACGCTAACTCCGGCTCGGGATGGCTAGTTAGTGATCCCTTGACTTAGTCAAGGGCTCTTATTCAGGTCGCCTACGTCCCTGGAGGGGATATGGCACTCTCTTATTTTAAAAACTAATAGATAGATGACGAATACAGAAGAAGACCAAATCAGGAGCTATGTAGATATACTGAGAAAATCACAGATGTGGCCAGGAAGAGACGTCTGGCTTTCTATGGACATGTCTCATGGATGAACCCAACAAGACTTCTCAACTACTGGGGGAAGAGAAAGAGCGTGACACCGTCGCTAACAGTAGTTAACAAGGATATCCAAGAACTGAAAATAATGAAAAGTGATATTAGAAGCCGATCGCATCTCAGAAAGATAAACAGAAGAGTTTTCAGGACAGACCATCCTGTAAGAAAACCGGCATCATCTGGACAAAAGAGAGGAAGGAGAAACATACCCAGATAACGCGCGAATATTGGGCAAACATCAAGTCCCTCTCCAAACTGAAAAGTTGATCGTCGTGGCCCTTAGCTGGCCCATCCGAAAGAAGGAGAACAACAATAGGAAGAAACTAATGAACTAATGCAAGCCGGTAAACATGACAACAGTATCACAAGAGGTGACATCCAACTTTCCATTTATTTCTGTAAGAAACAATGCCACTCAATGTATTACATTTCTGTGAAAGTTTGCAAATGGCTATAAGGTTATCGTGGAATCATACATAGACTGTAAAATTCAACAATGCGATTAAGGGGGTCAAGGGGTGTCCTAGAATTTTTACACGTGACTTACACGTGCGATATGTTGTACAGAAGGTCTATTATATCTCCAAACAGCAACATTATTTTCAAAAAAATCCTGATTTGGAATAGTGTTTTTTGCAGTTTTTGGGATTTTGGGCCATTGGAGACTAAAAATCCCGAATTCTCACGCACCACAAGCCTTTATAAATTATTAAAGGGGTCTTCCTGGGGATGAGAACTTTCTACAACGGTGAGGATCAGTTTTAATTTGACATATATTGCGTTTCGTCTACGAGGTCTTCAATATTATTTTCACGTCAGGAAGTACTCGTTAGGTGAATTTAGTTTGAGAGCACATTTTAACTAATCATATATTTGTCGATAAACGGGTTCATCGTAAAGATGATTTTGTTTGATACTGTGTGGCTGATATATCTTTATGTTTATGTACTCCTATAATTCATGTTCGGGTGCTTGGAGCATCGTAAAATTAGGTATTGTAACCATGAGTAAATACACCAATCATTTAGAAAATGCTTCAACGTACTTCTCATAGAAGGGTGGGTATAAGGAACAATTTTTCAAAATACATGCTGAAATAGGCGAAAAACAAAAATTATCCAAAGCATATGTTGCGCTTCTCAATGTGTGACACAAAACTAGGGTGTCTATAAAGGGTGTCCGAAAACCACATTTTACGTCCCTTAAATTAACAGTGTCTGCGATATACCCAGAAAACTAACTTCGTTTTGATAAACTTATGAAGGAATGACAAGCCCCTAACCATTGGAACAGTATCTCAATTGATAACGTCTGGTTATTAATACCGAAGACCGTTCGAAGAGCGGGTACTTCTGCTAGTTAAAATATAAATGTGAAATTGTCACTGAAAGAAAATATTGATAATTGTAAATTTGGTTGTACCCTAATCATAACTTATTGGCTAAGTTATAAACAATATTAGGATTGAAATTAGACTACCTCGTAGTGTAGCGGCTAGCATTCTTGGCTGCCATCCTGGAGGTTCGAATTCGATCATTGGCTATGCCAAGAAATTTTAATTCTGGTCTGAGTGTTGGAACGGGGTACACTCAGCCTTGTGAGGCAAAACTGAGAATTCCACAGTACGGTAGTTTTGAGATATAAATTATCAATTTGTAAAAAAATAAAATAAAAAACTGTTTAACTTTCTGCTTAATAAATTGACAAATATTTATATATTTGCCATTCATACTCCAAAGATCATAATAGAAAACTCAAATTTTATTTTGTGTTGTGTTGTATTTTACAACTTTTTTTGTATTGCCACTAATAGTAGGCTATATTAACTTATAATTTTACAATTAACTCTTGTATAAAATAATTACACAAAGTTATATGCTCTAAGATATTGGTTGATATTTCTGTGTAGTTTGCGGTGACAATCCTCTGAGAATAGGCTACTCACAATTTTCCAGGATAGTCTGTCCCCACCCGAAAGAAAATTGTATATACGCCCCTGCTGTGGGTACGCATTGGGGAACATGACTGTCGAACAGAGTGTACATGGGTTAGTAACATGTAGTAGCTAGTTAACTTGTAAACACTGTGAAACACGCAGGTGCATTTGATCTGCCCTCTCCGTCAATCAGTATCTGTGAGGCGCTCCGGCTCTGCTAAAGCCATGCAAGTCAGTAATATTAACGAGTATTTCCCTCGTACAAAGTCCAGCAGAATGTCGAAAGCTAGTGATTCAAAGATAGCCGCTTACTGGTATCACCTATCAGTAGAGACCACAGAAATTCGCATTAATTTCGAGGGGGAAAAACGCGTTATCAGTATTGAATTTTGCGAAATAGTTGTAAGGTTATCGCGATAATTTTGTGTAAATTGAAAGGGAATTTAGGTAAATAGAATAACGCTTGGTTGGTTGGTTCCTCAGTTTAGGGGCTGCGACAACGCAGTAATGTAGCCCCGTGTACTTTGGGTGTTTGTAGAATCTGTCTGATATCCGGTGTTATAATTGTGATGGCTGTATTAGTGTGTGTTATCTGTAATTCAGGTAAGGACTGCAGACGATCAATTTCAAGTAGTTCCTACTTTTGCTACCAAATGCTACCATCAACGACACCTTGCTGAGAACTTGGCTAATATGTGCCACCGCAACCAGCACCCGGCGAAGAACGTTGGAACTTACCGTAACTCGTTAGAGCGTTAATGAAATCTAACCTACAAATTTAGCTTCACACAATTGAAATTAGTGGAAATCTATGACATGGACCCGCCGGCTTTACTTCCCCTCCGAATGAAGGCATCCTGAGGGATTTTTAACGCTCTTAAAAAATCGACGACTTTGGGCATAGAAGTTCAGCATGCTACCAATTACACCACGTAAGCCGATAGTACTGTACATTATTCCTGCAAGTTTGGTTGCTTGCCACGGTGGGTGAGTGGTCAACGTGTCGTACTATCAACCCCAGGATTGCAGGTTCGCTCCTGGCCATGGTAAGTAATTCTTGAAAGGCGGCAAAAATACGACACGCATGTCATACGATGTTGGCATATCAAAGAACCCATTTGAATTCAGTAGGCCGTGTTCATAATGGCAAAATTAATCTCGGGAGTTTCCGTCAACACAAAAGTTCCTCATTTCTCTACTAGAAAGCGCTATAGTGTTCAAGGAGCTTATATACTGCTCAAAAAAATTAAAGCACCACTTTTTTCAAAGGCCACCAAATTTGGAAAGTTGACTGCACAAGGTCAAAATCTCAGTATAACGTTTGCCCCGACGCCTACCAAGCACATGCTTCAGCACAACTCCCCAACTTGTGTAGTTTCGGGATAGCGCCCCCAAAACCAGCCCATTTTTGAAAACCGTAAATTGAAGTTTGCGAAAAACGCTGTAGGACTTGTCGCTGGTTGCCAAAGCAGTCGAAAACGAATGAGTCTTGCTCTTAAGGTTCCACGAACACGTTGAAATCGTTACATTTGACGTTTGGGCATTTTCAACCCCCTTCATCATCCCCTAAACATGGACTACCATTGGGGGCGCCTGAGAAGGTACCGGATGTGTTTAACCACCTGAAAACCTGCACACCGTCCTCAGTTGCTGATTGCAGTAAGTTCTTAAGGCCTCCGGCAATGTTCACCCCTCCTAACACCCTCAACTGGCAAGGGACCAAACCACCCCGTCTTGATTCACCCCTAAGGAAGGTTTAAATCGAGATTTTTATCAGTGCTGCTAATGGGGGGGGGGGGGGGTCTTCCCCTAACGTTTCGAAAGAGGACCTGCGCCTGTGTCGCCACCCCTTCCCTTGCTAACCCCTTTTGTATGATTTTTCGAATAAGGCCCTTTTTAAGGGCTGAAATGAGGTCTTAATCGCTGAAAGGGCTGTTAAGGTCCTTCGAAGTAGTGGTGACACGAAATCAACCCCTTTCGATGTTTGATTGACATTCCATCCCCCAACGTTGACATTTTTGCACCCTCAACCCTCCCTGTCTGGACGCGTAACGCGTCATGGCAGAGTTTTCAGAGTTAGATCAAAATGAAGCTTATGGCCTGAAATGGAGCCCAAAACAGCAGGTTGGATGGAAATTCATCGGTAGGGTGGGAAACGGGACCAAAAAGTTTTCAAAAAAGTTAACAGCCTCTAGTAAGTACATCAATGCGTAGGCAACCCACATCACGTCATTTTTCTCCCATTGCCAAACTTTGTAACCTATTGCCGATCATAGGCAACCCACACGCACGGACGTGATGTGGGTTGCCTATGCACCGGCGTACTTACTGTAGGCTGTACACTTTTTTGAAAAATTTTGGTCCCGTTTCCCAACCTACCGATGAATTTCTATCCAGCCTGCTGTTTTGGGCTCCATTGCAGGCCATAAGCTTCATTTTCATCCAACTCTGAAAACTCTGCCATGACGCATTACGCGTCCAGACAGGGAGGGTTGGGGGTGCAAAAATTTCGAATTTGGGGGACGGAATGTCAATCATCGATCGGAAGGGGTTGATTTCGTGTCACCACTACTTCTAAGGACCTTTACAGTCCTTTCAGCGATTAAGACGTCGTTTCAGCCCTTAAAAAGGGCCTGATTCGAAAAATCATACAAACGGGGGTTGCAGGGGAAGGGGAGGTGACAAAGGCACAGTTCCTTTTTTGAAACGTTAGGGGAAGACCCCCCCATTAGCAGCACTGATAAACATCTCGATTAAAACCTTCCTTAGGGGTGAGTCGAGAAGGGGTGGTTTGGTCCCATGCCAGTTGAGGGTGTTAGGGGGTGTGGACATTGCCGGAGGCCTTAAGAACTTACTGCAATCAGCAACTGAGGACGATGTACAGGTTTTCAGGTGGTTAAACACACCCGGTACCTTCTCAGACGCCCCCAATGGTAGTCCATGTTTAGGGGATGATGAAGGGGGTTGAAAATGCCCAAACGTCAAATGTAACGATTTCAACGTGTTTGTGGAACCTTTAAGAGCAAGACTCATTCATTTTCGACTGCTTTGGCAACCTGCGACAAGTCCTGCAGCGTTTTTCGCAAACTTCAATTTGCGGTTTTCGAAAATGGGCTGGTTTTCGGGGTGCTACCCCGAAACTACTCAAGTTGGGGAGTTGTGCTGAAGCATATGCTTGGTAGGCGTCAGGACAAACGTCATACTGAGATTTCGAGCTTGTAGGTCAACTTTTCAAAATTTGGTGGCCTTTGAAAGAAGTGGTGCTTTAATTTTTTTGAGCAGTATATATCAAACCTCCTTGACTTTCATAGTGATTCAAGGAACAACGAAATTCGACATGCAAGCCACCCTCTGGGTGCAAATTACAAATATTGCACCCGGCACCGAGGCCATACGATATTATTATTATTATTATTATTATTAGTAGTAGTAGTAGTAGTAGTAGTAGTATTACAAGTTTGGTTTAAAAAATTGAAGTAGCCTTTTACGACTTGATTAAAGGTAAGCCTAGTGATAAAGTTGGCAACACCGATTACTTCAAACACTAGCACCAACATGGTGCTAGTGAATACTTCATTTATACCTAGTATCGCTTCCCCATTTCTACTCCAGGCAAATGTCGAGATTGTTCCTAACTTAAGGCCACGACCGCCTCCTTCCCACCAGCATTACAAATTACCACTTCGTTGCACGATGGCTAGCGATCTTGGCTGTCACTGCAGAGACCCGGGTTCTATTCCCTGCTCTGCCAAAAAATGTAATTCTGGTCTGAGGGCGGGAATAGGGTGCACTCAACCTCGTGAGGCAAAGCCCCTAAAGAATCGACGACAACAACAACAACAAATTCTACACACACCGAAGTACACGGGGCTAATTGACCATAATTCGCAAAGCCTCTAAATTAAATAGCAATAACCAGTGGTGGTGTAACTGCGTAAACTACGTCAATGAACCGTTTATTTTGAATTATTATTATTTATTTATTTATTCGTTAATTCCCCATAAGGAGAGCGTTACAACACAATCAATTTTCATGTTTCATTCTGGACCTTTCTTCTTTTTTCCCAAAAACCTCTCATATAGACACTATGTTTCCTCTTTCTCTCTTCTGTCCACCTCTTTGCTGGTTGTCTCTCTTTGGGAGTTTGCTCAAACTTCTGTAGTCTAAGTTTTTCTCTGTATTTGCTCCTGTCTGCGATGTCTTCTGTAGAGATGTTTAGTTTCTTAAGGTCTTCCACGGTTTCCTTTACCCAATTGGATTTTAGTGTGCTATTCGTAACTATGTTAAAAATTTTCTTGGTCAGTCTGTCTTCGGTCATCCTATGTATATGTCCATAAAATTTTGCCCTTCTTTTCCTTATGTTGTTTGTAATCGTCTCTGTCTGTTTGTACAGTTCTATTGTCGGTCTCTTCATCCATATTCCCTCTTTCTGAACTGGCCCGTAGATCTTTCTGAGAATTTTTCTCTCTTGTTTTTCTAATTCCTTGATTTTTGTTCGCCCCTTGATTGCTGTCGTTTCTGAAGCGTATAAGGCCTCTGGTAAGACTACTGTACGGTAGTGTCGTAATTTGGCATTGATGGAAATACTTTTTTTATTGTAGTGGTTCCATGTAAGTCGGTATGCTTTCTGCAATTTAGCGATCCTGTCTTCATTGGATGCCAAGTTCAGTCCTGTTTTCTGTAAAATCTCTCCTAGATATTTGAAACTTTCCACTTGTGTTATTTTTCCATACTTGGTTTCCAGTGGGTGCTTGTCTGTAGATTTTGTGTCCATGAACTGTGTTTTTTCGTATGAGATTTGTAACCCTGTTTTGGCAGAGATTTCATGTAGCGTCTCTAGAGCTTCTTTGGCTTCTTTTCTGTTATTTGTTATAATCGCTACATCATCGGCAAAGGCCAGACACTTAATGTTGACTGTCCTTTTCTGGTGTTTTGCCATTTTTATGCCTTTGACTCCTTTTTCCCATGTCTTGATTATTTTATCCAAAACTGAGTTGAATAGAATGGGTGATAAACCATCACCTTGTCGCACTCCTGTATTAATTTTGAAGGGTTCCGAGATCTCTCCCATGAATTTAACTTTGGGTATTGTATTTGTTAATGTTTCTTGGATTAGTTTTCTGGACTTATTGTCGACCTTCATTTCTTCTAATGTGTTAAAAAGTGTTTCTCTATCTATGGAGTCGTACGCCTTTTTGTAGTCGACGAATGTGATTGCTGTGTTCCTGGTTTTTCTCGTTGCTAGTATTGTTCTCAGGCACCAAATCTGCTCACTGCACGATCTTCCCTTCCTGAACCCTCCTTGGTATTCTCCTATCTGTGGATCTATCTGAGGCTCTATCCGTTTTAACAGGGCTTTGGAGAAAATTTTGTATGCGACGGGTAATAGTGAAATCCCTCTATAATTATTAGGGTTCGTTTTGTCTCCCTTCTTGTGAAGGGGGTGTATTAGAGCTGACTTCCATTCTTCTGGTACCTTCCCTGTTTCCCAGATGTTTTCGATGATTTTGTGTATTTTTGGTGTAACATTTTCGTGGTCTAATTTCCAGATTTCCGAAATCAATCCGTCTTCTCCAGGCGCTCTATTGTTCTTTAGTGATTTTATTATTTCCACGATTTCTTCAAGTGTTGGAGGTTTGGAATCAATGTTAGGTTCTGGCTTTTCGAACTGTAATCTGTGTGTTGGTTTATCACAGTTAAGCAGCGAGTCAAAATATTGTGCCAGTATCGTACAGTTCTTTTTCCGGTCGTTCAGGGACCACGAGCCAATTTCAATGCTTTGTCCTTTGCTGTTCCTTCTTCTTCCTCCAATATTCCTTCATCATCTCACTATGTTTCCTCTTCCTTTCCTCGGACCATTTCGAGCCGGTTTTCTTTCCGTTCCTCCCTTGGAATCCTTCCATTTTTAGCACTTTTTGCCTAAACATATCTCTCTGTGGTGTATCTTCTTCTCTGATATTGTTTCCTTCCAAATCCTTTTTGACTTCTTGTACCCAGGTTGTTGTTGACTTCTTGTTCCACAGGAATGTGAAGATCTGCTTGGTTAACCTACTGTCATCCATCCTGTACAAATGTCCAAAAAATAGCAATCTCCTCTTCCGTATTGTTTCTGATATGGTTTCTATTTTTCGATATATTTCATCATTACTTCCTAATTTCCAGAATTCTGCAGTTTTTTAAGGACCGAGTATTTTGCGTATAATTCTTCTTTCTACTACTTCTAATTTATTCAATTTGTAGTTCAGTACGAGACATTCACTCGCATACAGGAATTCCGGTTTGACTACGGTGTTGTAGTGCTGAATTTTAAGATCTGTAGATAAACACTTTTTGTTGTAGGTATTCCTAGTTATTTCCAACTTTCGTACTCTTTCTTCTACAGCAGATTTTTCCAGACCATTTTCTTAAATAATTTCCCCCAAACATTTGAACTTCCTTACCCTCTTTATTTGACCAATTTCTGTTACTAGGATTTCTGGAGCACTTTTTATGTTTGTCATAAATTTGTTGTTTTTTTTCTACAGAAATTCTTAAACCTGTTTTGTTGGCTATCTCTTCTAAGAGATTGACCTGTACTGCTGCGTTTGCTAGATTTTCAGAAAGTATAGCAAAATCATCTGCAAATGCTAGCTAATTTATTATCATTATTATTATTTATTAAATCGTAAAAATATACACATTTTACAAAATTCAGAAAGTCTGTACATATTTTATGAATTTACTTACAAATCCTACTCATTGGTTTAACCTGTAGAGGCTGTAGATTTACAATTATTATATTATATTATTACAATATGATAAAGACAGGTCGAAATAGGATATCCAATCCATACAGGGCAGGAAAAGCAATCACATATGCCACTAAAAGGTGCAACCTTGTGTGTGGCTTGCTTATCATTGATTACTATGTCTTAAAATTGTATAATGGCTTAGCCGAATAAAACGTTCTATGTAAATGCATTATATACTAAAAAAACGAATAACAAGTAAAATTGGATTTGCGTTTGTATAAACTTGTAGGCTCAACTGATTATATTTTCCATTTTAATTTTCTTTTCTCTGAGAAAATGTTTCATATGTATCTTCAGGTTTGCATGATATCCTTTAAATTCTTTTAATTTAATTGGGAGAATGTTATATAATTTTGGTGATAAATACAGAAAGTTACATTTAGCTATACTTAACTTGGAGTGTTTCTGTGTAATACGTCTGGTTTCATACCCATGACTTACAACTTGAATTCTATTTCTATCTTTAAAAAATGTATTTATATATTTCAAAAGCATACAATTATTTAATGTTGAAGACCCTTGTCTCGGCATACAGTCCCATAGTTGGATACAATCTATCTTTCTTCAACATTATTACCAGTATTAGATTCTGCACTATCTGAATACCTTTTTAGTACCTCCCCAGGCAAGAACAGATACAGTCAGTCTGAGAGATTAGACTTTATATCATTTCAAATGACGCATGCTACAAATGCTACACATGTTAGAAAGGCTCAGGAGGGCTCTTTCGACAGACTCCATTACCCATTAACTTAGGCTTTCAGCGCGGGGAACGGAGAGCGGGAGGTGCACTCTGTTGCATGACGTCACGCACTCGCCGTCTCCCTATCGCATAACGCCAGACCCCAGGAGTAAACTCAGACTCGACAGACTCGATTACCCTTTAACTTAGGCTTCCCGCGCGGGAAGCGGAGAATGGGAGGTGCACTCTGCTGCATGACGTCACGCACTCGCAGTCTCCGTATCGCATAACGTAAACTCAGACTCGGTGCAAATGCACTGAACAACATGATGACGTCATACACGCCGTAACCGTAACGCATAACGGTAGACCAAAGCATGACGACAAGACCATTTGAAATGATAAAACCATATGAAAGAACTGACTGGACTAGAGCATGGTAGATGTCTCTTATTAAGGCTTTCATTGCCCGGAATACTATTAAACATATTCATGCTTTTGGGGTATTGCCGTGTGGAAATAAAATTTAAATTCTAGACGTTAGGAATAGAATTAAAACAACGAGTCATTGTGTATCATTGACGCACATTCTTTGGCCGCATTGTTTTAATTCCATTGATAAAGGAGGCAAGGTTCCTCTCGAAACGTCTAGAATTTAAATTTTATTTCCACACGACAACATCCCAAAAGCATGCATAATTTTAATAATATGTTTTAGATTGTTCTTCTTATTTTACTTGTAAGGAGATGGATTTATTCTTCTTCTATTTATTATTATTCTTTCTTTCTTTCTTTCTTTATTTCTTTCTTCGTTATGTACACGCATATCAAAATCCTCACTGCGCATATCGAAATCTTCACTGCGCACATCAAAATCTTCACCACAAGAAGTTTTCTTGGTATTCAATCATCACTATTCAATAATTACCTGACAGATTATAATGTTTTTATTTTTCCTCGGCCGTCATCTAGAATTTTTTTGGATGATTACCTTGTATTTTTGGTGTCTGAAGGTTCTTATCTTGCATTGGCTTTTCCATTTCATGTCACTATCTATAAATAATCCCAGATATTCAACTGTACCACTTTAGCTATTTTAGGACAGTCACAGTTCTGATTACAGTTCAAAGTGTGGATTTTTAGTTCATTAAAACCATCATAAACTGATTTTAAAATGAATCTTACGAACTTCGATTAATTTATAAACCAATCTTGGGATTGATGGAAAACAACTGGATTATGTACGTCATTACTTACTAATTCGAGAACATTTCTTTATACTCGTGTAAAACGCTTAGTGTTACCTAAACTGAACACTTGCTTAAGTAAAACTATTCATTTTCGAGCATTTGTACATTCATGGGGGCAAATAAAAAGTATGAAATGCTGTCGAGAACAAACAGGAAGACGTGTAGGTTTGCTTTCATTGATTATGTCTCATTTTGCTCCCCGCATAGAGCAAACACAAGAAATCAAAGATAAAACAATCAAATAAAGAAAAACACAAAGCAAAAAGCAAAAGAAAAACAAGAACCAAAGCAGAACACAACAAATACGAACCATAAACAAACAAAAAACAAACAAAAAAAATTAAAAAAATCAAGAGAAAAAACATACACAAAAGCAAAAAGATAAATCAAAACGCCAAAAAGAAACCCAAAGCAGAACACAACAAATGCGAATCTTAAGCAAAAAACACAAAGCAAAAACAAACAAAAGAAGCAAAATTTAAACAATAACAAAAACAAAAGAAAAAACACAATAAAAACAACCACAAAATCAAAAGAAAACACAATAAAAGACAAACCCAAGATCAAAACAGAAAATACAATAAAAATCAAACACAAAATCAAAAGAAAACACAATAAAAGACAAACCCAAGATCAAAACAGAAAACACAATAAAAATCAAACACAAAATCAAAAGAAAACACAATAAAAGACAAACCCAAGATCAAAACAGAAAACACAATAAAAATCAAACACAAAATCAAAAGAAAACACAATCAAAGACAAACCCAAGATCAAAACAGAAAACACAATAAAAATCAAACACAAAATCAAAAGAAAACACAATAAAAGACAAACCCAAGATCAAAACAGAAAACACAATAAAAATCAAACACAAAATCAAAAGAAAACACAATAAAAGACAAACCCAAGATCAAAACAGAAAACACAATAAAATCAACCACAAAATCAAAAGAAAACACAATAAAAGACAAACCCAAGATCAAAACAGAAAACACAATAAAAATCAACCACAAAATCAAAAGAAAACACAATAAAAGACAAACCCAAGATCAAAACAGAAAACACAATAAAAATCAAACACAAAATCAAAACAGAAAGCAATAAAAAATAACCACAAAATCAAAACAGAAAACACAATATAAAACAAGCACAAAATCAAAACAGAAAACACAATAAAAACAAACACACATTCAAAACAGAAAACACAATAAAAACAAACACAAAATCAAAACAGAAAACACAATAAAAACAAACAGAAAACCTAAACTGAAAACAAAAGAGAGAGAAAAAGAACAAAGGAAAACATTTGAAAAGAGAAAAGTACAGACCAAGTAAAATGCTCCTCGTAACTTATTAGTTCAGATTTGACAACGCTCATCCCCCTCCTGACGCAAATTCTAGTTACGCCACTGGCAACAACAACCATTTATAAATAAAGGAGACTAAGATATTCAGAGAAAGAAGAGAATGAACGTCACAATAGCGTCTAAATGAACGCTACTCATTAAGGCCTCTCACCAAACAAAGGCAAGCACTGACTTAGAGAACGTCTTCCTTAAACAGTTATGTAAATAGCGGTTATATATTTATATAAGAACTCCGTTGAGTTTGCCTCACAGGGAAACAATTTATAGGCTAATGTAAAGAGCTTCAAAGCAAGGCGCAGATTACCACCACCAACAAGCTCTTGGCATTATAAGTAAGATTGACAGACAAAAGGATGCGCCTGATCCTCAAAGTTTAATGTAAGGGTTGGTGAAGAGGACATAACCTTCCCCGCAGTTTCCTATGGGCGTTGGTAATCATCATATATATTATTTCAGTAGTATAGATCCCTCCTGCGACGCTCACAAGCGATCGATCGTGACAAATTACAATTCAGATTAAAGAGAATAGACATTATCAGTGACTAATTGCACTCTAATTTCATAAATATCTATCATTTCTTTGAAAAATGACTTTTAAAAAATGTACGAAATGTGCGATTTGCAGATACTGTTGCTGTAGGAAAATACGCTCCATAATTGCTATCCACTTCACATTTTGGGCCTGTGACGCTTGTTTCATGTCATTTTAACATTCTGAGGTCTTTCCTTTATCATTTTGCATAATTTTCAGAAACAGTAAATCAAAGGAATGAATAGGCCTACTGAAATCGTATGATTTCATAAATATTGAATAACCGGTGAGTGTTATGATGATCCAATTTTCAGTGATTGCCTTCTTAAGTTAGGGAACGTAGAACTTGGAATTCTAACTGAAATGTAAATAGTGTTCTATAATCACTTGGTCGAAATAAAAACATAAAAACCTTTCTCCTTAAGTCTCTCATTATAAACCTATTGGGGAAAGTGTGGTTTATGAACATGCGAGTATAATCATAATGGCCAAATCAATCTACTAGTGGTCACCAAAAAAAAGGATACGAGCCTTACAGTAGTCGCATATGATGTGTAACATCTGACATGTTATCCTACCTTGAAGTTGTTACCGTTTTTATTATCCTTGACATTCATCAACACACAAAGAATCTTTTTATTTTGTACACTCTCATGTATGTCTACCCCTTATTATTCCCGTTTTCCAACGGGGTCGGGGATGAGATGCGATGGAAGTCATTGTAGCGGTGTTTTTTTTACGGCCGGATGCCCTTCCTGACGCCAACCTCATGAGAGGAGTTAATGAGAGATGAAATGAATGATGGTGAATGAAACTGGTCAAGGATGTGGAAGGAAGCGGCCGTGGCCTGTCAGAAGGTACCGTCCCAGCATTTGCCTGGTGTTGAAAATGGGAAACCACGGAAAACCATTTCAAGGACAGCCGACGGTGGGGCTCGAACCCACGCGTCTACCGAGTCAGCAGAGAGCTTGGCCCCATGACCTAATGCTGCGGTTTAGCCAGCGTAGCCACTACTGTCGGTTTTTTTACACTCTCATAATACATAACAATTCCAAGACTCTCTTTTTTTTTCTTCACTGCCTACTTGATATTTCTACTCTCGCACTGCCTTATTGATACTCTGCTGTTACATCACTCTCCTCCCAGTAACTAAATTACGTTAACAGAGACAGACTTTTTTTTCTTCACTGCCTACTTGATATTTCTACTCTCGCACTGCCTTCTTGATACTCTGCTGTTACAAAGTAATCCGTATGTGATAAACATTCCACATGGTATCACTGCCAGTTGGATCACATCCCTTACTCACTTCCGTCCCATTTTTCAAAATCACTCCCACAAAAATATCCAGCAACCGAGTGGAAAGATGTTACACATCTAAAAAAAACATTAAATAGACAAAAGAGTGTTGTTTTATGATAAATATTTATTTTTGGTTAGGCGACTTCGGTGGCGTAGTTGGTATCATGTTGAGCTTCTATGCCCAAGATCGCGGGTCCATACACGACCGAAGTCTTCAGATCTTTTAAAAGTGTTAAAAATACCTCAGTATTCCTTCGGAGGGGAAGTAAAGCCGGCGGACTCATGTCATAGATTTATGGCATGTAAACGAAACCTTCCACTGACTACAATTGTGTCAAGCTAAATTTGTAGGTTAGATTTCATTAACGCTCTCCAAGTTCCAACGTTCGCCGCAAGGCACCGGTTGTGGTGGCATCTAGTAGCCAAGTTCACAGCTAGGTGTCGTAGCAATGGTAGGAACTATTTGAAATTGATCGTTTGCAGTCCTTACCTGAATTACAGATAACATACACTAATACAGCCATCACAATTAACACCGGTTATCAGATAGATTCTACACACACCCAAAGTACCGCGTTTTCGCAGTCCCTAAACTGAGTAACCATCTTTCAGGTTTTGGGCTCAATTTGTGTTGACCGACTGAAAATATTTCTTTAATAGAACTATTCAACACTCAAAGATGGCTTCCATCGCTTCAATTACCGATGTTTAGGAAAGCTTACTCCGTATAACCGAGATACAGCTAGGACGAAGATAAAGCTTGAGTGAAGAAAGGGTGAACAATATGGCAACACTGTTTGTATTATTCCCGTTTCCGACGGCGTGGGGGGGGGGGATGCGATCAAATTCTATGTGGCGGATGTTTTACGGCCGAATGCCCTTCCTGGCGCTAACGTCATGTGAGGAGTTAATGAGATGGTTGGTTGGTTCCTCAGTTTAGGGGCTGCGACAACGCGGTCATGTAACCCCGTGTACTTTGGGTGTGTGTATAATCTCTCTGATAACCGGTGTTAATTGTGATGGCTGTATTAGTGTGTGTGTCTGTGTTTTAATTCAAGTAAGGACTGCAGCTTTGAATTTTTCAAATAGTTCCTACTTTTGCCACCAAACGCCACCGTCAACGACTACTAGGCCTAGTTCAGAGCTTAGCTACTAGACGCCACCGCAGTCGGCTCTTGGCAACGAACGTAGAAACCTAAGAGCGTTGTTTACATTCTTAACCTATACAATTTAGCTTCACACAGGTGTAATTAGTGGAAGGTTCTTTAACATGCCATAAATCTATGACATGGGACCGCCGGCTTTATTTCCCCTCTGAAGGAAGGCATACTGAGGGACTTTTAACGCTCTTAAAAAATCCGACGGTTTCGGCCGGGTTTGAACCCACGATCTTGGGCATAGAAGCTCAGCATGCTACCGACTACGCCACCGAAGCCGCGAGTTAATGAGAGATGAAATGAATGAAGATGAATGAAACTGGGCAAGGACGTGGAAGGAAGCGACTGTGGCTTGTCAGAAGGTACCATCCCAGCATTTGCCTGAAGTTGAAACTGGGGGGAAGCCACGGAAATTCATTTCAAAAATGGCCAACAGTGGGGCTCGAACCTATGTCTACCGAGTCTGCAGAGAGCATGGCCCCATGGCCTAGCACTACGCTTTAGCGAGCGTAGATACCGCTGTCGGTATGGCAACACTGTTTATCGTCTCGTTAAGACAGAAGACTAAGCTTCAGTGACAGGCTTTTTAAAGTTCTACCAACTTAAGAGCGGTCGGTCAACCACTGGAAGTTGGCGTCAACTTCTATTTAGCTTATCCCACAACAACTGACGTCATCGGGGATGACGTGCTGTGGCGTCAACATGCCAAGTTACAGCAATCAAAAGTTCAGACAAAGAGAACCGAACCCAGGGTGAATGTTAGTGAGAGCTGATACAAAACCATACAATAGGGGAATGATAATAGTCCAAAAATAAATATTGCTAGTCGAAGGAACAATAACGTTTCCAAAGAGCTGTTATTTATTTATTTATTTATCGTATGGATTTTAGTGCCGGGACTGTCCGAGGACATGTTCGGCTCGCCAGAGGCTGTATGTAGCTCCTTGCGTATACCCATAGGGTGAGATACAAGTTCCGCTCAATTTCAATTAGTTCCAACTTCTGCTACCACTGATACCTAGTGGTGAACGTTGGAACTTTAATAGAGCGTTCCAACTAAATCTAACCTAGATATTTAGCTTCACAGAAGTTTATGCTGTGGAAGGATCTTTTACATGCCATAAATCTATGACATGGGACCGCCGCGCCGGCTTTACTTCCCCTCCGAAGGAAGGCATGCTGAAGGATATTAACGCTCTTAAAAAATCCGACAACTTTGGCCGGGTTTGAACCCGCGATCTTGAGCATGCAGTTCAGCATGCTACCAACTATGCCACCGAAGCCGCACCAACACCCCATGGGTGTCTGCATAGGTGCAGCTACAAACTCTCGCGAGCCTAACATGTCCTCGGACACTCCCGGCACTAACATCCATGCGCTAAATAAAAATCAAATAGACTCGCTCGGGACGCGCACCCATGCCCACTCTCTTGATAACCAGGTACCGGTAATATTCGGCTTTTGCGTCATTTTTTTGACTTGCACTAATGTGTAAGAAATCTATTAAAATCAGTCAATTACAGTGCTCTATTTCGATATCAAAGCACCTTGAGCTCTTACCACGCCTTCCTTTTCCCTAATTACAACTCTTACTGTCCATTTCTTGTATTTTTTCAGTCGATTAAAGAGCTAATTTTTACAATTTGTGCTTTTTTTTTACATGTTTCGCAGTTATTTTCCACACTTTATGAACAGTTACAGGCTCCAAACCTGGCAGGCATATCGAACGTGGTTAGCTCTACAACTTTGGTTATATGACATTGTGTCGTACCTCCAACGATTACGCCTCAGATGGCCATGAAAGCATACATTTTGGGGTCCTCTTTTGCACATTTCAGCACATTCTTTCCGTTTTTCCATACTTGTATGACCGCATCCATGATCGTGAAATTTGGCATGCAGTTTGCCACATACAACTCTCACATGCATGACTAATTTCACGATCCTAGCCGCCCCGTAAGTGGGTCAAAGAGGTAAGGAATGTGTGAGGAATGTACAAATCTTATACCCCTGTTTATTTATAGAGGTGGTTTGTGGGGTCTGAAACAAGGCGTGATTTTGAGTGTAATTTTATACTCTTTGAGCTGGTTATTGTATGTGAATTTTCGGATCTTCACGCTGTTTTACAATGTTATGATGTTTTCTTGTTCTTAATAAATTTGTTTTTTGTTAAATGAATATTTCTGTTTGCCAATATTGATCTACTCTTTGTCGTTTTTTAGGATGATCAGCAACCCATATTCGCAGACGAATGTGTCGAATTCTACCGGCTGTCACATTAGTTTATTTAGTTTTCTTAATTAATCTTACTGATGAATTTGGCTAACTTATTTCAATAAAGTTGGTATTTTGGCTTTCACAGCCAATGAAACCCCGCACAAGACACGACGTAAACCTAGAAAAGTTGCTGAGTTTTAATTCCTTAGCCCTGAAATTCAATATTCAATCGTTTTTGAAGCCTTTGTAGAGAGGTGAAAGACTGATTGAGCGTTTAGCTGTCGCAGTAAAGCACCGGAGGTACTCTAGATAAGAATTTAGGTAGCGCGCAGTCTTTGGGGTTGCGTAAAAGGATAACAAAAACTCGCTGACGAGCCATCTCGGAGTTGCTAGGCGAAACCTCACACAAGACATGGCATAAGCTTAGAAAATTTGCTGTGTTTAAAACTGATTTTGTTATTATTACTTGGAATGATTAAAGTTTGTTTTGTTCCTGTTACTCTTTATCATGACATGATAGTTTCCGCAATATTACTTAGTGCGGATATGACAATTGCTACCAAGTTTGATGAATTCTTAGCGTACTATTTATAAGTTTAAATATAGTATGAAGACGTTGAACGATAGGTGTTCAATATTTAAGAAAGGTTATTTTAAATTTACTACATAGAAGCTGATGTTTATTTCCAATATACAGTATAAACGCACGTTCCTACCTCTGATTAATAATTGGGTGAGTGAAAATGCATGTAGTCTACACAAATGCTTTGGCTGGAAATTAAACTCCTCCGTCAGTCTTGGTGAGAAACAAGTAGCGTGACTACAGCACCAACACGGCCCCTTTTTTTATTAGTGTAATAATGATAATAATAACAATAAAATGATAATGTGAAAAATATTATTAATAATTATCAAAACTGAAAGACAAATTATATTTACTAACCACGTAAAGAACTAAACGACAAAAGAAAATGAAAAATGGAATTAAGGACATGTGGATAAAATCCAAAAAATTGACACGCGACAAATGTGTGGGACTTTGTACACTGAAGACACTATAAACTTATGGAACAATTATTACAAAATCGAACAAAAATTACATTCGGCTCATTGGTTCAACTTATTTTGATAGGTGACTTCCACTAATCGACAAAAAACGTACATCAAAGGAAAATGTGCATGCAGAATATTCATCAATATATATTTTTTACAAATTCAAAGAAAAAAAGATCAGAATGATATGTTTTAAACACCTCGTCCATTTACTGATCCTAAAAACGCCCGGTTTGTCAAGTGCACCGGGAGGAAAGCGAGTCTATATACAGGGTGAATGTAAAATGCCGCACTTGGAGGTCGGCATGCGGTTCCTCGTCGAAATTCACGACAAAAGTTTATCTTGCAAAACCTAGTCCTGCCAATAGGTTTAACAGAAATGCGTGTTAAGAAACGTGGCTCTGACAACGCTGTAATTGCATGCCGCGTGACCAAAAACTGGTCGCAGGAACTCGGCACTCTGCCGGAGCTGTCTCATTAGCTCAGTGAGAAGAGGTAATGCCATAAATGCCGGTCGTGCGGACGCGGCGATGTTCGAGTCGCGTTCGAGCCTTTTTTTTTCAGATAATGTATCAAATTGCAGCCAATGTACACCTCCACTATGCAATACACTATGTCTTACCGTTAAGTTACCTGTATTTAATCATTCAAACATAACATGAACTTCTTACAGATGTAAACGACCCCTTGTTTCGTCCATGGCACAAATAAAGCCAATAGAACATAATAGTGGATACATTAACATCGTCTCTATCCAATGCGGTACAAAGAAGCACAATCCTGTAGGTAGTCTACACTAGATTGCCCATTATGCTACGCACCATAATTCCATAGTGTACGTTTGACGTCCAGTCTTATCTTCACAGAGTCGGTACGTACACTTACGTGCAACGCCTTCACTTCACAGCAGATGTTCAAAGCGACCTCCTTGCATTTACAAACACTTCGCCACTCGTTGGAGCATACTTTGCCGGGCCCTATGCAACACACCTGCATCCATCATTGCCGATGCAGCATGCACGCGAGCTATTAGGTCTTAAACATCCATGGGGGGAGTACTATAAACTTGTTCCTTCAAGTGTCCCCACAAATTAAAATCTAGTGGATTAAGGTCCGTGGAACGTGGCGGCCAGGACATTGGACCTCCACGACCAATCCATTTCCCTGAACAGAGCAAACAGTTACGCACAGTTATTCCAAAGTGTGGCGGTGCAACATCATGCTGAAACCATAGCTGTCGCCGAACACCAAGTGGAACGTACGATAGAGGGGGGTAATAAACTTGTCTGGCAATATATAAGGGCCTAAGAGCACTCCTCCCACGATTCTAACCCACAGGCTTATGCCAAAGCGTGCCTGAAAGCCACGTTCACGGGTGACATGTGGGTTGCGGTCAGACCAATAATGACTGTTGTGATGGTTGAAAATACCTTCCCGAGTGAAGCTACATTCGTCACTTCATAGCACATTATTTATAAAATATTCGTTATCTTTAACTTATTGCAAATGCAATTCACAGAACTGTACTCGTTGAATGTGGTCTTCTCGCCGCTGGTGTTGAGTTAACGTGTAAAGATATGGATTCAGTTCTTCGTCGTGCAGCACGTCAACAACCAGTGTTGGAGATACCTGGAACTGCCTTGCAGTATCACGGGTACTTCGCCGAGGTGATTGGTGAACGGTTTCAAGAATTGCGTCCTCCGTTTGTGGAGTAGGCTACGTCTAGTCCTTGGACGACCTCTGTCCACTACTTGTGGGCGAAGATTACTGGTTTGCCACAGGCGTTGCTCAAGGCGACGAAAAACATTCTTATCGGGATGGCACCTTTGAAGGTACCGTGCCGCATACTCACGAGCAGCACCCAACACTAAAAGCAAATCGACGTATTCACCATTTGTGAACTCCTTCATGAAGCCACCCTACATGAACTTGAAAGGACCAGTTATGGTTGTGCAATGCGTCGTTAGTCGACTCATGCATGCCGTTTAATGGATCACACTGTGCGTTCTTTTTTCCGTTATCGTTTTACGGACTAAGCGAGGGATCCCACCATTACCGCCACTGAGGGCAGTGTCCTGGAGCTTGGGACTCCCGAAGTGCGAAACCATGGAAAACCACTTCGAAGATGGCTGAGGTGGGAATCAAGCCCCCTCTACTCATTTGGACCACCCGTGGCTGAGTAGACCTCGTACCAGTCCTCAGACCACTTTTCAAATTTCGTGGCAGAGCCAGGAATCGAACCGCGGACCTCCGGGGTGGGAGCTAATCACGCTGACCACTACGCAACGGAGGTGACTCACACTGTCATGTGACAAAATGATGTCATGCTTACAAACGTAGTTAAACAACGGGAACGTACGTAACACGCAAAAAAAAAGTACTTACGTAGATTCGAACCGTAGCTCGATGGTGCATGTGGGTTTGATAACCCAACAGTCTGAGCTGCGACGAATAGTACGGCATTGCGGGATGATACACATTTCTCTGTACATTCCGATGCGCATCAGTATGTGACAGTGTTGCCAGCTCCTCGCTTTCATACTTGTGGTTTTAAACAGCACCCGATCCGATTTTGCTATTGAAACTTTTGTCTTGCAATTGGATGAGGAATCGCATGCCAACCTCCAAGTGCGGCATTTTACGTTCACCCTGTATATAAAACTCAATGTTGGTTTGTCTGTTTGATTGTCTGTCTGTTATTCATACTAATCTACACCGTTTCACCGATCTGAACTAAAATTTGTATACGTACCCTTTGCAACCCGACGAGTAACACTGCCTACTTTAAATTTCGGACAGACCACTCCATTCCTTGCATTTAGGCCCTTTGGCACAAATCTACACCCATTCACCGATCGGAACCAAATTTTGTATACTTACCCTTTGAAACCCTGCGAGTAACACTGTCTACATGAAATTTCGGACAGACTACTCCATTCCCTGAATTTAGGCCCTTTGGCACAAATCTACACCGTTTCACCGATCTGAACCAAATTTCACATACTTACCCTTTGGAACCCGACGAGTGACACTGTCTGCTTGAAATTTCGAACAGACCACTCCATTCCCTGCATTTAGGCCATTTATCACAAATCTACACCGTTCCTCCTAATTGCACCAAATTTTACTTACACTTTGAAACCCTACTGGTAACACTGTCCACTTGATATTTTGGACAACGGTCTCCATTCCCTTCATTTAGATCAGTGGTTATTAACCGGTGGTCCGCGAGTGCCTCGGGAGTGGTCCGCGGGAGAAAAGGGTCCACCAGCACGTATAAAAAAGTGGCCAATAAATAGGGGTTTCGAAAACGATGTGCGTTGAACGAGAATCGTTCGAATGTATTCGCGGCGATGACAGATTCTGAATTGAAATGTATTTAAAATAAGTGTTATTGAGGAAGAGGGGGGGGGGGTCCGTACATGATTCAATTTCAGTCTGAGTGGTCCGCATACTTCTACGGGTTCAGAACCACTGATTTAGAATAACAAACAAACTGAACTTGAAAACCACGTATTAAGGCCCTTGAACCATTCATATTCGTAGTAGTGTAACAGTAAGAGTATTTTAATAAGTCCATTGTTGACTGGCAATTCGGGCTGCATCACATCACCTGAATGTTACGTCCATTATACCGTACTACGTAAATTATCACCCCCACTACCACCACAAAGAGTTATAATGTTACATTTGTTTTTTCTGTTAGTTTATGTATAATGTGCCAGTTCTGTAACTTAGTAGTATTCATTATCACCTATAAAACATATAAATCCACCGGGCGAAGCCGGGCACTACTGATAGTTGTTAATATTATGAATAATAAAAATATCGTTACAATGCACACTGTTTACAAAATTCAGAAAGACTGTACACATTTTATGAATTTCCTTTCAATTCCTATTCATTTGTTTAACCTGTAAATTGACAATTATTATTGAATTACAGTACCGGTATTACAATAATGTGACAAATGGTCTTTCCCTATTTAAGTAAGGAGTCAATTTTATAGAAGTCGACGCTTATGTTCATAAATCTAGTTTCACGCGAGCGATTCTATTTACCAATGAACCAGTGTTGGAATGCAGCTGTGTTCTGTTTGTGGGTTTAATTCTGTAGGCAATATGTTTGCAACGTATCAGATAATACCAACCCAACAGCTATAAAAACCCAAATGAATGCATGGGCACATTTTGTTGCTTAAGCCCGAATGTCAGCTGGTTGTCCTTTGTGGGTTTAAGGGCTTTGTTTTAATTCACATCCCCTTTAGTATTCATTTCTGAGCCCAAGTCATATGAATGAATGAATGAATTTAATATTGTATAGGCTATGCATTCGAATACTCCGAGCGCTCCAAATGAAGCATGTGTTTATTTATAATTTACACTCGCTGGCTTCACGCAGATGAACAAAACTAGTCGATCTTCAAATATCAGAGGCATCAAAACATTCGCAATTTAAAAATAGAAGCTTAAACGTTGTGTTTGATTCTGGTGAGAATGTAACTGTCAAAAGCATTGAGGGTAGACTCTTTCCTATTATGTTTAATGAAACAGATGAACTCTTTAACCATACGTTATTTTTTTATTTATTTACAACAGAGCTCATTGTACGCCTCAATAACAGTGCACCTACACAGTAAAATACAGTTCCAGGTATTTCTACATTATAAAGTAGTAATAACTAAATGCAATTCTTATCCCTGGGAAGCTCACACACATGTCTAAATGCATCGTAGTAAAAGCAAATTCTAAATCATATCACTGGGAAGTTCACACACATTTCTAAATGCATCGTAGTAAAAGCTAAATCTAAATCTTATCACTGGGAAGTTCACACACATATCTAAATGCATCGCTGTAAAAGCTAAATGTAAATATGAAAGTTAATCTAAATTTGATCTAAAGTTAAAAATAAATATTTTTCGAAATTAATTATTACATAGAAACTTAATAACTTAAATAACTAGAGAACAGGCCTATCTAAATATATATATTGTTGGTTCTGTCTTGTGTGATAGATAATTTATGTTTCAAATTTGAATTCAGCGACTGGATTATAATTTCCAAAACGGTCTAATTGAGAGACAGAAATCTAGTTCCCAGTTTACACGAACTGCATCGTTGTAAATACTGCAAAGCCTCCATATAGGTGAATTATTATGCGATGTACTTTTTGTATGTTACACGAGTGGCTAATATCAAAGATGGACATCTGTAAAAAATTCGAAATTTAGTTAGCAGTGGATTCCTATAGGATTTTGTCTGCTCTTTTCAATTATGAAATTAGTTTCTGTCAAAAACGGATGTAAACATGTAATTCTGGCTTCAAAGTAGATGCTTAGTTTCAAAAACGGACTCCTGCTTTGGAGGTTGCTTTCATAAACGGACACCTACCAATCGCCCAATGGGAAAGCCAGATTCTGATCATGTGACAGAGCAATGGCAGCCATTGTTTGATACGTTCAATGAGGTGCTGTGTACTGCTTCTTTTCTTGTGTTACTTTTATTTAGACTGTTGATAAAATTAATACTGTACAATTTTGGAAGTGAAAAAGTTGGTGTCATTAAGACAAACATATCAGTGAGTGATGTGAGTACAAGAAAGAGGAAGAGTAATCCACAAAATTGGAAACGAAACATCGAGAAGCGTCAAAGGTAAGCATAACCTCTCATCTAGGATTGTACATTATTTTATGTCAAACCAAACAAAATAATCTAACGTGAGGTCAAAGTTTGATGTCAGATATGTTAGAATTATTTACAACAAATAATGTAATACAAGTTTTAACTACTAAGGTGGCAATAATGGCATACATATTGGACTTCAAATTAGGCTGTATAAACTCTAGTGTCAGAGGTTACTCGTGAAGGTGAAAGTACTGAATCAGTCATTTGGTAAAATTTTTCTTGTTCCGTGTGTCCAGGTACTGTGATAAAGGCCTTCCTCGGTATCCTACATGCAATCACAGAATTGGGTATCAGTGCTCACTTCTAAAAATGTGTGAAATCAAGGAGTTCCACGCAGCCTTTTACTCTTCCCCAGAAAAAAGTCAACAAGATGCATTCCTACTGAAATATTGTCGTGCTGAACCACCCAACCCGAAAAGGAAGAAGCAAGTTCCAATAAAAGGGAAAGCCACAACCTTTCAGTATACAATCGTTACGCAGGCTGGTAATCATCTCAAAGTGTGTAGAGACACTTTCCTAAAGGTTTTAAATATCACAAACATAGAATTGTTGGACTTTTTAAGAGATTCAAGAACGGCATCTCTCATATCCCAATAGAAACTCGTGGTGGAAATCACAAAGAAACTAAGTTTGCTGCAAAAAGAGAAGCAGCCATGAACTTCATACGTAGTTTGAAAGCTAACGAGTCACATTATTCTAGACAACATTCATCTCGTGTTTATCTACCATCAGAATTGAATATTGCTAAACATTGGAGAATGTTCAATGCTGGTAAAACCAATTCTGAGAGGGTTACTCAGGTTTTTTAGGAAGATATTCTGCACAAAATTCAACATTGGTTTCTCTTGGCCCAGTATGGACGGGTGTGGCACTTGCATCGAACTGGATAACTGCATCCAAATAGAGACAAGTGAAACAGTGAAAGCAACCCTCAAACTGAAACTGGATTTACACCAAAGACAGGCTCAAGCCTTTTTCCAACATTTGCGTGAAAAGCCATCAAATTGTTTTCTCTTATGCTTTGACTGCCAGAAGAACCTTGTTCTTCCGAAAGTGACCAACCAATCTGCCTATTATTCCAGGCAGATTTATTGTTACAACCTTTCTGTGGTCAGAGTTTGTCAACTGACTTCCTGAATCCTAGTACTGTCTCCATCTATTCTTGGATGGAAGACGAAGCTAAGAAATCCTCTGATGAGGTTGCTTTTATTGTTTATACTGAAATGAAATCAGTAGATCTCTCTGGGTTTGATTAAATTCGTTTGGTGGCAGATGGTTGCGCAGGACAAAATAAGAATGTCAACATGTTAACCATGTGCTGCAAGTTCCTTGCCAACTGTGAATCTAAAACATCAAGAAAATTGAAATGGTATTCCCCGTTACAGGACACTCGTACCTGCATTCGGACAGAGTGTTTGGTGTCATAGAGAAAAAACTGGAAAAAAATACAATTGTGAAGAAAGAAGAATATCATGAAGTCTTCAAGAATGTGGGAACACTGAAGTTGATTGGAAGAGATTGGGTGCCATTTGACTGGAAAGCTGGCTTACAATGTTAATACTGCAGCAGAAAGGCCAATCTGCAAGTCCAGTTGCAAATCTGAACATATCAACCCAAAGGAAAAATCCTTTCCACTCAAAGCTGAAAAAATGAAGGATGTGGATAAATTGATACAAATACATTTTGGGGAACACTGGAGGAAGAATTCCAGTTTGGACTGGTACAAAACCTTATTGGAAACAATGCCTCGCCAATCTCAGGATGGTATACCAGAAGATAACAATGACGACCAATGTGAATGTGAAACCCATGGTGATGATTCTGCTGGCGACCTTGTGTTAGTGTCAATTTAAAAACACGTGACAACTCATTGAATTTCTTGTTACTGATGCAATATAGATATAAGTTGTGGTGTTTGAAGCCATATTTTCAGTGTTGCCTTAGTAAACAAGAGTTTAGTGCTTTTCAGTCGGTCAACACGAATGTACCCAAAAGAGATGGGTTATGCCCTAATCCTGAAATAAATTACATGAGATTAATAAAACACTAGGATGACCAGTTTCGATCGTCAAGCGATCATCATCAGATCCATTACACTTAGGCTACAAAATCTATGTTTGAAATACAGGTGAAAATATTTACAATATGTACAATTATTTAGTTGTAGTATTGGTACTGCAACTGTCAGTGTATGCTAAATGCAGTATATATGTTAGGTGAAATGCTAAATGGTGATAGCTATCCGGAGATTGTACTTTAGAGAGATTATATGGTTGTAAACTATGGTTAAACTATAAAGTTTTAGGCTAACTACTTATCTGATTGTCTTCCGTACTACAGCCACTCGCAGTTTTCGTGCTCACTGGAACTCACTGTGCGGTCGACTGCGGTGGTTATCTTAACGACTGGTTTTTCCCTGCCTTCTCCCCCCTGTCCCTACGTGCTGTGGGGAGTGATAGCGATGTGTTTATGTGAGGTGTAGCCAACCTAGATAAGATGTATGTTATTGAATGAGGTGGGTCTACAACTATTAAAGACCGTGGATTAGCCCTCGTCACGCGTGGAGCATAACCCATTTGAACTAAGCGTTGATGGTCTTATGAGGACGTCCCGGCACCCTTAATACTGCCGCGAATATGGGCCTTGGTTTATTGCAGAAGAAAAGTACATCGTACACCTGATCCAGATAACATTTACCTATTAAAAAACCCTAAATTCCCCCCCCCCCCTTTTTATCTAGCTTGGTTTTGTCGCCAAATTGTGTTTTGTTTCCGACAGGGTGTGTTTTTTAGTAGCGTGAAGAGGGGTGAGCTCTCCATGAACGTGTGTTATTTAGATTGTTGGGATTGTTTCGTTTGGCTAGGTGTATCTAATTGCTTCCTTTATGTCAAGAGCTCTGCCTTTCGATTCGTGATGGATTATTTTAAGGTCCGACTATATGTTGGTAAAGCTGTGCCCTGCGTCACACATATGTTCGCACACGGCTGAATGTGTTCCGTATCTTATCGCATTCCTATGTTCATTATAACGTGTGTCTACTCGCCTTCCACTCTGCCCGATGTAATTAGCTTGACAATCGGTGTCTTGGCACGTTATAGATTATACCCCTGACCTTGAATACGGGTCACGTTTATTTAGATTACTATTTAGGAGGTGCCTAGCGGTTGTGTTTTTCGTCGTGAAAGCTATCTTTATGACTTGTTTTTTGAATAGGTTAGTGATTTTATATGTATTCGCATTCACATAGTTGAAACGCGCAAATTTTTTCTCATTACTGTCGGGTATGGGAATCGTTTTATCTTTATTTTTATGTTTGGCTATAATTTGATTTATTTTGCTTGGCGAGAAGTTGTTTTCCTTTGCTATTTGCATAATAGTTCTTATTTCCTTATTATAGTTGTCTTTTGACATGGGTATGTTTAAAGCCCTGTGCGCCATTGAATTGAAACCCGCTAGTTTGTGCGTACTGGGGTGATTAGACTGATTGTCGATTGCATGCGAGGTTTGTGTTGCTTTCCGGAATATGGAATATGAAAGGTCGTTGTCTTTATGTTCAATAGTTATATCGAGATAATTTATTTTCCGGTCTATTTCGGATTCCTTAGTGAATTTGATAGAGTGGTGAAGGCTATTAATTGATTGGAGAATTGTTTCTTCGCTTGTTAGTTCAGTATCGTAGATGCAAATTACATCATCTACGTATCTTTTCCATATTACTATTCCCTTTGTTGAAGTCTTTTCTAAGAACGCATTTTCTAGTGTATTGATGAAGATGTCAGCGATTAACCCACTTAGTGGCGATCCCTTTGCTAGGCCTTCTCTCTGTGTGTATATTTTATTGTCGAATTGAAACACGTTTTGGGTGAGAACGACCCTCAGTAATCTCACAATCTCTTCAATTTCTTTTACCGAATTGTGGGATTTTAAGTTGTTTTCGATAGTGTTGATTGCTTCAATAATCGGAATATTGGTGTACATGTTAGTTACGTCGAAGGATACTAGCCTGAAGCTAGGTTTCATTTGTAGGGTGTTCAATGCTGTTACTAGTTCTGTTGTGTTCTTTATAGAGTTGTTTTTGTCGTTGGAAAGACGGCATTTTAAGATTTTTAGTAACTCTTTGCTGATTTTGTAATTAGGGGCATTCCTACAATTGACTATTGGTCTCATTGGGCATTCCTTTTTGTGTATTTTTGGTTGTCCCCTCAATGACGGTATTTTCGGGTTCATGTTTATTAGTTTTGATTTTTCGGCTTTGGTCAGTATGTATTCTGTTTCTTTTAGCGCACTTTTTATTTGTTTTTGGAATTTGTTGGTGGGGTCTTTTGTTAATTCCTTGATTTCGTTGTTGTTTAGGAATTCGACTGTTTTTTCAATGTATTCTGTTTTGTTCAAAATTACTGTAGTGTTTCCCTTATCTGCTTTTGTGATGATTAAGTCATGTTCTTTTATTTTTTGTTTCAACGACTTTATTTCTTTGAGTTGTTTGTTGTTTTGAATGTTATTGTTATCGCCCTCTCGTTTGAGGATTTTTTTGGCTTCGTTGGTGGCGAGATTTTTGGTTAATTCCCTGTCTTCTGCTGGGAGCTTGTGACTGGCTATCTCAATATCTGTGACTAACTGTTTTATATTGTGGTTCGTGTGTGCGTCTGTGCAGTTGTATTTCAAACCTTTGTCTAACATATTCATTTCACCTTGAGAAAAGGTTACGTTCGTTCTGTTGTTTACTCTGTTGTGGAAATTGAATTCATTGTTATTCGTGTGTTGTTCGTTAGATTGATGGTTCTGTGTTTCTCCTAGTTTTCTTAATTTATTTTCTAGCGTTTCATGCTTCCTCGTTGCTCTGATTTTGATGGTGTCATGTAGGTGCTCGGTGAAGCTGTCCCATTGGGCTGCGTGCCAGAAATTACTTAGTTGCAATTGAATGTCGTATAATTGTTGGTTAATTTTTGGCTTTCTTATGTATTGTGCCCTTCAATCAAGAAATATGTAAATCACAGTATGCCAGCAATGCTCAAATCGGGATTTTCGGGGTTATGGTATGTTCTCCCACTCTGTGACTTACACATTTTGGATTAAATAGAGGATACACTTCCAAATTAAAAACAAATTCAACTCCTATTTTAACACATTTTATTAACCAAAATTATGGCGCTAAAAACAAATAAAACAAATAAACTATTGACCAAATCTTTCTAAACTCGTTCAAAGTGAACAAGGAAGGTATAAAAATTAAACAAACATTATGTTAAAACAAATGGTTTCCTTCAAACCAACCAACTTATAATTCTTTTCACTTCCATAAAGTATTCCTTTTAAAAGTTCAATCTAATTACGAGCTCCACTGGCTCGATACTTTCCAATAAGAACGGTGTCATTCATTTACTCACCTCAATATTTATCTTATGAATTTCTTATAATTAGAACAATATATAATCGTCTTTACAGTATATGTTATTCCTTTGCTTAAAATTCTGGGCATTCAACAATGTTCTCAACGTTACCATCTCTCTCAAGACAACAAATTCACTACAGTGATCGGGAAAATACCTGTGTACTCCAGAGTTACCGAAGACTACTCGACTACCCGTAACGATAATCACTATACTTTAAGAACATGTATTCATATCATGTCTTCATTCCTTACAAAAGCTCAAAAGCTATTTCTTTCATATAATTGAAATTAATCTTCATTTATATACTTTTCATTATTATTATTATTATTACGCTTGCTTTTACAATATTTATCAAATATACTGATATTTTATTTCATACTTTTCCTCTGAAGGATTTATTTATTTCACATAATTATTTTATAATTTCTCAATTCCTATTTGTTCAGATCACGCTCTTATTCTGTTATCTGTTACTCAACAACATCCCTATTTCTCAAACTCCGGTGGATTGTACACAAACTCTTTCCCCACACCAAAACATAATGAAAATGATTACTCACATGTTCAGACGGTCCAATTCCGTAACTCCCAACGACGTTTCATTTTTGCCCACTATTTGTGTTTACTCCATTTTTCACAAATTCATTTAACATATTGACATATCTTGACACACATATAACTCAAATATATTAAACACTGGTGACATTTTAAATACACTGGTGTATTCTTCTATAATACACAATAAAAATCACTAAAAAATATTACTCTTTAACACATTTTTTTTAATATATTTACACTTCACAGATTCTAATCACTAAGGCTCTATTAAACCTTTCACACGTGATTTCTTGACCTCCCGTCTCCAAGGGTGAAATTCGTAAATGTCGGCTTCCTCTCTAACCAATATGAAAGTCTCGAACCATCTACTACTTCCTTGGAATAGTACTCCTTCAATTTCGACTTCCTGACGATCAGCTATTATTATTAGCTCGAACTGCTTCTTTCTAGACCCTATTTGTTGTCTAGTACAAGTCTGTCTTGTCCATGGTCCCCCAGATAATCTATCGGTGACCTATTGATTTCTAGCAACTAATACTCCTCATAACTTAGTGCTTTTTATAGTTCATTGGTTTCCTTGCCTCGATGTCCAGAATTTACTTCTCCTTTCCGCTTATTCTGTCCTCGAGTTCCTATTTTTCAGAACCCTATGCGAACCTTATTTTTGGTCCTACCCTGATCGGATTCTTATACGTTGATAGAATGTTTATCTCGCTTTTACGGTACTTCAAAACTGCTACGATACTTTCGGTCGTTTACTTGGGCTGTATTTTTGAAGACCTATCGCCGGTTCTCTAAGTTTGCAGCCTATTCTGACTGTAATTCCTGAACTTTTCACTGTAAAATTTATACTGACGGAACTAAATCCTGTAATTAGGATTTTCCTAATTCTCCACACGGCGATACTTTGATAATACTTATCGGCCACTCCTTACGGATGCACGTTGGTTATCGATACGGCGACGCCCTCTGGCTGTCGGCTACTGGCTATATGATGTGATACAGCGTTTCCCCTCAAGGAATGCATGTAGACTGCATGACGTGATGTAGCATCTCCCCTCAAAGAGTCTGTCGTGAACTGCATTTACTGCTTATACTTGTTGTACGGTATGACCTCCCCTGAGGTTCATACGTTTGAATACTGCGTGATGGAGCTTCACGTCCCCTGGACGGAATAATACTGCATATGGTGATGTTCCAACGTCACGCCCCCCTGGGCTGACTGATACTGCATGATTGGTCTGGCTTGGCCTGGACTTTTATACTATTTAGTCCAAAAAAGATAAAATCCTAGTCCTTTTCGTGACCAACTTTTGAAATAATTGTCGCACATTTATAAAAATTACATCTCCAGAAAGCTCGTTTTCTAAACGTCAAATGACCTCACTGCACATGAAAATCGATCGTGCATTTCTGAGATATTAAATAATTTTCAGTCTTCAGCTGTGTGGGTGTTGCAGTTGATTTTTTAATTCCCCACTCCTCGGGTCTCAGTAAATCCCCGATGACGTATGCTACGTTTGCACTTCTCTCCTGGGCAATTATTAAAAGCTTTTTCTCCACACAAAAATCTCTAATCCGAAATGATTCACAATGCTGTATTTATTTACTTACTTTTATTCTTGCAAATAGGTTAAATTTAATTATTCTTCTTCTGGCACAGTTGCGCTGTTGCCGTTTTAATGCAAGGTAAGGGCGATTCCCGAAACGTGCTTCTCTCTCATACGCCTGAAATTTTCCACTCCTTCTATTTATATTCGTGACCGGCTTCTTATCAATGAGTCAGGCATGATGTCATTTCCTGGCCACCTGGGTCCAGCTTCTTACCCAACGTTATGCTAGCATCCCTTGTATGAAATCTTTCTATGTTTCTCTGAAGACTGTATATTTCCTTCCTTCCTTTTACAAAAATACATGGATTCGACCCCCTTGAGCCAATGGTACATGGGTTCAGTATGCAAATCTTAATTCGTTTTTTATCCAAAGCGCTTGGGCTTGTTTGGTTGAAATGATAGAGGCTGGTGTGTTCGGTACGGTTTTAATTGGTACGTATTTAGGGGTGAGGTTTAGCTCTATACATTTTTTGTTGAACCAAATTGACTTGTCTAAATTCATGAGTTTAAGCCTGAGTGATTTGAATTTCTTGGCTTCACGATTTGCCTGACTAGCCGTGAACATTGTGGTGTTTGAAGCCATATTTTCAGTGTTGCCTTAGTAAACAAGAGTTTAGTGCTTTTCAGTCGGTCAAGACGAATGTACCCAAAAGAGATGGGTTATGCCCTAATCCTGAAATAAATTACATGAGATTAATAAAACACTAGGATGACCAGTTTCGATCGTCAAGCGATCATCATCAGATCCATTACACTTAGGCTACAAAATCTATGTTTGAAATACAGGTGAAAATATTTACAATATGTACAATTATTTAGTTGTAGTATTGGTACTGCAACTGTCAGTGTATGCTAAATGCAGTATATATGTTAGGTGAAATGCTAAATGGTGATAGCTATCCGGAGATTGTACTTTAGAGAGATTATATGGTTGTAAACTATGGTTAAACTATAAAGTTTTAGGCTAACTACTTATCTGATTGTCTTCCGTACTACAGCTACTCGCAGTTTTCGTGCTCACTGGAACTCACTGTGCGGTCGACTGCGGTGGTTATCTTAACGACTGGTTTTTCCCTGCCTTCTCCCCCTGTCCCTACGTGCTGTGGGGAGTGATAGCGATGTGTTTATGTGAGGTGTTGCCCACCTAGATAAGATGTATGTTATTGAATGAGGTGGGTCTACAACTATTAAAGACCGTGGATTAGCCCTCGCCACGCGTGGAGCATAACCCATTCGAACTAAGCGTTGACGGTCTTATGAGGACGTCCCGGCACCTTTAATACTGCCGCGAATATGGGCCTTGGTTTATTGCAGAAGAAACGTACATCGTACACCTGATCCAGATAACATTTACCTATTAAAAACCCATAATGTCCCCCCCTTTTTATCTAGCTTGGCTGTGTCGCTAAATTGTGTTTTGTTTCCGACAGGGTGTGTTTTTTAGTAGCGTGAAGAGTGGTGAGCTCTCCATGAACGTGTGTTAATTTAGATTGTTGGGATTGTTTCGTTTGGCTAGGTGTATCTCGATTGCTTCCTTTATGTCAAGAGCTCTGCCTTTCGATTCGTGATGGATTATTTTAAGGTCCGACTCTATGTTGGTAAAGCTGTGCCCTGCGTCACACATATGTTCGCACACGGCTGAATGTGTTCCGTATCTTATCGCATTCCTATGTTCATTATAACGTGTGTCTACTCGCCTTCCACTCTTCCCGATGTAATTAGCTTGACAATCGGTGTCTTGGCACGTTATAGAATATACCCCTGACCTTGAATACGGGTCACGTTTATTTAGATTACTATTTAGGAGGTGCCTAGCGGTTGTGTTTTTCGTCGTGAAAGCTATCTTTATGCCTTGTTTTTTGAATAGGTTAGTGATTTTATATGTATTCGCATTCACATAGTTGAAACGCGCAAATTTTTTCTCATTACTGTCCGGTTTGGGAATCGTTTTATCTTTATTTTTATGTTTGGCTATAATTTGATACCCATGTCAAAAGACAACTATAATAAGGAAATAAGAACTATTATGCAAATAGCAAAGGAAAACAACTTCTCGCCAAGCAAAATAAATCAAATGTACTTTTCTTCTGCAATAAACCAAGGCCCATATTCGCGGCAGTATTAAATGTGCCGGGACGTCCCCATAAGACCGTCAACGCTTAGTTCGAATGGGTTATGCTCCACGCGTGGCGAGGGCTAATCCACGGTCTTTAATAGTTGTAGACCCACCTCATTCAATAACATACATCTTATCTAGGTTGGCAACACCTCACATAAACACATCGCTATCACTCCCCACAGCACGTAGGGACAGGGGGGAGAAGGCAGGGAAAAACCAGTCGTTAAGATAACCACCGCAGTCGACCCCACAGTGAGTTTCAGTGAGCACAAAAACTGCGAGTAGCTGTAGTACGGAAGACAATCAGATAAGTAGTTAGCCTAAAACTTTATAGTTTAACCATAGTTAACAACCATATAATCTCTCTAAAGTACAATCTGCGGATAGCTATCACCATTTAGCATTTCACCTAACATATATACTGCATTTAGCATACACTGATAGTTGCAGTACCAATACTACAACTAAATAATTGTACATATTGTAAATATTTTCACCTGTATTTCAAACATAGATTTTGTAGCCTAAGTGTAATGGATCTGATGATGATCGCTTGACGATCGAAACTGGTCATCCTAGTGTTTTATTAATCTCATGTAATTTATTTCAGGATTAGGGCATAACCCATCTCTTTTGGGTACATTCGTGTTGACCGACTGAAAAGCACTAAACTCTTGTTTACTAAGGCAACACTGAAAATATGGCTTCAAACACCACAATGTTCACGGCTAGTCAGGCAAATCGTGAAGCCAAGAAATTCAAATCACTCAGGCTTAAACACATGAATTTAGACAAGTCAATTTGGTTCAACAAAAAATGTATAGAGCTAAACCTCACCCCTAAATACGTACCAATTAAAACCGTACCGAACACACCAGCCTCGATCATTTCAACCAAACAAGCCAAAGTGCTTTGGATAAAAAACGAATTAAGATTTGCATAAATAAGAAAGCAAAAAATTAACCAACAATTATACGACATTCAATTGCAACTAAGTAATTTCTGGCACACAGCCCAATGGGACAGCTTCACCGAGCACCTACATGACACCATCAAAATCAGAGCAACGAGGAAGCATGAAACGCTAGAAAATAAATTAAGAAAACTAGGTGAAACACAGAACCATCAATCTAACGAACAACACACGAATAACAATGAATTCAATTTCCACAGCAGAGTAAGCAACAGAACTAACGTAACCTTTTCTCAAGGTGAAATGAATATGTTAGACAAAGGTTTGAAATACAACTGCATAGACGCACACACGAACCACAATATAAAACAGTTAATCACAGATATTGAGATAGCCAGTCACAAGCTCCCAGCAGAAGACAGGGAATTAACCAAAAATCTCGCCACCAACGAAGCCAAAAAAATCCTCAAACGAGAGGGCGATAACAATAACATTCAAAACAACAAACAACTCAAAGAAATAAAGTCGTTGAAACAAAAAATAAAAGAACATGACTTAATCATCACAAAAGCAGAAAAGGGAAACACTACAGTAATTTTGAACAAAACAGAAAACATTGAAAAAACAGTCGAATTCCTAAACAACAACGAAATCAAGGAATTAACAATAGACCCCACCAACAAATTCCAAAAACAAATAAAAAGTGCGCTAAAAGAAACAGAATACATACTGACCAAAGCCGAAAAATCAAAACTAATAAACATGAACCCGAAAATACCGTCATTGAGGGGACAACCAAAAATACACAAAAAGGATTGTCCAATGAGACCAATAGTCAATTGTAGGAATGCCCCTAATTACAAAATCAGCAAAGAGTTACTAAAAATCTTAAAATGCCGTCTTTCCAACGACAAAAACAACTCTATAAAGAACACAACAGAACTAGTAACAGCATTGAACACCCTACATTTGAGTGAACTAGCATAATGAGTACCAGCTGTTCATCCCTATCTATCTTAAGTTCTACGGGACATTGTGTATTTATAGGGCTAAACTTTAAATTGTGAGACATCAAACACAACTGACACGAAATATCGACTGGATTTATGATGATTAGCAAGGTAATTCATTAAGGATTTACGTCAAACCACTAAAGAAACTAAAGAAGCAGTCTGTAAACAAGTGAATGTCGATTCCTTTGTCCGAATAATCTTCACTGTTTTTGGTTAGATTATTTATATAATCAGTATTTTATTACAATTATTACACAACTAAACGTTATCTACTACTTATTAATTCAAGTTGACTCTCATTATGCTGTCTCTTGGTGATAACGTCTGTGCTGTTTGCGTAAAGAAAGTCCGTGATCATGAAGTGGGGCTTCAGTGTGACGATTCATGTAGTAGATGGTTTCATAGGTCCTGTATCGGAGTCTCCAAATCTGAATACTCGAAACTAGCTGGAAACTCTGCTAATAAATGGCACTGCACCAGGGCTGACTGTACTCCCAAATCATCTTCTATTAACATAACTGTGATCTTGAGCACTTTGGTATCTAAAGTAGATGATCTTGCTTCAGTAGTAAATACTTTAAAAGATGTCCCAAACGATACTCGAATCATAAAGTCTGAAATAAAGGCAATTCAGGACAAGCTCACAGCCATTGAACCTAAGCTTGATGAAATTGATAAGAGAGTCACTTCTCTGGAACAGCGTGAGCCTGATGGTGGAGGCTTAAACATGGAAAATAGTATGGCTGAGATAAATGAACGTAACTACAGGAAGAAAAATATCATCGTTTTTAATGTCCCTGAGTTAAAAAGCAGCGTTGCTCTGGATTTGAAAGCACACGATAAAGGCATGATTACTAAAATACTCAATTGCTCAGTTCTGCAAGTGGAGACTGATAGTATTAAGTTCTTTAGGGTTGGTAATAAACAACCCTCGAAGATTAGACCTCTCAAACTTGTTTTTCCTACGGAACATGATAGGAACCTGATGCTCAGTAATTTTTCACCTGATGGTCTTAGTTCTACTGATCCTTCCCTTCAGGATGTCAAGCTCTCCAGACACCGCACTCCCAAGGAATTAGATTCTCTAAAAAAAACTACGTCTTGAACTTGCTTCTCGTACATCATCGGATGGTGAGAATAATCTTACCATTAAATATAAGAGCGGTATCCCTATGATTGTTAAATCTGACAAGGCTCAAAAAAACTAGTTTCACCCAACGGCAATTCATGTTTCAAGTTATATTATCAGAACGTAAATGGTGTTAGATCTAAGATTACTGACTTAGTTATTAATGTTAACCTTAATGATTTTGATGCGATTGTGTTTACTGAAACTAAACTTAACCCTGATATTACGGATGCTGAGCTGGGTCTCAAGGAGTTCAATATTTATAGATGTGATAGATCTACTAAAACCAGTTCTAAATTAGGTGGTGGCGGTGTTATGATTGCTACTCACTTCAAAATAATTGCTTCTTTAGTTAATTTTGCGAATGAAGAATCAGAAGCTATAGGTGTGATTGTTAAGATTGGCCACTTTCAACTCATTATTGTTGCTGCCTATGTGCCTCCAAATCAGCCTGTTAGAAAATATCAATTATTATGTGACTCAATTGAACAACTTCGTGCTCAATTGGGTAATGAGCCCAGTCTTCTTCTAGCTGGTGATTTTAATTTAAATAGTGCTGCTTGCCCTACGTCTTCATCTGACCTGCTTTATGACATGTCCAACACGCTTGGAATGCGCCAACGGAGTGGAATAGTCAATATGCGGGGCTCTCAGTTGGATTTGGTTTTCAGTGATTTGCCTTGTGTAGTCACTCGTGCTTTGGATCCTATTGTTAAGGAGGATAACCACCACCCTGCCCTTGATATTGATCTCACTTTTCTCTCTCAGCATTTGCCCTCTAAGTGCAGGTTGGTGCCTAATTATTTCAAGTGCAATATTGAGGGGCTGAGATCTGACCTGATTGTTCTTAATGAAAATGCCCAGTTTTCTACCTCTTCCCAAGGCGAATCTCTCAATCAGTACATCCAAGACTTTAGTATCTTAGTGAGGGATAATACACCTCTGAGAAAGGTTGGTCCTTCCCCTTTTTCCCGCTGGTTTAATAATGAATTAAAAAGGATGACCATCTATAAGAAAATGTTACACAGGATTTACAAGACTACTGGAAGTGACAGCGACTATTTGGCTTTCTCTAGAGCTAGATCTGATTGTAAGGCTCTTGCCGTTGGCTGCTATAATGCTTATATTTCGCAAGTTGATAGTACTATATCATCCAATCCTAAGATTTTTTGGAGTCTTATGAACAACCTTAAAAGGATGGATGTTAGCCCATCGAAGTTGAAGCTTGCAGATGATGTGGCTAACACCCCTGACGACATGTGCAATCTTCTTGCTCGTCAGTTTTCCAGTGTCTATTCTGTTCCATTGGCGGCTGAACCTGATTTTCTGTTAAAGGAGAGTAACTTGTCTCTATCACTAATCCAATGTAGTCCGGATGAGGTCAAAAGCAAAATTAATGCCTTGGATATTCATAAGGGCTGTGGTCCTGATGGTATTCCTCCTTCCATTTTGAGGCATTGCTGTGATCTTCTTTGTGGGACCTTGGCGGATTTGTTTAATATGAGCCTACAAGAAGGCACTTTCCCTTCATTTCTAAAGTCAAGTTATATTGTTCCGATCTTCAAGGACGGTTGTCGGGAAACTGCAAGTAATTATCGCCCCATCACAATACAGTCTTCAATTGCTAAAGTTTTTGAAGCTTTAGTGCTTGACAAGCTGAAGCCTCTCATCACATCGGTTCTTATCCCTGAGCAGCATGGGTTCACGTTAGGACGTTCAACGACTACTAATCTTGTTGTGTTTGAAGAGTTTATACTGTGTGCCTTTTCTAACAGTCTTCAGGTGGATGCCATTTATCTTGATTGCAGCAAAGCCTTTGATAAAGTTAATCATTCCATTCTTATATCTAAATTGAAAGCTTATGGTATCACTGATCCTTTGTTGTCTTGGTTGAGGAGTTATCTTTCTGGTAGGGTCACGACTGTGAGGTTTGCGGATGGTTGTTCTGATCCTTTTGAAGTCGTCTCAGGTGTTCCCCAGGGGTCGCTCCTCGGACCCTTCCTTTTTAATCTTTTCATGAATGATATTAGCGAGACTATCGATTGTGAGTTCTTGATGTTTGCTGCTGATATCAAGCTTTTTGACAAGATCAGTCTTAACGAGAATTGTAACACTCTTCAAAGTTCTCTTGATAACATTAGCAACTGGTGTACGGAAAACAGGATGCAACTCAATGCCTCTAAATGTATGGTTCTCTCCTTTCACCGTGGTCAGTCTATCCATCTTGTGGACTATACTATAAATGGCACTTCCGTACAACGTTACGAGGTTGTAAAGGATCTTGGAGTTCATCTTAACAACACTCTTTCGCCTGACCATCATATTGAATTACTTTGTAGCAGAGCTAGTAGACTTTTGGGTTTTCTTTGGCGTGGTGTTAATAGCGGTCTCTCTGTTCACTCCTCAGTTATCCTTTACAAGACTCTCCTCCGTCCCATTCTTGAATACGCTTCGGTTGCTTGGAAGCCGTTCTACAATTTTCACATCTCTAGACTTGAAAGGATTCAAAGAAGATTTGTGAGGCTACTTGGTGCTAAATTGGGTTTTAGGTATCTTGATGTGCCAGTTGATGATTTAATGAGTCAATTCGATCTTTGTCCTCTTGAAATCCGTCGTGATCTTGCTGATTTGATCTTCCTGCACAGATTAATTAATGGCTTAATTGATTGTCCTGCCCTCCTATCTAGACTGAATTTTAGGATCCCTGGGTCCTCCAGATCTTCTGACCTCTTTGCTCATTGCTACCATAGAACAAACTATCTGAAACATGGTCCAGTTGCTAGATTTCACCGTCTGGGTAATACTTTACCGGCTGAGGTTGACTTCTATTTTGACAGCCAAAGAGTTTTCAAAGATAAAGTATTGGCTCATCTTGTCACTTTTCGCCAACTTTAACCTTTGCTTCCATTTCTAAAACTAATTTATTGTCAAATTCTATTCTTATTTATTACCTTTATCTGTTTTTCATTTACTGTTATTATCGTTCCCTTATTTGTTGTTAAATTTTGTCGTAATTTTAAGTTTGCTCTTAATTTTGTTACCTAATTTGTTCTATTTTTTATTTTTGTCAGCCAAAGATTTGACATAGATAAAGCATGGGCTCATCTTGTCACTTTTCGCCGACTTTAACCTTTGCTTCGATTACTACCACTATTTTATTGTTAAATTTAATTCTTATTTATTAGCTTTCTCTGATTTTCATTTACTGTTATTATAGTTACCCTTATTTGTTGTTATTTTAAGTTTGCTCTTGTTTTTCGTTACCTATAATAGCTTTTTTCTTCTTGTTATTGTTAATTCAGTTGTTAATTAGTTTATCTTTCTTAGCTTTATGTATTAATTATTTAATGTTATAATTCTTGTTGTATTTTTTCATGTATATATTGGCTTTGCCGTTGGGAATAATAAATAAATAAATAAATAAATAAATGAAACCTAGCTTCAGGCTAGTATCCTTCGACGTAACTAACATGTACACCAATATTCCGATTATTGAAGCAATCAACACTATCGAAAACAACTTAAAATCCAACAATTCGGTAAAAGAAATTGAAGAGATTGTGAGATTACTGAGGGTCGTTCTCACCCAAAACGTGTTTCAATTCGACAATAAAATATACACACAGAGAGAAGGCCTAGCAATGGGATCGCCACTAAGTGGGTTAATCGCTGACATCTTCATCAATACACTAGAAAATGCGTTCTTAGAAAAGACTTCAACAAAGGGAATAGTAATATGGAAAAGATACGTAGATGATGTAATTTGCATCTACGATACTGAACTAACAAGCGAAGAAACAATTCTCCAATCCATTAATAGCCTTCACCACTCTATCAAATTCACTAAGGAATCCGAAATAGACCGGAAAATAAATTATCTCGATATAACTATTGAACGTAAAGACAACGACCTTTCATATTCCATATTCCGGAAAGCAACACAAACCTCGCATGCAATCGACAATCAGTCTAATCACCCCAGTACGCACAAACTAGCGGGTTTCAATTCAATGGTGCACAGGGCTTTAAACATACCCATGTCAAAAGACAACTATAATAAGGAAAACAACTTCTCGCCAAGCAAAATAAATCAAATTATAGCCAAACATAAAAATAAAGATAAAACGATTCCCAAACCGGACGGTAATGAGAAAAAATTTGCGCGTTTCAACTATGTGAATGCGAATACATATAAAATCACTAACCTATTCAAAAAACAAGGCATAAAGATAGCTTTCACGACGAAAAACACAACCGCTAGGCACCTCCTAAATAGTAATCTAAATAAACGTGACCCGTATTCAAGGTCAGGGGTATATTCTATAACGTGCCAAGACACCGATTGTCAAGCTAATTACATCGGGAAGAGTGGAAGGCGAGTAGACACACGTTATAATGAACATAGGAATGCGATAAGATACGGAACACATTCAGCCGTGTGCGAACATATGTGTGACGCAGGGCACAGCTTTACCAACATAGAGTCGGACCTTAAAATAATCCATCACGAATCGAAAGGCAGAGCTCTTGACATAAAGGAAGCAATCGAGATACACCTAGCCAAACGAAACAATCCCAACAATCTAAATTAACACACGTTCATGGAGAGCTCACCACTCTTCACGCTACTAAAAAACACACCCTGTCGGAAACAAAACACAATTTAGCGACACAGCCAAGCTAGATAAAAAGGGGGGGACATTATGGGTTTTTAATAGGTAAATGTTATCTGGATCAGGTGTACGATGTACGTTTCTTCTGCAATAAACCAAGGCCCATATTCGCGGCAGTATTAAAGGTGCCGGGACGTCGTCATAAGACCGTCAACGCTTAGTTCGAATGGGTTATGCTCCACGCGTGGCGAGGGCTAATCCACGGTCTTTAATAGTTGTAGACCCACCTCAGTCAATAACATGCATCTTATCTAGGTTGGCAACACCTCACATAAACACATCGCTATCACTCCCCACAGCACGTAGGGACAGGGGGGAGAAGGCAGGGAAAAACCAGTCGTTAAGATAACTACCGCAGTCGACCGCACAGTGAGTTCCAGTGAACACGAAAACTGCGAGTAGCTGTAGTACGGAAGACAATCAGATAAGTAGTTAGCCTAAAACTTTATAGTTTAACCATAGTTTACAACCATATAATCTCTCTAAAGTACAATCTCCGGATAGCTATCACCATTTAGCATTTCACCTAACATATATACTGCATTTAGCATACACTGACAGTTGCAGTACCAATACTACAACTAAATAATTGTACATATTGTAAATATTTTCACCTGTATTTCAAACATAGATTTTGTAGCCTAAGTGTAATGGATCTGATGATGATCGCTTGACGATCGAAACTGGTCATCCTAGTGTTTTATTAATCTCATGTAATTTATTTCAGGATTAGGGCATAACCCATCTCTTTTGGGTACATTCGTGTTGACCGACTGAAAAGCACTGAACTCTTGTTATAGATATAAGTATTGTTGCTTTTCTGTTTGCTTCTATTTGATGGAACTCTATTTACTTCTGTAAAATAAAATGATGTTGATTGGGGAATTTAAAAAGGAAAGATCCTTACTTTAAAATTTCCATTTACTAAGAATTTCATTGATGTGTCCATTTTGTACAGACGAAACATTCATTTGTATCAAAAATGGACACCTGCCGCCACATTGGTATCAAACACGGACATTTGTCAAATTTTGTTTCAAAACCGGACAAGTGTATTTTCAAAGGTAATTTTCACTAATTTGTTGAGTGAAATTGATATCAGAAACAGAACAATATCAATTTCAAATATATAAGCCCAATTATGAAATAAATATTTTCAGAAAAATATTCACTCTAAATTGCATAACATAAAAGGTGATTTTCTCAACATTTAGAAAATGACAGCCTAATTTGAAGTCCAATATGTATGCCATTATTGCCACCTTAGTAGTTAAAACTTGTATTACATTATTTGTTGTAAATCATTCTAACATATCCTTGATATTATCATTTTTAGCCTATTTTCATTTTATGTGATGACCGTTTGTCCGTGTGTGTGTGTGTGTGTGTGTCCCTAATAACTTCTAAACGGCTGGAGCGATTGCGATGAATCTCGGTAAGATCATAGCACTATTCTGGGCGACCCCGACCGTGCCCTTCAAATTTTATTTTGTCTGACCAATCCAACATGGCGGCAGTGCGAAATATTTCACCAGTATTCAGTATCTCCGAAACTATTACCGATATCGCCCTGAAATTGAGTGCGGTGATAAAGGGCACTACTAGAAGTTCACCTATGAGACTTTCAAAAACCTGGTGACTACAAAACCAACATGGCGGCCAAGCGAAATTGTGACTTTCAATAGACTTTTCTCGCGATTTAACTATCCAAACGTAATGGAACTTGGTACATCAAATGTTTATACACATTGTAATGCACTGGAGTCTAATTTAGTTCAATTGTTTACATAACCTCAAGATGGCGGCTGTGCGAAATATTTCACTGACATCCTATATCTCCGAAACTATTACAGATATCACCCTGAAATTTTGTACGGTGATAAAGGGTACTGTTACAAGTTTACGTATGTATCTTTCATAAATCTGTAGAGTACAAAACGGACATGGCGGCTAAACGAATTTGAAACATTTTAATAGACATTTCTCGTGATTTAACTCTCTGAGCGCAGTGAAATGTGGTACAGTAAATGATTTTACATATTGCAATGCACTGGCATCTAAATTAGTTCAATTGTTTACATAACCTCAATATGGCAGCTGTGCGAAATTTTAAAATTAAGTTTTTATTTATTGTGTCGTAATCATGCGATCGAAGTGAAAGTTTGAATAATGAACCTAGGCAATAATTGTCCTTGAGTGGTACATAACTCTATGGCTTATACATTATAACAATCCAAAATGGCGAGCATCCGAAACATTTAGACGGTTCTCAATATCTATGAATCTTTTACAGCAATCAAACTGAATTTTTTAATGTTCATAGAGGCTATGAACATATGTTCACCTATAGGACTTTCAGTAACCTGGTGAGCACAAATCCAACATGGCGGCAACGCGAGGTATAAATATTTAAATGGACGTTTCTCGCGAATTAACTATCCGAGTGCAGTGAAACGTTGCACGTTAAATGCTTATACAAATGTTAATCCACTGGCATCTAATTTATTTCAATTGTTTGCATAATCACAAGATGGCAGCTGTGCGAAATTTTAAAATCTCTTTTTTACTTCTTGTGTTCTAATCATGCGACTGAAGTTTGAATACCACACGTACACAATAATCTTAATGTAATAGTACAAACATAAAAATCCAACCTGGCGAACATCTGAAATATTTAGACGGTTCTCAATATCTACGAATCTATCACAACCTTCAAACTGAAATTTTGTATGCTGATAGAGACAATTAACATGAGTAGGATATATGAAAATAGGCTGTATAGTTCTTCACGGATCTACTTGTTATTTTAATGCATCCCCTTCACACAAAAACGTTCCACTGCCTATCAACACGTCATTTGTCGTCGGCTCTTGACGTCTGGCATGAAAGACCCGAAAGCTGTTGATAGATGTGTGAGGGATAATATTGCAGCACGCACGCCGTCTGTTGCGCATTCCATCTGATTATGCAGTCCTTTAAATAATATAATCTAGCTACTTAATCACTTTCAACAAGTCTTGAGGTCAAGATGATATCGTATTCATTACTTATTCACAAAGATATGCCAGAAGGTTGGTATTAACTTATTTCTCACCCGCACGTTAACGTCCTACCCAGTGACGCAACTGGAGAATGAGTGAAGTCAAATCCGAACTAATAAGTTATGGAGACCGTTTTATAGGACAGGACTATTTTTTCTGTTTTCTTTTACTTGCTGTTCCTTTCTCTTTTCTTTTAAGTTTAGGTCTTCTGTATGTTTTTGTTGTGTTTTAAATTTTGACTTTGTTATTGTTTTGGATGTGTAATGTTCTTTTTTATTAATTTCCTTTTTCTTCTTATTTTTGCTCCTTCGATTTAAGTTAAGGTTTTCTGTTTGGTTTTTGTTTTAAATTTTGACTTTGTTGTTTTTGATATTTAATGTGCTTTTTAATTATTATATTTTTCTTCTTATTTTTTATTTTGATTTAAGTTAAGGTTTTCTGTTTGTTTCTTGTTTTGTTCTAAATATTGACTTTATTGTTGTTTTGGAGTTTTATAATTTTGCCTGTTTCTTCTTATTTCTCTCTTTTGATTTAAGTTGAGGTTTTCTGTCTGTTTTTTCTTGTGTTTTAAATTTTGACTTTGTTATTGTTTTTGATTTTTAATAGTTTTTTAATTTTGCTCTTTTCTTCTTATGTTATCTCTTTCGGTTTAAATTAAGGTTTTCTGTATGTTTTTTGTTGTGTTTTACAATTTTGACTGTGTTATTGTTTTTGATATTTTTTATTTTTATTTCGAATTTTTTCTTCTTTGCGTCTATTGTTTATGGGTTCGTATTTGTTGTTTTATGCTTCGATTTTGTTTTTGAATGATTGCTTTGTGTGTTTGGGTTTAGTGTTTGTTTCTTTTCTTTCTTTTTTTATTTATTGTTTTGCTTTATGTGGGGAGGGGGAGGGGAGACATAATCAATAAAAGCATAACTACACGGTTTCCTGTTTAATCTCAATATCATTTCATACGTTTTATTTGCACGTACCGATGTTCAAAAGCTCGAAAGTAAACAGGTTTACTTAAGTAAGTGTTCAGGATAAGTTACACTAAACGTTTTACACGAGTAAACAGAAATGTTCTCGACTCAGTAAGAATAAACGTGCATAATCCAATCGGTTGTCATCAATCCCAAGATTGAGACTAGTTTTATTCAAAATAAAATTCCTTTGAATTACTTATTTTTATTATTTGGCTCTGGGGGGGGGGGGAGATTGAAAGCCCTAATCACCCTCCCCAATTACGCCACTGGTCCTATCGCTATCCACAAAGGGAAGACGATTAGAGGCAAAACGAAGTTGAAGATACGTATCTACTTTTATACGTTTAACTTGGATATGTTTAAGGCCTGGTTAGTTGGTTCCTTAGTTTAGGGGCTGCGAGAACGCGGTCATGTAGCTCCGTGTACTTTGGGTGTGTGTAGAATGGTGTTAATTTTGATGACTGTATTAGTGTGTTATCTGTTTTATTTCAGGTAAGGACTGCAGACAGTAATTTCAAGTACTGCAGTTCCTACTTTTGCTACCAAATGCTACCGCCCACGACACCTAGCTTGCGGACATGGCTACTAGATGGCATCGCAGTCAGTACCTGGTGGCACACGTTGATACTAATAGAGCGATATCAATTCGAACCTACAAATTTTGGCTTCACACAAGTGTCGTTAGTGGAAAGTCCTTTTTCATGCCATAAATCTATGACATGGGACCCACGACTTTACTTCCCCTCCGAAGGAAGGCATACTGAGGGATTTTTGACGCTCTTAAAAAATCCGACGACTTCGGCCGGGTTTGAACCCGCGACCTTGGGCATAGAAGCTCAGCATGCTACCAACTACGCCACCGAAGCCGCCGTTTAAGGCCTGGTTAGCGTGGACAAAAGCCGACTCGGATATCCAGTGTTTACCATGGTAACAAGTGTTCGTCGTCCTAGTTCAGTAGAGACATCTATCTATATCTATATATATATAAAACTCAATGTTGGTTTGTCTGTTATTTATACAAATCTACACCATTTCACCGATCTGAATCAAAATTTGTATACTTACCCTTTGGAACCCAGCGGGTAACACTGTCTACTTTAAATTTCGGACAGACCACTCCATTCCCTGCATTTGGCCCATTTGCATAAAATACACCGTTTCACACATATTGTCGCTAGGCGACAGCGACTAGCACTATACCATGATAGTCAACGCCACACCATTGATGGACAGGTTGTCACTAGGCAACAACGATTTACTCTGTATCATGATAGCCCGGTAAAATTCGCTCAACGACACATGGGAAAACTGACCGATTGTATTGGACTGTAGTATACTGTATGCTGTCGTATGCACAGTTGAAAGCATATTAGTAAAATGTAATGTAATGCTATCCTGTCAGAGAATCATAGTGCCAAACATTCCTACATTCTCCTAACACCATTTTGCAATTTCCATGTGTAGACAGTTGTTATTTCATTTGCGGGGCTTAGACATCGTGGTCATGCTGCCCCGTGAGCATGGGTGTGTGTGTAGAATTTTTGTGATAACCTGCGTTATTGTGATTGTTGCACTAGCATGTGTAAATAGGAGATAGAATATGGTATTTGAAGCCATTTTTCAGTGTTGCTCAAGGATTTATTGGACTGTAGTATTCTCTATGCTATCGTATGCACAGTAAATCAGCATATTAGCAAAATGTAATGTAATGCTATCCTGTCAGAGAAAAATTGTGGCAAACATTCGTACATTCTCCTATCACCATTTTGAAGTTTCATTGTGTAGAAAGTTTTTATTTCATTTGCGGGGCTAAAACATCGTGGTAATGTTCCCCGTATACATGGGTATGTGTAGAATGTTTGTGATAACCTGTGTTGTTGTGATTGTTGCACTAGCATGTGTAAATTGGAGATAGGATATGGTATTTGATGCCATTTGTCAGTGTTGCTCAAGGATTTATAGGACTGTAGTATTCTCTATGCTATCGTATCCACAGTTAATATTTCATTTGCTGGGCGTAGACATCGTGGTCATGTTGTCCCGTGTACATGGGTGTGTGTGTAGAATTTTTGTGATAACCTGCGTTATTGTGATTGCTGCACTAGCATGTGTAAATCTATATATATATATACTAGCTGACCCGGCAGACGTAGTCCTGCCAATCAAAGAAAGTGTTGTAACTTTGTTTCTTGAAGTGCTTTTGGATACACAATATTTTTTTCAATTTCTGTTGACTGCCTCTAAACTATCGTGAATTGAATTAACTAATTTAGAAACATTCGTTGGAACGTGCACAACAACTCTCCAAAGTTTCATCGCAAACGGATAAATGGCATTTAACGCATACGGGATTTGGTTTAAATGATTCGTGCGCTGTCTCTCATTTGTTGAATCTACTCGTGCTCTATTAACTGTGAAATGGATTTACTAAGTTAGAAAGCTTCACGTAAGTGTTCACAACAACTCATCAAAGTTTCATCGCAATCGATGAATAGTATATGAACGCATACAGGATGTTGTTGGAACGATTCGCGCGTCGTCACTCATTTGTTACATCTACTCGTGCGCTACCAATATTGTAAAATGGATTTACCAAGTTGAACACCTTCCCTGGCGTGTACGCAACAACTCATCAAAGTTTCATCGAAATCGGATGAATGACATATGAACGCATAAGTGATTTTCTTTAAACGATTCGCGTGCCGTCACTCATTTGTTGAATCTACTCATGCGTTACCTATTGTAAAATAGATTTACTAAGCCTGAAACCTTCTCTGGCGTGTACTCAATGATTCACCAAGGTTTAATCGCAATCAGATGAATGATATATGACCGCATACGGGACATTGTGGAAACGATTCGCGCGCCGTCGCTCATTTGTTGAATCTACTCGTGCGCTACCTATTGTAAAATGGATTTATTAAGCCAGAAACCTTCCGTAGGGTGTACACAACATCTCACTCAAGTTTCATCGTAATCGGACGAATGGTATTTGAACGCATACGGGACCTTATTGAAACACTTCGTGCGTCGTCGCTCATTTGTTGAATCTACTCGTGCGAAACCTCCTGTGAAATGTATTTACTAAGTTAGAAACCCTCACGTAAGTGTACACAACATCTCACCCAAGTTTCATTGCAATCGGATGAATGGTATATGAACGCATACGGGACTTTGATTAAAAGTTCGCACGTCGTTGATCATTTGTTGTATCTACTCGTGAGCTACCTATTGTAAAATGGATTTACTAAGTTAGAAACTTTCACGTAAGTGTACACAACATCTCACCCAACTTTCATCGCTATCGACGAATGGTATTTGAACGCATACGGGACTTTGTTGAAACGCTTCGCACGTCACCGCTCATTTGTTGAATCTACTCGTGCCCAACCTCGTGTGAAATGGATTACTAAGTTAAAAGCCTTCACTTAAGTGTACACAACAACTCATCAAAGTTTCATCCCTATGTGTGGATGGAATATAAACTTATACGGGACATTGTTGAAACGCTTCGCGCGTCGTCACTCGTTTGTTGAATCTAGTCGTGCGCTACCTAATGTGAAATTGATTTACTAAGCCAGAAGCCTTCCCTGGAGTGTACACAACATCTCACCCAAGTTTCATCGCTATCGGACGAATGGTATTTGAACGCTTACGGGACCTTTTTGAAACGCTTCGCGCGTCGTCGCTCATTTGTTGAATCTATTCGTGCGCTATCTATTGTAAAATGGATTTACTAAGCCAAACACCTTCCCTGGAGCTCACTCAACATATCACCCAAGTTTCATGGCAATCGGATGAATGGTATATGAACGCATACGGGACTTTGAAACGCTCTAACGTGCAGAGACAAACAGTAGAATTCGACATCACTGCCACCTTTGGTATAAAACACAACTTTTCGCCACGGGCGGAGTGTATGTAATGGCGGTAGTTGCACAGGTTGCGACCAGGTGGCTCTAACGTGCAGAGACAAACCGTCCAAAGACATCAGCTTTCACGAAGGCCAAGGCTAGTGGTTTCCATGACGACTGTTATTGACTGTATATTGTGGTTCTAAAATTGTGTGTAAATTGTGGTTCTAAAATTGTGTTCATTCCACCTACCGGGTCAGATTGTGAATCTAAACCATACATGGACCCACCCTAATATACATACCAAATTCCATCAAAATCGGTTCAGTCGTTTAGGAGGAGTTCAGTCACATACACACGTGTCGAAGAATTATATATATAAAGATATATATATATTGAACCCTTATTGATCTTCGATAAATAAGTATTCATATTTATTATTATTATTACTACGGCCCAGGCAGCACATAAGGAAGTCGACTTGGATATTAGGGAGGCCAGCATTTCGTAATGATTGCAACAGAAGCTGAGCTGGTAGCTATTCCTGGGGGACGGCCAGAATTAGTCGAGTTCAAGGCCAAATTGTGCAACTACTGTACCAAAATTGGAGACATAAAGGAAGAATCACGAGGTCCTCTCAACGAACATACGATTGAATCAGCCAATCGCAAGAGACCAAGCCGTGACCACGAGGTGGACGGCGTCAGTAGTAAAAAGCCCGCGGAAGTGTGTATCTAAGGAACCGCCGAACGGATTAATCTCCGCTCGAGTAATTTGAGACGTTGGATTTATTTGGAGAAGAATGACACTAGCCCCATCTTTGTGAGACAAAAACTCTGGAAGTTTTTATCCGACTCCGCCCCACTCCACCGCCCTTGTCAGTTTCTCATAAATAGTTTGGCCTGACGCCAATCTAAGTCTTATTTTGTGGAGCCTTCAGAGGCATACTCCACGCCAGTTTGAATTGTGATGTTTGACGCTCGAATTTATCTAAGTCTATTCTTGTGGAGCCTTCAGAGGCATACTCCACGCCAGTTTGAATTGTGATTTTTACGCTCTAAAATCAGTGAAGCTAATTTATTTTGTGAGCTCCGAGGAGCTAAAGTCGCAGCGATTGCGGTATCGAGTTTGAAAGCTAGAATACATTTTGTTCTAAAATCAGCATTATTGTGTGAGCTAAATATTTCACGCCAGCGCGTGATAAACTGTAACATTCATTTAAAGGCGACGAGTTCAGCTTTAAAGGGGAAGTATCGTATCACCCTAATTAGCGCTTACCAGAGCCGAAGTCCACAGTACAGGACGGAAATACCGGACGAGATAGCGACTGCTAGTGCAGCCAGGATTTTGAACTTGTTAACGAGCCAGTGGCGCGGACTCGAGATGTATATTTTATGTATAAATTGCAGTGTATTTTATATATGTTTTCTTATAGTGCGTGTGTGCGATATAATTAGGGCCAGTCTTCGCTATTAATCGCATTAGGACAATTGTGGGTGAACTGAGTAGCCTGCAAGCGATTATAGATAGGCAAATATTTAACATTGAACTTTTCTGCCAAGGAGTCGAGACCAAGATGATCAGCACGTGGTTTGAAGTTGGGATGAGCTTCAAGAAATCAACGCAGACGACTACTATGGAGTGCTAAATTGTCCATAGGGCAATGGGTTGAGGAGGATGTCCTTAGTTCTACAAGCAGAAGCGGTGATGTACTAAAGTTGGATTATTTCAATTATGTAGTTAGATTTGGCCGGGGAACTTTGTAAATAGTCATGTTTTTCTTTCTTGTTGTTTTTAGAGCTTTTCTTGTACCGACACTATATGTTTAAATGTCCGTTGGCGCGTGGCCAAAGTGTTTGTTGATATTTTTGTTTTTTTTTCTTGAGTCATGTGTAATGTACGTGGCGTGCGTGCGTGATTTTTATCCTTGCAATTGCGGAACCCGTTACATTCGATAAATGGTGCTTTATTAACGTTAATATTTGAAATAGGAATGGGAGGAAATTATTGTAATATTTTGCTGGACAGGTTATTATTCATATTAGGGTAGCCGAGTGCACCAACTTAAAAGTAAGTGTAGGACACCTTCGTTCTAATTTTGATAGATTTTTCTTGAGTCCTTTTCAGGTGACTAGTCACGGCATAGAACGATGGCGCCAGCGTGTGGATATTATTTGTGTCTTTTATTTCAGGGTCTGTCAAAACCCATACGTGTGATTCTGTGTGTGTTAATGTGTCTAGTGTGTGTTGATTCTACGTGAGGAGGGGGTAGTTGTCCTACCGCCCTTATATATTTTTGCTGCTGTTGTATTTTAGATGGAAAGACAGAGTGCTCTTGGGAGACTGCTGATTCTTGTCCATATGTTTTTCTGACACACACGTATTATTGTGCTTTGTGGCACATTTCTTCGAGGTTCGACCCCATGTTCTGGGAGGTCGAGGTTATTGACACGTGGGTTGACAGACATGCAGAGTTCCACAAACCGCCCGTTTTGCCTGTGACTTATTTTGATAGGCAGTCCTATTTGTCCGACTGACCCCTGTAAGCTTTCATGTAGCAAACCTGTTCATTGTGATGGTTAATTTTTTAAGCCATAATTAATTGGGGAGTTCGCCATGTGTGTAACGGATTGTTGTACCTTGTATGGGTAAAATATTGTGATTAACGTAAATGTTGGCTGTTTGCCTATTGCTTTGTTGATGACTCGATTCATGTAATTTTGTGTGTCACACCCGTGTGGTGTAGTGGTAGAGTATTTGTAAATTTTGACAGCGGTCATTTGAGTATTTTTCTATTGGTCACGTGTTAATGTACTTGTGTTGATTTGTGTGAGAAGTCCTAAGTTTTTAGGCAGTAAATGTTGCTACGGCAATTTAAGTCCAATTTCACACGGAAATTTTGTGTTTGTTTATAGTAGATTTAGGAAGTGTCGGTTTAATTTAAGTATTGTAGTTGTGTTCCCCTGTGTCGGTCTAGCTCAAGAAATGTGGATTCGTTGTCTGAAGGGTCATGCTGGATGATAACGAATCGCGCATTCAAAGTACACATCGTGATGCATGTAGAACGGCATACGCACTTATATGGTCACTTTTGTATCTTTTATTTAAGGACACTTGGTCCAGGTAATTAATCTCTCCAGAGATTCGCCTAGTTTTTTTGGCATTTTTATTAAGCGGGAGTCAGTTGGGAGTTTTGTTGTTAATTGTTTATGTGTAAATATGGTGATTTGTTATTAAATTCAGTTGTTTCAACCCTGGCTTCACTCTTTCCTGCATGTTATTTTGTTATATGTTACCCTGCAAGTTAATGAAGCGCCCTGACAGCAACTTACGAATATGACCCGTTACACCCCGAATCTGAGTCTCATATGCTTCTTTGCAAGGGTTCAATATATATATATATATTCGTACATTCTCCTATCACCATTTTGAAGTTTCATTGTGTAGAAAGTTTTTATTTCATTTGCGGGGCTTAAACATCCTGGTAATGTTGCCCCGTGTACATGGGTATGTATAGAATGTTTGTGATAACCTGTGTTGTTGTGATTGTTTCACTAGCATGTGTAAATTGGAGATAGGATATGGTATTTGATGCCATTTTTCAGTGTTGCTCAAGGATTTATAGGACTGTAGTATTCTCTATGCTATCGTATCCACAGTTAATATTTAATTTGCGGGGCGTAGGCATCGTGGTCATGTTGTCCCGTGTACATGGGTGTGTGTGTAGAATTGTTGTGATATCCTGCGTTATTGTGATTGTTGCACTAGCATGTGTAAATCTATATATATATATACTAGCAGAAGTACCCGTTCTTCGAACGGTGTTATATATTAACACCAGACATTATCAATTGAGCTACTGTTGCAATGGTTAGCGGTTTGTCATTCCTTCATAAGTTTATCAGAATGAAGTTAGTTTTCTGGGAATATCGCACACACTGTTAATTTAAGGGCCTTAAAATGTGGTTTTCGGAGACCCCTTATGGACTCGCGAATTTTGTGTCTCCCAATGAGAAGCGCAACATATGCTTTGATCGTCCTTCTAGGATAATTTTTATATTTCGCCTATTTTAGCATGTATTTTGAGAAGTTTTTCCCTATATCCTCCCTTCTACTGTATGAAAAGTACGGTGAGGAGTTTTATAAATGATTGGTGTATTGACTCATGTTTACCATACCTAATTTTACGATGCACCAAACATCCGAACACGATTTATAGGCGTACATAAAGATACACAGAAAGACAGACAGACAATTCTATTGTCTACAACATATCACCCAGATATCCAAATATGGGTATATCTACCATACGTAACAAACAAAATAATCCCTACGATGAACCCGTATGTCGACAAAAAAAAAAGATTAGTTAAAATGTGCTCTCAAACTAAATTCACCCAACGTGTACTTCCTGACGTGAAATAGATTTGAAAGCCTTGTAGACGAAACGCAATACACCTCACATAAAAAATGACCCTCTACGTTGTGTTAGGTCCCCATACACAGGAAGACCTCTTTCATAAAATATAAAGGCATGGACATTCAGGTTATTTAGCCTCAAATGGCCCAAATTCCAAAAAGCCGCAAAAAATGCTGATTCAATTCAGAAATTTTTGAAAATAATGTTGCTGTTTGTAGATATAATAGACTTTCTGTACTATATGTCGCACGTGAAATTGCATGAAAAAATTCTAGGTTACCCCTTGACCCCCTTAATTGCATTGACGAATTATACAGTCTACTGTACGTTGGTTCCGTGATAACCTTATAGCCATTTGCAAACTTTCACAGAAATGTAATAAATAGAGTAGCCTAATAATAATATCGTATGGCCTCGGATGCCGGGTGCAAGCTTCGTAATTTGACACCCAGAGGGTAGCTTGCATGTCGAAATTTCGTTGTTCCCTGAATCACTATGAAAGTCAAGGAGGGTAGATATCTAAGCTCCTTGAACACTATAGCGCTTTCTACTAGAGATATGAGGAACCTTGTGTTGGCGGAAACTCCTCAGGTTAATTTTGCCATTATGAACACGGCCTACTGAATTCAAATGGATTCTGTGACATGCCAACATCGTATGAATGCGAGTCGTATTTTTGCCGCCTTTCAAAAATCACGTACAGCCCGGACGTTTGTTTTAGACGATTGACCTTGACCTTGAAGCCTGCGGGTGAGCCTGTACACAGTCACTCTCTCACCCTATCAATTCACATTTGCCACCACCGATCTGATGTAATTGAATTCCAGACATGAGCAGACAGCAGTCCACGTCGAAGTATTGTGTGACACGGAAGTACACGTTACGTAGTTACGAACAGAACGTCATTATATTTGCCAGTGACTATACTTCAGCAATAGTGTGACTCAGCTTTATCAATCATCGGAGCGCTTGGGGCAGCTGATAACAACACAGGTACTGTAGTAACTCGCCTCCAGGCTTCCTTTAAGATTTTTCACTCGTCTAAAACAAACGTCCGGCCTATACCACGGCCAGGAGTGAACCTGCAATCTTGGGGTTAGTGGACCGACACGCTATCCACTCACCCACCGTGGCAAGGTATAAATGGAGTGACATTGCTTCTTACAGAATTAGATGGAAAGTTGGATGCCACTCCTTGAGATAATGTTATCATGGTTACCGATTTCCATTCCTTCATTAGTTTCTTAAATTAAATTAAATTAGTTTTCAGGGAATATTTCAGATACTGTTGGTTTTAGAGCCTTATAATGTAGTTTTCGAGGCCCCCAAGTTTTGTTTCTGGCACCGAGGGTCTTTGTCTCCTCGTTGTACGCCATAATATAATACTACTAATAATAATATAATATGGGGATAGGAATATAATAGACCTGCCGTACCACACCCGCAGGTGTAAATCGCGTGAAAAAATTCTAGTGTACCCCTTGACCCCCTTAAGCGCATTATACGTATTGATGAATTTTACAGCTTAATTTGGTTCCGTGATAACCTTCTAGCCAGTTGCAAACTTTCACACCAATGTAATTAATGGAATTGCATTGCGTCTTACAGCAATAGATGGACCTCCGAGAATCTGTTGCCATGGTTACCGGCTTGTATTCGTTCATTAGTTTATTAAATGAAATTAGTTTTCTGGAAATATCTCAAAAATGGTTGGTTTTAGGGCCTTAAAATGTGGATTTCGAGTTTTGTCTCTCACATTGAGGGGCTGAAAATGATCTTTGTCTCGTCCCTCTACTCCTATTTCAGCATGTATTTTAAGGGGGTAGGCTCTCTTTTATGAGAGGTACAGAGAAGGGTTACATCAATGATTAGTGTCCTGCCTCTGATGGATATCTGTACTAAATTTCACGTTGATACACCCAGCCGTTCTCGAGTTATAAGGGAACAAAGTTGTCCACAGACAAACAAACAAACAGACAGACAGACCAAAAAATTATTTTCGCGCGCATCCATAATAAAACAGTCTGAAACGCGTAAATAACTCAAATTTCCGTAGAAATTGCGAAAGAAACATACAAACTTTAATTTTTATGTATGTAGAGATATACTGCACCGCTCGGTGTTGACCGTGTTTTATTGCACAAATTTAGGTTTTACTCACTAACCGTTGGAGATACACGAAAAGTGATAGGGACCTTTTGGATAGAAAATTAAATGTTAAATCTCGTGTTTGCATCAAAAGTTTGCTATTTCTTAGCGTTCTCTTTTTATTTGAAATGAAAATATGAAATTTTGAAACCAAAGGGTGTAGTGACGTCACATATGTGGGTTTTACTCGCTAACCGTTGGAGATACACGAAAAGTGATAAGGACCTCTCTGATAGGAAATTAAATTTTGAAGCTCGTGTATGCCATCAAAAGTTTGCTATTTCTTAGCGTTCTATTTTTATTTGATATGGAAATATGAAATTTTCAAATCAAAGGGTGTAGTGACGTCACTAAAATGGTCGCCATTTTTTAATAGTGCAACATATCGAAATTAAAAGTATCCTATATGTAAACATGGTAAATCAGCTACATCCATGCAAAATTTCATTTAAATCAGACCAGTGGTTCTTGCGTTATTGAGTAACACACAGACAGACAGACAGACAGACAGACAGATAGAAAGACAGACGCACACCATCTCATTTTTATATATTAGTATGATAACTCAATGTTGGTTTGTCTGCCTGTTATTTATACAAATCTACACCGTTTCATCGATCGGAACCAAAATGTGTATACTTACTCTTTGGAACCCCGCGAGTAACACTGTCTACTTTAAATTTCGGACAGACCACTCCATTCCCTGCATTTAGGCCCTTTTGCACAAATCTACACCTTTTCACCGATCTGAACCAAATTTTGTATACTTACCCTTCGGCCTTAGCCCGTCATGGGCTGGATAGTGCCAGGGGTTGACTTTTGACCCTTTGGAACCCTGCGAATAACACTGTCTACATGAAATTTCGGACAGACCACTCGATTCCCTGCATTGAGGCCCTTTGGCACAAATCCACACCGTTTTACCGATTTGAACCAAAATGTGTATACTCACCCTTTGGAACACTACGAATAACACTGTCTACATGAAATTTCGGACAGGCCACTCTATTTCCTGCATTTAGGCCCTTTGGCACAAATCTATACCGTTTCACCGATCTGAACCAAACTTTATGTATTTACCCTTTGGAACCCGACGAGTAACAATGTCTACTTGAAATTTCGGATAGACCACTCCATTCCCTGCATTTAAGCCCTTTGACACAAATCTAAACCGTTTCACCTAATTACAACGAATTTTACATACCGTTTGAAACCCTGCTGGTAACAATGCCCATTTGATATTTTTGGACAACCCTCTCCATTCTCTATATTTAGAATAACAGTCAAAAGGAACTTGAGAAACGCGTTTTAAGGCCCTAGAACCATTCATGTACGTAGTAGTGTAACTGTAAGAATATCTTAATAAGTCTATTGTTGACTGACAAAGCGGGCTGCATCACGCCGCCCCTACCCGTGTTCTGGAGCAGAATTGCGAAAATAGTAGCATCTTGCGCTGCTTATAAATTGCAGTCATGGGGAGGAATTAGTACAAAAAGATTTCTTAGGCCCCTGAAAACAGTTATCATCATGAAAATATTATGCCTCTGTATAAATGCGATAGTGTTGGTGCAGTACATTGAGGTGTAGATCAGCTGCAATAAGCGTTGGTGCTTTCAAATTTACTTTCATTTATTCCGATCCTTATCCACAGTTTTTACCTCAGGAGCTCGGGCAGCCAAAGTTTTCCAAAGTGTTCTGATTATTTTCCTACAGCGCTATGCGACAACAGACGATACTATTGGTCACTACGTTTCTAACAGCCAATGAGATATAGGCCCTAGCCAGTGTCTTTTATTTCACTTACTCCTCTTTCTAATCATATTTTTCAATTCGTTTGTAAATTACATGTATTGTGTCGGTAACGTAGTTAGTAAATATCCGTTTCCCTATTCATTATTATCATTATCATTACGGGAAAATGACGTGAATGTTACATCCATTATACCGTACTGTGCCCGTTTAGAATGGAGTCCGCACGACCACATATGCATTTTACCAATAATCAGTCAGCACGAGAGTCAAAATATCCCGGGGCGCCAGATGGGTTAAAGCTAATCGCAAAAACGACATCAAATGAAAAAAAATGCTATACTGATTTTTGGCTCAATGCAACAATAAGGATAGAAGGAGATTCAACTGGGCATAACACATTATGTAAAATTATCTCATTTTATTTTGAATTTAAAATTGACTGAAAAATAAAATGCTCAAAGCAGCATCATTCATGTGTGGCGACCCACATTCCTATTTACACAAAGTACAGAAATTTTCCAACACATTGGACAATTATCTTTGGAAACACAAGTCTGATTATTAGTCCTGTAGACTAGGTTCCAAAATTATATCGATTATTCATGATTAAATCCAGTTCAAATTTAATTGTCTTCACTGGAAATACTGTAGTTCACTGTTTGAGTTTTTACATAATATTAACACTCGTAGAATAAATGTTCATAGAATTTTTAATTTTCACTTATTTTTCCAGTTTCAAAAAATATTGTCAAAAAATATTATTATCTCTGAATCAACACAAATTATTTACACATATTAATAACATCTGAAAAGTATTTGACCTTGAGCATAGCATCGAAGAACTGTGCGAAGCACAACAACAATTAATTGTTCTTCTGACATTAAACGTTTCGAGAAGTGACTCGATTATGAACTTCAAGTTCCTAACAAAATATATGATTTCTGAATCATCAACTTGATCAATAAATTGTTGGACCATCCAACTATTCGATTTTCCACTTGGAATCATTATTAAGTAAAATATTTATATTTGTGGCCATTTTAGTAACTTTCACAACTTGCAATTCTTCGACAGAATGCGGAAATAAGAATTGTAGCTTCATACTAAATTCATTTAGTTCATGGCACTAGGATTGAAAACATCCTTCAAATTATTCGTGGTTATAGAATTATTTTTAATTGGCAGTGGCCCATTCTATTATTTGTGTAAGAACACAACATTCCAACAACAACGGCAAAGGTCTTCCTCTGAAGAAGAATAAAATACTATCATGACAAATCCGGGTTCTAGCAAAATCAAAGTCTTAATGGAATCCGTAAACAAGGTTGAAATAAGAACTGATGGTTTTTAAGAAATAACCTTCGGGTCATTCATACGACGCAATGTGTAGCTCCAATACTCCTTCTATAACACTGAGTCATCGAACCTGCTATTTGATTGTTGCTCAAATAAAAACCTCCTCATTCCTGCGACTTAAACATGCGCACCTGGGAATGGCATTTCAACTACTCCACACACATAAATTTTCTTCCCAAAATTTATACAATAAATCAAGCCTCTGCTTGTTATCAACACTGGAAGATTTATAAACTTACAAGTTTATTTTATTTTACCATTCAGTTCAACCCGTGAATTTACCATACTTATGATAATCTTTACTTCACTTCACTTTCGAATGTGTATCTACGTCATGATTTTATATAAATACAATAATATCCTATTTGATACAATTATCAATTGCTTCCCGTTTCATGCATCTCCGTGTTATCTGAAAAATATACTTTGCTCATTGCAAATATTAACTGTTCAACCAGAACTGTAACGTTGGTTGAATGCGGGCTTGCGCTAACCACTCTCCTTCGGAAAATCACCTGTTCCAAACTAGAAATGATTAAACTACTTCATAGGCTCTCTCTCAATAAATGTGATTATTAGAAAATATAAGATCCAAGAATTATTTAGAAAAGTTATGAAAATCATTATTATTATTATTAGTGGATTATTATTATTATTATTTGTTATATTATTTTAAATATATTTAATTATTATTTCATTATGTGAGAATCCACATGTTCGAATCTTCGAATATGGATAAAATATCCATTTCTCAACAAAAATAATTATTAACTTTTACAGTTACATCGGCTGTTTTCCGTGATTACCCAAAAATATGAAATATTCAAATAAATCCTCGTTATGCTCGGTCATCGATCCTAAACAGTTCTGAGTGCTGAAAATACTCAGAATAACTCTAATATATCTTGCGTAAATCATTGCAAGATTTAAATACGAAGAAAAATAAATGTGTTGGTCATCTGCAGAAAATGAGTTTGTTCCAATTAGCTAGGCATAATATAAAGTCAAAATGTGGCTTACATTTCTCGTTGGTCTTGAAGCGTAGTGAACCTGGTCTGTACCAGAATTATCCAGATACATGCCCTATCGGACACGCACGTCTAATCCTTGTATCGGCCGCCATTATATACCCACAATCTGTCTAACAAGACATAGTGGTAATATCTCTTGAAGTTTGAAGTAACTGCTGATCCATTTTAACATTTACTTCTGTTAACGCCATAACAGTTTGCTTAAATGGGGTCAGATCTAAATGATCTATTCTCAAATATGTCAGTTGTAACATAACTCACGGTAATCTTTTCAGTACAAGAAAACACTGACAGTCTAAACCAATCAACGGCTGTTCTGAAGATCGTTCCCTGGGCATGGCTTATCACCATCTATCATGCGCGAAGCAACTTATAGTTTCCCTTTGTCGGCTAATGAACAACACCGTGATAGACTGGCCTTCAATATACTGAAAGATCGGAGTGGTTATCAAGTTACAATTATGAAACTGACTGAATTGGACTAAAATATCCAAGTATTGAATGATTATTACTGGACTGTGACAAAGTACTTTCTAGACAAAGTCTAGCATATGTCCAAGTAGAAATAAAATATTTCACCAGTGTCCGTAGAAAAATATCAATCACCTTAGTGATTCTCTCTGCCGAAAACTTACTAAGTTCCACATGTATCGCAGCACTTTTGTGACTATCACAATTTTGAAGATAACTTCTGCGTAGATCCGGCAACCATGTGCCTTGGCTCAGCGTTGAAGCACCTTGCTATGCAAGAGCTTGTTTCGAAGTGAGCTGATGTTGCTTGGGCCGGCCGGATTTTATTCAAAACGGTCAGGGTCACGCTGCATCACGCTGAAATCTAGAAATCCTCATATCTCTGGTATCCCTGGTCCGATTTACTTGATACTAAGTGCATTCTCTTTCATTTGGCCGTGCCAGTAATCTGATCCAAGTCTCAAGTCTCTACTCCATGGCTAACTATTTAATCAACAAATAGTCTCGACCTCTGCTATTACTCGCTACGTCACTTGACATGCTCTTGGCTGCATAAAATTTCCATTTCCTTCTGGAAGGAATGGAGCGCGATATTCAAATATCTCAACTTTCAAAAGCGGCTGTAGCCTTTCCCTTGATATCTAGGTGTCTGAATCTTGGAATACCCATTCCTAGAGTTGGGCACATCCACCCCACACCTAGCAAAAAATAAAAATTGAAAAAAAATTTTTTTTTCCTATCTACACATTAAATCATCTGGTTCTTGAATAGTAAATCTTCAAATTCGCCGCATTATAAGTTCCCACGATGTTACCAGTTCGTGTATTGGCGATTTCATAGCTTCCATTGTTGTTTACTTCCACAATACGATATGGTCCAGCGTAAAGGCTTGCAAACTTCGAGTACACTCGATTTTGCACGTCAGAGGGTGTAGGTCTTTTCACTAAAACAAGAGTTCCTACGCGCAAGGGTCTGCGAAAACGCTTTCCTCTCACTCTGCGCTCTCTTTTCTCAGCTTCATGAAAAATCAGAGACCATTGAGCGTCTCCCTCGATGTCTTCCTCTTCTTTTCCCTAGAAGTTTATCTCTTCGGTATTCTTGAATCTGATCGTCTCTGTCTTCATGTTTATCACTGCTTGATATTTCTGAATGAAATCCGCTCCCAATATCATGTCAAAAGCCATGTCTTTCATTACTACAAACACATGTCGGAAATCATGTCCTCCAAGAGTAATACATAAGTATAATTGTGTTTTACACAGAGATATTTTGTTGGGTATTATTCCTTGGATCTTAATTCCTGATACTGAAATCTCCTCTAAATTCTCTTTGAGCTTCCACAGAATATAAAGCTTCTCGCTCAGAAGACAAAGCATAGCCCCAGTATCAATTAAAGTATCGACAGGCATACCGAATACTTCGCATGATATGATTGGCATTTTAATTCTTGTACCCATTTCTTTCCGTTCATCATTATGTTGAATTAAGTCATCATCCTCTGCTTGCCATTTAATAATCCTGGAAGTGAAAGTGTTAAAAATTCTATCTTCTACTGTAAATTCGAAGTTTTTTTTCTTTTCCAATCCCCCGGGATTGTTGTGTTCCCGATGGACCTGGTTCATTGGGCCTCTGCTCCAAAAATTGCAAGTTATCTTGGTGTCTTGCTTCCAAATTTTTCCTCGTCTCCTTGTTGAACTCTTCATTGGACTGACTAGTATCCACATTCCCTCTGTTATTGTAGTTGTTTCGACCATAGTATTGTCCCCGTTTACCTGGATAGTAGGCTGTCAGATATCCGCCCCCTCAATCGGATTGCCAATTATCAATCGCACCGGCACAGTTACATCAATGAAAATGGCACTGACAGATACTATCGAGACAAGAGCACAGAAATTCACAGGAAATCATTGTGGAACACACCAAAATAGACGGGGGTTCATACTTACCGTTACTTACCTCTTAATTATCTCGGGGTTTGAGTTGACAACAGGATCACTAAAAGTCTGTTCACACAATAATCTCCACCATGACATTTAAAAATGAACCAGAAACGAAGACGAGAACTTTGAACTGTACAAAAGCTTTATTTCTAATAAAGGGTATGATTTTAATAACACAACAAAAACAACGTGGCTATCAGTAGCCCAAGTCAATCTGACTTCGTCCTCCAGTAGGACTTGCAAAATTATTATACAACATGATATAAAACATTTTAGCTCCCAAGAGCTCCAAATAACGTAATATTCATAACACTATTGGATTGGAAAAGGACGTCAGGGTGTGACATATATAGAGCATTTGGTTTCCTTTTAATAGACATGGCAATGGTATTTATAGTCGCAAGGCCAAAGTGTGTACGACCTCACTCCCTGAGAACCATATGTTGGCACAGCTGCGGGCTACCTTCAGCCTGTTGCATACTGGTCAAATGCACTCCCTTCTCACATGCTATGTTACGTAAGAATACAGCCTGCACTCTCAAACTTTTAAATGTCTTACACGACAACTCACATTATATTTACGCAAATCTTTCAAGTACTTTGCTCACATCCTAATGGATCATTATGTTAATTTCTTAAACTTGTTAACTTCAATCCAAATGTTTAATTAGCTCTTAAATGTTTATAACAAAATCACATAAATTATTTATAACAATTAGAAATTGTTTATAATATTTGTCAAAGACAATAAAAATATTATAAGCACGCCTTTAACATCGCTCTCGTTCCACATTATTTTCAAAAATATTTACAGCAATTATTTACAATATTAACATTTAAATTGTTTAAATTATTAATTTAATAAATACATTAGCCACACGTTCATTCGGTTGGTAATTTTATAATCCTGTTTAATATAATCGACCAATGAAGGTTAGTTATACATATTAATGTCACAATCTGGTTTAATAAAGTTTTTAATAATGATTTGTGACGGCAACCTTCATTCAAAATCTTATCTCAAATTCTTTCAAAACTCGTGTTAATTATAACAGTAACTCACTTGATTAATTTTCAACGAACTATGACAATCTTACTCCAGCGGAAAATCCTTCGCTAACAAGTTAATGCACAATCTGCATTAAAAATATGCCCAAAATCATCATATATTAATCTATATGGCATTTAAAACTTTCACATCACTTACAAAACTTCCACAAATAATTCTTTAACATTAATTCCTGTGGGAACCTCCTTCATATTCAAGGGCATTATATCTCAGCGACTTTCAACACGCGCTGCACTAGCGATTATACATTCATAGTTCCACTTAATTTTTTTTATAATCATTAATTGTTTCAAAACTGTTTTTCTATTTAACCTTCGTGGATTTCATTCATGAACCGAAATGAAGTCAAAACTTGCCAATCACAAACAAATTTAATAGTGAATACGCTTATATACGCCTGTCTGGTCTATCAAAATTTAAGATTAACATCTTAAAAGAAATTGTAGTATAAAAATACTATCTTCAAATAAAGTGCGACTAAAATGCAAAGTAGTCGAATAGAATCCAATTAGACTGGGGAATGCAAACATCGTTATATAAATCTCTAATTGAGAAAAATTCCTAACAAAAGTACTTGACTTTAATGCATTCAATAATTCCTTATTAAGGTTAATCTTTCACAAAAGTGTCTATAATGCAATGTTCATTCATAACTGACAATAAATGTCTTTGTTGCAATCAATACAAATAACGACTAGTATTTCCAAGATCGTCGACAACGTAAGAGATTTTAACGCTCTAAAATCATTTAAATGTTCTTCCTTCTTGATGATGACAGAAAATTGTTCAAAGTAATTAAACTGGGGTTGAATTACTTTAATAAAATGACACGCTGTCTGAATTTAAATCTGCCATAAAAATCATTAACTTACAGTCAAATCGTGACTACAAAAATATTAATTACTGAAAAATCCAAATATCAGTCTCAACTGATTCAAAATCGTTAACTATGCCCATGACATAACAATGTCTTAATAAATCGTCGAAAAATGCAAAACTCATCAAGGTTTACTGAGAATATGAATCTCAACAAGAAAATAGGGCAAAAAACATGAGGATAAAAATATGGGAAAAATGGTTGCTCAAACATTATTAGTAAACTCAAATACAATAAACGTTCACGACTACCTTATCTGCCGATTGACGTTCCAGAGGAAAATTCCCCAAAGAAGACTGCTGATGGATCCATTTCACCACGTTAAAGTTGAGTTCCATCCTCGAAATAGGAAATAGCACCCTCGGAGAATCGAACTGCTTCCTTCTCCGTGAATCGCTCTGCTCCTCGAAGACGAATAGACATCCTTCCGGCAATAATCTTCTTTGTGAGTCGGGATATCCCTGACCTCTCTTGAAAAATTCCCTGAAGTTCCAGTAGACAGTCGTCATGAAGTTTTGTAGAAATTTCCGAAGAAATTATTCATATTCAGAGTATGAAATTGTTTCTATGGCTGTCCGATGGTATTCAGCCTTTAATTACGAAACATGGGTGTAGATGGTATTCACCACATGTTCGCTTGTGTGGAATAGCAATTAGCGAAGTTCCATGTCGCTATCTTACTCCATTGAAGTATGTCCCAATTGCAATAAGCCCTCTTAGCCTTCCATCTGCTCTTCGGTTGTAGTGTCAGAAGAACAAACTGCCGTATTCAATTGCTCCATTATACTGGTATCGTTGTGTAACCAAGCAATCTGAAGTCTTTCTACTCCACTCGCAGCGTCAGCCTTGCGTTGATTCTGGCTATACAAAAAGTGCTTCTCTAGTGGCGAGATAATCACTTTTGTCAGTCGTATAAAACTGCTAATATCTTTTAAACTAATCGGTCGAAATTGTTCAGATTTTCTCTATAACTGCATGTAGCAATGCACAATACAATTGGCTTATCGGAGACCGCTAACTGTTCGAAGCTAAACTTGTAGAAGCTTTCTAAGGTCCGTTTCAACTTCACCTAGTTTGACCTGGATCTCGTTAATATAGTGGCCTCGCCACGCGTTATAAAAACGATTCTTTTCACTGCTGTTCACTTCGACGTCTCACTATAATGAATGTATAAGAAAAGAACTTTCACATATATACTTCGATGATCTGAGAATGAGATCTCAGAATGATCAGAGAACGAAAGAGGCTCCTCTCTTCTGCGCAAGTCCTTTTATTAACTTCTCGAGGGGCGTTTCCATCCCTTCCAAAGCGTGATACTGCGTCATCGCTAAAACTTCCAACTTCGTTAATACATGACGGATTTTCAAAATTCAAAAACTGAAAATAAATTTCACCAAAATTCCAAATCAATGCTTCTACTGCAAATGGATTTCCACAATTCTGCATTCCAAAAGTAATAAAAATACCATAGTTTCAGCAATCTCCGTCTTCCTTTAAACTATCGTTGATTGGTTCATGCCTCTCCTCCAATAGCATAGTTTCTTCCTCAGCAGAATTCCTCGTTTCCTGCGACTGCGTCGTAAATCTTGGAACATTCTGGACTAAAAGCTGACGTCACTGAGAATCTCAGCTCAAGTAGCCTGCTGGCATAACATATACGTCATCCGTGCTTACGTCATGACTACCCACGTCATAACTATGACAGCCATAACTCTCATTATAATTTCAAATATAGCCACCGTGGTCTCTACATAATTCAATTACGGGGGCATTCTCCTCTCACCACGTTTTAAAAACAGTTGCAAATTGTTTTTAAACTCAATGTTACAAGTATCTCAACTCTCTTGAACACGAAATTGAATTATTACTGGCTTACTCTAGTATGATATTTCCTTTATGTTCCTTAATCATATATTTCTTCTACTCTGGGTTGTGTGTGGTTAATGTATTCTTTCCTCTCTACTTCCTCTTCTGACCAGTGTTTCTATTTTCTAAGTTCTGCTGGCTCGTAGAAGGACCAGGATCGATTACAACATCCTGCCTTTTCTTTTGATTGTCAGCTTCTTTATCCCTTAATTCTTTTAAGTATTGCTGGCTTTCCTTCTCTCTTTGCTGATACTGATCAGGTGTCATAACCTGACTTTGAGTATTCTGGTTTCTATTTTGGTTTTGGTTATTCCTATTATAGTTACGGTTATACCCATTATTGTTGTAATATCTGCCTCTTCCATTGTAGTTTCCTCGGTTGTAGTTCCAACCTCTTCTCTGTTGATACGGTCGGTAACCTTGTGATCTGTAATTTCTAAACTGATTATTCCTGTGAGGACCTACATTGTCAGTTTTCTCCTGCTCTGGCTTGTCAGTTTGTTGGACTTGGTCCATATATACCGTATTGATTTCCTTATACTCCTGCCTTTGACCTTTCTGGACTACGATAGGCATTGGACTTGTGTAGTCTAACCTTCTTAGTAATTCATCCATGCTGGATAAATCCCTGATGTTGGACGAAATTATAAGTCTCCTCACCTCAACTGGCAGCATACGAGAAATCGCATCTATTAGTTGCTCCGTGGACAATGGGGGTTGCAAAAATCTCAAGCGGGACAACTGACTCGTAAAGAAATCAGCGTACCTCGTTGGAAGAGTACCTGAGTATTTTCTTGAATACACCTCCGCTCTTAACGAATTCTGCGCTTCTATGGACCAAAATCGTTTGATTAATGCCTCTGCAAACTCGTCAAAGTTACTGAATGTGTATCTAAATGCGCGAAACCATTCAAGGGGTCCTCCAATCAGATATCTCTCTACTATCTTCATCTCTCTCTCTCTGGGAATGTGAGCTTCGATGAAATAATCTTTGAGATTCCTTACATACTCTATAGGTGTCAAACTATCAGTGTTACTGAATTTTTGTGGTTTGTCCTCGAAATTCCTGATGACCGTCACGTTCCTCGGATATGAATCCGGATAGTTTTTCCCACTATCTCGATAATTCCACTCAGGTTCCATATTCCTCTCGTCATCCTCCTCTCTGAATCTGGATACACGTTCTTCAGGAGTCACGTCTCTTTCTTCTGGCTCTAGGTTATGTCTTCTAGCATAATTCCTATTCAATTCGCAAGCTAAGCCTTCTGTATCCTTGTCGGTGATTTCTGTTAAGACTTTCTTGACTATATCTTCTTTGTAGTTCTCCATTAAACTAGCCTCTCCTAACTTCAAATTTTTCAGTTTACTCGTCGTTTCATTTACATCCGAGACAACTTTATGAATTTGATCCTCTAATGTAGATTTTAAAGTTTGCATATCCTGATCTAGTTGTGTTCTATCGTCAACTTGTTTTTCGGATAGCAAATTTATCCTGACGCTTAAATCTTTCCTAATCTGTACTACTTCATTGTTAATTTCTATCTGCGTACTGGCAAGTTTTCTTTCAATCCTTTCCTGAATTTGGGTTACATGTTCCCCACTTGACTTATTCCACTCGTCTTTCCATACCGCTACGTTTGCTGTTAACATTTCGGCTATGTCTACTTCGATATCCTCTTTTAATACTCTATTGTGGTCTAATACCTGTGTTCTCATGACCTCTACATCATACTTCAACTCTGCTAAAGACGTTGTTGTTCTAACTGATTCATCAACTAGTCTAGTCGCTAATGCAGTTATATTACGCGTACAAAGAGTTTTTGAGTTTTCGATTTCTTCCCTGACTTTATTTACATCAGTTTGGACTTTAGTGATATCTACGAAAACTGTGTTGACCTCTACCTGAATCTTAGTTATGTCACTTTGCACCTCAGTTATATCCGCATGAATGTTATTAATGTCTACCTGAACATTGGATACATCAGTTCTAGCTTTTTGAATTTCTTTTTGGACTTCCTCGACCTTGTCTTGGACAGTCGCTACATCGTTTTTGACAACAACTACTTCGGCTCTAGCACAAGAAATATCCCCTCGGACATTAGCTACATCTAGATTTAACATTGTAAGGTCTTTCTGTACCTTAGACACATCATTTTTAACATCAGACACATTTGTGCGGATGTCACTTACAGTATTTTCAATTCCTAGGGTATTAATCTGTAAACGCGACATATTATCCTCCAAATTGGCAGCACTAGTATGAAGAACCTTCATATTCTCCTCCATTCGACTAGTATTCCTAGCTTCCATCTCCCTCATACTACTATTCAAATTAGCAGACATATTACTAGCATTCTCCTCCATCCTTGCATTCAAATTAGCAGACAAATTACTATTATTCTCCTTCATGCTTTCATTCAACATCTGCTTCATACTGCGATTCATGTTAGCAGACATCTCCTCTAACATTTTCTTCAAACTTTCATCTGCCATTACAATATTATTCAAAAATGGATTGCTGTAGGGACATACATCAAAAGAGCAAAATAACAACATTTGAGCAACACTTTTCACCATATATAATTTTGATCAATTTTCTGTCTTAAATCTAACTTATAACTACCTTATAATTAACCTTCGAAGATACCTCATGTTGAAACAAACTCAAGCACATGTTCAAATTTCTCTGGCTCATTTTAAAATATCCTAACACAAATAATTTACATTTACAATCCAAATAATTTAATTTTATCTTTAATATGACTGAAATGTCATAAGCCGGTCAAATAAAATAAGATTCCAGATCATAGGCGATTTTTCTAAGTTTCCTGCCCATTTAAACGTTCTCAAGTTGTATAAGATCTGATCTTTTCTGAGTGTAATTTTCCTAACACAATACAACATTTAATTCCTATATAATCACACTCTTAACTACTACAATTGGCCTAGACATCTAACAAAGAATCAACCTCTTTATTTCAGTCTAATCGAACCCTACGTTTTAGGTGCGAATCTTTCTATTGTTCAACCTGGTAATCCAGTTTTGTCGAATTCGCCCCACGTATTAGGGTCAATCTTTCTGTTGACTCAGCCCCACGCTCTTGGGTCGCCAATCTTTCTGTCCCCGTTTACCTGGATAGTAGGCTGTCAGATATCCGCCCCCTCAATCGGATTGCCAATTATCAATCGCACCGGCACAGTTACATCAATGAAAATGGCACTGACAGATACTATCGAGACAAGAGCACAGAAATTCACAGGAAATCATTGTGGAACACACCAAAATAGACGGGGGTTCATACTTACCGTTACTTACCTCTTAATTATCTCGGGGTTTGAGTTGACAACAGGATCACTAAAAGTCTGTTCACACAATAATCTCCACCATGACATTTAAAAATGAACCAGAAACGAAGACGAGAACTTTGAACTGTACAAAAGCTTTATTTCTAATAAAGGGTATGATTTTACTAACACAACAAAAACAACGTGGCTATCAGTAGCCCAAGTCAATCTGACTTCGTCCTCCAGTAGGACTTGCAAAATTATTATACAACATGATATAAAACATTTTAGCTCCCAAGAGCTCCAAATAACGTAATATTCATAACACTATTGGATTGGAAAAGGACGTCAGGGTGTGACATATATAGAGCATTTGGTTTCCTTTTAATAGACATGGCAATGGTATTTATAGTCGCAAGGCCAAAGTGTGTACGACCTCACTCCCTGAGAACCATATGTTGGCACAGCTGCGGGCTACCTTCAGCCTGTTGCATACTGGTCAAATGCACTCCCTTCTCACATGCTATGTTACGTAAGAATACAGCCTGCACTCTCAAACTTTTAAATGTCTTACACGACAACTCACATTATATTTACGCAAATCTTTCAAGTACTTTGCTCACATCCTAATGGATCATTATGTTAATTTCTTAAACTTGTTAACTTCAATCCAAATGTTTAATTAGCTCTTAAATGTTTATAACAAAATCACATAAATTATTTATAACAATTAGAAATTGTTTATAATATTTGTCAAAGACAATAAAAATATTATAAGCACGCCTTTAACATCGCTCTCGTTCCACATTATTTTCAAAAATATTTACAGCAATTATTTACAATATTAACATTTAAATTGTTTAAATTATTAATTTAATAAATACATTAGCCACATGTTCATTCGGTTGGTAATTTTATAATCCTGTTTAATATAATCGACCAATGAAGGTTAGTTATACATATTAATGTCACAATCTGGTTTAATAAAGTTTTTAATAATGATTTGTGACGGCAACCATCATTCAAAATCTTATCTCAAATTCTTTCAAAACTCGTGTTAATTATAACAGTAACTCACTTGATTAATTTTCAACGAACTATGACAATCTTACTCCAGCGGAAAATCCTTCGCTAACAAGTTAATGCACAATCTGCATTAAAAATATGCCCAAAATCATCATATATTAATCTATATGGCATTTAAAACTTTCACATCACTTACAAAACTTCCACAAATAATTCTTTAACATTAATTCCTGTGGGAACCTCCTTCATATTCAAGGGCATTATATCTCAGCGACTTTCAACACGCGCTGCACTAGCGATTATACATTCATAGTTCCACTTAATTTTTTTTATAATCATTAATTGTTTCAAAACTGTTTTTCTATTTAACCTTCGTGGATTTCATTCATGAACCGAAATGAAGTCAAAACTTGCCAATCACAAACAAATTTAATAGTGAATACGCTTATATACGCCTGTCTGGTCTATCAAAATTTAAGATTAACATCTTAAAAGAAATTGTAGTATAAAAATACTATCTTCAAATAAAGTGCGACTAAAATGCAAAGTAGTCGAATAGAATCCAATTAGACTGGGGAATGCAAACATCGTTATATAAATCTCTAATTGAGAAAAATTCCTAACAAAAGTACTTGACTTTAATGCATTCAATAATTCCTAATTAAGGTTAATCTTTCACAAAAGTGTCTATAATGCAATGTTCATTCATAACTGACAATAAATGTCTTTGTTGCAATCAATACAAATAACGACTAGTATTTCCAAGATCGTCGACAACGTAAGAGATTTTAACGCTCTAAAATCATTTAAATGTTCTTCCTTCTTGATGATGACAGAAAATTGTTCAAAGTAATTAAACTGGGGTTGAATTACTTTAATAAAATGACACGCTGTCTGAATTTAAATCTGCCATAAAAATCATTAACTTACAGTCAAATCGTGACTACAAAAATATTAATTACTGAAAAATCCAAATATCAGTCTCAACTGATTCAAAATCGTTAACTATGCCCATGACATAACAATGTCTTAATAAATCGTCGAAAAATGCAAAACTCATCAAGGTGTACTGAGAATATGAATCTCAACAAGAAAATAGGGCAAAAAACATGAGGATAAAAATATGGGAAAAATGGTTGCTCAAACATTATTAGTAAACTCAAATACAATAAACGTTCACGACTACCTTATCTGCCGATTGACGTTCCAGAGGAAAATTCCCCAAAGAAGACTGCTGATGGATCCATTTCACCACGTTAAAGTTGAGTTCCATCCTCGAAATAGGAAATAGCACCCTCGGAGAATCGAACTGCTTCCTTCTCCGTGAATCGCTCTGCTCCTCGAAGACGAATAGACATCCTTCCGGCAATAATCTTCTTTGTGAGTCGGGATATCCCTGACCTCTCTTGAAAAATTCCCTGAAGTTCCAGTAGACAGTCGTCATGAAGTTTTGTAGAAATTTCCGAAGAAATTATTCATATTCAGAGTATGAAATTGTTTCTATGGCTGTCCGATGGTATTCAGCCTTTAATTACGAAACATGGGTGTAGATGGTATTCACCACATGTTCGCTTGTGTGGAATAGCAATTAGCGAAGTTCCATGTCGCTATCTTACTCCATTGAAGTATGTCCCAATTGCAATAAGCCCTCTTAGCCTTCCATCTGCTCTTCGGTTGTAGTGTCAGAAGAACAAACTGCCGTATTCAATTGCTCCATTATACTGGTATCGTTGTGTAACCAAGCAATCTGAAGTCTTTCTACTCCACTCGCAGCGTCAGCCTTGAGTTGATTCTGGCTATACAAAAAGTGCTTCTCTAGTGGCGAGATAATCACTTTTGTCAGTCGTATAAAACTGCTAATATCTTTTAAACTAATCGGTCGAAATTGTTCAGATTTTCTCTATAACTGCATGTAGCAATGCACAATACAATTGGCTTATCGGAGACCGCTAACTGTTCGAAGCTAAACTTGTAGAAGCTTTCTAAGGTCCGTTTCAACTTCACCTAGTTTGACCTGGATCTCGTTAATATAGTGGCCTCGCCACGCGTTATAAAAACGATTCTTTTCACTGCTGTTCACTTCGACGTCTCACTATAATGAATGTATAAGAAAAGAACTTTCACATATATACTTCGATGATCTGAGAATGAGATCTCAGAATGATCAGAGAACGAAAGAGGCTCCTCTCTTCTGCGCAAGCCCTTTTATTAACTTCTCGAGGGGCGTTTCCATCCCTTCCAAAGCGTGATACTGCGTCATCGCTAAAACTTCCAACTTCGTTAATACATGACGGATTTTCAAAATTCAAAAACTGAAAATAAATTTCACCAAAATTCCAAATCAATGCTTCTACTGCAAATGGATTTCCACAATTCTGCATTCCAAAAGTAATAAAAATACCATAGTTTCAGCAATCTCCGTCTTCCTTTAAACTATCGTTGATTGGTTCATGCCTCTCCTCCAATAGCATAGTTTCTTCCTCAGCAGAATTCCTCGTTTCCTGCGACTGCGTCGTAAATCTTGGAACATTCTGGACTAAAAGCTGACGTCACTGAGAATCTCAGCTCAAGTAGCCTGCTGGCATAACATATACGTCATCCGTGCTTACGTCATGACTACCCACGTCATAACTATGACAGCCATAACTCTCATTATAATTTCAAATATAGCCACCGTGGTCTCTACATAATTCAATTACGGGGGCAGTATCTTCTTTCCTGGTACCTTCCTTGACTATCTCGTGGTCTTCTCCATCGAGTATTGTATCGATTTCCACCATCCGGTCTCGCATAAGGCTTGTAACTGTATCTGTTACTGTACTGGTTCAATCCTCTCTTATTTGGATCTTCCCTCGGCGTTTTCTCTTCTCGCCCCTCTCGAATCTCTCGAGGTGTTTGGGAATAACTGTCGGCCATAACAGCGTACACAGCGTTGTTATTCTTTCCTCCTTTCTGATGGGAGAATTGAGCGTTCGTATGATCAAGCTTCTGCAATATCTCGTCAAATTGCTCCATATTATAAATGTCAGCAGCGATCAAAGTTCTTTGGACGTCTGCTGGAAACTGACGTATCAATGCGGTAATTAATTCATTATCTGGCATCGGCGGATCTAAATGTTGTAGTTTAGAAAGCTGTCCAGAAAAGTACGTAGAGTATCGAGTAGGCTGTGACGTCGAGAATCTTTTTGAATATAATTCTGCTCTGACTTGCTGTTGGGTTTCCGGGGACCAAAACTTTTTTAATAACCCACGGGAAAACTCCTCAAAATTGGTGAGAGTGGACCTAAAAGCTCTAAGCCAAAGAAGTGCAGGACCTGCCAAAAATTTCCCTATCACTCGGATCTGTCTTTCCTTAGGGATCTTGGAATCTTTTAGGTAATCACCTGCTTCTCTCAAGAATTCTACGGGTGTCACAGAATCTCGCCCTGAAAATTTGTAAGGCTTATCCTCTACATTCTTGAATACAGTTATGGGGTTGGATTGAAATACTGTCCTGACCTCATCCTGTCTTTGACTATCAGTTTCTCTCGCTGCTCCTAGGTTTATCTGTATCTGTTCTTCTCCCTTTATACTTGACATTTTCAACAGATGGTCAGACTGTTTCTCGTCCTTGATTTGGGTTTTCATAGCCTCAAGTTCCTTATGGTTTTCTTCTGCCATTTCTTTAATTGCTTCGGTTTCCTTACAGTTTTCCTTGACATCAGTGGATATCTGGTTCATAACAGCCTCGTGACTTTTCAACGACCCTGTCATATCTGATATGTCCTTCTGAGTTGCTTGGATATCTTTGGAAATTACTTGAATATGGGATGACAAAGATTCCCTAATTTCCTTGACTCCATCTTGGTTCTCCAGCTTGAGTGTGTCTTTAATTTCATTGATAACTGTGGTTTTAATTTCAGTTTGTAATTCATTAATCACACCTTCTCTTATTTCTCCCATTACGAGTTCTTTGAATTGTTCTGTCAACCGTTGAACAACTAGAAATGCCATCTCATTGCTCTTTCTTTACTCTGACTTCTGGGTTGATCATGTCTTCACCAACTTTCCTAAGACCATGTTCTATCCTATCAGCTAAGCTTTGGGATCTTAGATCGGCATCGCGAAATTTATCGTCCATTAAACTTGCGTTAGTGGCTAATGAAGTTTCGAGCTCATGTGTTTTTTCGCATAATTTAGTCATTTTAATCTCTAGTGACATTTTCAAAATTTCGGAATTCTCTTTAAATTTATTTTCCATAGAATTAAATATACTATTTAAATTTTCTTTCAAGTTACCTTTTAAAGAATCGGAATTTTCTGTAAGTTTATTTTCTAAAGAATCAGAATTTTCTTTAAGTTTATCGTTTAAACTTTCTTTAAGTTTATTTTCTAAAGAATCAGAATTTTCTTTAAGTTTATCGTTTAAACTTTCTTTAAGTTTATTTTCTAAAGAATCAGATTTTTTTTTAAGTTTCTTTTCCAAAGCCTCTGTATTTTCTTTCATAATGGCTGCTACACGCAGTCCAGCTTCTTTGGAACTCTCTTCCAAACTCCTCATCATCCTCATCATCTCTTCCATAATGTTCAATTATTATTCAAAACTTAGGGGTATACATGATGGCAGACACAAGATTATAACTAGAAAAAGAAATATGAATAGCTAATTGGAACACTCTAATAAAATGAGATTTGTCCTAATGTCGACGTGATGGAAAAACAAAATTCTCTACCTTTACGAATTACATTTACCACAATATCACAAGAAAAATATGCAAGTTCTCAAATATCCTCCACCTGGATTCTAATAATGCGTATGTCCAGTCATCGAACGTTTACTATTGAATTTACTTGACGCCCTAATGGTTAAGCCATTATCAAAAATAACCAAACCCATTCTAATTATTAACCCAGTTAAATTTTTAATTTTCCCCACTAATTGGGTTTCCTACTAATTTATTCATCCAAACCAGACATCTCTCAACTCCCAAAATATCTATATAAAAATTATCACAATTTAAATCGGCATGCGATTGACCGTGTCTAACTCGAGCCCCACGTTCGAAGCCACTTCTCTCTCTATCTTATTTTATGTGCCCGTTTAGACCGGAGTCCGCACGACCACATATGCATTTTACCAATAATCAGTCAGCACGAGAGTCAAAATATCCCGGGGCGCCAGATGCGTTAAAGCTAATCGCAAAAACGACATCAAATGAAAAAAATGCTATACTGATTTTTGGCTCAATGCAACAATAAGGATAGAAGGAGATTCAACTGGGCATAACACATTATGTAAAATTATCTCATTTTATTTTGAATTTAAAATTGACTGCAAAATAAAATGCTCAAAGCAGCATCATTCATGTGTGGCGACCCACATTCCTATTTACACAAAGTACAGAAATTTTCCAACACATTGGACAATTATCTTTGGAAACACAAGTCTGATTATTAGTCCTGTAGACTGGGTTCCAAAATTATATCGATTATTCATGATTAAATCCAGTTCAAATTTAATTGTCTTTACTGGAAATACTGTAGTTCACTGTTTGAGTTTTTACATAATATTAACACTCGTAGAATAAATGTTCATAGAATTTTTAATTTTCACTTATTTTTCCAGTTTCAAAAAATATTGTCAAAAAATATTATTATCTCTGAATCAACACAAATTATTTACACATATTAATAACATCTGAAAAGTATTTGACCTTGAGCATAGCATCGAAGAACTGTGCGAAGCACAACAACAATTAATTGTTCTTCTGACATTAAACGTTTCGAGAAGTGACTCGATTATGAACTTCAAGTTCCTAACAAAATATATGATTTCTGAATCATCAACTTGATCAATAAATTGTTGGACCATCCAACTATTCGATTTTCCACTTGGAATCATTATTAAGAAAAATATTTATATTTGTGGCCATTTTAGTAACTTTCACAACTTGCAATTCTTCGACAGAATGCGGAAATAAGAATTGTAGCTTCATAATAAATTCATTTAGTTCATGGCACTAGGATTGAAAACATCCTTCAAATTATTCGTGGTTATAGAATTATTTTTAATTGGCAGTGGCCCATTCTATTATTTGTGTAAGAACACAACATTCCAACAACAACGGCAAAGGTCTTCCTCTGAAGAAGAATAAAATACTATCATGACAAATCCGGGTTCTAGCAAAATCAAAGTCTTAATGGAATCCGTAAACAAGGTTGAAATAAGAACTGATGGTTTTTAAGAAATAACCTTCGGGTCATTCATACGACGCAATGTGTAGCTCCAATACTCCTTCTATAACACTGAGTCATCGAACCTGCTATTTGATTGATGCTCAAATAAAAACCTCCTCATTCCTGCGACTTAAACATGCGCACCTGGGAATGGCATTTCAACTACTCCACACACATAAATTTTCTTCCCAAAATTTATTCAATAAATCAAGCCTCTGCTTGTTATCAACACTGGAAGATTTATAAACTTACAAGTTTATTTTATTTTACCATTCAGTTCAACCCGTGAATTTACCATACTTATGATAATCTTTACTTCACTTCACTTTCGAATGTGTATCTACGTCATGATTTTATATAAATACAATAATATCGCCAACGGCCATACCATGTTGAATACACCGGTTCTCGTCGGATCACCGCAGTTAAGCAACATTGGGCTTAGTCAGTACTTGGATGGGTGACCGCTTGGGAACACTACGTGCCGTTGGCTCAAAAAAGTGAGGAAAGCAATGGCAAACTACCTCACTCCTCTTCTTGCCTAGAACGCCTCAAAATAGCGCTGCCTTGGGTTTTTGTGGGTATCTACTCACATAACGTAACGGCGGTACTTTTTGAGGATCCAACCAGCCTTCGGGCTGACTACCTAACAGACAGACAATAATATCCTATTTGATACAATTATCAATTGCTTCCCGTTTCATGCCTCTCCGTGTTATCTGAAAAATATACTTTGCTCATTGCAAATATTAACTGTTCAACCAGAACTGTAACGTTGGTTGAATGCGGGCTTGCGCTAACCACTCTCCTTCGGAAAATCACCTGTTCCAAACTAGAAATGATTAAACTACTTCATAGGCTCTCTCTCAATAAATGTGATTATTAGAAAATAAAAGATCCAAGAATTATTTAGAAAAGTTATGAAAATCATTATTATTATTATTAGTGGATTATTATTATTATTATTTGTTATATTATTTTAAATATATTTAATTATTATTTCATTATGTGAGAATCCACATGTTCGAATCTTCGAATATGGATAAAATATCCATTTCTCAACAAAAATAATTATTAACTTTTACAGTTACATCGGCTGTTTTCCGTGATTACCCAAAAATATGAAATATTCAAATAAATCCTCGTTATGCTCGGTCATCGATCCTAAACAGTTCTGAGTGCTGAAAATACTCAGAATAACTCTAATATATCTTGCGTAAATCATTGCAAGATTTAAATACGAAGAAAAATCAATGTGTTGGTCATCTGCAGAAAATGAGTTTGTTCCAATTAGCTAGGCATAATATAAAGTCAAAATGTGGCTTACATTTCTCGTTGGTCTTGAAGCGTAGGGAACCTGGTCTGTACCAGAATTATCCAGATACATGCCCTATCGGACACTCACGTCTAATCCTTGTATCGGCCGCCATTATATACCCACAATCTGTCTAACAAGACATAGTGGTAATATCTCTTGAAGTTTGAAGTAACTGCTGATCCATTTTAATATTTACTTCTGTTAACGCCATAACAGTTTGCTTAAATGGGGTCAGATCTAAATGATCTATTCTCAAATATGTCAGTTGTAACATAACTCACGGTAATCTTTTCAGTACAAGAAAACACTGACAGTCTAAACCAATCAACGGCTGTTCTGAAGATCGTTCCCTGGGCATGGCTTATCACCATCTATCATGCGCGAAGCAACTTATAGTTTCCCTTTGTCGGCTAATGAACAACACCGTGATAGACTGGCCTTCAATATACTGAAAGATCGGAGTGGTTATCAAGTTACAATTATGAAACTGACTGAATTGGACTAAAATATCCAAGTATTGAATGATTATTACTGGACTGTGACAAAGTACTTTCTAGACAAAGTCTAGCATATGTCCAAGTAGAAATAAAATATTTCACCAGTGTCCGTAGAAAAATATCAATCACCTTAGTGATTCTCTCTGCCGAAAACTTACTAAGTTCCACATGTATCGCAGCACTTTTGTGACTATCACAATTTTGAAGATAACTTCTGCGTAGATCCGGCAACCATGTGCCTTGGCTCAGCGTTGAAGCACCTTGCTATGCAAGAGCTTGTTTCGAAGTGAGCTGATGTTGCTTGGGCCGGCCGGCTTTTATCAGGGTCACGCTGCATCACGCTGAAATCTAGAAATCCTCATATCTCTGGTATCCCTGGTCCGATTTACTTGATACTAAGTGCATTCTCTTTCATTTGGCCGTGCCAGTAATCTGATCCAAGTCTCTACTCCATGGCTAACTATTTAATCAACAAATAGTCTCGACCTCTGCTATTACTCGCTACGTCACTTGACATGCTCTTGGCTACATAAAATTTCCATTTCCTTCTGGAAGGAATGGAGCGCGATATTCAAATATCTCAACTTTCAAAAGCGGCTGTAGCCTTTCCCTTGATATCTAGGTGTCTGAATCTTGGAATACCCATTCCTAGAGTTGGGCACAGTACTACGTATCACTCCCACTACCACCGCAAAAAGTTATATGTTTACATATTTTTTTCTGTTAGTTTATGTATAATGTGCCAGTTCTGTAGTAATAGGCTACATTATCATCCATAAAACATATAAATCCACCGATCTGAGCCGGGCACTACTGCTAGTGTTGCTATAAAATATCTTACTTACTATTATTGAAAGTTAGTACGCCTGTCGGTCGCGAGATAATACGCACTTCTGGTGTTGGACTAGAAGTTACTAAAAGTCATTCAAATTTTTCGATAATTATTTTCTTCTAGCGTCTCATAGTGTCAATTAAAATTTTCATCGATGCTATTAACATAAAATTTTAGTGTCAACAAAAAAGAAATACCTAAAAAGTTCATACTAAGTTACCCTTTATCAAAAGCGTTATTTTAAGTGCACGAGTGATCTAGGAATATATGGTTCTCAAAATGGGCTATGAATGACATCAAATAATAATAATAATAATAATAATAATAATAATAATAATAATAATAATAATAATAATAATAATATTATATCCATGATTCATAGTTTCACAGTGTAGCCAAGGAACTTAAACATGATTTACAAATGGCCCCACCGACTTTCATGACTTTGTTTAAGTCAGCCTTGCAAGAAGACAAAATATTACTTAGATACTTACGTATCGTGGTATATAGTTGAACCCCTAAGCACACGAAGCTGGTAGCCAAAGATGTCCTATTCCCCTAATACGATTTAACAATTATACAACAAACAGGCATCCATCCAGGACATATTTGCTTCGAGTGACCTCCAAAATATTATTGCATTTTTGCTGAAACAAACGTCACATTTTTTTTTCTTTTTTACTGTGGCAATTGACACTCTCCTAACCACTGCAATATTGGTCCATTTTTTTAAGCAGGGAGCTTTAGGTTTATTGCATCACACGAACAAAACGCAGTGAAATACCTTTAAAGCAAGTAATATCGCCATTAGTTTAGAGAGATGCTGGCGAGCAGCCAACTGGACAGCTAAACGTGGAGCCAATGCAAATTTGAATACAATCGGTTTGCCTAGTTCCGCGCGCCTACGACAATAAATTGCTAGTGATGATGTCCAAGTTGGATGATATGCAAAGCCAGAGCAATAAATCGTGTATCGACTCGTTGTAGTGAACTTATGGCGTGTATCACAACTGGCGTCTCTCTCTGCGTGGCTGTAATTTCAAACTCAGGCTGCTTTATACGAAGGGCGTAGGCTATTATATTTTTTACACTTTATTTTTTGTACGTCTGGATATGGTTCACATTTCACTTTTGAAGGTGGTGACGTGTAACTAGTGTCTTGTTCTACCGTTTGGTAGCAAGATCAAGATCCAGCCGACTTCATGGCTAGGCTTGTGAGTGATGGTGAGACATGGCTCCATGCCCATGAGCCATAAACGAAACAACAATCGATGCAATCGATGCATAGGGGCAGTCCACCGTCAAAGAAATGTCGAACAGTGCCATCAGTTGGCAAGCGAATGGTGACAGTGTTCTGGGACATCATCCTCATTGACTGGCTGGAATTGGGGGCCACGATTAACAGTGCACCATATGTGGCAACCCTTAAGCGCTTCCATCGTGCCATTCAAACTAAGCGGCGAGGACATTGGGCTAAAGGTGTGCTTCTGCAACATGACAATGCCCGCCCCCACACTAGCCGAGAGACCACCACGGCCATTGATCAAATGGGATTCACGGTGCTGCCATACCCACCATACTCTCCCGACTTCGCACCTCTTCGTGAACATGAGGAAACCTCTGCGTGGTCACCGTTTTGCGGATTTTGCCGAACTGGACACAGCTGTCAAGGCATGGGTACGCAGCATTTCGAAGGAATGGTTTCAGGAAGGTCTGGAGAGACTGACACATCGATGGCAAAAGTGCATAAAGTTACAAGGAGATTATGTTGAGATGGTGGACTTAACAACTGATGTGTAATGTACTTCATTTGGGTAGAAAACAATATAGTACGCTCTTCGTATTTGCTAGGGACGAATCTTGAATTTATTTACCAGAGATCAAAGTGTCAGTTGTAATTCTTCAGTCAGTTAACATGAATTTGCCCAGAGACTGGGCGGAGTACAATGTATATTGGAAACGTTTTCCCTTCAGATGTTTTCATAATGGACCAAGCAGATGTAAGTCACAGGGTGACAAGTCCGGTTGTAGGGCGGATGCTCAAGTTGCTCCCACTTGAACGTGGCCAATACACCTTGTGTGACGTTAGAGACGTGTGGGCGAGCGTTATCATGGAGCAGAATCACTCCCTTCGTGAGCAGTCCGAGGCCGTTTGTTCTTGATGGACTTGCGTAGGCTACGGAGTGTCGCACAATTCACGTCACGTTTAATGGCTCGTCCGTGGTTTCCAATCGGACGACGAACTAAAGGACACCGTACAGGATTGGCTCCTGTCACAACCACAAGACTTCTGGGAACAGGGAACCCTGCGGCTAGTGAAGCAATGGGACACCTGTGCACAGGACTGTGGTGATTACTTTTGAATAACGTATAAATTGTACCCACAGTATCGTTTCGTACCTTTTCATTTGAACACCCCTCGTAATATATGAATAATAAGTAAATAACACTCCTGGAAAAAATTACATGTATTAGTCATGATCAATATTATAATTTTAGGATAACACGTTTCGACCTTTAAGCGGTGATCATCAGTTCATGATCACTGAGTTAAGGTTTAAATTTATATACAGTACTGCCCCCGTAATTGAATTATGTAGAGACCACGGTGGCTATATTTGAAATTATGATTAGAGTTATGGCTGTCATAGTTATGACGTGGGTAGTCATGACGTAAGCACGGATGACGTAGATGTTATGCCAGCAAGCTACTTGAGCTGAGATTCTCAGTGACGTCAGCATTTTAGTCCAGAATGTTCCAAGATGTATGACGCAGTCGCAGGAAACGAGGAATTCTGCTGAGGAAGAAACTATGCTATTGGAGGAGAGGCATGAACCAATGAACGATAGTTTAAAGGAAGACGGAGATTGCTGAAACTATGGTATTTTTATGACTTTTTGAATGCAGAATTGTGGAAATCCATTTGCAGTAAAAGCATTGATTTGGAATTTTGGTGAAATTTATTTTCAGTTTTTGAATTTTGAAAATCCGTCATGTATTAACGAAGTTGGAAGTTCTAGCGATGACGTAGTATCACGCTTTGGAAGGGATGGTAACGCCCCTCGAGAAGGTAATAAAAGGGCTTGCGCAGAAGAAAGGAGTCTCTTCTCTTCTCTTCTCTTTCGTTCGCTGATCATTCTGAGATCTAATGCTCAGATCATCGAAGTATTTGTGAAAGTCAGTTTATTATGCATTCAATATAGTGAGACATCGAAAGTGAATAGCAAGTGAAAAGAATCGTTTTTATAACGCGTGGCGAGGCCACTATGTTAACGAGATACAGGTCAAACTAGGTGAAGTTGAAACGGACCTTAGAAAGCTTATAAAAGTTTAACTTCGAACAGTTAGCGGTCTCCGATAACATAATTGTATTGTGCAGTACTACATGCAATTATAGAGAAAAGCTGAACAATTTCGACCGAGTAGTTCAAAAGATATTAGCAATTTTGTACGACTGGCAAAAGTGATTATCTCGCCACTAGAGAAACACTTTTGTATAAGCCAGAATAAACGCAAGGCTGACGCTGCGAGTGGAGTAGAAAGACTTCAGATTGCTTGATTACAGAACGATACAGTATAATGGAGCATTTGAATACGGCAGTTTGTTCTTCTGACACTACAACCGAAGTGCAAATGGAGGGCTAAGAAGGCTTATTGCAATTGGGACATACTTCATTGGAGTAAGATAGCGACATGGAACTTCGCTAATTGCTATTCCACACAAGCGAACATGCGGTGAATACCATCTACACCCATGTTTCGTAAGTAAAGGCTGAATACCATCGAACAGCCATAGAAACAATTTCATACTCTGAATATGAATAATTTCTTCGGAAATTTCTACAAAACGTCATGATGATTGTCTACTGGAACTTCAGGGAATTTTTCAAGAGAGGTCAGGGTAGTCCCGACTCACAATGAAGATTATTGCCGGAAGGATGTCTATTCGTATTCGAGGAGCAGAGCGATTCACGGAGAAGGAAGCAGTTCGATTCTCCGAGGGTGCTATTTCCTATTTCGAGGATGGAGCTCAGCTTTAACGTGGTGAAATTGGATCCATCAGCAGTCTTCTTTGGGGAATTTTCCTCTGGAACGTCAATCGGCAGATAAGGTAGTCGTGAATGTTTATTGTATTTGAGTATCATAGTTATGTTTGAGCAACCTTTTTTCCCATATTTTTATCCTCTTGTATTTTGCCTTATTTTCTTGTTGAGATTCTTATTCTCAGTACACCTTGTTGAGTTTTGCATTTTTCGACGATTTATTAAGACATTGTTATGTCATGGGCATAGTTAACGATTTTGAAACAGTTGAGACTGATATTTAGATTTTTCAGTAATTAATTATTTTTTTTTGTAGTCACGATTTGACTGTAAGTTAATGATTTTTATGGCAGATTTAAATTCAGACAGCGTGTCACTTTATTAAAGTAATTCAACCCCAGTTTAATTACTTTGAACAATTTTCTGTCATCATCAAGAAGGAAGAACATTTAAATGATTTTAGAGCGTTAAAATCTTACGTTATCGACGATCTTGGAAATACTAGTCGTTATTTGTATTGATTGCAACACAGACATTTATCGTCAGTTATGAATGAACATTGCATCATAGACAATTTTGTGAAAGAGTAATGTTAATAATGAATTATTGAATGCATTAAAGTCAAGTACTTTTGTTAGGAGTTTTTCTCAATTAGAGAATTATATAACGATGTTTGCATTCCCCAGTCTAATTGGATTCTATTCGACTACTTTGCATTTAGTCGCACTTTATTTGAAGATAGTATTTTCATACTACAATTTTTCTTTTAAGATGTTAATCTTAAATTTTGATAGACCAGATAGGCGTATATAAGCATATTCACTATTAAATTTGTTTGTGATTGGCAAGTTTTGACTTCATTTCAGTTCATGAATGAAATCTACGAAGGTTAAATAGAAAAACAGTTTTGAAACAATTTATGATTATAAAATTTTTAAGTGGAACTATGAATGTATAATCGCTAGTGCAGCGCGTGTTGAAAGTCGCTGAAGTATAATGCCCTTGAATATGAAGGAGGTTCCCACAGGAATAAATGTTAAAGAATTATTTGTGGAAGTTTTGTAAGTGATGTGAAAGTTGTAAATGCCATATAGATTAATATATGATGATTTTGGGCATAATTTTAATGCAGATTGTGCATTAACTTGTTAGCGAAGGATTTTCCGCTGGAGTAAGATTGTTATAGTTCGTTGAAAATTAATCAAGTGATTTACTGTTATAATTAACACGAGTTTTGAAAGAATTTGAGACAAGATGTTGAATGAAGGTTGCCGTCACAAATCATTATTAAAAACTTTATTAAAACAGATTGTGACATTAACATGTATAACTAACCTTCATTGGTCGATTATATTAAACAGGATTATAAAATTACCAACCGAATGAACATGTGGCTAATGTATTTATTAAATTAATAATTTAAACAATTTAAATGTTAATATTGTAAATAATTGTTGTAAATATTTTTGAAACTAATGTGAAACGAGAGTGATGTTAAAGGCGTGCTTATAATATTTTTATTGTCTTTGACAAATATTATAAACAATTTCTAATTGTTATAAATAATTTATGTGATTTTGTTATAAACATTTAAGAGCTAATTAAACATTTGGATTGAAGTTAACAAGTTTAAGAAATTTATGTAATGATCCATTAGGATGTGATCAAAGTACTTGAAAGATTTGCGTAAATATAATGTGAGTTGTCTTGTAAGACATTTAAAAGCTTGAGAGTGCAGGCTGGATTCTTACGTAACATAGCGTGTGAGAAGGGAGTGCATTTGACCAGTATGCGTCAGGCTGGAAGGTAGCCCGCAGCTGTGTCAACATATGGTTTTCAGAGAGTGAGGTCGTACACTCTGGCCTTGCGACTATAAATATCATTCTCTTGTTTATTAAAAGGAAACAAATGCTCTATATATGTCACACCCTGACGTCCTTTTCCAATCCAATAGTGTTATGAATATTACGGTATTTGGAGCTCTTGGGAGCTAAAATGTTTTATATCATGTTGTATAATAATTTTGCAAGTCCTACTGGAGGACGTAGTCAGATTGACTTGGGCTACTGATAGCCACGTATATTTTGTTGTGTTAGGAAAATCAGACCCTTTATTAGAAATAAAGCTTTTGTACAGTTCAAAGTTCTCGTCTTCGTTTCTGGTTCATTTTTAAATGTCATGGCGGAGATTATTGTGTGAACAGACTTTTAGTGATCCTGTTGTCAACTCAAACCCCGAGATAATTAAGAGGTAAGCAACGGTAAGTATAAACCCCCGTCTATTTTGGTGTGTTCCACAATGATTTCCTGTGAATTTCTGTGCTCTTATCTCGATAGTATCTGTCAGTGCCATTTTCATTGATGTAACTGTGCCGGTGCGATTGATAATTGGCAATCCGATTGAGGGGGCGGATATCTGACAGCCTACTATCCAGGTAAACGGGGACAGAAAGATTGGCGATCCAAGAGCGTGGGGCTGAGTCAACAGTAAGATTGACCCTAATATGTGGGACGAATTCGACAAAAAAACTGGATTACCAGGTTGAACACTAGAAAGATTGACAAACCTAAAACGTGAGGTTCGATTAGACTCAAATAAAGAGGTTGATTCTTTGTTAGATGTCTAGGCCAATTGTAGTATTTAAGAGTGTGATTATATAGGAATTAAATGTTGTATTGTATTAGGAAAATTACACTCAGAAAAGATCAGATCTTATACAACTTGAGAAAAGTTAAATGGGCAGGAAACTTAGAAAAATCGCCTATAATCTGGAATCTTATTTTATTTGACCGGCTTATGACACTTCAGTCATATTAAAGATAAAATTAATTATTTGGATTGTAAATGTAAATTATTTGTGTTAGGATATTTTAAAATGAGCCAGAGAAATTTGAACATGTGCTTGAGTTTGTTTCAACATGAAGTATCTTCGAATATTAATTATAAGGTAGTTATAAGTTAGATTTAAGACAGAAAATTGATCAAAAATTATATATGGTGAAAAGTGTTGCTCAAACGTTGTTATTTTGCTCTTTTGATGTATGTCCCTACAGCAATCCATTTTGAATAATAATATTGTAATGGCAGATGAAAGTTTGAAGAAAATGTTAGAGGAGATGTCTGCTAACATGAAGCAGATGATGGAGGAAAATGCTAACATGAAGCAGATGATGGAGGAAAATAATAGTAATTTGTCTGCTAATTTGTCTGCTAGCATGAATAGTAGTATGAAGGAGAATAATAGTCGAATGGAGGAGAATGTTAGTAATTTGTCTGCTAATTTAAATGCAAGAATGGAGGAGAATGCTAGTAATTTGAATAGTAGTATGAAGGAGATGGAAGCTAGGAATACTAGTCGAATGGAGGAGAATATGAATGTTCTTCATACTAGTGCTGCTAATTTGGAGGATAATATGTCGCGTTTACAGATTAATACCCTAGGAATTGAAAATACTATAACGGACATGCGTACAGACGTGTCTAATGTCCATAAAGATGTATCTATTGTGCATAAAAGTGTTGATGATGTTAAAAATGATGTGTCTAAGGTACAGAGGGACCTTACAATGTTAAATTTAGATGTAGCTAATGTCCGAGGGGATATTTCTTGTGCTAGAGCCGAAGTTGTTGTTGTCAAAAACGATGTAGCGACTGTCCAAGACAAGGTCGAGGAAGTCCAGAAGGAAATTCAAAAAGCTAGAACAGATGTATCCAATGTTCAGGTAGACATTAACAATATTCATGCGGATATAACTGAGGTGCAAAGTGATGTAACAAAGATTCAGGTAGAGGTCAACACAGTTTTCGTAGATATCACTAAAGTCCAAACTGATGTCAATAAAGTCAGGGAAGAAATCGAAAACTCAAAAACTCTTTGTACGCGTAATATAACTGCATTAACGACTAGGTTAGTCGACGAATCAGTTAGAACAACAACGTCTTTAGCAGAGTTGAAGTATGACGTAGAGGTCATGAGAACACAGGTATTAGACCACAATAGAGTATTAAAAGAGGATATCGAAGTAGACATAGCCGAGATGTTAACAGCAAACGTAGCGGTATGGAAAGACGAATGGAATAAGTCAAGTGGGGAACATGTAACCCAAATTCAGGAAAGGATTGAAAGAAAACTTGCCAGTACGCAGATAGAAATTAACAATGAGGTAGTACAGATTAGAAAAGATTTAAGCGTCAGGATAAATTCGCTATCCGAAAAACAAGTTGACGATAGAACACAACTAGATCAGGATATGCAAACTTTAAAATCTACATTAGAGGATCAAATTCATAAAGTTGTCTCTGACGTAAATGAAACGACGAGTAAACTGAAAAATTTGAAGTTAGGAGAGGCTAGTTTAATGGAGAACTACAAGGAAGAGATAGTCAAGAAAGTCTTAACAGAAATCACCGACAAGGATACAGAAGGCTTAACTTGCGAATTGAACAGGAAGCATACCAGAAGATGTCACCTAGATCTAGAAGAAAGAGACGTGACTCCTGAAGAACGTGTATCCAGATTCAGAGAGGAGGATGACGAGAGGAATATGGAATCTGAGTGGAATTATCGAGATAGTGGGAAAAACTATCCGGATTCATATCCAAGGAACGTGACGGTCATTAGGAATTTCGAGGACAAACCACAAAAATTCAGTAACACTGATAGTTTGACACCTATAGAGTATGTAAGGAATCTCAAAGATTATTTCATCGAAGCTCACATTCCCAGAGAGAGAGAGATGAAGATTGTAGAGAGATATCTGATTGGAGGACCCCTTGAATGGTTTAGAGCTTTTAGATATACCTTCAGCAACTTTGACGAGTTTGCAGAGGCATTAATCAAACGATTTTGGTCCATAGAAGCGCAGAATTCGTTAAGAGCGGAGGTATATTCAAGAAAATACTCAGGTACTCTTCCAACGAGGTACGCTGATTTCTTTACGAGTCAGTTGTCCCGCTTGAGATTTTTGCAACCACCATTGTCCACGGAGCAACTAATAGATGCGATTTCTCGTATGCTGCCAGTTGAGGTGAGGAGACTTATAATTTCGTCCAACATCAGGGATTTATCCAGCATGGATGAATTACTAAGAAGGTTAGACTACACAAGTCCAATGCCTAACGTAGTCCAGAAAGGTCAAAGGCAAGAGTATAAGGAAATCAATACGGTATACATGGACCAAGTCCAACAAACTGACAAGCCAGAGGAGGAGAAAACTGACAATGTAGGTCCTCACAGGAATAATCAGTTTAGAAATTACAGATCACAAGGTTACCGACCATATCAACAGAGAAGAGGTTGGAATTACAACCGAGGAAACTATAATGGAAGAGGCAGATATTTTAACAATAATGGGTATAATCGTAACTATAATAGGAATAACCAAAACCAAAATAGAAACCAGAATACTCAAAATCAGGTTATGACACCTGAGCAATATCAGCAAAGAGAAAAGGAAAGCCAGCAATACTTAAAAGAATTAAGGGATAAAGAAGCTGACAATCAAAGGAAAAGGCAGGATGTTGTAATCGATCCTGGGCCTTCTACGAGCCAACAGAATTTTGAGGTCGGTAACACAAAAAAAAAACGCCGATTTCTCAACGTCAGTGAGAACCTGTAAATACATTGCCACACCACACCTGATTACGATTAATGAGATATACGAAGTTACCGATGAAGATTTACTAGAAGAGAGGGGTATTGTTAAAGAGGAAAGACCATGTGCCTTACCGATTATTGCTGTACGGATAGATGGACAGCAGTACAAAGCCCTGCTGGATACTGGTGCTATTATTTCCATCATTTCAGAGGAATGTTATCAAAGTCTGCTAAGAGGAGAGAACATGACAGTTCTACCTGTTTCTACCGTCAAAGTGAGAGGGATATTCCAAGATAAGGCAGTGAAATGCAAGATTCAAGTGTTATTGAACTTTGAGATCAATGGAAGGAATTATGAACAGATCTTCATTGTGGTGAGCAAGATCAATTTTGATATGGTGCTTGGAATCGATTTTATATCGAAGGTTGGAGCTATTATTGACATGAAGAACAGAAGTATTAGCTTTAATGATGGGTACATAATCACAGAAGAGATAGAAGAACAGGACGTGAAAAACAGTCTGGATATAGACCTTAGGGAAGAAATTTTGAATACAATAATTAATGAAGTGGAAAACTTAGAAGAAATACCCAGTAGAAAAACTGAAGGATTTGAAGAAATTCAGGGGGAATTTGAGGATCTGATAAAGGAATTCCAAGATATTTTCGATGAAAAGCCTGGATTGATTAAGGATTATAAGTACAAGATAAGACTGACAGATGAAACCCCTTACCAGAAGAGAATATACCCCATTCCTGAGAAATACTATCAAGAAGTACGAGGGTTAATCAGAAAAATGGAGGTAGACGGGATTATTAGAAAACAGGCGTCGTCTTATATAAACCCCATCACAGTAGTGAAGAAAAGTAATGGTCAGATACGTCTTTGTCTCGATGCCAGGACCATCAACTTGAAGATTCTTCCAGAAAATGACAGACCACCCAAGATTAGAGATCTGCTTCGGAAATTCAAAGGAAGAGCTTGTTTCAGCGTTCTTGACTTGACGTCTTCATTTTATCAAGTTCAATTAGAAGAGGATAGTATGCAGTACACTGGATTCCTATTTGACCAGACGTCATGGGTCTTTGCCAGAATGCCTTTTGGAATGGTTAACAGTGGACCAGCACTTATTCGAGCACTTGATAGTAAACTCACTGACGAAGTGAAAGAAAATGTAATCTGCTACATTGACGATTTAATCGTATCTTCACCCAGCGCCGCAGAACATTTAGTGCACTTGAGAAAGTTGTTCGAGAATTTAAGGGAGGCCAACATAAAGGTGAACTTTGGAAAATGTCAATTTTTGAAGAAGGAGATAAATTACTTGGGGCATACTATTGATAAAGATGGATATCATCCAAACATGAAAAAAGTAGATGCGATCACGAGATTTCCAAAGCCAACTAAGGTAAAACAAGTCAGAGAATTTGTAGGTGCATGCCAATTTATTAGCAGCCACTGTCCAAGATACTCGGAAATTATGGCTCCTCTGTATGACTTACTCAAGAAGAACAACAGATGGAAATGGAGTACCGCTGCAGACGAGGCTTTTGAGAAAGCAAAAGAGATGCTCAAAAATAATGTGAAACTGGAGTACCCAGACTTTGAGAAGGTGTTCTATATTGAGTCTGATGCATCAAGAATAGGCATTAGTGCAGTCTTATACCAGAAAGACGAGGCAGGCAACAAGCACTACATTGCGTTCACTAGTCGGAAGTTGAAAAAGCACGAGGAAAACTACTTCACGACAGAGCTTGAAGCGTTAGCTTTTGTGACAGCTTTACAAGCCTGGAAGAAAATCCTGCTGGGACATAAGGTCATCATTATTACTGACCATAAAGCACTACAGTTTATGTTGCAAACTGACATGTCGAGTGATAGATTGACACGTTGGGCTTTGTTCACCCAACAGTTTAACGCTACTATCGTCCACCAGCCTGGGAAAGATAACTTACTGGCTGATGCTCTATCACGTAACCCTATTAAAAATGTGCAGATACACCATGTACAATTGGAGCAAGAAGATGAAGAAACCGTTAGGAGGTTAGCCCGAATCGGTGTGTCACAGAAGAGACACGCTCCAATAAGGAAAATGTACAGGTTCCTCAAGGGTTACATGGACAATACGGATGTTGACTATGAGACTACACGGAGAAATTCACGACATTTTGTCTTGAGTGGAGACATTGTATGCAAGTATGCTGACCCTGCGCATACAAAACTTCGAATAGTCGTGCCACCTAAACTTGTTGTCAATTTAGTGTGGGTAGCTCATCACGCAACTGGACATGCCGGTTTAGATAAAACTCTTAATACACTTAAAGAGAGATTTATCTGGACTAACATGCGTTCCAGCATTGCCAAGGTCATTAGATCCTGTGACAAATGTCAAAGAGCAAAGTATGCTTCTGCTTTATTAAAGGGAAAACCGAAGGCGATGATTCCTTCTAAGCCAAACGAACTTATGGCGACGGATATATTTGGCCCCTGTCCGAAGGGATACCAGGGTAACCAGTACCTGTTGGTGACCGTGGATGTTTTCTCAAAATTTGTTACAATGAGTCCCATGCAGAAAGCTAACACGAGGAACGTAGTAAGCAGACTGGAAAATGCTGTATTTCCTAAAGCTGGTATACCGGAATATCTACTGTCGGATCATGGAACGCAGTTTACGTCCGTGGAATTTGCAGCGGATATGGAAAGGCTTGGCATTAAGCACTTATTTTCAAGCGTGCGTTACCCTGAATCGAATTCCTCAGAAAGATATATGGCTGAATTTTCGAAATTCTGTCGAATTTTCTGTCCTAATGATCATTCTGGTTGGGTGAGATTTGTACCCCTTATTGAGGAATGTCTGAACTCTACAGTGCAGGAGAGCACAGGAGAAGTGCCAATGCGACTTCATCTAGGAAGAAACCCAGAAAGGCCGTGGGATAATCTTTTCAACCACATACCGAGAGATCCCGACATAGGAAGACAGCAGAGGATTGACAAGGCAAAGGAACAACTCCAGAAAGCAGCAGAGAAACGATTGAAGAGAGTAGCTGGAAAACGTTTTGGTACACCCTTTCAAGTTGGAAATCTTGTATTATTACGCAGACCTGTCAAGGCTGATATGACCAAGAAAATCTACCCCAAATTTGGATTAGTGTTCCTGGGGCCGTTTAGGATTACGAACGCTTATGGAAACAACTGTTATGAACTCTATGATGAAGAGAATAATGTCGTTTACGGCAAGTTCAATGCTGGAAATTTAAAAAGATATTATCCTAGAGTAAGCCAGTAATAATTCAATTTCGTGTTCAAGAGAGTTGAGATACTTGTAACATTGAATTTAAAAACAATTTGCAACTGTTTTTAAAACGTGGTGGGAGGAGAATGCCCCCGTAATTGAATTATGTAGAGACCACGGTGGCTATATTTGAAATTATGATTAGAGTTATGGCTGTCATAGTTATGACGTGGGTAGTCATGACGTAAGCACGGATGACGTAGATGTTATGCCAGCAAGCTACTTGAGCTGAGATTCTCAGTGACGTCAGCATTTTAGTCCAGAATGTTCCAAGATGTATGACGCAGTCGCAGGAAACGAGGAATTCTGCTGAGGAAGAAACTATGCTATTGGAGGAGAGGCATGAACCAATGAACGATAGTTTAAAGGAAGACGGAGATTGCTGAAACTATGGTATTTTTATGACTTTTTGAATGCAGAATTGTGGAAATCCATTTGCAGTAAAAGCATTGATTTGGAATTTTGGTGAAATTTATTTTCAGTTTTTGAATTTTGAAAATCCGTCATGTATTAACGAAGTTGGAAGTTCTAGCGATGACGTAGTATCACGCTTTGGAAGGGATGGTAACGCCCCTCGAGAAGGTAATAAAAGGGCTTGCGCAGAAGAAAGGAGTCTCTTCTCTTCTCTTCTCTTTCGTTCGCTGATCATTCTGAGATCTAATGCTCAGATCATCGAAGTATTTGTGAAAGTCAGTTTATTATGCATTCAATATAGTGAGACATCGAAAGTGAATAGCAAGTGAAAAGAATCGTTTTTATAACGCGTGGCGAGGCCACTATGTTAACGAGATACAGGTCAAACTAGGTGAAGTTGAAACGGACCTTAGAAAGCTTATAAAAGTTTAACTTCGAACAGTTAGCGGTCTCCGATAACATAATTGTATTGTGCAGTACTACATGCAATTATAGAGAAAAGCTGAACAATTTCGACCGAGTAGTTCAAAAGATATTAGCAATTTTGTACGACTGGCAAAAGTGATTATCTCGCCACTAGAGAAACACTTTTGTATAAGCCAGAATAAACGCAAGGCTGACGCTGCGAGTGGAGTAGAAAGACTTCAGATTGCTTGATTACAGAACGATACAGTATAATGGAGCATTTGAATACGGCAGTTTGTTCTTCTGACACTACAACCGAAGTGCAAATGGAGGGCTAAGAAGGCTTATTGCAATTGGGACATACTTCATTGGAGTAAGATAGCGACATGGAACTTCGCTAATTGCTATTCCACACAAGCGAACATGCGGTGAATACCATCTACACCCATGTTTCGTAAGTAAAGGCTGAATACCATCGAACAGCCATAGAAACAATTTCATACTCTGAATATGAATAATTTCTTCGGAAATTTCTACAAAACGTCATGATGATTGTCTACTGGAACTTCAGGGAATTTTTCAAGAGAGGTCAGGGTAGTCCCGACTCACAATGAAGATTATTGCCGGAAGGATGTCTATTCGTATTCGAGGAGCAGAGCGATTCACGGAGAAGGAAGCAGTTCGATTCTCCGAGGGTGCTATTTCCTATTTCGAGGATGGAGCTCAGCTTTAACGTGGTGAAATTGGATCCATCAGCAGTCTTCTTTGGGGAATTTTCCTCTGGAACGTCAATCGGCAGATAAGGTAGTCGTGAATGTTTATTGTATTTGAGTATCATAGTTATGTTTGAGCAACCTTTTTTCCCATATTTTTATCCTCTTGTATTTTGCCTTATTTTCTTGTTGAGATTCTTATTCTCAGTACACCTTGTTGAGTTTTGCATTTTTCGACGATTTATTAAGACATTGTTATGTCATGGGCATAGTTAACGATTTTGAAACAGTTGAGACTGATATTTAGATTTTTCAGTAATTAATTATTTTTTTTTGTAGTCACGATTTGACTGTAAGTTAATGATTTTTATGGCAGATTTAAATTCAGACAGCGTGTCACTTTATTAAAGTAATTCAACCCCAGTTTAATTACTTTGAACAATTTTCTGTCATCATCAAGAAGAAAGAACATTTAAATGATTTTAGAGCGTTAAAATCTTACGTTATCGACGATCTTGGAAATACTAGTCGTTATTTGTATTGATTGCAACACAGACATTTATCGTCAGTTATGAATGAACATTGCATCATAGACAATTTTGTGAAAGAGTAATGTTAATAATGAATTATTGAATGCATTAAAGTCAAGTACTTTTGTTAGGAGTTTTTCTCAATTAGAGAATTATATAACGATGTTTGCATTCCCCAGTCTAATTGGATTCTATTCGACTACTTTGCATTTAGTCGCACTTTATTTGAAGATAGTATTTTCATACTACAATTTTTCTTTTAAGATGTTAATCTTAAATTTTGATAGACCAGATAGGCGTATATAAGCATATTCACTATTAAATTTGTTTGTGATTGGCAAGTTTTGACTTCATTTCAGTTCATGAATGAAATCTACGAAGGTTAAATAGAAAAACAGTTTTGAAACAATTTATGATTATAAAATTTTTAAGTGGAACTATGAATGTATAATCGCTAGTGCAGCGCGTGTTGAAAGTCGCTGAAGTATAATGCCCTTGAATATGAAGGAGGTTCCCACAGGAATAAATGTTAAAGAATTATTTGTGGAAGTTTTGTAAGTGATGTGAAAGTTGTAAATGCCATATAGATTAATATATGATGATTTTGGGCATAATTTTAATGCAGATTGTGCATTAACTTGTTAGCGAAGGATTTTCCGCTGGAGTAAGATTGTTATAGTTCGTTGAAAATTAATCAAGTGATTTACTGTTATAATTAACACGAGTTTTGAAAGAATTTGAGACAAGATGTTGAATGAAGGTTGCCGTCACAAATCATTATTAAAAACTTTATTAAAACAGATTGTGACATTAACATGTATAACTAACCTTCATTGGTCGATTATATTAAACAGGATTATAAAATTACCAACCGAATGAACATGTGGCTAATGTATTTATTAAATTAATAATTTAAACAATTTAAATGTTAATATTGTAAATAATTGTTGTAAATATTTTTGAAACTAATGTGAAACGAGAGTGATGTTAAAGGCGTGCTTATAATATTTTTATTGTCTTTGACAAATATTATAAACAATTTCTAATTGTTATAAATAATTTATGTGATTTTGTTATAAACATTTAAGAGCTAATTAAACATTTGGATTGAAGTTAACAAGTTTAAGAAATTTATGTAATGATCCATTAGGATGTGATCAAAGTACTTGAAAGATTTGCGTAAATATAATGTGAGTTGTCTTGTAAGACATTTAAAAGCTTGAGAGTGCAGGCTGGATTCTTACGTAACATAGCGTGTGAGAAGGGAGTGCATTTGACCAGTATGCGTCAGGCTGGAAGGTAGCCCGCAGCTGTGTCAACATATGGTTTTCAGAGAGTGAGGTCGTACACTCTGGCCTTGCGACTATAAATGCCATTCTCTTGTTTATTAAAAGGAAACAAATGCTCTATATATGTCACACCCTGACGTCCTTTTCCAATCCAATAGTGTTATGAATATTACGGTATTTGGAGCTCTTGGGAGCTAAAATGTTTTATATCATGTTGTATAATAATTTTGCAAGTCCTACTGGAGGACGTAGTCAGATTGACTTGGGCTACTGATAGCCACGTATATTTTGTTGTGTTAGGAAAATCAGACCCTTTATTAGAAATAAAGCTTTTGTACAGTTCAAAGTTCTCGTCTTCGTTTCTGGTTCATTTTTAAATGTCATGGCGGAGATTATTGTGTGAACAGACTTTTAGTGATCCTGTTGTCAACTCAAACCCCGAGATAATTAAGAGGTAAGCAACGGTAAGTATAAACCCCCGTCTATTTTGGTGTGTTCCACAATGATTTCCTGTGAATTTCTGTGCTCTTATCTCGATAGTATCTGTCAGTGCCATTTTCATTGATGTAACTGTGCCGGTGCGATTGATAATTGGCAATCCGATTGAGGGGGCGGATATCTGACAGCCTACTATCCAGGTAAACGGGGACAGTACAATGTTGTTTAACTACACAAACTTTGCAGTGCATTCAATTGGTGTTTATATTTTGATTAGCAGTTTAAATCTTGTTATATAAGGCTAGTTAGTTTTATAAGGGTTCGCGAATTACGCATGAATAAAATGCACGTGTACAAATTAGAAAAACACAATATCTCTATAAGCCTATATAAAAATGAATGTTACGTGATAGTTTATATGCATGTACAGTATTATTATTATTATTATTAATTAATCATGCTAACGGACCCGTGCGAGAACTCTATCATAATGGGTTGTGTTCGCCCCCCATGTGTACAGACTACCCGCGCGGCTCAAGTGTTATGCGGGCTGTAGGCGGAAGAGTTTTCGCAGGGGCTACCGTCTTGATTATTTGTTTAAAAGCACTTTATAAACAAATACATATATTTCCGTTGACTTTTCAAGAAATGCAAGATTTTTCCTGTATTATTGAGCCGATTTGGAAGATTTTGGTACAAACCACACCTTTTAAAACTCCCTCTGGATTAGGAGCTTGAGTTTTGTGAAACATACACCTTAGGGTATTATACATAATAAGATGGCATACAGTAATATTAGATATCACAGAAGAACAACATATTTACAATACAAGTTATTTTCAAATAAATGTCCAAGTTCCTCAAATAATCCACTGAATCTGGAGTCACACGCACAAAATCCCCGAGGGCGCCTCGATATCCCCTCAGAGAACAATCACATACAATATGGGAGATAGTCTGTCTCTCATCACCACAATCACATGCAGGAGATGGTAATTTGTTCCATTTGAACATCGCATCAGCACAAACACCATGCCCAGTCCGTATTCTGTCCTGGGTAGATTGAATCCAGGGTCCTTCACAGTTACGGATGGCATATCACGGAGCTCTGCAGTACAAGTTGAGTTCCAGTCCGTAGTCCATTGATGCATGACATATGCATGCACTAGTTTCTGAGCTGTATGTAATGGTGGGTTCCTCGACTTGAGCCTCCTAAGCTGTAGATCAGCAATATCAGAATGATTGATTAAGGTCACCACGTACTCTTACACGATGAAAAAGTATATTTTTGTGGCATCACTTTACTAAGTATTTTCTGGGTTTATGCCAAAGGTACAGATATAATTCTTGTAACATATAAGAAGCGGTATATTCTGAGCTGATTTAACCATGTAGTGCTACTTTGCTTTTATAGGATGTGTGATATGAATACAAATTTGGACAGATACATTTTCAAAAAAATGTTGTATAAGTTGCTTCAGGTACACATTTCTCAGTTGTTTTTCAATCAAATAGTCTCAAATTTTGTTCACGTACTTGGAATGTATGATGGCAGATGAGTAACTACTTTGTTTCATTATTATTGGGACAGAATGCAAGAAAAATAATCCTAACTCTTTCTTTTTAAATTTATTCAAAAATGTGTATCAATTATTCTCTTCCCAATCCATGCCTACTATGTTTTGGAAGTGAAAATAGGTTAACATTCAAGTACTCCATTAGGCAAGTTAATGTAAAAAAATATCCCTCTATCTTAAATGGTTTCCTAATTATTGGTACCTAAACATGAAAAATGAGAATTAACGGAAAACAGCTGGCAAAGTTAAAAGTGTATTATTCAGAGCATGGGACGCTAATTTAAAAAAAAAACGAATTTAAGGTAGTTGTAGACATCAAAACCTCAACAAACTATATATATTTGAATTCAGAAAAGAATGAAGAATTTGATGGCGCCAAGATCAAACAATCGATCTTTTCATCATGCAAGAGTACGTGATGTCCTTAATTGAAAGCCTATGATATTCCCTTACCAAAGCATGATGCCTGCGAATTCTTGGAGGAGCAATGTGGAAGCCATCCAGTTGGAGTTGACTTTATAGTGCCTGAGATTATTCTCATGGCATTATTGGGTTGCACATCAATTTTCTTTACATGAGGGCTGCTTATCCAAACAGGGGCACAATACTCAGCAGCAGAAAATACTATAACTTAACAATAGCCAAACACCGACGGGTAGTGGCATTTGATCCCTAAGTTGTGCTACAAAGCTTGCGGAAGATGTTATTCCGAGTGTTTAGTTTGGCAGCATTGCATGTCAGATGATGCTTCAAGGAGAGTGTTCGATTTAGAATAACTCCCAAGTACTTTGGAACCCTGTTATACTTTAACAGTGTATTCCCAAAATGAACCTTGGTAACTCTTTGTGCCTCACAATTGTTAAGATGAAAAGAGGAAACTTCTGTTTTGGTCAAACTAGGCTTGATCCTCCATTTACAGAAGAAATTTCTAAGTTTAGAGAGATCTACAGTGAGAATATCTTCAGTGGCTTCAAAGGAGGAGTTCCTTGTAGCTATTGCCCGGTCATCCGCAAAACAAAATTTTCTGGACCTCGTCATCGGCATGTCAGCAATACACAAACTGAATAGGAATGGGCCAACCTCAGATCCTTGAGGAAGACCATTACTTAACTGCTTCGTTCTGCTTATTGAATCACCAATTATAACCCGAAACATTCTGTCGCTCAACATGATATTAATGAGCCGAGCTATAGTTTGACAGGGAATCACGCGGAGAAGTTTATATAATAAGTCCTTTTCTCCTCAGCGGCTACGATGGCGTAGTTGGTAGCATGCTGAGCTTCTATGCCCAAGATAGCGGGTTCAAACCCGGCCGAAGCCGTCGGATTTTTAAGAGCGTTAAAAATCCCTCTGTATGCCTTCCTTCGGAGGGGAAGTAAAGCCGGCGGTTCCATGTCATAGATTTATGGCATGTTAAAGAACCTTCCACTAATTACACCTGTGTGAAGCTAAATTGTATAGGTTAAGAATGTAAACAACGCTCTTAGGTTCCTACGTTCGTTGCCAAGAACCGACTGCGGTGGCGTCTAGTAGCTATGTTCTGAACTAGGCCTAGTAGTCGTTGACGGTGGCGTTTGGCAAAAAAGTAGGAACTACTGTATTTGAAAAATTTTAAGTTGCAGTCCTTACTTGAATTAAAAAACAAATACACACACTAATACAGCCATCACAATTACCACGGGTTATCAGACAGATTTTATACCCACCCAAAGTACACGTGGCTACAAGACCGGGTTGTCGCAGCCCCTAAACTGAGGAACCAACCAACCAACCTTTCTCCAGACAATATCGTATGCAGCCTAATCTTTACTAATATAATAAAGCTGAAGAGTTTGTGTGTTTGTTTGTGTGTTTATGTGTTTATTCGCGCTAATCTCTGGAACTACCAGTCGGATTCGAAACATTCTTTTTATATATGATAGCCTGATTCAAGAGGAATAGTTTAGGCTATGTAGTATTAGGCTACACCTCTCAGGTAACCTTAAAGATTGATTTTTGTTCAGTAAGTCGGAAGAACAAGCGCTCCAGAACGGCTTCAATAATACCGAAGTCTACTGTTGCCATGTAATGCGGGCTGCATCACGTCGCCCCTACCAATGTTCTGTTGCAGAATTGCGAGCTGCTTATAAATTGCAGTCACGGGGAGTAATTAGTGCAAAAAGATTTCTTAGGCCTCTTAAAACAGTTATCATCATGACAATAGTATGCCTCTAATTAAGGGCGATGGTGTTGGTGCAGTATACTGAGGTTATCAGCTGCAATAAGCGTTGGTGCTTTCAAATTTACTTTCATTTAATCCGATCATTACCCATGAGCGCTCCAGTTCTGTAAAACAAATAAATCCACCGGGCGAAGCCAGGCACTACTGCTTGCTAGCAAATCAATAAATGCCACAGATGTCTTAAGGCGAGGCTGAAATCCTGCCTCATAGTAAGAAGTTAAGGACAGTACCTGGTCAGTACAACTGCGTCGGGGCCGAAAGCCAGCCTGTTCAATAGGGATGTTCTCAAGCAGAGCGGGCGCAATTCTGTTAAGGAGAAGTCTTTCCAAAAGCTTGTAGCAAACACTCAATAATGCAATGGGTCGATAACTATCAGTATGTGTGTGTGTGTCCTTTACGCGTTCATATAACTTACCATTCATTCGATTGCCATGGCACTTTGGTGAGTTATTGTGTACACTCCGGGGAAGGTGTCTGACTTAGTAAATCCATTTTACAATAGGTAGCGCACGAGTATTTTCAACAAATGAGTGACAGCGCGCGAATCGTTTCAACAAGTCCCATATGCGTTCATATACCATTCATTCGATTGCCATGAAACTTTGGTGAGCTATTGTGTACATTCCGGGGAAGGTTTCTGACTTAGTACATCAATTTTACAATATGTAGCGCACGAGCATTTTCAACAAATGAGTGACAGCGCGCGAATTGTTTCAACAAGGTTCCGTATGCGTTCATATACCATTCATCCGATTGCCATGAAACTTTGGTGAGTTGTTGTGTACACTCCGGGGAAGGTTTCTGACTTAGTAAATCCATTTTACAATATGTAGCGCACGAGTATTTTCAACAAATGAGTAACAGCGCGCGAATCGTTTCAACAAGTCCCATATGCGTTCATATTCCATTCATCTGATTGCCATGGAACTTTGGTGAGTTATTGTGTACACTCCGGGGAAGGTTTCTGACTTAGTAAATCCATTTTACAATGGGTAGCGCACTAGCATTTTCAACAAATGAGTGGCGGCGCCCGAATCGTTTCAAACGAAGTCCCGTATGCGTTCATATACTGTAGCATTAATCCGATTGCCATGAAACTTCGGTGAATTGTTGGGTACACTCCGGGGAAGGTTTTTGACTTAGTAAATCCATTTTACAATAGGTAGGGCACGAGTAGTTTCAAGAAATGAGTGACAGTGCGCGAATTGTTTATACAAATGAACGTTGGTTAGTTGTCGTCTGCATACCCTTGAAAGGTTTTGAATTATTAAATATATTTCACTTAAGGTGGCGCGCGAGTCGTTTCAACAAATGAACTTTGGTCAGCTATTGTGCCCACCCGTGTAGGTTTATGAATGAGTAAAATCATTTTACAATGGGTGGCTTATGAGTCGTTTCAACAAATAAGCGTATTTCATACAGTTTAGAGACAGTTAACGGGAAAACATATGTATCCAAAAGCACTTCAACAAACAAAATTACAACGGCAACATTGTTTTTGATTGGCATTGCAATGCATGCCGGGTACAGCTTGTAATAAATAAAATTAGAGCATTGAATTATATTATGTACTAGCAACCCGCCTCGGCTTCGCCCGGGAACAGTTATGAATGCATTACGTGATAAGCGATTTTTTTCGATGTCAATGAACTACGACCTATATCCGTTTTACGTCTCGGCATGATGGGTTAAAATCACTGACTGCACTATCATGGAGATGTATGTGCAACCAATTCTTGTCAGACGTAATTTAAGAATGGCGAGGTGCAAGAAACGCAAATCCCCTTTCCGTCCAATCTAAACTTGACTGTGTATTTTGCGGAACGAAAAGTTCACAGGCGAAAAGAAGAAAAGCCGATTTGCACGTCCAGGGAAACTCCAAACACAACCACTCTTCTCTGAATTCTTAACTCAACACAACTCGACAGTCTGCTGCTGGTTGTATCTGGGATAATAGGCTCGCTCGCTAGCTTGGCTGTAACTGGGGTTATATGCTCACCCCTAGCTAGCTCGTAAACTGTCGCCTCAGTAATTGAATGGAGATTGTTGGAAAAAATGAAAACGTAAAAAGAAAAACACTTGTAGTGGGCGATGTATTGAAGATAGAGATATGCTCTCCGGGACTTTTTTGTAGAACTTTTCATGATGAACAATTCTTACACTCATAGTATTGTGCCCGTTGGGACCGAAGTCCGGACGACCACATATGAATTTCACCAAAAATCAGTCAGCACGAGAATCAAAATATCCCGGGGCGCCAGATGGGTTAAAGTCGAATGCAAAGACCCAACAAAAAATGCTTAACTGATTTTCGGCTTGACGCAAAATTAAGGATAGAAGGAGATTCATGAAAACCGTGATTGAATACCATAAAATTATCTCATTTTATTAAAACTTTAAAATGACATGAAGAGAATATGCCCAAAATGGCATAAAGGATGACTGGAAAATAATAAATTATTTACACAATATACAATATCGCCAAGACATGAACACTAACAAAGTTGAAACGAGAGGTCAGAATATCAGTCCTGTTGAATCCGTTCAACATAATTATGTACAGGGGTAGGGTTTTATCAACGCAAAGTCAATCGTCCATACTGATCCCTAAATTATTTAGCATTCACACGTTGAAGATCAATAAGAAAATTTATCACTGGTTGGAAAATCACTTTCACTGTTCATTTCTCAAAATTATTATCGTAGCATTTCGACTAACACTTCTTAGGCAATAGTAATATTAGGATTTGTCAAATACAAAGTTGTTCATAATAAGTGAAATACGTTATGATTTACATGGACCTTGAGCATTTTTGTGGATTAAAAAAAACAGAAAATATCTATTGAAACATAGATTTCAATCCAAAGTCTGTCAAAATATATTTTGACTTAATCAAAAATATAATTATCCCAAATATAACTTCCATTCCATATGGATTCAGTCAACAAATTAATTAATTATTCCTTGAAAACATTAATTAGGAAATTTGAAAGATCATTCAACATGTTTTATAATGAAACAAATTATTATTATTATCATCAAAGTGATTTTGAAAAAATGTCAAATATGTTCAGCATCAACTTATTAAAGAAAATGTGTATTTATTTTTATAGGATCTGAAAATCCTTTCAGCTTATAGTGGTTGTTAATAAGTAACAATTTCAAACAACAGCATTGGCCCATATGGTTGACACGTGATAAAAATCACAGAATTATAAATCAGCATTTAGACAACGGTAAAGCTTTCCTGAATGAAAGGAACTAGTAGAATAATAATTTTCCGGGTAAGCAATTACAAGAAATATTTTCAAACACGTGGATCAACAATAATTTAATAATGATGGTTCACAAAATAACCTGTGGTTATATTACGACGAAAGTGTGGCGAAAAACGACTCTCCTACTACATCAAAAACATCCAACCTACAATTTGATTGGTGCTCCATTTTACACAACCTCATTCCTGCGACTTACATTGCGCCCTCAGAATGGCATCTTCCCAAATTATACAAAATAATCAAGCCTTTGCTTGTTATGACAAATGGAAGATTCAAAAATCAGTAAACCTCACCAATGAGTTTACGACAATATCCAATATAATTTCACCATCAGAAATTCCACACAGTGTTAATATTAGCAAACGTTGTGAAAGACGCTGCGTCATAATGATTTTATTTTACATAAACTCTAGCAAAAACCCTGCTTTATACATGCTTAGCTTCCCATTTCACTTCTTTCCGTGTCTTTATCAAAGCTTTAAATATGAAATGCAAACGTGAAACAATTTCACTGAATTTAACTGTTCATTATAAGTGGGCATGTGTTAACCACTAACCTTCGGAATTAACAAATATCCAATTTAGAGTATGACTTCAAATGTCAACTGAATTAATCATACAACTAGAAAATGATTATTATAAACCACAAATGTTTATTATTATTATTCCAGACAATAGAAAAATAATAATAATTATTAAATCCCATTATTATTATTATTATTATTATTATTATGTTCAAAACTAGGTTTAAAGTTATCAAACTCTTCGGGGAATATCACCCTCGACTTCAAAATGATGGATAACTATCCACTCCTCAACTTAGATTAATTCTTAAATCTCAAATTATGACGGCTAATGACAGCAATAAAAAAATATCGAACTAAAATAAATGCTCGTTCCGCTCGTCCATAAATATCGAATCGTATAAATCTGAGTAAAAAATCAACTCAGGTCCTAGCTCAGGTTTCGAAAGAAAATATTTGCAAAAGCAAATAAACATATCGATGACTATAGAGAAAAAAATATATGTGTTGGCAAGACTGTAGAAAATACGAGAAAATCCAACTAACTACGCATAGAAATAATGTAAATTGCAGCTTACATTCTTGTAGGTCTTGGTAGAAATCTGGACTGAACCAGACTACTCAGTCTTCCTGTTGTCTGTCCCATTAGGACGCGTACTTATATTCTCATATCAGCTTCCATGTTATACCCACAAGCTGTTTACGCAGACATAGTGGCGATTATAATGTCTTGCAGAAAAATGTTGGTAACTTCAAGAGCTGAAGTGTAGTTGACAGGGGTCTGATCTAAGTGATCCATGATGAAATAATTACCAAGACCCACTGTGATACAATCAGTATTCCAATACTCTTACAATCTTTTCAGCACAATTACAAATTCTGTCGAGTTGGCTGGGCAAAGCTTCTCACTTTTCAGATCGCACAAGGCTAAACCTGTATTCCCATTCGGGTTTCGAATTGTAATATGCAAGACTGGTTTTTAAGTTACTGACTTATCTTGGCTGATCCAACTATTGGATATAAATAATCCAGCTCTAAGTGAATGTGGACTGAAGAAAAAGTTGTATACATAGTCTACCATATGTCCAAATTGTAGCGGTAAAAATTACCAAGTGCCACAGACTTATTTCACTTCTGTGAAATCGAAGAAAAGTTCTAAACTCACTCGAAATAGTTTAACACTTTCAGTAACCATGTACTGTCGAAAATTCTAAGTCCACAGCTTGTGCTGTAAGTTGAAGTTTAAATGCAACCATGTGCTCGGCGATAATAACGATGTTCGAAGTTCGATGATAGTCAAGCGGCTAGAGCGCTTACGTAGCGTAGCAAGACCAAGTCAACGGAGTGCTTGTGACGAAGTGAACATACCTGTGCCTGCGAGGCTCGCCTTATATACCCATCCGCTTGCTGGCTCGAGGTCATTGCGGCGAAAACGCTGGAAATAAAACAGCTCATAACTCGGCTTTTGTTCAATCAATTTCTTTGAAACAAAGCTCATTCTTCTTCTCTTGTTCTTGCCAGTAATCTGATATAGGTTTCATGTCTCCATCTCAACGGAAAATATTTAGTGACATGTAGCCTCGACTATGACGCCCTCCTCCTGCGTCACTTACCCACTTCTTGGCTGTAAATTCCTTCGAAAAGCTTCTAAGAAGGTTCGGAGCGCGCTATTCAAACATCCATATCCGAACTTAGAATCGTGGCCTGTTCCCTCAAATTTAGGCTCACGGCTTGTACCCTTCAATCTCGGCAACTGGATTTGGGCACAGTATATTGATATTTTTAACGGTTTGCCCAGCGTAAGCTTTTAAGCGCACAGACGCCAGGTTTATCTTTCGACTTTTTCACTGAAATCGTTACTGCTTGGCTTCTTTTGTTAATAAATAAATAATTTTCTACAGAAACCTTCCTTGAAATATCCTTTTCAAAGTGGTAAAAACCACAACAAAATCCATCCAGTGGTTCTCGAGATTACCCGTGGCATCCAAGAATCGGGGACATTGTTTTATATTAAGTAGAGATATGGTTACTTATCTTACCTACGGCGGAAAATGCATTATAGTATGACGAAAACTGCATCAAAATCCGTCCAGTAGGTCGGAACAAGCAGACAGACAGACAAAGCCGATGCCTTAATTTGATACTATGTATAGATAAGCTATTTGTATCACTAAAATTCTCTATTTTGAATATTTTGCACCCGTCAGCTTCATCAGCATGTGTAGCATTTCACTGGCTGCAACATGTGCGCGGTTTGATTAATATCCCATGCCACAGACATACCAGTGGACAATGCCTGTGTGATTAGCAATGCACGCTATTGATTATGCCATTCTCTATGCACTATTCAGTCTGCTACAGCAGAGTCAATATCCAGTTCAATGGTCCTTTTACCGTCTTTGTGACGCATGATATGTGCAGTAGCAACTTAATAATAAAGACGTTCCTCAATTGTGGACTTGAACTTGTAAAGGAACTAAATGGCATACTGGATGGAGATCAATGGAGGAGAAATAATGTGAGATTAACCCAAGAATGGTTGCGCTAATTGCAACGTTGTTATTTTGAATTCAGTAGGCCGTGTTCATAATGGCAAAATTAATCTCGGTAGTTTCCGCCAACACAAAGTTCCTCATTTCTCTACTAGAAAGCGCTATAATGTTCAAGGAGTTTAGATATCTAACCTTCTTGACTTTCATAGTGCTTCAAGGAACAACGAAATTCGACATGCAAGCTACCCTCTGGGTGTCAAATAACAAAGCTTGCACCCGGCACCGGAGGCCATTCGATATTATTATTATTATTATTATATAGAGGAAAAGTACCAAATATGGAATACGTTCCTAATATGGAATACCCCAATATTTGTTAAATTAGACTTGGCAGCGCTGCGTGGAACAGGTACGAAGATGCACAAGGAAGGTCTCTCTGGTGGTGAGTTGAGAGGAGGCACATGAGCTGTGTTCTTTGTCCGTGACAGTCGACTGAGTGTTTTACAACCTCCAAGAAGTTTTGGGAAGGTAAGAATTGCAGTCGTTTACAAATTAAGGCATTATCTAAATTCCAAAACGTATGTTAGCGTTACGTAGTGTGTGCACTAACCTTACAAACTATGCAGTGGACAAATACTTTTGATGAACTGGTATTCATATTTTGTAAGGTTCAAATTAAATGCTTCTGGGAGCCTAATATGGAATACTGTGGTGTTCCTATTATGGAATAGTATTCCATATTTGGAGCCAGACTTTTCCATAAGTACAGGCAGTTTTTCTTTTCATTAGAACCATGGCCGAGCGGAAGGACAATTCAGAGGGAAAGGTACGGAAGAAGTGGAAGGAAGTAGATATGCAACACTCATCATTTCAGTATGGACAGGGAAAATGGGTTACAAATTGGTAGCAAGTGCATATGGTGTACCAAGAACAATTGTTTCGTTTAACAACAAAGAAAAATACAACAGTAAAGGAAGAAGAAGTGGATGTTTCTAGCTCTGCCCCAAAAAGTTCCAAATGCCATTAGGAAACACAATGGGACCTAATCGTAAAAAGGGGCAGATGACCTCGTAGTTCCGCCCCTTAAAACAACAATAACTAACTAACAGAATAAATTTGTCCTGTTCCTAAATTAGCAAGGCCAAAGGGTCCTCAACGAGGAATGGCTCCAGGGAAGGCTGAGATTCTAACAAAGATAAACTGCTGGACTCTCAGATACTTTCCTCAAACCATGTGTTCAATTGCCGAAGGTGGCAAATTTGTACGTAAACATTGCAAATAATGATTTATTATTTTAAATTATATTCGTGTGTTTCTTATTTTAAGCATACAGACTATGAATGTTTATTAAAACAAAATGCTTAGGATACAAATAATAGTATTCCATATTAGGAACACTTTTTTCAGAACAAAAAATTTACAGTTTTTAATATATTTTGTAATTTACAAAAAAATTAAGTGTTAATCAGAATAAAAATAAATAGCTGATAAAGTAGACAGATTGTAGCAACGTAACATGTATTTAGAATTTAACAATGTCAAAAAGGAGGTCGTCATTTTAATTAAAATAAAAAGGTATTCCATATTTGGCACTCTTCCTCTATATATATATAATTCGTTGAGGCCATCTAGGACCACGTTAAGTCTTGCTACACTTGGCAATTTGTTTCGCCTTCCTCTGAGCCCAGAATTCCCTCATTCTCTGTGAGTGGGCCATCTTGCGCTCCGCTGTCCAAGTGGTACCTTGTCTTCTTTTCGGGTTCGATGTCTCGTCTCGGGTTAGCCCATTAGTCAGTATCTTTTTGCGGAAGAGATCTCTATTGAAGGCGTCGTCGGGTTTTAGATGCAGCATTTTGAGGTCGTCTTTGGTATTCATAAACCAGGGCATTGTGGTTTTGGGTTTGGAGTCAAAGAAATGAAAAATCTGTTTAGTCAGCCTGTTTCCGTCCATTCGTTTGAGATGACCGTAATACCGTGCCCGTCTTTTACGGATCGATTCTGATATTTTCTCTATTTCACTGTAGACTTCTTTGTTGGATTTTTTATAGTGGATACCATTCTTGTAATTTGATCCCATTATACCTCTGACGATTTTGCGCTCTTTTTTCTCCAGTTCTTCAAGGAGTCCTTTATTAGTATTTAGGGATAGGGTTTCGGCTGCATACATAACTACTGGTTTCAGAACAGTTTCATAATGACGTAGTTTAGTATTTTTGGACAGGCATTTTTTGTTGTATATTGAGCGCGATGTTTGATAGGCTATTTCGAGTTTGCGTACTCGTTCCTTCAGTGCTTCTTTGTCCAGTCCACTTTTCATGATGATCTCTCCCAAGTACTTAAATTTTTCCACTCTGTTGATCTTCCCGTATTTTGTCTGCAGTTTTGCTGGGGCGTCTTTGATGTTGGTCATTACTTCTGTTTTTTCGAATGATATCTGCAAGCCAGTTTGTTCAGCGATTTCTTTTAAAAGGTCGATTTGTATCTTAGCAGTTTCTACGTCGTTCGACAGAATGGCGTTGTCATCAGCGAATGCTAGACAGTCGACTATGATCCCCTTGGAGTTTGCTCCCATTCTCAGAGGGCTATACTCAGTTTCTAATAATTTTGTTCGCCAGGTCCGAATGACTTTTTCGAGGACGCAGTTGAAAAGCATTGGAGAGAGCCCGTCACCTTGTCTGACTCCCGTTTTGACCTCAAAGGAATCCGACAGACATCCCAGGAACTTTACTTTGGATTTTGTTTCAGTTAGGGTGGCTCTAATTAATGCCAGCAGTTTCAGGTCAACCTCGAATTCGTTGAGGATGTTCAACAGAACTTCGCGGTCTATCGAATCATAAGCCTTCTTAAAGTCCACAAAGACTGATACGTACGATTTGGACCTGAGATTGCAATATCTAATGATTGTTTTGAGGTTGTGGATCTGTTCGGCAGTTGAACGACCCTTTCTGAATCCCCCTTGGTATTCTCCTATTTGATGCTCGACTTCGTCTTCTAATCGCTCCAGGATAGCAAGTGAGAGAATTTTGTATGTTACCGGTAGGAGGGATATTCCTCTGTAGTTGTTGACGTTTTTCATGCTGCCTTTCTTGTGTAACGGATGGATCAAGGCCGTTTTCCAATCTTCTGGTAGAATTTCATTTTTCCAAATTTGTTCTATTTGCTTCTGCAAGATTTCAACTGCTTCTTCGGGAGCATATTTCCAAAGTTCTGCAACTACAGAGTCTTCCCCGGGCGCTTTGTTGTTTTTTAGTCGAGCAATGTGACGCTTGATTTCGTCTTTGTTGGGTGGTCTTGATTCTGGGCATCTGCGAATGGGTTCCTCGGTCTTGATGGGATTTTTGGGTTGGTCGCAATTTAGTAAATTCTTAAAGTAATCAACAAGGATGGTACAATTTTCTTCATTTGAGGTAGCCAGTGTACCATCCTTTCGCTGAAAGCATAACGACGGAGGTTTATAACCCGTAAGTTTCCTTTTGAACGTTCTGTAGTACTCTCTGGTGTTGTTTCTTTTAAAGTCTTGGTCGATCTTCTCAATAAGTGACTTTTCATATTTACGTTTCTCAGCTCGGATCACTTTAGCTGTCTGGGCATGTTGGGCTTTGTAGGTTTCCCAATCAGTTTGCGATTTTGTTGAGTAATATTGTTTCCATGCATCGAGCCTTTTCTTGAGAACTGAAACACATGTATCATTCCACCAGGCATGTTTCTTGCTTCTTTTAATTTCAGCAATTTCCTTGGCAGCCTCATTCAGGCGGTTTTTTGTGTTGTTAAAGTCACAGTCGATTGGTCGAGCCTTTTCCTGGAACTCGGTTACATTCTGTTTGAGTTTATCAGTGTCGAAGCGAATAATTTGTTTGGGCGTCTTGTTGGTGTTTGAAGGGACCGGTTTGAATTTAATTATGGACATATAGTGGTCTGAAGCCACGTTTATGCCTTTTTTTAACCTTAACATTCATAATCCCAGGGCTGTTTTTCCTAGAGATTGCGACGTGATCTATTTGAAACTCTCCGATGGCGTCGACAGGAGATCGCCATGTTGTCTGCTTTCTGGGAAGATGGCGAAAGTGTGTCGACATGATCTGCAAGTTATGGTTTCCGCAAATGGAGACCAATCTCTCACCATTTTGATTGGTTCTTTTGTGGGCAGGATAGTTTCCAATGATTTTCCTATACTTGTGTTCTCGACCAAGTTGAGCATTGAAGTCCCCCATAAGAAGTTTAACATGGTGTTTAGGAATGTTGACGAGCTTTTCATCCAGTAGGTCCCAAAAGTTATCCACTTCGTCCGGGTCAGATCTGTTCTTGTCATTTGTGGGGGCATGTGCGTTAACTAGGCTGTAGGTTATGTTGGCGCATTTGATTGTTAATATGGATAATCGGTCATTAACTGGCTCAAAATTTGCGACCGACTTAAGGATTCTGGTTCTCACAGCAAACGCTGTTCCAAGCATCACAGATCCATTGAGGACCCTCTTTTGAGCTCTGCTCTTGAAAAAGCGGTAACCTTCAGATTCGAAAGTCTCTTCGTCTGGGTAACGTGTTTCTTGTAGGGCAATGATACATATCTGATTTTCATGTAGTGCGTCGGTGAGAGTTTTCAGTTTGCCAATTTGTGTAAGGGTGTTAATGTTGAACGTTGCTAGAAAGGTTTTTGATTTGGTTCTGAGTTTTTGACTGGTTGGGATACACCGAGACGCTCCGACTCGTCTCTTGCATGATGTCGAGTCTCCCCCAGAATCCGAATGAGACTCGTGCGTCGTAGGTTTCACGACGAGGGATTTATCCGAAGACTAACCCCCTGTGGTAAAAGAAATGTTGAAATGTTTTGCCATCATGCCCACTTGACTTGAGTTTGTTTTGGACGCATACGCATCCATGTTGCAACTAAGGTTGTTAGCCCTAGAGGTTGCCTCAAGGTGTTTTCTGGCTTCTCTATACTACCAAGGCTTCAAGCCTGGGAGTCCCCCAGCACTGATCGGTTCGTCGACCCAGCTTCCCGCTGGGATTGGTTACCCAACCTTCCACTGGGTTGCTCGACTTAACAGGGGCACCTCGTGTAGGTTACGTGCTGGAGTTGGAGTGAAAGAGGCTAAGTTGGATTCTCTTGCTGAATCCAATAGGTTAATGTTGCAGATGTTAGCAACGACGCATTTCACTCCCATTTGCCAGAGTCACAATGACTCCTCCCAGGTTTATTCCTGGGACCCTATTATTATTATGATTATTATTATTATTATTATTATTATTATTATTATTATTCGTCGTTTGGGCCTACTGAGGACCACGGGGCTCGTATCTCCTCGTCGCTTTGTCTTTTCTCTTCTTCCAGTACTCTTTCATCATCTGACTATGAGCCAGCTTTCTTTCCTCCATCCATGGTGTTCTGCTGACACCAGTGTTCTTCCTAGCTGTCAGTGATACAGGAAAAACTCCCTGTCGGATGTCTTGCCAGAATTGTTGGCGGTCCTGTATGGAATTAAGTGGGATCCCTAGGTGGTCTAAATCCATCCTGACCGTAGAGATCCACTTGGTCCTAGAGGCATTCCCTCTTCCTGCCACTGTGAAGATCTTACTGGTGAGCCGGCAAGGGATCATGCGGGTCAAGTCTCCATAGAAGGCCAAGCGCCTCTTTCTTATACAAGTCACAATGTCTTCTTGATGGTTGTAAAGCTCATCATTGTGTCGAATTCTGTAGGTGCCTCCGTCTTCCCGTATAGGTCCTAGTATCCTCCGCAGGATCTTCCTCTCCTTGAGTTTAAGTTTCCTGAGTGGGCCTTTCCTGGCCATCACGAGGCATTCAGAGGCGTACAGAACAGATGGTCTTACTATGAATTGTAGTGTCTGAGTTTTAGGTTTTTGGAGAGGAACTTCGATGCGTAGATGTTGCGGCAGGAGTGGTAGGCCCTCTCGAACTTGGTGCACCTGGTATCTACGGCCAGATTCTCACTCTGGTTTGCCGAGATCCACTCTCCTAGGTACTTGACCGCAGGGACTTTTCGGATGAAGACCCCCTCAAGTGGAATTGTGGTCGGGGCTTCCTTGATGTTAGTCATGAATTCAGTCTTCCCAATGTTGATATTCAGGCCAGCCCGAACCGCTACATCGTGAAGACTCTGTAGGTGGTGAGTAGCTTCCTCTATAGTGTTGGTCAGTATGGCGAGGTTGTCGGCAAAGGCCAGGCATGACACATGAAGGTTATCTTTCTTGTATCCAAGCTGCAAACCAGTCCTTGGTGTTAGTCGCACCATCCATTCCCTTATGATCTTCTCCAGGATGCAATTGAAGAGGATGCAGAAGAGTCCATCACCCTGTCTAACTCTCGTCTTGATGGGGAAGCTCTCGGATAGTTCACCTCTGAACTTGACTTTAGATGTTGTGTTTGGCAAGGTGGCCTGGACTAGTTTAAGGGTGTTTTCATCAAGGCCAAATTCTCGCAAGGTGGAGAAAAGACTCTCTCTGTCCACCGAGTCGTATGCCTTCTGAAAATCCACTAAGACAACTACCCAGGGTTGTCCCCCACGACTCTTATAACTGAGGATGGTCTTGAGATTTTGTATCTGCTCTGGACAAGATAGATTGTTTCTAAAGCCGGCCTGGTATTACCCTAATTGAGAGTCTGGTTGGTTGGTGACTCTAGATAACAGAGCTTCCAAAAGAACCTTGTAGGTAACCTGCAATAAGGATATACCTCGGTAATTGTTGAGGTCAGTCTTGCTTCCCTTCTTGTGTAACGGGTGAATTACTGCTGATGTCCACCCTTCCGGTAGGGTCTCTGTTGTCCATATGTCTTGTATGATCTGTTGGATGCTCTGCAAGGACCGTTCATCTGCGCATTTCCACATCTCTGCTACTATTCCATCTTCACCTGAGGATTTATTATTTTTCAGGTTATTGATTATACTCTCTATTTCCTGTCTGTCAGGCGGTTGAGAATCAGGATTCCTGATAGATGGTTCATGGAAGATTAATCTTGCACTAGGTTCTTCTGTGTTGAGGAGCTTCTGGAAATAATCTGCAAGAACGGTGGTACAATACTTGTTATTTAGTTGGATCTTGCCGTCTGGTCCACGAAGAAGTAAGGTAGGGGCAGTGTACTGGGTCGTCTGTTTATTAAGACCCTTGTACAGGTCTCTGGGGTTGTGTCTCTTGAAGTCCTCTTCTGCCTGTTGTAGCAGGGTGCGTAGGTAATTCCTTTTAACTCCACGTACAGTGTTCGCTGTTGCCTTTCTTTGCGTGATGAAAGCCTCGAGGTTGAAATCATTCTTGTACTGGTTCCACCTGATCCAGGCTCGACGTCTTTCTTCTATGGCCTTATCGCAATCTGTAGTGCACCATGGGTGTTTTCCTTTATTGGACGTAACGGGAATAGTTTCGTGAGCGGCATCCAGTAATGCTTTCTGGAGGGCTGTCCAACCTTCTTTCTGTGTATTCATCCGAAGGGTTTGTTGGAAGTTGCAGTTTTCATCACGTAGGCGTTGAGTATTGAATCGAGGTATTCTAGAGCTCCTTGGTGGTTTTGCTACCTTTCTCAAGGGTTGAAAATTAGCTTTGACTAGTTGAAGGTAATGGTCAGAGTCTATATTGGCTCCTCTCAGTACTTGGACGTTCTGTATCTCCCTGTGATATAGTCTGTCTATAGCCACATGATCAAGCTGAAATTCTCCTAGCAAAGGATTTGGGCTTCTCCAAGTCTTGGCTTTCCTAGGTAGACGCTTGAAGGCTGTTGATTTTAGGACCAAGTGGTACTTGCCACAGAGTTCTATGAGGCGCTCACCGTTTCTATTTGTTCTCTTGTGGGCTGGGTAGAGACCTACTATCCTTCGGTATTTCTGTTCCCTGCCAACTTGGGCATTGAAGTCCCCCATGAGTATAGTTGAGTGGTTATGTGGAATCTTGTCTAGTATTTCTTCTAGGGAGTCCCAGAAGTGTTCCACTAACTCGAGGTCTTTCCGGTTGGTGTCATTTGTGGGTGCGTGGAAGTTCACTATGGTATAGGCTCTGTTTCGAGATCGGAATGATAGTGAGGAGGTCCTTCCGTTAGGTGAAGAAAAATCCAAAACGTGATCAACCATACTGTGATGTACGGCAAAACCTGTGCCCAGGTGAGGGACTGTCCTCATCACTCTTTCACCCGGTTTCCCCTTGTAGATCCTATACGCACCTGACTCAAATGCATCCTCGTCCATAAACCGAGTCTCTTGGAGCGCTGCTATCTTTATTTTGTACTTGTCGAGCACTTCAAGTGTTTCCTTTAGCTTACCTACCTTAAGAAGGGAGTTAATGTTGATTGTAGCTAGGTAAGTGAGGTTTCTCTTATTCTTCTCTTGTTTGTGTAAAGGTAATAGGGATGGAAAACATGAAAGTGCAGGTTCCCCAGACTCCGAAGACCTGCATGCCCCATCCTGAGGGGAAGTGGGGGTGGATAGGGTACCACCTGGGGTAGATTTCCTGAGTGAACGTTTCTTCATGCTTCGAGTTCTACGAGAATTGTAGAGGAATGGTTACCTAAAAGGTAACGAGTTTTTAACTAACAAGGTAGTAAGCCTTGAAGCCCTCAGCACTGATCAGATCACCGACCCAACTTCCCGCTGGGATTAAGGACCCAACCTTTCACTGGGTTGCTCGGTTTAACAGGGGCACCTCGTGTAGGTTACGTGCTGAAGTTGAAGTGAAAGAGGCTAGTTGGTTCTCTTGCTGAACCCAATATATGACGCATTTCACTCCCATTTGCCAGAGTCTCAACGACTCCTCCCAGGTCAATTCCTGAGACCCTATTATTATTATTATTTATTATTTGAGGCGAATTCTCCCAATACATAGAAGACGTTAAGCAAATGACTCAATCAACGTTTCTTTTGGTTCCTCTTGTTCCAATAGACTTTCATTCTATCCGAGAAGGCTGGTTAGCGTTGTTCCGACCACTTTGGTCTGTACTGTTTTTGTTGTGTTTTGTTATGTTTGCGTTAATGAGGTCCTTTCGAAGTTCCTCTAACCAAGGCGTTGAGTTCTTGAGTGTGGTCAAATAATCTATTATCCTTTTCGTCAATCGATTTTCTGGTAGTCTAGTGAGATGTCCTAAGAATTTCATTCGTCTTTTCTTAATGTCAATTTCGATGTTTGAATACTTTTCTGTTGTTTTTATTGATTGTAGTCTGTAACCATCTTGCGTATATCTTGCTCCTAAAATTTTCCTTATGATCTTCCTCTCTTCCTTTTTGATATCTTCAAGTTCATGTTTACTGTTAAGTGTCAGAATTTCGCATGCGTAAAGGACTGTTGGTTTCATGACTGTGTTGTAGTGCCGAATTTATGTGTATTTTGACCAAAAAAAAATTGTAGATGTTTTGGACTAACCCTAATGCTTTTATGACCTTTTGGAGACGATTTTTCTGCGAGAATTTTTCAAGGCCTGTTGGTTCGATCAAGTGCGGTACCCTTTCGATTTTACCATATTTTGTTTTTGAACAGAAGAATTTATTAAAATTATTATTATTATTCTTGCGTTACGGCCAACTAAGGACCACGTTATTTCAACTGGTTTCTGATTTGAGCTTTAACATTCGCCCAGCACTGCCGCATGAATTCTCCATGTTGTTGCTTTCTTTCTTCTGTCCACTTCTTGCCTGTTTTGAGCTTAGGTTTCTCTAGGAAACTCCGGTGAGTTGTAAGTTTCACCTTAAATTTTACACGTTCCAGTACATCATCACTTGTAATCCCAATTTCTTTCAAATCTCTGTCAACTTCAGTGAACCATGCCCCCTTTGTTTTCTTCTCTAGAAAGTACGTAAAGATCCTGTTTGTCAACCTTACAGAGCTCATTCGTGAAATGTGGCCATAAAATGAAATTCTTCTTTTTCTCATCACATCAGTTATTTTTTCTACACATGTGTAGAGCTCGTGGTTGTGCCGTCTCCTGTATTCATCGTTTTCTTTTACAGGGCCCAAGATTTTCCTGAGAATCTTTCTTTCTTTAGCTTCTAGTTTCTCCATAAGTCCTTTCCTATGCATTGCAAGGCATTCTGCAGCATATAGAGCCTCTGGGCGGATGACAGTTTGAAAGTGTCTTAGCTTGGCATTTAGGGATATTGATTTCTTGTTGTAAATACCCTTTGTTAGATGATATGCCATTTCCATTTTTCTGATGCGCGATTCGAAAGCAGCCTTCTCGGATGTGTTGGGTTCTATCCACTCGCCTAGATATTTGAATGATTGAGTTTGCTTAATGCGTCCCTCTCCTATGTCTAGCTCCTTGGGTGCTTGTTTAATGTTAGTAATAAATAAGGTTTTCTCAAAAGAGATCTTAAGGCCTGCTTTTGCAGCTTGAGTGCTGAGTTGCTTGATCTGCACTGCTGCCGTGCCAAGGGAATCTGAAAAAATTGCAAGGTCATCTGCGAAGGCTAGGCAATCAACCGTCAGATTCAGATTTTTGTAGCCCAATCTGACTCCATTTACGAACCCATTGTTGTTCAATTCTTTGCGCCATTCTCGGATGACCTTCTCAAGTGCGCAGTTGAAAAGCAGAGGTGATAATCCGTCTCCCTGCCTTACCCCGGTTCTGATTTCAAAAGCTTCTGAAATTTCTCCCCTAAATTTCACTCTGGAGGTGGTGTTAGTCAAGGTCTTCTCAATGATTTTTCTTGTTTTATTGTCCAATCCCAGTTCCTTCAGGATTTGAAATAGGGAGAATCGATCAATGGAGTCGTATGCCTTCTTGAAATCAACGAAGGTCACCACAAAATCTTTAGATCTAAGCTTTAGATATGAAACAATAGACTTAAGATTCATGATCTGTTCAGCACATGATCGTCCTTTCCTGAACCCTCCTTGATATTCTCCCAATTGGGAATCTTGTTGTTGTTCTGCCCTATTTTGAAGGACTTTTGAGAGGATCTTGTATGTTATTGTAAGGAGAGAGATTCCACGGCAGTTGTTCACATCCATTCGGTCACCCTTCTTATGAAGAGGGTGAAGTAGAGCTGAGGTCCAGTTGCTAGGGAGTTCCTCCGTTTCCCAAACCTCATGAATAATCTCAGTTAACTTATCAACAGCCTTGTCGCCAGCATGCTTCCATAATTCAGCAACTATGGAGTCCTCACCTGGTGCTTTGTTGTTTTTGAGTGACTGGATGATCTGATTAATTTCTTCTTTTGTGGGTGGGATGGAATCTGGGTGTACGTACGGATTGTCTTCGAACTGAAATGTTGATTCTGGAGCCTCGCAGTTGAGGAGAGACTCGAAGTAATTTGCCAATATTTGGCAGTTTTCCTTGTCATTATAAGCAACTTTTCCATTTAGGTCCTTGAAGTGTAGGCCAGGTGGAGCATATTTACTGAGATTCTGTTTAAAAGTTCTATAGAAATCCCGGGTGTTATTCTTCTTGAAGTCTAGCTCAATTTGTGCCAGCTTGTTCTTGTCAAAAGCACGTTTTACACCTCGAATAGTTTTTGCAGCCTGTTTTCTCATACATAAGAAACTTTCCCAGTTGTCTTCACCCTTCTGTGAGTTCCATCTCTGCCATGCAAGTTGTCTGAGCCTTATTGCCGCCTCACATTCACTGGTCCACCAGGCATGCTTTCTGCGTTTTATTAATGGGACTGTTTCCTTAGCTGCTGATACTATGGCATCTCGTAGTTGTTCCCAGTTTTGTGGATCCAGTGTTTCAAGCTTCTGAGTGAACTCATCATTAGACTGTAGCTTTTGCAAGTCAAACCTATTCATCTTTCGTCGCTGGACCTTTCTAGTATTTCTCGGAATGAGTTTAACTTTGATTTTAGAGAGGTAATGATCTGAATCTAGGTTGGCACTTCTAAGAACCCTCACATTCTGGATCTCTCGATGGGCTTTACGTGAAATAGCGACGTGATCGATCTGGAACTCACCAAGGTTGGAATTTGGGGATGTCCATGTTTTCTGTTTCCTTGACAGATGTTTGAAAGCTGTGGATTTCATAACAAGGTTGAATGCCTTACACAGTTCCACAAGTCTCTCTCCATTCCGATTGGTTCTGCGGTGAGCTGGGTAATCTCCAATTATGTTTTGGAATTTTCTTTCTCTGCCGAGTTGGGCATTGAAATCTCCAAGCAAGATAACCGAGTGCTTGGCAGGGATCTCAGAGAGTATCTCCTCTAGCTCTTCCCAAAATGTATCCGTCTCTTCTGGATCTTTCTTGTTTGCCTGATTAATCGGCGCATGAACGTTAACCATTGTATAGACCTTGTTTGTACTTCGGAAAGAAAGGGTCGAGACTCGGCTGTTAGGAGAGGTGAAATTTGTGATTGAATCCAGAATTTTTCTGCTAACAATAAATCCAGTGCCAAGGTGAGGGATATTTTTTATGACACGTTTACCTACTTTACCTTTAAAAATTCTGTAACCTTGGGACTAAAAAGCATGTTCATCTGTAAACCTCGTTTCTGGAATTGCCATGATCAAGATCTGATGCTTGGAAAGGGTGTCAAGTAGATGTTTCAGTTTACCCGTCTTTAAAAGGGAATTCACATTGAAGGTAGCAAAGAAATTGAGATGTTTGTGTTTGATCTTTCCTGGAGTCTCCGATACCTCCAAGCATGTTGGTGCAGGCTCCCCAGAATCCGAAGACCCGCATGCATCGCTCGAAGCGATGGTGGATTGGTTACCACCTGGGGTAGTAGCATTTGCTGAATTTTCCTCCATACTTTGTTCAGACAGTTGAAAAACTGTAATCTGGGGTCGGTGATATTTCACACCGGCCAATATACTGCCAAGGTTGTGAGCCTTGGAGCCCCCAACATTGATCGGCTCGCCGACCTACCTTCCCGCTGGGATTGGATACCCAACCTTCCACTGGGTTGCTCGGCTTAACAGGGGCACCTCTTGTAGGTTACGTGCTGGAGTTAGAGTGAAAGAGGCTAGCGTTGGTTTCCCTTCTTGAATCCAATATATTGCGCATTTCACTCTCGTTTGCCCAGAGTCACACTGACTCCTCCCGGGTTGATTCCCAGGACCTATTATTATTATTATTATTATTATTATTATTATTATTATTATTATTATTATTAACGTTGTTATCGGTAGCGCTTCGCATCGGCGACGACTACGATTCTAGACTTTGATAATAAACACCTCTTACGTCAACTCTTGTTCACCCTCTAGGCTAGCAGAATGGTGACAGTTTTTGAATAGTTTTGTTTGAATTTTGTAATTGTTTCTTGATTTTGACTAATTTAATTTATTTATTTACAATTTTTGAGCTGATTTTCACTAATCTTGACTAATTGTGATTGTTTTCTATTTGGATTTTGACTACAATTTTTTGTGTTTTTTGATGTTAAGTATTTTTTCGTTTCCTTTTTATTTATTTTATCATTTCAAATGATCTTGTCGACTTCGTCGTTATGCTTGGGTCCAACGTTATGCGTTACGGAGACGGAGACGGAAGTGACGTCATGCAGCCGCGTGGGAAGCGATTGCGTGACGTCATGCAGCCACGAGGGAAGCAGAAGCTAATGGTTATTGGAGTCTGTTGAAAGAGCCCTGGGGCGTCGAGCGACCTGGGGCTTTGAGCGAAGCGAACACAAGAATACAGGGTGACTTCTAAAGAGATATACAAGATGCCAGATAAGAATACAGGGTGCCTCCTAAAGAGGTGTGCAGGATGTCAGAGCAAAATACAGTACAAGATGCCAGATAAGAATACAAGGTGACTCATAAAGAGATATACAAGATGCCAGATAAGAATACAAGGTGACTCTTAAAGAGTTGTACAAGATGGCAGAGAAGAATACAGGGTGACTCTTAAAGAGTTGTACAAGATGGCAGAGAAGAATACAAGGTGACTCTTAAAGAGTTGTACAAGATGGCAGAGAAGAATACAGGGTGACTCTTAAAGAGTTGTACAAGATGGCAGAGAAGAATACAGGGTGACTCTTAAAGAGTTGTACAAGATGGCAGAGAAGAATACAGGGTGACTCATAAAGAGGTGCACAAGATGTCAGACAAGAATACAAGGTGACTCATAAAGTGATATACAAGATGCCAGATAAGAATACAAGGTGACTCTTAAAGAGGTGTACAAGGTGGCAGAGAAGAATACAAGGTGACTCATAAAGAGATATACAAGATGCCAGATAAGAATACAAGGTGACTCTTAAAGAGTTGTACAAGATGGCAGAGAAGAATACAAGGTGACTCTTAAAGAGTTGTACAAGATGGCAGAGAAGAATACAGGGTGACTCTTAAAGAGTTGTACAAGATGGCAGAGAAGAATACAAGGTGACTCTTAAAGAGTTGTACAAGATGGCAGAGAAGAATACAGGGTGACTCTTAAAGAGTTGTACAAGATGGCAGAGAAGAATACAGGGTGACTCATAAAGAGGTGCACAAGATGTCAGACAAGAATACAAGGTGACTCATAAAGAGATATACAAGATGCCAGATAAGAATACAAGGTGACTCTTAAAGAGGTGTACAAGGTGGCAGAGAAGAATACAAGGTGACTCATAAAGAGATATACAAGATGCCAGATAAGAATACAAGGTGACTCTTAAAGAGTTGTACAAGATGGCAGAGAAGAATACAGGGTGACTCCTAAAGAGGTGCACAAGATGTCAGACAAGAATACAGGGTGCCTCCTAAAGAGGTGTGCAGGATGTCAGAGCAAAATACAGTACAAGATGCCAGATAAGAATACAGGGTGACTCCTAAAGAGGTGTACAAGATGCCAGATAAGAATACAGGGTGCCTCCTAAAAAGGTGTGCAGGATGTCAGAGCAAATTACAGGGTGACACTTAACGAGGTGTACAGTATGTTAGAATCAATTCAAATACAGGGTGACCCTTAAAGGGGTTTACGAGATATCAGATTCAAATAATGGGTGACTCTTAAAGAGTTGTAAAATATGTCAGACTCAAATACAGGGTGACCCTTAAAGAGGTGCCCGCACGGGAAGCCTAAGTTAATGGGTAATGCAGTCTGCTGAAAGAGACCTGGGGCTTCGAACGAAGCGAGAAGCCCTCCTGAGCCTTTCTAACATGTGTAGCATTTGTAGCATGCGTCATTTGAAATGATATAACGTCTAGTCTTTCAGACTGACAGTAATTTTTTCTTAAGCGTTTTGTCAAATGTTGATTGTTTCTATTTTTATTTTTATGATTTTGACTAATTTTGATTTTTGTGTATTTTTGAATTCTAATTATTTAATTCTTACTAATTTGTTTTGTATTTTAAGACTGCCAACCATTGGTGGGGATTGCCAATAGGGAGAAGTGGGGGAGGCAGAACTGTTTCCCGTTTTCGTCGCGGAGACGAACACTCTTCAAGTTAGTTTTATTCTTCATTTATTATTACCGGGAGGTCAGAGCCTAACGCTACGCAAATTTCACCGGTGCTCGCGTCTGCTGCGTGGCGGCCAGTGCAAGGCCGGCCTCGGCCTACGCTCTGACGCTTGACCGACACTATGGTCTGACAAGTTCAGATACACACACTCATCTGCTGAACTGCAACGACTGACGGGCAGATGGTATGTTTGCCCTTGAGACCGGGAAGGTCAAGAATAACGTGCCAGAGGTCCATCATCAAGAACACCTGAGCGGTGTTGGTTGATGTTTTAAAGAACGAAACATCAGGATCATTTGCTCCTAAGGACACATGGATTGATGAAAAAGTGTGTGCCTAACTGGAAGCGATTGCTGATAACCTATGTTATTGAGATGGCCGTCGTCTAACCTAGTAGCGACTAATGGTTTCGTCCAGACAGTTGTCTAACCTAGTAGTGACCAATGGTTTCGTCCAGACAGTTGACTAACCCAGTAACCACTAATGGTTTCGCCCAGACATTGGTCTAACCTAGTAACGACCAATGGTTTCGTCCAGACAGTTGACTAACCCAGTAACCACTAATGGTTTCGTCCAAACAGTTGTCTAACCTAGTAGTGACCAATGGTTTCGTCCAGACAGTTGACTAACCCAGTAACCACTAATGGTTTCGTCCAGACAGTTGTCTAACCTAGTAGTGACCAATGGTTTCGTCCAGACAGTTGACTAACCCAGTAACCACTAATGGTTTCGTCCAGACAGTTGTCTAACCTAGTAGTGACCAATGGTTTCGTCCAGACAGTTGACTAACCCAGTAACCACTAATGGTTTCGTCCAGACAGTTGTCTAACCTAGTAGTGACCAATGGTTTCGTCCAGACAGTTGACTAACCCAGTAACCACTAATGGTTTCGTCCAGACAGTTGTCTAACCTAGTAGTGACCAATGGTTTCGTCCAGACAGTTGACTAACCCAGTAACCACTAATGGTTTCGCCCAGACATTGGTCTAACCTAGTAACGACCAATGGTTTCGTCCAGACAGTTGACTAACCCAGTAACCACTAATGGTTTCGTCCAGACAGTTGTCTAACCTAGTAGTGACCAATGGTTTCGTCCAGACAGTTGACTAACCCAGTAACCACTAATGGTTTCGTCCAGACAGTTGTCTAACCTAGTAGTGACCAATGGTTTCGTCCAGACAGTTGACTAACCCAGTAACCACTACTGGTTTCGTCCAGACAGTTGTCTAACCTAGTAGTGACCAATGGTTTCGTCCAGACAGTTGACTAACCCAGTAACCACTAATGGTTTCGTCCAGACAGTTGTCTAACCTAGTAGTGACCAATGGTTTCGTCCAGACAGTTGACTAACCCAGTAACCACTAATGGTTTCGTCCAGACAGTTGTCTAACCTAGTAGTGACCAATGGTTTCGTCCAGACAGTTGACTAACCCAGTAACCACTAATGGTTTCGTCCAGACAGTTGTCTAACCTAGTAGCGACCAATGGTTTCGTCCAGACAGTTGACTAACCCAGTAACCACTAATGGTTTCGTCCAGATAGTTGTCTAACCTAGTAACGACCAATGGTTTCGTCCAGACAGTTGACTAACCCAGTAACCACTAATGGTTTCGTCCAGACAGTTGTCTAACCTAGTAGTGACCAATGGTTTCGTCCAGAAAGTGGTCTAACCTAGTTGCGACCAATGGTTTCGTCCAGACAGCGTTCTAACCTTGTAACGACCAATGGTTTCGTCCAGACAGTTGTCTAAACTAGTAGTGCCCAATGGTTTCGTCCAGACAGTCGTCTAACCAAGTAGCGACCAATGGTTTCGTCCAGACAGTGGTCTAACCTAGTAGTGACCGATGGTTTCGTCCAGACAGTCGTCTAACCTAGTAGTGACCAAATGGTTTCGTCCAGACATTGGTCTAACCAAGTAGCGACCAATGGTTTCTTACAGACAGTGGTCTTACCTAGTAGTGACCAATGGTTTTGTCCAGACAGTGGTCTAACCTGGTAGTGACCAATGGTTTTGTCCAGACAGTGGTCTAACCTGGTAGCGACCAATGGTTTTACCTAGAGAAAGGTCTAACCTAATAGCGATCAATGCTTCCACCCATACCGTCGTAGTGTGTGTGTATATTTAATGCAAGTGCTGATTATGTAGGAGGCCAGAAAACCACCGAAAATCCCTGCAGAATGGCTGAGGTGGGAATTAAAACTACCTCTTCTTAGTTATGCCTCACGGGACTGAATGTATCCCGTTTCAGCCCTCAGACCGCAATTAAAGTTCTTGGCAGAGCCAGTGATCGAACCCGGACCTCAAGAGTGACAACCAAGAGGTGGCCGAATAGATATGGCAAGGCTTTTGGAAGGATAGGCCGCCGAAAATATATCTGTGTATTTGCTAAGCAAATGATATTATGTGGGGTGGATTTTACCCTGGGAACTGCGTAGCCCAGTCGTTAGAGGCGAGCGGCTACTGAAAGAGAGTGGATTCGATTCCCACCTGGTTAGTGGATTTTAGAAACAGAACTGCCATTATCAGAAACACAAATGTCCCTGAAATTCACTCAGCCTAAAATGAGTAGCAGGGTAATTCCTGAACGTAAAGGAGCTGACAACTCCATCCCATCAACTGCACCCGATTTCACAAGCCCGCCCGCTTTTATTCGCACGAGCCAGAACGCACAAAACCTCCCATAAGTGCTGGGGCTGCACACACCCTGCCTCCTTGAGGGCCTTGAGCAAAAGGCAGGAGATAAGATGAAAAGAAAACAAGAGGTCTGACCCCTCGAAGAACGAGGCAAGGACCAATTAAGGCTGGAAAGTGAAAGACTCCCTAGGCCTCGGATATCCTAATACCTTCGGGGTCGGAAATGAACAAGAGTTGACCAAGTGATGTCGACAGGAAAGATAATAGAGAGGAGCCCGGCACAAGTAGGTGGAAGCAATGCCGGACCCAGCTGGGGTCCCGTGGTCGCCAATCCACGTCCCACTAAATGTGAGCCCCTGGGGGAAACAAATGAAAAAACAAGGAATACAGGAAATAAAAGACAGGAGGAAAAGAAATGCCCTCAATCCTCGAAGAATGAGAATGAGGGACTGGAAAATAAGTGGAGCCATGAAAGGCAGATAGGAAAGGGAGGGAGCAGAGGGGTTCGTCCCAGAAACACTGGTTAAAAGGGGGAAAACCGGACCCAGCTCAGGAATCCCTCTGCGTCGCCAACTCCCGAGCTTACCAACCGTGAGCCCTTGAGGGTGTAGCACTATCCAGTGTGCTCCATTGTGCCTTCTTTGTGGCCTTGACCAGAAGGCAGGAGACATCATGTAAAGGAAAACAAGAGGTCTGGCCCCTCGAAGAATGAGGGATCTGGAAAGATGAGACAAGGGCAAATTAAGGTGGAAAAAAGGAAAGACACCCTAGGTTTCGGATACCCTAATACCGTCAAGGTTTATGTATTTAGCGTATCGTATGGCTTTTAGTGCCGGGAGTGTTCGAGGGCATGTTCGAACCACCAGAGGCTGTAGCTACTCTAAGCGGACACCCATGTGGGGAGCTACAAGTTCCGATCAATATCAAGTAGTTCCAACTTTCACTACCAGATGTCACTGACACCTAGTGGTGAACGTTGGAACTATGATAGAGCGTTTCAACGAAATCTAACCTAGAAATTTAGCTTTACACGAGTTTAGTTAGTGGAAGCATCTTTTATATGCCATAAATGTATGACATGGGACCGCCGGCTTTACTTCCCCTACGAAGAAAGGTATACTGAAGAATTTTAACACTCATAAAAAATCCGACGACTTCGGCCGGGTTTGAACCCGCGATCTCGGGCCCAGCAGTTCTGCATGCTACCAACCACGCCACCGAAGCCATTACCGTCGAGGTCAGAAGAGTTGACCAAGGGAAGTCGACAGGAAAGATGGCAGAAAGGAGCCCGGCACAAGTAGGTGGAAGCAATGCCGGACTCAGCTGTGATCCCATGGTCACCAACCCACGTCCTAATAGTTGTGAGACCCTGGGTGCTAAATCTTTTGCCAGAGACGGGAACTGAAGCCGCACCACCGACAAGGAACTACACAGATGCGAAATTTACTTTTGAAACATAATTACCGTTACTTTTGCCAGCGAAGTATTTTGGTTTCTCTTCTAGTCAATTTCCGTGAAAAATTGCAGAGCTACAGATAATGTAGTAATGTTCTGGTACTTTTACACAAAGTGGGAAAATAAAACATAGTATCTTATACGAACTACTATCGTGAAATCAGTGTTTCCCAAACTTTTTTGTGTGTGTACCACTGTAAGAGATGAGAATCTCTAGCGTACCACCTAATGGTTGGGGATCGCGTTATCCGCTATAGAAGTGAGAGTGGGTTAGGCCCAACAATCTAAATTTTCCAGTATAAATTGAATCAACGACTCGTTCGTTTTTGAACGATATTTTTTTTGTTTTTCCGTAATTTTTGATTATTATTATTATAATTTTTATTTTTATTTAATTTTTTGTTTTATTAATTTTTGGTCTTTTTGAATTTAGGTGTCCACCTCAATTTTTTCAATTTAATTCCAAATTTGTATTCTTTAATCTGTGTTATGAGGGGCAGATGACCTCGTAGTTCCGCCCCATAAAACAATAACTAACTAACTAATGGTTGGGAGATATAGTAACTATAACCCCCCACCACCACCACCACTGCATAGTAGACCAAAAGACGGATTGTAAACTGTGTTTGTTAGAGTTGGTCTGTTTGAGTTAATGTTCAAATAATAAACAAGATGTTCAGTAAAGAACATATAGCCTACTTTCTCCTAAATGTATGAGTATAGTTATAACTCGTTGTTATTATCAAAGAGTATAATAGAACTATTCTTTGTTGAAGACCTTAGAAACGATTTACCTCTACCAAACGCCACAACCTAGATAAAAACTGCTACCATCATAGAAGAAAGAAAGAAAGATAAGAAGTATCTAAAGAATGTTATGGATCTGCAGACATAATCGACCGGACTGGCGGCGTGGCTCAGCGGTAACGTTCTCGCTTGCTGGACCGTATGTTTCAGGTTCGTATCCTGGCGCAGTCAGCTGTCATTTGAGGGTGCACAAATGCGAGGGAGCCGTGTTAATAGATTTACTGGCACGTTAAAGATCCCCTTCGGGACAAAATTCTGGCACCCCGGCGTCTCTAAAAGCAACAGTAGTTAAAAGGGACGTAAAACCAATAACATTATTATTATTATTATTATTATTATTATTATTATTATTATTATTATTATTATTATTATTACATAATCGGCCTGACGCGGGCAACATCCAACTTTGAGTTGAGGCATGTCTTTACACGTCTGGCTGCGTATGACTTTCACAACCCTAATTGAATTAACAAATCTTTCCATGACCCTACAGAGACGTGTGTATACCAGCTATGTGGATATTTTCGATTGCTATTTGGCTGAAATAAAAGTATTAATTAATATCCTGAACTAGCACCAACGGTAGAGTTCAGATACTAAGTGAAATCGTTTTGTTCTTTACTTCAATTAACATTTTCAAATAACGCACAATAGGCTGTTACAAACCCTTTAAAATAAAAAGTAAAAATGTATCGTAGTATCATCTTGTCATTCTTCAAATTCGATGCGCATAGAATGCCAATGGTATAGTAATCAATGGAGCCCCACGTAGACTAGTCGTGACATCTAGTGGTGAAATATCGAACAATATAATCCTAACAGAGCGAGTGCATTCTGGCGGCCAGAAGAAGAAACTTTTCAATAAAATCTGGAAGTTAATAAGTAGCGGCGTGCAGTTACCTTTTTGGCAGCTAGATGTCTCGAGTAAATCTGCTGGCGAATTATGTTTTAATTAAATATATATTTTACACCATAATATGCACAATATAACGCTTAATTTTAAAACATCTGAGTCATTACAAAACAATAAACATATAACATTTCAAGCAAAAAAATAGCTCTGATCGGGTTTGAAACATAGGCATTTGAGCGATAGGCTAACGCTCTACCACTGAGCTAATTGTGTCAACGAATATTGTTCTATATAAAATGACTTACATAGAACTTGTTAGCAAATAATGATTTATACTAAACGATTTCATCACTGGAGTATATTATTTATATATAAAGCATTTCATACAAAGTTTATTTATTTTGTATCAGTACGCTATATCCGCTGCCATCTTGTCTTATTACTGAATCGGCTCAGCTTTTTAAAATCACGTCTGCACTATAGTATTACAAAATAAACTTTTAATTTCGAACGTGCATCTTCCTTTAGAACAGTTAAAACGATTCTCGGCTCGATAATCGGAACTGGTGGGTCCCATGGCATGGATTATAAAGTTTGCATAATTCGCACGGCCGTCATCCTGAAATGGTATGGCGGACGACCTTGTAGTTTGGTCACAAGACGCATCCTATACGAAGGTATTTTGTTACCAAATTTGGTAGAGATCGGATGGTTTGGTTAGTCGTTATTTGATTTTACGTTTTGAACGTTTGAGTGGCCGCCATTCAGTTTTAGTAAAGATGGCGGCGATATAAAACATGACACTGAGGTGTCCTTTGCTAGTGCTACCTTTGTACTAAATTTCGTTCAATTCGCATTCACCGTGTTCGAATTGATAGGGGGGGGGGACAGACATTCAGAGTACACACACTCACACACACACAGACACACACACACACACACAGACTCACACACACACATACACACACACACACACACACAGACTCACACACACACAGACAGACACACTTTTTTCGCCCTGTGTTGATCTCATAAGTCTACTTTCATTTTTTGCAATAATCGAAAGTAGGCTAAAAATTGTGTCCAGTTGTTTTTTTATTTAGTACAATAAATATTCAATTCAAACATTCAGAAATGACACTGTTCAAATAATATTAATAAAAGAACTCGTAATAATTAAACATGAAAACCAAAGTTCAACTAACAACTTCAATGTGAAGGGTGAGCTTGAAGATTAGAAGCCAACTTAGGAATGTCTGGTTTAAGGTTGCTGAGTCTCAAACGAAGATCGTATTCCACTGTAAGGAGCCTATTCCGGTATTAATTCTTGAGATAAACAAGTGAAGGAAACGCAGTCTCACACAAGTACGAAGTTGTGAAAGGCAGTAATAATCCAACTGCTTTGTCAGCTATGTGTGCATAGTCTGCACGCCTCTCAACCCTAAAGAGCCATTTTTGAAAACGTTTGCCATAGTTCTGAATCACAATTCAATTCATAAAACTGCTCCTTGTCTTTGGCCTTAAAGTCCTCTGGCAACATATCAATGTTTTTATATTTTATATTTTTATATTTTTCGTAACTACAGCAGTTCGAGCGTACCACCAGTGGTAAGCGCACCACAGTTTGGGAAACGCTGGTGTAAATCATACTTGATCCAGTAATTCCTGTTTTCATTATTATTATTATACGGTATACTGCCTAGTGGCAGGTCCATGTCATCGTACAGAGAATTTCTGATGCCAATGTTCCCGGTCTTCAGTTTGTTTCTTCAGTCTGCTGTAACTCCTTCCATCTTTCATGTCATCCAGATGTTGTATTCTTCTTCTTCCCCGTCCTGTCGTTCCTTTGATCTTTCCTTCAATGACGTCGTGCATGAGCCCCTCATGTCTAAGTATATGTCCGTTCCAGTTGGCCTTTTTCTAAAGAATTGTATTCAAAAAAGTTTTCTTCTCACCTACTCTTCTCAGTACAGCATCGTTTATCACACGATCTGTCCACTTGATCTTTATACTACTCCAACACCATATTTCAAAACTTTCTTAGAATTTTCTTTCCCTTTTTCTCATTGTCCACGTCTCTGCCCCGTACAGTGCAATGCTCCAGATGTAACACATCACCAATTTCTTCCTTAGTTCCAAACTCAACTAGCTGGTGAGCCGAGTCCTCTTCTTGTTGAATGCGGCTTTGGCCATGGCGATTCTGGCGCGAATTTCATTTGTGCATTGAGCAGCATCTTTTGTCAGCAAGCTTCCCAAGTACTTGAACTGCTTCACTTTCTCCAATTCTTGATTGTCGACAGTTATCCTCTGTTTCCATTACGTGCTAAAACATGTAAACTTCATTGTACAATTAAACTTCATATATTCAGTTAAGATCACTAGACAAAACAGACATCGTTCCAATACCATGTAACACCACCTTTTAAGATTGATTCAGCGAGGGAGGGAAGCTGCGTATGCCATATCTTGATGAAGCCACTCACTGGTTATAGATCCACCCCACGCGCAGCCATGCGCGTTAAACTCCTCATCACGACAGAGACGGGGAGCTGCAGCAAGTCCGGAGATCGTAGGTTCGAATCTCGGTGCTGACATCGGCTATACTGAGTGTAGTTTTCTCACACTCCCTGGCGGGATAGTACCTTATTTCAAGTCTCGGAGCACCAACGCCATTACTGTCTCTAATACAGCTACACACACTTCTACATAGGTTATCACAAATACGAAGCACACCCAAGTACACGGGGCTGATGAGGTGATGATCGAAGATGTCCCAAGCCCCTAAAAAGAATTAACAACAAAGAATATAGATCCCTTAGGTCCAACAAATTGCGGTAATGGTGATTTCTGCGTTTTACCCGTTGTTTGAAATAGTCCAACACATTTTCTATGGGATTGATATCGGGTGATTTAGGGGGCCAGTCCAGTCCGACCTAAAATAAAACCTTCTCACACTGTGCGTTAAACACCTCATTGGCCCGTTGACTCACTCGACGCCTTACGTTATTACCCAACAGTCAAAATCACAGCTTATCGGACCACACTACATCTAGATTATATGTAACTAGCTGAAGTACCCGTGCTTCGCTACGCGTCATAATTAAATTAAAATGTGAAGGTGACAGTGTTAAAACAGGGTGTAGGCGAGGTGCTGCGCAGAGGGAGATTAAGGATGGAACATTTTGTCCAACTACACCGCTCGGCGTTGACCGTGTTTTATAGCACAAATTTAGGTTTTACTCGCTAACCGTTGGAGATACCTTTCGGATAGAAAATGTAATTTTAAACCTCGTATATCCCATCAAAAGTTTGCTATTTCTTAAAGTTCTCTTTTTATTTGAAATGGAAATATGAAAGTTTTAAACCAAAGAGTGTAGAGACGTCACTAAAATGGTCACCATCTTTAAATAGGGCAAAGTATTGAAATCAAAAGAAACCTATATGTTAACCAGCTAAATCAGCTACTGCCATGTAAAAATTCATGTAAATCGGACCAGTGGTACTTGCGTGATTGAGTAATACACAGACACACACCATCTCATTTCTTGCCTCGCTTCGCTCGCGTCATAGTCGTGTCATATTGTTATTCAATGAAATGCAGGTTTAACCCCGTTACCACCACTTTAGAACCTGAATATCCAAAAATCCCACCTTAGTAGACTTTTTCGACACACAACAAACATATCCCCAAAATATCATTCTTCTAACTTTAATAGTTTGGGTTAGTCGTTGAGAGTGAACATCCAAAAATCCTTCCTTAGTGGACGTTTTTCTTCCAGAATTTCACCCCTCCCCATAGGCCCCTTAAATTGGATTTATGAAAAAACGGTCGAACACCTATTTATTTTATTTATTTATTTATTTATTTATTTATTTATTTATTTTTAATCTGATTATTTTCCTCCGAGTTTCAAACTCCTCGCCTATGTCGTTTAAGAGATACACGCTACGTTAAGAATCTTTCAACCCCCCACTTTTCATCCCTTTCACCTCATAATATACACTACATCGAAAAACTATTAGACATGTGTCAGCTTATTTTTAATGATTAGTATATATGCCAAGTATCACATCCCCAAATGAAACCACTCGTGAGATATTGTTATTCAATGAAATGCACGTTAACCCCCTTAACACCTATTTAGAACCTGAATATTCAAAACTCTTTCCTTAGTGGACGTTTTCGACATACAACGAACATATCCCAAAAATTCCATGTTTCTAACTTCAATAAGTTTGGCTGGGCGATGATGAGTGAGTCAGTCAGGACATTTTCTTTCATTTATTTTTGATAATTTCACCCCTCCTCATGAACCCCTTAAATTGGATTTATGAAACAAACGTTCGAACATCTACTTACTTATTTAAAACTGTTTTCCCCCTGAGTTTGATGAGTGAGTAAGTGAGTCAATCAGTTAGGACACTTTCTTTCCTGTTTTTCCCCCAGAATTTCACCCCTCTCCAAGGGCCCCTTAAATTGGATTTATGAAAAAACGGTCGAACACCTATTTACTTGTATTTTAAGCTGCTTTACCCGCCGAATTTCAAACTTCTCGCCTATGTCGTTTAAGAGATATACGTTCCGTTAAGAATCCCTCAACCCCCAATTTTCACCCCTTTCACCTCATAATATACACCACATCGATAAACCCTCAGACATATGTCTGATTATTTTTAATGATTAGTTTATATACCGAATATTACATCCCCAAAGAAACAAATCATGAGATATCGTTATTCAATGAAATGCACGTTTACCCCCTTAACATCTCTTTAAAACCCGAATAAACAAAAATCATTCCTTAGTTGACGTTTTCGACATACAGCGAACATATTCCCAAAATTTCATGTTTCCAACTTTAATAGTTTTCGTTGGGCGTGATGAGTGAGTGAGTCAGACAGGACATATTCTTTCAATTATTTTTACCACAATTTCACCCCTCCCCATGGGTCCCTTAAATTGGATTGATGATAAAACGCTTGAACACCTATTAACTTATTTTTTAAGCTGTCTTTTTCTCCTGAGTTTGAAGAGTGAGCGAGTTAGTCAGTCAGTTAGGACATTTTCACTCCTTTCTTCCCCCAGAATTTCACCCCATCCCATGGGCCCCTTAAATTAATTTATGAAAAAACGGTCGAACACCGATTTACTTATTTTTTTAGCTGATTTTTTCCTGCTGGGTTTTAAATTTCTCGCCTATGTCGTTAAATAGATAGGCCAACACGCTCCGTTAGGAATCCTTCAACCCCCACTTTTAACCCCTTTCACCTCATAATAATACACCACATCGAAAAACCCTTAGACACATGTCTGCTTATTTTTAATGATTAGTTTATATGCCGAGTATCACATCCACAAATGAAATCACTCGTGAGATATTGTTATTCAATGAAATGCAGGTTTAACCCCCTTAAGACCCCTTTAGAAACTGAATATCCAAAAATCCTCCCTTAGTGTACGGTTTTGACATACAACGAACATATCTCCAAAATGCCATGTTTCCAACTTCAATGTTTTTGGCTGGGCGATGATGAGTGAGTGAATGAGTCTGGACATTTTCTTTCATTTTTTTTCTTCAGAATTTCACCCCTCCCGATGAACCCCTTCAATTTGATCGATCAAAAAACCTGTCGAACAGCTATTTACTTACTTTAAAGCATTTTTCCCCCTGAGTTTGATGAGTGAGTCAGTCAGTCAATCAGTTAGGACATTTTCTTTCCTATTTCCCCCCAGAATTTCACCCCTCCCCATGGGCCCCTTATATTGGATTTATGAAGAAACGGTTAAACACATATTTACTTCTTTTTTATGTTGATTTTTTCGCTGAGTTTCAAACTCCTCGTCTATGTCGTTTAAGAGATACACGCTCCATTAGGAATCTTTCAATCCCCACTCTTCACCCCTTTCACCTCATAATATACACCACATCGAAAAACCCTCAGACCCGTGTCTTCTTATCTTTAATGATGAGTTTATATGCCGAGTATCACATCCCCCAATGAAACCAATCGGGAGATATTGTTATTCAATGAAATGCAGGTCTACCCCCTTAACACCCCTTTAGAACCTGAATATGCAAAAATCCTCTCTTAATGGGCATTTGCGTCCCTTGAGGAAGCTGCATACCAAATTTCATTCCAATCCGTTCGGTGGTTTCTGAGATTTCGTGATGGATGAATGAGTGAGTGGTATTTGACAAATATATAGTAGAAGATGGTGTCAAGTCTTTGTTATGCTAAACTCGGTTGACAGTGCTGTGTGAGTAGTTGAGTAACTAACGGGATTTCAAGTAAAGATCCTCATTTTCTATACCGGTAGTGCAGAGCGCAAATGGCATCCAGTCGGCCGTGTCTCGACTTGAGCTATGTTGCCATGGAAACTTCTGCCTTGCCATTCCTTCATGAGTATATTTTATGATTTGATTAGCCTGTGCTTGAGTGCAAGAGGGCCGAAATCAGAAGAATGAGAAAGACTATCGAAAATTCATGTAGCCAGCGGTTCTTTCTGGGTCCTAAACTATGTGTATGCAAAATTTGGTTGAGATTGGTGGAACGGTGTAGATTTGTGTACGGAACAGATCCACATACATACATACATACAGACTTTCACTTTTATACCGGGTGATTCACCTAAAACTTGCACTGTAAATATTTCTGAAATGGAAGGTGATATTGATATGCGGTTTTAACCTAATGAAATTGTAACCAAGGGCTCGTATTTGTAGCTGATACACTGATTTTTATAATTTTTAGAAAGTGGTTTTATTTACAACAATTACAATTTTTTAAATGGAACAATACTCATTGACATTAAAAAAATAAAAGTAGAACACATTAGAATTCCAAAGGTGTCTTTTGCACGATTCTAGTGCAAGTAGTTTACGAGATATTGTTATTTGTACACAATGGGACAATGCCTAGGACAAACTAAAGAAAAACAAATGTGAATGAAGTAATTCTGTGGTTTCTGACAAGTACAGTGTACCCTCAAAGCTTGTGTTCAAAATGACGACCACCAGCCTCAATACAAGCTTCCAGTCTGCTATGTAAAGATTGCTGCACACGTTCTAGCATTTCAGAGGAAATTTTAGCGCAGGCAGCAGTAATACGCCGTTTCATATCATCTGGTGTAGTTGGTATGTCCTTGTAGACAGTGTCTTTTAGCTTCCCCCACAGAAAAAAGTCTAAAGAAGTCAAATCTGGTGAACGGGCCGGCCAAAGTGCAGGTCCCCTTCGTCCAATCCAACGATTTGGAAACAATCCGTGAAGATAATCTGTAGTAATTCGTGCACTATGGGCCGGACAGCCATCATGTTGATACCACAAGTTCCTCCTAGTCTGAAGCGGAACGTCTTCTAACATCTGTGGAAGATGGTCTGTTAGGAGGTTGAGGTACTTGCACGAATTCAGTGTTCCTTCTACGAAAAAGGGACCTATGATGTGATGGTTCACTATTCCACACCAGACGTTTACACTCCATGGACGCTGTCGTTCTACTTGACGCAGCCAACGGGGATTTTCAACAGACCAATAGTGCATGTTTCTAAGATTGACTTGGCCATGATTAGAAAATGTTGCTTCATCAGTAAACAAGATACATGACGAATCTGGAGTATCACGTCTTAATGCCCATGTACAAAAGTTAACACGATTCTCAAAATCATTACCATGCAGCACTTGCTGGAGAGAGATGTGATACGGATGGAACTTATGACGATGGAGAATGCGTAGTACACTTGCCTGACTCATGCCGCTTCCATGTGCAATTGCACGGGAACTAATTTGTGGATCTACTGCAACAGCAGCCAGAACCTTAATTTCTCCCTCTTCTCCAGTCACTTGTTTGTCTCTGTTACGTTTTCTAGGCGTTATACTACCACTTTCACGTAATTGATTGAAAAGGTTCACAAATAATTGCCGAGATGGTTGACGTCTAATGGGATATGTTTCCGCGTACACGGTACAAGAACGAACGGCATTCTTCCTACATTCGCCATAAACCATGAGCATGTCGGCTTTTTCTGCAATGGTAAATCTCATCCTGCAAGCACGTCCTACTACGAAGTATCACACAATAACTGACTGGAAAGTCGCAGTGCACTCAGTGTACACAAACCACAACCTCAACAAACATAACAACATCGTAACCTCGACACTAAGCACTTGGTTGTTAGTGCGTACAATTTTCGAATAACAATCAATATCTCGTAAACTACATGCACTAGAATCGTGCACAAAACACCATTGGAATTATAATGTGTTCTACTTTTATTTTTTTAATGTCAATGAGTATTGTTCCATTTAAAAATTGTAATTGTTGTAAATAAAACCACTTTCTAAAAATTACAAAAATCAGTGTATCAGCTACAAATACGAGCCCTTGGTTACAATTTCATTAGGTTAAAACCGCATATCAATATCACCTTCCATTTCAGAAATATTTACAGTGCAAGTTTTAGGTGAATCACCCTGTATATACAGTAAGATTGACAAAGGGTCACATGACCACTTGGTACCAGTACAACATGATCTAGAACTTTCCAAAGCGACTGGTGTGCTCTTTTAAGAGTACCATGGACGTATATGAGCGGCGAAGATCACATGCATGTCTGGTACCACGGTTGGTGAGTGGTCAACGTGTCGGACTACCAACCCCAAGCTTGTAGGTACGCTCCTGGCCGTGGTAAGTGATTTTTGAAAGGCGGCAAAAATTACGACACCATGTCATACGATGTTGGCATGTCAAAATACCATTTGAATTCAGTAGGCTGTGTTCATAATGGCAAAATTAATCTCGGGAGTTACCGCCAGCACAACGTTCCTCATTTCTCTACTAGAAAGCGCTATAGTGTTCAAGGAGCTTAGATATCAAACCTCCTTGACTTTCATAGTGCTTCAAGGAGCAACGAAATTTGACATGCAAGCTACCCTTTGGGCGTCAAATAACAAAGCTTGCACCTGGCACCCGAGGCCATACGATATTATTATTATTATTATTATTATTATTATTATTATTATTACCAGTACAAAATTAACTACAGCGCACCAAAGCGACTGATGTGCTCTTTCAAAGGGCTCATGGTCATATGTGAGAGGTGAAAGGTCACATGACCGCCTGGTACGGGAGCAACATCATCTACAGCGCTGCAAAGCCACTTTCAATAGGGTGACTAATTCTGTGTTCAGTGAGCTTGCTTGCTTCTCACATAACAAGAAAAGTGGGAACTTGGCAAGTCCCGAACTGAGCACAGTAAGCTAATACAGCGAGTTGAAACATCCTCTCTAACAAGCGATCTCATTTGTTGAAAGTTTCCAGTAACTGCTGCTCGATCGTATGCTTTGGAATATCCGGTGCTACCAACTGCGATAATGATCTAACTTGTGAATCTGGCACGACGCATACAAACTCGATGGAATACAGGTAGGCAAGGAATGCGTACGTTCTTGGCCCTCGACCACAATTTGTAGGCTTATAACCTGGATATCAGTCCAAAGAGAAAGAATTTCCAGCTGATTCATTCATTCATTCATTCATTGAATCGTTCATTCATTCATTCTTTCATTTATTCTTCCATTGATTGATTGATTGATTGATTAATTGATTGATTGTTTGACCTCCATCGCTAAAGTCTAACCTTGTTCAAAGAATACTTCTATTCAAAAAGTTGGTGTATTGGCTTTCACGGCCAGTGATTTAAAACTCGAGGTTTGTGCCGTGTCTTGTGTGGGGGTTTCGCCTAGGACACCATATTTGGATAAACATATCATTGTGGGAAATTCCTGCAAAATTAGTTGAATACAGACTTGGTAGAGTTGGTAAAGTAAAGTTGACAAATTTCAAAAGTCCATATCTCGGGAAAGAACTTATCATTTTTGTTCCATACAAATTTCCTGTGATGTTCCAATATGTTGAGAACCCAAAATATAAAAAAATAAGAGAAGGGAGGGGGGGGGAGGGGGAATTCACCGGAACCTATGTTATCGCCACGACAAAAGGAGATTGGGAATTTCTAGATAACCTTTGAAATCTCCAAATTCTACTTCTTATGGTTATGAAAGACGTTGACATGTTCTTCTGAGAGCTAACTGTTAGGGCAGTTACTCCGTAAACGATATACAGTGATATTATATTCACATTGAACACAATTAAAAGGTAGGCCTACACAAGAAAAATCTAAATCCCATGGATTTGTTTTTATACTTTTAATATAAGAATAGCAGCCTCCGTGGTGTAGTGGTAAGCGTGCTTAGCTGCCATCCAGGAGGTCCAAGGTTCAATTCCCGGCTCTGCCACGCAATCTGAAAAGTGGTATGAGGACTAGAACGGGGTCTTCTCAGCCGCAGGTGGCCCGAATAAATAGAGGGGGTTCAATTCCTACCTCAGCTATCCTCGAAGTGGTTTTCTGTGGCAAATGCGGGGATGGCCACGGCCACCTCCTTCCCTCTTCCTTGCCTCTCCCTCCCAATCTTCCCTTTCCTTCTCATCCCTCATAAGGCCCCTGTTCGCTTTGCAGGTGAGGCCGTCTGGGCTAGGTGCCCGTCCCACCTCTTCAGTTGTATCCTCCGACCCGTAGTCTCAAGCTCCAGGACACTGCCCCGAGAGGCGGTAGAGGTGGGATCCCGCGCTGAGTCCGAGGGAAAAGACCAATCCTGGAGGGTTAAACGACTACAAAGAAAAAAAAGAAGAAAATAAATAAAAATAAGAATGCAAATTCTATAAATAGGACATCACGGAGAGGGCCGCAAGTTTAAATCTGAGGGCCCATGCTCGTTCTCCACGGCCCCGGCAATTATGTACCTCTCTTAAGGGTCTGGGCTGTTGTTTGAATCAGGTTATGCAATGCCTGGATTAGCTTGTGTCCACTCTCTCAGAGAAAATCCATAATCACATAAGTGGGTGTGTCCGTCCTGATAGGGAATCCCTCTGGCGATACTAATGTTGGCCATCGATCACCCGCACTGCTCGGAACCACTGTGTTTCCCAGAATGGCAGTAGTATTTGTAATATGGTTAGGAATTGGGTAGGAGATGACCGTGACCTCAATTTAGGCAGAAAATACTTTTAGAAAGGCTGAATCGGGATTTGAACTCTGGTTGGTTGATTGGTTGGTTCCTCAGTTTAGGGGATGCGACAACTCGGTCATGTACCTCCGTGTTCATTGGGTGTGTATAGAATTTATCTGACACCCGGTGTTAATTGTGATGGCTGTATTTGTGTGTGTTATCTGTTCTTAATTCAAGAAAGGACTTAATTCAAGTGGTTGCTACTTATGCTACCAAAATCAAAAGTCAATGACAATTACTAAATGCCACTGCAGTCGGCTCAAGGCGACGAACGTTGGAACCTAAGAGCGTTAGTCAAATCTAACCTATAACTTAGTGTAATTAGCGGAAGATACTTTTACATGCCATAAATCAATGACATAGGCCCGCAGGCTTTACTTCCCCTCCGAAGGAAGGCATAGTGAGGGCTTTTAACGCTCTTAAAAATCCGACTACTTCGGCCGGGTTTGAACTCGCGACCTTAGGTATAGAATCTCAGCATGCTACCAACTACGCCACCGAAGCCGCCGATGTCAAAACTCTCCACGCGAATTCTAGATAGACCCCAACCCAAAAACATATCCTTGTTATAAACACTTAGATAGTACCCAGCCCAAAATCATATCTATCTCTATATATAAAAATGAATTGCTGTTCGTTAGTCTCGCTAAAACTCAAGAACGGCTGGACCGATTTGGCTAATTTTGGTCTTGAATTATTTGTGGAAGTCCAGAGAAGGTTTAAAAGGTGAATAAATATTAAAGTTGTAGCGCACGAGTAGATTCAACAAATGAGTGACGGCACGCGAATCGCTTAAACAAAGTCCCGTATGCGCTCATATACCATTCATCCGATTGCTATGAAACTATGGTTGTATTTTGTGCACACTCCAGGAAAGGTTTCTGACTTAGTAAATCATTTTTACAATAGGTAGCGCACGAGTAGATTCAGCAAATGAGCGACGACGGCCGAAGCGTATCAACAAAGTCCTGTATGCGTTCACATACCATTTGTCCGATAGCGATGAAACTTGGGTGAGAGGTTGTGTATACTACAGACAAGGGTTCTGGCTTAGTAAATCCATGTTATAATAGGTATCGCACGAGTAAATTCAACAAATGAGCGACGACGAGCGAAGCGTTTCAACTAAGTTCCGTATGCGTTCATATACTATTCGTCTGATAGTGATGAAACTTGGGTGAGATGTTGTGTACACTTCATGGAAGGTTTCTGGCTGAATACGTCCACTTTACAATAGGTGGCGCACGAGGAGATTCAACAAATGTGCGACGACGGGCGAAGCGTTTCAACAAAGTCCTGCATGCGTTCACATACCATTCGTCCGATAGCGATGAAACTTAGGTGAGAGGTTGTGTACACTACAGGCAGGTTATGATAGGTAGCGCACGAGTAGATTCAACAAATGAGCGACGGCGAGCGAAGCGTTTCAACAAAGTCCCGTATGCCTTCATGTACTATTCGTCTGATAGTGATGAAACTTGAGTGAGATGTTGTGTACACTTCAAGGAAGGTTTCTGGCTTAGTAATTCCACTTAACTAGCGCACGAGTAGATTCAACAAATGTGCGACGACGGGCGAAGCGTTTCAACAAAGTCCTGTATGCGTTCACACAACATTTCTTCCGATAGCGATGAAACTTGGGTGAGAGATCGTGTACACTACAGGCAAGGTGTCTGGCTTAGTAAATCCAGGTTATAATCGGTAGCGCACGAGTAGATTCAACAAATGAGCGACGACGAGCGAAGCGTTTCAACAAAGTCCCGTATGCCTTCATATGCTATTCGTCTGATAGTGATGAAACTGGACTGAGATGTTGTGTACACCTCAGGGAAGGTTTCTGGTTAGTAAATCGACTTAACAATAGGTAGCGCACGATTAGATTCATCAAATCAGCGACGACGGGTGAAGCGTTTCAACAAAGTCATGTATGCGTTCACATACCATTCGTCCGATAGCGATGAAACTTGGGTGAGAGGTTGTGTACATTACGGGCAAGGTTTCTCTCTTAGTAAATCCATATTATAATAGGTAGCGCACGAGTAAATTCAACAAATGAGCGACGACGAGCGAAGCGTTTTAACAAAGTCCCGTTTGCGTTCATATACTATTCGTCTGATAGCGATGAAACTTGGGTGAGATGTTGTGTACACTTCAGGGAAGGTTTCTGGGTTAGTGAATTCACTTTGCAATAGGTATCGCACAAGTAGATTAAACAAACGAGCGACGACGAGCGAAGTGTTACAACATAGTCCCGTATACGTTCGTATACCATTCGTCTGATAGCGACTAAACTTGGGTGAGTTGTTGTGTACACTCCAGGGCAAGTTTCAGGCTTAGTTAATCCATTTTACAATAGGTAGCGCTCAAGTAGATTCAACATATGAGCGAAGGCGCACGAAACGTTTCAACAAAGTCCCGTATGCGTTCATATACCATTTTTCCGAAAGCGATGAAACTTGGGAGAGATGTTGTGTACACTTCAGGGAAGGTTTCTGGCTTAGTACGTCCACTTTGCAATAGGTATCGCACAAACAGATTCAACAAATGAGTAACGGCGTGCGTATCATTAAAAAAAATCCGTATGCGTTCATATACCATTCATGCGATTGCAATGAAATTTGGAGAAAGGTTGTTTCCACTCCCGAAAAGATTTCTGATTTAGTAATTCCATTTTACAATAATTGGTAGCGCACGATTAGATTCAATTAATGGCGACAGCGCGTGAATCGTTTTAACCAGTCCCGTATGCGTTCATACTATTCGTCTGATAGCGATGAAAGTTGTAAAGAATGTTGTAAAGAAAGTAGGTATCGCTCTAGATATGAACATTGAACCAACAATGATTGACATATGTCACCGCATCAGGAAACAACCGTACCAAACCTGCGCGGGGATTGTTGTGAAGTTTGTGTGGCGAACCGATAAAGAGCAGTTCTTGCAAAGGCGAAAAGTTAAACGCAATCTCAACTCCCTGATGGTAGGTTATGTTTCCAACAAACCAATTTATGTCAACCAAAGTCTAACATCGTACCGTAGGTCTATCTTAGGTCAGGCGAGAAAGCTGAAACGCGAAAAGAACTACGCCTTTCTCTGGGTTGACAGATCTGGTACAGTAAAATTGAGGAAGAAAGCTGAAGATAGACATGTCTACGAGCTGCGGACACCCGACGACCTTGAAAAAACTGAGATAAAAAAATGGCTGAGGACAAGTCTCTTAGGATTTACTATCAAAACGTCCGAGGACTGAATAGTAAAACACAAGAATATTACCTTAATACACTTAATTGTGAATATGATATAATTCTAAATACAGAGACCTGGATTTCGGATAGTATGCAGGATGGTGAGCTATTTGATGATACTTTCACAGTATATAAAAGAAATAGGGAAGGAACTAAAAAGGGGGGCGGAGTTTTGTTAACTCTGAGAAAATATATTGTTTCGAGTAACTGCCATTTTGATACCGGGGGCTTAGAAGCATTGTGTGTTAAAGCAATAATTAGTGGAAAAATTCATTTTATCATTACTGTGTACTTCCCTCCGAACTCCAAATTAGAGTCTTATCTTGCATTATTCTGTGCAATTGAAGAAAAATATTATCAAAACCATAACTTAATCATTGCAAGGGATTTCAATATTCCAACAATTTCAGGCACATATTACGATTTTATAGCAGGTGCCTTGCAGTAGAGTTCTTGCAAATTTTGTGTCATTGTATAACTTGTCATCCCATAACAATATTCAAAACTCCAATCAAAGAACTTTAGACCTTGTATTAACGAATATAAATAATACCATATCAGTCTTGAGGGAAAGGGATCCGTTAGTACCAGAAGATATTCACCATCCTGCTCTAAGTTTAGTCATCAACTACAATCGTATAGGAAGGGTAACAAATAGTACTCCAGAAAAAGTATATAATTTCAAGAAAGCACATTTTTTAGGCCTGTATAGCTCGTTGCAAAATTCGGACTGGACCCCATTAAAACAATCTTGCAATGTTGAAGAAGCTGTTGGATATTTTTACAAAATATTCAACTCAGCTTTGGAGACAAATTCTCCTATAAAACATATTTAGTCAAAAAGAAAGTATCCTTGTTGGTTTAATAAAGAAATCATTAATGCTTTAAAACTTAAAGATTATCACCGGAAAAGGATGACGTACAGTCAATCAAGTCTTGAATCTTACAAAGAGCCAAGAAAAAGTGTTAAAACTATGATAAGCAGGAGTTACCGAAATTACATAAAACAGGTTCAGGAAAACTTAGGCGATAATGAAAAAAAAATTCTGGAATGTTATTAAAAATAAGAAAGGTAGCACAGATTAGAGTAATCAGATAATGACATACAAAGGTAATCAGCTGAATAATTCAAGAGATATAGCAGATGGTTTCGCTGCATGTTTCCAAAGTATGTATTTGCCACAAGCTGCAAAATACGTCATTCAAGCAGAAGGAGCTGGTCCTAAAAGTTATTCTCCATTTTTGAATGATGTGACTGAAAATGAATACAAAATGGCTGCCAAACATCTAAAGCCCAAGCATTCAGTTGGTCCTGATGGTGTTCCGCCATATATAGTAAAGGGCTGTTCAGATGTGCTCAGAGAACCACTGTGTCTAATATTTAACCTGATACTGCGTACTCAAACTTATCCGTTATTATGGAAAACTACTAAGATCTGCCCAATTTTCAAATCTGGAGATAGGAACACAATAGAAAATTATAGGCTTGTGTTAATTGTATGCGCACCCGCAAAGATATTTGAATTTATTCTGTACAATAGAATATTTAGACACGTTCAGAACTACATAACGGATAAACAGCATGGATTCTTCCCTAATCGCTCGACCACTACTAATTTAATTAATTTTGTGCAGTACGTAATTAATGCATTTCATGATCGTAGCCGTGTTGATTGTATGTTTACAGACTTCGCGAAAGCTTTCGATAGATTAAATCAAGATGTATTAATTAAGAAACTCTCTGATTTTGGCATCTGTGAACTGCTATTAAACTTGATTGCATCATATTTGAACGGTAGACGGCAATACGTTTTTTATAATAGGTATGAATCCTACGAATTCATAGCCAACTCCAGAGTCCCACAAGGATCAAATTTGGGCCCATTATTTTTTATAATATTCGTCAATGACCTACCACAAAGAATAAAACATTCAGAATGTCAATTATATGCAGACGATTTTAAAATCTACAAAGTTATAAACAATTTAGAAGACGCAGTCAAGTTACAAGAAGAAATTGACCGTGTTTTTATCTGGAGCATTAGAAATCAGCTAGCACTGAATATAAACAAATGTTTTTACCTTAAACTTTCATCAGCAAAATGTACATCTGATTATACATACACAGTTAATGGAACAAACTTAAAACCAGTTATGTCTATCAAGGACCTGGGAGTTATTTTAACACATAACATGTGTTTTAAGCAGCACATCTACTTCTGTATCAATTCGGCATTCAAAACTCTGGGATTTGTTATTAGGACAACTAAAGAGTTTACGCGCATTAAAACCATCGATCATCTATTCAAAATCTTGGTTCGTAGCAAGTTAGAATATGCTTCAGTTATTTGGCATCCGTATTATAAATCACTGGAAGGGAGCCTCGAAAAAGTTCAAAATTGTTTTCTAAGGTACTTATATTACAAAGACAACAATATATCTGCATTTAAAGCAAATAAATCATACACTCAACTACTGGATGATTTCAACAACATTAGCTTGGCAGCAAGGCGCGAACACATACAGCAGGTGTTTTTGTATACAACAGTTAATGGAATGTTGGACAACAGTGGCTTCTTGCAGCAGATTCATTTCAATGCCAGAGCAGGAAACTTTCGAAATCGAGATCTCTTAGTTTGCAAAATACCAAAAACAGTACATTATAAAAATTCACCATTAGTAAGAATGTGTCTGATGTACAATAAACTTGCCAAAATCAACAATAGTTTAGACTTCAGCTCTGCATTACCAGCATATATTAAAGTTTTAAGAGCTACAATTCTTACATTGTTAATGAATAAATTGTAAATGTTAGCAACTACCTATATGGAATGTAATCTGTAATGTTGTCAAATATTTTCTATACTTCTTTCCTTTTTGTTTCTAATATAGACCTAGTATGTATTTTTTTGTTTGTTTGTTAAATCTGTAACAATTCAATACAGTGCAATGTACGCCTTCTGTAATTGGAGCCTAAGCTCTGTTGAAGGTATAAATAAATAAATAAATAAATAAATAACATTCATCCGATTATCATAAAACTTTGGGGAGTTGAGCACAGTCCTGCGAAAGTGTATGAATTAGTAAATCCGTTTTTCAATGGGTCGCGCACAAGTAGATTCAACAAATGAGTGTCGTCGCGCGAATCGTTTAAGCAAAAACCCGTATGCGTTCGTATGCCATTCATCCGATTGCGATGAAACTTTCATGAGTTGTTGTGTACACGCCGGGGAAGTTTTTCACTTAGTAAATCCATTTTACAATAGGTAGCGTACGAGTATATTCAACAAATGGGTGACGGGGCTCGAATCGTTTCAACAAAGTCCTGTATGCGTTCATATAGCATTCATTTCATTGCAATGAAAATTTGGTGAGTTGTTGAGCACGCTCCCATGATTTTTTTCAGATAGTAAATCAATTTTACAATAGTTTAGAGGTGGTTAACGGAAAAAGAAAACAATATTGGGCATCCAAAAGCACTTCAACATACAAAGTTACAATGCCAATACTTTCTTTGATTGGCATTGCAACGCATGCCGGGTACAGCTAGTCCTTGTTATAAATACTTAGATAGTCCCCATACCAAAAACATATCCTTGTTATAAATACTTAGATAGTCCCCAGCCCTAAAACATAACCTTGTTATAAACACTTAGATAGTCCCCATCCCAAAAACATGTCCTTGTTATAAAAACCCAGGTAGACCCCAATCTAAAAACATATCCTTGTTATAAACACCCAGGTAGGCCCCAGTCCAAAAACATAACCTTGTTATAAACACTTAGATAGACCCCAACCCAAAAACATATCATTGTTATAAACACTTAGTTAGACCCCAGTCCTAAAACATATCCTTGTTATAGACACCCAGATAGACCCCAGCCAAGAACCATTTCAACGTTATAAACACCCAGGTAGACCCCAGTCCAAAAACATATCCTTGTTACAAACACTTAGATAGACCCCAGCCCAAAAACATATACTTGTTATAAACACTTAGATAGACCCCAGACCAAAAACATATCCTTGTTATGAACACTAAGATAGAGCCCAGCCCAAAAACATATCCTTGTTATAAACACTTAGATATACCCCAGCTTAGAAACCTATCCTTGTTATATACAGTACACTTAGATATACCCCAGCCCAAAAACATATCCTTGTTATAAACACTTAGATAGACCCCAGTCCAAAAACCTATCCTTGTTATGAACACTAAGAAAGACCCCAGCCCAAAAACATATCCTTGTTATAAACACTTAGATATACCCCAGCTTAGAAACCTATCCTTGTTATATACACTTAGATATACCCCAGCCCAAAAACATATCCTTGTTATAAACACTTAGATAGACCCCAACCCAAAAACGTATCCATGTTATAAACACTTAGATAGCCCCCAGCCCAAAACATATCCATGTTATAAACACTTAGATAGACCCCAGCCCAAAAACATATCCATGTTATAAACACTTAGATCGACCCCAACCCAAAAACATATCCATGTTATAAACACTTAGATTGATCCCAGCCCAAAAACATATCCTTGTTATAACTCTTAGGTACACCCCAACCCAAAAACATATCCATGTTATAAACACTTAGATAGACCCCAGCCCAAAAACATATCCATGTTATAAACTCTTAGATACACCCCAGCCCCAAAACATATCCATGGTATAAATACCTAGATAGTCCCCATCCCAAAAACATATCCTTGTTATAAACACCCGGGTAGACCCAAGTCTAAAAATATATCCTTGTTATAAACACCCAGGTAGACCACAGTCCAAAAACATAATCTTGTTATAAACACTTAGATAGACCCCAACCCAAAAACATATCCTTGTTATAAACATTTAGATAGTCCCCAGCCCAAAAACATATCCTTATTATAAACACTTAGGTAGTCCCCTTCCCAAAAACATATCCTTGTTATAGACACCCAGGTAGACCCCAGTCTAAAATCATATCCTTGTTATAAACACCCAGGTAGACCCCCAGTCCAAAAACATAACCATGTTAAAAACACTTAGATAGACCCCAACCCAAAAACATATCCTTGTTATAAACACTCAGGTAGACCCCAGTCTAAAACATATCCCTGTTATAAACACCCAGGTAGACCCCAGTCCTAAAACATAACCTTGTTATAAACATCCAGGTAGACCCCAGTCTAAAAACATATCCTTGTTATAAACACCCAAGTAGACCCCAGTCCAAAAACATATCCTTGTTATAAACACTTAGATAGACTCCAACCCAAAAACATATCCTTGTTATAAACACTTAGATAGTCCCCAGCCCAAAAACATATACTTGTTATAAACACTTAGATAGTCTCCATCCCAAAAACATATCCTTGTTATAAACACCCAGGTAGACCCCAGTCTAAAAACATATTCTTGTTATAAACACCCAGGTAGACGCCAGTCCAAAAACATAACCTGTTATAAACACTTAGATAGACCCCGACCCAAAAACATATCATTGTTATAAGCACTTAGTTAGATCCCAGTCCAAAAACATATCCTTGTTATAGACACCCAGATAGACCCCAGCCCAATACCATTTCAACGTTATAAACACCCAGGTAGACCCCAGTCCAAAAACATATCCTTGTTATAAACACTTAGATAGACCCCAGCCCAAAAAATATACTTGTTATAAACACTTAGATAGACCCCACACAAAAACATATCCTTGTTATGAACACTAAGATAGACCCCAGCCCAAAAACATATCCTTGTTATAAACACTTAGGTATACCGCAGCTTAGAAACCTATCCTAGTTATATACACTTAGATATACCCCAGCCCAAAAACATATCCTTGTTATAAACACTTAGATAGACCCCAACCCAAAAACGTATCCATGTTATAAACACTTAGATAGACCCCAGCCCAAAACATATCCATGTTATAAACACTTAGATAGACCCCAGCCCAAAAATATATCCATGTTATAAACACTTAGATAGACCCCAACCCAAAAACATATGCATGTTATAAACACTTAGATAGACCCCAGCCCAAAAACATATCCTTGTTATAAACTCTTAGATACACCCCAACCCAAAAACATATCCATGTTATAAACACTTAGATAGACCCAAGCCCAAAAACATATCCATGTTATAAACTCTTAGATACACCCCAGCCCAAAAACATATCCAGGGTATAAAAACCTAGATAGACCCCATCCCAAAAACATATCCTTGTTATAAACACCCAGGTAGATCCCAGCCCAAAAACATATCCTTGTTTTAAACTTTTAGATACATCCCAACCCAAAAACATATCCATGTTATAAACACTTAGATAGGCCCTATCCAAAACCATATCCATGTTATAAACTCTTAGATACACCCCAGCCCAAAAACATATCCATGGTATAAACACTTAGATAGAACCCAACCCAAAAACATATCATTGTTATAAACACTTAGTTAGATGCCAGTCAAAAAACTTATCCTTGTTATAGACATCCAGATAGACCCCAGCCCAAAACCATTTCATCGTTATAAACACCCAGGTAGACCCCAGTCTAAAAACATATTCTTGTTATAAACACCCAGGTAGACCCCAGTCCAGAAACATAACCTTGTTATAAACACTTAGATAGACCCCAACCCAAAAACATATCATTGTTATAAACACTTAGTTAGACTCCAGTCCAAAAATATATCCTTGTTATAGACACCCAGATAGACCCCAGCCCAATACCATTTCAACGTTATAAACACCCAGGTGGACCCGAGTCCAAAAACATATCCTTGTTATAAACACTTAGATAGACCCCAGCCCAAAAACATATACTTGTTATAAAAACTTAGATAGACCCCAGACAAAAACATGTCCTTGTTATGAACACTAAGATAGACCCCAGGCCAAAAACATATCCTTATTATAAACACTTAGGTATACTGCAGCTTAGAAACCTATCCTTGTTATATACACTAAGATATACCCCAGCCCAAAAACATATCCTTGTTATAAACACTTAGATAGACCCCAACCCAAAAATGTATCCATGTTATAAACACTTAGATAGACCCCAGCCCAAAACATATCCATGTTATAAACACTTAGATAGACCCCAGCCCAAAAACAAATCCATGTTATAAACACTTAGATAGACCCCAAAAACATATCCATATTATAAACACTTAGATAGACCCCAGCCCAAAAACATATCCTTGTTATAAACTCTTAGATACACCCCAACCCAAAAACATATCCATGTTATAAACACTTAGATAGACCCCACCCAAAACCCTATCCATGTTATAAACTCTTAGATACACCCCAGCCCAAAAACATATACATGGTATAAACACTTAGATAGAACCCAACCCAAAAACATATCCTTGTTATAAACACTTAGATAGACCCCAGCCCAAAAACATATACTTGTTATAAAAACTTAGATAGACCCCAGACAAAAACAAGTCCTTGTTATGAACACTAAGATAGACCCCAGCCCAAAAACATATCCTTGTTATAAACACTTAGATAGACCCCAACCCATAAACGTATCCATGTTATAAACACTTAGATAGACCCCAGCCCAAAACATATCCATGTTATAAACACTTAGATAGACCCCAGCCCAAAGACATATCCATGTTATAAACACTTAGATAGACCCCAAAAACATATCCATGTTATAAACACTTAGGTAGACCCAAGCCCAAAAACATATCCATGTTATAAACTCTTAGATACACCCCAACCCAAAAACATATCCATGGTATAAACACCTAGATAGACCCCAGCCCAAAAACATACCCTTGTTATAAACACCCAGGTAGATCCCAGCCCAGAAACATATCCTTGTTATAAACTCTTAGATACATCCCAACCCAAAAATATATCCATGTTATAAACACTTAGATAGACCCCAGCCCAAAAACATATCCATATTATAAACTCTTATACACCCGAGCCCAAAAACATATCCATGGTATAAACACTTAGATAGATCCCAACCCAAAAACATATCATTGTTATAAACACTTAGTCAGACCCCAGTCCAAAAACTGATCCTTGCTATAGACACCCAGATAGACCCCAGCCCAAAACCATTTCAACGTTATAAACACCCAGGTAGACCCCAGACAAAAACATATCCTTGTTATGAACACTAAGATAGACCCCAGCCCAAAAACATATCCTTGTTATAAACACTTAGATATACCCCAGCTTAGAAACCTATCCTTGTTATATACACTTAGATATACCCCAGCCCAAAAACATATCCTTGTTATAAACACTTAGATAGACCCCAACCCTAAAACGTATCCATGTTATAAACACTTATATAGACCCCAGCCCAAAACATATCCATGTTATAAACACTTAGATAGACCCCAGCCCAAAATCATATCCATGTTATAAACACTTAGATAGACCCCAACCCAAAAACATATCCATGTTATAAACACTTAGATAGACCCCAGCCCCTAAACATATCCATGTTATAAACTCTTAGATACACCCCAGCCCAAAATCATATCCATGGTATAAACACCTAGCTAGAACCCACCCTAAAAACATATCCATGTTATAGATACTTAGAATGACCCCAGTCCAAATTCAAGTCCATGTTAAAAGCAGTCACTACGATAGCAGATTCCCTGGAGCGTTCAGTAGGGCAAAGAAGGACGATACCGTGAATATAACGTGTCTCCACTATTTGAGAGTAAACGCCCTTACTTCATTCCGTCGTTTTGGATCATTGCTCTGTAAACTGTGCTTTTCTAAAAGAGAAAAAAAACACACAGAGACAAAGTGTTTTTTTTCTTTGTTCGGCTGTTTAGTTTGGCTGCAGGTAGGTTTTGGAGAGTCAGTGAACCGTGCAGATCAATATAGTAGTCTGGAGTTTAGCAATAAGGATAACATGCAATGGGCTGAAGAGCAATCAGTTTGTTGTTTTGTACCAATATGCAGCAAACTAGCATTTCGCAGCATGGACCAATGTATTCACTATATATAATCTCTGCTCAATCGATTATTTTTGTCTGCTCACGCAAATTTAAATTTAAAAAATACTTCTCTTTCCTTCAACAGAGGGTTCACCGTTCTATCCGCGGACGTTTTCGTGAACACTCAGCTCCCAGGTTCATGATCGGTTGAGGTCATAAAACTTCGAAATCGAAATAGAAAACTTGAACCGCAAAAGTAATAACAGCCAGATTTAAAAAAAAATAGAAGACTGGACTCAACTGTTCATTGAGGACTTGGCTTGCGTATCTACCGTCAGAGCTGTCTATTCGGGAAAATATTTGACTTAATCTAAGAAATTTGAAATTCACATGGGGTCAAAAGCTTTGCATTTCCCGATTAGTGACTTTTATAGGATTATTTATTAGACCTTGGAGGAATATCTAGGGAATTAACAAGTATTTCCGTTAAGAACTAAATTGCCTATTTTCATATATCCTACTTATATTAATTATATTAATTGAAAAGAAGGCTCTGCGTCCCAAAATACACGCAAAACAGAATACCGTATATCCTTCAGGCACAACCTTCTCCATATAAGACCTGATGGAAGCCCATAGTCTAGAACTTTCACCACAAAGCATAAGATTCCTGGAAGACAGGCGACAGAAAGCGAAAGAAATAAACAAAGAGCTCCTAAACACCCCAGCAATGATAAACAATGAAGGGAAGAAAGCGAACTACCAGCTACGCCACCTATACACGAGTGGTAGCCCACGGACTACAACACCGGATACGTTCAACCAAGGGATATCACTGCCCCACCGACAGATGCCAGTGTACTATTTGCGGAGGACCATGTAATACGTACCACATCATTGAGTGTAGAGAAAGGACTAAGTAAATGATACTAACTTCAATTAACTACTACTGTACACAATGTGTTTAATAAATGTTATTAATTGCCTCTGTCAACATACAAATTTTCAGTTTTATTTCTGCAATAGATTCGTTGATATTGAGAACCGACTAAATATTTCGGATGGTCACCATTTTGGATTTTTAGAGTTATGTGCTATCACATGAATATTACTGTGTAGGTGTTTTATTCAAACTTCAATCGCATTATTAGGACACAAGAAATAATAAAGATGAGATTTTAAAATTTCGCTCAGCCACCATCTTGTGGCTATGAAAATAATTTTAAATGAATTAGATGCCAGTGGATTAAAATTTATATAAGCATATACCGTACCAAGTTTCATTGCGCTCGGATGGTTAAAACGGGAGTAACGTCCATTTGAATATTTAAATTTTGCGTCGCTACCATGTTGGATTTGTGCTCACAAGATTATTGAACGTCCAATAGGTGAACTTATGTTTATAGCCTCTACACACATACAAAATGTCAGATTGATTGCTGTCATAGACGAATAGATATTGAGAACCGCCTAAATATTTCGGATGGTCACCATGTTGCTTTTTAATACATGTAGACCATAGAGTTATGTACTATTCGATGAGGATTAATGTGTACATTCATTATTCAAACGTTGATTTCGAACGCATGATTAGAACACAAGATATAAAACTTAATCTCAACATTTGGAAAGCACAGCCCCCATCTTGAGGTTATGTAAGCAATTGAACAAAATTAGATGTCATTGCATTGAAATTTGTATATTCATTTTCTGTACCAAGTTTAACTGCGTTCAGATGGTTAAATCGCGAGAAAAGTCTATTTAAATGTTTCAAATTCTCTTGGCCGTCATATTCGTTTTGTAGTTTACATGTTTTTGAAAGTCACATAAGTGAACGTCTAGTAGTTCCCTTTATCATCGTACAATATTTCAGGGTGATATGAGTAATAGTTTCGGAGATATTGAATGCCGGTGAATTATTTCGCACAGCCGCCATGTTGGATTGGTGAGACGTATTAAAATTTGAAGGGCACGGTCGGGATCGGTCAAAATTGTACTATGTCCTTACCGATTTTCATCGAAATCGCTCGAGCCGTTTAGTTTTCATTAGGAGGGACACATAACGAACGCACATACTCACACATACGCCTATTAGCCTACTTTCGATTTTTGCAAAAAATGAAAGTAGACTTATGAGATCACTACAGGGCGAAAAAAAGTGTGTCTGTCTGTGTGTGTGTATGTGTGTGTGTGAGTCTGTGTGTGTGTGTGGGTGTGTGTGTGTGTGTGTGTGTGTGTGTGTGTGTGTGTGAGTGTGTGTACTCTGAATGTCTGTCCCCCCCTATCAATTCAAACACGGTGAAACCGAATTGAACGAAATTTGGTACAGAGGTAGCATTAGCAAAGGGCACCTCAGTGTCATACTTTATATCGCCGCCAACTTTACCAAAACAGAATGGCGTCCACTCAAACGTTCAAAACGTAAAATCAAATTACGGCTAAACTAATCATCCGATCTCTACCAAATTTGATGACAACATACCTTTATATAGGACGCGTCTTTCATCCAACATTCAAGGTCATCGGCCGTACCATTTCAGGATGGCGGCCGTGTGAATTATTCAACCATTTTAATCAATGGCTTAAGACCCACCAATTCCGATTATCGAGCCTAGGGTGGTTTAAGCTATCCTGAAGGTCGTGATCCGTTATTTATTATAATTTAATATTATAATATTATACTGTATGAGTGGCTTAAAAGAGCTGAGCTGACTGTGTCACACGACAAGATGGCAGCTGTCCTCATGTGCCTGTCTTATATTTCAATAGTTTTAGTATGTTGTATGTGATATACCCTACTGATACAATAATATAAACTTTGTATGAAATTATCTTTAATGAAGATGTACTGCTGTGAAGAAATCGTTTATATAAGTCATTATTTGCCAACAGGTTGTATATAATGTCAGTTAAGAACACCATGATGTTAAGGATAGGATTAGCTCTGGGCTAGCGTGTTAGTCTGTCACGCAGTCGACTGGGATCGAGTACTGCTGCAGTTAATTTTTTTTTCTTGAATTCTTTTACAAATGATGTGCACGAGCTCTTTCCACAGATACTGAATAAGATCTCATTTAGCTCAAAGGAGAGGCTAATGTATACACTCGTTTATTAATAAAATCACAGCCCCAGCATCGCAAATAAACAGAAGACATTAGGAAAAGGAGAATAGAAGAACGAGATACACGTTGTCATTAACCACAGCCTTCTTAATGCCTCTGTACGGTGCTGTCCTCTTGTGGGTTATGTGGGTAATATTGTTCCAAACTTACCGCCGTGTAAATACCTGGCCTTCTGAAGTATGGCAATTTTGTAATACTGGTAGTTCAACTATTAGCCACGATCGCGCTCCGACTACCTTTAAACACTGCCAGCTGGATCGCATCCCTCTTGGCTACTTTAAACTGTCTACTCATTCAACACCCTTAGGCCACTGCCATAGTAGTACATTACCATGGCAGTGCATAGGCGTACAACATAAAGATTAATTCACTGATAGGTCGCAGCACCAACCTACTGTGATCGGCGTGGATTTTTAAAGGGGAAGATACCCAAAACGGAAGATTCTTAACTTAGCAGGCTAGCTTAATATAGAGATTAACGGACGTGAATGCATTACAATAAGTTAGTAGTTTTGTTATTCAATCATCATAAAGTAAACAATATTGATTTTGACACTTACTGGCTAATTATCAATATAAAAGAAAACAAACAATACATTGTGGTAGAGGTGATTGTGTTAGGGATGAGGACAAAGAGTCATAAATATACCCATACATTTAGGAGAAAGTAGGCTATATGTTCTTTGCTGAACATCTTGTTTTTAGACTATTTTCATTTTATGAAAAAATAGGCTTATGAGATCACCGTGTGTGTGTGTGCGTGTGTGTTTATGTGTGTGTGTGTGTGTGTGTGGGTGTGTGTGTGTGTGTGTGTGTGTGTGTGTCTAATAACTTCTATACGGCTGAGCGATTTCAATGAAACTCGGTAAGATCATAGCACTATTCTGGCCGACCTCGACCGTGCCCTTCAAATTTTATTGTGTCTCACCAATCCAGACTGGCGGCAGTGCGAAATATTTCACCAGCATTCAGTATCTCCGAAACTATTACCGATATCGCCCTGAAATTGTGTACGGTGATAAAGGGCACAACTAGAAGTTCACCTATGTGCCTTTCAAAAACCTGGTGACTACAAAACCAAATGGCGGCCAAGCGAATTTGAGACATTTAAATAGACTTTTCTCGTGATTTAACTATCCAAACGTAATGAAACTTGGTACTGCAAATGTTTATACACATTGTAATGCACTGGAGTATAATTTAGTTCATTTTTTTTACATAATCTCAATTTGGCGGCTGTGCGAAATATATCACTGACATTCTATATATCTCCGAAACTATTACAGATATCACCCAGAAATTTGGTACGGTTATAAAGGGTACTGATTCAAGTGTATGTAACTTTCATAAACCTGAAAAGTACAAAACAAGCATGGCGGCCAAGCGAAGTTAAAACATTTTAATAGACTTTTCTCGTGATTTAACTCTCTGAGCGCAGTGAAATGTGGTACAGTAATATTGTAATGCACTGGCATCTAATTTAGTTCAATTGTTTACATAACCTCAAGATGGCGGCTGTGCGAAATTTTAAAATTAAGTTTTTATTTCTTGTGTCGTAATCATGCGATCGAAGTGAAAGTTTGAATAATGAACCTAGGCCATAATTGTCCTTGAATGGTACATAACTCTATGGCCTATACATACAGTATAACAATCCAAAATGGCGAGCATCCGAAATATTTAGACGGTTCTCAATATCTATGAATCTTTTACAGCAATCAAACTCAATCTTTTTATGTTCATAGAGGCTAAGAACATATGTTCACCTATAGGACTTTCAGTAACCTGGTGAACACAAATCCAACATGGCGGTGACGCGAAATATAAATATTTAAATGGACGTTTCTCGCGAATTAACTATCCGAATGCAGTGAAACGTTGCACGTTAAATGCTTATACAAATCTTAATCCAAAGGCATGTAATTTATTTCAACTGTTTGCATAATCACAAGTTGGCAGCTGTGCGAAATTTTAAAATCTCGTTTTTACTTCTTGTGTTCTAATCATGCGAATGAAGTTTGAATACCACACGTACACAATAATCTTAATGTAATAGTACAAAAATAAAAATCCAACCTGGCGACCATCTGAAATATTTAGACGGTTCTCAATATCTACGAAACTATCACAACCTTCAAACTGAAATGTTGTATGTTGACAGAGGCAATTAACATGAGTAGGATATATGAAAATAGGCTGTATAGTTCTTCACGGAACTACCTGTTTTCTAAATGAAAATAGGCTAAAAATCCTGGCCCTAGTAATAACATTCTGTGTAGCTACAAATGTAATCTATATAATCTAAAAACTTGTTGGTATTTTCCTCCAGTGCATAGAGTCTGCAGGACCACTTGATGTAATGCTAGTCTGTTCTACTCATTACTGGATCTACTGGAGTAGGCTATGTATGGATGAGATGAAAACTGCCTCCATTGGGAAATCACAGTGATGCGATGGGGCTAGTCTTGGATATCGGTACGAAATGTGTTTAGTTTTAAATACTTCATGAGGAGAATGGATGGGACTCCAAGGAGAAGCAGGGGGCTAACACTTCCTACTTCTTTCAGTGGCGTATCGGCCAGTGGAGGCCAACATCCGTATTTCGAGGCTTTTCTTTATTACACTGGGAGTGTTCAGGTTTGGTATGTTCTTTGACTGCCCCTTCAGAATGCTATGTTTATTTTACGTCACTGCCGTAGATTTATCGATGCTTGCCACGGTGGGTGAGTGGTTATAGTGTCGGACTACCATCCCCAAGATTGCAGGTTCACTCCTGACCGTGGTAAGTGATTTTTGAAAGGCGAAAAAAATCACGACACTCATGTCATACGTTGTTGGCATGTTAAAGAACCCATTTGAATTCAGTAGGCCGTGTTCAATGGCAAAATTAATCTCGGGATTTTCCGCCAACACAAAATTCCTCCATTCTCTACTTGACAGCGCTGTAGTGTCAAGGAGTTTAGATATCTAACCTCCTTGACTTTCATAGCGTTCAAAGGAACGATGAAATTCGACATACAAGCTACCCTCTGGGTGTCAATTAACAAAGCTTGCACCAGGCACCCGAGGCCATACGATATTATTATTATTATTAGATTTTTCGATGCCTCTGAGTTGCAGGGGTATGTATCTGTAGTGTGATTACATGATGATGATGATGATGATGATAATGATGATGATAATTGTTGTTTTAAGGAGCCTAACATCTAGGTTATCGGCCCCTGATGGTTTGGGTGATCGTGAAGATGATAATGAAAAACTAACTTTATACTAGAAGAAGAAATGGAAAACAAAAGGAGAATAAGGCAAATAAAGGACAGGAGGAAAAAAATGTCCTCAACCCTCGACGAATGCGGATTGAGGGACGTGGAAGGAAGGAGAGCCATGAAAGGCAGATAGGAAAGGGCAATGAGGAGAGGGTCCGCCCCAGAGGTAATGGAAAATAGGAAGAAAACCGGACCCAGCTCGGGAATCCCTCGGGGTCACCAACTCCCGAACTCATCAGCCGTGAGCCCCTGAGGGTGTAGCAACATCTAGGGTGCACCAGAAGTGGTGTGGCTACATACACCCTGCCTCCTGGAGGGCCTTGAACAGAAGGCAGGAGATAAGATGAAAAGAAAAAGAATGCTGACCCCTCGCAGAAGGAGGGTATCAGAAAATATGAGACAAGGGCCAATTAAAGCGGGAAAGGAAGAGACTCCCTAGGCTTCGGATACCTTAATACCGTCGGGCTCGGAAGAGAACAAGTGTTGACCAAGTGAGGTCGAGAGGAAAGAAGACGGAGAGGAGCCCAGCACAAGTAAGTGGAAGCAATGCCGGACTCAGCTGGGGCCCAGCGGTCGCCAACCCACGTCCCACTAGATGTGAGCTCCTGGTCGTAAAATTATTTATGTTCGACCCTATTACATGTCAGAAAATTGTACTATAATGAGGCTCATTAATAACACTATTTTTCATTTTTAACCAGTTTCTCCCACCAATCAGAGCTCAAGAAACAGTTGTTTGACCAATTAGATAATTAGATGCGCTGAGTTCCACGGCCTTCTAATTTAAATATCACTGCCTGGCCTAGTGTCATAGTAGGGCAATCGAGGAGGCCATTGTCAAATACAAGGCATTCTCTGCGTCTCATGCGCTCTGCTCAGTACATAAAACTGGCGAAATCTCGACAGATATTAATGAATATTTTTGTTCGAACATAAAATAGTTATAATAATTATCGTCGAACATAAACAGTCGTATGCAACTCGCCTATAATGGTAATTAAGACACTCGTATGGAAATTATAAAACTCGCATACGTTTTTCTATAAACATTGTCGTGTCTTAATTATTGCCATTATTGGCTCGTTGCATAATGAACTATTATTTAATTATTTTATTTTATTTTGTTTTATTTTTTTATTTTGTTTTAAATTGTTTTGTTTTTTATTTTGTTTTATTTTGTTTTGTTTATTTTGTTTTATTTTATTTTATTTTATTTTGATTTTGTTATGTTTATTTTGTTTTATTTTGTTTTATTTCGATTTTCCATAAAACAAACACAAAACCAAAACCAAAAAAATACGAAGCAAAAAGCAAAATTCAAACACAAAAGCAAAAGCAGTAAACAAACAAAAAGGAAAAGCACAAAGCAAATAGCAAAATTCAAAAACAGCAAAAGCTGAAAACAAACACAAAACCAAAACAAAAAAGTCGAAGCAAAAAGCAAAATTCAAAAACAAAAGCTAGAGCAGAAAACAAATAACAAGAAACATAAAGCAAAACGCAAAATTCAAAAAACAAAAGCAGAAAAAAACACAAAACCAAGAAAGAAAAGCAAAAAGTAAAATTCAAAAGCACAAAGCAAACACAAAACCAAAAACCAAAAACACAAAGCAAAAAGTAGAAAACAACAAACACAAAAGATACGCGAGGCAAAGTGCAGAGAAACGTTTCTCATGGAAATGATTCTTATTCACAAGTGGATTAAACGAGTTTTGTAACTTGACGACTCAATTATGAATTGCTATTTACTGTATTCTATACGCCAAATACAGTCCACTAACCAAGTTGCTATTTAACCAGAGAATAAGACCAAGGTCCCGATTAGGGAGTTTACAAAAAGTGTCTACACGGAATAACATACTTCGTAAGTTGATAGGGGCCGACTGGGGCGCCCATGTCTGCATTAGCTCTGTGTTATTCAGCTGCTGAGTATGCTAGCCCTGTATGGTATCATTCGGCTCATGTAAAACAGGTTGATGTTGCCCTCAACGAGTCCTGCAGAATAATTACTGGTTGCCTGAAACCTATACCTGTCCACAGACTACATTCCTTCGCAGGAATAGCCCCTCCTAAGGTACGCCGTGAGGTCATAGCACAAACGGAACGGAGAAAGTCCGCAGAGGACCATGCTCACCATCTCTTTGGTCACCAGCCTGCAAGAAGGCGGCTAAAATCAACGAAAAGTTTTCTGCAAACAACATCGATGCCTACTACAAGACCCGAGGTAGCCAGGATACAGCTATGGCAATCCACCATAACACCAGATTGGATGAAGGCCAAGGAAAGGCTTCCAGCAGGCCACAACAACAACTGGGAAACTTGGCGGTCACCCAAGAGACTTCGTGGGTAGATTATTAGCTTGGGAATAACCTAACCCCCAATGGAAGATGATGAAGAAAAGAAGTGGGTTTCGGACTGGAGAAAAAGAATGGAGAAATAGGACGAGAGTCCAACAGAAGTTATAATTTTAACTTTAAGTATACTCAAAGGCAGCTGCCACTGCAAATACGCTCTCCGATACCTAAAGTGGGTAGGGACCTGGGCAAAGCTAACAGGAAACGCAGCTGGAACTTGGGCTGTTCGCAAGAAAGTTGCTGTAGCGTATTCCCTCTCAAGCATAAATATGCCTACTATGGGGAAGGGTGGTGATCTGGCAAGACAAAGAGTAACAGATTTATTGTGTATCTGTTCAAAGGAGTTTGTTTCTAAACAAGTAATTTGAAGAGTACAAATAATTTGAATCAGATTTGATATTTTAGTTTTTGAAATTGTAGAATTTCTAAAGAGCGACCAAATGCTTCCAAGAAGGATAGGGATAAAGCAATAATACCCTTGGGAATAATTTTGGTAGGTGTACCAATAGTTGCATTTAGAAATGACTAAGCTTTTACCCAGCAAGGCGCTGACTAAAAGTTTAGACAATGGGAAACACTTATATTTTGAAAAACCAACCATAAGTGTTAGAGAGAATCTCCACAAGCAAGAAGCTGGCGTAGCGAGCTATGCTTGCCTTACTGGCCAGTTAGAATTAGCTATTAAAGCGAAGAGAGACTTTACTAAGTTAATAACTAAGAGTTCTTGCTTAAATGCAACAAGTGGTGAAAACCCTATCAATAGATTTATTTTTATTAAATAGGAAGAGTCAAGGAAGACAGGATCTTGCCTAACAGTTATGTTAGAGAAATGATAAAGCAAAGAACAAATCTTTAATTTATTTAACAATGTAAAAGGAAGTAGTTTTTGTAACAAATATATAATTTTAATTTTTATAAACAATTGGGGTCGCAGACCTCCGAAAACATCTAAAGCTTGCGCCAGGCAATTGATAATTCTTTTGGTTTTAAACCTTTTATATGCTTTAAAATCTTCGTAAGATTTTGAAATGGCTAAGATGAATAAATGAAAAATTTAAAGATAACTGACGTAATTAAAGTTAAACAATAAATCAAGTACAATATGTGTACTTTAAGGATTTCTAGATAAGTATCTTAGAAATATGAACAACTTCGAAAGTAACAACAAAAAACAGGAAGAAATGAAATAGAAGTTTCTATAACTTCTTGTATTAATGCAGAACTACGCTTAATGATTATACATAGGAGATTATACAAATAGGGCAGGTCACTTATTGTGAAACCTGAAGAGAACAATTGAAAGGAAGTTTCTAGAACTCCTATGTTAAAGTAGGGATCACGAGAAAAATGGGGCAAGTTTCCCTTTCGTGAAACCTAGAGATAACTCACTTTTGAGTTGAAAGAATTGGATTCCCTCATTAGAAGGGAGAAACAATATAATTTAAGGCGTGTACTAGACACGAAGTTTTACAGACATTAATTCGTTATACATGGAGTAAATAAGGGAGGGCACTTATGTAGAGTGACACCACATTGAAAAAAAGACCTAAAGTAACAATTTTATTATTTTAGTTTGTTGGTAAAGGGTTTGGGAAAGATCAAATGGGATTGTGGAAAAGTGTTCATGGCCGTATTTATTTTACTCGGACGAGCGCGACGCGGATGAAAAGTCGAACAGGCACTGTTTTCACTATAGTCTGTTGATATAGTTGAAGAGTTCACGGTAATAGCACAAGACGTTGATGGCGAAGAAAGTTATTGCAATGGTGGAAAATAACTAGTTACACTAGATTTGCGAGAGTCTATTGCTTGAAAAACTTGTAGGTTATAGTTGAAAGCACCAGAAAAATCCCAACGGAGGAAGAAAAATTAGTTATTGATTAACAGTTCATAAGGAAGATTCCTTAGTTTGAAAAAGTATTCCCATATGTGAGTGGAAAGTACATGACAGTATAACTGATAGATAGAGTGTAGGTTCTGGAAGGTTACAGAGCAATGATGACTTGTTAAAATTGGGTAGAGAATCCCTCGGTGGAAAACTAGATTATATAGACAGTGGGTATTTTGGAAATATCCCTCGATGTGAGATAGCATCTCAGAAAATCTTTCATATTGAAAGTTAGACTTGATAGTTTAAGTTTGATCAAGAAGATCTCTTGAAAGCAGTTATTATCACTTAGCAACTTTCACTGTCTATAAATCCAAATGAAAGCATTGAGCCTTTTAAAAGCGATGAGAATGAGGTTAAAACATGAAGTCGGTACTTATCTTTGCTTCATGAAGAAGGCGATGTTGCTGTTGACGGTTGGTTCTAAAATTCGAACATGGCGTCGAATTTAAAAGTTTGCCTCTTGAGGAGAGGAGGCGAGCTTTAGTTAAGCTCCAACTGACTGGATTGACTTCCGACGTACAAGTGAGATCCGCTCAACGGAGCGCTGAGGGACCAGGGAAGGGAAGAAGAGTGGGGGTAGGAGACAAAAGGAATACATATAAGAATAGCCGAATTTACAGTAATAAAAATCTTCTTGATGAAATGGTCTTCAAAGAGTTGATAGTAGGAGTCACTAGCGCAGCCTGGAGGGTGAAAAAATAGACGAAGTTCTCTTGATCACGGAGATGATAGCTGGCGATGGCGACGAGATCTGGTGGCTAGATTGATAAGGAAGTCCTCTTGTACAGGGAAGAATTGAGGAACATCAGAGATTCGCTGCTAGATGACGCTAGGTAGTTGAAGGAAGATATATATCTAGAACAGACTTACAGGTAGTATGAGAGACATATACCAGCAAAGAGAAATCAGGAGATCACTGTTGGTGTTTGCGAAAAAAAAGGAAGGGATGAACTAAAGCAAAGAGAAGCAAAAGCTTACTCTGTCTTACCGTGTATTCCAATGAATACACCAAGCTGGGAGGGTAAAACACCAACAGAGAACAAAGACAAGAAATTAAAAGTTTAAAGGTAAAGGAGCAATTAAAGACAATGGTCTTATGATATGCCCATCAGTGGTCAAGATCTTGGCTACCCTAACTCTCCCTTCCCTTCCAGGGTAACAGTCGGCCACTCTACCAGAAATCCTGACCAAGGGAGGAGAAACATCCCTAACCAGGACCAAGTCCCCCACTTTAATGTCGGGATTGGAAAGAAACCACTTCTGTCTCCGTTGCAAGGAAGTTAAGTATTCCAAATTCCACCTCTTCCAAAAAGAATTACGGAGGGCTTCAAGTTTACGCCAAACAATAGGTAAATTTGAATCCCTGTAAGAATTGGGAAGGGGAGGAGGGACAGAAAGAGGAGTGCCTATATGGAAGTGACCAGGTGTGAGTGGAAGCAGGTCATCAGGGTAATTGAAAAGCAGAGTTAAAGGGCGAGTATTAACAACACCTTCAATCAGAACAGACAGCGAATTAAATTCTTCATAAGTCAGAATGCGATTACCTAAAATTTTCTTAAGTGACGTTTAGTGAGCTTTACTCAGGATTCCCACCTACCACCGTGATGAGGAGCGTAGGGAGGTATAAAACGCCATTTGAAACCCTTTGAATAGGAAAAATTAGAAATCTGTTCCATGGCAGGAGAAGATGTGAGAGCTTTCTTCCACAAGGAAGCTGCTCCTTGAAAAGTGGAAGCATTATCAGAGAACATCTTCGAAGGAACACCACGCCTAGCAGCGAAGCGAGAGACAGCTGATAAAAAATAAGAAGTAGAGGCATTCGTTACTAGTTCCAAATGGATCGCGCCAGTAACCATGCAAACAAAGAGAGAAACATAGAGCTTACCTAACAATTTGCGTTTAGCTTCAGGGGAGTTGTGTTGATATTGGAACGGACCCATATAGTCCACACCAGTTAGAGCAAATGGACGTATAGGAGAAGAGTGAAAGGAGGGCAGATCGATCATTAATTGAGTATTGACTTTAGGTTTCGCTTTGAAGCAATGAATGCACTTGTGAATTACAGAGGAAACTTCGTGAATTCCATTTATAATCCAGTACTTTTCCCTTAAGAGGCAAAGCAGAGTGCGTGTACCAACATGCAGATTACGATAATGAAAGTCACGTATGATTAAAGTAGTTATGTGATGTTTAGAAGGCAAAATAACAGGATGCTTTTTATCCTCAGAAAGCAAAGATTGCGAGAGCCCGCCACCTACCCTGAGTAACCTATTGTCATCAAGGAGCGGGGCTAAGGCACGAAGACGACTGGATTTGGGAAGATCCCTTTTAGAAGAAAGTAAAGACAATTCAGAATAAAAGGCTTCTTGCTGTGTTAGTTGCAAAACCTTAATGGTAGCGAGATTCAATTCATGATTGGTAAGGTGTGGTTTGGGGAGAAGAGGTTGGTCAAACACAAGATATTTCCATCTAAGAATATAGGCAACAATTCGAACTAATTTGTGAAAGGAAGAATAGCGTGACAATAAGGGATGAGAAACGTTGGATACAAGACACGAAGCAGTAGATTTAGATACTTTAGCGTCAGGCAAGTTGAAGTTTGTAGCTGGAGGTTTAGAAGGCCAACAAGAAGAGTCTCCGATTAACCACGAGGGCCCATGCAAGTACAACTGAGAAGCTGCCAATTGAGAGGGTAAACATCCACGAGAAATGATGTCGGCAGGGTTGTCAGCGCTGGGCACATGCCTCCATTGACATCCCGAAGAAAGAGTTTGAAGTTTGGAAACCCTGTTTGCAACAAAAGTTTGCCAATGAGCAGGGTTCTTGGCGATCCAAGAAAGGGTGATCATGGAATCGCTCCAGAGATATATTTGCGAGAATTCGACTTTTAAGACTTCCCGTAATTTCTTAACAAGTTCTGCGGCCATGAGTGCAGCACACAATTCAAGCTTTGGCAAAGTGATAGTTTTAAGAGGAGCCACCTTCGATTTGGCACAAACAAGGTTGGAAACTGAAGATCCATTTAATGAACCGCGATAACCCAAATATGCACAGCTTTTTCGGAACTGTCCGCAAACACATGAAGGAAAAAAGATGCATTAGGATGAGCGTTAATTAAATTCCTGGGATTTTCAATAAGGGAAAGATCAAGCAAATTGCTGCGAAAAGAGAGCCATCTGTTAAGAAAAGAAAGGGGAACAGTGTCGTCCCATTCACATTTGAGCGACCATAGCTCTTGCATGAAAAGTTTGGCTATAACAATAACCGGGGCAAGGAATTGTAGCGGGTCAAAATTTTTTGCAATTTCAGAGAGAATTTGTCTTGTTGTGTTCGGGAGCTCTTCTGCAAGCGGAACTTTATAGATGAGAGTGTCAGTGCTAGTGCACCAATGAACTCCAAGAGTTTTTATGGATTCGGAGTTTCCACAAATTTCGACGGAGGAGGAGTCTACATCTTCAATAGGAAACTGGGCGAGAAACTCATGGGAGTTGGAATTCCACTTATGAAGTGGGAATCCTCCATTCTTTAGCAATGCCTGAAGTTCTAGTGACACGAAAGAAGCTTCCTCCAGAGTGGGGAAGGACTGCAAGTAATCGTCAACATAGAATGATGTAGTTAGTGCTTCGGAAGTTTTAGAATCAAATAAATCACCATCTTTAGAGGCTAACAAATGTAGGGATCGGATGGCAAGGAAAGCGGAAGGTTTTAAGCCATAAGTAACCGTCTTTAAGCGAAATACCTTAATGGGCTGGCTGATTTCGTCGCGCCACAAGATTCTTTGGAGATCTCGTTGTTCAGGCTGAATTAAAACTTGACGGTACATCTGTTATTTATCCGCTATAACAGCTATGGGAAATAATCGAAAGTTTAAGAGTATAGCAGATAAATCTGACTGAATAGCAGGACCAGAGTAAAGAGTATCGTTAAGACTGTTGCCATTAACGTCAGGTGATGAACCATTGAAAACGACTCGGATTTTATCATTTACAAGAGGGTTTTTCCACACGGGATTTAAGAAAACCGTTTCCATTGGGGGGTGCAATTCGTCATCAGATTTGTTAACAACTTCCATATGATCTAAGCTTTCATACTCATCCATGAAATCAGTATACTGCTGTTTAACGAGAGGTTCTTTTTTGAATTTGCTCTCGATAGCAAAAAGAGCTTTTCGAGCTTTGGGTTGAGAGTTAATAAGTTTAGGGGGATTATGTAATCTTGGCATCTGAACAATGAACCGGCCTTCAGAAGAACGAGTGGTGGTGTTCAGAAAAAGTTGCTCACAGAATTCGTTTTCTGAAGAGGTCACGTTAGGAGAATCAACGCTTTCGAGCCTCCAGAACTGTTCCAAGTCAGTATTAGCGAAATAACATTGCGATGCCGTTTGGGGAGAATAATGAGGAAGTTGACAGGTGACGATCCATCCAAAATTAGTGTCTCTGGCAACCACGTTTGAGGATAACTTGCGAACCTGTTTACGAAGGCAATTCCAGAAAACATTGGCACTAAAGAGTATGTCAATGGGGTTTTGTACATTGAACAGAGGATCGGCTAGCCTTAAATGCGAGGGGATGTTTAAACCTGAAATATCCACAGTGTGACTTGGAGTATCTTCTCCTATGCTATTGAGAATGAGACAATTTAGTTTGAGAAAGTTGTTTCTGTGACAAATGTCTCTTATGGTTAGCTTTGAAAACTGTAAAGCTTGCGATTTTGAGCTGTTAATGCCCGATACGTTAATAGAAGTGGGGTTTACAGGTAGGCCTAGTTTTCTAATCAAAGAATTAGACACAAAATCATGAGTTGCCGCAGAATCAAGAAGACCGCGTGCACGGACCCAGTTGCCAAAGTTATCCTGAACTTCGATTTGGACAGTGGACAATAGTACTTGGGCACTACGGATGGACTTGGCATTTTGAATGTAAGATGAAGCATTGGAACTGTTAGCATTGTCACTCTTCTGAGAAGAGATGCGGTCGATGACCTTGCTTGATCATGACGATGTAGTAAAGTGTGATGAGCTTTTTCACAATGAATGCAAAGTCTGGTGGACTTGCAATTTGAAGCAGAATGCGTGGGTGCTAGGCAGTTGAAGCAATGTTTATTCTGGGAAACTAATTTTCTTCTGTCGTCGACTGACAGTTCTTTAAAAGATTTACATAGATATAAGGCGTGGGAATCTTTACAAAGTATGCACTTTAATGGTTCATTTAAACTCTTACGGGGTTCGCTTTGAGTGTTTAAAACGAGAGAACTAGCAATACGGCGTTCACTAGACCTAGTTGGGTAACCAGTGGCGTTTGACTTGGGTTTAGATAAGCTGGACCCAGGTTTTTGGGTACTAGACGCTAAGCGTTCGCTTTTAGGTTAAAGAGACATTGATTAAAATTTAGAACTAGGGGATGAGGGTTCACTTTGATTAGCTAAAGCAGTTAAGAGTTGGCATCTAGCATTTATGAAAGTGACTAAATGCTCGTAAGAGTAATCGTCTTCTCTGGAAAGTTCAATCTCCCAAGCTTTGAGGGTAGCAACATCGACTTAAGAAACCACTAACTGTATTAGGAAAGTGTCCCAGTGATCGGTGGGTTGATCTAATTGGGATAGAGCTTTAAAGTGAAGTTGTGTTGTATCAATGAGAGTACGCAAACTAGTGACGCCATTGTGCTGTGACGCAGGTAAGTTAAATAGAGCCTTCATATGGCGTTGAATACGTAACCGTGAATTACCGTATCTTTCTTTCAACAAGTAAAAGGCAATGGGGTAGTTTTCGTCACTTAATGGGAGTGCTTCAACTAACTGCAAAGCTTGACCTCGGAGGATAGATCTCAAATAATGAAACTTGTAGATGACTTGAATGTCTTCAAGGTCATGAACAAGAGAACAAAATAGTTCATAGAAAGAATCCCAAGTAGATTCGTCTCCAGAGAAGTGGGGTAAATCAATCTTAGGTAGGGCTTGTGAGTGCCATCGCGAGAAGAGGTTTGTTGTTCGTGAAGGGAACCAAGAACAGAACCGTCTTTTTTCTGTTCTTCTTTGAGTTGGCGTATTATTTTAAAAGCAGAACCTATACCTTCGTAATATTGATTTTCTACTTCGACTCGATCTTCAGTTTGATTGAGCATACAAGTTTCGATTTCAGTTTGGATGTTACAATAATTTTCATATGAACGTTTAAAATCCTTTACACGATGTTTTAACAAATCTAATTGAGCTTCTCAGGGATCTAGCTCGTTGATATATTTTTTAAATCGGGTAATTTGCCCTTTATAGGATGCTCGTTTAGAAGTAAGTTTTTCATCCTTATCCTTTTCTGTAGGACCCATGACAAAATAGGTAAATTAAAGTATAACTTACGAAACTGTGGGACCTTGGAAATGCTGTCAGACTGGCAGCAGCATATAAGTTGAAAGAAAGGGACACACCAAAGGAGACAGGAGCGGCCTCTTTCTTCTTCACAGACTTTGCACGGTGAAGCTATAGCTGAAAAATTCAAAGAAGATATTAATGATTCGCAAAATATTGTCAAATAATCCTTGACAAATAGAAAATGTCGTAAATGGACTCTCCCGGGTTTCGGGACCAAATTTTTGGGTAGATTATTAGCTTGGGAATATCCTAACCCCCAAGGGAAGATGATGAAGAAAAGAAGTGGGTTTCGGACTGGAGAAAAAGGATGGAGAAATAGGACGAGAGTCCAACAGAAGTTATAATTTTAACTTTAAGTATACTCAAAGGCAGCTGCCACTGCAAATACGCTCTCCGATACCTAAAGTGGGTAGGGACCTGGGCAAAGCTAATAGGAACGCAGCTGGAACTTGGGCTGTTCGCAAGAAAGTTGCTGTAGCTTATTCCCTCTCAAGCATAAATATGCCTACTATGGGGAAGGGTGGTGATCTGGCAAGACAAAAAGTAACAGATTTATTGTGTATCTGTTCAAAGGAGTTTGTTTCTAAACAAGTAATTTGAAGAGTACAAATAATTTGAATCAGATTTGATATTTTAGTTTTTGAAATTGTAGAATTTCTAAAGAGCGACCAAATGCTTCCAAGAAGGATAGGGATAAAGCAATAATAAGTTTGGTAAGTGTACCAATAGTTGCATTTAGAAATGACTAAGCTTTTACCCAGCAAGGCGCCGACTAAAAGTTTAGACAATGAGAAACACTTATATTTTGAAAAACCAACCATAAGTGTTAGAGAGAATCTCCACAAGCAGGAAGCTGGCGTAGCGAGCTATGCTTGCCTTACTGGCCAGTTAGAATTAGCTATTAAAGCTAAGAGAGACTTTATTAAGTTAATAACTAAGAGTTCTTGCTCAAATGCAACAAGTGGTGAAAACCCTATCAATAGGTTTATTTTTATTAAATAGGAAGGGTCAAGGAAGACAGGATCTTGCCTAACCGTTATGTTAGAGAAATGATAAAGCAAAAAACAAATCTTTAATTTATTTAACAATGTAAAAGGAAGTAGTTTTTGTAACAAATATATAATTTTGATTTTTATAAACAATTGGGGTCGCAGACCTCCGAAAACATCTAAAGCTTGCGCCTGGCAATTGATAATTCTTTTGGTTTTAAACCTTTTATATGCTTTAAAATCTTCGTAAGATTTTGAAATGGCTAAGATGTATAAATGAAAAATTTAAAGATAACTGACGTAATTAAAGTTAAACAATAAATCAAGTACAATATGTGTACTTTAAGGATTTCTAGATAAGTATCTTAGAAATATGAACAACTTCGAAAGTAACAACAAAAAACAGGAAGAAATGAAATAGAAGTTTCTATAACTTCTTGTATTAATGCAGAACTACGCTTAATGATTGTCTCCCACAAATCCAACCCCTCGTCCTCGTCGTGGGAGATGGGCAACGTAATGAAGTAGGGGATTGCCTGTAGGGGTGAAGTACAGTGGGGACTTTGTGTGCCTCAAGACCGCTATGGTAGCTGTGAAGGCCCTACAGGAACCCTGAAGAAATTATGGCTAATGGGGCTCTGGTGAAACAACTGCTGCCTTGTAGTTTGGAGTTGGTCCTTCAAAGGCTAAGGGAAGAAACCCTGACAGAAAATCAGCCTGGTGCCTCAGGCCTAAGGTGGCAGTCCCTCCAAGGCACTCGGAGGCAGTGGGTTAATCACTCGTTCCTCTTAAATAAACTGATTACTGAAACTGAAGCGATATTACAAAACCGGACGGATAACCTGATGACGACTTTTGGCATGAAAAGGATTACGAAAATCTGTTTCTGGAATGTGAGGACCTTGATGGAGAAAACCAGACTGAAACAAGTGACACGGGAGATGAAGAACTATGGGCTGGATATCCTAGGATTGAGTGAGGTGAGGTGGCCAGGATTTGGTGAAATACAGACAACAGATGGAATTACATTTCTCTATTCTGGGGGCGATGAGGAAGAACACAGGGATGGAGTGGGGTTGCTGCTCAACAGAAATGCAAAGAGGAGCCTTATGGAGTGGAAGCCAATTTCTAGCAGGCTCATGTTTGCTAGGTTCAAGACAAAGATCAGGAATGTGATCATCATCCAATGCTATGCGCCTACAGAACAATCGGAGCCAGAGAAGAAGGAAGAATTCTACCAAATGCTGCGAGATGCCACAAGACAAACAAGTAAGAAGGACATTCTCATTGTTATGGGAGACTACAACGCGAAGGTGGGATCAAACAATGAGGGGTTGGAGCAGATCATGGGTAAACATGGCCTTGGTGAGATGAATAACAATGCGGAGAAATTTACGGAATATTGCGCCAGTCAGGATTTGGTGATGGGTGGCACGGTGTTTCCTCATAGGCGGTGCCACAAGGTCACCTGGGTGTCTCCTGATCAAGTCACAGAAAATCAAATTGATCACATCGCGGTGAGCAGGAGGTTCAGAAGAAGCTTGGAAGATGTTAGGAACAAGAGAGGAGCGGATGTCGGTGGTGACCATCATCTTATGGTTGCCAACTTCCGCATGAAGATCGTGGCAGTCCGCCGAAAATTTATCACTCGGCACAACAAGTTTGATGTGTGCAAGCTTAAGAACCAGCAGAGATTGGACCAATTTAAACTGGAGCTCAGAAATAAATTCCAGGTGTTGGACTCCGAGACAGAGAAGGATGTAGAGACTGTGTCGAGCGAGGTAAAGAATATCTTTGTGGAGACCAGTGAGATGCAGCTCGGGTACAAGAACTACCTGCGGAAAGAATGGATATCCGATCAGACCTGAGACAAGATAAATTATAGAAAGGAGATTAAGGCTAAGCTCAACACCTGCAAGACTAGGCAGCAGAAGGCTCTCACACAAGCAGAGTATTCAACAGCAAACAGGGAGGTAAAGAGGAGTGTGCGGAAGGATCATAGGAGGTTGATTGATGAACACGCGGTGAAAGCCGAAGAAGCGGCAAGAAGGGGGGACGTTAAGGAGCTCTATGGCATCACAAAGATGCTTTCGAAGAAAGGTTTTAATAAAACTAGGCCTGTGAAGAGCAAGACGGGCGAGATCCTCACGACGTGTGAACAGCAGCTGACTAGATGGAGAGAACACTTTGCGGAGGTTCTTAATAGAGATAGAGGACCAGAAAGTAAGCAGCGAGGAGGAGATGAAGAGGAAGCAGAAAGTGACCCGGACATCAGCCTCGACTCCCCAACTCGGGGCGAAATACGGACAGCGTTGAAGCAGATAAAGTGCGGGAAGGCACCAGGTCTGGATAATATCCCAGCGGAAGTATTGAAAGCAGACCTGGATATCACGATCAATCTGCTGCACCCGCTGTTGGAGAAGATCTGGAAGGAGGAGAAAATACCAACCGACTGGAAGAAGGGGATGATCGTCAAGTTACCGAAGAAAGGGGACACCACAAACTGTAATAACTGGAGGGGAATCACCTTGCTGTCCATTCCAAGCAAAGTACTGGCGAGAGTCATCCTGAATCGTATAAAAGACTGCGTAGAGAAAAGGCTTCGGAAGGAACAGGCTGGATTTCGACAACATCGCAGCTGTGTGGATCTCATCAACACCCTCCGAATCATCCTGGAGCAGAGTGTGGAGTGGCGGAATACCCTTTACCTCACATTTGTTGAAATCGAGAAAGCTTTCGACTCCGTAAATCAAAGAATCATGTGGAAGACCCTCGAGGAATATAAAATTCCAACAAAGATCATCAGAATCATGGAAGAGATGTACGAAGGGTATGAGTGCCAGGTTCTACACGAAGGCAAATTAACAGAAAAGATAAAGGTCAGTTCCGGAGTGAGACAGGGGTGTGTCCTTTCCCCCACTTTGTTCCTGTTGGTCCTGGATAGTGTGATGAAGAAGGTAATGGGAGGACGGAAGAGGGGTATTCAATGGGGTATAAATGACAGGCTTGAAGATATGGATTTCGCGGACGACATTTGTCTTATGGCACAACGGTACCGAGACATAGAAGATAAGCTGGGGAGGTTGCACAGAGAAGCAGAACGTGCAGGACTGATGATTAACACCAACCAGACCAAAGAGATGAGGATAAATTCTGACGTCACGACTAGCTTGACAGTCAACGGAAAGGAAATTGAGCGAGTTGAGTCCTTCCTCTATCTTGGGAGTATAGTCACAAATGATGGGGGAGCAGAGGAAGATGTTCGAAGCCGTATCAGGAAGGCAAATGGTGCCTTTGTCCAGCTCTACCCCATCTGGAGAAATAGAAACATTTCCAGGAAGACCAAGCTCCGCCTTTTCAATAGCAACGTAAAGTCGATTCTTCTCTATGGCTGTGAAACATGGAAAGTCACAAAACCGATCAACAACCAGCTACAGGTGTTCATTAACAGATGTCTGCGTCGCATCATGAATGTGAGGTGGCCGGACATAATCTCAAACGAAGATCTTTGGACCATCACCAATCAACAACCGATTAGCATCCAGATCAAGGAGAGGAAATGGCGCTGGATCGGTCACACACTAAGGAAGCCGGACGGAGCTGTTGAGAGGGCGGCGCTAGACTGGAATCCTCAAGGTGCCAGGAAGCGAGGTCGACCTAAGAAAACCTGGAAGAGGACGATCAAAAATGAAATTGCAGAGGAGGACAAGAACTGGAGTCAAGTGAAGAGAATAGCCAGGAACCGTACTGCGTGGAGAAATTTCGCCAAGGCCCTATGCTCCGGAAGGAGCGGCAGGAATTAAGTTAAGTTAAGTTAAGTACGCTTAATGATTATACATAGGAGATTATACAAATAGGGAAGGTCACTTATTGTGAAACCTGAAGAGAACAATTGAAAGGAAGTTTCTAGAACTCCTATGTTAAAGTAGGGATCACGAGAAAAATGGGGCAAGTTTCCCTTTCGTGAAACCTAGAGATAACTCACTTTTGAGTTGAAAGAATTGGATTCCCTCATTAGAAGGGAGAAACAATATAATTTAAGGCGTGTACTAGACACGAAGTTTTACAGACATTAATTCGTTATACATGGAGCAAATAAGGGAGGGCACTTATGTAGAGTGACACCACATTGAAAAAAGACCTAAAGTAACAATTTTATTATTTTAGTTTGTTAGTAAAGGGTTTGGGAAATATCACATGGGATTGTGGAAAAGTGTTCATGGCCGTATTTATTGTACTCGGACGAGCGCGACGCTGATGAAAAGTCGAACAGGCACTGTTTTCACTATAGTCTGTTGATATAGTTGAAGAGTTCACTGTAGTAGCACAAAACGTTGATGGCAAAGAAAGTTATTGCAATGGTGGAAAATAACTAGTTACACTAGATTTGCGAGAGTCTATTGCTTGAAAAACTTGTAGGTTATAGTTGAATACACCAGAAAAATCCCAACGGAGGAAGAAAAATTAGATATTGATTAACAGTTCATAAGGAAGATTCCTTAGTTTGAAAAAGTATTCCCATATGTGAGTGGAAAGTACATGACAGTATAACTGGTAGATAGAGTGTAGGTTCTGGAAGGTTCCAGAGCAATGATGACTTGTTAAAATTGGGTAGAGAATCCCTCGGTGGAAAACTAGATTATATAGACAGTGGATATTTTGGAAATATCCCTCGATGTGAGATAGCATCTCAGAAAATCTTTCATATTGAAAGTTAGACTTGATAGTTTAAGTTTGATCAAGAAGATCTCTTGAAAGCAGTTATTATCACTTAGCAACTTTCACTGTCTATAAATCCAAATGAAAGCATTGAGCCTTTTAAAAGCGACGAGAATGAGGTTAAAACATGAAGTCGGTAGTTATCTTTGCTTCATGAAGAAGGCGATGTTGCGGTTGACGGTTGGTTCTAAAATTCAAAAATGCCGTCGAATTTAAAAGTTTGCCTCTTGAGGAGAGGAGGCGAGCTTTAGTTAAGCTCCAACTGACTGGATTGACTTCCGACGTACAAGTGAGATCCGCTCAACGGAGCGCGGAGGGACCAGGGAAGGGAAAAAGAGTGGGGCTAGGAGACAAAAGGAATACATATAAGAATAGCCAACTTTACAGTAATAAAAATTTTCTTGATGAAATGGTCTTCAAAGAGTTGATAGTCGGAGTCACTAGCGCAGCCTGGAGGGTGAAAAAATAGACGAAGTTCTCTTGATCACGGAGATGATAGCTGGCGATGGCGACGAGATCTGGTGGCTTGATTGATAAGGAAGTCCTCTTGTACAGGGAAGAATTGAGGAACATCAGAGATTCGCTGCTGGATGACGCTAGGTAGGTCAAGGAAGATTTATCTAGAACAGACTTACAGGTAGTATGAGAGACATATACCAGCAAAGAGAAATCAGGAGATCACTGTTGGTGTTTGCGAAAAAAGGAAGGGATGAACTAAAGCAAAGAGAAGCAAAAGCTTACTCTGTCTTACCGTGTATTCCAAAGAATACACCACTTCGGACTGGTGTTTGGATCTCCACAAATGGGGATACCTACAGGAATCAGAACTCTGTGAGTGTGGGGACAGACAGACCATGATACACCTGTGTTCCTGTAAACTGTGCCCGTGCTCTTGTTCAACGCAGGAGTTAATGGAAGGCCATGAAACGGGTGTGACAGTGGCCCGTTTCTGGGCGAAGAAAATTTAATTCGAGACATTGTTGTATGTATTATTCCATTTTAATATTGTGTATCATCCCTCTTGTGTATGTTGTAGTGCTTTTGACTCAGATAAATAAATACTTCAAACTCAAGAAGTCACACAACGACTGCTACGACTGGTGTTCATACGATCTTTAATTTTTTTTTGCGTCGTTTTGCCTATCTGTGGAGCTGTTTAGGACTAATTTAGCCGATGACGTAGATTATTTCTTCTCCCAAAATAACGTCATTTGGGCACCGTTCTTCAGACCACGATTTATTGGTACTGATATTCATTTCATTGGGAAAGGAAACAGGCAATTAGCCGTACACTTCGATGTGTATGTCGGAGAACAAAAGAAGGAAGACCTATTTGCACATTCCTTGTTAGCTACAGAATTAACTCTTACAGCAGACAAGGTAGACGTTCATAGGGTGCATTCCGTAACTTGGAAATTTTCCGTTAAAATACGTATTTTGATTTCCGTTGACGCCGTAAGACAGTTTCCGTTTAATAAAGGGAATTTAAGACGTTTTTCACACCTAAGTTCACTTACCATTAAATATTTTCGTTTAAGACAGGTTTCCGTTCAATAAAGGGTCCGTATGCCGTAGTGTGTCTGTAAATGAACAAAAGAGGCTTAATTGATAAATTGGAGGTGAGACAGAGAAGAATTATCAGAAAAATCTTAGGACCAGTTCTAGAATTTGGAGAATATCGAAGACAACACAACTCAGAGCTCTACATACAAATAGAGAGGCTTTCTACCAGGAAAAGAAGGGTAGCCTTCTATGGTCAAGTGGCAATATTGCCTCCGAACAGACTGACCAACCGTCTGTTCACCTTCTGGCGAAACAAGAAGGTCGGTACCACTTGGCGGACTGAAGCTGAGAAGGATATCAAAGAACTGAGCCTAACAGACCTACAAGACAGACAAACTGTGAAGCATATTCTCAAGGAAGTCTGTGGTTTTCAGGGTAAACCTCTACGGAAAGGCACCCCCAGGTCGGAGGAAAGGAAGGAAATACACCGGGAAAGGATGCGTCAGTCCTGGGCAAAAATCATAACCCAGCAGATGAACAAACGTGGTCCCCAGTAGGCCCATTCGAAAGAAGAAGAAGAAGAAGAAGAAGAAGAAGGCAGGTTTTACTACTGCATATCTTTGAAATGCACTCGTAGGAGTCAAGGAACATGAATTTGGGACAAATTTCGCATCCATCACAATTGCTATAAACCACTAATAGTGTGGGCGTGATTGTGCAGTGGTCAAGCTGCTTTCCTCTCACCAAGGCGGACAGGGTTCGGTTCCCGGTTGATGCATGTGAGATTTTTGAATTAAAACATTTATTAGAGCACAAAATATGCAATTGAATTAAGCATTCAAAGAAAACAGAAATTTGGCTCGCCTTTTACAGCACAGACGCCACGATCACCGACAAGTGGAAAGAAGCCAACTACGATTTAAGACACATAACGACCATGTGCACGGATTTCACCCCAAGCTTATGCACCACGTTAAAAATCCCTCAGTATGCCTCCCTTCGGAGGGGAAGTAAAGCCGGCGGTACCATGTCATATAAGGTACGTACAAAAAGTAACGGGCCGGAGGCTGGAATGCGCAAACCGGTGACGACATCGGCTAATCGTGGCGTGTGTAACGAGGTGTGGTTCCGACCAGAGCGTGGAAGGTCACAGCCCGTCGCTAGAGGGCACGCGTGCACGTCACGTGACGATACAAAGCGAGCAACAGCATGCATCAATCGTCCAACCAAGACCAGGACTGTAGGCCATTCGACATGCTTCCTGGTGTGGTTGAAGACTGTCGGGCACCCATTGGGCACACACTTTCCGCAAGTGCAGTCGTTCCTTCATGATGGTGTGGACACTTCCGACGCTCAATCCGACCACGGCGGCTATGGCGTTCACTGTCACTCGGCGGTCCTGGGTAATGAGTGCATCAACCAGCTGGACGTTGTCATCGGTAATGAGGGGGATGCCCCAGACCGGGCATAATCGGCTAACGACGCCCGTCCTTCCCTGAAGCGCTTGTGCCACGCCTTGACCCTTGCAAGGGACATGCAGTGTTCGCCGTACACTTGTGACATTCGGCGATGAATGTCCGTTCACCCTACTCCTTCCGCTGTCAGAAACCGAACAACACCTCTTTGCTCTTCGTTTGACGCCTCCATGTCACCGTTTGCAATGCGACTGTCAGCGTTGGACGATTGATGCATGTTGCTGCTCGCTTTGTATCGTCACGTGACGTGCACGCGTGCCCTCTAGCGACGGGCTGTGACCTTCCACGCTCTGGTCGGAACCACACCTCGTTACACACGCCACGATTAGCCGATGTCTTCACCGGTTTGCGCATTACAGCCTCCGGCTCGTTACTTTTTGAACGCACCTTATAGATTTGTGGCATGTTAAAGAACCTTCCACTAATTACACCTATGTGAAGCTAAATTATTGTAGGTTAAACATTTGACTAACGCTCTTGGATTCCTACGTTCGTCGTCAGGAGCCGACTGTGGTGGCATCCGGTAACCAAGTTCTGAACTAGTAGTCGTTGACGGTGGCGTTTGGTGGCAAAACTGGGAGCTACTTGAAAAAATGCAATGTATGCAGTCCTTAATTGAATTAAAACATATACACGCAGTAATACAGCCATCACAATTAACACCGGTTATCAGACAGATTCTACACGACTCTACATGACCACGTTGTCGCAGCCCCTAAACTGAGGAACCAACCAACCAACCAACCGAAGACGCACCACTCGCCGAACTAGGAATGCGTGTGCACCCTATGCGGGAAGCAAATTGAGCGTCATCACGCACTGAGTTGCGCAGGAAGGACAATTCCTTGAACTAGGTTCTGCACAGAATGGCTGTGTTATAATCTTGCACATTGTGCGTTTTAAATTAATTAATTAATTAATTAATTAATTAATTACTTATCACCAGTACAAAACTGTGACAGAGATAACTTCCTCTGATCACACCGCATTACTTGATACCTGTCACACGCTTTGCCGCAGAGGGAACACGCGCACCAGCAATCCGGTTGATGGTAGATTTTGTTAGCACCAGTGGTGGATCCAGAGGGGGGCACCAGGGGCAAGTGCCCCCTCCGAAAAAACAGTTGTCTGCCACATTGATATTGCCGATAAAACTGATTGTTTCTGCAAACTGCACTGCAAGTAAAATCTTTGCTGTATTGCCTGCATTCATGAATGTTTGTTATCATATAGTATGTAATGGCAACACTGATAATATAATCGCTACATCGACATAAACATTTTTATGTTTAGGACAGGTAGAAGTAGAAATATATTTCAAAATCCTTTGTGCCTTTGAGCGCCTTCCTATACTACTTGACTATTTGACTGGCCGTGGCCGGTATTTTTATTTATGTGACTAGTTGTGACTCAGTGACTTACAATGTTGGTTCTATGTATATATTTTGTAACATTTGTGTAGTAGACTTGTATATTGTCTTCAGATAGTCACTGATTGCATATATTTTAATACATATTAGACTGTGCAATGCGTATTAAAATGTGGAAATGTACATATTCTGTAGAATTAACGTGTTTTTTTTTTTTTCATAATGACAATGACTTGTGTTATTGAAACTGAAACCAATCCATTGTAATATAATGAATTTCTTGTAGAATTATAAAATCTGGTGGTTGAATGTTATGTGTAGTGTGTGTAGATTAAATATAAATTTAGTAATTTTATCACATATTTTCTCTAGCTACTCTGAAATCCTAGAGTGCCCCCTCCGAGGTGAACCTCTGGATCCGCCACTGGTTAGCACACACATTGAAGTGGAATCCATGCACCGAGAATCTGCTTAACAAGTGTCTCTTCTCATAGAAACCCCTCGCCCAAACCCGCGATGTCATCGCATCCGTGACATAAAATTCCTGCCATATACTTCCTCTCTTTAACTTCATTTCCTGCATTAGTCTCTCATAACCCGATGTAGATGGCAGGAGCAGCTGCATCTGAGGTCTTCAAGAAAAGGAGGCTCTTTCACGAGTTTATACACGAAGCGAGAAAGAGTGAATTTCGAAAGTCACAGTAACCCTTTTCAGGTAGGTAGTTTTTCCTCCAACTCTACGAGGTGCTTATACTTAAGGTGAATTTTTGAATTGAAATATCTCGTCCTGTGGTTCGGATTCCACTTAAATTGGAACTCCCTTGGCTCATGATCGCGAGATTAATGGTCACGTTGGTGGTTTCTTTTAGGGGCTTTATGACATCGTGGTCGTGTAGCCCTGTGTACACTGACAGCCTGTGTTACAGTGTTGTCTGGTCCAGTGAGTGTGTATTTGAAATTGAGGTAGGATTTGGGTAGGAAGCGGCCGTAGCGTTAAGTTAGGAACCATGCCAGTATTCGCCTGGAGTAGAAGTGGGAAACCACGGAAATCCACTTCCGGAATGACTGCTGTAGGAATCGAAGCCATGTCTCCTCAGTTTTGCCGCATGAGGCTGAGTGTACCCCATTCCATCCCTCAGACAAGAAATAACATTCTTGGCAGTGCCGGGAATCAAACCCGGACCTCTGCGTTGCCAGCCAAGAATGCTAGCCACTACGCAATGAGGCGGACTGAACACAATCAAAAGAAAGTTCATTGTTGCAAAACAAGTTTCTTTTTACACAATTATTAACTGTAATATGTGTTTATTTTGTGAAATATCAAGAAAATCGTGTTTTATTTCGCAGAAAGCTACCGTAGTGATTTCGTATTTTGAGTCAATTTTTCATTTTCTCCCTAATTACAGTAGATACCACTGAAATCCACTCTAGGGAGTAATGGAATATGATATATTTCGTAATTAATTTGGGACACATTTCGCATCTATCACTCAATTGCTATAAACCACTAAATCTAATGAACGATTTTTAAGTCAGTAGAGAAAGGAGCAAAGCATTGAGTAAGGTGTGCTAATACAGGATGCCAAGGACTGTTCTCCCCAGCGACTACTGTACGTGCTGCTGCCAGGGGTAATAATAATAATATCGTATGGCCTCGGTGCCGGGTGCAAGCTTTGTTATTTAACTCCCAGAGGGTAGCTTGCATGTCGAATTTTGTTGTTCATTGAAGCACTATGAAAGTCAAGGAGGTTAGATATCTAAGCTCCTTGAACACTATAGTGCTTTCTAGTAGAGAAATGAGGAACTTTGTGTTGGCGGAAACTCCCGAGATTAATTTTACCATTATGAACACGGCCTACTGAATTCAAATGGGTTATTTGACATGCCAACATCGTATGACAAGGTGTCATAATTTTTGCTGCCTTTCAAAAATCACTTACCACGACCAGGAGCGAACCTGGAAGCTTGGGGTTAGTAGAACGACACGTTGACCACTTTTTTTTTTATTAGCTCTTTACAGAATTACAGAATTTTCAGATATGATAAATACCAGACTAATACATCACAAGAAATCCAGATAGTGTCCATATTTATCGTATAATTGTCCACTTTCACTAAGCTTCCAACGCTCTTTTTGCAGGTGATACCTGAGATCCAGGAAAGAGAAATGTTGATCATTGTCCATCACGAAGTGTACATATTGGCCCATTATCCACACAATGGCAGTCTGTTTAATTTGGGGGAAGGCGGTCACCGACAAACGAACCAACTTCCTGTCATCAAGGTCATTCGAGGGCACATTTAATAGTTGACATACTTTTCCCTTACACCACAGCCACGTGGAGGCAACTCGCGTGCATGATGTGAAGCGGTGTATCGCCGTATCAGTTTGACCACATATAGTACACCATGGGTAAGCTTCAAGATGGATGGTATATCGCCGTAGAGCGGTTGGGATGAGATCGTTGAGGAAGATAAAAACTTGGGAGTGTACAGCAGAAGAAATGGACATAGCCCCAAAATTTTTCCAAACAGTGGGCCAATGGACATAGAGGGTGGTGGCCTCTATTCGCGGTTTGGAGTGTACCACTTGCCGCAACATGTTATAGATACTTTTCGTCGTTGGAACAATCCCTGATGGCATTTGGCGAACAGTTTCCAGAAGGTGCTGTTGATGGTCCCTAAATATCTTCGGCAAAGCTCTATCACAACCACGGGCTGTGTTTCGAATATCTTTGTATAGCGCTTTCGTAAAAGTGTCATGTTGGGAAAGAATGGTGATATCGTTCTTGCAGAGGAGTGCACGGCATTTCATGCCATGAGCTGTTAGCCCTAGCCCGCCTTGCCGGGATGGGAGATACAACTGTTCCCGTTGTACTCGGAACAAAAATCCTTGCCATATAAACCAACCTGTATATTTTGCCAATTGGCTCTCAAACATTTTGGGAAGTGGGAAAAGTTGTGCGACATACCATATTTTAGAGAGCGCAACCACGTTGAGGACCATGACCCGTTGCACTATATTGAGGTTTCTTTGACCAAATTGGATCAGGACTCCCCTAACTTTGGCAATAACCTTAGTCCAGTTAACTTGCACTGTGTCCAGAAGCGATTGCTTCCAGGTAATGCCAAGAATTTTCACCTCATTTACTATCCGGAACCAGGGCTGTGGGGTAATCACTGAGTTAGTATTGAGCGGAAGCAAAGCAGTTTTCTGGGGGTTCGATTGTGCTCCAGAGGCGATATGGTAGAGCTGAAGGACGCTATCGATGTGGGAGATGTCTTCTTCATTGCGGATCAATATTGATACGTCATCAGCATAGGCGCACATTCCAAAAACATGTGTGGACAGTTTGTAACCCTGTAGCTTCACCTGGGTAGTCCGAATGAACGGTTCAAGGCCAATGACAAAAAGTAGCATAGAAAGGGGACATCCTTGCCTAACTGATCGTTGTATTGGAATCAGAGGGGAAAGAAAACCGTTGACGAGCACTCTAGACGTAGCATTACAATTTATCATACGAATGTAGTCAATAAGGATTTCAGGAAATTCGTAGTGTTGCAAGACCATGTACAAGTATTCATGACTGATGCGGTCGAAAGCTTTATCAAGATCTAAGGTGAGAAAACTCATTGGCTCAGTGGGGAGCATTTCGGCTTTTAGGTGTAGGTCCCGTAGTATCGCTAAGTTTGTTAACAGAGTTCTTCCAGGAATACTGCAACATTGTTCATCACCAATGATATCAGGTAGAACAGTCTTCAATCGGCATGCAAGTACTTTGGTAAGGACTTTATAGTCACTGCAGAGCAGAGTAACTGGTCGGAAGTCACCAACTGCCATGGGAGAGGATGTTTTTGGTATGAGGACTATGGTACCCTCGTGATGTGATTGACAAAGAGCACGACGTTGGAGAATGGTACGCAGGACATGACAAAATTCTTTGCCAATGAGAGGCCAGAAGTGTTTATACATTTCATATGGCAGTCCATCAATGCCAGGTGAGCGGTTGTTTGGGAGTCGTTTAACCACAGAGTGAATCTCTTCATCCGTAATATCCGCGCTGAGCAGAGTTTTGTTGTCCGGAGATAGTTTGGTACTGCAAGATGACAGCAATAGGGTCACCTGCTGTGGATCAATGGGAGCCTTAGCGTAGAACCGTTGATAAAATAATGATATTTCACTACGTATAGCGTCAGGGGAGGTGACGACACTTCCAGTACTGGTGCGGAGGCGGTGGATATATTTACGTTGCCGCTCACGTTGTCCTTTGGCGATATGGTATACACTTGCACTTTCGTCCGGGAGCACTGTACGATCTTTTAAAGCCACGTTGATATGAGCGAGCGTTCGTTGCTGTAGAGACAGGAGCTTGGTTTTAACTTCCCGGATCTGGTCATATATACGCTCCCCAGCATCAGATCTTTGCTGGAGCTGGCGAAGAACTCGATAGTAAAATTCAACTGTATCCCGTCTTTCCCGACCTCGTTGGTAAGATATGTTCTTAAAGACGCGGCGGATCCCTGGTTTAACTAAAATATCCCACCAGTCTGTGCAGTCGCGAAATTTGCCTTTTTGTTGGACCCATCGAATCCAGTGTTGTCTGAAAATATCTTGGCATTCCTCCTCCAGTAACAGCGAGCAATTCAGCTTCCAATAACCTCTTCCTATGTGAAATATGGGATGGGGGTAAGAGATTGTACATACGACAGCATGATGGTTAGTGAAACTGGCAGGAATCACTTCATATCGTCTAGGCTGGATGAGTTCCTGTGAAAAGTAGATGCGGTCAAGTCGTGATGAGGAGTTGTGACTTATACAGGTGTAATGGGGCAGGGGCACCCTTAAACTATCCACAGCATCAATGAGGTGTAGGGAGGTAAGAAGGGTCCTGAGAGCCGGGTTGACACCTCTGTATGGACTAGTGGAATCCTCTGGGCGTTGAATACAATTGAAATCCCCTGCAAGAATAAGTTTTTCCTTAACGTCGTGCAGATGAGGCAGTATACTCTGTTGAAAGAACATTTTCCGTTCCACACGTTTATTAGACCCGGATGGGGCATATACATTTATCAGGGTGGTATTGTTTATGTGTCCAGATATTATGCGTCCTGATGGATGACATAGCACACCTGCGAGTGGGATATCATGTCTTATGAGGAATCCGGTCCCTCTATTCGTATTACCGGTATTGATGTATTGTTTGTAGAAGGCAGATATGGGTAAACACGGTATAGCAACTTCTTGAAGGAAAGCAATGTCAATGTCAGCATCTCGAAGGAATCTCTCCAACAGTTGAAATTTCAGAGGGCATTCTATTACATTGATATTCACAGTGGCCACAGTGAGAAATTGCGCCATTACGAGAAGTATAAAAGCTGTGCTAGACATACTGGAAGGTGGACTCGAAAGAAGACACAGGTGAGAATTATCCTGGTGCACTATGTCAAATTAGGTTGAGATAGTTCCTTTTGACTGCCATTCATAGGCCGGCTGTCAGCGGGTGAGAGCGTTCGTGGGTCCCTAGATGACGTAGAAAGAAGATTTTGTTTCTTTTTCACAGCTGCGGAAACGTTTGTGGAGCCAGTTTTATTCTTCGGGGCTGGTACGGCAATCGAGGCATTTGTTTTAATCTTCTTAGAGACGTTCTCGGATCCCCGATCAACAGTCTTAAGTGAGTCGGTAGGGACCAGCGAAGTCTGGGGCAGTGAAGACAAAATTTCTGTGGCAGCCTGTAGTAACGGCAGAGTTGGTTCTGAGGCTGCGATACAGGTTGCCGAGAGCACAGGGGCACTCTGTGTCTCGCAGCTCTGGTCAGGGCAAGGTATCAGTTCTGCGTCAGATGTATCCGAGGTCACTCCTGGTGTTGTCCCAGCTGACTGATCAATGATCATGTTTTCATATGACGTTTGCTGCGTCACAACTTCCGAGTATTGTACACGTCGTTGTTGTGTAGGAGTTATACCGAGGGGAATCATTTTCTTTGGGCAGTTAATACGGAGATGTGTGGTAGCATTGCAAATTAAACAGGTCTGTTTCTGTCCATTATACGTTATATAGCCAGAATGGCCACCAAAAGCCTCAGTGGAGGGGATATCTTGCTTGATTTCCATAGTTACGGCACGTATTCCATTATACACCGGGAACTGATAAGCAGAAGACCATTGTTCTTTCCTGACGTCACTCACAGTGCCATATTTCGACAGGACGGATTTGAAAATTTCAGGGGGTACTTCGAGTGGGACATTAAATATACGCACTGTGGTAAAATTGGAATCCGCTGTGGAGAGCTTAACATTGGTCATTTCGCCGGAATCATACTGAAATTTAATAGGATCTGCAAAAGTATTTAACAATTTCTGATAAATAGATATGGTGATTACCTTGATGTACATGGTTTTTTCGTGCGCATTTAACTGGATGGCTTCTACTTGGTCGACAGTCAACCGGAGGGTATCGCCAATCCAGCGGTGAATTTCTCCTGGTGAGGGGCGAGAACTCTGCCTGTCCCATTGGCAGCGAACGGTGTTTTTTCTCTGGTATCCGGACATGATTTTCAGCGGGGTTTTCTGGGTTTGTTGTCCTATCTGGAACACTACTTAAAAAAATATTGTCCGAATGACACACGGAAGGTCAGTACACACGTGGAACTAAGGAAGCACCGGTATTAGGAACCGTAACCTCTTCCAATGCGGTCACACAGCGCGCACACACGTACCGCACTCGGCCACGACCAGTGACCAACTGGCCACTCACCTACCGTGCTGCCAGGGCTAGCAACAGCAGTTAATTTGGCAGCACGGTATTCTTGTCAGGACAGCGGTACAGTGAAGGCCACACGTGTGAGTTGTGGGGTGTCGACATCGTCAGTGTGTATTGCAGAAAGCGAGCGTTCAGGTAGAGTGCATCAGTATACAGGCGGTAATGTTTGCTACTGACGAGAGAGCTTTTTTGGTGGAATACGTTTTTCGCGAAGGCGATCAGTTTATAGAAAATGTAAAACTAAAATTTCAGGTGCAGTTTCCTAATTCAACGTGTCTAAACCGGGATACCTTTCAGGATTTGATAACTAAATTTCGTGTGACCGGCTCAGTTCACGATGTACCGGGAACATGCCGGCCTACGCTTTTAACAGACGAAAAGCTTGATGCAATCTCCGATATTATGCTGCGTAGTTCAAGAAAATAAACACGCAAATTAGCTCAAGAAAGTCTTCGACAATATGTGTAGACGTTTAGATTTCCAGCATCTGTTAAGAATGACTGTAGTGGGTACAACGTTTACTGCTTGTTTTGATACAAGCGGCACATGGAGGAAAGAAAGGAAGGAGATGCCTTCGCTGCGCTGCTTAGCGCAAGCTGCTGAAGCCAAACGGCTCGCCCACTTTGGTTGCAAGAAAATGGGTGCCCTATGCTTAAAGCCGTAAACCACTCCAACTAGTAATGGATTTTAGTGACATAAAACTGCAATGACAAGTCAAGATTTTTTCTTGGATAGGCAGAATACACTCTGTACATCACGGTACTTGGCACAAATAAGCTGCGTTATCGTTTTAAAAGCCAATTTAAATATAAATATGAGAGCACCTTTGCGATGCTAGTTTTGTAAGGAAGACGCGGCAAAACGTAATAATACGCTGAAACACTGATTAAATTGAATACAGGTGTCTGAAGATGCGAGTTATACCAAAGAAAGGAATATCTTGGGAATTAATGATGCCGAACTAATTACGATATTGACACCAAATTGAGTTTTATGTTCTTATTGGTGTTGAGGCATTCATCAGTTTTAGGCCTAATTTCGAGCACAGCCACTTTCACTCATTGGTCGTACACATTTTGATATTCAAGAATATGAACCTCAAAATTAATAAACAGAACAATTAAAAAAGGATGCATATTTGCACAAAAATACGGTATAGCCTATACGTTTCGGTACCGTACGGTATTTTCTTTGTGGGAGGTAGAAACTTGACGATTAGCCTCGAATTGATTAATTACGTAGGCCTACCGTAGTAATTTACCGACAGCCGTTTGATAATTTGGGATTTCCAGAGGAATGATTTTTATTTTTTTGGTACCAGTTTATAGGGTAGGCTGAGATTAGAATTGAAGAGTTTTTTTTAAATAACTTATCACTACTGTTATTACGTTTCCAAAGTTGCATAACTGGAGCGCGATAAAAACCAGGGCCAAAATAAGGTTTAGCCATGCACAATGCCTTATGCAAGTCAAAGAACACCGAATTCGAGTTAAGGTTACGCCCACTTTGGTTGCAGCGCTTGGCTTCACTCATACGAGCTCAGCCACGGCGTTCTTAAGTTAACAGGCGGGAACACTGCCGGCGGGGCTGTGACGTCATGGGTCTTACTACAGACAGCAAAGAGATGCTCAGTCTTGTTGGAGCGCTGTGATGTGGTCATTATTTCTATGTTTCGAGGGTGATATTTCACAATATATTGCTTTTCCTGTTGTCCAGTGACAAGTGTTAAATATACCCGTGCCCCACGTGGTATATTTTAATAGCAAATACAATGCCACGAAGGGGTTATGTACCAGGATGTAGTAGTAATTTTCTGGTTCGTGGAGTTGAAACCGCCTACGTGAAATGTTTCTCTTTTCCCAAGGAAGTAAACTTGAGAAATAGATGGCTGAGAAGCATCCCGAGGAAGGACTGGACACCTTCTGAGAACAGTGTTGTGTGTATTAAACATTTTCAACCGGACTGCATTATTTTACAGAATGAATACTGTGATTCTAATGGACAGAAACAAGTGTATAAATACGATCATCCTAAGCTAGTTAAAGGTTCTTGTCTTACTATTGTTGAAGGTTTGCCGAAATACTTGACAAAGGAAAGTGAAATTAAGCGGAAACAACCAGAAGAGAGGAGAAGAGAAATCGAAGTGAGGAAGGAACATGCTCAAGAAAGTGCTGTTGCTGCTGCAGAATGGGACGATGTTATAATCAGTTTCGAGAATTTATGCAATTCTCTTGAGAAACGATTAGCAGATAATAGCACTAAAGTGAAAGGGGACTCAGCTATTAATTTCAATATTTTTGACGATAGAGTGGTTATATATAGAATCAATTTTGAGTCTATGACTTTTGTTTCTTTATATTAATGTAGATAATCATTTACTTGTTTCGGCTTTCTATAACAATTTGCAATTGCCTTCTACAGAACTTTCTTCAGTGTTTGGGAATTGAAACAGCTGTGAAGAGTTGGAGAACACTGTTCAGTTTGTTACAGTATCTTACTGAGAAGAGATTCCAAACCAACTTGGAAAATTACGTGGCCAATGTCTTAAAATTGCTGGATGTCATTCAAGAAACTTTATTGGATAGTGGAGAAGAGGGAAATTCTCCGCAAGTTAATTTTTATCCGAGCAATTCTCTCTTATATTTAAGAACAAAAAAAGGTCCCCCAACATGATACTTTACTCTTACATATTGTACATGCAATCCGCGAAGTGTTATGATACTATCAGGCAGAACAAATTTCTATCCATTCCTCACTCCAAACATTGACAAAGATTGACTTCTTCCCTTAGTGTAGCTCCGGGTAATTTTAACGAAAACGTTCATTTCATGAAAAAAGCCGCTGAAAAGTGTGATGATAAGTGGGTAATTTTGCAACTTGATGAAATAAGTTATATGTTAAAGAAGAAATTTCTCGTTTGTTAAAGTACATAAACAGATATGATATTCTCACTTAAATATATTCAACTAATTATTGTGTTCTGTAGAAGATACAAAAACCGCCTACTTGTAGTGCAATCAAACATTAGTTTCCAGCATGCTCTTTTTGTATACCGCTCTGGGCTGACTTGTATCGCAGTCATTTGCTTTAATCGTCCGTAGTGACAGCGGAAAACGTCTCACACAATCCATCGATCACTAAGGAAGGACTGTGGTGAAATTCGGAAGTCCATCCCAATTTCTTCTGTAAACAAAACCGATTTAATTACATGAATGCATCTCTCTGCCATATGACTAGCGTGCTGTACGCCGGCCAGCTAAGACCCCTGACGTCACTCGCCGGTGGCAGAGTGGGGGTACCGCTCCCGCCTGTAACTTAAGAACGCCGTGGCTCAGCGCATCTCCTCTTATTCTTTCCTCCATGAAGCGGCAGCCGTGCTGCCAACCTAACTGCTGATACTAGCTCTTGCAGCAGCAGGTAAGCACTGCGGAAAACATTCCCTGGCGCCCTGTACAACACAGGGTTTCTGAGGCTTAATCACAGCTGCTTTAATTTGCACGCCGGACATTGAACATGACTTCCCCATTTTCATATCTACTTCAGCGTGTCGTCATCACTGGTCATTCCCAAACATTACGATAATGATCCAAGGATAACGGCCTGTTCCTTTCTCTCGTTAATTAGACGTGTGTTATTCTATGGCGCGCATCGTCTATAAATACGATATAGACACCGTATTGATTGGGGCGCGTCACACGTGGAGCGCTAGTGTCGCCATTGTGTATTGTCGCCACATTAGTTTTTATTATGATCACCAGGGGGCTCAAGCTGGGTGCTACTCATTGTATCTACAAGACCATTACAACAGACGGGCGCCAGAAATATTGCTTCGTATTGGCAACTCAAACTAACACTTGGGGCGCTGCGGTCGGTCTGGATAAGTAGGGTTTAAAATACTCAATAACACGCGTTTGATATGGAACACTTTTTATTTTCGGTTATAATCAGTAAATGTGGTCTCTAAAGTAATGGCAGTGTTATTTTTAATTGTATTTATGTATAACTGTGCGATACACGTGATCTAATTTGTGTGTTCCACTGGATTTTTTGGTGTCATTTGCATATTATCAAGCATCAGTTTTTATGGTTGGTGTAGATCAGCTGATTCAAATTTACACAGGGCTACACTTCGGACATTATTTCGGTACTATTATGCGCAATATAATGTAAATGTCGATCCTGAGTCAACGCCGAGGACATTCAAATAGAGAAATACGGTACATAAACAAATAAATAACACACCGAAGCTGTGCTACTTTTATCATTCCGAGACTAGCATCCACGCAAACCAGACGCCACTGTTCCAAGCTCCGACTTATATCGTGAATTGATGTCAAACTGATGATCCGCCAGCCTTTCCGCCAAGCCTACACCTAAGTTCTTCGATATTCGAGCTATTCCACTACGAGTCATATAGGCCTAATTTGCCTCCCCATGGGCACTGTAGAATGAGTGATTCCGCTACCATTCAAATATTCAACACCAAACCCACCTTTTAACCATCCAAATCAAGCAATTCCTGTCGCCCCCCGAGTTTTAATACAAGTTAAACTCATCCCTTCTCCCTACCAAGCAGCCAATAATTAATTATTTAATTAATTATTCAAGTAACTTCAATCTTACCAGCGCGCCCATCGTAACAGCTGTTTTTAAACTGAAGAACCTTCGCTGGCTTTACGTCGCAGGTCTTCTGTCTGTCTACCTCGACAAGTGTTAGATCCTTCCCGGGGTGGAAAGGTATTATTAGGTATCATCACATTTCGGCTATTGCTATTTGCATCTTTTGGAAAGTGATGAAAACGTATATCCGCAGCCCTCATATACATCGACTTACAGCCGTAAACTGAGCAATACACTTTGGTTTTACTCATTTTTCACTCTATCAACGAGTAAAACTTATTACTTATGTATAAAGACACGAACAATTTACCACGATCTGTTTACCAATACAAGAAACCATATACAAACAGTCACCACGTGACAAATGTACCCTACTTGGTAAGTTTCTCATTGTTACCGCTAGATGTCATATCAGATAGCTGGAGTTGCCAATAGTGTCAATAAAAGAGACTGTCGTAAAAATATAGCACAGCCTGTTGTCAGACGTTAAGAAAAATGTACTTGTCTGTCAGCTATATTTAATTCCTGAAGGTCTAGAAGAAATGAAAGAATGTTGTCAAAAGAACCATGTACGGTGCATTATAGTTACGAAGTTTATAAAATCTATACTAATATAATAAATTTGAAGAGTTTGTGTGTTTGTGTGTTTTTGGGTTTAAACGCGCTAATCTCTGGAACTACCAGACCGATTCGAAAAATTCTTTTTTTATATGATAGCCAGATTCAAGAGGAATAGTTTAGGCTATGTATTATTAGGTTACACCTCTCAAGTGACCTTCAAGATTGACTTTTGTTCAGTAAGTCGGTAGAACAAGTGCTCCCGAACAGCTCTATCCGCATGCGCTGGCGTTAAGGTTAGTGATACGTACACCATTTCATCTATCTGAACCAAAATTTGTATGCTTACCCTTTGGAAACCTGATGGTAAACACTGTCTACGTGAAATTTATGACAGACCAGTCCATTCCCTGCATTTAGGCCCTTTGTTTCAAATCTACACCTTTTCCCCGATCTGAACCAAAATTTGTATACTTACCCTTTGGAACCCTGCGAGTAACACTGTTTACATGACATTTCGGACAGACCACTCCATTCCTTGCATTTAGGCCCTTTGGCACAAATCCCCAGCGTTTCACCGATCAGAACCAAAATGTGTATACTTACCCTTTGGAACCCTGCGAGTAACACATTCTGCATGAAATTTCGGACAGAACACTCCATTCCCTGCATTTAGGCCCTTTGACACAAATCTACACCGTTTCACCGATCTGAACCAAAATTTGTATACTTACCCTTTGGAACCCTGCGAGTAACACTGCATAGCCTACATGAAATTTATGACAGACCAGTCCATTCCCTGCATTTAGGCCCTTTGGCACAAATCTACACCCTTTCACCAATCTGAACCAAAAGTTGTATACTTACCCTTTGGAACGCCACGAATAACACTATTTACATGAAATTTCGAACAGACCACTCCATTCCCTGCATTTAGACCCTTTGGCACACATCTATACCGTTTCACCGATCTGAACGGCAATTTGAATACTTACCCTTTGGAACCCTGCGAGTAACATTGACTGCATGAAATATTGGACAGACCCCTCCATTCCCTGCATTTAGGCCCTTTGGTACACATCTATACCGTTTCACCGATCTGAACGGCAAATTGTATACTTACCCTTTGGAACCCTGCGAGTAACACTGACTGCATGACATTTTGGACAGACCACTCCATTCCCTGCATTTAGGCCCTTCATCACAAATCTACACCGTTTCTCTTAAATGCACCAAATTTTACATACACTTTGAAACCCTGCTGGTATCACTGTTCACTTGATATTTTGGACAACGCTCCCCATTCCCTACATTTAGAATAACAGACAAAATGAACTTGAAAACCACGTATTAAGGCCCTAGAACCATTCATGTCCGTAGTAGTGTAACTGTAAGAGTATTTTAATAAGTCTGGTGTTGACGGGCAGTTCGTGCTGCATCACGTCACCCCTACCAGTGTTCTGGTGCAGAATTGCGAAAATAGTTGCATCTTGCACTGTTTATAAATTGCAGTCACGAGGGGTAATTTGTGCAAAAAGATTTCTTAGGTCCCTTTAAACAGTTATCATCATGAAAATATTATGCCTATGTATAAGTGCAATGGTGTTGGTGCAGTACATTGAGGTTATCAGCTGCAATAAGCGTTGGTGCTTTCAAATTTACCTTCATTTATTCTGAAACTTATCGTTAAGCGCTTTGTGGCGATAAATGATACTATTGCTACCTCAGTAGCTCGGAACAGCCGAAGTTTGCCAAAGAGTACTGATTATTTTCCTACGGCGCTATGCGACAAAAGACGACACTATTGGTCTCGACATTTCTAACAGCCAATGAGATATAGGCCCTAGGTAGTGTCTTGTTTCACTTACTGTTCTTTTTTTTTTTTTTTTTTTTTTGTAAATTTGTTTGTAAATTACATGTGTCAGTGCTGTAGTTAGTAAATAGCTGTTTCCCTATTCATAATTATCATTACGGGAAATTGACCTGAATGTTACGTCCAATATACTGTACTACTTATCACCCCCACAACAACAACCACCACCACCACCACCACCACCACCACAACCACAAAAATATATATTTTTTAAATATTGGTTTCTGTTAGTTACGTATCATGTGCCAGTTCTGTAGTAGTATTCATTATCATCCATAAAACAAATAAATCCACCTGGCGAAGCCGGGCACTACTGCTCGTACATTATAAAGGGAATTCATTGAAAATTATTAGATTTATAATTGAGTCATGAAATAGACTCAAGAACAGTGTAAATTATGGTATATTGGCTTTCACGGCCAGTGAAATACAACTCAGCATTTTTTCTAGGTTTGTGGAGTGTCTTGTGTGGAGTTTCGTTTAGGACACCAAGCTGGCTCATTAGCGGGGTGCAGGCCGGGACACCAAGAGCCCGCTTGGTGTCCTAGGTGAAACCCCTCACAAGACACGGCACAAACCTAGAAGAATTGCTGAGTTTTAATTCACTGGCCGAGAAGGCCAATATACCATCTTTTTGGAAGCCTTCATAGGGAGGTTATGGCAGTGAAAAGGCGCAGGTGCGCTTTATAAGAAGGGAGGTAGCGCGCATTTCGCTACTCCAGTGGGGGTCCGGACGAGGACACCAAGAGCCCGCTGATGACCCAGCTTGGTGTCCTAGGCAAAACCCCACACAAGACACGGCACAAACCTAGAAAAATAGATGAGTTTTAGTGTAAATGATATTTGTTTCTCTACGTCATACATCTATTGTATGTTGACAACAGTAAGAACTTGAATGCTATAGATTAAGACTTGCTCTGACATTACAGACATTACATTAGACCTAAACAAAGAATGTAAATCAGTCACATTTTTATTCAAAATCATTTTATTTTATTTTTGTTACCCAACTTAGTGATGCTCTATCCTATGGACTTACTACTTTTTCCATAAGATATTGCGTCTGAGAAATTTAAAATTTGGAGATTCTGAGTAATACCTGAGCTGGATCCGGGTTTTTAAATGTATAACATATTTCCGCTCGGTTGCTGGATAGTTTTGTGGGAGTGAATTTGAAAATTGGGGACGGAAGTGGATCGGAACGATCGAGCTGGCAGTGGTGGATCGAACGGAAGTATGCACTGCCCGCTCGATCGATCGAACGGAAGTGTACTAGCTGGCAGTGGTAGAAAACGGAAGTATGCACTGCCCGCTCGATCAATCGAACGGAAGTGTACTAGCTGGCAGTGGTGGAAAACGGAAGTATGCACTGCCCGCTCGATCGATCGGACGGAAGTGTACTAGCTGGCAGTGGTGGAAAACGGAAGTATGCACTGCCCGCTCGATCGATCGATCCAGCGGGCAGTGGTAAGACCCAGCTGGCAGTGGTACGAGAAATAATGTGCACGCGGTGTCGGAAATAGATACCATGACGTACTCTCGGCCATGTGGAATGTATATGACATACTGAACGGTAAACGCTCATGCGAACTCTGGTGTCAAGTGATTGAAACAAATGACATGGTACATGTTCGAAGTCTTCGTATCAGTATTTAAATGGTAAAATGACTTAATATCAAACATTGTAAGTAGTCGGCATTGCCGGTATTATGTTTCTGCACAATGGCTATTCAAATATTAACCCACATAACGGTAATGCAGTCATCAATATAATATAATCGTTGTGGTTATACGATAATTGAGCAAGCCTTCATGAACTATTGCTGAATACATTCTCTTTGCTCTCAAGAGGGCCTATTCATAAGGCATTTTAAACTCAATTTCACGCAGGAACATTATCGAAACAAGCAAAATTTAAATGAAACTTAATTCCGTAATGCAGTATTATTGCAACGTGGAAATAAGACACCATCTTGTGCACAATAATTGCGTAGTCGAAATAGCCGTGGGGTTAGCGCCTATGACTGTGAATCTAGAGATCTTGGGTTCGAAACCCGGACGGGGTATATATTTTTGCTACCAGATTATCATTTTAAACGATATTAATCAAATCAATATGACTCGTTTTAACAGAATCCATATGAAATTACGTGTTGGTCTGTGAATGAAGAGGACCTGTTTATAAGGAATTTAAGGTTATGAGCGGTGTCGCGTCTATTAATCTAGTTGATCCATATCGTATTCTTTATTTAGGCTAGTGCTGGTGGAAGCTACAAATCATCTAATAAAATGAGTTCCGTATTATGAACTACAATATCTGTAAAACACTCCCTTTTACAATTGATTAATAATTGTGCCAATAATCGTATTATATTGTAACACCCCCATCCTAACAGCAGAATACGACCGAGCCCTTTTGCAATATAACCCAGATGAATGTACCGAGACTACAGTATTTAGCATAGGCCTAGAAATAATACACTGATACAACTGCGGTAACAACTTCTATTAACAATAACACTTACATACATTACATGACATTTAAAGAACATGGAAAAATACAACATTCTTTGGTACTTGCCTTATATTCTAAACGACAGATCAACATTCACAGTAATCGAAGTTTCCAAACAAGTAATGACAACGGCGTATAATCTTTCACGACTTTCCTTCACTTGCATCGACTCGTCTTGTTACTAATATTGCTCAAATCGTCGGTAGTTCCAATATAAAGCTCATTCGTGTTCCAACGCATGCTAATAGGCCTGAATACATTTATCTCTTCCGATAATCCAAGAGCCTTCAAAGCAAACATAATCAATCCAACGTCCACTCACTCTCATAAAATACTCAACTTCTTCACAATATCAATATCAGCTGCTCGATACATATACATGCTTAACCCATGTCAAGATGTCGTAATTCATATCTTTTAAATATAATACTTGACTATCCTCGGCAGCAAAACTTAATAAACGTCTAAGTCCTGTCATGGCTTCCTGAGAACTTCTCTTGTTCACTCCTCGGCAGACGGAAGACTACTGTTACCGTTTGCCAACAGAAGATTCATAAAACAAAAACCAGCAGCAACAACTCCAATACATCATTTAAGGTTAAGGCCACCAAAACAACTCACCACATATATCAAGTCCAATTTTATCACTCCCGGCTAACATGATTCTTACCCGACAAGTCATATTTTTAACATCTCAAAGTCAATGCAGGTTGTACCACATAATACAGTACAGATATTTACTCTCGGAGACACGAACTGTCACCGTATCTCAGGCCACCTTTATACATAACAGGCCTAGCAGCAAACTCTACTACTGTCTTCTTCCATGGAGATCCAAGTCTAACCAAAATATTACAAGATCACGGCACACTTCGTACTTGACATGCAACATTATAGTTAGACAAATGACAACTAACTCGGCGTTCTCTCACAGGACCGGAACATCAGCTGCATTCAGTAGAAAGACAAATATAAGTTCTTACCTTTCGGTGTAGCTCTCTAGCGGGAAAACAGAGAACCGAAGTCATCACACCAGGCAATCAAAATTAAACATATCGAAAGACGTAGCAATCGTAAAATAGTGACGTAATACCGGCACAATATAATAGGTATCACAAAACTCAAGCTGCTAAACCAGAAGGAGTTAGAAGGTGTGGTTTGTACCAACATTTTCCAACTCGTCTCAATAGTACAGGAAAAATCTTGCATTTCTTGAAAAGTTAACGTAAATAATGTATTTGTTTATTAAGTGCTTTTAAACATATAAAGAAGACGATAGCCCCTGCGAGAACTCCGTCGCCTACAGCCCGCAGAGCACTAAACCGACCGGGTAGTCTGTACACATGGGGACGCACACAATCCATTATGCGAGAGTTCTCGCACGGGTCCGCTAATACTATAAAATACCGGTGTATCAACAATTTCACGTGAGGTTTCTTTTATGTCAGTTGTTACACATCATATGCGACTACTGTAAGACTCGTACTATTTTTTGCATTTCCTTTGGAATGTACCATCTAAATCAGGTGATTCCAAACCATTGCCCTCGAATCGTTCAATAGTTCAAGATTGGATCATCACTAACAAAAGACTTCAAATATCTTTGCTCTAATTTCACACAAAAAGTAGAATAAAGTGATGAAAGTGAAACGTGTAACATTCTGCATTAGCAGGGCTATTATTTTAGAGGAAATTATAAAAAATAAAAATAAAAAGTAAAAAATAATTTCTTAAAGGAAAATGTAATTAAGACGATTAGTTAAATGTTTCAAATAATTTCACCACCTTGCAAGCAATATTACTGCATTAATTCATAAAAAAGTAAAAATGATATGTTAGAAAACTGGCATTCGGTCTAATAATTTGCACACCTCTGTAAAATAGTCTCACACTGAATTATACAGAGCCATTATAATACTTTTATTGCAGCCAAATAGCCATCGAAAATATAGTATAAACACGTAAACTGAAATTGAGCTATGGCACTTTGAGATGCATAGTCTTTGATTGATATTTTCCTTTTCTTACAGAGCTGTGTGTGGTACCAACCACATGCTTCTTCACATAGTTGGTACAAACACGTCACTGTAGGTTCATGGAAATAGTTGCTAATGCAAATTAGGTGATGATAACCATGGACCGCCAGACGTGTAAACACATGCCTCAACTCAAAGTTGACTGTTGTCCACGTCCAATCGATCATGGCACCGGTTCCAAAAAATTCCTGAGGTATGTCTTCTCGTTTTGTCTGCAATGATGTTAGTAGTTTTTCCGAGGCCCTGGTGTTTGGTAGCAGTAAATAGTTCCTAAGGTCTTCAATAAGAAAGGATTCTCGGACCATTCTGGTCGGGTGTGAAATTACTTCCTAGGGTGGGTGTACCAAAACCTCTGGTTTTGAGTCTCTAAAAATGTGTCAGTCTATGCTGATTAGTTGGTTGATGATAACACCTCAGCAGATGATCACGTTGGTGCAGATCGCTACAGTCTTCGCAGACAAGTCCCTCGCTGAGAATTCAGGTGTTTGGAGAATAACTTTACACACTTCCCGAAATTACTCTCAAGATTCACTTAGGCTATCAATAATCAGTAATAAACATGCACTCAAAATGTGAACATATCCAGAAAGGACGTAAAAAAAATTGTTTAAAAGCATTTATTATTATTATTATTTATCGTATGGCTTTTGGTGCCGGGAGTGCCCGAGTACATGATCGGCTCGCCAGAGGCTGTAGCTGCTTCAAGCGGACACACATGGGGTGAGCTACAAGTTCCGTTCAATTTCAAGTAGTTCCAATTTTCGCTACCAGATGACACTGATATCTAGTGGTGAACGTTAGAATTTTGATAGAGCTTTTCAACGAAATCTAACCTAAGAATTTAGCTTCACACAAGTTAAGTTAGTGGAAGGATCTTTTAGATACCATAAATCTAAGACATGGGACCGCCGGCTTTACTTCCCCTCCGAAGGAAGGCATACTGAAGGATTATAACGCTCTTAAAAATCCGACAACTTCGACCGGGTTTGAACCCGCGATCTTGGGCACAGCAGTTCAGCATGCTACCAACTACGGCACCGAAGGCGCTAAAGCATTTGGTGAAATTTTGCGACAACGTGTCATGTAATCCCGTGTACTTGCGTGTGTTTGTTATCTATATGATAACTCGTGTTATTGTACTTTTGTAATTTTAATTGAGGCGGCCATGGTCTTAATGTAGATACCACCCCTGCATTCTCCTGGAGTAGAAGTAGGGGAATTACGGAAAACCACTTCTAGGATAGCTGGGGTAGGAATCGAACCCATCTCTTCTCAGATCTGCCTCACGATGCCAGTGAACCCCGCTCCAGCCCTCGAACAAGAATTACATTTCTGGGGCAGAGCCGGGAAACGAACCCAGCAAACTGCGCCTCGAGATGGACAAAAATAACGACTCTCATGGACTAACAAATAACATCATCGAAGCAGAGGACTGTAATTGTAATCTCAAGACTCGGTTTAATGAGAAAGAAGGAAAACCGAATTTAAAATATCCGTGCAAGTACTTTAAATATTGGAAGGAACTCTTCTTGACATACTTACTCTGGGTCACGTCCCCCTGTCTCAGACCCCAGTTCATTTATGACTAGGTAAATATATTCTTTTTATGTAAATACATATTTTAAGCATTTTTCTATACATAAATAAATTCCTGCTTTCCACTTATTAGCACATAAAAATACATAATATAAGTATTTAAATTTTTTTAAATCAGTATGCTAGATCTTATAGTTTATTCCATTGTTGTTCCGTGTTACTACAACTGGGAAGACCGTGTGAGCTATCTGGTTGGTTGATTGGTTCCTCAGTTTATGGGCTGCGACAACGCGGTCATGTAGCCCCGTGTACTTTGGGTGTGTATAGAATCTGTCTGATAACCGGTGTTAATTGTGATGACTGTATTAGTGTGTGTTTCTGTTTCTTAATTCAAGTAAGGACTGCATACTTTGAATTTTTCAAGTAGTTCCTACTTTTGCCACCAAATACCACCGTCAAAACCTAGCCTACTAGTTCGGAACTTGGCTACTAGACCCCACCGCAGTCGGCTCCTGGCGACGAACGTAGCAACCTGAGCGTTGTTTACATTTTTAACCTAATTTAGCTTCACACAGGTGTAATTAGTGGAATGCTCTTTAACATGCCATAAATCTATGACATGGGACCACCGGCTTTACTTCCCCTCCGAAGGAAGGCATACTGAAGGATTTTTAACGCTCTTAAAAATCCGACGACTTCGGCCGGGTTTGAACCCGCGATCTTGGGCATAGAAGCTCAGCATGCTACTGTGAGCTATCTAATCTTCATTCAGAGCATATGTCAGCTTGCAACTGTGTTATTCTTAACTTATCGCCCCGTGGAAGCCGTATTGCACCACGTGATAGACCTCCCCTCCCCCAGTTACCTGGAACCAGGGTCACTCACACGCAGTTCATTTCTGGCACTGTGAAGTGTAAGGCAGTTCTACGATGCCTTAAGTAAAAACAACTACAAGTTATCGTCTGCAGCAGTATGTTGCAAAATTTAAAGATAATTTTACTTCTGATGGGGGCGTTCTGTTCTGCCAGCCATGTGGGAAAGCAATCAAGGCTGAAGAGCGATCTCAAGTTACACAACACCTCAAGGGCCAGAAACATATTGCCGGAGTTTCGCGCCTTCAGAAGAAGTGTTTTGCGATAATCGTCGGTCATTTGTGATAGACAACCTGAAGATGTATCTCGTTGCGTATTGTAATGCTCAGCAGTCAGTGAGATATAGCATAAATTGCATCCGTGAGTACTGCATATCTACTATATAAGCTCAAATACCACTCACTCACTGACTGACTCACTCACTCATTCATTCATCACGAAATCTCAGAAACCACCGAACGGATTGGAATGAAATTTGGTATGCAGCTTCCTCAAGGGCCGCAAACGCCCACTAAGAAAGGATTTTTGGACATTCAGGTTCTAAAGGGGTGTTAAGGGGGTAGACCTGCATTTCATTGAATAGCAATATCTCCCGATTGGTTTCATTGGGGGATGTCATACTCGGCATATAAACTCATCATTAAAAATAAGAAGACACGTGTATGAGGGTTTTTCGATGTGGTGTATATTATGAGGTGAAAGGGGTAAAAAGTGGGGGTTGAATGTTTCCTAACCGAGCGTGTATCTCTTAATCGACATAGGCGAGGAGTTTGGAACTCAGCGGAAAAAACAGCATAAAAATAACAAAATAGGTGTTTGACCGTTTTTTCATAAATCCAATATAAGGGGCCCATGGGGAGGGCTGAAAATATGGGGGGGAACGTAATATGTCTGAGTGTAAAATTATACATGGCCTATGTTGTAAACAATAAGACATTACATCTTTTTTGTCTCTTGCTATTTCATCATACGACGAATACTTAAGGAGTTATTAATGATTTTGTACTTTTTGGCCGGAATTTTCTAAGTCCCAGGAATGACATAAAAATTGATTCGAATGAAATTTCAAAAAATAGTTTTTTTTAATACTTTTATTATATTTTTCACGTCTTTTAGGGTCCGAAACCAACATGATATTTTGATGTTTTTTTTCGTCCCATGCATTTTTTGTTTCACGTGATAGAATTTTTTTTTCATTACGACCCATGCTTATCTATCTATTTAACTAATGTTATAACGGGATTCCAAATGTTATTGCGGGCGAAGCCGCGGGTAACAGCTAGTTGTTTATATTCGCATTAATAAACTAAATTATAATTAAATATTTTATTTTTTGTCACTTTTCAGGCATTTTTAATAAATAAAAATAAATATTTTCCCGATTTTTAGCACCTAAATCTCCGAGCCATATGTATGACGCTAGAACATGTTAAGTCCATAGTGAACATGTATGTTTATCAATCGCTGCTCTAGCAGACTGAGTTTGATCACAGATTCTGATAAGTGACAGACTTGATTATCGCTCTTGCATTACCAGATAGTAGCACCGCATGCACCACTGCTCCCAACCAGACTGGAAAGCTTTTCATTTCACACAACGGTTATCGCGCCTTGCTAGGGTTGTACATATTCAAATATCAAATTATTCGAATAATAACGGAAATTTGGTGCTTTTCATTCGGTCAACACGATTGTGCCCAAATGGGATGAGTTATTCCCTAATTATGAAAAAATATGAGATTAATAAATACACTTGGATGACCAGTTTCGATCGTCAAGTGATCATCATCAGATCCATTACACTGAGGCTGTAAAATCTATGTCTGAAAATATGGGTGAAAATATTTACAATATGTGCTCTTATTTAGTTTCAGTATTAGTTGAGATAATGCAACTCGTCAGTATTTATTAGTTGTAGTCTATGTGATGTTTTGTTGAGATACCGGAAGTGGTGATTTACCTCCGGAATTTGCCTGTTTGGAGCGAATATGTGGTTGATGCAAATGCTCAATTCAGATTGTACTGTATTGTACAGGCTACTTATCTGGTTAGGGTCTTGCGCGGTCCTGTTGAGAGCAGTTCACTTGGTCACTTATTGCACCAATACAGTAGTTTATAATAATCGTAATACAGTGGAACGTGGCTAATTCGAACTTCTTTAATTCGAATTTTTCTCTTGGTCCCTAGCATTTTATATACAATCAATGCTAAAAAAATCGTGGTTAATTCGAATTATATTTTGGATAATTCGAAGTTTTTACGTGTAAAAAGCCGATCGGAAGCTAAACAGTTGGGTCAGGAATTCCTGAAAAACGACGTATCATTGGCATGCGGCCCCTACTCGATGGTTTTGCCTACATGACTAACAACACGCCTGCGACGCTCCTTCCAAGGTCAATGCCCAACCCCTCCCCCTCCCATTGTTTTGCAACGCTCCACATCTCATAACTCATAACAGTGTCATCCCTTCTTACACCTGCTGTCTGGTAGTGCGTGCTGAGTGGTCTGATTAGACTTGTGGTTGTTGTTTAGAAGTTTGGTTTTGCCAGTGTGCACAGAGCTAAGATGTCGTCATCAAATCCTCGGGTTCCATACAAAACTTTGACTTTAGCGGAGAAAATAGTGGTGATTAAAGAAGTGGAAAAGGGAATGAAGAAAAAATCTGAAATTGCAAAGGCTTTCGGGATTCCTCCAAACAAGTTGTCAATATACCTAAAAAAAATAAAGACTGAATTCTCGGTTATGAAAATGAGAGTGGCAAAGGCCGAAAAACGTTGAGGGAACCGGAAAATTTGAATTTGAATATTTTCTCTACCCTTTTCAAAGAACTTTCATAATTCAAATTTTTGGACAATTCGAATTTTTGAATATTTGAATTTGAATATTTTCTGTACCCTTTTCAAGGAACTTTCGTAATTCGAATTTTTGGACAATTCGAATTTTTTACTGGTCCCTTGAGGTTCGAATTATCCAAGTTTCACTGTAATCATAATAATAGGTTGTGAAATTTTTGTGTTGTATTCTGGAAAGCTACTAATAAATCTGCTTTCAGTGTACAGCATATTTCAATCAATGCCTGCACATTGCAGGTGTCGGGACAACCAGAATTCTGTTCTAAACAGTCCTACAGACAGCGTAAAGCCGGTTAGGATCTGTTAATCCATTGCTATTGAAAGGCTGTCAACTCCGCCATGATAGGATTAACCCTAGATAATTTGAAAGGAAATTACGTTCGATATGATTAATGCAGATAGGACAGAAATTGCTCCCCGGAGGCTACACAAAATGAAGCGGGATACAGCGGGCTTTGTGGTTGCTATGGCAACCACTTGACTTTCTTCCATGCGCGTTGCTTGTGTCGGTTATGAGACCTACGATACATATTGGCTGGAATTAAGATAAGCTGATGTGGAATTTGATTAGCGATCTCTTTGAATCACACTAATGAGTGCGAGAACGTAATTCCCAGGTTAGTATACAGTGCAGAGAGTGATTCTGGAGATTGTCTGCGAAACTGCCTAATTAACTTGTGACTCATTAATATGGATATAAGTTGGGCCGGGGGTCTATCTGGTATCAACGTGGGTAGATATCCGACACCTCCCAGGGGCTCAGAACTTGTGGGACGTGGGTTGGCGACCACGGGACCCCAGCTGAGTCCGGCATTGCTTCCACTTACTTGTGCCAGGCTCCTCTTCGTCTTCTTTCCTGTCGACCTCTCTTGGTCTACTCTTGTTCTCTTCTGACCCCGACGATATAAGGGTATCCGAGGCCTAGGGAGTCTTTCACTTTCCCGCCTTAATTGGCCCCTGTCTCATCTTTCCTGATCCCTGATTCTTCGAGCGGTCAGTCTTCCTTTTCTTTTCATGTTATCCCCTGCCTTCTGCATAAGACCATCAAGGAGGCAGTGTATAATTAGCCCCACCACTTCTGGTGCACCATGGATAGTGCTACACCCTCAAGGGCTAACGGCTGGTGAGTTTGGGAGTTGGTGACCCCGAGGGATTCCTGAGCTGGCTCCCTTTTTCCTCTGATCCTGGGGCAGGCCCTTTCTTCTTTTCATTTCTGCCTTTCTTGGCTCTCCTTCCTTGTAAGTCCCTCAATCCTCATTCTTCGAGGGTTGATGGCATTTCTTTTCTTCCTCTCCTTTATTTGCCTTATCCTTTATTTGTTTACCATTTCTTCTTTCAATATGTAGGCTAAATTTGTAGTAAGTATTAGTTATAGTTTTCATTCTCATTTCGTATTTCACTATCACCCAAACCATTTGGGGCCGATAACCCAGATGTTAGGCCACTTAAATCAACAATTATCATCATCATCATCATAAGCAGCAGTAGCTTTCCGACAAAAGGTTACCATGGCAACAAGTGCAAGGGTTCTTAGCAGTGCCGGATTAAATTAAAATGAGGCCCAAGTCCCTCAGATTTTTGGGGCCCCTTTATTTTTTTAAATAATTTTTATTTTTTAACACATGTACATTTAATAAAGTATATACAAGAGTTTTATTCTCAAGATGAATAATACACTTTTTATTAAATCATATGTACATATATACCGTACATATATTTCTATTGAAACCATCATCGTTATTTGAAAACATTTCAGATGATTTGATGAACAATTTAGCAAATCATACTATTTTTTACTTCTGTAAAATGTAATAATTTTTTTCTCTTTTTTTTCTGTCAATGAAATCTTCTACAATGTCATCAAAATCAATTTCCCGCAGAATATTTGACTCTATATACATTAAACTTAGCATCTCTAATCGTTCATGTGACATGATACTTCTTTGCGCACTCTTGATCCATTTCAATTTTGAAAACGAGCGCTCCGTGGAACAATTCGTTATCATGAGGGTCAGGAAAATGCGAAAAGCAATTTCAACGTTCGGAAAAACAGACTGAAGCTTGTCTCGAATAAGAATTTCGTAAAGTTCAGAATGAGTGAACTCAGTTTTTAAAGGACATTGTAATTGAATATAACGCTGAAACTGTCTCAATTCTGGATAAAAATGTTCTAAATCTTCGGAATAAGATTTTGGGGGCCCTAGGCCTGGGCCTAGTCGGGCCTAATGGGTAATCCAGCACTGGTTCTTAGTTGCCACTCGTTGGTGGCATGTTGACCTTCTATTCCCAAGATAGCGGGATCAAACCCGGCCAAAGTCGTCGGATTTTTTAAGACCGTTAAAAATCCTTCAGTATGCCTTCCTTCGGAGGGGAAGTAAAGCCGGCGGGCCCATGTCACAGATTTATGGCATGAAAGAGAACCTTCCACTAACTACAATTGTGTGAAACTAAATTTCCAGGTTAAAGTTAGAGTTCATTAATGCTCTATTAGTTCCAACGTTCGCCAACAGGTGCTGGTTGTGGTGGCATCTAGTAACCAAGTTCGCAGCTAGGTGTCGTTGAGGGTAGCATTTGGTAGCAAAAGTACGATCTACTTCAAAATTGATTGTCGGCAGTCCTCAACTGAATTACAGATAACACACACCCATCACAATTAACACTGGTTATTAGACAGATTCTACACACACCCAAAGTACACGGGATACATGACCGCTTTGTCGCAGCCCCTAAACTGAGGAACCAACCAACCTTCCCACTCGTTAAAATGGGTTGGGGCGACTAATTTCCGAAACCTAGTTACCATGGCAACAAGTGCAAGGTCACTTAGTTCCCACTCGTTCAAGTGTGTTGCGGCGACTAATTTCTGACGCCTAGTTACCATGGCAACAAGCGCATATGCATTTACTTCCCAATAGTGGAAACGCGTGTGAAAACCATTCGCAACGAATAGACGAATAGAAACTTAGTTATGATTCTACACACATCAAAAAAAGTTTTGCATCACCTCGGTTCCAAGAGTTCCGGAACCTTTAAATACAAAGGGAATAGAGATCAACACAAACAACATTTCAGCTCGTTTTATTGCTCATGAGACCCACACATTGCATGTTGTACCATCATACAGCTAGACTTTCAGCATTTGTGGTCCAGATTGCAGTACACACCACTACCTCTAATACCCAGTAGCACGTCCTCTTGCATTGATGCATGCCTGTATTCGTCGTGGCATACTATCCACAAGTTCATCAAGACACTGTTGGTCCAAATTGTCCCACTCCTCAACGACAATTCGGCGTAAATCTCTCAGAGTGGTTGGTGGGTCAAGACGTCCATAAACAGCCCTTTTCAACATATCCCAGGCATGTTCGATAGGGTTCATGTCTGGCGAACATGCTGGCCACTGTAGTCGAGCGATGTCGTTATCTTGAAGGAACGCATTCACAAGATGTGCACGATGAGGTCGAGAATTGTCGTCCATGAAGACAAATGCCTCTCCAATATTCTGCCGATATGGTTGCACTATGGGTCGGAGGATGTCATTCAGGTATCGTAAAGCCGTTTCGGAGCCTTCCATGACCACCAGTGGCGTACGTCGGCCCCACATAATGCCACCCCAAAACATCAGGGAACCACCACCTTGCTGCACTCGCTGGACAGTGTGTCTAAGACGTTCAGCCTGACCAGGGTGCCTCCAAACACGTCTCCGACGATTGTCTGGTTGAAGGCATATGCGACACTCATCGGTGAAGAGAACGTGATGCCAATTCCGTGGGGTCCATTCAGCATGTTGTTGGGCCCATCTGTACCGCGCTGCATGGTGTCGGGGTTGCAAAGCTGGACCTCGCCATGGACGTCGGGAGTGAAGTTGTGCATCATGCAGCCTATTGCGCACAGTTTGAGTTGAAACACGACGTCCTGTGGCTGAACGAAACGCATTATTCAACATGGTGGCATTGCTGTCAGGGTTCCTCCGAGCGGCAATCCGTAAGTAGCGGTCATCCACTACAGTAGTAGCCCTTGGGCGGCCTGAGCGAGGCCTGTCATCGACAGTTCCTGTATCTCTGTACCTCCTCCATGTCCGAACAACATCGCTTTGGTTCACTCTGAGACGCCTGGAAACTTCCCTTGTTGAGAGCCCTTCTTGACACAAAGTAACAATGCGGACGCGATCGAACTGCGGTATTGACCTTCTAGGCATGGTAGAACTACAGACAACATGAGCAGCGTACCTTCGTCCTGGTGGAATGACTGGAACTATCGGCTGTCGTACCCCCTCCGTCTAATAGGCCCTGCTCATGCATGGTTGTTTACATCTTTGAGCAGTTTTAGTGACATCTATGAACAGTCAAAGGGACTGTATCTTGGATACAATATACACAGTCAACGTCTATATGCCGGAGATCTGGGAACCGAGGTGATGCAAAACTTTTTTTGATGTGTGTATGTTTTGGTTCTGCAACCATTTTAGTTAGTTAGTTATTGTTGTTATAAGGGGAGGAACTACGAGGTCATCTGCCCCTAAGCAACCATTTTAGCCTACTTTAGATTTTTACAAAAAATGAAAGTAGACTTACGAGATCTACTGTACACGGACCAAACGTTGTCAGTCTGTGTGTGAGTGTGAGTGTGTGTGTGTGACTGTGTATATCTGCCCCCCCCCCCCTCCCTCCTATAAATTCAAGCACGACGAAACCGAATTGAACGAAATTTGGTACAGAGGTAGCACTAGCAAAGTAAACTTCAGTGGCATGTTTTATATCGCCGCCATCTTGACGGAAACGTCATGGCGTCCAACAACGGTACAAGGCTTAAATCAAATTACGACTAACCTAATCATCTGATCTCTTCCGAAGTTTGCAACAACATACCTTTATGCGGGAAGCGTGTTTTGACCAAACTACAAGGTCATCAGACAATTAGTTTGAAGATGGCGACCGTGTATTTGTGCAAAACGAACCCCCTATCAATTCAAACACAACGAAACCAAATCAAACCAACTTTGGTACAGAGGTAGCACTAGCAGAGGACAACTCAATGTTATGGTGTATATTGCCGCCATCATAACGAAATGGAAATGGCTCCCACCCAAATGTTCTACGCTTAAATCAAATTACGACTAACCTAATGATCCGAGCTCTATCAAATTTTTCAACAATATACCTTAATGTGGGAAGTGTCTTTTGACCAAACTACAAGGACATTAGTCAAATAGAGTCAAGACGGCGGACGTATGAATCATGCAAGTATTATTGCCTAACGTTACTTACGATTCAACAAGACCAGGCCTCACCAAATCAGTTTATCGTACAGAGGGTAGTTTAAACTGTCCTCAAGGACATGACCCGTAGGATATTAACATCTTATAATAGAATGTTATAACATAGAAGTGACTAACAGTTAAGGCCGACCGTGCCGTACGTGTTGGGCCGTGCCGTCCCGTTGGGTCAAAATGGAGGCTATTGTTTGCTAGTGCATATTTTAGTAACTTGATAGTCTTCCAGGAATCTAGTGAACAAAATATTACAAATTTAGTAACAAATGGTTTATAAAAAGGGCAGAGAACGCAAATGAAACCGTTCATTGCAAGACAAAATATTCTAGGCAGTTGTACTAAAGCTGTTGTTAACTGGTCGTGAAGTGCCACTTGACTCATGATTACTTATTTATTTATTTATTTATTTATTTATTTATTTATTTATTTATTTATTGCCTTCATTAAGTCACGTTAATCAATTCTATAAAAATATATTTTGATTTTTCAAGGCAAGGGTACGCAGCACTCCGAAAGAATGATTTCAGGAAGGTCTGGAGTGACTGACACATTGATGGCAAAAGTGCATAAAGTTACAAGGAGATTAGGTTGAGAAGGTGGACGTAACAACTGTTGTGTAATATAGTTCATTTGGGTAGAAACAAGTAGTTCCGTGAAGAACTATACAGCCTATTTTCATATATCCTACTCATGTTAATTGCCACTATCAACATACAAAATTTCAGTTTTATTGTTGTGATAGATTCGTAGATATTGAGAACCGTCTAAATATTTCAGATGGTCGCCAGGTTGGATTTTTATTTATGTACTATTACATGAATATTATTGTGTACGTGTGGTATTCAAACTTCAATCGCATGATTAGGACACAAGAAATAAAAACGAGATTTAAAAATTTCGCACAGATGCCATCTTGTGGTTATGAAAACAATTGAAATAAATTAGATGCCAGAGGATTTACATTTGTATAAGCATTTAACGTGCAACGTTTCACTGCACTCGGATAGTTAATTCGCGAGAAACGTCCATTTAAATATTTATACTTCGCGTCACCGCCATGTTGGATTTGTGCTCACCAGGTTACTGAAAGTCCTATAGGTGAGCTAATGTTCTTAGCCTCTATGAAGATAAAAGGATTCAGTTGGATTGCTGTAAAAGATTCGTAGATATTGAGAACCGTCAAAATATTTCGGATGATTGCCATTTTGGATTGTTATATGTATAGGCCATAGAGTTATGTACCATTAAAGGGAAATTATTGCGTAGCTTCATAATTCAAACTTTCACTTCGATCGCATGATTACGACACAAGAAATAAAAACTTAATTGTAAAATTTCGCACAGCCTCCATCTTGAGGTTATGTAAACAATTGAACTAAATTAGATGCCAGTGCATTACATGTGTATAAACATTTACTGTACCTTGATCACCGTACAAAATTTCAGGGTGGCTTCTGTAATGGTTTCGGATATATAGAATGCCAGTGAAATATTTGGCACTACCGCCATTTTGAGGTTAAGTAAACAATTGAACTAAATTACACGCCAGTGCATTACAATGTGTATAAATATTTGCTGTACCAAGTTTCATTACGTTTGGATGGTTAAATCACGAGAAAAGTCTATTTAAAAGTCTCAAATTCGCTTCGCAGCCATGTTGGTTTTGTAGTTACCAGGTTTTTGAAGGTCTCATAGGTGAACTTCTGGTAGTGCCCATTATTACTATACAAAATTTCAGGGTGATATATGTAATAGTTTCGGAGATACTGAATGCTGGTGAAATATCTCGCACAGCCGCCATGTTGGATTGGTGAGAGAAAATACAATTTGAAGGGCACGGACAGGGTCGGCCAGAATGGTGCTAAGATCTTACTGAGTTTCATTGGAATCGCTCCAGCCGTTTAGAAGTTATTAGGGGGGACAAACATACACACGAATCACACACGCACATACAGACACACGGACAAAAGGTGATCTCATAAGCCTATTTTTTTTATAAAATGAAAATAGGCTAAAAATGAAGTGTAAAACAATTTACTACGCCCTTCGTATTATTATTAGTAATAGTAGTAGTGGTACGGACACGTCTACATTGCATCTGCCCAACAGCGTTACGTTTCAAACTCATACAGATTGGAACGAGTGAACCTTTGTGGATTTATTTTTCAGTTATTTACTGTTTTTTTCAATGGATATATTGAATTCGGAACTATTGACAGATGCCATTTGCTATGTAATCTTGGATATTCTTCTAATTGGAAACAGTGCCGACCTCTGTGTGCAAACAGTGTTATACAGTACATCACGTACTGTGCCGTGAGTGCTCGCTGTCAATACCTAATTTCCTCAGGCAATGCACTTTGAACTTTCAGTTTCCTTGTCGTGTATGTGCGAAGCAATCACGAGGTATTGCTCTTTTATGGATTTCGTTACGTGTTTTTCTTTTCACCACAGTAGCAATAAATCACCGAGTAAGTTCAAAGGGAATGCTTCCGAACACGGGCGTACAGTCGCGTTCAAGCCTTGCAGTCACTAGAAGGGCATATTCTCTGATTTGGGGTGACGTGATTAAGGTAACCAGGTTGTTCTCATGGAATCTGGGGGAATACGTCCGCGTATCAGTGAAAAATATTCCTTCCTATTGAACCCTTGCAAAGAAGCATATGAGACTCAGTTTCGGGGGGTGTGTCAGTTCATATCGTAAGTTGTTGTCAAGGCGCTTCATTAACTTGCAGGGTAACATATAACAAAATAACATGCAGGAAAGAGTGAAGCCAGGGTTAAAACAAATGAATTTAATAAACAAATCACCATATTTACACACAACAATTAACAAAATAAAACTCCCATCTGACTCCCACTTAATAAAAATGCCAAAACTAGGCCAAAATCTCTGGAGAGATTAATTACATGGACCACGTGTCCCAAAGATAAAAAAAAATAACAAAAGTGACTATGTATGTGCGTATGTCGTTCTACATGCACCACGATGTGTACAAACGAATGCGTGATTCGTCATCATCCAGAATAATCATTCAGACAACGAATCCACATTTCTTAGAGCTAGACCGACATGGGGGAACACAACTACAATACATAAAAACTAAACCGACACTTCCTAGATCTAATATAAACAACACAAAAATTTCCGTGTGAAATTGGAACCAAATTGCCGTAGCAACATTTACTGCCTAAAAACTTAGGACTTCTCACACAAATCAACACAAGTACATTAACACGTGACCAATAAAAAAATACACATATGACCGCCGTCAAAATTTACAAGTACTCTACCACTACACCACACAGGTGTCACCTACAAAAATTACATGAATCGAGTCATAAACAAAACAATAGGCTCACAGCCAACATTTACGTTATTAATACAATATTTTACCCATACAACGTACAATAAGCCGTTACACACATGGCGAACTCCCCAATTAATCATGGCTTAAAAATAACCATCACAATGAACAGGTTTTGCTACATGAAAGCTTACAGGGGCCAGTCGGACAATCAGGACTGCCTATCAAAATAAGTCACCAGGCAAAACGGGCGGTTTGTGGAACTCTGCATATCTGTCAACCCACGTGTCAATAATCTCGACCTCCCAGGTCATGGGGTCGAATCTCGAAGAAGTGTGCCCCAAAGCACAATAATACATGTGTGTGTGTCAGAATAATAAGGACAAGAAACAGCGGTCTCCCTAGAGCACCCTGTCTTTCCATCAAAAATACGACAACAAAATAATATGAGGGCGGTAGGACCTCTACCCCCTCCTCACGTAGAATCAACACACACTTGACACAGTAACACACACAGAATCACACGTATGGGTTTTGACAGACCCTGAAATAAAAATACATAAATAATGTCCACATGCTGGCGCCACCGTTCTATGCCGTGACTAGTTAACCTGAAAAGGACTCAAAAAAAATCTATCAAAATTAGAACTAAGGTGTTCTACAAATTACATTTTAAGTTGGTGCACTTGGCAACCCTAATATGAATAATAACCTGTTCAGCAAATATCTTACAGTAATTACCTCCCATTCCTATCTCAAATATTAACGTTAATAAAGCACCACTTATCGAATGTAACGGGTTTCGCATTTGCATGGATAAAAATCACGTACGCACGCCGCGCACATTAAATATGACTCAAAAAAAATATACAACAAACACATTGGCCACGCGCCAACGGACATTTAAAACATTTAGTGTCGGTGCAAGGAAAAACTCTAAACAACAAGAAAAGAAACATGACTATTTACAAAAGTTCCCCGGCCAAATCTAACTACATAATTGAAATAATTCAATTGTTGTACATCACCGATCAGCTTGTAGAACTTAAGACATCCTTCTCAGCCCATTTCCCTATGGACAGATTAACACTCCATCGTGGTCGTCTGCGTTGAATCGTTGAAGATCATCCCAACTCCAAACCACTTGTTGAGCATCTTGGTATCGACTCCTTGGCAGAAAAGTTCAATGTTAATTATTATGACCTAGCTATAATCGCTTGCAGGTTACTCAATTCGCTCACAAATTGTCCTAATGCGATTAATTGCGAAGACTTGCCCTAGATATCTCGCACACACGCACAATAAACACATGAAAAATACACTGAAATTTGTACATGAATATACACCTCGAGACCACGTCACTGGCTCGATAATAAGTTTAAAATCTTGACTGCACAGGCAGTCGCTATCTTGCTCGGTATTTCCGTACTGTACTGTTGACCTTCGCTCTGGTGAGCGCTAATTAGGATGTTACAAGACTTGCCCCTCGGAGCTGAAATGGTCGTCTTTAAGAAAAATGTTACAAGTCACCACGCACACTGCGTGAAATATTAGCTCACAAAAATAAAGTTGACTTCAGGTAAAATGTACTAGAGCTTTAAAATTCGTTATTACGACTGATGTGAATTTAGCTCCTCAGAGCTCACAAATAAAATAACTTCAACTAATTTAGAGCGTTAAAATCGTTGTACAAACGGGCGTGACGTTAGCCTCTCAAGGCTCCAAAACGAATGACTTAGAGTAGCGTCATGCCAAACTATTTATTAGAAACTGACAGGGGACGGAGGAGTGGGGTGGAATTGGATAAAAATTTCCAGAGTTTTTATCTCACAAATATGGGACTAGTGTCATTCTTCTTCAAATAAATCAAACGTCTCAATGCACTCGTGCGGAGATCAGTCCGTTCGGCGGTTCTTTAGATAATCAATTCCGCGGGCTTTTTACTACTGACGCTGTCCATCGCGTGATCATGGCTTGGTCTCTCGTGATTGGCTGATTCAATCGTATGTTCGTTGCAAGTGACTCGTGATCATACCTTTATGCTTCCAATTTTCGTGCAAGTAGTTGCTCAATTTGGCCTTGAACCCGGCTTACCTGGCCGTCCCCCAAGAATAGCTACCAGCTCTGCTCCTGTTTGCAATCATTACGAAACGCTAGCCTCCCTTTTATCCATGTCCACTTCCTCAAGTACTGCCTGGGCTGCAGTAATAATAATAATAAATATGAATACTTATTTATCGTAGATCAATAAGGGTTCACTATATACATAAATAATTGATTCCATAGAAGACCACCTCGCGTTGTAGTTGCTAACTGTCACCCCAGAAGTCTGGTTTCGGTTTCCGGCTGTGGCAAGAAATTTAATTCTGGCCTGAGGGTTGAAAAGGGTTACACTTTGCACCACGAGGCAACACTGAGAAGATGGGATGGTCCTAACGAAAGGCCACGGCCACCTCCTCCCTTATCCTCGGTTCAATTAGAAATACATACACACTTATAGACACGACAGTAATGCAAGTCATCAGAGAGATACATTAAATATTTATTTATTTATTTATTTATTTTTTCATTTATTTATTTATTTATTTATCTATCTATTTATTTATTTATTTATTTAAGATAATTGGGTTTCGGGCAATTGCGATTCGGATAATCCTATGCAAACTCACCGACAATTACTGTTGAATTCACTTTAGATTCAATCTGTTTTGTAATCAAAACCATATTTTATATGCTTACGTACTTGTTATTTTGCCGTAGTGCATGGTCCACTACCCCAGGGGTTGTCATGGCAGGGTGTACCACAATCCTGCTGACGAACCTGTCCTGGTGCACCTTGGAAACAACCCTCATAAGACTCTGAAGAAACTAGAAGATTAACTGGATTTTAGTTGCTTGCCGGTGAAAGTAAATATGGCACCAGGTTTATTATTGGTTTGATGCATACTTTTGCCTGCTAAAATATTGTATGGTCTTTTTTAACAACCTGTATTTAGCCGAAATTTTAATGACAAATTTGTCCCATTTATGGAAAGATAGTACCATCTATTTATCGCTAAGGAAGAGACTACAGTAGAACACAGTTTAGTACTTTCCATATGGAGCCGAGACAAGGACCCTCCATGCTATAGACCGGAAAAAGATGGATTCTTTAAAAATGTGGTGCTGGCGAAGGATGATGCGCATACCTTGGACTGCATTTCGCACCAATGACTCCATTATTAAAGAGCACCACCTCAGATCTACTGTCGACCAAAGTATTATGTGCACTCGAGTTTGAAGGTTGTTTGTGAAGTAACCAATAGACCTACATAAAATCCAATAACATCAACATTTTTGTCGTTCTATTTTACGTTAGTTCATGTAGATTTGAAATTTTTAATTTATATTTTAATATTTTTTATCGCAGTTGGAACACAAAAAGTGCCCGTTCTTAAGCGTGTTCCAACAATGCGTCACGTTTAAGAATTATTATCTCAAAAACCCGTCATCAGATCGAATCCAAATTTTAACACAATATATATTGGAATGATGTGTAACTGGTTTATTAATTTCAAAACTTTCTTTGTCCAAGAAACAAAGTTGTTATTATTTTTGTGAGGTAACTTTTTCGCGGCTTGGGGTGGTTGGAAAATGTAGTTCTTGGTCACGTTGTAATCCTTATACATCAAAACGTTATGCTCTATGACTGTGAAATACGTAAATTAATTGACTTATTTTATATCGGTTTGTATTTGTACGGGGAAGTAAGACATGGTTCACCAGCTGGCCGCTCCGGGAAAAGCTGTACAGCGTTGCTGAGATGGAGCCCATCACTTCCGAGCGAGGTGCGCCATGTGAACAGTATCACTTTACGACCAGCAAGAACAGAACGAAATCCCTTCACTTTTGTAGTGAAGAAAACTAATGAAATGTATGAAATGCCCATTCGGGCGCACCTTTGTAATAATAATAATAGGGGTTTCTGATTTATTTCCGCTGAATTCCATTGTTTTTGTTTTACATGGAGAATATTGATTCTAAATATGAGCTTATTGGTATTCAATTCGTATGTCCATTTAATGTTTTTAAACAAAAAAACTTATTTGCATACAATACGTCATTAAACATATTATCATGATTTGTTATTGAAACAAGCAAGGGATTTAATTATATTGTTTAATACAAAATGATCTACAGTGAAGACCCTCCCTATAGATAGAGCCCTGCACGGATAATCAAAACGTTCCCCGCATCCGGCATACATCCGCACGACTGTTATCCGCATCCGCGCCGCATCCGAACGACTTTTATCCACATCTGCACTTTTGTTATCCGAATCTACTGGCATTACAATAATATTTTCAATTATATACAATATTAAAGCAACAGAGCCTCCGTGGCTTAGGCGGCAGCACGCCGGCCTCTCACCGCTGGGTCCGTGGTTCAAATCCCGGTCACTCCATGTGAGATCTGTGCTGGACAAAACGGAGGCAGACAGGTTTTTCTCCGGGTACTCCGGTTTTCCCTGTCAAAATTTCATTCCAGCAACACTCTCCACTATCATTTCATTTCATCTGTCATTCATTTAATCATTGAGCCAGGGGAGTGCGTCAGGCCTCGGCAGCCGGCACAGTTCATATCCTCGCCGCTAGATGGGGGCTTCATTCATTCCATTCCTGACCCGGTTGGAGACTGGAAGCAGGCAGTGGATTTTCATTTCATTAAAGCAACACATTTAGTTTTGAGGGGAAAGTCGTTTCCATAGGCTATGTATGTCAATTTCTATGTTTAAAATGAATGTTATACAGCCGGAATTGCAACATCCGGGTCCTAGTAACGATATTCAACAAGTCCGGATTGTATTCTAAAAACTTCCACAAATTTACTCCAAACATTAACCGCAGCTTATCTGCTATCCGTGCAGCGATGCAAACTATATCCGCATAGCAAAAAAAATTGCGGATATCCGCGGGTTTATCCGTGGTTATCCGCATCTGCGCAGAGCTCTTGCTATATAACGAAGTCTCGGATGCGGGCCACTGTGTGTATACCAGACCCAAAACAGCTGTGAACATGGGCTCACCCAGTAGCGTGCGTCCAGCTGAGCGCTGTTGCCACAGTGAGACTGGCGGAGATGACACAGCTCTACACTCGCAGTATACGCACGACCTTCTCCGTGAACACAAGGCGCTCCGAATGTAAGAACATGTATGAACTGGGGGGCCTAATCCTACGAATATCTATGCTCACAACGGAGTGCGCACATTTTTAGCCTACTTTCGATTTTTGCAAAAAATGAAAGTAGACTTATGAGATCAACACAGAGCGAAAAAAGTGTGTCTGTCTGTGTGTGTGTATGTGTGTGTGTAAGTCTGTGTGTGTGTACTCTGAATGTCTGTCCCCCCCCCCCTATCAATTCGAACACGGTGAAAGCGAATTGAACGAAATTTGGTACAAAGGTAGCACTAGCAAAGGACACCTCAGTGTCATGTTTTATATCGCCGCCATCTTGACGGAAACGTAATGGCGGCCACACAAATGTTCAAAGATTAAATCAAATTACGACTAACCTAATCATCCGATCTCTACCAAATTTTGCAACAACATACCTTTATGGGGGCAGCATACTTTGACCAAATTAATAGGTCATCAGCCTGGTAGTTTGCGGATGACGGCCATCTTTGTGTGAAAATCGATTCCCCCTATTAATTCGAACACGGTGAAACCGAATGGAACGAAATTTGGTACAGAGGTAGTACTAGCAAAGGGTACCTCAGTGTCATGTCTTATATCGCCGCCATCTTGACGGAAACGTAATGGCGGCCACACAAATGTTTGAAGCTTAAATCAAATTACGACTAACCCAATCATCCCATCTCTACCAAATTTTGCAACAACATACCCTTATGGAGGAAGCATCCTTTGACCAAATTAATAGGTCATTAGCCTAATAGTTTGCGGATGGCGGCCATCTTTGTGTCAAAATCGATTCCCCCTATTAATTCGATCACGGTGAAACTGAATGGAACGAAATTTGGTACAGAGGTAGCACTAACAATGGGCACCTCAGTGTCATGTTTTATATCGCCGCCATCTTCACGGAAACGTAATGGCGGCCACACAAATGTTCAAAGCTTAAATCAAATTATGACTAACCTAATCATCCGATCTCTACCAAATTTTGCAACAACATACCTTTATGGAGGAAGCATCCTTTGACCAAATTAATAGGTCATTAGCCTAATATTTGCGGATGGCGGCCATCTTTGTTTCAAAATCGATTCCCCCTATTAATTCAAACACGGTGAAACCGAATGGAACGAAATTCGGTACCGAGGTAGCACTAGCAATGGGCACCTCAGTGTCATGTTTTATATCGCCGCCATCTTGACGGAAACGTAATGGCGGCCACACAAATGTTCAAAGCTCAAATCAAATTACGACTAACCTAATCATCCGATCTCTACCAAATTTTGCAACAACATACCTTTATGGAGGAAGCATCCTTTGACCAAATTAATAGGTCATTAGCCTAATATTTTGCGGATGGCGGCCATCTTTGTGTCAAAATCGATTCCCCCTATTAATTCAAACACGGTGAAACCGAATGGAACGAAATTTGGTACAGAGGTAGCACTAGCGAAGGGCACCTCAGTGTCATGTTTTATATCGCCGCCATCTTGACGGAAACGTAATGGCGGCCACACAAATGTTCAAAGCTCAAATCAAATTACGACTAACCTAATCATCCGATCTCTACCAAATTTTGCAACAACATACCTTTATGGACGGACCATCCTTTGACCAATCTAATAGGTCATTAGCCTAATAGTTTGCGGATGGCGGCCATCTTTGTGTGAAAATCGATTCCCCTATTAATTCGAACACGGTGAACCCGAATGGAACGAAATTTGGTACAGAGGTAGTACTAGCAAAGGACACCTCAGTGTCATGTTTTATATCACCACCATCTTGACGGAAACGTAATCGCGGCCATCCAAATGTTAAAGGCTAAAATGTAATTACGACCAACTTAATGATCTAGTCTCTACCAAATTTTGCAACAAAATATCTTTATGTGGGAAGCATATTCTGACCAAACTGCAAGATCATCAGCCCAATAGTTTTCAGATGGTGGCCAAGTATGTGTGCAAATCGATTCCCCCTATCAATTCAAACACGGTGAAACTGAATTGAACGAAATTTGGTACAGAGGTAGCACTAGCAAAGGGCACCTCAGTGTCATGTTTTATATCGCCGCCATCTTGACGGAAACGGAATGACGTCCACCCAAATATTAAAAGCTTAAATCAAATTACGACCATCCTAATAATTTGATCTCTACCAGATTTTGCAACAACATGCCTTTTTGTGGAACGCATCTTATGACTGACTACAAGGTCATGAGCCCAATAGTTTTCAAATAGCGGCCATGTATGTGTGCAAATCCATTCCCCATATCAATTCATACACGGTGAAACCGAATTGAATGAAATTTTTACAGAGATAGCACTGACAAAGGGCACCTCATATTCATGTTTAATATCCCTATAGCACGTTGTATTTCAACAAGCTACTACAACCAACATTCAATTATACTCCTTGAAAAGGACAAAGAGTTATAAAAATACCCATGCATTTAGGAGAAAGTAGGCTATATGTTCTTTACTGAACATCTTGTTATAATTGGGATGTGAGGCAGATATAAGATATCACACAAACGTTATTCGTGCACTCCTGGTGTAGCGACCAGCATTCTTGGCTGTGGCCCAGAAGGTACGGGTTCGATTCCCAGCTCTGCCAAGCAATTTAAATCTAGTCTGAGGCCTAGAACGGGGTAGCCTACACTCAGCCTCGTGAGGCAAAACCGGGAGGATGTGGGTTAGATTCCTACCTCAGCCATCCTGGAAGTGGTTTCTCCTTTATACTCCAGGCAAATACCGGTATGGTTCCTAACATAAGGCCTCGGTCGCCTCCTTCCCAGTCCTCACAAGCATACAAATATACACACTCTAATACAGACACCACAATAACCCAGATTTTCAGACAAGTACACGGGGCTAAAGTACAAAAATGTCCTAGCCCCTCAAACGAAACAACAATAACAACGTTACTATTTCACATGACGTAATCTACACCCCAAGCCATTCTGATTAACATTGCTTGTGGACTCTTTATAAGGTAATAGAAATACAGAAAACAACTTATTGGGATCAGTTTTTGTTTATTGGAGACCACCTTGTGGTGTACTGGCTAGCACACTTGCTGTCCATTCTTGGCTGTCACCGCGGAAGCCCGGGTCCGATTCCCAAGAAATGTAATTCTGGTCCGAGGGCTGGAATAGGGTACACTCAGCCTCGTGATGCAAAACTGGGAAGATGTGGGTTTGATTCCTACCTCAGCTATCCTGGAAGTGGCTTTTCTGTGGATTCGCACCTCTACTCCAGGCAAATGCCGGGTTGGTACCTAACGCGCCACGACCACTTCCTACCCAAATCCTACCTAAATTACAACTACACACACTAGTACAGACATCAAAGTGACACAGGTTATCAGACAAATTCCACATACACCCAAATACACGGGGCTACATGACCACGATGTCGCAAAGCCCCTAAAACGATCATCATCAACAACAACAACAACAACAACCACCCGTGAGGTCCGGATTCGATTCACGGCTCAATCAATACATTTAGTTCTGGTCTCAGGGTTAGAACTGGGTACGCTATGCCTCGTGATGTAAAACTGTGAAGAGGTGAGTTTTATTCGACACAATAGGGATGTAGCGGGAGAAAGTTCGCGCCAGATAGCGCTCGTGTAGGACTGGGTAAGCGCAAGGCGATCGTCTTATGTTTCTCCCAGTCAGCTGCGAAGAATGTATAAATTGTGACCGAGTTTTCTAAGCTAAAGTAAATTATATCTTCTTTACTTTTACTCCAAGACTTTATTAATTAATTTTATAGGTATATCTCCTAATATATTATGGACGATTTTCAGCGTTTAAGCGTTAAACAGCTGCAAAATGAGCTACGGACTAGAGACACTAAAACTAGCGGGAGGAAGGAAGAATTAATGTTCTACAGCGGTAATAACAAAATTCTAACACGCTTTATTATTCAAATAATCAATATGATTCAGCATGCTTTTTCCTTAAGATTACAATTACTAGAGTATTGTAGGCCTATATTGATAAATATATCTCCATAAGACTTAAATCATAAACAGAGATTTAAATATTCACTTGCTCCCCCTGCTTACAGACTTCGATTCATGTTTTTTTTTTAGGTTGATAGCTTACATGAAACTGTCGTGTTTTAAGGTAAACATAATCAAAGAAAGTTGATACCGGTAATGTGTACCTCGAAAATGCATCGCAACGTTTGGTTCTTATGTAATTTTGCCAATTTCTCAATAAGAATCGTTCCCTTACCTCTGGAAAAGGACTTGGGGGTACAATTTTTTAAAAGTTTGAGAATCCCTGCTTTAGAGCCACGAACTGTTTCCATTCATCTGACTATGTCTCAAGAATGTACTGTAGAAGTCAGTCGCTACCACATTCTCCGTCGGCCAGATGGAAGTTGACGATTAATTCTGATTTCAAGAAACCAACCATAATACGTTTGTGACTGTTAATGTTGCGACATTTATTCTTGAAGTATTTGACCGAGTAGCCTATTGATGTCTTTGAAAATGGGAGTCATAAATGTTACTTTCATATCTTCGTGTATATTGACGATTTCTTCCCGACTTCAATGGAGATGATTTCTGCAGATTCCGATTTTGTAGGCTTATCGTGATAATCGGGCAATTTTCTTGTGTATGGCCTCTTCCTAAATAATTCTTTTTGTTGTGTTCGTGGTCCACGGAAAAAGCGATGGAACAGCGCCCGGTTTTTATCTTGCTCTCTCACCTTCAGATACAAACGCATAAATTCAGTGGTTGTTATCGAAATGTCTAATCAGTTTATAGGTACAAAAAAGGAATTATTTCCCTTTGTAAGTCACACTAATCCAACACAGTTTTCGTGAAGTTATCGGGTTGTAAATGATGGAAACACACTTTAATATATTCGGTCAGATTTTTCTCACCGAAATTTTTCCTTCTGATAACATGTGACCATTTCTTCCTCATTTCTTTATTTTGTGGAAATCGGTGAAACGAAAACGGGCTTCCCTGATTTTTGCAAAGAGGAACACTGCAATAGCTCGGCATAGTCACGAAAATAACAATTTAAACAACTTAAATTCGTACATATTAGCGGCATGAGAACACAGGAGACAAATGAAGAGCGCCATGCGCTTACCCAGTACAACAGCACTGCGCTCTGTCGGTGCTAGTTCTATACATCCCTATTACAACAACACAACCATAATTGCTGACACCACAATAACATAGGTTAACAGATTTTGGGTTTTCACGTACTTCTGTATTCGAAAACTTCTTTTATATGTCTTGCCTGGCTGTGTAAAACTGTTCGGCTGCCACTCGGCTTGCTAAGTGACATTGTTATGAGTTCAAAACTTCAGCTCACAGCTCTTGAAAAGCTTCACTACCGAATTGATACAGCAATGCCGTCACTCTTCGTTATCTTCCCCATCGAACCTAAATATGTCAACACCTAAACCATTCTTTCTCTCTAATTATCCCTTCAGTTCAAGGGCAGATGATATCTCCCGAACGGCTGGTCGTAGCGTAACGGGACAGTCATCTTCAACATTTTTAGCTCTGCATCACAGGGTCATTAAAATAATTGAAGAATTAATTATTTTCGTGCGCGGAGAGAAATAACGATTTCGTACGGCGCAGCGAGCCCTGCAGGCTGAGTTATCTAGGCAACGCCGTGCTATGCGTCACTCAAAGGATGTAAACGACACAAAACTGTGTCCCCAATTTGGAATTTAACATCATGACGGCCTAAGTTGTAACGCTTCGCCACTCTGGTTTTTACTTTCTTGAGGTGACCGGTAGCGATGGCCCATTTTTGAGCAACAGAGGTAGTGCGAGAAGGTTCAGAAAGATATTAAATATTGGCTGGCGCGAGTGAGCGAGGTAATCTGACTCCTCCCTCATGTTCACAGCTGTTTTGGGCATGGTATAGTCGCCTGTCGAACAAGGCACTGGCGCTACCTGGAGTTGAGGGCCCATCTATAGAGCATCCAGCGTTTAGAAAAGACTGTGGAGCCTTATGGCGACAGTGTTACTAACTCTGGGGAGAGGTAGCTCTGACGTCATAAGTTATGTTCACCTGCCTCGAGTACTGCGCTTTCATAAGTTAGCGAGACAACCACAACCCCAGCAGCTACCTGGAATGGAACACGCCCAGGAATGAGCAGTTTTGCAGGTGTTATGGTAACGGATTGGACCAGTATTAAGGATACCGTACGCGAAGGGAATCAATAACGACATTCATTTCGTTGTGCTATGATGCATTACTGATTGACAGATGTCGAGAGCACAACCCTTCCTTCTCGGATGTACTGTATGCTGACGATGTTAACAATTCTTACGTCAGCAATAATGTTGATCATCGCCGTTTTGTTGTTGTTGTTAGTTAGGCTATAATTTAGTTACTTTCAATTTGATTCTTGTTGTTTTGTTTAGATTAATATTTGTAATATTGTAGCGTGTTAGCCGTGCGGTTAGGGGGCGCGCAGCTGTGAGTTTGCATTCGGGAGATAGTGGGTTCAAACCCCACTGTCGTCAGCCCTGATTCGATCGAACAGAAAATTATTTATTTATTTAGCGTATGATGAATACAATATTATATACAATATATACAGTACAACTACCATCTCAAGTTCATAACTAAAGTTCCATGTTTAAAGTTGAGAGCCAGAGAAGGGCTTCGCTTGAGACACAGTGTAAGTCTTCTCTGTATGCACGTAAAGGACACTCGAATGTAATGTGGTCCACTGTCTGTTCCGAGGTGATGCCTTCCATCCCCATTTGAAGAGAGTGGCTCCACATCTACCTTGGCCGGTCCTAATACGGTTTAGCGTCCTCCACTGTCGTCTGGGAAGGGAAAATCCATCAGGGCACTTGCAGGGGTTCTTAATGATGTGATGATTTGGTAATGAGGATTGCAGATGCCATTGTTCTTTCCAGGCGTCCGATACATTAAAGGATGTGTCCTATAGAATAATTGCAGTACGCCAAGAAGGGTGTCTGGATTTCAGTTGTTTGGTTGGAGAAGCCGCTATATCAGAATGAATAGGGAGGTGAGGATTGTTTTCTATTTTCTTCCATAAGTTAAGCAGTGACTGTGATCTTCTTAGGGATGGAGGTGGTATGTGGCTTAGGGTGGGAAGCCAGTGTGTGTTAGTAGGTCGGATGCACCCTGTAATGATACGCATTGCCTGGTTCAGCTGGGTGTCTACTAGTCCAATGTGAGCACTGTTAAGCCAAGTTGAGCAACAATATTCAGGGGACGGAATAAGAAAGTGCAAGAGCAGTGGATCTCAGGACTTGAGCATTAGTACCCCAGGATGTACCCTACAGCTTTTGAGGGATGTTATTCCTGGTCTTGATCTTGGCTGACACATTGCAGAGGTGATTCTTGTAAGTCAACGACCTGCCCAGGGTGACTCCCAGGTATTTTGGGTTACTACAGTATTGTAGATTATTTCCTCTGAATGGTATGGTTGGTTTGTACCCAGAACTTCTATTCCGCAAGTGGAAGGTAGACACAACAGTTTTCTGAGGGTTTGGTCTAAGGTTGTTCTGACGAAAGTAGCTGTCTAGGATCTTTAAGTCTGATGTCAGCATCGACTCAGGCTCATCGAAGCGTTGGTGTTGGGCGACCAATGCGATGTCATCTGCATAGTTGATTTTTTTTATTTCGTTGCTGGGAGATCATATGAGTACAGGTTGAATAGTAGAGGGGCCAATACAGAGCCCTGAGGGAGTCCACCATTTATCCCATGTACTTTACTCCTGGAGTCTTCTGAAAATATCTGAAAGTACCTATTACTCAGCATGTTACTGAGTAATGTGGTGAGTTTCAGGCAAGGGATGATACTGATAAATTTAAGAAGGAGCTTATCTTGCCACACGGTGTCATATGCAGCTGTCAGATCTAAGAAAACACCCGTGCTTACCATTTTGTTCTCAAAGCCATTTTCAATATGGGTAACTAGTGATAAAACCTGTTCATCACATCCACGTCCAGGTCTGAATCCAGCCTGCTCGACTGGAATATGCTGATTGATTGTCGCAGAGATCCTGTTATGTATCAGCCTTTCCAGAAGCTTCATTGTGACACTGAGGAGTGCTATTGGCCGGAAACTCTCAACTTTTGTTGGGTCCTTAGGTACTTTTAATACAGCTACTATTTTTGTCTTCTTGAAGAGTGAAGGTAGGTGACCTGTCTCTAGGATTTCGTGAAGAAGTTAGTAAGCCATTTGACAGCAGCTGGTCCAAGATGTAGAATGAACTCTGGATATATACCATCAGCACCTGCCGCTTTCCCAGGTTTTAAACTTTATATGGCCTGCTTAATTTCTGGTGGTTGAAATGGGACAGAGAATTCAGAGGATCGCAGAGCCAAACGTTTCTTTTCCTTGAAGAGTTGCTTTACGTGTCTTCTATGATGCTTTTCAACTGAAACCTTTGAGGTAGAGACCATATGCTTGGCCATGTCATTTAGACTGATGCTTGTTTTTGGTCTAATTTTGCTGTTTAACGTGTCCAATTTCCTGATCAGTCTCCAAGCTTCCCTGCTGGAGTGAGTGAAGTCTAGGGACTCAACAGTTTCTTGCCAAATTCTCTTCCTGTTTTCATCTAAGGATTGTAAAAGTTCAGAAGCCGTATCTGGATCACCATTGGCCTCAAATTCTTTGAAGAGCCTTTCACTCTCGTCGTTCCAGCCGGGGATGTATTGTTTACGATATCCTCTTGGGATACATCGTTTTGCTGCACTTTTAACTACACCGATGAATCTGCTGTAGTTGCTTTGGATAGGTCTTATCCATCGCAGGTTGGAGTCAATCTGTTTAGAAAATTCATCCCAATTGGCTTTTTTTTTAATTCCATCTCTGTTTCGGGCAGGAGTGAACAATAGGCACAAGCAATCCTGACTGGAGAATTATTGGTCTGTGCTGACTGTGAGGAAATTTGTTGAGCACTGTGCGTCGTATGTTGCTAAGTGGGTGTTGTGACTGCGTTACAAAACAGAGATCCGGGGTGTATTCTTTGTTCCATCGTGCAGAAGAGAAGGAAGCCTTATCCTTGGCATCATAGATAAGTTTAAGGTTTTCAGTTTCCATCCAGTCAGTAAGCTTTTCCCCATTTCTGTCGTTCCTCTTGTATCCCCATAGTGTGTGATGGCTGTTAAAGTCCCCTGCAATTATACTTGGATTTTGCAAAGTTGGAATTGGCGGAGATGGCCAGGGAGTTCCAGGAGGTTTATATACGTTGACTACTGTCAAATCACAGACTTTGATTGAGGTAGTAAATATTTCATTATCTGAGGAAGATGGCAAGACTTGATAGTGTATGATATCGCTCCTCTCATAGGTGGCAATCCCGTACTTCGCATGGTTAATTGCGGTCACTAATTTAAATCCTGGAATCTTCCCTCTGGACTGCAGTTGGAGATCATTTTCGGTGTGGGTTTCTTGAAGCAGGATGATGTGAGTCTGATGTTCTTTGAGAACCTTTGCTAGGTGTTCACACTTAGCTCTGCTAATGCCTTCGACGTTAAGCTGGCATATTTTCAATGAAGGGCCAATGTTACGAACTTGAAGGCCCTGAAAAGGGCCTCTAGGTGTGTTTCTCCTCCATTTTCCTTGACCGAGAGGTCGTTTCCGACAGTTCGGTCTCATCTTATGACTGTTGCTTTCTTAGCACCAGCCGGGGGCACGTGTAGGGCAGAGTGCTGGTTAAACCTATGGACGTGAAGCAACGTAGACCCCCAACAGAAAATAAAACAGGCACATAACAATAACACCAATGACGGATAGTGCTGCAGAAATTATGTTGCCGGCGGAACAGAGCACGTGCTCCACTCCGGGCGAGCATGCAGCACAGGACGAGGCTCTTCTTTCCAGCGTGCTAACCTCGAAAATTTTTAAATTACTAAGACGTAATATAAACGATACTTGTATGCAATAACAATGGTAATCAATTGGCAGAAGCTATTATGACGAAAAAATTATATGTTTATAGTTTCTTCATGACAAAAGGTGAGGTAACAAAACCAATGTAAGGGGGTTCCGTTAAAAGTAAAACCCCGTAAGACCCACACACAGTCTTTTCTAAACGCTGGATGCTCTATAACACATTTACACTTTTTACGTATTTAATAATCATCATTAGTTACATGAATTTCAGAGTAGTTGCTGGAAATGTTGTCCTTCTTATTCTAAACACACACGCTGCACCAACGTAGGAAGTTTTACAGTATTACACCCGCTGTAATTCATCCTCACTGATATATTTCGTATCAGACAGTTATTTCGTTCTCGAGAGCCTCCAGAGTACGCGGATTGTTTCTGTATACCTTTTGTTTGAGATTCCCCAAAAGTAAAAATCGCACTGCGCTGAAACGTACGAACATATTTACTGGAATACTTCTTCTTGAGAAGATAAGTTTCCACTAAGAAAATTCGAAGTTTTGTTTAATACTTACTTACTTACTTACTTACTTACTTACTTACTTACTTACTTACTTACTTATTGGTCGGCGCTACAGTCCCTGAAGAACCTTGGCCTCCTTTATCACCTGCCTCCATTCATATCTTCCGCCTTCCTTCTCCAGTTCCTGATTCCCAGACTCCTGAGGCCGTCTTCCACTCATCTATCCTCCGTCTCCTGGGCCTTCCTCTTCTCCTTCTTCATCCGGTCTTTGTGTAAACACCTTTGTTGACGCTACGCGATTCTGGCATTCTCTGTACGTCCCATGCCCATCTTATTATCCCCTGCTTAATTTTCACCACAATATCTGCCTGTCCGAAGCGTTCCTGTAGTTCCACATTTGTCCTTATTCTCCAACCTTCCTGCTCACTCACTGGCCCGTATATTTTCCTCAAGATCTTCCTTTCCCATCTGTTGGAGACAGGTTGGTTGATTCCTCAGTTTAGGGGCTGTGACAACGCGGTCATGTAGCCCCGTGTACTTTGGGTGTGTGTAGAATCTGTTTGATAACCCTTTGGAGACAGTAAGTGGACATTGTTTTGTGAGGAAACAAGACGTGACAACGTGTGGTGATGGTGATGCTTGGCAACACTGTGTCGATCTATTGTCGACCCTCAGCCCTCTACCTGGCCTTTGGGACACACTCTGTTAAGCCGTGCCTTACTGACAGCACGCACCAAGCCGCAGCTTCTCACAGCGCAATAACGAAATCATATCAATATGTTGTGTATATAGTGTGTATAGTAATAAATGTATATAATTTAAGTGCATACGTTGATTAATTGTTTGTGCGCGCGTGAATCTTGTTCCGGCAATTTATTCGCCCCAAGTGTTACATTCGGGTCCGAATACGTTTTGAGACGTGGCTCGAAACACTATCTTCGCAGCCAGGCGTCTTCTCTTCTATTCAGAACCCAACCTTCCGATCCATACATAACCACAGGTCTTAGTATTTTAATGTCAATTTTTACTTTAGTATTCCTACTCAAATTTCTGGATTTAAACATGCTTTGCAGAGCGTAATAGCATCGGTTTCCACGTTTTATTCTTTCTTGTATTTCCACTGATGTTCTGTTATCCTCCGTTATTATTGAGCCCAAATGTTTCAATTCTTCTACTCTTTGATATTCTTTCCCATTTAATTAAATATACGGCTCACTGCTTGCCTCTCTGAAGTTTCCCATCTTCACATACCGGTACTTAGTTTTACTTGTATTCACTTCCAATCCTAACTTTCGTGCACGTTCTTCCTTTTGTTTAATACCTAACAATATTCACGGGCTACAGTACTTCACCACAAGTCTTAACTCACTGAAATAATTAGTAAAAACAGGTTAAAGGTTCCGCCTGATCAATACTTTTATTAATTATGATCACCGTGTGGTCAATAGTGGGACATGTTTCGAGGCCTAATTAATATTTTTGGCCCCTTCATCAGCCGATATCACAGAGAACGATACAAGATTATTCCTCACGTAGCACTCAAAATTCAATCTTTTATGGTGCACCATAAAGCGAGATTGAAACATCTCACGCCCAACATGAGCCATGTCAAAAGTCTCAATGAACTAGGCCCTTTAACAGTTTCAATCGACGCCTCACGGTGGTCCCCAGACGCTATTGAAAGCACAAATGCACGGTACCGGCCCAGTAAGACAGCTACAGTTCAGAACATCATAAAACATGTTTGGAATCAGCAGTAGGCGTCTATTGAAACTGTTTAAGGGCCTAGTTCATTAAGACTTTTGACATGGCTCATGTTGGGCGTGAGATGTTTCAATCTCTCGCTTTATGGTGCACCATAAAATATTGAATTTTGAGTGCTACGTGAGGAATACTCTTGTATCGTTCTCTGTGATATCGGCTGATGAAGGGGCCAAAAATATTAATTAGGCCTCAAAACATGTCCCACTAGTGACCACACGGTGATCATATTTAATAAAAGCATTGATCAGGCGGAACTTTTAACCTGTTTTTACTAATTAGTTTATCAATACGGAACCAGAATGAACCTTTTAAGTTCTAAAATCACTGAAATATGGTATCTTGCCAGCTGGGAATGTAATCGAGCTATGAGGGAATCCAGCGCTTCACGACGCGCTGTTGTAATCGACACTTGCTATAAAATGTGACGATGAGTCATTGCGACGCGCCCGGGGTCTGGCCCGAGCCGTATTTCTAAATAGGCTAAGTAGGCTGCAGCCTAGAGCGGCAAATTGTCAGGGGCGGCAGTTTGGCAATTTATTCAAAAGTTAAAATGAAGTATTTCAGACGTTAATAATATTTTCCGTACGAATTTAAGAATACAAGTTACTTAAAAGTATGTTTTAGTCCTTCTTTCTAAAACTATAACATAATACAAATTCACAAATACAACAACAACACTTTCATATGAGTTTGCCATTAAGAAAGCTATGTAAATTTGAACATCAAGATTACGTGGGGTGAGTTGTTTTAGAGAAGTTTGTATATTTTTCAACAAATATACCAGTAATTAACTACATTTTGTGTAATTTCATTTCACCGCGTAGGACAACTTAATTAAAATTGAACACAGTTCTTCAATTATGAAAAAGATATCCATTGGTATTAAAAAATAAAAATATGTGTAAAATAGTGATCACTGATCTCCAAGAACAAATTAATTAATGAAGCTTAAAAGAAGTAAAAAACAGTAGGTAACTAATTTCATTATATAATTTATTATGTATAGCATTAAAATTGTAGTTTTATATAAACTAAGTGAACTTAATGTTTAAAAAAGTTGAAAACGCCAATGAACTCTATCCCTTTGTTGTATACAACTAATGTATTAAGCAAATATCAACTATAGAAGGGGCGGCCAATGGACTTCAGCCTATAGGCGGCGTATTCTTAAATCCGGCCCTGGGTACGGCTATAAGAAATCCCCGTTCTATGGGGATGGTCCTCACTGTACATTTTATAATCTCTGGGAGGAAAGACTGAAGGTGCCCGTAATGAAGAGAAAAAGACTAAGTTAAAAATGAACACTCTAGATCAGACATTGGCGAACATTTTAGGTGCTGGGCGAGATGCAAGACAAAATAATCCAGGCAGGCCGAAAAAAAGCATCATAATTATGCTTATAGATAGATTATAAAAGTTATATTTCTGAATGTTAAATCAAACAACACTTATAGGCTACATTGGTAGAAAACCTAGGGAAAAAACACATCTTCATCATTTGTTAGAAGAGGAAGGATTATGTGACAAGTGAAACTGTGACTGTGCTTCTAAAAAAAAAATCATAATCTGGTTGAAACTGGGATGAGCTGATTCTTAGTAGCGCAGCTAAATGGTGATCTCTATACATATAAAAATGAAAGTTTGTCTGTTTTTTCTGAATTTCCCCGGAAATTTGAGTTATTAACGCGTTTCAGACTGGTTTATGATGGTTGCGCGCAAAAACAACATTTTTGTCTGTCTGTCTGTCTGTCTGTCTGTCTGTCTGTCTGTCTGTGTACAAATTTGAAGAGTATCACTCGAGAACGGCTGAGTGGAACAACGTAAAATTTGGTACAGATGTCCATCAGAGGCACGAAAGTAATCATTGATGTAGCTCATCTCCATACCTCTCATAAAACAGGTTGTTTGTTGTTGTTTTAAGGGGCCTAACATCTAGGTTATCGGCCACATAAAAGAGGGCCTACCCCCTTAAAATGCATGCTGAAATGGGCGTAGAAAGACGAGACAAAGCTCATTTTCAGCGTCTCAATGTGAGAATCAAAACTCGGGAGCCCTACGGGCCCCGACAACCACATTTAAAGTCCTAAAACCAGCAGTTCTTGAGATATTCCCAGAAAACCAATTTCATTTATTAAGCTATTGAAAGAATGCAAGCCGGTAACCATGGCAACACATTCTCAGAAGTCCGTCTATTTATGTAAGACGCAATGCCATTCCATTTATTACAATACTGTGAACGTTCGCAAACGGCTATAAGGTTACCACGGAACAAACTTAAACTGTAAAATTCATCAATACGTATATAATGCGCTTAAGGGGGTCAAGGGGTACTCTTGAATTTCTTCACGCGATTTACACGTGCGGGTGTGGTACTAAAGGACTATTATATCCCTATCCTTATATTATTAAATTATTATTATGATTATTATTATTATATTATGGCGTAGAAGGACGAAACAAAACTCATTTTCTGCCCCTCGGAGGCTACTACGTTTTAAGACTGTAAAACCACATTTCTGAGATATTCCCAGAAAACTAATTTCAGTTAATAAACTAATAAAAATAGATGACGAGTACAGAAGAAGACCAAATCAGGAGCTATATAGATATACTGAGAAAATCACAGATGTGGCCAGGAAGAGACATCTGGCTCTCTACGGACATGTCTCAAGGATGACCCCAACAAGACTAACCAACCGGCTTCTCAAGTACTGGGAGAATAGAAAGAGTATGGCACCGTGGTTAACAGAAATTAACAAGGACATCCAAGAAGCCGATCACATCTCAGAAAGATACTTACACAGAAGAGTTTTCAGGACAGACCACCCTTTAAGAAAACTGGCATCATCTGGACAAAAGAGAGAAAGGGGAAACATAGCCAGAGAATAAGCGAATATTGGGCAAACATCAAGTCCCTCGCCAAGCTGAGAAGTTGAGCGTCGTGGTCCTTAGCTGGCCCATTCGAAAGAAGAAGAACAACAAGGAGAAACTAATTTAGGAATGCAAGCCGATAACCGTGACAAAAGTATCTCAAGAGGTGACCTCTAACTTTTCATCTATTTCTGTAAGAAGCAATGCGACTCAATTTATTAAATTTCTGTAAAACTTTACAAATGGCTATAAGGTTATCATGGAAACAAACATAGACTGTAAAATTCATCAATGCGCTTAAGGGGGTCATGGGGTACCTTGAATTTTTAAACGCAACTTGCACGTGCGATATGTTGTACAGAAGGTCTATTATATATCCAAACAGCAACATTATTTTCAAAAATTCCTGAATTGAAATAGTGTTTTTTGCAGCTTTTGGGAATTTGGACCATTGGAGGCTAAAAATCCTGAATTTTCTTGCACCACAAGCCTTTATAATTTATTAAAGGAGTCTTCCTGGGGATGGGGACTTTCCACAACGGTGAGGGTCAGTTTTATTTGACATAATATATTGCGTTTCGTCAACAAGATTTACAATATTATTTTCACGTCAGGAAGTACACGTTAGGTGAATTTGGTTTGAGAGCACATTTTAACTAATCATATTTTTGTCGACAAATGGGCTCATCATGAAGATGATTTTGTTTGACACTGTGTGGTTGATATATCTTGTTGTTTATGTACGCCTATAACTCGTGTTCGGGTGCTTGGAGCATCGTAAAATTAGGTATTGTAACCATGAGTCAATACACCAATCATTTATAAAACTCTTCACCGTAATTCTCATAGAAGGGTTGGTATAGGGAAAACTTTTCAAAATACATGCTAAAATAGGCGAAATATAAAAATTATCCTAGAAAGACGACCAAAGCATATGTTGAGCTTCTCAATGTGTGACATAAAACTAGGGAGTCAATAATGGGTCTACGAAAACCATATTTTAAGGCCCTTAAATTAACAGTGTCTGTGATACACCCAGAAAAATAACGTCGTTCTGATAAACTTATGAAGGAATGACAAGCCCCTAACCATTGCAACAGTAGCTCAATTGATATCGTCTGGTTATTAATACAGAAGACCGTTCGAAGAGCGGGTACTTCTGCTACTTCTGCTTGTCAACGAGACATTGTAACAATATCAGTTGTAACTGCTTCTCTATTACACAAAACGTATTAACACAATGAGATTGAAACAGTTTTTCACTTCTATATACCGGATAGATGACCTATGTGTAATTGTAGGTAGTAAAATTCAAAGACATTGCGCGGGGCGGATCAGACTAGCTCAAGGACAGCCCTTGGCCCACGGGCCGTACTTTGCCCATGACTGCTCTAGATGAAGCTGTTGGTATGAGTCGACTTAGATGGTGGTGTCATGTGATGTTGTTACACATTTTTTCGTTGGAAATTACCTAGAGCATACTAACTTTAGAAGCACCCGATACTCCATTCATCATAATTTGCCTGGTGACAGCGATGAATGATATACTGTATATGGGTGGTTTAGATATTTATAAGGACATACATCTTGTGGTGGCGGTAATTACGGGGCCGGTAATCGATCTCAGGCCCTCATTACCATGGATGTCGTGAGAACAGCGACCTGTCAGCACTTCCAGGTCATCGCGCTCCGTCAACACAAATTATACTGTACTGGTAGCCACCCATGAGTGCCTGTTCGGGTGGAGGCGAGGGTGGGGGAAGGAGTAGATTCCTCACCAATCATAGGCCTATATCAAAGTCCCCGATTCTTGGATGTTCGGGCTAATCTCGAGAACCACTGGATGGATTTTGATGCAGCTTTCACCATTCTGTAAAAGATTTCTAGAGGAGGGTTTCTGTAGAAAATTATTTATTTATGACCGAAGGAAGCCGAGCAGTAACGATTTCAGTGAATCGTGTCGAAACAAACCTACCGTCCGTGCGTTTTTTATCATTTTAAATGTTATAATCGACTTCGTCGTTACATTACGGCAACGTCACGAAATGTACCGAGAATGCACTGAGGTGTGTGACGTCATAGTACCGCTTGGTGCATGTGTTTAAAATGTAAGTCCAGTCTTTCAGACTAACTGTATCTTTTAAATAGAAGTTTGGTTGAGACAACCACATTCTCTCGCTATTTGGTAGTGCGAAACAGAGAGGTTAACTCCTAGGTCATATCCACATCCCCGAAAGCAAGAAAGAAAGCCTTTATGGGATAGTGGTCTCTATATTAACCACCTGTGATAAGGACAATTTATGCTTTCAAAGATGCTGATAGTTGAATCTTTCAGCAAAATTTCGGGGAAGTTTCATCCCGAAATGCTAGTATTTCTAAAAATCAAATATTATATAGGTTACGTATCTACTTGACGTAATGTGTTAGATAAAATTTAAAAGAATTTAAAACTAAAAACATTAACAATTAAAGGGTACAAATCATCATCATCATCATCATCAGCTCCTAAGGCTGAAAGCCTTGTCGTTGCAGCCATTTCTTACGGTCTTCAGCAGTTCTCTTCATATTGACATACGATTCACATTCCATTTCCTTGAAAATGTTCTTGAGATACGATTGTCTTGGTCGTCCCCTTGGTTTCTTCCCCAAAATTTTGCCTTCAAAAATGACCTGGAGGAGAGTGTCATGTCTGAGTACGTGTCCCATGAATTTTGCTTTCCTTTTCTTGATGGTGTTCAACAGGCATCGATTCTCCTGAATTTGGTTCAAAACAAGCTCATTTCTCTTTCTTTCCACCCAGCTTGTTCGGGTCATTCGTCTCCAAAACCACATTTCAGCTGCCTCAAGTTTTGATTCTTCTCTTTTCCCCAGTGTCCATGTTTCACAACCATAGGTCAACACACTCCAAACAAAGGTCTTGAGAAATGACTTCCTTATCTTCAAGTTGAGGTGCTCATTGAGCAGCAAATTCTTCTTATTTTGAAAGGCTTTCTTCGCCAACACTAAATTGCATTTTGTATGGTGGTCATTTTGCAGGTATTTTGATTCTCAATTGCATTTTGTGGGTATTTTGAATCTAAAAAGGGTACAAATAAAAAATAAATATAGAAATAAAAATCATAAAAATAAAATTACAATAATAAATGAAATATATAAATTAAAATAATAAACACTAGAAGACCCGTGCTGCTCCGCAGCATTCACTTCAACAATCCTACAGCACTTCTGTCCATATGGCATTTGCATGTCTTCATGCTACTGACCTGAACAGACATTTACGGTACCGTCGCTTTTGGGTAAATGATGAAGTAGACTTATGAGATCAAATGTCCTCTGTGTGTGTGTGTGTGTGTGCTACTATTTACCCAGCGTAAGCTTAAAAAGCGCACGGACGTCAGGTTCCAGACCCAATTCTGAAAAGCCGAGGAGAACAGCTAACTCCAAACACATAAGCTATACTCTTCTCTGAAGTACGTGGGTTGGCGACCACGGGACCCCAGCTGAGTCCGGCATTGCTTCCACTTACTTATGCCGGACTCCTCTCCGTCTTCTTTCCTGTCGACATCCCTTGGTCAACTCTTGTTCTTTTCCCACCCCGACGGTATTAGGGTATCCGAGGCCTAGGGAGTCTTTCACTTTTCTGCCTTAATTGGCCCTTGTCTAATCTTTCCTGATCCCTCTTCTTCGAGGGGTCAGACCTCTTGTTTTCTTTTCATTATATTTCCTTTTCTCTTTAAGATCCCGCACTGTTTTTTGTCAATTGGCTCCCGTCAATCTAAATTCCATTTAGCGATTTCTTTTGCATCCACACTCCATTTTGTAGGTGTTTTCAGTCTACGTTGCATTTTGTAAGTCTTTTCGATCTGCAGTAAATTGCATTTTGCTAGTGTTTTCGACCTCGATTGCATTTTGTAAGGATCGACAATCTAAATTGCCTTTTAGTAAGTATTTCAATATAGGGGATGGGACTTTTGTGAGTATTTTGAATTTCAATTGCATTTTGTATTTTCAACCCAAACCGCTTTTTGCACGTATTTTTAATCTAAATTGCATTTTGTATGGTGGTCATTTTGCAGGTATTTTGATTCTCAATTGCATTTTGTGGGTATTTTGAATCTAAATTACATTTTGTAAGTATTTTCAATCTAAATTGCATTCTGTAAGTATTGTCCATCTAATTGAGTAGTTTGAATCTACCATGCATTTTGTAAGCATTTCCAATTTCAATTGCATTTTGTAAGTATTTTGAATTTCAAATGCACTTCGTGATTTTTTGGAATCTAAAATGCGCTTTTTTCAATCTAAATTGCATTGTGTAGTTTCAATTTCATTTTGTAAGTATTTTGAACCTCAATTGCATTTTGTACGTATTTTCAATCTCATTTGCATTTTGTAAGTATTTTGAATTTCACTTGCATTTTGTAAGTAAAGTATTTCGACTCTACATTGCATTTTGTACGTATTTCGAACCTAACTTATATTTTGTGCGTCTTTTTCTATCTATTCCTTTTGTGAGTATTTTCGTTCTTAATTCCCGTTTGTAAGTATTACCGCTCTCCATTTTGTGAGTAGTTGCAATCTGAGTTCTTTTTTGTATTTTCGTTCTGCTTTCCACTTCATTGTCATTTTCGCTATCACCCAGACCATTAGGGGCCGATAACCTAAATGTTAGACCCCTTAAATCAACAATTATCATCATCATCTCTGAAGTATTAACTCGACACGACTCGACAGTTTGATGCTGGCTGAAGGTAGGGTGATAGATCGCTGGCAAGCTCGTAAACTCACTCTGAAGCTAGTAATGTAAACGTAAAAACACTTACAGTGGTCGATGTGGGAGCTGTCACGATCTTTCCTGCAGAACTTTTCGTGCTGAACAATTCTCAGAGTATATCGATATTTTTAACGGTTTACCCGACGTAAGATTAAAAGACACATAGACGTTTGGTTTTTCTTCAACTTGATTCACTGAAGTCGTAACTGCTCGGCTTCTTTTGGTCATAAATATTTTTTTCTTCCTAATCCTTCATCTTAATCGAGAAATCCTTCACAGAATGGTGAAAACCGCATCAAAATCCATCAAGTTGCTCTCGAGATTACCCGTTACATCCAACAATTGGGAACTTATTTTTATACTAAGTAGATAGAGATATCCACACAATTTAATGCTACAGCGGTACAATTTGATCTGTCTACTTATGATACCAATGGTATACATTTAAAATAAAAGATGGGTCTCTTATATTTGAATTTAGAGATGTACCGTAACTCTTGGGTAACATACAGTAATTATAAAGGTGTGCAAATTAATAGAATGAAATAAAATAATTTTAATTAGTCATAATTACTTTTATTAAAAATCATTTTATTGACCAACTTCTTTTGTTATCCTACTTAGTAGTGTTTCCTCTCCCGTGGAATTACACCTTTTCCCATAAGGAATTGCGTCTGGAAACTTTCAGATTATTGGATTCCGAGGGTTAGCCTATCTGAGGTGGGTCCGTTTTCAATTTTTCATTGACTTTAGAATTTAAGTCAGGTGATTTCAATGAATAGTTCATGAATCTTTGAATAGTTCAATAGCGTTCATCAGTTAAAAGACCCCAAATCCCTCTGCTCTAAATTCACACGTAAAGTACAGTGAAGTAATAAAAACGAAACGTGTGGCATTTTGCATTTGCAAGGCTCCTCTATTAGAGGAAATTCTAAAAAATCATTTTAATTTGAGTTTCTTAAATGAAAATATAATTAGGAGTCTTGGTTAAACATTTGGAGTAATTTCATCGTCCTGTAAACATACTTAGTGCATTAAACCGTGAAAAGTGAAAATGCAATTTTGGAAAACTGACATCGAATCTAATAATTTGCACACCTCTGTAAAGACAGCTATCGCCTCCACCACTACGGATAGAATAGTAAGTAAAGGCGATTGATGAGAAATGAAAAGATAACTCACACAGAAGGAATTAATATTTATTAAGCTGTAAATTTGATTGAGTATATCTTAGTTATAGTACTGAGGGAATGAAAGAACAGGATGTAGGATAGTAAACACCGATGTAGGACAATAGCACTTTTTTAACATTACCACAGGATAGTTATCGTATTAGGGATGCGGACGTCCTTGTATAATTGTTATTTAATCTGCGCCCCGTTTGCTGAGGTCTGTGCTCCTCCGCAACATTCGTTTCAACATTGTAATAGTACTTCCTTCCATACGACATTTGCTGTTCGCTTTCCTTTTGGTTCTATTTGAACTTTGACGTCATGAAAGGATTTTGCTCGCGATAGTGCGACATACAGTTGTCAGTGGCTAAACACCGGTTGAGGTAAATAAATGCCTACTTGATCTACTGTTTAACCTTGAGCTTTATTGCTAGTTATACAAAAAGCCAAATGTACTGGAAACTGCCTCCTTTTGAAGGAAAACGGCATAGAAGTATCTGATGGCGTAAGGTCAAGGCGAGGAAGTAGGACATTGTTTCCAACATTTACGCCAGTAATAATTTCCAGGTGTAAGCAATTGTCATGCATCTTCCGAACCAACAGTCTAGTACCGTTCAACAGACCTTGGGTAACATTAATATTTCGCAACAAAATCACAATTGAGACTTATTTTAGTCGAAGGATAAGAGGTGACAATCCACTTATGTCTATGCTGTCTAAAAATTATGTTGGGAATTGTAGAAGTTCACTCTCATCTTCAGTAATCAAATTATTCACACTGATGTAAGTTCTCGATGATCCTGGGATTGGCTCTAAAACTTTGTCATTGATTTCTTTACAGTGTTCATTTGTAGGTGCTAAAATCTCAATGTTTGAAAAGCGTGAAATATCTTTCAGTGTGGAAACTTTGTTTCCGTATATTTCAGTGATGATATCAGTTTTAGAAATGATGGAGGGTAGTAAGTCGACTAATTCTGAATTTTCTCCATCGACGTGAGGGTATTCACTGTTACCAATTTGTATCAAGAAGTTTGCAAAGTCACGTTGATCTGTATCCACCCGCATATTTTTGTTGAGTTTAAAAATTTTGAATAATGGCCACAAAGGGGAGAACCTTACTGACATTTGGACTGATGCTGCTTTAGATGCGTGAGGCACAACAGGCAATACCTGCCTTAAGTCTCCACCTAAGATGATAATTTTTCCTCCGAAAGGCACGTCGTTATTCATGATGTCCTTGAGCAACTGATTTACACACATCAGCGCGTGCTTATTAGCCATAGGGGCTTCATCCCAGATGAAAAGTTTTGCTGAATGAATATACAAAGCTTCCTTACTGTTAACTTTTATTCTTGATACAGAACTTTCATGTAAATGTAGAGGTAACTTGAACTGGCTGTGTACAGTGTGCCCATGAGGTAGCAACATTGCTGCAATACCAGTCCATGCAACAGAAACTACATTTAACCCCAAATTTGTGCAACTGTGAATCAAGCATTGGTAAAGATATGTTTTCCCGGTGCCCCCTGGACCGTCAATGAAATAGGCATTACTCATCCCTTCATTGCTGTTTTGTACTAACCCCAAAATTCCTGTAATTATAGCCGTTTGGTTTACATTTGCTTGGGTTATCATCCGACTTACTTGACCCTCATTAAGTTTTGGATAATTCATTGGTAAATTTGTCTGAGGGAAATTATCAATAATAGCTGGCAGTTCGAGAGAAGTAACTGGAAGACCATGGACCTTTAATGTATTAGAGATATGTATAAGAGTGAACTGATATGCAATGTTAGGTTCGTGAAACTGAAGATAATCTTCTGATAATGAATTCTTGAAAATGTCCCATAACTATCTTACATTTGAAGGGGTCTGAAAGATACATATGTAAGAAAACAGTTGTCGTAACTGAGAAGGCATCTGCAATTGTGACGCTTCTGCCAAACAACGCTGCCATTCAGAATCGTCAATCAGCAAACCTCGCTCCTTTGCTGTTTCTTTAAAAGTAGAATAGACAACGGCTTTGTATGTTCATAGATCCTGGAATCTGGTAGCACCTATGACGTGAAGCAATAACAGGCGTAAATAATACCTTTCTGTTTCTGTAGGCGAAACATTATACATTCTGCCTATAGTTTTTGAAACATTTTTTCTTTTTTTTGCCACTGGCAGTTGCTCTTATTCCAGGCGCAATGTACTGGTGTTTCAGGATATATATACGGACTTCTGGCTTGCGAATCTTGATTTAACTTGAACCACGCTTGTAATTCCGTGTTGCGCAACTGTGCTCGAAGTAAAATATCAGGAGCGTTATCATTTTTAAAATAGATATTTTGCAAGTTTGGCAAGTGAACTGGTAATCGCACGATAGAATGTGACTGTTCATGCATGTGAAATGAAAATATCCTGAATGCGGCTTCTGTTGGACCAACATATCTAGCATTTAGGAATGAAGTCATTTCATCGTAGTTCACCGTTTCGCCTTCAGGAATATTTTAACATTGCAGCAGTCATGACCTTTATACACATACTTGTGGATGTATTTAACACTCCGAACACTTGAGCAAATTTCAACATTAATATGAGCTTGAAAGTAAAGTAAAAGAAATGGATTGTAGGGAACAATGAATCGACTATCGATTTCAATGTCAATGCCTCGAATTGTTTTTACAATAATCCGTCCATTATTTCTTCTCCTATGCGAAGGATAACCATTGGCGTTATCTTTGGTCTCTTCCTGAAACTGTTTAGGGAAGTCTTTCTTACATACGCCATCTTTCATCCAGACTGAAGAAGGATTCAAAGATCCGCAATGACCCTGTACCATATGACGCCTTACCATCTCGTATAGCGCTTCATCCTTGAGATCTGGTATTTCGGCTGACACCACACTGTCAATGTCAGAAATTTCTCGAAACTTACTATCTTCCGTTAATGTTTAGAGTAAATGGATGTGTGGGAGACCTCGTTTTTGAAATTCCACTCTATATAGATATGCTTTTACTTTACCGAAAATTTCCTTAACATTAATCAATCGTAGCAATTTCTTTACTTTGCAATGGAAAACTCTCACTACAATATCAGGCCTATTATTAGCCGTTTCCCAAGGATGAATGCTGTTAAATATTTCTGGCCAGCCCGCAATACAGGTGAACGTATTGAATAAATCTGGCTTTCCAAACTTCCTCACTATCGCCATCGCATCCTGATAATTTTGCATCATATTCCTTGGGCTACCTGTAAAAGAAGATGGCAAAACTACAATACGACCGACTCTGAGATTTTCATTTTCTGCTCGTACATGCAAGGCGTCTGCTAAACCGGCATATGTATCAACTCGCAACTTCGTTTGTTGATGACGTATATATTTTAACCGGTCACCTTCCATACGACAGTAGTAATCCACGAATAGCTGTTGAGTCAATTTACCTGCGTTGATAAGGGGATTGAAATCGAACTCAGCTCCTGGACCTCGAATGGCAATTCTGTACAGAATATACTCACGCATTGTTACAGTATGACGTATTTTAGTTTGTCTCACTCCAGCAGTTGGCATTGAAATGTGCCAACCAGACTCTCCGCAAGGCCAAATCAAGGTATAACACATAGGATCACAGTGCATACTATCATAATCAACATTCCTCAAGCCACCTTCTCTCTCATATACTGCAATGTGTCAATGAGTTGGTGGAGCTCCATCAACAGTTCCAAATACAGCAGCAATTTCTGAACATGTGGGGTCATTATAACGTCTTGGATATGAGGAAGGTTCGTGATAGAAACCCATTACCAATTCCATTTGACGACGATTTTCTTTTAGAGCAGATTTTTCTCTTCACTTTCTTTCTGGTGCATTGTTTTATAACAGCGCACGTAAGGATTGTGCTGATCTAGTAAACGATTTAAAAGGCTGAGGGTATCTTCTCTCAGTTCGTGATTAGCATCATTCAGTAGCCTTAAACCATTTGACTCTGAAAATTCTAAGATGTATAATTGGCCATCTGAACTGTTTTCCTGTTTTCTGGCATATAAAGGGGAAATTCTATGATGAATGACACCATTGATTTTGAAACAGTAAGGCCCATGGCTCGGTAGTAGCTCAGCAGTAGCACCAAAGGATACAAACGACATAGCATTATTATACTGCCGAACATTATTCCTAAAATTTTTACTGATTTCGTCACAATTCGTAAACAACTGCTTAATTTCTGGAAGTATTGTGTATGGTGGAAGTTTCACTTTGCCATCGCTACAAGAAAAAGAAAAGTGACCACTTCTCTTTTGAAAAACTGAGCAGTAGTGACAAATGTTACACACACTTCCAATTGAGAATGGTTCTATGTAGGGAATAGTATCAAAAATAGCACATCGATAAGTGGCTGAAAACGGTTTTGTGACAATCTGTTTTTGATATCGATTTGAGTAGCGTAGTGCTCGTTTCTGTTTCTTGGTATTGACGTTTTCGACCATACTTGACTCTGAGTTAGCACTGATATCTAGGACGTCATAGTGACCGTTCCAGCCATCTCCGGAATACAGTAAGGAAATTATTCTATTTGGTGGCGTATTTTCGACGTTTACAGTATGCGTTTTATTATTAGTGACTACTGTATGTTAATATTCATTTTGTAAACTTGAGCAGTGGCAACTAACTCAGCATGACCTCCATGAATACCATTCATAGACATATGCATTTTGCAATCATCGCTCGTATTGATAGCAATTTCGTACATATCGCTGTCGCCAACAATAAAGGAAGAATAATTATTCCAATTGTCTGTAACATGTTGAAGAATTCGTTTTCTAACCTTTGTAAATAAACTCTGATTGTTGTACACACAATATGCCAATGCCCAGAACAGACAATTTCCGTCACCTTTAATTCCTATCACATTTTGTCTCTGGCTAACTGGTTCTGAGGTTCGCTTCCAACACGATCCTGGGGTTTTACTGCACGCAAACTCACTCTTAGTTAAAAACTGTAAATCAGTTACTGAATCGAGTGACTTGGCATCCACGTTCTCAACTGAGTTAGCACTGATACCGGTATTTAAGTCGTCATAATGACCGTTCCACCCATCCCCAGAGTATAGCAAAGAAATTATTCTATTTGATGGCGTATTTTCTGCTTTTACACTACGAGTTTTATTATTAGTGATTATGTCAATATCCATTTTGTAAACTTGAGCAGCGGCAACTAACTCAACATGACCTCCATGAATATCATTCATAGACATATACATTTTGTAATCATCGCTCGTATTGATAACAGTTTCGTACATATCGCTGTTGCCAACAGTAAAGGAATAATAATTATTCCAATTGTCTGTAACATGTTTTACAATTCACTTTCTAACCTGTGTAAATAAATTCTGATTGTTGTACTCACAATATGTCATTGACCTTAACAGACAATTACCGTCACCATTAATCTTTATAACATTTGTAATTGAGTGTCGCCTCTCATTCATCATAATATGATTCATTGTTTAGATTGAGCACACAACCTATAAGGACGAATGATGAAACGAAAAGAAGACAGTTTGTAGCTGGTGAGACCAAAGACTATATAATTGAAAGATCGGATACACAACACAAAATGGCGGTTCCAACATTCGACTGTTGCGGCATCTTCGTGAAATTAGTTGACTTTCGTATACAGTATTTGTTGTCATGCAAAGAGATGTTGACATGACAGTGTCATTAGCAAAATGGCTGCTAATTGTGCATGAGCATTTCAGTCTCAAAGTAATCCATTCTTTGAGTAGTTTTAATTAAATTATGTGCACAGAATCCTGATTTGCTTATTGTATGGATACATGCGACATTAGCGCCCGAGTGGAACAGGTAGAAGTTAACAATATAATGTATGGATACATGCGACATTAGTGCCTGAGTGGAGCAGGTAGAAGTTAGATTCAAACCGCATAGAAGATTTTTAAGTGAATGCGTTAAGTTCCCAAGGAGATTTGATCTCTTTTAATATATATATAATGCGGCTTCGGTGGCGTAGTCGGTAGCATGCTGAGCTTCTATGCCCAAGATAGCGGGTTCAAACCCGGCCGAAGCCGTCGGATTTTTTAAGAGCGTTAAAAATCCCTCAGTATGCCTTCCTTCGGAGGGGAAGTAAAGCCGGCGGTCCCATGTCATAGATTTATGGCATGTTAAAGATCCTTCCACTAATTGCACCTGTGTGAAGCTAAATTGGATAGGTTAAGAATGTAAACAACGCTCTTAGGTTTCTACGTTCGTTGCCAAGCGCCGACTGCGGTGGCGTCTAGTAGCTAAGTTCTGAATTAGACCTAGTAGTCGTTGACGGTGGCGCTTGGTGGCAAAAGTAGGAACTATTTGAAAAATTATAAGTTGCAGTACTTAAAATTAAAAAAAAAACAGATACACACACTAATACAGTCATCACAATTAACACCGGTTATCAGACAGATTCTACACACACCCAAAGTACACGGGGCTACATGACCGCGTTGTCGCAGCCCCTAAACTTAAGAACCAACCAACCATCTTTTAATATAAAGTTAGATTTATTATTGGGGTGACGTTGAATATAATGATACAGTGTTAGTCGTTGTCGCCTAGCGACAATATGTCCGTCAAGTCATTCGATTCTATTTTCGTGTGACCTTGGAGGAAGTAATATTCGCAATTATTTTAATACGCGGATGATATAATCAAGTAAGGTGGGTATTAATCGAGGGTGCGTGACAGGCATTACATTTTAAGACAACAAACGTCGTCGTAGCGCAGATACTTCCCGAGGTATTTCAGTTTTAGTAAAGGGTGAGATTTTTTTGAAAACTATTTTAATATATAAGACAGCTATCAAAAATTATGAAAATAATTGTAAACATCAATTCGAAATTAGTTAATTAATTAATTCAATAAAAATACCAAAATTAAATCTATAAAACATAAAATTGAAAATTAAAATAAATATATAAACATCAAATTTAGAGAAACAAAAAATAGCATTATTTATGATTATAATATTTAAAATATATTATAATGTAGAAACACATAAAAGTAAAAAATAGTTTTGCGCTACTAAAGGGTTAATAATAACCTGTTTATTTCCAAATGAGCTCTGACTGGGATGGGTAGACCTTCCACTGAGATCCTCAATTCTCCATTTAATACTCGAATTCTCAATGTACAGGCTGAGGTTATGCTCACTTGAAATTTAAAAAAAAATGAACATCACTGATTATGAGGCAAATACATTAACCGTACCGAAAAATGGTTAATACTACGTATTAAATTCAATAACCAATTTGTCTGAACACCTGTTAATACAGTAAAACCTACCTAAACAGGACCCTTTAAATACCGGAAACCGGGACAAAGGGAAAACAAAATTCGGAATGGAGGTATTTCTTATGTAAAATGACACTGAAAACCAGAAAACTGCCTAAGGCGGAAACAGAAATAAATTCCGTAACTGTAGGTGTAAATAACCTGACTAAGACGGATTATCTTATCCATAATACAAAGCTATGTACTAAATTTTGAGCGCGTCTGGACTTGCACCAAAGTCCTAGGAAATATTAATTCTAATTTTCCCCCCAAGGATGCAGTAGGTATGCTACATTTCATAGCATATGTACCAGTGCTTCCTCCAACCCTCTTGTAACACACATAGTTTCCTTCTGACAGATGAGAGTAGAAATAAGTGTAGAAGCAAACAGTGAACTTGTAAAATATTTAAAGGTGTTCTTTTTACTGTGTACTGCCTTTCGTCTTTTTCGTAGTTTGGCCCTACTGAGGACCACGGGTCTCGTATCTGCTCGTCGCTTTGTCTTTTCTCTTCTTCCAGTACTTTTTCATCATCTAACTATGAGTCAGCTTTGTTTCCTCCGTCCATGGTGGTCTGCTGACACCGGTGTTCTTCCTAGCTGTCAGTGATACAGGAAAAACTCCCTGTCGGATGGCATGCCGGAATTGTTGGCGGTCCTGTATGGAATTGAGTGGGATCCCTAGGTGTTCTAAATCCGTCCTGACCGTAGAGATCCACTTAGTCCTAGAGGCGTTCCCTCTTCCTGCTACTGTGAAGATCTTACTGGTGAGCCGGCAAGGGATCATGCGGGTCAAGTGTCCATAGAAGGCCAGGCGCCTCTTCTTATACAAGTCACAATGTCTTCTTGATGGCTGTAAAGCTCATCATTGTGCCGAATTCTGTAGGTGCCTCCTTCTTCCCGTATAGGTCCTAGTATCCTCCGCAGGATCTTCCTCTCCTTGATTTCAAGTTTCCTGAGTGGGCCTTTCCTGGCCATCACGAGGCATTCAGAGGCGTACAGAACAGATGGTTTTATTACTGAATTGTAGTGTGTGAGTTTTAGGTTTTTGGAGAGGAACTTCGACGCGTAGATGCTGCGGCAGGAGTGGTAAGCCCTCTCGAACTTGGTGCACCTGGTATCTATGGCCAGATTCTCACTCTGGTTTGCCGAGATCCACTCTCCTAGGTACATGACCGCAGGAACTTTTCGGATGAAGGTCCCCTCAAGTGGAATTGTGGACGGGGCTTCCTTGATGTTAGTCATGAATTCAGTCTTCCCAATTGCTCCAGCCCCAGCCCTTATACAAGGGCTGTGCCTATACCTACATAAAAGCTAATTAAAAGTAACTACGTAAAAGACGGGAATAACGACATAGCAACACGACTGCGAAGTAAACAGCAGGATATAGCCCTAAGGTCTAACAGCAAGCAGGTTAAACAGGACACAGCGGGCATTACACTCCAAAGATACTGCTGAGTAAACTGACAATGCACATTTTGCCTATAAGTAGAAGGTACGGACACGCGCCGCGCTCTTTTTTGTCTCTGGAACGTGGGCTCTCTTTGAACCTGGCGGCTCTCTTGGACTTGGCAGCCCTCTCTTACAGTCTTACACTCTATCGGAGTTGTGCTACGACGGATCGGTATGGGGGATGCCCCGTATCGGGTCCCAACGTCACCATCATCATGACAGACCGGGATCTTCGGTGGGGTGAGTGAACACGTGTCTGCTAGACTCCTTTCCCCCCCCCCTATTTTATTATTTCAATCCTCCCCTCTTTTCATTGCCACTAGTACTCAATAAACCCCCTTTTTGAACAGTCCAATGATTATCTCTTTATTTCGCTTAGATTAAGAAGCCCGTCCCGTTTAGATTAAAACCTAGTTTAAGATCTCCACCGAACGCTGCCCAGCAGGAGGCGGTGCACAGCAAGCGTGCGGCCTACTAAGCCACCTTAAGGTAAGCAAGGCGAGTATTCCTCCCCCCGGTTCCCCCGTACGTCAATTGCTCTCTAGACGTGTCCGTAGTACTTAATAAAGCACCAAACACTTTAAACACGAGTTCTACACAAAAGTAGAACAAATGGGGGACAGGTGCCGGGTTAAACTCAGTAGATACCGGTAATGCCGTCCAGCCCATTCACAACAACAGTTCCACACAAAAGTAGAACAAATACAAGAGGCTCGGAGGGGGTAGTTCTACACAAAAGTAGAACCAATGGTAGGACGCGGGATGAGTTCTAATTAAAAGTAGAACACAATGTTGATCTTCAGGCCAGCCCGAACCGCTACATCATGAAGACTCTTTAGGTGGTGAGTAGCTTCCTCTATAGTGTTGGTCAGTATGGCGAGGTCGTCGGCAAAGGCCAGGCATGACACATGAAGGTTATCTTTCTTGTGTCCAAGCTGCAGACCAGTCCTTGGTATTAGTCGCACCATTTATTTACGTACTGTGACAATGACTTCTAAACATAAGACACTTTCACCAGAGGAGAAAATTAAAGTTATTGAAGAACAAGAGAAAAACAAACTTCCGGCTAAACATTTAATTGTGTTGTTTAAAGTGGGGAAAACTCAAATTATTTCATAGTGATCCAATGCGGTAATACAGTATTTCTTTGCGTGTATTTTGTCCTCTGTAAAACGGAAACCTGAGAAAACGGAAAAATAAATCCTCCATTACTGCACCACTGAACTACTGTATTAGAGTGAAACCTGCCTAAAGGGGAACGCAATCAATCCGGATTTATTTTTCCTTTTTCTCAGGTTTCCGTTTTACAGAGGGTTGAGTTTTAATAAGAGAAAATACACTACAAATACTGTATTATCCTCCGTCCACGGTGGTCTGCTGACACCGGTGTTCTTCCTAGCTGTCAGTGATACAGGAAAAACTCCCTGTCGTCGGCAAGGGATCATGCGGGTCAAGTGTCCATAGAAGGCCAGGCGCCCCTTCTTATACAAGTCACAATGTCTTCTTGATGGCTGTAAATCTCATCATTGTGCCGAATTCTGTAGGTGTCTCCTATGCATCCTATGCATGGATACAGTGACTGACAATTTGCACCATGGACATTACTGTACGCCGATAATGTCAGGCTTGCAAGCGAGACCCGTAATGATCTAGAGCACTTCGTCAACTTCTGGAATGCGAGCCTCTGTGAATTTGGACTACGGCTCAACCTCACTAAGACTGAGTACCTTGAATGTGGTTCCCAGGCAGATGGGATCATCATAGTAGATTGAACCCCACTACCAAAGGCTTCACATCTCCGATACCTTGGCTCCGTTGTGAGACCTGATGGTGACACAGTCTCGGATGCCCATGTTAGAGTGAATGCTGCATGGATGAAGTGACGCCAGGTCACAGGCGTTCTCTGTGACCGCAAGATCCCTTTGCGCCTCAAAACTAAGATCTATCAATCAGTATTCCACCCTGTTGCTTTGTATGGAGCTGAATGCTGGCCTAATACAAAGAAACTTGAACAAGCCTTGCACTCAGTGGAGATGCGGATTCTACGATGGTCCTTGGGGATTGACGGCTGGATCATATTAAGAACGAAGACGTCCGCAATACTCTTGGAATTTCCCCTATTCCAGCCTAAATGAGGGAGACTCGGTTGCGTCGGTACAGGCATGTAGCCCGAGCAAATACAGAGTCCATTGTAAGCAAGTCACTTGCTCTCGAGCCTGATGGACAAAGATCTCCAGGACGTCCAAAAAGGCGTTGGATGGATACCTTACACCAGCGTTTCCCAAACTGTGGTACGCTCGTACTGCTGCAGTGGTACGCGGTGATGTTACAAAAAAAAAATATATATATATATATATAAAAACATTGATATGTTGCCGGAGGACTTTAAGGCCAAAGATAAGGAGCACTTTTTTGAATTGAATTGTGATACAGAACTAAGGCAAACTTTACCAAAAATGGCTCTTGTGAACTTTTGGGTTCATAGGCAGTCAGACTATGCAGACATAGCTGACAAAGTAGTTAGATTTTTACTGCCATTCACTACTTCGTTCTTGTGTGAGACTGCATTTTCTTCACTTGTTTATCTCAAGAATGAATATCGGAATAGTCTCCTTACAGTGGAAAACGATCTTCGTTTGAGACTCAGCACTCTTAAGCCAGACATTCCTAAGATGGCTTTTAATATTCAAGCTTACCCTTCACATTTAAGTTGTTAGTTTAACTTCGGTTTTTATGTTTAATTATTAAGAGTTCTTTTATATAAACAATTCATGCTTTTGGGCTAATGCCGTGTGTATTTTTAATTTAAACCATACGTTTCGGAGAAACCTTGCCTCCTTTTTCAATGGAAATAAACAATGTGGCCAAAGAAAGTATATCAATGAGATTACAAAAAATATAGATAAATTCCTCTGTTCGTCACCAGAGAGCAGCTGCCAGAAATTACTGTATGGACCATGGTGGAACGGCGGACAAAGTAGTAAGTAACCAGAAGGTAAAGGGGTCGGTGTGAAAATATAGAAACTCCTCGAAGAATGAGGAGGGGGGGGGGGAGGGGGGGGGGGGGTTAGATGGATATAAGGAAACATAAACAAAAGGGAAGTGTATCTGAACAATACCTAACGTCATACAGTCAACGGCGAAAAAACAGATGGAAACTCCTCCAGTGACGAACAAAGGAGATCAAATCCAGGCTCTGAGCCCTAGAGGGAAAATGTACAATTTTAAATATGTGAAGAACAGAGAGACTGAGAGGAACTATCTACCTAGATCCTTAATAACTGGTAGCCAAGTGTCACTTAGCTGATATCCAGTGTCTCTGTTAAAATTATTGGGATTTTTACGAATTTCAACTGCCTCCCTTATAATTCTAGACCAGTTGTGCTTAACAAGGGCAAGCGCATGAGCATCCTTGAAACATACATCGTGCCCTGAAGACAGGGCATGTTCAGCTATAGCTGATTTGTCAGGTTGGTTTAGACGGATGTTCCTTTGATGCTCTTTGATGCGAGTTGCAATGGAACGTTTTGTTTGTCCAATGTAGACTTTTCCGCAAGTACAAGGGACTTCATACACCCCAGGTTGTAGTATTGGAGACAATTTATCTTTGTTTAATGCTAAACGTTGACCAATTTTCGTCATAGTGTCGAAAACTGTTTTTATCTTGTGCTTGCGGAGAATCTTAGCAACGCGGTCAGTGGTGTTGTGAATATAAGGGAGGTAAGCAGTTCCTCTCAGGTCGGAGCTCTGAGAAGGTTGTCTATCCCTCCTTCTGGGATGTAGGGACCTATATATAGTGGATTCATTATAGCCATTACCCTTAAACATGGTTTGTAAGGCATGTAACTCTTCCTGAAGAGTTGATGCCTCACAAATACGTTCCGCTCTTTTGGCTAGAGTTGTTATAATTCCTTGTTTTTGTGCTGGGTGGTGGTGGGAGTCCGCATGTAAATAACGGTTAGTGTGAGTTGGCTTACGGTAGACGCTGTGCCCCATGGAGCCATCCGCTTTCCTCCTCACAAGAACATCCAAAAAAGGTAAGCATCCACCTGAGGAGTTGATCACATCCGTTGAGGCTGCCATCTACAATTTACCTCCAGATGAAGCTGAGGAAGTTAGACAAGAAAGTGTGAGGATATTAAGATCCTCGAAAGTACCCGCACCCAATTTAACTCGGGGTGAAAGAAAGGCATTGAAGGAACTAAGAAATAATGACACCATTTCTATTCTTCATGCTGACAAGGGAAATGCGACAGTGGTGATGGATACCGTTGAATATAAAAGTAAAATCTCGATTCTGTTATCTGATCCTGTCTACACACTGTGCACTCGTGATCCAACCACTCGTGTATCCAATGCCACTGCTAAGCTTGTTAAACTGTCATCTATTCCAAAAGAAGAGGGAAGATGTCTTATTCCGAGAGATGCTGTTCCTCCGAGATTGTATGGTCTTCCAAAAATCCATAAGCAAGACGTCCCTCTTCGACCAATTGTTAGCACAATAGGTTCTCCAACTTATGCTCTTGCGCAATATCTCAGCAAGTTGCTTCAGCCGCATTTGGGGCGCACACAGTCCTACATTAGGGATTCAACCCATTTCGTCGAAAAATTGTCAACCATCGCCGTTCAACCAAATGCTATTTTGGTGAGTTTTGATGTAGAGTCCTTGTTTACCAGAGTGCCGGTGGACTCGGTCATGTCACTCATCAAGGATTTGTTTCCTGAGGACATTGCCCGATTATTCCACCACTGCTTGTGTTCCAGTTATTTCTTGTGGGATGGTAAATATTACGAGCAGACTGATGGTGTGGCCATGGGAAGTCCACTCTCGCCTGTCGTGGCAAATTTTTTCATGAAACATTTTGAGGGGGAGGCTATATCATCGGCGTCTTTCAAACCTGTGATTTGGTGGAGGTATGTGGATGATACGTTCGTGGTGTGGGAGGAGGGTTCTGAGAAACTGAACCACTTTCTGAACCACCTAAATCAGCTGCATCCTTCAATCCACTTCACTATGGAGCTTGAGTCAGGTGGATGCTTACCTTTTTTGGATGTTCTTGTGAGGAGGAAAGCGGATGGCTCCATGGGGCACAGCGTCTACCGTAAGCCAACTCACACTAACCGTTATTTACATGCGGACTCCCACCACCACCCAGCACAAAAACAAGGAATTATAACAACTTGAGCCAAAAGAGCGGAACGTATTTGTGAGGCATCAACTCTTCAGGAAGAGTTACATGCCTTACAAACCATGTTTAAGGGTAATGGCTATAATGAATCCACTATATATAGGTCCCTACATCCCAGAAGGAGGGATAGACAACCTTCTCAGAGCTCCGACGTGAGAGGAACTGCTTACCTCCCTTATATTCACAACACCACTGACCGCGTTGCTAAGATTCTCCGCAAGCACAAGATAAAAACAGTTTTCGGCACTATGACGAAAATTGGTCAACGTTTAGCATTAAACAAAGATAAATTGTCTCCAATACTACAACCTGGGGTGTATGAAGTCCCTTGTACTTGCGGAAAAGTCTACATTGGACAAACAAAACGTTCCATTGCAACTCGCATCAAAGAGCATCAAAGGAACATCCGTCTAAACCAACCTGACAAATCAGCTATAGCTGAACATGCCCTGTCTTCAGGGCACGATGTATGTTTCAAGGATGCTCATGCGCTTGCCCTTGTTAAGCACAACTGGTCTAGAATTATAAGGGAGGCAGTTGAAATTCGTAAAAATCCCAATAATTTTAACAGAGACACTGGATATCAGCTAAGTGACACTTGGCTACCAGTTATTAAGGATCTAGGGAGATAGTTCCTCTCAGTCTCTCTGTTCTTCACATATTTAAAATTGTACATTTTCCCTCTAGGGCTCAGAGCCTGGATTTGATCTCCTTTGTTCGTCACTGGAGGAGTTTACATCTGTTTTTTCGCCGTTGACTGTATGACGTTAGGTATTGTTCAGATACACTTCCCTTTTGTTTATGTTTCCTTATATCCATCTAACCCCCCCCCCCCCCCCCTCCCCCCCCCCTCCTCATTCTGCGAGGAGTTTCTATATTTTCACACCGACCCCTTTACCTTCTGGTTACTTACTACTTTGTCCGCCGTTCCACCATGGTCCATACAGTAATTTCTGGCAGCTGCTCTCTGGTGACGAACAGAGGAATTTATCTATATTTTTTGTAATCTCATTGATATACTTTCTTTGGCCACATTGTTTATTTCCATTGAAAAAGGAGGCAAGGTTTCTCCGAAACGTATGGTTTAAATTAAAAATACACACGGCATTAGCCCAAAAGCATGAATTGTTTATATAATAATCCGGGCCGTGAAAGCCTTAATATGCAAATAAGAGTTCTTTTATTAATATTATTTGTACAGTGACATTTCTGAATGTTTGAATTGAGTACGTATTGTAATAAATAATAAAACAACTGGACACACTTTTTATTATTTGAACTTTAACTCTAACAAACACAATTTACAATCCATCTTTTGGTGTGATGGGGGTTATAGTTACTATATCTCCAACCATTAGGTGGTACGCGAGAGATTCTCATCTCTTAAAGTGGTACACACACAAAAAGGTTTTGGAAATACTGCCCTACACGATGATATGCGCATCGTAGGTCTTCGTCCTATAAATGCAGCAAACCACAACAAATGGAGAGCGAGGTGCTGAGTGGCGGACCCCAAAAAATAATTGGGAACAACGCCAGGAAGAAGAAAGTAGAAGGTTCACATGTATAGGCCTCGTGCGAATGAACTGTGCTGCGCTCTGTCGGCAAGCATGGCATTCCTCGTCGGGAGATCTGCGCTTGCTTGCTGTGTTGTTGCATGCAGTTTGCGTTGTCGTTAACTTCTATCTTCTGTAATATAATGTACGAAACTGATTGTGGTTCCACTAGTTCTAAAAGTAACAACAATTGTGTAATTTTACGTACAGGAACTCTCCTTCTGGAACTAAGTTTTTTAAGTTTCCCAATGACAAACAACATGTGATCAGAAGGAAAGCATGGATAGCATATTTGAAACGAGACACAAAGAATGGAAAACCATGGACACCTACAAACAATTCTCGTATTTGCAGCCGTCATTTTGTAAACGGAATGTCCTGACAGCCCTGGGTATGTACTGAGACCGTTAGTCGAGTCAACAACCACGATGACTTTCCTAACATCCCATAAGTCGAATAACATTACCGTGAGGATCAGGTGAACTTCCTAATAGGCTAAGCGGCACGAGACACTGTAGTCCACGGGTATCGTGGTACATGGTGACGATGGTCATAGACTGCCTAAGGAAAGGTTCACCTCAAAACTAGACTGAGAAATTAAACATCCAGACTTAAGTAAAACACCGTGAAAATTTATTAAAATTCACAAACCCCTAGCCTAGTTCGGAGGGTTATAATCGGCTAGTCCGCAAACTAATAAACAAAAGAAAATAAAGAGCAGGTCCCTACCTGAGAAGTTACTGAAAAAACCCTCGCGAAAGATCTATCTCACAATAATAAAGCAACAACAGCAACACTAGGAAAATGGTACGACGCAAGTCCCTAGTTCAAGTTACAAGATTAAGCTAATATCAGAATTTACATTTAACAGGGTAGCAAAACAAATCTAAGTTAGGATGATACCATTTCCACATTTACATTTAACCGTAATCATCTAGCTAAGTCCTAACAGTTAATAACAAAATTTACGGCGATGACGTCCGTAACAGAAAACAATTACAACAAATCTAAGTGTACAGCCATGAAAAACATTTAATTATTCTTAATAACTACGTGCTATCAGCACACAATAAGGTAACATGTAGGATTTACACACTTGTACATCATAAATAAGTAATGAAATAAACACAAATCTTTATTAAATTCCTGTCTACGCCTTGGTTTACTCTTTGTAAGCCATAGTCATCTAATGTGTGTAATTACGGTGACGAATGCGTAGTTGAGACCACGTCTGACATCGCATGGCCTGAGCTCCACAAGCTACGAACTCTAGGTTCGCGCATGCTTCAGGTCGCTACAAAAGTGTCAATTGTCCTAGTCATTTCCACACAAGTAAATATTACCTTCAACTGCACGGCTATGTCAACAGTTCCAAAATGCAACAGAACAAAGTTAGATAAAAAGAATTCATTAGTTAGCTTTTGTTTTACCAAAGTTATGCGTTTTATTATTAAGTTGTCGGTTTAGGTTTATCGTTGGTTTATGGCGAATAATACTGACAATAGCTCGGTCACGGAGTGTCTACACTGAGATCATTCTCCACCAAAAAGCCTCGACTTAACAGTCGGAATAAGATCAACGAGCAATAACAACTCGGACACACAATAACACGGGCTACCAGCGGCGCAAAGCTCGCATTCAATAACTCTTGGATAGGCCTGTCCACAACAGTTACCTTCCAATAACATCTAGTCAACGGGAACCCTCCCGGACAAGGTAATCACAAGTACCTTCATACAATAAATTCCTGCATTTAACAGGGTCGCCTGCAACTCACTATAGAAAACCTGACCTAATTGTACACGTCAAAACGGTACACGCAAGAAGTGCGCTCAACTAACAAAAAGCAATCTATAAAACATGTGATCTGAGACAGGGTTGAAAACTGGGTTACATAAGCTAAGTTGCAATGAAAGAAAGAGCGAATACAATTGCATTCTGTCTCTTGTCAAAGTCCTCTGTCTCACAAACAAATGAAGCGTGCTCTCAAGGGCACTGGATTACAAAACCAGTTTATGTCACCAGCAGGCTACCACATTCCTGCGTTCGGTCGACACAAAACACACATTATTCAAGGCCGGCGATTTAATCAAAATAAAACTATACATCTGGCCTGTTCATAAAAAACTTTACCATAGGTTATGAACCTCTAAAGAGTCCGTGTATAAAAACACGCAATAAATCTGAATAGAATAATATAATTTCGTCTTTCTACCAAAGACGTCTAAATGATAGTAATCTTACAATTACTGGAGCTCTTTGCTCTCAAAATACAATTCAGTAGTTGCTAGTACAACATCAAGTAAAAACGTGTCTTACATGACACAAGCAAAAATGATAATTGTGGCGCAAATTCCATACAAGGATCTGCTTAATGGTACGTTGGGAACCGAGTTCGATGCTAGGCAACGAAACATTCCTTCTAGTTGTTAGGTTCAAACTTGACCAAGAATAGCTTCTGAGCTTATTCAAAGTGAAAATATAATGCATTTACAAAACTGGCAATTACAGTCGATTGCCTAACTGATACGACTGTTCTAACGAAAGTCAGGGGTGTATCAAAACTGGCTGCAAAGAATGCAGTTAAAGAAATAACCATGACATCTGATTGTCATAACTAAAGTCAGCAAAGACTTGAAAAATCACCCCAAACAGGGTTGTACAAAATAGCCTCGAATGACTACGGTCACATCTAGCAAAAGATAGGCTTTGACGTTCTACGACGTTCATCAAGCTGCACCAGGGTTAACCAAAATGTCGGACCCAAGGGTGTCTCACTATACTGAAATAAATGACATTAAATTAAACTAGATACAATCCCTACCTAGAAAAATGGCTGACACAGAGTGTGGCTGATTCACAAACTACATTAAATCTAATATACCACCAGAACTAGAACAAGAGAAGGGATGGTCAAAAACTCACGACATGGAGAAGCTATCACTCAGCCCTCTATTCAATAGCCAGGGTTGTACAAATTCCTCTCTGGATCTCTGGAACGGTATTATCCTCATCAGGATTCCCATCTGGACTCCTCCAAAGACCACGGTTCGATTCGTCCCTGTCGTCAACTCCGTGAATATGCTGGATATGCCTGGAAATGGCATCTTGGATTCCTTCCTTCTCGTCTTCGGTTCTGCAAGCTTCACCATCATGCTAGTTCTCGTAGAAATATCACCCTCATACCAGGATGGTATTAGCCCATGATGACTGATTCAAGCATGGTGTGGAATAGTATGGTCACGTTGACGGTGAAATAAATTATGAAATTCATTCTTTCACTTTCCAAAAATATAATGTCCGTCGTGAATGTTGTAGGCTTTGATAGTAATTGATAACACAGCCTTAATTTCGTGGATGTGAACAGATACGTGAGCTAGCACTGCTCTATGATTCTGCACGTGCTAAATGACGCTACTTTTCTATCATGCAGCATCGGTAAAATGTACGTCGTTTTGGAAATAAAAACTTCACTCTGGCAATCCAAATATGTTACACTATCGTAATCACACTTATTTGAAGTAGTTGCAACACATTTACCTGTATATTTTCCACAAGGCATTTGGCCCTCCACAAACACGTGGGTACTAAAGTGTGGTGTTCCGGTAAAATTATATAATTCACTAATAATTGCCAATAATTATCTTCAATATGTTTCTGTGGCTCACTGTGCATAAATACCAGTATTTTACAATATGCCAGTGCACGATGGCACCTGATAACCAATTCAACGCTAACAAGCGGATATTCTTCTATGTCTTACAGGACAAATGCAATTACACGCCTCTACTGGGCGGATTCTCCAGACGTAGTGCAAGGCACTGGGTGTCTCAAGAAAGTAGGTCGTCAAACCGAAGTCGATGAGCGACTACTTACGTTCCTATTTGCGTATCTGCAAGGGTATTACCTTACCTTAAGCTAAAATAACATTCTCAAAAATGTTTTAATAATGCAGCATGACGAAATGGAATATTCTGAGTCTTGTGAAAGAATAAAATTAATTAATAAGATCTCAGATAAATAATTAGCAGTTTTCACCAAAGTCAAAAGTGCGATTCAACGCTACTTCAAAGAGTATCGCGTGAGCTCTCAGCTTCACATGGCTTCCTGGGTGTGTTCAAATGTACAACATCCCATCATAAATGTTCTGTCATAAAAAATATCACATGAACCATAGCTCAGCGGGTTCAGTACCTAGATTATTTCTAACACCAAATTCAAACAGTAAAGGTGAATTACAAGAGAACATAATTGCTGAGCGTTACAAAAGAAGAAAATTAAGGCATGGCATTGGCAAGACAGCGGAAACTTTCACAGGCATGAATGTCTGTTCAGTTACTGACGCAAGTACACAGGCAAATTTTGCATCCCTGACCAATAAGATAAACAGTTTGAATATTATGTTTTGCTCATTAGAAAATAATGATGTAGGTATCCAAACTAACCTCCCAATACCAGTTAACAATCAGACAATGACAGACAATTTATTGAAAATAGATGCAAATACCGGAACAGATTTCAGTGAATGGGGGACAATCATTTTCTGGATATGAAACAGTGAAGGAAAATGAACAACATCTCCTTGAAATAGCTGGCGTAAAATTTGCAGTGTTTCATATCCTTTTATCCCTGCTTCCGACTTTGCATCACAACTGCAAATTACGCAAAGAAAATATGTTACTTCTGTTTTTAATGAAGATGAAGCTTGCAATAAGTTTTGCTACCATTGGCGTCCTGTTCAGGTGTCATAGAACAACAGTTTCCGCAACGTTCAAGTTTATACTTCACCATTTGTACGTAAAAACAAAGGACTGGATATTCTGGCCCCATATGTCTAGTATTGGAAGTACAATGCCTCCTGCGTTTAAAAAGCATTTTGAAAAAAGCACCTGCATACTAGACTGTAGTGAAATACCGTGTGAAAGACCAGGAAGTGTTAGGAAAAGAATTATGATGTTTTCACATTATAAAAATTCGTTCACAGTGAAATTTCTTGTTGCAATAACGCCGTCAGGATTTATTTGTTTCCTATCAAAGTGTTATGGTGGGAGAGCAACAGATAGTTACATTACAGTTAATTCTGGTGTACTTGATTATATTCAGGCAGGCGATACTGTAATGTGTGACAAAGGATTTCCACAAATAAGGAAGTGTATTGAAAACAAAGATGCTATAATGGTGATGCCTCCTTTTGCATTTGACCCACAATTAACAGTGGAAGAAGTGGATACTACTTACAACATAGCATCTGTTCGCATTCATGTAGAAAGGGCTATAAAAAGAATGAAACTATACAAAATATTGAGTAGCAAAGTTACAGTTGATTTATTACCACATATTGATAAAATTGTACACATTGCCGGAGTTCTAGCAAATTTTAGTCCTCCACTAATTGAGATGAATGATTAATTTTAATGACATTCACATTGTACTGAAATTATTATTATTAGAATTAATAATATATTACATTGTTAAGAACTAGTTTGTTATTAGTTTTTTACTATTTTTTTTAAACTAATTTTAATTACAATTTTGGTGTTTTAGTAAGGGCCAGGCATGTTACATGACTGGTAAAAATTAAGAATCCTTCAATATTCAGTATCCCTGTTGCAAATTTAAGGCTGAATTCTGTAAGATACCCATGCTAATGTGCAGTCCCACACACCAATGGCAGATAATTTAGGAAATAAAACTTTTCTAAGGCGGGAATGATAGCAGAAAGGAACTTTTCATTTCTACGAATGTTTACGTTGACACTTCCCTTTGGTGAGTAAATAAATAAATCACAGGAAGTTATATTTAATATGTACATGGAGACCTGTACCTTCGTGTAATATACATGCGTTTCCTTAATCCCGACTCCTCCTTGATCAGCTACGTACAGATAAGGCACACCACATTCGCCGTCTTGTATAATTGCTCTGTCTCTGCACGAGAAAGGACATTTGACTTCCAATAATGTGTATCCACATGAAGAAGGTACAATCCCGTCTGGACTGCAGCATAACCACGGTTGTTCCTTTTTAATACACAGTCCTAGGTGGCGCACGGACGAATTATTATTAAACATGGAATATTGCCGAATAGCCACATGTTCATTCTCTCTTCCATACCTCACAGCTGAGGTGTTCAGTACTCTATCAACGAGAAGAGATCTTGCAAGTTGGTCATAATCAGCTGATTTCCATGTCATAATCCTGTGTGCCTGCTGACTTGCAGAAATGCGCAACTTTCTTTCCTGGAACCATGTGGGGCATTTTGACTGAAGTCTTGTCTCAACAGCGATCTCGTGTCACTGTATTGTTGTTACTTTCACATGATTGTTGTAGAATATTCGTACATTTGCAGGCAACATGTTGAGGTAATTTACCGGAATTAGAGTTAACTTGTTATTTAATATTTCCGAACTACGTAACACCTGTATACATCACGAATGTTTTGGCTCTCTAGCTCAGAAAGAAATTGAAATGAAGCTTCATTTTCACTAAGATCAGCTGCCTTATCTACTAAACTGTATGTAATGGATTTGCAGATTACGTAGTTTTCACTTTCACATTCAACTTTTAAAATCTTGGAGAAGGCACAATCTACATGTCTTACTAAGTCATACATTTCGCTTCTGCTTTGAATCTCCCTTGCAGCTAGTTCAGTGGTGCTACGGCGTGCTTCATTCTCGAATAAGTTCCCTATCTTTTCACCTTTCGCATATAACTGTTCTCGAGCACGCATTGGCTTTTCCCATTCTTGCAAGCGCGTAGTTTTGGAAGTGTCTCTCTCACTATTTACAAATAAACACAAGGCAGCAATGTGTTTGCACCTTTCTGACAAGCCTGCCTTACATTGACAGTTCCCAGATACCAGACATCTGTCCGAGTCTACCTGAACATAAATTGTAAACAGAAAATGCGTTAATAGTTAATATCCTTTATAGAGTAGGCTATTGTGTTTTGAAAGGAGATTAAGGTCTAATTTCATGAGAATTACATGGTGATCATATTTCATATTATTACTTATAAACTTACAACGCAGTTACAATGTATTAATAAATGGTAGTATGCAACAAAACTTACTTTTATCTTCACCACATACGGTGATTTATTAATGTTTGTCTCCGGTAAACACAGGCCAGATATTTGTCCCGATCTTTCTTCTACGTGAAAAATATGGTGACTGTCATTCAACTGCTGTCCTTTCCTTACGGTAGAATCCCTGAAATAAGCCGGGTCCCATTTCACAACCTCAAACCCCACGCAGATAACTGTAGTTATTTTGCCTGTTGAACACATATCCGCTTACTCGTATTAATGGAAATGCTGCTCAGACTAACGATTGCCTACTACGTGCGTTCGCTACTCTCCCGACTAGCTTCGCCTTTCCTCGCCGCTAGGGGCGCCACAAGTACCAAACGAATTCATTCGCACGAGGCCTAAACAAAAAGATCCGTTTCTCTGCTCGTTTCTTTGTTTTTACATGTCTTTCAAAGTGCATTGTCGCGACTTCTTTACAAGAGAACATTGTATGATCTCCTTTGCATCCTGCATTGACTCCAGGAGTTCTGGAACATTTCTGGAAACCTCAAGATCACTCACAACAGATAGTGCTTCTCCAAGAGTGGGTATTTTTAGCTCCCTTTCGTTACCTTCATCGTCATCGTCGTCCATTTCTTACATGAATATGCACCTGCTGTTTTCGGCAGCAATATCAGCTGCACTTGGAATGTCTTCAGTCGTGGTAAGTTCATTATCAAAATTGTCACTGAATTACAGTACGTAAATAAATGCTGTACACAGTAAAAAGTACACCTTGCACGATCACTCAAGTTGACTGTTTTCTTCTACTTTCATTTGTCAGAAGGAAACGGTGTGTATTACAAGAGTGTTGGAGGAAGTAACGGTACATTCCATTCGCTTACAGATGTTGTGAAATGCAGCATACCTGCTGCGTCCTTGAGGAAATATTAAAGTAATTGTTGCCTAGAACGTTGGTGCAAGTACAGTCATGCTCAACATTTAGAACAGTATATAGCTTTGTACAGTATTATGGATAAGATAATCCGTCTTAGTCAGGTTGTTTACGCCTACAGTTCCGGAATTTCTTTCCGTTTCCACGTTATGCAGTTTTCCGGTTTACAGTGTCATTTTACTTAGGAAATTCCTCCGTTCCGAATTTTGTTTTCCGTTTGTCCCGGTTTCCGGTATATAGAAATGGACGTCCTTACAACTTAAATTAAGAAATCTCAAATAATCAAATCCAAAAAGCAAAAATGGAAGTATTGAACAGAGTCAACGTCCTTTTACTTCAAAAAAAAAAAAAAAAAAAACGTCAAATGTCTCTTAGTAGACTATATAGACATAGTTCATCGAACATTATTTGTGTATTTTACAGAACGGAAAGTTCATAGGCGAAATGAAGAAAAGCCTAGTTGCACTTTCAGGGAAACTCCAAACACAATCACTCTTCTCTGAAGTCTTAACTCAACATGACTCGACAGTTTACTGCTGGCTGTATCTTGAGTAATAGGCTCACCCGCTAGCTAGGCTGTAACTGGGTTGATAGGCTCGGCCCTAGCTAGCTCGTAAACTGTCGCCTCAGTAATTGAATGGAGATTGTTGGAAGAAATGAAAACGTAAAAACACTTAAAGTGGGCGATGTATTGAAGATAGACATATGCTCCCGCGGACTTTCTTTGTTGAACATTTCATGCTGAACAATTCGTACACTCATAGTATATTGATATTTTAACGGTTTTCCCAGCATAAGCTTAAAAAGCGCACGGACGCCAGGTTTTTATTTCGAGGTTTTCACTAAAATTGTTACTGCTTGGCTTTCTTTGATCACAAATAAATTATTTTCTGCAGGAACCTTCCTCGAGATATCCTTTACAGAATGGTGAAAACCGCATCAAAATCCATCCAGTGGTTCTCGAGATTACCCGTGACATCCAAGAATCAGGGACTTTGTTTCATACTATTTAGAGATTCTGTTCACATACATCTAATGTAGTATTAGTCTGAAGAAGGCCCCATCGAAGTGCCGAAAACATGTTTCTATAAAGAACTTAAAAGGTTCATTCTCGATCGCTCCTAAGTTACATCACATTTCTTGTGATAACCTTCCACCACCAACGAAATAAATTAGAAATTTGATTATAGTACATCTTTTTAAAATGTGTTATAATTATTGAGTCGATGTAGTAAAAGGCTTCATTTTCATTGTATAGATTAATAATATTCATGATGACTTCTTACTCCATCATGTTACATAATGAGTGTGCTTGACTATTGTAAATAAAGTCGAGCGTGCCCTTGATTATTCCATTTGATCTCTGTCTTCCTACGAGTCCTTAATTAACAGATTGCGTTTTAATTGGTTCTCTCACGACTCCCGGGTAATGAAGACGGCAAAAGAGCGAGTCACTTTCAATTTAATTAATTCGATACTGATAATTATTTCAAAAGACACTTTGCACTTATGACCTACATTTTGGCACGTGGCACTTAACTTTTCGATTTTCAGCTACGGAACTTCAGCTGAGGTAGATTTCACGATAAAATCTACCTATTACAATGAGTAGCATGTCGTGACTTCCGGAACATTTCAACATATCTTCGCGTTTCACAACCCCCAGACCCCAAAACTACCGTCAGTTATAAAGATTATAAATAACTAGCGGACTCGGCTGACGTAGTCCTGCCCGACTATATACAGCAGGTTCAGCGAACATATTTGAATAATTTTCGATGAACTACAATAGTCTATATAGTCTACTAAGAGACATTTGACATTGAATTTTAAAGAAAAAGAATTGAAATCATTTCAATTGCGACCATCATCATTTTGAACAGCTTGCCACAGTGGGTGAGTGGTTATCGTGTCGGATTACTAACCCCAAGCTTGCAGGTTCGCTCCTGGCCGTGGTAAGTGACCAAAAAAAATGAAAGGCGGAAAAAATCATAATACGCATGTCATACGATGTTCGCAAGTTAAATAACCCATTTGAATTCAGTAGGCCGTGTTCATAATGCAAAATTAATCGCGGGATTTTCCGCCAACACCAAGTTCTTCATTTCTCTACCAGAAAGCGCTATATTGTCAAGGAGCTTAGATATCTAAACTTCTTGACAGTTATAGTGCTGGAATAACAGAATTCGACATGCAAGCTGCCCTCTGGGCGTCAAATAACAAAGCTTGCACCCAGCACCCGAGGCCATTCGATATTATTATTATTATTATTATTATCATTTTGAACTATTTTTGTTTCTCCAAATTATAACATTTGGAAGCAAGAATTGAATTTACGTACGAATTTTACGCAAAAACAATTTCGATTGAGGTGTGTCTCCAGCCAATAGTGTTTCCAATGGCTCTGCCACCGGGGAATTACCCCATTTGCAAATAAAGTAAATGAATTAATAAATGAATGAAATATTCATTCCTAAAATGATGCACACCATTACAGTAGACCGTCAATAATCCGAACGCTAAATTCCGAAACGTCAAAAATCCGAATGCCCGCTTTAAACATTTGAACTGTATTTTGCACGGCGCTCAAGATAGCAGTAATAGCGAAGAAGACACAGCAGGTAGAGTCGAGAAGGCTGTGACTAGACAATGTTCACGAGGTTCGTGCTGCCGTAATTACATCTCATTGAGAGAGGTTTTTGGATATCACATTGGAGTGCGAATCGTATATCAAAGTATTCTAGATACCTACAACACTTTTGTAAGTATTATTCCTAATACTTGTATTATTTGTGATCCTCACCGTACGTGAAGTGGAAAATACACAACCTAAAGCTCTGTTCTGATCAACCCAACATGGCCGCCACCTCTGTTGATAGAGGTCGGCGTATCTTAACGAACACAACGAATGATAAAACTTCTGACGTATCAACCCACCAAGTACCAAACCAACCAATGAATTATTATAATACTGTAAATAACCCTGATTTTAACAACAGTACATCTGGCTCCCAAATGACAACTACAATAACTATCGGTACCAAAGAAACAAATCCAAGGTTAAGCTATTCAGCTATAGCTCAATCTCTCCTCTCCAAAGAACAAGCTATCGTAATTGAATCCCAAGATGGAATCAGTATCAAAGATTATGTGCTAGCTGTAGGAAAACTCACTAGCCCTAGCAAAATTCGTTTTGTTTCACGAATATCGAATGGACGAATATGCATTTTTCTTTCTAGCAAGAATGTTGTTCAAGAGTTAATATTAGCAAACCCCAAGATCTTAATAAACAATGTATCTTTGGAAATACGACCACTCTTAACAAAAAACAAGCGTATTATATTATCAAACGTTTGTCCTGTAATACCCAACTATGTAATTGAAGAGGAATTGTTAAACATTGGTGTGAAAATCATGTCTAAAATTACCCCTATCAGAGCAGGCTTATCCATCCCAGGTTTCTCTCATATTTTGAGCTTTCGAGGACAAATTTACATGCAAAATGAAGACTTCGATAAACTCCCTGCATCTCTCCAAATTGAATACGATGGCACTAACTACTGGATTTACCTATCATCTGTCTCACCCACCTGCTTTATTTGTAAAACTGAGGGACATGTGGCCAAAGACTGTCCTACTAACAACTCAGTTCCACCAACCTCTCAGCACGACATTCATGAAATTGACAAACTTAACCTCTCCAATTTTCCTAAACTACAAGAGAAACCACAAACAACAGAGATAAACCCCAAAAATGCAACCAGTACTTCCGACCTTCCTCCAACAAATTCACATGATGAAACTTCATCAGCTATCCTAAACTTAACTCAAAACCAAGATTGTAATGGTATTTCTCTCTCCGAAATTCCAACAGAAAGAACAGTGCCTGGACATAGTGAAACATGTCCTGCCTCAACAACTGGACATTTCCCTGGATTTAAAAGACCAATGTCACTCGCCAGCAGTGAAAGAACTGACCAAAATATTTCTAAGAGCAACGGACCCAAAATCGACTCTTCTGAACAAATTGAGAATCACAAGGTAAATCACACGTCTAAGAAACCCATGAAAGAACCACAAAAACCAACAATCAGCGATATGCTCCTTCCTGTGAAACAGTTTTTGGAAGCTGACCCATCCCTAGCTCCTCTCAGTTACACACAACTCCAATCTTTTCTCGAAAATCCCCAAGGTGTCAAGGACGTGGTGGCAATTGCTTTCAATTACACCCAAGATATAGAAGGACTCGCTAAAGCCCTACAGAAACTATACCCCTACTAGACCGATACAAGCATTAAAAACAAGCTCTCGGATAGTGAAGAAATTACTGAAGTTCGTCAACCTAAGCGAAGACCAAATGGATAACAATGTTTCTCTAGACTACTCTAGCGATGACTAATCTCTCCCTCTATAATAATGGAAATGGATCTTCTGCTATTCCTTATCATACTTATGGCAACAACACTACTCCAATGGAATATCAACAGCTATCGATCCCAGTTAGAATTCCTACAACTCCTAATAAATAAACACCAACCACCCATTACCTGTCTCCAAGAGACCAACTTTCGGAACGATTTTGCTGCTAATCTAAGACTTTACAATGTGTATCATAAAAATAGAACTAATGCAAGTCATGCAAGTGGAGGAGTAGCTACCAATGTCAAAAACAATATATACCGGTACCTTAAAGAAATTTCTTTAAACTCCAATTTGGAAGCTGTAGCCGTCTCATTGCATCTACCTCCCTCTCTGTGTATCTGCAATATTTATATACCAAACAGTTATCTATTTCACGGAGATGATCTACGAAATCTTATCCGTCAGCTACCTAAACAATTCATTCTAGTAGGCGACTTCAACAGCCATAACACGTTATGGGGCAGTCATCACTCCGATGCAAGAGGGAAGGAGATAGAAAAGATACTAGATGAATTTGACCTAATTCTAATGAATTCAACTGCTCCAACTCGTTTCGATATTGCTCATGGATCCTATAGTAGCATAGACCTAACTATCTGCACTCCGGAGATAGCAACTGGTTTTGACTGGTCTGTCTATTCGACGCTCCAAGGAAATAGTGACCACTTCCCCATACTGATCAATAACGACAACGCTCCAATCAACGCCCCGATACCCCAAACCCTTAAATGGAACTTAAATAAAGCAAATTGGACGCAGTTCAATCATATAGTCAACAACCATTTAATTGGCCTAACCCATCCACATGACTTCTCTTCCAAACACATCAATGATATTGTTCAAGATTTTACAGAAGCGATAGTTAAATCTGCAAACCTTAGTGTTCCGAAAATAAAGATAAACCCGTGTAAGAAGACAGTACCTTGGTGGAACGACGCATGTAAGGAAGCTCTAAAGAATAAAAACCATGCTTTCTATGTCTTTAAGAGAAAACCAACTCCTGAAAATAAAACCCAATTTCAGAAATGTAGAGCAATCGCCCGAAAAGAAATTAAAGATAGCAAAAACAACTCGTGGCTGACATTTGTTTCCTCACTAAATTCTCAAACCCCACAAAAAGAAGTATGGACTAAACTCAAACGTGTAAATGGTAAATATAACCAGTTCCACATTACTTCTCTCAGAAACCCGAATGATGGATCCTTCATAACCAACCCTCAAAACATTGCTGATAAATTAGCTGACACATTCTCCGAGATTTCTAGTGACCACAATTATGACCAAAATGTTCTCCATATAAAGAAAAACAGCGAACCTCTTGATCTAAAAAGAACCTTCTCCGACTCCAATTCTAATTTAAATGAACCTTTTCAATTACAGGACATGATTATTGAACTTGACAAATGTGGCAAATCCAGCCCTGGCCCAGATAGGTCCCTTATGAGTTCCTAAGACAGCTCCCAATAAACGCATTAAATTATCTTCTGGCTATTTTCAACTACATATGGACCTCTCAGACGTTCCCTGATCAATGGCGCAGAGCCATTTTTGTTCCAATACTCAAGCCAGGGAAGGATAACTCAATTGCAGAAAATTACCGTCCAATCGCTTTAACAAGTGCAATATGCAAATTAATGGAGAAAATTGTTAATAGGAGATTACAATGGTATCTAGTACATATAAACTTTTTTAGTGATGTACAAAGTGGATTTCGTAAAGGACGTTCAACTGTCGATACTCTTATAAGTTTGGAATCTGAAATTCGGGAGGCTTTCCTAAACAACCATCACCTCATAGCAGTTAGTCTAGATATTGAAAAGGCATATGACATGGTGTTCAAAGACCATGTACTTAAATCATTGATGGAATATAACATTTCAGGAAATATGCTCAATTTCATCTACAACTTCCTCAAAGATCGTAGAATTCAAGTTAAGACAAATGGCATTTTGTCACAGGAAGTTACAATCGACAATGGAGTCCCTCAAGGATCAGTTATCAGTGTTACTTTATTCCTGGTCGCAATAAACGGAATTGTATCCAATATCCACTTGCCAGTAAAGACTTGTCTTTTTGCCGATGATTTGACCATATTTTGTGCTGGAAGAAATAGTTCAACTACTCAACAACTACTTCAACAATCACTTTAAAATATTCAACAATGGGCCAAGATTACTGGATTCAAGTTCTCCAAAACAAAGTCCAAATGCATAGTATTCTCTAAAAACAAACACTCTGTACCAGATCCCGAGCTCAACATAAACAAACATAAAATTGAGACAGTATCAAATCTTAAAATCCTGGGAATTCTGTTTGATAGTAAATTAAGTTGGATTCCATACCTGAAAAATCTCAAGGATGAGTGTCTACGACGGATTAATTTAATGAAGATTCTCGCAGCAAAAAACTGGGGAGCAGACTATCAAGTGCTCATGAATACTTATAGATCAACTATTAGAGCCAAATTAGATTATGGCAGTATAGTATACAACTCTGCAGCAGCGTCTTCCCTCAAGATCCTTGATTGTATCCAGTCAGATGCTCTTCGAATTGCTCTGGGAACTCTCCGCACCAGTCCAGTAACCAGTATGCAAATAGAAGCCAATGAACCACCTCTTGCAATTAGACGTCAACAGCTGAGTTTATCATATGCACTCAAAGTATCAACTATGACTAAATCACGCATTAAGTTGTATGTTTTCCCTACTAACAGCCACACAAGAACAAACACTGAATCAAGACGACAACCTTCGCCCTTCAATGTCAGAATATCCAAGTTCCTTGAAGAATTAAACCTAAATATTCCTCCCATACTACTCTCAGACCATTCTCTTGATATCCCACCATGGAAAATTACCTTACCAACAGTCAACTTCGAACTGAACAACTTGGTTAAAAACCAAACTGACAGATCACAGTACCATCGATTATTTCTTGAAATCTCCAATAGATACCCAATGAACAGTGCTATTTATACTGATGGTTCGAAATATGATGAAAGAAACGGTTGTGGGATAATTTATCCTGACCATAACATGCTTTTTCGACTTCCTGAATCTTTTACTGTCTTTTCTAATGAACTCTTTGCTCTTAAACAGGCCATGAAATACATTTTGAATACAGCCAGCTGCAACAACTCATTTATTATTTACTACGATTCACGAAGTGCATTAAACGCAATAGAGAATCTATCTTCGACAAACGTCCTTGTACAAGAAATTCAACTGATATTCCATAAAGTGGTGAAGCAAGGTAATCAAGTCATATTTGTGTGGGTACCCTCTCACAGAGGCATTCATGGCAATGAATCTGCCGATCAAGCAGCTAAAGAAGCCACACTTGTACCTTTATGTGATCCTACAATAGCTACACCTCATGCTGACATCATTTCCTACGTCAAAAGAAAAGTATTCCAACAGTGGAAGAATCATTGGCTTAGAACTCCTACCAGTAAACTCCATGAAATAACATCAGGAACCACAGAGCAATATCTCCATCATAAACTTTCCAGGCAAGATCAAGTTCTAATATCACGAATAAGAATAGGTCATACCAACATCACCCACAGCTATCTCCTCGAGAAGAAACAACCCCCTATCTGCTCAACATGTAACTGCGCACTGACTGTGCAGCACATAATCTCAGACTGTGCTCTCTACAACCACTGACGCCAGCACAACAGCATTCCCAAGAAGATATATGAGGCCTTCTCATCTCTTTCACAGCTCAAAAAACGCATCAAGTTCTTCAAAGACTCGGAACTTTATTTCAAAATCTAATTGATCAACTCATAGTAGTGGAGCTTATTTTTATTTCTAGTGTTCATTTTATGATTTTATAGTGTATTCAATTTAATGTATGTATTGTATAATGTAAATCCACAGTGAAAGTCGTGATAAGACTTTCTAAGTTAAAGTGACTATACATTAATCTAATTTAAAAAAAAGACGCAGCAGACGGCGCCATACCTTTATATTCTGAAGCTTTTACGTCTTTAGAGATAGTGATGTCTTGGTACGAAGAAGCGCAGCCCGACTGCAGTCAAGCTCAGCGCCTGCTACTTAAGCGAATGAAGGATTTGGGTGGCAGAAAATGAGAAACTCACACAACTCAAAGTTAGCAAGTTTTCAAATAAAATATTTTAGTAATTTCGTAAAGTTGTGTTTATTATTATGTGTATACATACGTACAGTACATACATATGTAAATTTGTAAATACGTAGTTAATTGTTTTTGTAAAATTAGTGCATTTTTCTGGATTTAAAGATACAAATAAATCTAAGTACAATATGTATGTACATTTATGTAAGTACATAAAGTGTTCATTTTAATTATCTTAACATTTTTAGTGTAACTAGAAATTTCTAGGTTATGTTCGAAAATCCGAACAAATCGGATTTCCGCCCCCCCCCCCCCCCCCCCCTCCCGTTCCCAAGTAGTTCGCGTTTTCGACGCTCTACAGTATTTAAACACCATGTATATAATTGCCCCTTGAAAGAAGAGAGCTACGTAATGAGGTATTTAAGCTCCAAGAGCAACAATAAATTCAAACTCCTGTAACGCAAAGCCTCCGTGGCTTAGGCGGCAGCACGCCGGCCTCTCACCACTGGGTCCGTGGTTCAAATCCCGGTCACTCCATGTGAGATTTGTGCTGGACAAAGCGGAGGCAGACAGGTTTTTCTCCGGATACTCCGGTTTTCCCTGTCACAAATTTCATTCCAGCAACACTCTCCACTGTCATTTCATTTCATCTGTCATTCATTTAATCATTGCCCCAAGGGAGTGCGACAGGCTTCGGCAGCCGGCACAGTTCATATCCTCGCCGCTAGATGGGGGCTTCATTCATACCATTTCCTGACCCGGTCGGTCGACTGGAAACAGGCTGTGGATTTCCATTTTCACAGTAGTAACGCGCACGCTCTGTGGCCGTGCCGTACCGTCGCGTTGCGTCGCGTCAGCTGCAGATGAGGAGTGCTAATTGCTTCTTAAAGACACGTCTTATCGCAACAGCGAGCACTAAATTGCTGTTTTATTGAAACAGTAATTTACAAGGTAGCGCTCGCTGCCTTGATTGAAATCCTTGTTCTGCACTTTTCCTCTTAACTCTGTTACTGCAGTTACAAGAAATCTGAAGCAAATTGAAAATATGAACTGTATTGAGAAGTGGAGTTCCAATTACAAGAAGCCAACTCGTTACCTGCAAGGCACAGGATGGATCAAAAGTAGCATACGCAGGATTTCTTTCTGGGATGGGCTTCATTCATAGTTGTGTACATTATCAACAAGTAGTACAGTACTTATCAAAAGTTTAAGACCACTAGCCTACTTCATATAATTATTTCCTAATATTATAATTTTATCGGAAACCTTTTCATAGTTAATTTCTTAATAATGTAGTCTATGAGGCGTCTGTAGAGATAGTGAACATTCGGATATGTCTTTCTGTTTACCAGTTATGGAATTTTATTTACAGTACAGATATTGAAAATTTCCAAGTCATTAAATCTGGAATAATCTGTGTACCTTAAACGGGCTCGTGTATTTTAGTATCGATTTTTTTCTCTATTGTTAGAGGTTTAGGATCATAACGACATCAAAAAATTCATTCCCAAAAATGTCCTTATCGTTTTATAATTTATTTTTTATTTTTTATAAAACCGAAATAAACGAGTAACTTGTACTACGCGTTTAGACGTGCAAAGCGAGAAAGCTGTTCGAGCAAGCTACACGGGACTAACACTGGATGATAGTTCATGTTTTCCTCAACAGATGGCATACACGTAGCCCGGCAGATGGGGTAATTTATGTGAATGTGAAGCCTTTATCTCGAGACAGTTGCCAAGAGCTAATGGTTAGTGTTACATGAACTGTGAATGGGAAAAAACGTTGTGTCAGAAGGATTGAAATGGCAAATAATTGATATGGGAAAATTCGGAAAGTCTGTGATGATTTGGGGGTGCATATCCGCTGCATGAACTGGGATTTTAAGATGTCTTCACAAGATGGATTCACAACGTTACATTGAAACTATGGTAGAAAACATGCTGCCATCCGCCCACAAGCTTCACATTGGGCATTTTGCTTACCAGCAGGATAACGCTCCTTGCCATAAATCTGCTTCAACAATGGAGAGGTTTGACACAACCAATATCGCATTGTTGGATTGGCCCCCTAGAAGTCGGGATTTGAATCCGATCGAAAACTTGTGGAACATCATAGGCCAGCGCGTAGCTGCTCGCAAACCCTAAAATGTCCACGATTTGCGCGAGAAGATTTCGAAAGTGTGGAATGACATTACTACCCGGGACTCTCCAAAATTAATCAAGAGGATGCGGAAAAGTGTAAAAATGTGCCTGAAACATAAAGGACGTCCTATTGAGTACTAAGACACAATCCGTGTGTGAAATTAGTAATATTTTATTTGGATTAACATGACTTCAAATTGCTCTTTTCTTTTTCTTTCCTTTTTACTTTTTTTTGTTAAGTACCCAGAACACTTAAAGATGTGTAATAAATGGTCATTAATATTACCTTGCACCGTAATATGTACAATAAATGTACTTTAGCATGTGCAATGGAGTGAAAATTCGATTTTGTGTGCAACGTGATTTCGAAATGTTTAGCTCCTTTACATCGTTTTGGAAAAAGTTAATAAATGAGCCCTTAAGTTTAATAATTTTACAAAGACAGCACGGTATTATGTAGAAGGGTAAATCATAATGTGATGAAAGTGTTTTTATAAACAAAATACCCATTAATTTTGTTCTGAATAAAAATAAATATATCAACAACAGGGTGGTCTTAAACTTTTGTTAAGTACTGTACCGTGAGGAACTAAATAGCCTATTGTCATATTATCCTTCTTATGTTAATTGCCTCTATCAACATACAAAATTTCAGTATGATTGCTGTAATAGATTCGAAGATATTGAGAAGCATCTAAATATTTCGAATGGTCACCATGTTGGATTTTTATATGTAGGCCATAGAGTTATGTACTATTAGATGGGGATTATTGCATAGGTTCATATTCAAACGTTGACTTTGATCGCATGATTAGGACACAAGAAATAAAATAAAATGTCTTCAAATTTCGCACAGCCACCATCTTGAGGTTATGTAAGCAATTGAACTAAATTAGATGCCATTGCATTACAATGTGTATTAACATTTGCTGTACCATGTTTCACTGTGCTCGGATGGTTAAATCGCGAGAAAAGTCTATTTAAATGTTTCAACTTCACTTGGCCGCCATGTTCGTTTTGTACTTAACAGGTTTATAAAAGTGTCACATAGGTGAACTTCTAGTAGTGCCCTTTATCACCGTACACAATTTCAGGGTGATATCACTAATAGTTTCGGAGATATATAATGCCGGATAAATATTGCGCACAGTCGCCATGTTGGATTGGTGAGACGTAATGAAATTTGAAGGGCACGGTAGGGGTCGGACGAAATAGTATTATGATCTTACCGAGTTTCATTGAAATCGCTCCAGCCGTTTAGATTTTATTACGGGGACACACACACACACAGACACACATACGCGCACACACGCACACGGACAAAAGGTGATCTCATAAGCCTTTTATCAATTCAAATGAACTTGTCGACTTCGTCGTTATGGTTGGGGTCATCGTTATGCATTACGGACACGGACACGGACACGGTGACGGACGTGACGTCATGCAGCCGCGCGGGAAGTGACGTCATGCAGCTGCGCGGGAACGTGACGTCATGCTCACGCGGGGAGCGAGAACCAGACGCTAATGATTATTGGAGTCTGTTGAAAGAGGCCTGGCGTCGAGCGACCTTCTAAAAATCAGAAACTCACTCTACAAATCTGTAAATCAGTATTCTTCCCTTATTTCAGATACACTATTCATTAAACAAACATATATGGCATAGTCATGACCCCTTCATGGAGTAGGCTATTGTCTAAATCTGGACACTCATACTACATCCTTACACTAATTCAAATTTACGGCCAAATGATCCTTCTGACAGGGAGGCAAAGGTTTCCGCCGGCTTGCCTGGGATGATGGGCCACAAAACCGCTATCAAAAAGTACACAATTTACGCTTTATTCAACCAAACACATCTCTAATACAAGTACAAGAAACACATTTCTTCCCGTGACCCTTAAAGAGGTGCCCGCGCGGGAAGCTTAAGTTAATGGGTAATGCAGTCTGTTGAAAGAGTCCTAAGCCCTCCTGAGCCTTTCTAACATGTGTAGCATTTGTAGCATGCGTCATTTGAAATGATACAACGTCTAGTCTTTCAGACTGACTGTGAATTTTATATATATATGAAAATAGGCTAAAATGATATTTCGATTATTCTACCCCTTCGGTCTGGGAACTTAATGTTGTAAACATGGCTTGAGAATTAAGATTTTAGGATAACAAAGGAGAAAAGATATAATAAAGTTTCGACAAAGGATGTGGTCCAACAGTTGTCCATTACTTGTTAGTCAAAACGGAAGTCGGTATTTTGATTTTGATTTGACCATGTCAGGTATCCCTGTGAATCCCCAATTCTGAAAGTTTCCAGACGCAATTCCTTATGGGAAAAGGTGTTAGTCGACAAGGGAGAAAACATTACTAACGTAAGTAGGGTAACAAAAGATGCCAGCAGTTGGTCAATAAAATGATTTTGAATCAAAAATTGTGAGTGATTTAAATTTAAATTCATTATTTGATTCTAATAATTTTCACACCTCTGTAAAATGTAAAGTGAGAAATTTAAAAATAAACTTACCGGTACTAATGGTATATTGGCTTTCACGGCCAGTGAATTAAAACTCAGCAATTCTTCTAGGTTTGTGCGTGTCTTGTGTGTGGTTTCGCCTAGGACACCAAGCTGGCTCATCGGCGGGCTCTTGGTATCCCCGCCCGGACCCCCACTGGAGTAGCGAAGTGCGTGCCACCTCCCTTTATATTAGGTGCAACTGCACCACTTGACTGCGAGAACTAAAAGCCCAAGCAGCCTCAACCTCCCTATGAAGGCTTCCAAAAAGATGGTATATTGGCTTTCACGGCCGGTGAATTAAAACTCAGCAATTCTTCTAGGTTTGTGCGTGTCTTGTGTGCGGTTTCGCCTAGGACACCAAGCTGGCTCATCGGCGGGCTCTTGGTATCCCCGCCCGGACCCCCACTGGAGTAGCGAACTGCGTGCCACCTCCCTTTATATTAGGTGCAACTGCACCACTTGACTGCGAGAACTAAAAGCCCAAGCAGCCTCAACCTCCATATGAAGGCTTCCAAAAAGATGGTATATTGGCTTTCACGGCCGGTGAATTAAAACTCAGCAATTCTTCTAGGTTTGTGCCGTGTCTTGTGTGCGGTTTCGCCTTGGACACCAAGCTGGCTCATCGGCGGGCTCTTGGTATCCCCGCCCGGAACCCCACTGGAGTAGCGAACTGCGCGCCACCTCCCTTTATATAAGGTGCAACTGCACCACTTGACTGCGAGAACTAAAAGCTCAAGCAGCCTCAACCTCCCTATGAAGGCTTCCAAAAAGATGGTATATTGGCTTTCACGGCCAGTGAACTAAAACTCAGCAATTCTTCTAGGTTTGTGCGTGTCTTGTGTGCGGTTTCACCTAAGACACCAAGCTGGCTCATCGGCGGGCTCTTGGTATCCCCGCTCGGACCCCCACTGGAGTAGCGAACTGCGCGCCACCTCCCTTTATATAAGGTGCAACTGCACCACTTGACTGCGAGAACTAAAAGCTCAAGCAGCCTTAACCTCCCTATGAAGGCTTCCAAAAAGATGGTATATTGGCTTTCACGGCCGGTGAATTAAAACTCAGCAATTCTTCTAGGTTTGTGCGTGTCTTGTGTGCGGTTTCGCCTAGGACACCAAGCTGGCTCATCGGCGGGCTCTTGGTATCCCCGCCCGGACCCCCACTGGAGTAGCGAACTGCGCGCCACCTCCCTTTATATAAGGTGCAACTGCACCACTTGACTGCGAGAACTAAAAGCTCAAGCAGCCTCAACCTCCCTATGAAGGCTTCCAAAAAGATGGTATATTGGCTTTCACGGCCAGTGAATTAAAACTCAGCAATTCTTCTAGGTTTGTGCCGTGTCTTGTGTGTGGTTTCGCCTAGGACACCAAGCTGGCTCATCGGCGGGCTCTTGGTATCCCCGCCAAGGCCCCCACTGGAGTAGCGAACTGTGTGCCACCTCCCTTTATATTAGGTGCAACTGCACCACTTGACTGCGAGAACTAAAAGCCCAAGTCGCCTCAACCTCCCTATGAAGGCTTCCAAAAAGATGGTATATTGGCTTTCACGGCCAGTGAATTAAAACTCAGCAATTCTTCTAGGTTTGTGCCGTGTCTTGTGTGTGGTTTCGCCTAGGACACCAAGCTGGCTCATCGGCGGGCTCTTGGTATCCCCGCCAAGGCCCCCACTGGAGTAGCGAACTGTGTGCCACCTCCCTTTATATTAGGTGCAACTGCACCACTTGACTGCGAGAACTAAAAGCCCAAGCAGCCTCAACCTCCCTATGAAGGCTTCCAAAAAGATGGTATATTGGCTTTCACGGCCGGTGAGCTAAAACTCAGCAATTCTTCTAGGTTTGTGCCGTGTCTTGTGTGCGGTTTCGCCTAGGACACCAAGCTGGCTCATCGGCGGGCTCTTGGTATCCCCGCCCGGACCCCCACTGGAGTAGCGAACTGCGTGCCACCTCCCTTTATATTAGGTGCAACTGCACCACTTGACTGGGAGAACTAAAAGCCCAAGCAGCCTCAACCTCCCTATGAAGGCTTCCAAAAAGATGGTATATTGGCTTTCACGGCCAGTGAACTAAAACTCAGCAATTCTTCTAGGTTTGTGCCGTGTCTTGTGTGCGGTTTCGCCTAGGACAACAAGCTGGCTCATCGGCGGGCTCTTGGTATCCCCTCCCGGACCCCCACTGGAGTAGCGAACTGCGTGCCACCTCCCTTTATATTAGGTGCAACTGCACCACTTGACTGCGAGAACTAAAAGCCCAAGCAGCCTCAACCTCCCTATGAAGGCTTCCAAAAAGATGGTATATTGGCTTTCACGGCCAGTGAACTAAAACTCAGCAATTCTTCTAGGTTTGTGCCGTGTCTTGTGTGCGGTTTCGCCTAGGACACCAAGCTGGCTCATCGGCGGGCTCTTGGTATCCCCGCCCGGACCCCCACTGGAGTAGCGAACTGCGTGCCACCTCCCTTTATATTAGGTGCAACTGCACCACTTGACTGCGAGAGCTAAAAGCCCAAGCAGCCTCAACCTCCCTATGAAGGCTTCCAAAAAGATGGTATATTGGCTTTCACGGCCAGTGAATTAAAACTCAGCAATTCTTCTAGGTTTGTGCCGTGTCTTGTGTGCGGTTTCGCCTAGGACACCAAGCTGGCTCATCGGTGGGCTCTTGGTATCCCCGCCCGGACCCCCACTGGAGTAGCGAAGTGCGTGCCACCTCCCTTTATATTAGGTGCAACTGCACCACTTGACTGCGAGAACTAAAAGCCCAAGCAGCCTCAACCTCCCTATGAAGGCTTCCAAAAAGATGGTATATTGGCTTTCACGGCCAGTGAATTAAAACTCAGCAATTCTTCTAGGTTTGTGCCGTGTCTTGTGTGCGGTTTCGCCTAGGACACCAAGCTGGCTCATCGGCGGGCTCTTGGTATCCACGCCCGGACCCCCACTGGAGTAGCGAACTGCGTGCCACCTCCCTTTATATTAGGTGCAACTGCACCACTTGACTGCGAGAGCTAAAAGCCCAAGCAGCCTCAACCTCCCTATGAAGGCTTCCAAAAAGATGGTATATTGGCTTTCACGGCCAGTGAATTAAAACTCAGCAATTCTTCTAGGTTTTTGCCGTGTCTTGTGTGCGGTTTCGCCTAGGACACCAAGCTGGCTCATCGGCGGGCTCTTGGTATCCCCGCCCGGACCCCCACTGGAGTAGCGAACTGCGTGCCACCTCCCTTTATATTAGGTGCAACTGCACCACTTGACTGCGAGAACTAAAACCCAAGCAGCCTCAACCTCCCTATGAAGGCTTCCAAAAAGATGGTATATTGGCTTTCACGGCCGGTGAATTAAAACTCAGCAATTCTTCTAGGGTTGTGCCGTGTCTTGTGTGCGGTTTCGCCTAGGACACCAAGCTGGCTCATCGGTGGGCTCTTGGTATCCCCGCCCGGACCCCAACTGGAGTAGCGAACTGCGTGCCACCTCCCTTTATATTAGGTGCAACTGCACCACTTGACTGCGAGAACTAAAAGCCCAAGCAGCCTCAACCTCCCTATGAAGGCTTCCAAAAAGATGGTATATTGGCTTTCATGGCCAGTGAATTAAAACACAAACCTAGAAGAATTGCTGATTTTTAAACTTACTAATGTTTTCTTTTTTTCTCACAAAACTTGTATGGTACTTGCATAAATAAAAAAAGACACTAAAATAAACTTTGTATTTATTTATCCCTCTATATTGGATTTTTGGTGGATCGATTTTTGTGGAACTTCTTAAAATTAAATTTTGTAAAAGGCCATAACTTAAAAAACTCTATATGTTAGAGTCAAACTATAATCTCTCCATCCTCCAACAATCACCCCACAACAAGGCTGCCGCGATTTTTACTGTCAAACGTAGTGTCATCGTATTTATAGTCTGAGTGCTCTTTAGTGTCATCTTAAACATTTTTCAACTTTAAAAAGCAATACATTCTCTTTGCATGATGTCTCCTCCAGGGGCTCACATCCAGTGGGACGTGGATTGGCGACCACGGGAGCCCAGCTGAGTCTGGCATTGCTTCCTCTTACTTGTGCCAGGCTCCTATCTGTCTTCTTTCCTTTCGACCTCCCTTGGTCAACTCTTGTTGTCTTCCGACCCCGACGGTATTAGGGTATCCGAGGCCTAGGGAGTCTCTTCCTTTCCCGCCTTAATTGGCCCTTGTTTCATCTTTCCTGATACTCTCCTTCTGCGAGGGGTCACCCTTCGTTTTCTCTCCATGTTATCTCCTGCCTCCTGCTCAAGGCAGTGTGTATGTAGCCCAACCACTTCTGGTGCACCCTGTATTTTGCCACACCCTCAGGGGCTCATGGATGGTGAGTTCAGGGATTGGCGATCCCTAGGAATTCCTGAGCTGGGTCCGTGTTTTCAATTTTATCCACTGACTTTGGGGCGGGCCTTCTCCTCTTTCCTATCTGTCTTTCATGGCCCTCCTTCCAAGTCCCTCAATCCTCATTCTTCGAGGGCATTTCTTTTCTTCATGTCCTTTATTTGTTTACCGTTTCTTCTTCTAGTATGTAAGTTTGTAGTTAGTATTAGTCAGAGTTTTCATTCTCACTTCATCTTTCACTCTCACCCAAACCGTTAGGGGCAGATAACCAAGATGTTAGGCCCTTAAACACCAATTATCATCATCATCTTTGCATGAAAACTATTTTGATTATAATTTAGCGCATAATAAATAAAAATAGCAAATTATTGAAAATGACCGCTCATAAAATGTATCGAAGAAATCACCAGGAGTTCTACGCAGTACCACGTGTAATTGCGTCAATAGCATACGGCAACAATAGGCAACACCGAAGTAACAAGAAGTTCCGTGACGAGCTAAAGAGCCTACTTTTCTTAAAATATAAAATTCATTCCATTGATTAATCTATATGGATCTATCTAGAATAATGACAAAATTAAATTGGTAATATAAAAATTTCTAATTAGTTCGAAATACTGTATACCTGGCATAATGTAGCCTAATAGAGAACTACAGTTGGCAGCCCTGGTGACTGAATATATTCTTGTTTCCATCTCTTAAGGTACAGAATACAAAATTTGGTTGAAGTCCAATGGATAGCATGGAAGTTACATGCAGTTAAACATTGGATCTAACAGCGCGCTTAAAATCATGTTGGCAACAATGACATACATGTATTGGTCAGAAATAATCTGCAATAATATGATCTCTTGTTGTGTTAATTTTGAATGAAATCCATTTGTTAGTATAGAAGTTACAGGCATTTTAAAATTGGACCTATCAGCAGGCTTAGAATCATGTTGTCAGCACTGACGTATATTAATTACTCCAAATTAATCTAGAATGTCAGGTACTATACGTGTGTAAATTTTAGAGCTATTGGCTTGCATGTTTTATGATATATTGATATTAGGGAAACAAAAATAGAGACACCATTTTTAACAGTTGGCAACACTGGTTGCTCTTAAGACTACTCATAGTCGTATCTGTTATGGTGCACATAGCACATACAAATTTTGGTTGAAATCCAAATGATAGTATAGAAGCTACATGTATTTAAAGTTGGACCTCTCAGCAGGCTTAGAATCATGTTGGTAGCACTGACGTATATAAGTTATTCCAAATTAATACAGAATGTCAGGTACTATACGTGTGTATAGTTTAAAGTTGTCGGCTTGCATACTTTCTGATATATTGGTATTTGGAAAAAATAATTTGAGAGCATTTATTAACAGTTGGCAGCCCTGGTGGATCTTAGGAATACGCTCAGTTATACCTGTTTATGAACACTTAGCACATACGAAATTTGGTTGAATTCCAATTGATAGTGTAGAAGTTATATGCATTAAAATATTGGACCTATCAGCAGGCTTATAATCATTTTGGCAACACTGCCATGTATGGCCTCCTGGAAATTAAATTGCAATATTATTATCTATGAAGCCTCCGTGGCTTAGGCGGCAGCACGCCAGCCTCTCACCGCTGGGTCCGTGGTTCAAATCCCGGTCACTCCATGTGAGATCTGTGCTGGACAGAACGGAGGCAGACAGGTTTTTCTCCGGGTACTCCGGTTTTCCCTGTCATAATTTCATTCCAGCAACACTCTCCACTATCATTTCATTTCATCTGTCATTCATTTAATCATTGCCCCAGAGGAGTGCGTCAGGCCTCGGCAGCCGGCACAGTTCATATCCTCGCCGCTAGATGGGGGCTTCATTCATTCCATTCCTGACCCGGTCGGAGACTGGAAGCAGGCTGTGGATTTTTTTCATTATTATCTATACGTGTGCCAATTTTCAAATAGCTCCCATTCATACCTTCCGAGATATCCAACATAGAGCTCAAATTTCAATTGCGATTTTTCAGCAGTTGGTAGCACTGACATCATTTTCAAATATGGCCGTGAGATATTCAGGTATAGATCTTTACTCCTACCAAATTTTGTTTCGATTGCTGCAGCCGTTTAAGAGTTGATAGGGGGGGACACACACACAGCCAGACAGACAGACAGACAGAAGGACAGACAGACAGACAGACAGAAGGACAGACAGAAGGACAGACAGACAGACAGACACACATTTGCCCGATCTCATAAGTCTACTTTTTCCTCTTTTTGCAAAATGTGAAAAGTAGGCTAAAAATATGCGTCGTTTGTCATCGAGATCAGAAAACATAGAAGTGAAGCGTGGTTTTCTATCAAGAGATCGATGAAGACGCTCGCTTGTTTCGTGGAAAGGCGGTTATTGAGTCATGGCCGTCTATGTTAATTGCGGAGTAGGGAGTGACGTCATTAGAATCTACACCCAGTGCGCGGGGACGCACAGCATGACAATTATCTGTCCCGGCAGTCAAGTGGGAGTGAGTGAGATGTCACTCCACTCAATAAAATGATCTCGACATTCTGCACGGACTCTCTATTTTAATCAGTTTACGTGAATGTAGGAAGGAAAGCAGAGGCAGGAGAGTGTCTCAGTCTGCATTCGAGATATCTTGAACCTCTACTGCTACACCAATACTGTATGGCAATAGCTTAAGGAGGAAGATTCACCATTTACAAAGATCACCTGGGCGTGACAATGACTTATTTGACACCATTTGTTATGCACTTTTTAAATTATTTTTTGTGCTTCCATTTGGTAGATGGTTATTAATTTAACATTATGTTAAGGATTAACTCTGAGATTTGCTGATGACATCGTCATCTTGGCCGACACGCCAGAGGATGTGAATGAGTTTTTGAATGGTATGGACTCCGTCTTGAGGAAAGAATTCATGATGAAAATCAATAAATGTAAAACAAAAATATTGGAATGCAGCAGAAATAAATCAGAAACCTCTATGGACATCAAATTGGCAGGTGAAAAGCTGAAGGAAGTAGGAGACGTCTGTTACTTAGAAAGCAAAATAACCAGTGATGGACAAAGCAAAGAGGATATAGAAATAGGTTGGCTAAGGCAAGGAAAGCATTTCTACAGAAATGGAATCTGTTGACATCGAATATAGATTTAGGAATTAGGAAGTAATTTTTGAAAGCCTTTGTCCGGAGCGTGGCGCTCTATGGAAGTGAAACTTGGACTGTTGGTGCATCAGAAAAGAGGAGAATTTAAGCGTTTGAAATTTGGTGTTACAAGAGAATGATGAAGATCAGATGGGTAGATAGGGTAAATGAAGAGGGAGAGGGAGAGGAGAGATGTTTCTGGCGACTGCTAATGAAAAGGAGAGATAGGTTGGTAGGACACAAACTAAGACACCCAGCAATAGCAAGCTTGGTTATAGAAGGGGGGGGGGGGGTCGAGGACAAGAACTGTAGAGGTAGACCAAGGTATATTAAACAGATTGCCTCGGATGTAGGGTGTGGTAGCTATGTCGAGATTAAACGATTAGCTGAGGACAGGGAAGCATGGAGCACTGCATCAAACCAGTCAAAAGACTGAAGACTCAAACAACAACAACAACAACAAAAGGATTAAACTTCCCAAGTCAGTTGCTAATAATGAATATGAAGTATCATTACCTCAGGTAGTACAGGGTGGTCAAAACTAGTCAACGAAAAAATATTCTAATACTGTATATACATTTCTCAAGGTAGGTACACTTTTGTTACACCTTTATGATCAAGGACCCTTATTTTTCCTAGAATGCAAAGAAGACACGAAGCTTGTGATGCAGTGGTCAAGCTGCATGCATCTCACCAAGGTGGACCAGGTTCGATTCCCGGTCAATGCATGTGGGATTTTACAAGTGAAATATCACGTACTGTGGTTCGGATTCCACGTAAAATTCGAGGTCCCGTCACTAACGATTGCAAATTAACTACAACCAATCTTCCTTCCATCCTTAGAGAACTTTCGGTAGGACAACATAAAAGCACTAGATATTATTTTTTGTTTAAAGCAGTGTGTTCTCTAACAACTTTCGTAAATATCTCCATGCGCCGTATATAGGCTAATATACATAGGCCTACATCAAAAAAACGTTTGCGTATCACCTGTTTGCCATGACGCAGAGAGTATGTGGGATTGTGGGCGAGGTTATTACAAAAGAGACGGCATTACGACAAATATTTTGCAGACTTTATTCTTGTTTGAAATCAAAATTACAAACTATACGTACAGGAGGACATTTGGCCTGTTACACAGGGAGTGATATGTGTTGTAATCTTGCCATCCTGTGACGTTTCAATAAGGAACATGGCCACCACGGGCGTCCAGCAGGCCTCTTATTCGCCGTGGCATACCACAGATCAAGTTGTCCAGGTCCTCTTGAGGCAAATGATCCCACTCTTCGACGGAAGCCTCCATGATCTCCTGGCGGGTTATGGGAGGGCGTGAATGCTGAGCAATAGCACGCTACATCATATCCCAGACATGTTCGATACAGTTCATGTCCGGCGACATCTCAGGCCATTCAATTCATGCAATGATGGACCTCTGGAGGAAGTTTCGTACCACCGTCGCTCGATGTGGTAAGTAAATGCAAAACGTTTTTATATGTATATTTAATATTAGCGTACTTTCGTGTTTTGTAAAAAAAAAATTACTAATGAGAACTACACGGGACAAATGGCTGTGTGTATGTCTGTCCCCCACCCTATCAATTCAAACACGACGAAACCGAATTGATCCACATTTGGTAAAGAAGTAGCACTGGCTTAGGGCACCTCAGTGTTATGTTTTATAATGCCACTAACTTAAAGAAAACAAAATGGCGTCCACCCAAATGTTCAAAGCTTAAATCAAATTACGACTAAACTAATCATTGGTTCTCTACCAATTTTGAAATAAAAACTCTCACCACTAATAATAATAATAATATCGTATCTCGGATGCCGGGTGCAAGCTTTGTTATTTGGCACCCAGGGGGTAGTTTAGATGTCAAATTTCGTTGTTCCTTGAAGCACTATGAAAGTCAAGGAGGTTAGATAATTATCTAAGCTCCTTGAACACTATAGCGCTTTCTAGTAGAGAAATGAGGAACTATGTGTTGACGGAAATTCCCGAGATTAATTTTGCCGTTATGAACACGGCCTACTGAATTCAAATGGGTTCTTTGACATGCCAACATCGTGATTTTTGCCGCCTTTCAAAAATCACTTGCCACGGCCAGGAGCGAACCTGCAAGCTTGGGGGGTTTACTAGACCGACACGTAAACCACTCACCCACCGTGGCAAGCTACTCTCACCAGTGAAGCGTCATAACTAGGAACCGGACATTTTGAAAATGCACATGCACACATCCAAATGCATATTATGAGGTTTTATTGAATTTGCTGCTTATTCTGAACATTACAGCATATTTTAGCATATACATTTGAAATTTAGTAAAATTTAAAATATCTTGAACAAAATTGGTTTCCAATGCGTGTTGGACATCTCTTGTAAACAACTTTCTGAGTAACAGATAACGAGATAACAGTATTTTACGCAAGCACGCTGCCACGTGTGAGTGAATAAGAAGTGAATAACATTGGTTAGTCGTTTTGTTATGTGGTGGTTTTTTTTTTTTTTTTTTTTTTTTTCGAATTTGACCAACTAAGAACCGCAAAGAACTGAAGACTTTTTGGCTTTCTTATTTTCTCCTCCCAGAACCTCTTCATACGTTCGCTTCTTTTCTATCTCTCCTCATCGGAAATGATCTCTGTGGGCCTCCTCATTGTTGGTTTCTCCGGAAATGCTATTATACTGTCTACACTCCTTCTAAACTCTCTTCCGTTGTGGACCATCGCTAGTGTAATTCCAACTTCTGCTGCATCCCTTTCACCTCATCTACCATTTAGATGTGGCCTTAACCACATGATGTAGCTTAAAATCCTTGTGGTCAGTCTGCATTCATCCATCCTAGTAGGTGTCCGTAGAACTTCAACCTCCGCTTCCTCAATGTGTCCGTGATCTTCTCAGTGTACTTATATAGTTCTTCGTTTTTCCTCCTCCAAGTCCCATCAGCACTTTTCTGTGGTCCGAGTATTTTCCTCAGAATCTTCCTTTTTTCTTTTCTAGTTCATGAAGCTGAATAAAGGCGGCTTCGGTGGCGTAGTTGGTAACATGCTGAGCTTCTATGCCCAAGATAGCGGGTTCAAACCCGGCCGAAGCCGTCGGATTTTTTAAGAGCGTTAAAATCCCTCATTATGCCTTCCTTCGGAGGGGAAGTAAAGACGGCGATCCCATGTCATAGATTTATGGCATGTTAAAGAACCTTACACTAATTACACTTGTGTGAAGCAGAATTGTATATGTTAAGAATGTAAACAACGCTCTTAGGTTCCTAAGTTCGTTGCCAAGACCCAACTGCGGTGGCGTCTAGTAGCTAAGTTCTGAACTAGGCCTAGTAGTCGTTGACGGAGGCGTTTGGCGGCAAAAGTAGGAACTATTTGAAAAATTCAAAGTTGCAGTCTTTACTTGAATTTAAAAAAAAAAACAGATACGCACACAGCCATCACAATTAACACCGATTATCAGACAGATTCCACACACACCCAAAGTACACGGGGCTACATGACCGCGTTGTCGCAGCCCCTAAACTAAAGAACCAACCAACAAGCTGAATAAGATAGGCTTATTGTTGAAAAATTTTAATGCATATTTTATACATTTTTAGTACATATGTTAATCGGGTTTAGAACATAAATGTCCGGTCCTAAGTCAGAAAACTACCACACTGCATATAGAACACAGCCGCCATCTTGAATATGTTCTTCTTCTTCTTCTTCTTGGTCGTAGTTCGATTTCGAACGTCGTGACCCTTCACGCAATTCTGTTAACAATACCCCGCCATGCACCGCTGTCTTCTCGTGGGCTCGAGCCCCACTGTTGGCCATCCTTGAAATGGTTTTACGTGGTTTCCCATTTTCAACACCAGGCAAATGCTGGGACGGTACCTTCTGATAGGCCACGGCCGCTTCCTTTCACATCCTTGCCCAGATTCATTCCAGGTGGCCCACTGGCGTCGAATAGAAAGACCTGCACTCGGCCTCTGAGGAGGCCACACTACAAAAAAAACGCTGTCTTCTGTTGTGTGCATTAGGCTAAGTGGCAGATTAGTTAGACTCTATCTGGTCAAGGTACCGGGTCAGGGCACGTTCCCTCAGCCGTTTTCCGTCAACTTTACCCTGGATGATTCACTTCTCAATGTCGTCTCGCCGGATGACAAGGCCGAAAACTCTCACCATTTGCCTTTGGATTTTTGAGAGTAAGCATGCTTTAGGAGCAATCCTTAGCTCCTTCAGAATAGATTCATTTGTTCTTTTTGCTACCCACGATATTCGTAGCAGTCTTCGATAACACGTCATCTCGAAGGCTCCGATTCTCTTACGGCATGCAGCATTTATGGACCAGGCAGACGCGGATTTAAGGGGGAGGGGGGGGGGGGGGGGGTGGAGGGTCACGGGTGCCATGACGCCCCCCCAAACGGAGACCAAATTTTTTTGCAAACTCAAAATACGTAAACACAATAACCAGACAAATAAATCTTAACGAATTTTAACTGAAAAACAGGTTTTTTTTTTGTTTTTTTTTTTTTTCATTTTATTCAATATTGAAAATATCTTTATTGCAATTATTATGTTCTGTTACAATTGTACATATTTACAACTTCATACCTGTTATATAAAAACGATTATTTATATAACAAAATCAACTCTCAATTTTGTTTAGCAAACCTTGTGATTACCGAATCGATGTTTATAGTGATGTCACGATGAATGTGCAGCAATGCACGGATAGGAATTTGGGGATTTTTTCTCACCAAAAAACTTTGCCGACGTCCAAACTGCAAGCTTGGTTGGCAATTTACTCTGTGACTTTCTCCCTTTGTCGGTACCAACTTGACTTGCCGAAACTGTAACGTACCTTGATACTATTCTCGAAGCTCGATGTAAAAGTCGCAAAACACGCCGTTGCAATTTGTACGAATATTTTTGGAGCGCTAAACGCATCAAATTTCTATCCATGTAGCTTGCAAAAAAATGGTCTGGTTTTGTACGTTTGGTTGTTTTGTGATTGCGTTGTTAGTGATTTTTGCAAAAAATGAAAGTAGACTTATGAGATCACTACAGGGCGAAAAAAAAAGTGTGTCTGTCTGTGTGTGTGTATGTGTGTGTGTGAGTCTGTGTGTGTGTGTGTGTGTGTGTGTGTGTACTCTGAATGTCTGCCCCCCCCCCCTATCAATTCGAACACGGTGAGCGCAAATTGAACGAAATTTGGTACAAAGGTAGCACTAGCAAAGGACACCTCAGTGTCATGTTATATATCGCCGCCATCTTGACGGAAACGTAATGGCGGCCACACAAATGTTCAAAGCTTAAATCAAATTACGACTAACCTAATCATCCGATCTCTACCAAATTTTGTAGCAATATACCTTTATGGTGGGAGCATCCTTTGACAAATCTAATAGGTCATTAGCCTAATAGTTTGCGGATAGCGGCCATCTTTGTGTCAAAATCGATTACCCCTATTAATTCGAACACGGTGAAACCGAATGGAATGAAATTTGGTACAGATGTAGCACTAGCAAAGGGCACCTCAGTGTCATGTTTTATATCACCGCCATATTGACGGAAACGTAATGGCGGCCACACAAATGTTCAAAGCTTAAATCAAATTACGATTAACCTAATCATCCGATCTCTACCAAATTTTGCAACAACATACCTTTATGGAGGAAGCATCCTTTGACAAATCTAATAGGTCATTAGCCTAATAGTTTGCGGATGGCGGCCATCTTTGTGTCAAAATCGATTACCCCTATTAATTCGAACACGGTGAAACCGAATGGAATAAAATTTGGTACAGATGTAGCACTAGCAAAGGGCACCTCAGTGTCATGTTTTATATCGCCGCCATCTTGACGGAAACGTAATGGCGGCCACACAAATATTCAAAGCTTAAATCAAATTACGATTAACCTAATCATCCAATCTCTACCAAATTTTGCATCAACATACCATTATGGAGGGAGCATCCTTTGACCAAACTAATAGGTCATTAGCCTAATATTTTGCGGATGGCGGCCATCTTTGTGTGAAAATCGATTCCCCCTATTAATTCGAACACGGTGAAACCGAATGGAACGAAATTTGGTACAGAGGTAGCACTAGAAAAGGCCGCCTCAGTGTCATGTTTTATATCACCGCCATCTTGACGGAAACGTAATCGCGGCAACCCAAATGTTAAAGGCTAAAATGTAATTACGACCAACCTAATAATCTAGTCTCTACCAAATTTTGCAACAACAAATCTTTATGTGGGAAGCATATTCTGACCAAACTGCTAGATCATCAGCCCAATAGTTTGCAGATGGTGGCCAAGTATGTGTTCAAATCGATTCCCCCTATCAATTCAAACACGGTGAAACCGAATTGAACGAAATTTGGTACAGAGGTAGCACTAGCAAAAGGCACCTCAGTGTCATGTTTTATATCGCCGCCATCTTGATGGAAACGGAATGACGGCCACCCAAATGTTAAAAGCTTAAATCAAATTTCGACCATCCTAATAATTTGATCTCTACCGGATTTTGCAACAACATGCCTTTTTGTGGAAAGCATCTTATGACTGACTACAAGGTCATCAGCCCAATAGTTTGCAAATAGCGGCCATGTATTGAACCCGAGGGGGTCATGCTGACTGGTATCGAACGTGGATCTCGGAGATAAGTTGAGCTCTGAATGAAGGTTCCACCAGGGAACGAACCCGAGATCTGTTGAGGGTGTTTCGTTGTAAGAACCCCTAGAGGAAATTATATGTTTAATCACTGGTGTGATATCAGTTGATACTGACATTATTTAGTGAAATAATGCAGGATAATGAGTGGAATATAGCATTATTTGGACTACATGAAGTAGGCTATGCTGGACTTGGAACACAGAAGTGCAGAGTTTGACGTTTTACTAATAGCCCCAGAATTGTGGGAGGAGACTCTTGGAGCCACGTCGATCTTGTTGACCCAGTTAAGTCGTCTGCAAGGGGTCGGGGGGTTGAATAATGACCAGGTTCTTCCCCATTTGAGAATGAAAATGAGAGTGGGATGGGAAGATCCCAAGGAAAATCATTGATTACTCGTGATTGGAGCAATGCAATGACATGAGAGTTGCACACAGGTGAATCTTTAGCCAGGAGGCTAATTTTAGAGCCATTAAACGGCGAAATCAAGGCATATTTAATGCAGTGCGTAATGATACAGGACGAGTGGTGTTCGCGGACTGACCTGACCAGTGAAAAGGGGATTTTTAAGCAACGCCGCGTCCCCACGCCATGGATAAGGCAATTAATATTAATTAATTGGCCGATCGATCCTCGAGCACACATGCATTTTCGTGACCAGCGAAGAAAGAGGAACAATATGTATATTATTCCAAGACCAGAATCATCCTGGGAGAGGAGATGATATAGCGCGGGAATTCTTGCCCTACCTTTCGTGTGAAACGGATATAAGGGGTGAACCCAGTCAGAGAGACAGTTGGAACTTACAGTCGTTGGCAGTCAGTTGAAAGTAGTTGGTGGGAGTTGTTGTGTTTGAAAGTTGCGGAGCGCCCAGGCGCGCACACAAAGACTTAAACATTTTACTGGTAATCGGCATGTTAGCTGTGCAGTGTAACGCACCAGTGATAATATATTCATGCATGTTCATGAAATAAGAATGAAGTCGGTAATCAACAAACTTGATTATGCGAAATGCATATTACCGAAGTTAAGAGAGGAGGATCGGACTTCAATTTGAGAAGCCGTGCAGTAAGACTGTTATATACTGTTTATTAAGTGCCGTGTGATATACTGGGCAGAACTGTTGAAAGTAATAATTTATGTAAATACAATGTACAATGTTGAGCGCAGTGAAAAATAGTGATTGGTTATACATATCTGGAGTATACCAATAAGTAGCGCTCATGACGATATGTAAGCATATCACTGCAATATCAGGAAGGTTATCAAGGGATAATCGATAGACTGTTGGTGAATCCGTGAGCAGATGATCGAGATGTTCAATCAGAAGGGAGTAGGACCGAAGAAAGGGCCGTCCGCACCTGCAATTCTGATATTTTGCCAGGGAATTTCAACCAGTCAGGAATATAAAGTGTAACGTGTGTTTGTGCAGTGATTTTATGTAAAATATATCTTAAATTAATAATATAACCAGTGTTATAAAGTGTCATGTGTTTTGGAAGCATTAGCTTCATTATAAAAATGGAAAAGTGTCATGTGTTTATGAATCAGATGTCATATAAGATGTGTATTAGCAGTATGGCAATGTGTCACTAGGTAGGCCAATGGCAGGTGACACTGGAAGATATGGTGGTTGGAGCCACCTAGATAAGCCTACGTAAGTACCCCACAAATCATGTTATTATAGAAGTATAGCCACTGCATGTAATGTGATTTCGGAAGTATAAAATATGCCAGTAAGAATCAATATTAGGAGGTATACCCTGATGTGTTTATTGTTTGATTTCAGTAAAGTTAAGATGTTGTTATACATCAGAGAGTGGATTAATCGTTACCACTATTAATATTGTTAATAAAATGGCAAGTCAGTTATGTAAAACTTAACGTAACGAACACGGATGTTCGATCATTGAAATGGTTACGTTGTGTCGGAAATAATTTATGTCAGTAATAATAATAATAATTATAATAATGATAAACGGTATAATTGAATACATCAGGATAAAAGGTCGTAAGCAAGAAATATTTACGCTAATTGGATTATTTATCTAGCCAAGCAGTAGATTACATTAAGGGAAGAGAAAAGAGTTAATGTTAAATATATTATGGGAATATAATTATGCAAGGAAATGAAGGAGCTTGACAGTGAATTGAATTTTTGGCTTGTGTGTAAGCTTGTAGAGTAACAGATAGAGTTCTCTTAATAAAATAGAACGAGGTCATAGACAGGTAGGAGCCAGGTGATCTAATCGACGTGTGAAATCTCGTACAGCATGGGCGTACAGAGATATTAATTTATGCCGGAGCGTATTTAGTGTGTACCCTATCTCCGATGATGGATATGAAATGTTCCGGGTTCGAATCCTGTGGTAGGTGAGGGGAGAACATTGGAAACCTCTACACTATACCTGATTGCCCGAGAACTTGTTATTGAATGATTCGGCTCTTGTGAAGCGAATCCCATTGGCGGCAGCTGTTGACTGACCGTAACATTTATTAAGATACCGGCTACCCACTAGACCTGTGTTTTATGAATCTCGTGCCTTCATAGTATGATGCGGACCTGTTGAGGCCGTTATTAATGTCCTAAGGCTAGGATTAAATATTCAAGCTCACCCAGAACCATTGCATAATATTCAGTTTAAATCATATGATATCACGTGGATCTTTGTGACCACAATATTGTGTTCAAAATCGTAATACTGCTTGGGGAGATGAAGTCCAGGAATCAGGGAGACAAGGGACGGTTTACAGCTGTGAACACCCCTACTCTGTTCTATTGTATACAGGCAGCTTCAAGGGGCTGGGTTGCTAAACAAACCGTGAAGGCTAGCGTTTTGAGAGGACAGATTTAAGACCTTGCTTGTATTGAAAGGAAGAATTGTTATAGTGTGTAATGAATGTGTGTGGTTTAAAAACACATTGCTAATCATAGATTACCCTGATGATATAAAAATTTAGCAATCTTACGAATGGTCGGAAGTTGCATTTGATACTGACAGTGACACATAGGTAATGAAGTTGGGCACTTGACGCCACAGGCTACGCCCGCAAGGGTAGCGTAACAATACTATCCGACACAGCGATAACAGAAGTTATTTATTGAAATCACAATGGCATGCAGTGGAACTATAAAAAGAGGGGAGTGGAGGGGTAGACTTACGTAATTGTGGTGTTGCAAGTAGATTGTAGTGCAACCCATGAGTTGGCTAATGCATGAAAGCATTTGGTGGGAGAGAGAGATATAACGCAAACAGTACACATGATGTAAATTAAGATGTGTTGTAAGAAACAAGTAACTTTGTGAATAGAAAGAAGTCACATTAGGTGACATGAGTGTAATAGTTCAGTTTTTGTGAAACGTTCCATGTGCATCAGCGCACTTGGGTGAAGTTTAAAGTCCACATAATGGTAAAGGATTGAATAATGATATGGATTTAATTTGTTAAATTATGTGAATAATTAGTGGATTGTGGGAGTAACTTTGGGTGTTTGTGTATTGTTTATTGGGATTGTGTTCTTATTATTTTGTTTGAAGCCATGAGTTTTACTGAATTAAAGTCTTTAGAGTAGAGTTGTGCCTTATCATTGTAGAGTTGATACCTTTTAGTCTCAAATCAAGAATATGCAACTGCTCAGTGGGAGAACGGTACACGCCGAGGTCTGAAGCTAGCTGGAGGCGGAAGCCTATTTTCCATGGAGATTACTCACATGGGTACAGCATGTGTGCAAATCCATTCCCCAGATCAATTCAAACACGGTGAAACCGAATTGAATGAATTTTTTACAGAGGTAGCACTAGCAAAGGGCACCTCATATTCATGTTTAATATCCCTATAGCACGTTGTATTTCAACAAGCTACTACAACCAACATTCAATTATACTCCTTGAAAAGGACAAAGAGTTATAACAATACCCATGCATTTAGGAGAAAGTAGGCTATATGTTCTTTACTGAACATCTTGTTCTTAACAATTTCGCTTCTATGACACTCCCCCCCCCCCCCCCCACCAAAGTCAGACTCTAGATACGCGCCTGGGTCCAGGACATTAATATTGACAATATGCCTACGCTATGCTCCTGCGTACAAAGCCGAAGGTCATGAAATCGAGTCCTGCTAAGGTCAGCCATTTTAAATCTCCACCTTCCATTATACACCCCCTCCCCGAGGCACTTAAACACTGAAAGGCCTTGCCCTACCAAGTGACCGCTGATCAGCCCTGATAGCCTGCAGATTGTCGGGTTCTGGTTTACTTGGCCGCGCACTGCTACTCGATTGACCTCACGAGGCTGAGTGCATGAGCCCTCACGTCAGATTCTAATATCCCTGACGGCGCCAGAATCGAACTCGTGGACTCCGGGTGAGAGGCAAGCGAGGCCGGCAATTCCACCTACAGTAATGTGCCCAATTCTAGGAATGGGTATTCCAAGATTCAGACACCTAGGTATCAAGGGAAAGGCTACAGCCGCTTTTGAAAGTTGAGATATTTGAATATCGCGCTCCTTTCCTTCTAGATTGAAATGGAAACTTTATGCAGCCAAGAAGATGTTAAGTGACGTGGCAAATAGTAGCAGAGGTCGAGACTATTTGGTGATTAAATACTTAGCCATGGAGTAGAGACTTGATACTTGGATCAGATTACTGGCATGGCCAAATGAAAGAGGATGCACTTAGTCTCAAGTGAATCAGACCAGAGACACCGGAGATATGAGGATTTACAGATTTCAGCGTGATCCAGCGTGGAGCCGACCGTTTTGTATAAAAGCCGCTCGGCCCAAGCATAAGGAGCTCACTTCAAACCAAGCTCTTGTAGGACAAGGTGCTGCTGCTACGTCGAGCCAAGGCACATGGTTGCCGAATCTACGCAGAAGATATCTTTGAATTGTGATAGTCACAAAAGTGCTACGATACGTGGGGAACGTAGTAAGTTTCCGGTAGAGGGAATCACAAAGGTGATTGTTATTTTCTACGGACATTGGTGAAACACTTTGTTTCTATATGGACATATGCTAGACTTTGTCTAGATATTATTCTGTCACAGTCCAGTAACAATAATTCAATACTTGGATATTTTAATCCAACTTGTCAGTTTCACAAATTGTAACTAAATAACCACTCAGATCTTTCAGTATATTGAAGGCCAGTCTATCACGGTGTTGTTCATTAGCCGACAAAGGGAAACTATATGTTGCTTCGCGCATGATAGATGGTGTGAAGCCATGCCCAGGGAACGATCTTCAGAACAGCCGTTGATTGTTTTAGACTATCAGTGTTTTCCTGTACTGAAAAGATTACCGTGAGTTACGTTACAACTGACGCTTTTGAGAAGAGATCATTTGGATCTGACCCCATTTAAGCGAACTGCTATGGATTTAATTGAAGTCAATATTAAAATGGATCAGCAGTTACTTCAAACTTCAAGAAATATTTCCACTATGTCGTGCTAGACAGATTGTGGGTATATAATGGCGGCCGATACAAGGATTAGACGGGCGTGTCCAACAGGGCATGTATCTGGATAAATCTGGTACAGACCAGGTTCACTACGCTTCAAGACCAACGAGAAATGTAAGCCACATTTGACTTTTATATTATGCCTAGCTCATTGAAACAAACTCATTTTCTGCAGATGACCAACACATTTATTTTTCTTCGTATTTAAATCTTGCATTGATTTACGCAAGACACATTAGGGTTATTCTGAGTATTTTCAGCACTCAGAACAGTTTAGGATCGATGACCGAGCTTACCGAGCATTTATTTGAATGTTCATTTTGTTTGAGAATCACGGTAATCAGCCGATATAACTGTAGAAGTTAATATTTATTTTTGTTGAGGAATGGATATTTTGTCCATATTCGAAGAGTCGCACATGTGTTTTTTTCACATAAGGAAATAATAATTTAACATATTTATGGAAATAATAACAATAATAATCCAATAATAATAATAATAATAATAATTTTCATAATTTTTCTGAATAATTATTGGATCTTACATTTTCTAATAATCACATTCGTTGAGAGAGAGCTTAAGGATTAGTTTAGTCATTCCTAGTTTGGAACAGGTGATTTTCCGAAAGCTAGTGGATAGCGCAAGCCCGTATTCCACCAACATTATAGTTCTGGTTGAACAGTTAATATTTGCATTGAGCAAAGTATATTTTTCAGATAACACGGAAAGGCATGAAACAGGAAGCCAATGATATTTGTATCAATTAGGTTTTTTTTTTTTTGTGTTTATATAAAATCATGACGTAGGCAGACATTCGAAAGTGAAATAGAGAATATCACAAGTGTGGTAACTTCACGGTTTGAACTGAATGGTAAAATAAAATAAACTTGTAAGTTTATAGATCTTCCAGTTTTGATAACAAGCAGAGGCTTGATTTATTGTATAAATTTTGGGAAGAAAATTTATGTGTGTGGAGTAGTTGAAATGCCATTCCCAGGTGCGCATGTTTAAGTCTCAGGAATGAGAAGGTTTTTTTTTTTGAGCATCAATCAAATAGCAGGTTCGATGGCTCAGGTTTATAGGAGGAGTATTGGAACCACACATTTCGTCGAATGAATGACCAAACCATCAGTAATTATTTCAAACTTGTTTACGTATTCCATTAATACTTTGGATTTGCGAGAACCCGGTTTTGTCATGATAAAATTTTATTCTTCTTCAGTGGAAGACCTTTGCCGTTCTTGTTGGGATATTGTGTTCTTACACAAATAATTGAATGGGCCACTGCCAATTTTTAAAAAAATAATTCTGTATCCACAAATTACTTAAAGGATGTTTTCAATCCTATTGTCATGAACTAAATGAATTTATTATAAAGCTACAATTCTTATTTCCGCATTCTGTTCAAGAATTGCAAGTTGTGAAAGTTACTAAAATAGCAACAAATATAAATATTTTTCTTAATAATAATTCCAAGTGGAAAATCGAATAGTTGAATGGTTCAACAATTTTTTATGATCAAGCTGATGATTCAGAAATCATATTTCTTTGGAATTTGAAGTTCATAATCGAGTCACTTCTCGAAATGTTTAATTTTGGAAGAATAATAAATTTTGTTGTGCTTCGCACAGTTCTTCGATGCTATGCCCAAGGGTCAAATACTTTTCAGATGTTGTTATTAATATGTGTACATAATTAGTGTTGGGTCAAAGATAATATTTTTGACAATATTTTTGAAACTGGAAAAATAAGTGGAAGTTAAAAAAATCTATAAACAATTATAAACAGTGAGAATTTCTACGAGTGTTAATATCATGTTAGAAATTCAACCAGTGAACTACAATATTTCCAGTAAAGACAATTAAATTTAAACTGGATTTCATCGTAAATAATTGATATAATTTTGGAACACAGTCTACAGGACTGATAATCAGACTTGTGTCTCCAAGGACAATTGTTCAATGTGTTGGAAAATTTCTGTACATTGTGTAAATAGTAGTGTGTGCCGTCGCACTGGAATGATGTTACCTTGAGCATCATTTTGCAGTCAATTTTAAAATTTAGAATAAAATGAGATAATTTTACATGTTGTGTTATGCCCAGGTGAATCTCCTTCTATCCTTATTGTTGCATTGAGCCAAAAATCAGTAAAGCATTTTTTTTATTTTGATGTCGTTTTTAGGTAGATTTCTTTAGAAAGCTAACTATTGCAATGGGTCCCATGTTTCGACTTCCGGAAAATTTCGACATATCTTCGCGTTTCACATCCCCCAGACCCCAAAACCACCGTCAGTTCAAAAGTTTATATATAATTTATGTATATATGTATCTATCTATCTATCTATATATATATATATATATATATCAGTTTCTTGTGGACACGATAACTGCCGTAATTTTGCACCAATCACTTTGAATTTTTTACATAATATGTATCCCTATAAAATCTCGGTCGAGTTCGTTAATGGGCAAAATCGGTCAAAGGGGGTAAAAATGGGGGGCTTTTTTCGAAAAAGTGAAATATCGCTATAACTCTCTTAATACATGCAATATCGAATCCCTTCAAAGTTCATAATATGTGTCGGATAAGTGCCAAAAATTTATGTCAAATAAGTTTTTTGATAGCACCAACCATTGACCAAAGGGGTGGGAAAAAGTGGGTTTTTCGGGAAACATTAATCATATCTCTGTTAATAGGCACAATATCAAAACCGCACAAAATGGACAATATTCCTCCAATAATTACCTAAAACTTTTGTCTGAAAGAATTTTCGATATGACTCACCATTACGCCACGGGGTGAACAAAATGATTTAAATTATAAGAAAATGCCAAGTGCCAAGAGAGGTTGCCATGACAACTTTACTTTTAATTGATAAGGGATGACCATCAGCAGTTGCTATGACAACGCCACTGCACGAGATCACATTCAGTTTTCATATCTCAGTGGGAAGCGACTTCGGTATCGGAACTGGTAGCATGCTGAACTTCTATGCCCAAGGTCGCGGGTTCAAACCCGGCTGAAGTCGTCGGATTTACTAAGAGCGCTAAAAAACCTGAGTTTGCTTTCCTTCGGAGGGGAAGTTCCAACGTTCGTTGCGAGTTTCTGATTGAGGTGGCATCTAGTAGCCAAGTTCACAGCTAGGTGTCGTTGACGGCAGTATTTTAGGTAGATTTCATTAGAAAGCTAACTATTGCAATGGGTACCATGTTTCGATTTCCGGAAAATTTCGACATATCTTCGCGTTTCACATCCCCCAGACCCCAAAACCACCGTCAGTTCAAAAGTTTATATATAATTTATGTAATATATGTATATATGTATATCAGTTTCTTGTGGACACGATAACTGCCGTAATTTTGCACCAATCACTTGAATTTTTTACCGAATATGTATACCCATAAAATCTCGGACGAGTTCGTTACTGGGCTAAATCGGTCGAAGGGGATGAAAATGGGGGACTTTTTTTTCTCGAAAAAATGAAATATTGCTATAACTCTCTTAATATGTGAAATATCGAATCCGTTCAAAGTTCATACTATGTGTCGGATAAAGCTCAGAAATTTATGTTTGAAACGTTTTTTGATAGCACCAACCATTGACCAAAGGGGTGGGAAAAAGTGTTTTTTTCGGGAAACATTAATCATATCTCTGTTAATAGGCACAATATCAAAACCGTACAAAATGGACAATATTCCCCTAATAATTACCTAAAACGTTTGTCTGAAAGAATTTTTGATATGAGCCACCATTGCGCCAAGGGATGAGAAAAATGATTTCGGAATTATAAGAAAATGCCAAGAGCAATCAGTGGTTGACATGGCAACACTACTAAATTGATGAGGGATGAGCCATCAGACGTTGCCATGACAACGCACTTGCGCGAGATCAGATTCAGATTTCCATCTGACTAAGTGTGAAGCGGCTTCGGTGACGTAACTGGTAGCATGCTGAACTTCTATGCCCAAGGTCGCGGGTTCAAAGCCGGCCAAAGTCGTCGGATTTTCTAAGAGCGCTAAAAATCCCTCAGTAAGCTTTCCTTTGGAGGGGAAGTTTCAACGTTCGTTGCGAGTTGCTGATTGAGGTGGCATCTAGTAGCCATGTTCACAGCTGGGTGGCGTTGACGTTAGTATCTGGTAGCAACATTAGGAACTACTGCTTGAAATTTAGCGTCTGCATTCCTTACCTGAATTACAGACTAATACAGCCATCACAATTCACACCGTTTATCAGACAGATTCTACACTCACCCAAAGTACACGGGGTTATATGACCGCGTTGTCGCAGCCCCTAAACTGAGGAACCAACCAACATCTCTGCGGGAGATATAATTTTGCGTGAAGAAGTAACAGACCGTTACATAGTTACACATCAGTGTCGAAACCTTGCATAAGGACAGTGTGACCACAAGTATAACAAGTAGTTCCGTGAAGATCTGTACAGCCTATTTTCATATATCCTGCTCATGTTAATTGCCTCTATCAACATAAAAAATTTCAGTTTAATTGCTGTAACAGATTCGTAGATATTGAGAACCGTCTAAATATTTCAGATGGTCGCCAGGTTGGATTTTTATTTTTGTACTATTATATTAAGATTATTGTGTAAGTGTGGTATTCAAACTTCAATCGCATGATTAGAACACAAGAAGTAAAAACGAGATTTTAAAATTACGCACAGCAGCCATCTTGTGATTATGCAAACAATTGAAATAAATTAGATGCCAGTGGATCAACATTTGTGTAAGCATTTAAAACGTGCAACGTTTCACGGCACTCGGATAGTTAATTCGCGAGAAACGTCCATTTAAATATTTATACTTCGCGTCGCCGCCATGTTGGATTCGTGCTCACCAGGTTACTGAAAGTCCTATAGGTGAACATATGTTCATAGTCTCTATGAACATAAAAATTTCAGTTTGGTTGCTGTAAAAGATTCATATATATTGAGAACCGTCTAAATATTACGGAAGCTTGCCATTTAGGATTGTTATATGTATAGGCCATAGAGTTATGTACCATTCAAGGTCACTTATTGCCTAGGTTCATTATTCAAACTTTCACTTCGATCGCATGATTACGACACAAGAAATAAAAACTTAATTTTAAAATTTCGCACAGCCGCCATCTTGAGGTTATGTAAACAATTGAATTAAATTAGATGGCAGTACATTACAATCTGCAAAATCATTTACTGTACCACATTTCACTGCGCTCAGAGAGTTAACTCACGAGAAAAGTCTATTAAAATATTTCAAATTCGCTTGGTCGCCATGTTCGTTTTGTACTTTACAGGTTTATGAATTATACATAGGTAAACTTGTATCAGTACCCTTTATCTCCGTACAAAATTGCAGGGTGATATCTGTAATAGTTTCGGGGATATAGAATGTCAGTGAAATATTTCGCACAGCCGCCATTTTGAGGTTATGTAAACAATTGAACTAAATTAGACTCCAGTGCATTGCAATGTGTATAAATATTTGCTGTACCAAGTTTCATTACGTTTGGATAGTTAAATCGCGAGAAAAGTCTATTTAAAAGTCTCCACTTCGCTTGGCCGCCATGTTGGTTATGTAGTAACCAGGTTTTTGAAAGTTTCATAGGTGAACTACTAGTAGTGCCCTCTATCACCGTACACAATTTCAGGGCGTAACCCGTTATAGTTTCGGAGATACTGAATGCTAGTGAAATATTTCGCACATCCGCCATGTTGGATTGGTGAGACGTAACAAAATTCTATGGGCACGGTCGACGTCGCCGGGAATAGTGCTATGAACTTACCGAGTTTCACTGAAAACGCTCCAGCCGTTTAGATTTTATTAGGGGGACACACACACACACACCTCTCTCTCTCTCACACACACACATACACACACACGCGCACACACACACGGACAAAAGGTGATATCATAAGCCTATTTTTTCAAAATTGAAAATAGGCTAAAAATGGACTCCAAATGACAAGAAGGTTACCGTCCCCGTAAGACAATAAAATGTTTAAAATATGTTTAAAATGAAGAAAAACAAAATTAATCTCCAATTATAAAATACTTTCACGGGATAAATGAGGTCTGATCCTTCTGCCTATTTTCGCCTATCTCCAAGTTTGTCCGGTGAAATCTACCTCCGCCTTCCGGCGTGCCGAGAGGACTTTTTTTTTTTTGCGATTAGCTTTAACCCATCTGGCGCCCCGGGATATTTTGACTCTCGTGCTGACTGATTCTTGGTAAAATGCATATGTGGTCGTGCGGACTCCGGTCTAAACGGGCACAGTACATCGCTGAGAGCCTCCATTTGTATCATTGCTGCCATGAATATCCATTTCTTGGAAGCTAGGCTTATTTTCATCTTTCGACAAATTCTACACACACCTAAGTACACGGGGCTGAAAGACCACGATGTCCAAGCCCCTCCAATGAAACAACAACAGGCTTCTCATTCACTACCTCGTATTTCTATCTATTTAGGTATAAACTCTGTATGTGGAGCGACGTTTTCGTGTTTCTTTTCTTTCTGTTATACTGTATTGTATTGCTGAAATACTTGGTATTCTTTCGACTTCTATGTCATTGAATTGTATCAAGGAACGTGCAATCTTGCCTTTTGTGTAGCAAATCTTGCGAGCACGTCCAGACATAGCAATGTTTTCTGTAAACATCTCTTTGATCTTTTCGATTTACCCCCTTGGGTGGAACAAATAATGTTCTGGGCTGCAACTGTTTCAACTATGTCATGCAAATTGGCTTGCCACAATTCCAAGCTTCAGAACGAGACATTCTCCTAGTTTTTATTTCCCTCTGTCAACGAAATTGCATCTCCATACGAGGAATATTTACAAAATGTTGTCCAAATTTAAAAAATAAGAGTTGAGTTAAACTATGCTGTATACGCCCAGATAGTAAGTTCAGTTTGGTAAGAAAACCGAAACACCTCGTGGTGTAGCGGCTAACGTTCTTGGCTGAGATCCCAGAGGTCCGGGTTCGATTCCCGGCTCTGAGAGTTGGAACGTGGTACTCTCAGCCTCGTGGGGCAAACTTAAGATGAGAAGGGTTCGCGATTTCCACCTCACCCATCCTGGAGTTAGTTTTCCGTGGTTCCCCACTTCTACTCCAGGCAACTGCCCAGATGGTTCCTAACGTGAGGCCACGGCCACCTCCTTTCCAATCCTATCCCCAATTTAGAAATACACACACTAGTGCAGCCAACACAATAACACAGGTTGTCACACAAATTCCACATACGCATACCCAAAATACACGGGGTTATATGACCACATGGTGTTGGGGAAGCGCACCTGCCTCCCACTCGGAAGCCTTGGTTTCGATTCCTGGTTCCGTCAGGGACTTTAGAAACTGACGTGAGAGCTGGAACTGGGTGCACTCAGCCTCGTGAGGACAATTGAGTAGCCGTTCGACAGTGAGGCAGCACCACTACCACGGATACCAAGATTAATGACTGAGGGAACCCGACGCGATGACCACGAGTCACCGCATAAGCGGTCGCTTGGTAGGACAAGGATCTTCATGGCCTGTAGCGCAACGGGGATATATGACCACGATGTCGCAGCCCCTGAAATATGCAACAGCAACAACAACAGCAATAAAAACATTTATTTAATTATTTATTTTTGTATTTATTCATTAGCTTATTTATTTATTTATTTATTTATTTATTTATGTATTTATTTATTTATTTAGATCGTAGGCTTTCGCGGCCGGTGTCAAGTTTATCATCTTGGCTTACAGGATTAAGCTGCGTCGCATATCGGTTATTATTTCCCGACGTTTCGGTTGACATTGCAGCAGCCTTAATCATGGGTAGGTACGAGTTGGTGTCCGTACTCAAACTAACGGCTATTGCCAGTCAGATTTGCTTGCTTGCCCTGCATTGACGTCACGCTGCTCGCTGATTGGTACCCGCCCCTGGCGTCGCGCGCTAGGAGAACTTTCCAAATGTTGCTGAGTTTGAACCCATCTTCGCGATTGAAATTAGTGGGATGCTTCACGACCTCTATAGAGCTTCCACTAGTTAAAATGGCGCTGAAGGTTAAGGATTGAGAACTTCCGGTCCACGAATCTCCATTTGTTTTACATCGAAGTAAAATCGTACCCTCCTTTAATCTGTATTATGCCTGATTCTTGTTCGGTTTTCGGGTGTTCAACCAATGCTTCAAGGAATCGAGGGTTGACCTTTCATGGCTATCCTAAAGATAAACGTCTACGATGAGAGGGGACAATAAAACTTAGGAACGAAAAAGGCCCCAGCAAATGGTCCAAGGTAAGCAGTTTGCATTTTGAAGAAACGGACTTTCTTACGCCTTTACGGCCATGTGGTAAGTTGGTGGAAACTTAATCCATGTGATAAATTGTTGGCTGATTGTTACATCGATATATTAATTTATATTGTATTAACATAACTACAAAGTAGAAAAATACGAGCGTTGCGAGAAGCTACAATTAGTTTATTTTCAAATAACTCAAAATTTCGTTTTAAATTTATTTGACCAATAATTATACTTTCAACTGATCTCTTTCAGGTCTTGCACGAAATAGATATTTGGTACCTGATGCGGTTCCATCTCAAAATCTGCCTTTGCCAAGTTTTTACAAGCAGAGAAGTGATACCGGCAGGAAGGAAAGAATAGCCAAAAGAACAAGCTATGTAGTTACTAGTAAGTATCTAGTTGATATTTCTTTTTTTCTAACATGTTCATAATGTGACAAAAATATTTGTGTGTTGAATATGTAGGCCTACACTCCCAAATAGGCACCTAACATCCTGTCACTTTACTGGAGATTGTAAGAACGGACTGTTTTAAAAATGATACGGTCATGGCCATTGGTTTCACAGAAATATTAAAATTATATTGATTGAGGAGGTACCTAGAGCATACATTGATATGGTATTAGTTTCAGTAGGCCTAATTCATACTGGTAGGGTCTACAAGTTACGTTTGGGGTGGGGTAGTTCAACAAGATGAAAATTTGGCCGTTGCATGTTAAAATATGGGGGAGCAAACAACTTAACTACGCCAAATGTGACCAGAAGCATTCGGTGCTGCACGGCTAAAATGTGTGTGGTGTTGTGGAAATGTTTAAAGAGACCTATGGTATTTGAAATTGAGGTTAGGATTAGGTTGCTGTACTTGGTTACAATTCCTGTTCATTGGATTAACCTGTAAATTTACAATACTGCACATAGTGGGAGATTAGACTTTGTTATGATTATTTGTGTGCATTTCTTTTCCTAAATAATGGGTTACTTTTGGTTAGTGTAGGATTGGGATAGAGGACGGGTGCAACTTATAAGATCAGAGAGTAAACCATCGCTAGTTCATCCCATATCAATTATACGTAGCCAGTCAACTTAAACATACTGGGGGAATTTGTGTAATATACAGGGCAAGACGCCATGAAAAATCTGGGGGCGTGATGACTCAATGGTCAAGTTGCTTGCCTGCCACCAAGGTAGACTGCGTTCAATTCAGGGTTATACAGTATGTGAGTTTTTTGAAGTGAAATAAACTGTATCACATCCTGTGGTTCATGTGAAAATAGGAGTCCCATGGCTCTTGGTCACGTAAAACTTCAAGTTTTCTCCTTTTGCCATGAAACATACAAATATTTCGCGTTGGAACTGGCAATATGACCGAGATGAAGGATTGGAAACCAGGTGGTGTTATTGCATTTTTAGTAGTGTAAAAATGATTGTGTTTGGTACGTAATTGAATTTGCAGTGCTCAGTGTGCATGAAGGAGCCACTTACGGTGCAGAAAGTGTGGTGGGGAAGGTGGGGCATGCAGAGTTAGTGCATATATAGACACATACCTAACCCGGGGTTTATGCCCCAGACCCCTTGCTTGTAGTTCACACAGTAGTCGAACCCAGTAGCGACCAATGGTTCTGCCCAGACAGTGGTCGAACCCAGTAGCGACCAATGGTTCCGTCCAAACGGTGGTCTAACCCAATAGCGACCAATGGTTTTATCCAGACAGTGGTTTAACCCAGTATCGACCAATGGTTTCGCCCAGACCGTGGTCTAACCCAGTAGTGACCAATGGTTTCATCCAGACAGTGGTCTAACCTAGTAGTGACCAATAATGAGGATTTATTTGAGCCAACTGACCATAAAATTTCATATATAAAAATGGTTGATTTGTTCTAACTTTCACTATACTCGATCAGTGATTTAGTTTTCTTTTCACAGCACTTGCTGAAGTAACAGCATTGATGTGATGGATGCTGCCATTTTGTATCTAGGGGAATTTGGTAGTGTACAGTATCCCAATCTACACTACTCCCATTCTTTTCAAGAAAATTTTCATCCGTAGCAGTTCCAAAGGGATGCTACTTTATAGCTGTTTTATGGGCATAAAATTTTGTGTAGGTTTGTGACTTAGTTGGTCCCATGTTGATCCTAATTACAGCAGCGTATTAGCTAGGCAACACTGAAAAAATATGGTATTAAAACTTTCAGTGCTTTAATTTCACCTAGTTTTGTTTACCAGCGAATGCTGTAAGAACGTGCTCGAGTTGGTATCGGTTGACTCTTGCGACTTACCACTGGAGGCTTATATTGAGTCATGTTATGTATTTTACTGCAAGAGTTAAAGGATTAGTCTCCTTTCAGGTAATCATCTACAACTAGCGGACCCGTGTGGGAACTCTCGCATAATGGGTTGTGTGCGCCCCATGTGTACAGACTACCCACCCGGGTCTAATGCTATGCGGGCGGAACGCGACACAGTTCTGCCAGGAGCTATAGTCTTGATTATTTGTTTAAAAGCACTTTATAAACAAATATATTTCCGTTGACCTTTCAAGAAATGGAACCACACCTTCTAACTCCCTCTGGTTTAGGAGCTTGAGTTTTGTCAAACATACACCTTAACGTATTATATAATAAGATAGTTGCCGAGTTTACGTTGGTAATAGCCACTGTTAATTTGTTCATTTCATTCCACTCACACTTAAATCCCTTGATCTGATGATCACATCCTAAGCACTTAAATGGGGCAAGTACTACTTTGGAGCATCAAAGATCAGTCAATGCTTTTTCACAAGAGTGTGTTGGCCCCAGTACTCTTAAATGACCTGCAACTTCGCCATTTACAATTACACAACATGGTATAATGTAAGTACTTCAGAAATATGTGTATGAATACTACCCCAAAATTTTCATGTATATTTCCTTTATTTACAGATGAGACAGAGCTGGATTTGAATGAATGTGAAACTCCTGCTATTCAACAGCCATCATGCAGTACTGTATTGGACCCAAATATTGAAGCCGACCACAATACCCGCCAGGATGCTAGTAGTCAGACTGAAATTTCTTCTGCCAATTCATGGACATTATCTAATATGCCTTGTAGTCACAGTGTGAAGCAGTTTAAAAATCAGTTGTTCACTGTATGTCGGCTGAATGAGACATAGATGATACATTTTACAGGTTTCTCACATGCTAAATTTTTTTGACTGTGGAAATTTGTGATTTTAGATGACAGTTTCAAGCCATATGGAAAATACTCCATTAATAGTAAGGACCAGCTTCTCCTTACTCTTGCTAAGTTAAGGACAAATATATCATACCAATCACTGGCATTTGTATTTGGTGTAGGGGAAAATTATCCCAGTGTAATATTTATACATTGGATCAGAGCTTTGTATAAGCGTTTTAAAGAGGTGGAATTCTGGGATTTGTAAAGTAGAGAATGAGTATGACATCATTATTGACTGCACAGAAATCCCTATCTTTGTTAAGGGAGATCCTGTAATTGCTCAGGCTACATACTCACATTACAAAAGCCGGCATACCTTTAAGGCCCTCGTGGGAGTTTCAGAGTCAGGAGCTGCAATTTATTGCTCAGAGTTGTATGGGGGTAGTACTTCTGACCGGCAGATAGTAGTGTTATCCGGTTTCCTTGAGAAACTTAAACCAGGTCAGTTTGTTATGGCTGACAAAGGATTTGATTGCCAAGATTTATTGTTGGAAAGAGGTGTACGATTAAATATTCCTCCTGACCCCAGAAGAGGTTGCAGCTACTCGTGCAATAGCTAATAGGCGCATTGTTGTTGAACAAATCATTGGTAAAGCAAAGAACTATGCCATAATCGTTGATCCTCTGCCCTGCTATCTCTGGAGTACAGCTAATGAAATATTTTATGTAATTTTCCATTTTGTTAATTTTAAGAAGAAATCTATTTAGAGTGCTTGATGCACAGCAATTGATAGCCCTTGAGAAGTTTATATTTCTTACCAAGTTTCAATGGAGGTGTACAGGGTCATTATCTATGTGCGCGTGAGTAAACACGGCAAGCCTAGCCGGCTGTGACTGGCGCAGATCACGGCCGTTCGTACCCGGTTCAGCCAGTGGTGGTACGCACTTAAACACATAATGTGTGCTTACAGTGCTCATAGGCGATGATGGAAATGTCTTCCCTCTCTTGTAACACACACCTGATATCTTCTGATGAAAGAATGTCAACTCTTTTACTATTTACGGAGCCTGTTTCCTTGAATCGTTTAGCGAGTCTCCTAAATGTACTGGCATTAGGCACAGGTCTTCCTGGAAACTTGATTCAAAATTTTCGTCACGTTTCAGAACAAGATTTTCTGCTTTTCATATACGAATTATGGATATACACACGTTCGTGCAGTGTGAATTGGTGTCGGGGCCTGACCAACAATCACAGTAATCACAATACTCACTAAACATGCAACACTAACATCCAAGCTTTGCAGATACACGACCATATGAATGACAAAACACATGTGAACTAACGATATGAGTCAGCGGAGTGTGCCAACCACTGGCTGAACTGTGTACGCGCGCCCTCGAGCTGCGTCAGTCACAGCCGGCTTAGCTTGCCGTGTTTATCGGGGCGCACATAGATAATGACCCTCTAGATGCATTTTGTGGGCCATGAGCATTTTTTTCTAATTGCTACCTATAGGTATTATACAGGGCGCCAGGAAATGTTCTCCGCAGTGACTACGGCTACTGCCAGAGCTAGTATCAGTAGTTACGTTGGCAACACGCCTGTTGTTTGTATCAAAACAAACAGTAAACTTTGTACTCACCACAGCCAGTCATAACTGATGCTGGAAGTGCTGATGACACACACGCTCGCTTATTGCAATACACACTGACAATTTCGACAGCCTACATCCCACACGTGTGGGATTCACCCTGTCAAGGAGACCATGCTGCCAACTAAACTGCTGATGCTAGCTCTGGCAGAAGCCGGCAGTCACTGTGGAGAATATTTCCTGGCGCCCTGTACTGTACCTTACGGGCTTCTACTAGTGTACTAAGGTATTAACACTCGTGAACAGATTTCACGTTGCAACCTGTAAGTACCTTCTAGTTAAGATATGCCCATTGGCCATTTACATAATTATCTTTCTCCCAGATGGGGCAATACCAGTTTGTCTTGGTATGCATCATACTCTACTATCTCAACTGATGTGCAACATGCCGAAAGTGGCCTAAGGGCATTCTTCTTGACGTTGTTCGACCACATATTACTTTTTATAAAATGCTGCAAATGTGAAGTGGTCTCATTTAGTTTTCTTTAGTGGCATGGGAATATTTACGATTTTGGAATTAGTTCAACTATGGACAGTGTCACAAGTATTTTTTCCCTCTAGATTTAACGGAATAAAACAAGGTCATGCGATTGCCCCAGTAATTGACTAGATAAGCTTATGAGTGACATTTCAGCCTCATGTGATAAGGTTGATCTTTCCAGAATTCTCGTTTTTTTTTTCTGTTTGCTTATATTTTATCCAGTATTTGTCAATGGGTAGAATGCATTCTGGCAGTGATTTTCTTGAAACAATTGATAACCGGCCGTTTTCCAGAATTACTGTATAAGCAGGTGATGAAATTTTTATGCAATGTACGCTAAATTACGATGTCATAACGCATCGGCTGATGGCACATGTGTCAGGACATCAACTTGCACAAGCCTTGTATGAACCATATTTTGATCAATCAGAAATGTGAACCACTGGGATTTTGTAGAATGCGATATTAAATATTGGGTGTGATGTTTCGAAAAGAAATATTGTTGCTGTAATGCTGTAGTGATCATTAAAAATTAGGAAATTAAATATTTTGTCAAAATTGATATCTTACCCATCCTCAAAATCATGTCTTCCTTTTAATCACCTTTATACAGATTGCATTCGAAGAACTCCATAAATTTGAATAAGCACCGGAAGGTTTTGAGTTTTAAGAGGTAAGCTAAATAAACTTTTTTCTGTTTAGATTTAGCCATGTAAGCGTGAAATGTCCTCACAGGATTGTATTTTCCTTCCTTGTTTACTCATACAGTAGTATTAGGTTAAGGGATTAGATAAGTTACCCAGGAACTGAAATTAAGGTACTATCCCAGCGAACAAACTGCTCGTATACTGATATTTAGTAGGCGAGCTATGCTCCAAGCCCTCTGCATAAAATTCTGTCAAAACGTAACTGTACATACAGAAAATACCTATATCCAAAATGTTAATATAGCACACACAGTAAAGCATAAAGAACCATGAACCATGCTAACTTGCTGTAGATTACATCTCCAGATGTTAACTCGGCACCGAAATGAGTGACATAGAATGGCATGACCTGCCACAATGAGTTTTATTGACATATTTAAGGGAACTTATGTTGTATACGGTATGAGTCGCCATAAAAATTTACTGTCTGAATCTGATATGATTAAGACAAAGGAGCTGAACTTTGTGTCACTAGGTGGTGGTGTTGCAATTTTCAATATTGCCAACATGTATGAATCCTGGAGCTGCATTGTATTGTCAGGCTGTTCCAGCCAAGCTGCTCGGCCGTGAGCACCTGAGTACTCGCCGCCTTGTGTGAGTAAACTTGCAATATGCAATACGGCTCTGCTGTAGGGGCGGCCGCTACTATAGTCTGGGACAGCTTAAATAAGTTACTAGATCAAGACAGGGTAGGCAACATTAACAGCCGCCCCCTATGCCTACATAAATGTTGGTTAATAGTTGCATTTCTTGAAGGTAAGTTGTTTTCAGGTGCGAGCACATTGTCGCCAACCCTGCTTAAAATCCCGCCATCTCCAAAGACCATAATACCAGTAAAATTCCGTACCACACAGTTGCCGACATGTTTCTGGCAATAACTCCCAGAATGCATTTTTCACAAGTCAGCCAACATTATAATTACGACTGTAACTAATGACTTATTATTTAAATAATTTCACAGTTTTCTTTGGAAATTCAAGTCTAATGAAGTTGTAACAAGTTGTACAAGGTAAGTACTAGTAATATACATCGATTAAAACAGTTTATACAGTTATTATAGACTCTTGATATGTGTGTCAAATCCACGTGTCTGAGATATTTCGAAGCTTTTAATTAATTAATTTTTGGATAAATTCTTATTTAGATTTCATCATGACGCCTAAAAAATACGAGATCAAGATTGGAGAAGGATTGAAATAACTCAACAAAGATCACTACAATTTAAGTGAGTAGGCCTAGCCTAGACCTACACAATTTAAAGTACAGAGTTATTTAATCGTTGTTTTATTTATTTTTATATTCAGTCAGAGCACAAATAACGTAATAAAATACCTTAATGGTCTTTGGAAATTTTGAAATAGTCTTCCGACTGCATTTTCCGTATAGGCCTAATTCAAACATAACCTAAAATATAGCCTATGTAAGTTCTCTCTCGGGAATGTATTCTTAGGTTCAATTCGCCTTCTAATATAGTAATGTATATTATTCTCGACTTCCAAATGCCGTCAGCCATAATATTATAATACATTGCACATGTAACTCTTAAGCTTGGAAGTAGGCCTAGGCCTAGTCTATGATTCGCACTCGGTTGGTGGTAGTGAATGTATTGGTGATTATTTATGAAGCTTATAACTTATGTACTTGGCTACTGACCTATAGCCTACTTAGTAGTAGGCAGATAAAATATTTATATTAGGCCTATTTTTATTTGTTTCAGTCATGGTTGCGACAGAGTAGTGTGATGCCCTTCAACGAACTTCAAGGGTTGTGCAACATGAATCAATCATCATTCTGAAGAGCCATATACTTACATGTGCATGGTATATGCACTGCGCGGGAGTCACATATGCAAATTGTCAGAGAATACCAACAATATCTCATAGCTCTCTTTTAGTTATCGACATTAGTTACTGCGCCACTGAATGTCTGGGTGAAAATTACTGATGTACTAATGTTGGGTGAGACAAAGTCATTGTTCGCTACTTGGTTAGATGACACGGTTTGGGCGAAGCCACTGGTCGCAATAAGTTATAAATATTGGTCGCAGCTATAGCCTACTTGTATTATTAATTCTGAATGAAAGTAGAAAGTGGCTTATACACCTGCATCGGACATGATTGTGACTGTATGCTGTGATGGCTGCGCTAGAATTAGTAGCACACAGGTAACGATATTTGTAGGCTATACATTATGCGGTAATAGAAAACTAAAAATTTCATAGATCTCGTAGGCCTATACTACACAGCTTGGACATTGGACGTGAATAATGAAATAAAAGGCAAAACCATTGGTCTGGATAAAGATTATTGATGCTTGACTACCCCCACTGTGCATGACAAAAACCGGGGGTGTTATATATTAGCTAAAGCGGCCCGCGTTACCTCAATTTTTCATATTAAGCATTGTTGTTGTTTCTTATGGCTAGCCCAGATTTCAATCCATCAGCTTTCTTGCATTCCAATAGAGTTGTGTGAGGTTTCCTGAAGTTCTAGCAGTCACATCAAGTTTGTTGCAATGTGGCAGGTGCCCCTCATCCATTTTACTTCCAGGTTCGTGACAAAGTGTGCATTTTTCAGATCTCAGGATGTCCCAAATAGGATCACGACTTATATATGTAGATGGAATTCCAGCTGAGTCTGCCATTTTCGCTGTTAATTATGCACAAGTACAGTATTGCCAATCCCACACTCACGGGACTACTTTGTATAAGCGCGGTACCATGAAACAAAATAGCGCCAAGTTTGAACCAGTTCGCAATGGATTGTGCAAGCTGTTTTTGTCTAAACCAATAATTGTTAATTCATTAGGCCATACAAACACCCCTGGATTTTGTCACGCACAGTGGGGGTAGACACGCATCAATAATTTTCATCCAAACCCATGGTTTGTGCCTAGACCAATAACTTTTAGTCAGTGAGCCGCTGGTTTTTTCCCGATTAGTTCGAAACATGAAATTCTTGCGAGCAGCGTTCATTACAGTGGTAAATACTGTTCTACATACAAAACAAACCTAACCTGGGGCTTATGCCCAGACCTCCTTGCTTGTAGTGCAATCGGTAATTTTCGTCCAGACAGTCGTCTAAACAAGTAGCGACCAATGGTTTCGTCCAGTCAGTCGTCTAACCAAGAAGAGCTCGTTTATTTCTTTTTCTCACATAATTACAACATTACATGTGTCGTCTAATGTAGGCCTATTTAGTATCGGGTATGTTGGTAACTAATGACGTCAAGGTGATCGCTCACTGCGGCAGTTTCACATACCAAATATGCTGTCGAACATGGCTGCGGTTGTTAAATATACAATAAATAAAAACACATGTTTAAGTGATTTAGCACATATATCCGGTGCAGAAGTGATCAAGGTTAGTAGTTACAATTGATAATGTCCCCCCCTCCCGCCAGAAGATGAAATAAGGTATGAAAATGATATATTGTCAAAGTGAAAGCAAAAAGAAAAAAGAGTGATACATGGTACATAATTAATATGAAATTTCACTACAGTATATGTCGTTTTATAAAAGGGCATAGCGGGTGGGTTACAGACAGCGAAGGAGAAAGCATCTATTTGGACATCACTTCCATAATTATTATTCATCATTACACAAGGTATTAGGCTAATTTAAGTGTTCTACTTGGTTCATCACTCCTGAAGTGTTACCTCTATTACGTATGTCGTTTTGCCCTGAACATTTTTGGTTGAAGGCAGGCTATTATTTTATTTTAGAATATGCACTGAAAATTTGATGTAATCAGCGTAACCGCAGCCTTCGTAAAGAGGTTTACGCAGGCCAGCGCGTATCCCATTTTTGAACAGCCGACTGCGGTTGACTGTAGCGTTGGGGGTCTGCACCACTAGCGCTGGCCAACAGCGGGGCGCACTTGAAGTCGGTCAGTGAAAACACGGCCGACTGAATACGAGCTGCGCTCTATACCGGCCTTGACATTCCCAGTCAGAACCCATGTATAACATGTAATTGGAAAGTTTCTACTCGTTGCCGGTAGAGCGCACTCCCCTCCCATTATAGGCGCGATAAGGAATAAGCTGAACAGTACGTATATTAAATGTGTAATCTCAAGAACCACTGGATGGATTTTGATGCTGCTTTCACCATTCTGTAAAGGTGATCTCGAGGAAGATTTGTGTAGAAAATAATTTATTTATGACCAAAGGGAGCCAAGCAGTAACGATTTCAGTGAAAAGGTCGAAAAAATAGCCTGGCGTCCGTGCGCTTTTTAAGCTTACGCTGGGCGAACCGTTAAAAATATCATTATATTATGAGTGTAAGAATTGTTCAGCGTGAGAAATTCTACAAAAAAGTCCGCGAGAGCATATCTCTATCTTCGATACATCGCCCACTATAAGTGTTTTTAGTTTGGACGGGAGGGGCATTTGGCTTGCACCTCGCCATTCTTAAATTACGTCTGACAGGAATTCCTTGCACATTCATAACTGTTCCCGGGCGAAGCCGTGGCGGGTTGCTAGTGACACTATATAATTATTATCATTATAATTTCCGCATTATCAAAATTAAAATTATATCACAAAATAAAATAGCGTGCTAATAAATCTAAGAGAAATTAGACATACCTTGCACCTTCTTCGGGTACAAGGACACTACTCCAACACCGTCTCATTAAAAGGAAAGAGAGGATCAAAATTACAGCCGGGAACAAGTAGCAGCCAATCGTGTGTTGTGTTTTGTGCTAAGAGATCTTTCGACAAATTATCAGATACCGTGTGCCTTCTTTTTCACGAAGCAGCTGTCAGGACGGGACTTACATAAACTCCTGCTGGACGTTATTCTCGAGGTTGAACAATGCGGTTTCATAATTATAATAACTGTCTCTGATAATCACAAAACTAACACTACAATGATGAGGCATTTAGGGGGAGGGAATTTTCAACCAATGGTCAATCACCCATACGACGAGTCTAGGAATGTATTCCCTAGTTTTGATCATTGTCACACTCTAAAAAGAAACATTAGAACGCAGTTTCTGTAACGAGAGATGACTGATGGTACTGGAATAATTTCAGGGAAATACTTGTCATTACTATACACAATGCAAAAGGGTGAGATCGTCAAACCGGTCAGACACCTCACTAAAAAACACATCGAACCCACTAAATTTGAAAAAATGAATGTTCGGCGTGCCAAGGAAGTGTTCTCGTCAGAAGTTATTGGTGCCATTAGTACACTAAAAGAAAATATAGGCATGCACCCGGAAGCGTACACATTCATGGACGCAGAAGCAACCATTTTTTTTGAAAAACGTTAATAAATGGTTCGCTATGCATGACGTAAGCATCACATATCATCATATTCAGTCTAGAAATCCAGATAAAGGGCATTTTTTCTCATTAAATGTCAGTCGCCTAAACTGGCTAGAGGAATATTTTCTTTCTTACCTTGAAACTTTGAAAGCTGCTAGTAACGCTGCTAGAAAGGACTTCCTGAGTTCTGAGACTTACGAAGCTACCTATACAATTAATCACGGATTCAGCTGTCCAGTGCATAAGGTATCTTCTAAAAATGGGTAGAGGAAAGTCGCCAAATATGGGGAGTTTTTTTTATAGGGCTCACATTAGACATAAGAAGGAACGGAATAATTTTGGTTTTCTCACCAATGTTAACCTCAGGCGATATACTATGTATATTATAAATATGGGCACGTTTGGTGTTGTAATACCCTCTGATATTATTGTTAACTTTAAAAGTGCACTTTCCTCGTATTAGGCAACCGGGTTTCGTAATATGGGGAGGTGAGAAACCTCACGGTTTTTATTTATAATAGGTACACTGAATAGTATACCCTACTAATTAAAGCATTAATTCTGACATTTTTTTTCGTGTGGCCTCCTGAGAGGCCGAGTGCAGGTCTTTCTAGTCGACGCCCGTGGGCGACCTGCGCGTCAGGATGAGAGATGGAATGGATGAAGATGAATGAAACTGGGCAAGGATGTGGAAGGAAGCGGCCGTGGCCTGTTAGAAGGTACCGTCCCAGCATTTGCCTGGTGTTGAAAAATGGGAAACCACGAAAAATCATTTCAAGGACGGCCGACGGTGGGGCTCGAACACACGCGTCTACCGAGTCAGCAGAGAGCTTGGCCCCATGGCCTAACGCTGCGCTTTAGCCAGCGTAGCCACTACTGTCGGTAATTCTGACAATGTAATGAAATCATGAACACAAATAGTACAAAAATACAAAAATGAATATTTTAAGTAAATAACAGTCCTAGTTTCCAGTTGCCGAACTTCCAAACCGTTCAGCAGAAAAATGCATAAACTTTAATGAAAACCGAGTGATTCTGATCGAATTCAACTGTAACGAGGTGCAAGGTATGTCTAATTTCTCTTAGATTTATTAGCACGCTATTTTATTTTGTGATATAATTTGCATTTTGATATTGTGGGAATTATAATGATAATATAATAGTGTCACTAGCAACCCGCCCCGGCTTCGCCCGGGAACAGTTATGAATGTGCAAGGAATTCCTGTCAGACGTAATTTAAGAATGGCGAGGTGCAAGCCAAATCCCCCTCCCGTCCAAACTAAAAACACTTATAGTGGGCGATGTATCGAAGATAGAGATATGCTCACGCGGACTTTTTTGTACAATTTTTCATGCTGAACAATTCTTACACTCATAGTATATTGATATTTTTAACGGTTTGTCCAGCGTAAGCTTAAAAAGCGCACGGACGTAAAGTTCTTTCTTCGACCTATTCACTGAAATCTAAAATCGTTACTGCTTGGCTCCCTTTGATCATAAATAAATTATTTTCTACAGAAATCTTCCTCGATATTACCTGTACAGAATGGTGAAAGCCGCATCAAAATCCATCCAGTGGTTCTCGAGATTACCCGTGATATCCAAGAATCGGGGACTTTGTTTTACACTAAGTAGAGATAAGTCTTAGTCGTGCAATGCTTGGTGAACAGCGCTGTGTGAGCAGTTGAGTAACTAACAAGATTTCATGAAAAAGGTCTCATTGTCTAGGCCGGTATGAGCGCATTCAGTCGGCCGTGGTGAAAACACTATGTATTGTATTCGTCATGATAATGCTATTATTATGATCATGTAGAAATGAGTGGAAGTGTAGAGGACGTACCCATTCGCGACAACGCTGCCTCAGTTCAATTCCCTCTCATATATTCCGCTCTCGCAATTTTAATATCTCAGCTCTCCACAGAAAATTGTTTTGTGTTGGTATCTTATAATTATAATTTTCAAGATATTACTCCGTCGATAAAGCTTGCCTTTCAACGCCTGTACTTAACTCGTCAATTTCTCAGTGAATTCATTGAATTTTCTACAAGTGGCTTTTAATGTGCCTTTTGATGAGAGGTCAGGAGACTATTCTACCAACCATCTCGCGTTGTGTGGCTAGCATTTTTTGGCAGTTGGTCCAGGTTCAATTTCCAGCTCTGCCAAGAAATTTTAATTTTGGTCTGAGGGATGGAACAAGGCACACTCAGCCTCATGAGGCAAAACTGAGAAAAGGAGGGTTAGATTCCTATCTTAGCCATCTTGGAAGTGGTTTCCACGCTTCTACTCCTGGCAAATGCCGGGATGGTTCCTAAATTAAGACCATGGCCACCTCGTTCCCAATCCTCATCTGAATAATAAATGCACACACTAATCCAGCAATCACAATAACACAGGTTATCAGACAAATTCCACATGCCCAAGTACACAGATCTACATGACCATGATGTCACAAAGCCCCAAAATCAACCAACTGCTGCTTTCTACCATTCCAAGACGAAATCTTCGAGTTGCCATTAGTCTAATGCCCCTAAAATCCACGACTAGTTCGAAAGGTTTTAGGCCTAAGCATTGGATCAACCATCTTCTTGCATCTCAATAGGGATTTGCCAACAGGCTTTCAACAGCTTGTCTCAATTCTGCCTTCATATATGTAGGCCTATTGGCAACTCCAGCTATCTGATATGCCATCTAGCGGTAAAAATTAGAAACTTACCAAGTAGGGTACATTTGTCACGTGGTGACTGTTTGTATATGGTTTCTTGTATTCGTAAGCAGATCGAGGTAATTTCTTCGTGTCTTTATACATAAGTAATAAGTTTTACTCGTTGATGGAGTGTAAAATTAGTAAAAGCAACGTATATTGCTCAGTTTACGGCTGTAAGTCGATGCATAAAAGAGGGCTGCGGATATAAGTTTTCATAACTTTCCAAAAGATGTAAATAGCAATAGCCAAAAGGTGACGATACCAAATAAATACGGGCATCAGGAGCGGGTTGGACCACTCACCTCTGCACTCACTGACGACAGGACGGGTTGTTCACTGTTTACGCCGAGCCAAGCCGTACCAAGACAGCTAGGCCTACACCAGCCGACTACAGCCAAGCTTCATCAGTCAGGTATCCTTCCCCCTCCCTAGTTCATTTCCAATTACCCTACCAACCGCCATCACCTCACTCTGCGATATCCGAGCCATTCCACTACGAGTCATATAGGCCTAATTTGACTTCGCAGGGTAAATATCTACTCTGCGAGAACCTGCTACCAGTCCGATATGCTACACCAAACCCACCAGCTAACCATCTAAATCAAGCAATTCCTGTGTCCCCCGAGCTTTAATACAAGTTAAACTCATCCCTTCGCCCTACCAAGCAGCAAATAATTTCTACAGTCTATGGTACAGTGAGCAAACTCAAATATAGCTTTTAAAGTAACAGCGCCATGACTCGAACTGCTCAAAAACAGATATCAGCAGACAACCGATGCTTGATAATATGCAATTGACACATAAAATCCAGTGGAACACACAAATTAGATCACGTGTATCGCACAGTTATACATATATACAATCAAAAATAACACTGTCATTATTTTAGGGACCACATTTACTGATTATAACCGAAAAATAAAAAGTGTTCCATATCAAACGCGTGTTATTGAGTATTTTACCCTACTTATCCAGACCGACAGCAGCGCCCCAAGTGTTAGTTTGAGTTGCCAATACATGCAAGAAATGAGTACGTGACTTATCAAAAATCTATATATATAAAAATCAATGTAACGTGATAGTTTGTCTGTGGGTGGGTATGTATGTCTCCTATGCGTTCATATACCATTCGTCCGATTGCGATGAAACTTGGGTGAGATGTTGAGTACACTCCAAGGAAGGTTTCTGACTTAGTAAATCCATTTTACAATAGGTAGCGCACGCGTAGATTCAACAAATGAGCGACGATGCGCGAAGCATTTCAACAAAGTCCCGTATGTGTTCATATACCATTCGTCCGATAGCGATGAAACTTGGGTGAGATGTTGTGTACACTTACGTGAAGGTTTCAAAATTAGTGAATACATTTCACAGTAGATAGCGCACAAGTAGATTCAACAAATGAGCGACGATGCGCGAACCATTTCAACAAAGTCCCGTATGTGTTCATATACCATTCGTCCGATAGCTATGAAACTTGCGTAAAATGTTGAGTACACTGCAGGGAAATTTTCTGGCTGAGTACATCCACTTTACAATAGGCAGCGCACGAGTAGATTCAACAAATGAGCTACGACGCGCGAAGCATTTCAACAAAGTCACGTTTGCGTTCATATACCATTCGTCCGATAGCGATGAAACTAGGCTGAGATTTTGTGTGCACTCTAGGAAAGGTTTCTAGCTTAGTAACTCCCTTGAAAAATAGGTAGAGCACGAGTAGAATCAACAAATGAGCAACGGCGCGCGAAGCGTTTCAACAAAGTCCCGTATAAAGTCATATACCAGTCGTCTGATAGTGATAAATGTTTGGTGAATTGTTGTGTACACTCCAGGAAAGGTTTCTGGCTAAGTAAATCCATTTTACAATACGAAGCGCACGTTTATATTCAACAAATGAGTGACTACGCGCGAAGCGTTTCGACAACGTCCCGTATACGTTCACATACCATTCATCCGATTGCGATGAAACTTGGGTGAGATGTTGTGTACACTCCAGGGAAGGTTTCTGGCTGAGTACATCCATATTACAATATGTAGCGCAAGAGTAGAATCAACAAATGAGCGACGACACGCGAAGCGTTTCAACAGAGTCCCGTATGCATTCATGTACCATTCGTCCGTAGCTATGAACCTTGGGTGAGATGTTCTGTACACGTCATGGAAAATTTCTGGCTTAGTAAATCCACTATACAATATGCAGCGAACAAGTTGATTCAACAAATGAGGGACGACGCGCGAAGCGTTTCAATAACGTCCCGTATAAGGTCATATACCATTCTGCCGTTAGCGGTGAAACTTGGGTGAAATATGGTGGACACTCCAAGGAAGGTTTCTGGCTTAGTAAATACATTTCACAGTAGGTAGCACACGAGTAGATTCGACAAATGAACGACGGCATGCGGAGCGTTTCAATACAGTCCCCTATGTCTTCATATCCCATTAGTCCGATAGCGATGAAACTTGGGTGAGATGTTGTGGACACTTACGTGACGGTTTCTAACTTAGTAAATACATTTTACAGTAGGTAGCGCACGAGTAGATTCAACAAATGAGTGACGGAGCGCGAATCGTTTAAACAAAATCAGGTATGCGTTCATATACTATTCATCCGATTGCGATGAAACATTGATCAGTTATTGTGTACCCGCCAGGGAAGGGGACTTAGTAAATCCATTTCACAATAAGTAGCGCAAGAGTAGATGCAACAAATGGGTGACGACGCGCGAAGCGTTTCAACAAAATCCCCTATTGCGTTCATATAGCATTCTTCGATTGCGATGAAACCTTGATGAGTTATTGTGTACACGCCAGGGAAGGGCTTCGACTTAGTAATACATTTCTCAATAGGTAGCGCACGAGTAGATTCAACAAATGAGTGACAGCGCACGAATCGTTTAAACAAAACACCGTATACGTGCATATACAATTCATCCGATTGCGATGAATCATTGATGAGTTATTGTGTACACGCCAGGGAAGGGTTTCGACTTAGTAAATCCATTTCACAACAGGTAGCGTACGAATAGATTCAACAAATGAGTGACAGCGATGAAACTTTTGAAAGTTGTTGTGCACGCTTCCACGAATGGTTCTAAATTAGAAAATCCATTTTACGATAGCTTAGAGGCAGTTAACATGTTGTGTATCCAAAAGCATTTCAAGAAACAGAATTTCAACGCCAACACTTTCTTTGGTTGGCATTGCAACGCATGCCGGGTACAGCTTGTAAAGAAATAATAATCTAATATATACCCTACTATTATATTTCTCTCCTACTCCTAAATCCTTCTCTGAACACTCATCTTAAAACAGAATGGTCTGCATTTTTGGACTAATTATAAAAATATAGCCTATAAGAAGAAATGAACATGCTCATCTTTAGCTCCCTGGCGAAAATAATTGAGTAAGTATTAATGTGTCTGTTCTTATGCATTTTATATGATGCTTTAAAATCAATCTAGAAGAGATAATTTAAGTTAACTTCACTACCATAATACTGCTTAAGAGTTACTGTCGAGGACTGATGACCAAGATGTCCCTAACTTGAGCAAGGACTGCTTCATAACTTCATGTAAAACGTATTTTCGTAAAAGAGCCTTTACTTAGTTCGGATCATTTGCGATACGTGTTACATGGATGTGTGTGCTGACTTTTTGGTGTTAAATGATGTAAGTTGGCAACACCAAATGTGGCGGCCATGTTGGTTTTCTAGTAACTTATTTAAGGTGTCCTGGACTATAACAAGGGGAGGATACGATGCATGGGTCACCGATTCGAACCATCTTTAGTACACGTGTAGGGCATGACCAGGCGCATACCAGGTGCAAGTAGTAAGATGCGCCTCTCAGGCGTTTCCGTGAATTAATTAATTGCAATTACAGTGCGGTGTACGCTAGCAAACACTCGATGATCGCGTGGTGGAGCGGTAAGAGCCCTGCTTCGTAAGCACGGGATTGCTGGTTCGAATCCCGCTGGTGAGCCTTTGCAGTGTGTGTGTTTTTTTTCTTTTTGTAACTATTGGCAATTTCCAACTAATACCCATAGCATGAGTCACTGCTTGCGGGGTACGGGGTGGTCTGATGGTTCATAGACGTGCAATGAATGGAACAGTCTGGGCCTTCAATGTATAAATGTATACATATAATATAATACACCTGGCCGTGTATAGAATAATATCAATGTATTTGCAATGCCGATACTGTACATTATGTAATGTCACAAACGTTGACCCCCATACGATGATTTCAGAATCTCTTTTCCCGCTCACATAACACGTTATTACAATTGACTGCAAAATAAACATTATTCACGACAACTACAGTTGTACGAGTTGCCAATCTTTACAAAAGAAAAACAAAAAAACACAACACACCGCAAAGACTCAAAGGTGGGATTCGATCCAGCGTTTACGAAGCAGGGCTCTTACCGCTGCACCACGCGCTCGGTTGCTTCTTGCTAGCGTACAACGCACATGGACACCGCGCTGTAATTGCAATTAATTTCTCGGAAACGACTGAGAAGCGCACCTTACTATTTGCACCTGATATACATCTGGTCATACCCTACACGTGTACTAAAGATGGTTCGAATCGGTGACCCATGCATCGTATCCTCCCCTTGTGGTGGATACATTAAGACTTACAGGAAGCGCAGGGACTTGTGTTATGACCTTCGCCCAGTGACGTATTGGCTATCACCCCCAGTCCGTCTCCAACCGTGCTCCGAGCAGCACTGCTGAGTACTCGCGTGTACGCATACTCAAACTCGTGGATTTGGATCGGCCTGGTATTATTGTTAAGGAAGTACAGAGTTCGATACAGGGCTCGGCAACGTTATTAGAAACTGACGTGTGGGTTGGAACAAGGTGCACAAAGTCTCGAAATGTGAATCGACTTTTTAGGAATGCAAAGAATTATTTTGGATCCGTATTGAAACAATTTCCGCCTAGTTAATACCATTACGCATTTATGCGATACCAATATGGTATATCTATATCAATGGTAAACCCTCAAATAGATGTCTGACAGCGAGGCACGGAAACCAAGATTAACGACCGAGGTTATGAAACCGCAGGCCGAATGCCTGGGCAGCAGGTACTTGGGAGTTATTGTTGCAGCAGGGTCTGTGCATATTTATTTATTTATTTTGTCTTTTAGCAGTGGCAAAGTTAGAACTCGTGGCCCTCTTACACATTTATCTTCAGTAAATTTTCCTGTAGAGCTAGTTGTCAACAAAAGCAAATCGTATTACCCATTTAAGATTTGATTGCCGCTGAGCCTGGCTGCGCTACCGTTTGTTGATTATTGTAGCAGGAGCCCCACGGGGTAAAGAGGAGGACACAGTGCAGTCTGCAAATAAGTCAAGCAGCATTGCGCGCGCTACCTGTCAAAGAGGCGCAGGTAGCGTCACGGGAGGTCATGTCACAACGGACAGCTACAGGAGCCGGGTCATATCCTACTCGCGCAACTGTACCTGTCAACGAAGCAGGCTGACGTGTGGCACAATAAACAGAGAATAGTTCCCATCTCGACCGCCGGCAATCAATTCGTGAAAGGGTAATGAAAATCCACAGCCTGCTTCCAGTCTCCGACCGGGTCAGGAATGGAATGAATGAAGCCCCCCCATCTAGCGGCGAGGATATGGACTGTGCCGGCTGCCGAGGCCTGACGCACTCCTCTGGGGCGATGATTAAATGAATGACAGATGAAATGAAATGATAGTGGAGAGTGTTGCTGGAATGAAATTGTGACAGGGAAAACCGGAGTACCCGGAGAAAAACCTGTCTGCCTCCGTTTTGTCCAGCACAGATCTCACATGGAGTGACCGGGATGTGAACCACGGACCCAGCGGTGAGAGGCCGGCGTGCTGCCGCCTAAGCCACGGAAGCTGTGAGATAATATTTACGCTCTAGACAGGTGATGTACTACCGCAGTGGAATAATATCTTACCCTTTGTGCTCTGTATGATCCTAATCGCCCCCACAGCTGGGTTTCTGGTCACTCGAATGTATTGTGCTGCGTGGTGATAACCCAGCAGATCAAGAAGGAGATAGTAGGAATCAACAAAGATGGGAGTGTTGGGCTACTATTAAGTTCTCTACAGGAACTTTCAATAAATTGAAGTGATAGAAGCCATTTTTCAGTGTTGCCGATTTCTAATAAAGAAAGCTTTCCAGTCTGTCAACACAAACTTTGTGCTCAGTTACATTAGGCGGGAAAACAAGTATTTATATGCCCTACGAAGTACCATCACTTTTGTACATAAAAGAGTGTTCTTTTGTCATACCGTACATATTTTCCATGTAAAAAAAGAATGACTACTCTTGTTTTCCTGCCTAATGTAACTGGGCACAAAATTTGTGTTGACCCGACTGGAAAGCTTTCTTTATTACTTTCAATAAGATGAAACGGAAGAAATTCAGTTTTCAACAACCTTCATTTAATGCACATATCATGGGCCTGAATACACTGTCATAGTAGACATCAGCACAATACAGCATCCTCTCGACATACGATTTGTCTTTCTTTATCAGTTCAATCAAAATACCCTTTTTCGTCCACACCACAAAATCACACTTTTTTCTGCCACTCGCATACATTTGTCCCTGTACTTGTCCATAATATTTATGGCCTCTGTCGAGGAACCCCCCCCCCCCCGACAGAAAGCTGGCGTCGCTAGGCAATTGCAATCTTATGCTGTAAGGGCACTTCACTTCCACCAGAGTGGAACCATCATCGGTAACACCACCAGGAGAGGCTCCAAAATAGCTCCTCTCCTTACTTACAAACAACCCACACTGTTGCACTCGGCACCCTGCCACTTTTTCAAAATCCCTCAATGCCAAGGGTTCGCAAACTCTGCACCAATCCACAGCAGGTGCCGAAAATTCTGGAGGGTCCAGCCGTCTCTTTGCTGGACCTGAAGAAAAATTTCCTGCTTCCACAGTCCTCATAACTTCCCACACCATGGAAGCAGTGATTTTCTTTCTTCTCTCTTCCAACCACAAAGGGGCAGCTGGATTGTCCTCTTGTCCTTTCCTCGAGTGTTCCTTTACACCCGGCTTCTTCTGCCCAACGAGGTTTATGGAACAACGGACTGTCGGGCACGTGCTCCTGAAGAAGTCCAATGAGGGAGGACTGGGCAGTCTGGCTGGTAGCTACCATTGGCAGAGCACAACTTTGAATAGTACGCACACTCATGGGCAGTACTTGCCGTCCCGGCTGAGGCCGACGCCAAGCCTGAAAGCAATACAAATAGTATAAGAAAATATGTATCCACAAAGAAAAGCAATCAACGAGATATTTAAAACCTAATGAGGCACCATACTCATGTATTTCTTACCTGGGGCATGCTTGTCTTGGAGACTAATTCCATGGTTTCTCCCGACAAGCCATGGTATGCCATGGCAGCAATGTGCTTGCACGCAGCAGACCACCCTTCACCAGTTGGGCACGAACAAGTAGCTTGCAGGATCCTGGCTGCTGCAGAAGTGTTGACCACAATCTGAATACTGTGGTCAACATGCTTTGTTGTTTGTACGGAACACTTACATTTTATGAAGCATACCTGACCTTCACTAACTATAGTTCATCTACTGTAAGTTTGCACTTTTTTGACAGCTAGGGTTGCCAACCTCCATAAGGAAAGACTCAATTTATAACCTGTTGTCCATAACAAATATATACACGTTTTAATCACATATAAGTTTTTTCAGGTCATTTTTTCGCTTGTCCCAGTAATTGTGAATATATTGGCAACATATTCTGTCGGCCAGACTGAAAAGTTGTATTATCAAACTGAACTACCACGTGCTCGTGGGATGGACGTGCAGTTGGTAATGGACGCTTTACTGTGTTCATCCGCCTGAGAAAATAACGTGTTAATTACAGTATATTAAACAATAATAATTATAATTGATAATACTGCGCAAAGTCGTCTGAAAGTATTATTTCCATTTGAACGCGTGTTCACTTTTCAGATAAATATATTGTGGTTGTCTTAAATGTTGAGTAAATATGTAACCTGAGATGTCTCCAGGCCGGACATCTTTGTTTTGAATATCTAGTCTGAAGCAGATACGGCATTTCTTGTTCAAGTTATTTATCTTATTTATCTCTTTTTGAAGGTAAAAGAAAAGGCATCAGAACTATTGATTCCCCCAAGGACATTGGCCTGGTGAATAATTTTCATATGGCATGATTTGTGTAAAAAAAGTAGGACTAAAATATGAGTTATGTAGGCCTAGGCCTAAGACTTCACTTGCATGGCGAAATGTTTCGTACGTTTTATTTTAATATCAATCCAACAGGTCAAGTAATGATCGTATCGTCTTAAGGACATATTACACCATATCTTAGTAAGCACTTTCCTCGAGCTGTCAAATGATGGGCCAAAAATAATTCCACTCTCACATTTAAGTTATCAGCTGCTTTGTCATAGCCAAGGTCTTGCTCATAGCGCGTCCAATGATGTAACAGAGTTAAGTTTGTCGCTTAACAGTCTTCTTTAGTGATGTACTAAGAAGTTGTCGCTACTGCTAAGTCAGTAGGTCTCGTGGTTCTTACTTCTGATGAGTAGTATCTGCTTTCTATGAATGAGAACTCGTTGGTTAGTTTTGTAGATGTATTTATTAATCTTTGACAATCCAATATATACAAGTTAACACCAGACAGTCAACCTGTTTGGTCGCTGCTGTAACTAGAAGAGCTCTGTGCTCCTCAGCGCAGGGCTTTTATATAGTTCCCTTCACAAGGGAGAGGGCAATGTGCGTCATACAGGATATTGTGAACCCTTTATCCTCTGTTGGATAAATGATTCTATGTTTTATTTCTTCAATTAATAAATATTTCCACCAGCATCATGAAAATAGCCAGACAGTGATGAGGAAATTTCAAGCATTTGTTGGAGACAGTGGGGACATACCTGAAGCAGTTTGACAAAAGGCTAAATACTTTAGCCGTGAAAAGAAATAGCCTAGCGATGTGTCAGAAGGACAGGTGTTGGCCACCTCAAAATAGAAGCGACGCGCAGTGAGACATGGTTCTGGTATGTTCATTGTAATATTCGCGCCTAGAAGAAATATGATGCAGTAACGTGAGTGGCTGAGGAAGATAATAGACACTCCTACGAGGCCAAGATCTGCTAAAAACCGCCAAGTTACAGAAAATGTGGAACCAATGAGAAATGAATGCCTACGAGCGCGGCAAGTCCAGCTTGGGTACGCGGTGGCTAGCATTCACGCGGGAAATCGCCTAGACAAAATCTCTACGATCGATTCTAGGATTAATGGGCATATTCTTGACCTGTGCAATGTTACGAGTTCAGTGATATTTATTTCATTCCTGTACCACCATTATTTCGAGAAATTTTTATATAATTTCCCCCCCCCCCCCATCCAGACCTAGGGCCAGTTCATTTATAAGTGGCGTGAAGAGCCAAGACATTGCTTATTATTTTGTGTGTCGTGGACACAGATAGACTTTATTTTGTGCGTCTAAGGACGTAGGCTGTTATACTTTGCGTGTCATGAGGACACAGAAGTTATTGTAAATGTGTTAAATTCAGTGATAGATAGTCACAGTACTATATTTTGTAGGGGCAGTATCGTCGATAATTCGCCAACAAACTGTTACGGGGAAAGTAGTACCTGGAACGGCGAAGTTAGTAGTCAGATACCAAGTGTATAATAATCTAACTTTCTGAATCAGCACGAGAGATGACATCGATTACCATAGAAGAAGTTTGGAACTCTCAACACTCCGTCCAGATGGCTGAGATGAGATAAGAAGCATTCAGTTGGGAGATGGCAGCTGATGTTCTTTGACGGGTGACTGAAAGAGAGATGAGTACAATATAATATTCTTTATTATTTGATAAATTAACTTATGGTCTATGGGACATATTTTTGTAAATACTTTGCTTGTGTGATTAACGTAGTATATTTAGTTTTGGTCTGACACACCTTTGTATGGAAGCAGCTCGCACAAATGTTATTAGTAGAAGGTTCTTGTTTTTGTGTTGTTTTAACTAACGTAGCTATGTGGAACGGCCGTGTTTGCATACGTTACGCAATGCGGTTAAAAACGTCTCTCGGAGATATGTTGTGTTTCAGAAGTAGGACTGAAGTAATATAATTATACAGTAGATTGGAGGGTAATTAAAATTGTTTAAGGTTTATTATTGATCAGATTCAGTGAGATTATTGCCTTTGGAGCAATGTAATTTGTGACGAAGAGCAATCAGCTCTATCGTAGGTTTTAAATATTGTTTGAATAGTTTGTGAGCATCGATTCAGCAGACCTGTGTGAAATTCGTCATGTCATTCCCAGATGTGTGTGTGTGTGTATTTTGTGGTCATTACAAGCGGGATTTTCAGCCTAGACTGATTTCTGTCAGCTTGATGCCAAGTCCATATTGTTACCTTGCGAGGGCAATTGTGGATATTTTGATTAATGTCTGACCATATGTTGAGGTGGTTGAGATTTTGTTGCTGTTGATTCCTTGAGATAACGGCACAGCTGGTCAGTTATTTATGTACACTGGAGTTGGGACATGACAAGTATTGAGGAAGGGGGAGAAGTTTCACAAGGCGGTCTGAACGTTGCAAGCGAGGTCATTAGTGAGGAGTGCTTGTTGACTCCGTAATTACTTGAAATACCGAATTAAGAACTGATCAATGATAAAAATTGTTTAAATAAATGGGAGTTGCCTACGAATCACGATAATCTCCGAAGCGTTACCTTAACATGCAGTTTTGTTCATATAAAGTAATATCAGCTGGTCAGGCTTTTGTTGTTGTTGGTTTAGTCCATGTTTATATTCCATTCAGTGACCCGTGAAGTCACGTGCTATGCTGTATTTCCGTGCTTGTGTATTGAGCAATTGGCCGGTGTTGGCAGCTCATTGTCAAGTGCGTCATCGCGCTAAATGAGGGTCTCGAGAGAGATTCCTGTAAATAGTAGATTTTGTGTGTGTGTCAGCATTACATTTTTAAGGGTTTTTATTAGTGTCATGTTCCATATCCGTACACGTTGATTTACGAGATGATTGTTCGTGAGTACCGTGGCTGTTAACCCGTTGTAAACGAACAGTCATCCAAAGTACTCATTCCTCGTAGTTAGTCATTACGCGTACATAAAATCCAAATTGCAAGTTAGTGGAACCAGGATCCACATTTTAATAAAGGGGAGATCCGTCTGACTCCTCAGCTTTGATAGATATTCCTGTCATGGGAAAGTTCAGGGAGGATTTTTTTTATTATTATTGTTGTTTATATTCTTCTTATGCACTATTAGTCATTAAATCATGTTATTATTGTACGTCTTGTCACCTTTCTTTCTAAATTATTGTTTTAATCCTATGACCCTTACCTCAGTAAAGCATGTTGTTTGGCGAACGTAAACATCACATAGGAACTGAGCGCGACCCCTTGATTAAGATTTCTTACATATAAACACTGCTATTCTGAAGGGTTCATAGGGACAAAACTGGCGCGGCCAAGCGTGGGGCCATTCACTGTGGTGTAACGGCGGAGAAATTACACATGTCAATATTGGCGTATTTGAGTAAAACTGACATGCCGCAAGTGCAGGCAGATATGACAGTATTTAATCACCGGAAAGTGATATTTTATTAAAAGTAATTGAGGCGAAGTGGATACCGCCAAATGTGTGAAATATAAATTAAAATCAGGAGTTTGCAAAGTAAAATACGGTTCACGTTTTTGTCTATTGAATTAAAGTAAAAGGTAATATATGTGATACCGGGCGCCCAATGATATAAAGTTAAAACTAGATTTGTTTAGAAAGTCAAACTCATGGAAATATTAGGAGGCTGTAGCCTAAATGACAATTAATACTCTGTTAATTAGTCAGTGTTAATATCAGATCAGGATAACAATTTGATGACTAAATATGTGCTTGGGTTTAAATTAAATTGAGTAAAACTAGAGCTACTCAGAGATGCAATCGACTAGTGGGATTAAATGTAAAAATAAATGAACTTAGTTGGGTAAAGAAATTAAATGTGCATTGGATTGTGTGTGTGTGTCAAAGGGCATTGCTTTATGCCATTTCCCTAATGTCTCATATAATTTGTATAACATGGCAACGGTGGAACAGATTCAAGAAATCATTGAGAGTGCGGCTAGGAGAACACAGGAATTGTTGGATACTAAATTGGCGGAACAGAGTCAATCATTAAACACTAGTATGTTAGAACAAAGTGAAGCATTAAACGCGAAGTTATCTGAACAATTAAACAGTAGTAGGCTAGAACAAAGTGAAGCTATAAACAAATTGTCTGAACAAAGTGAATCATTGCGGACACCATTAAACAGTAGTAGGCTAGAACAAAGTGAGTCTATAAACAAATTATCTGAGCAGAGTGAATCACTGAAAACTAAACTATCAGAACAAAGTGAATCATTAAATACTAAACTGTTAGAACAAAGTGAATCATTGCGGACACAATTAAATAACAGTAGGATTGAACAAAATGAATATCAGGCGGAACAAGCTAGGTTATTAAAGAGTGAAATTAATGACACTATCAATTTGCAGTTAGAGGCGCAGAATATTAAAAACACGAACCAATTAGCTTCGTTAACCGCAGAGATGAAAGATCACACTAATCAACAGATGGTATTGCTGGCCCTAGATGTTAGTAAAAATAATGAGAAACAATTAGATCAGATTAAGAAAATGGAAAGTATTTTTGATCAAAAACTTAGTATTCTGGATGAAACGGTGTTAGCTAAATTAGAGCAAATTGAAATAGCATGCACTATGAATACAAGCGAGGTCAAGATAGCTCAGGATAAGTTGGAAGGCCGATTTAAGGAGATGGAGAAAAGCGGCAGGGTCATTCAACAACAATTATCAGCAGTAGATGAAAACATATCCGGCATAATTAAAGATATGGACCGTCTCGAAATAAAATCAGCGGAACAATGGAAAAGCCTAGAAGCGGATCAGGAGCAATTAAAGAGTACCTTAGACGAAAGGCTGAGCCAGATAGAAAGTAATCAGAATGACACTAAAAGCCAGATTGAAGAGAAAGTAAGCACGATTAAAGAGCAGATAAGAAAGGATTGGCGAAAAATGAATATCGATTCGAAAGAGGAAAGATCCACCATCCTTAAGACAGTAGGCGAAAATCACACTCGTATTAAAGCATTAGAGCAAGAAATGAAGTGCAAGCTTAAAGAACAGACGGACAGGATCATTAAAGCCGAGCTCAGGTCGTTAGAGCAATCATCGATATTTAGAACGGGAACATTGAAAGACAAGCAGGACGACTCAAATAGCCCGGAGGGTACTAGCATAGCAGGAAGTCAGATTCAGGCGGAGAGTCCATGAACAACAAACACGGAAGGGTTTCGCAAGAATATAGAAAGGAGTTCCACGCCACAAGACGGTCATCAGCCCACACAACTTATTCAAGTAATTCGCTCAAACGATTACAAACCGCAGAAGTACACGGAGAATTCAGGGGTGACGCCTAAAGCTTTTATCAAAGAGATTGAAGACCATTACAATGACACTGGGGTACCTGAAGCACGTAGATTGAGGATGGAAAGATTTTTATCAGGAAATGACCTCACATGGTTTTTAAGCTTTAAATATACATTTGGAACTATGGCGGATTTCAAATTAGCGTTTCTGCGAAAATATTGGTCGCCGGCATTACAACAGAGTCTAAGGATGGAGCTTTACTCTAGAAAATACCAAACCACCCAGCAAACGAAATACTCAGATTTCTTTAACATGCAAATGCTAAAATTGCGCGACCTTGATTACCCTTTAAATGAAGCGGATCTGGTGATGACAATAGCGCGGCATTTACCAGTCAACGTGCAACAAGTACTAGTCGCAGCGAACGTTAGTACGGCCTTACATGCAGAGCAGATATTACGCCAGATAGATGAGACTACATCTCATAATCATTATAGAGGAGGAAGACAGCTGGAGTTAGTCAATACGACAGAGGTCATAAAACCAAAGCAGGCAAACACTAAAACGCAGGGTACTAATACAAGCACGTCCACGCCTAGGCGAAACCAGGAAGAAGGAGAAAACAGACCATACCAGCGTAACGAGAATAACTACAACAATAGGTCATATCAAGGCAACAATAGATATCAACAGAGAGGATATCAGCAATGGCGTGAAAATCGAAGGAATGACAGGCCTTATGGAAGATACGGTGATTACAATGCCAGTCAAAGATGGAAAGGAAGGAGAGATCAAAATCAAGGAGAGCCACGTAATTATCGAAATGACTGGGATGATAGGCACGCTCAATCGCAAAATTACCTAGAGGAGTTACACCCTAGCCAAGGTGGAGAGCTCGGAAAATGGGAAAAAGCCATTGGGAACATGAAGAATCCAGACACACATACTGAAGAAGCTGGAAGTCTACTGAGACAAGAGGAATATCAAGGGCATAAGCGACAGAAGGATGACGGGAGTCGCAATGGAGCTAAAAAAAAATGCTAAATTTGGATAAAGAAGACAGTCTACAAACGCAACAGTCGGAAGTTGAAGATGGATGGATAGTAGCGAACATACAAGAATGGATTGCTTTACCAGAAGACTGCCTGGAGGAGACTGTGAAACCACGGAACGATGAAATTAGGCAATTACCCATTATTTACGCGAGGATTGGTGGAATTAATATAAGATGTTTATTGGATACGGGGTCACAGATCAGTCTGGTATCGGAGGCCTTGGTTCGAGAGTTGGGACGGAGTCAGAATATTCCTGTAATTCCTGTGCCACAACTAAAAGTGAGGGGTGTTATTCCTGAACACACCGTCACTTGTAAACGTCAGGCATACTTAGAGCTGAACATATTGGAACACACTTTTGGGCAAACATTCATTATCATGGCAAAGATGAATTTCAATATAATTCTTGGTGCAAATTTCATTTGTGACAATCAAGCAGTGATAGATTTGCACAAGAATACAGTCAGTTTTAGAGAATATGATCAACTAAGGAATGTGGGATTGCATATGGATGAAATCACTACCGGAAGAGATGTAAATTCTTGGGCATTTGAAGCAATATCGGAAGAGACGGAAGAGGAGATACGAAAGGCAGAAGATAACATCGTAGAAGGGGCTGTTGTGGAACTAGATGAGGAGATTGAATCCCAGGAGATATGGTCTTTATTAACTGAAGGAGACGACAGTGATGCACAATTTGAAGAGTTACTACAGGAGCGGCTCAATGACATTCAACTTGGAGGTGAACACAGAAAACATTTAGAAGAGATATTAAGGAAGCACAAAGCAGTATTTGATACAGTACCTGGAAAAATATTAAATTTCAAATATTCAATGCAAGTCGAGGACTGGTCACCTTTCAAAAGCAGATTGTACCCAATTCCGGAAAAGTATCGTGGTCAAGTTAAGGTCATTATAGATGAGATGTTACAAGCTGGAGTGATAAGGAAGACACCTACTCCTTATCTAAATGCGATTTTGGCAGTCACAAAACCAAATGGATCTATTAGACTTTGTTTAGATGCCAGAAATCTCAACATGAGACTCATTTTTCCTGAGTATGACAGAGCGCCAATTATCAGAGACGTACTAAAAGGCTTTAAAAACAAAAGCATTTATTCATCAGTTGATTTCACGTCCAGTTTCCACCATCTTGAATTGGATGAGAAGTCACAGCTTCTAACTGGCTTCTTATTCGATAACCAAACGTATTGCTTCGTCCGAATGCCCTTTGGAGTCAAAACAGCGGGCTGTGCTTTAATCCGAGCCCTGGACCGGAATCTAACCGAGGAAGTTAAGGAGATGACGGTGGGCTATATTGACGACATTCTGCTGGCATCCGACAACATTGAAACTCACATGGAAAATTTAGATAAAGTATTGGGCAACCTGAACGCATCGAATTTCAAAGTAAACCTTAAGAAATCGCATTTCTTCAAGAGCGAGATCTTATATTTGGGTCACATCATCGACAAGGAGGGGGTGAAGCCAAATCCAGCTAAGATCGAAGCGATAAAGAATTTCCCTACACCAACGAGAGTCAAGCACATTCGGGCTTTCTTAGGCGTAACGGGATTCTTTAAGGAAAACTGTCCAGGTTACACGGAGACTGTAGCTCCAATGCAGGAAATGCTAAAGAAGAATAATAAATGGTTATGGAATGCGGAATGTGAGAAGGCGTTCCAAGCAACAAAACAGCTACTGGAAAACTGCATTAAATTAGGATATCCAGATTTCGAGCACAAATTTATAATCCAAGCGGATGCTTCACTAATTGGTATAGGTGCTATGCTCTACCAAGAAGATCCAGCTAACCTGCAACACAAAACACATTTGGCATTTGTCAGCCGAAAATTGCGTAAGCACGAGCGCAATTATACTGTAACCGAGCTAGAATTGTTGGCCATCCTTCATGCGCTTCAACAATGGAAAAGAATAATCTATGGTTACCCTATTGTTGTCAGGACTGATCACAAGGCACTCACATTCTTGTTTAAGACGTCGATGGCAAGCGAACGTGTGACACGTTGGTCTATATATATTCAGCAGTTTAGCATTGAGATTGAACATTGTCCAGGGAAGATGAACGTGATACCGGATGCACTCAGCAGGAACCCAGAGCCTGATGATGAAGAAACAGCGATGGTACAACACTTGGAGTTAACACCGAAGGACCGGGAATTCTTGGAGGAGTTACGTGAAATACAGCGAGAACAGGAAGCGGAACCATGGATGATGCTATTAATTCAATACTTCAAAAAGCAGCTACCTACAGGAACACCTGCATTTCGAGAAGCGAAAGCCAAAGAAGGAAGATATGTTTATGTCAACAATTTGCTGCACAAATGGGTAGATAATGACCACACCAAGTTACGCATATTAGTACCTGCATCTTTACAACGAGGATTGACATGGCATACGCACGAAAGTTACGGTCACGTGGGCGTAGACAAGTGCGAAGCGACAATAGGAGAGACATTTACATGGCCACGTATGAGAACAACTATATGTGACGTCATTACAACTTGTGATCCGTGTCAGAGGACAAAGCCCAATAATTATTTAATGAGGCAGTATCCTAGACCATTGCTACCTCAGAAACCATGCGAGCTACTGGCCCTGGACTGTTTCGGTCCAATTCCGAAAGGAAGGCGAGGTTGCCGTCACTTGCTAGTGTGCATTGATGTATTTTCTAAGTTCGTAGTACTATGCCCTATTCAGAAAACTACATCGAAGCAAGTACTCAGTCGTTTTCGAAATAGAGTGATTCCAATCCTTGGAAAACCAGAATTTTTATTGTCAGATCATGGCAGTTATTTTACAAGCGCCGAATTCAAGAAAGGTATGGAGGACATGGGTATAAAACACGTTTTAAGCAGTATCCGACAAGCTCAAGCTAATCCAAGTGAGAGAGCAATAAAATGTGTAACATCATACTTGAGAATCTTCATTCCCAATGAACATCACAAATGGGTGGATAAAATTAAGGATGTAGAGACATGCATGAATTCCACCAGGCACGAGTCAACAGGACAGATCCCTATGGTCCTACACAAAAACGAGTATCCAGTGAGAACATGGAAAAGCATCATTAACTGCCCACAAGATCCCATGATTGCACCTGACCTGCGAATTGAGAGAACGAGAGCCTACATGAGAAAACAAGCAGACCGCAGATTACGGCGAGTGAGAAATAAGAGGTTTCACAGTGATCTTGAAATCAACCAGCTCGTTTTGGTGAAACGACCCGCTACATCGGACCCAGAGAAGAAGATTTTCAGTAAATTCTGCGAAAAGTTCATAGGACACTATTCTATCGTAAGAAACCTTGGAAATAATGCTTACAGAGTGAAAGAGTTGAGCACAGGAACAATGTCAGTCTACAACGCTGCCAAGTTAAAAAGTATCGTAGAAGTGAGCCATGGGAGCGCCAAAATAATGACGCAGTTTAAATATATGGACGTCCTAATATCAACCAAGTGGACGGGGAGCAGTTGAGTACGGCACGTGAAACAGGAAGTAGAGTTGGTGTTGACAAACATTAACGAGACGAGCAGAGTGTTGCCTCAGGCACCAGCGCGTCATGCAAGCAGACTGAGAGGGGAGATACAAGCAGGAAATGAAAACGAGTAAATGCCATTCAAGACAGGAGCGGCTAGACCAAGTAATAGAAAAGGGGTGATTCTGAAATAAAACAAATTGGCCTACGGAAGTCTTTTAAAATTGTCGACTTTATTCCTAAGTTCGAAATTTTGTGAGTGGGAGAGTTGTGAACCCTTTATCCTCTGTTGGATAAATGTTTTATTTCTTCAATTAATAAATATTTCCACCAGCATCATGAAAATAGCCAGACAGTGATGAGGAAATTTCAAGCATTTGTTGGAGACAGTGGGGACATACCTGAAGCAGTTTGACAAAAGGCTAAATACTTTAGCTGTGAAAAGAAATAGCCTAGCGATGTGTCAGAAGGACAGGTGTTGGCCACCTCAAAATAGAAGCGACGCGCAGTGAGACATGGTTCTGGTATGTTCATTGTAATATTCGCGCCTAGAAGAAATATGATGCAGTAACGTGAGTGGCTGAGGAAGATAATAGACACTCCTACGAGGCCAAGATCTGCTAAAAACCGCCAAGTTACAGAAAATGTGGAACCAATGAGAAATGAATGCCTACGAGCGCGGCAAGTCCAGCTTGGGTACGCGGTGGCTAGCATTCACGCGGGAAATCGCCTAGACAAAATCTCTACGATCGATTCTAGGATTAATGGGCATATTCTTGACCTGTGCAATGTTACGAGTTCAGTGATATTTATTTCATTCCTGTACCACCATTATTTCGAGAAATTTTTATATAATTCCCCCCCCCCATCCAGACCTAGGGCCAGTTCATTTATAAGTGGCGTGAAGAGCCAAGACATTGCTTATTATTTTGTGTGTCGTGGACACAGATAGACTTTATTTTGTGCGTCTAAGGACGTAGGCTGTTATACTTTGCGTGTCATGAGGACACAGAAGTTATTGTATATGTGTTAAATTCAGTGATATATAGTCACAGTACTATATTTTGTAGGGGCAGTATCGTCGATAATTCGCCAACAAACTGTTACGGGGAAAGTAGTACCTGGAACGGCGAATTTAGTAGTCAGATACCAATTGTATAATAATCTAACTTTCTGAATCAGCCCGAGAGATGACATCGATTACCATAGAAGAAGTTTGGAACTCTCAACACTCCGTCCAGATGGCTGAGATGAGATAAGAAGCATTCAGTTGGGAGATGGCAGCTGATGTTCTTTGACGGGTGACTGAAAGAGAGATGAGTACAATATAATATTCTTTATTATTTGATAAATTAACTTATGGTTTATGGGACATATTTTTGTAAATACTTTGCTTGTGTGATTAACGTAGTATATTTAGTTTTGGTCTGACACACCTTTGTATGGAAGCAGCTCGCACAAATGTTATTAGTAGAAGGTTCTTGTTTTTGTGTTGTTTTAACTAACGTAGCTATGTGGAACGGCCGTGTTTGCATACGTTACGCAATGCGGTTAAAAACGTCTCTCGGAGATATGTTGTGTTTCAGAAGTAGGACTGAAGTAATATAATTATACAGTAGATTGGAGGGTAATTAAAATTGTTTAAGGTTTATTATTGATCAGATTCAGTGAGATTATTGCCTTTGGAGCAATGTAATTTGTGACGAAGAGCAATCAGCTCTATCGTAGGTTTTAAATATTGTTTGAATAGTTTGTGAGCATCGATTCAGCAGACCTGTGTGAAATTCGTCATGTCATTCCCAGATGTGTGTGTGTGTGTGTGTATTTTGTGGTCATTACAAGCGGGATTTTCAGCCTAGACTGATTTCTGTCAGCTTGATGCCAAGTCCATATTGTTACCTTGCGAGGGAAATTGTGGATATTTTGATTAATGTCTGACCATATGTTGAGGTGGTTGAGATTTTGTTGCTGTTGATTCCTTGAGATAACGGCACAGCTGGTCAGTTATTTATATACACTGGAGTTGGGACATGACAAGTATTGAGGAAGGGGGAGATGTTTCACAAGGCGGTCTGAACGTTGCAAGCGAGGTCATTAGTGAGGAGTGCTTGTTGACTCCGTAATTACTTGAAATACCGAATTAAGAACTGATCAATGATAAAAATTGTTTAAATAAATGGGAGTTGCCTACGAATCACAATAATCTCCGAAGCGTTACCTTAACATGCAGTTTTGTTCATATAAAGTAATATCAGCTGGTCAGGCTTTTGTTGTTGTTGGTTTAGTCCATGTTTATATTCCATTCAGTGAACCGTGAAGTCACGTGCTATGCTGTATTTCCGTGCTTGTGTATTGAGCAATTGGCCGGTGTTGGCAGCTCATTGTCAAGTGCGTCATCGCGCTAAATGAGGGTCTCGAGAGAGATTCCTGTAAATAGTAGATTTTGTGTGTGTGTGTCAGCATTACATTTTTAAGGGTTTTTATTAGTGTCATGTTCCATATCCGTACACGTTGATTTACGAGATGATTGTTCGTGAGCACCGTGGCTGTTAACCCGTTGTAAACGAACAGTCATCCAATGTACTCATTCCTCGTAGTTAGTCATTACGCGTACATAAAATCCAAATTACAAGTTAGTGGAACCAGGATCCACATTTTAATAAAGGGGAGATCCGTCTGACTCCTCAGCTTTGATAGATATTCCTGTCATGGGAAAGTTCAGGGAGGATTTTTTTTTATTATTATTGTTGTTTATAATCTTTTTATGCACTATTAGTCATTAAATCGTGTTATTATTTTACGTCTTGTCACCTTTCTTTCTAAATTATTGTTTTATTCCTATGACCCTTACCTCAGTAATGCATGTTGTTTGGCGAACGTAAACATCACGTAGGAACTTGATTAAGATTTCTTACATATAAACACTGCTATTCTGAAGGGTTCAATTGATTCATGGTTCCGATAACAGGAATTCCATGAAGTGAACACTCATAGGCAGTGTGTCATTTCCTTGGTTCCGAGAATAAGAATTCTCTGAATTGAATACAAGCGAACACTCATAGATAGTGGGGTAAACATATCGAGATATACAGAATGACAGATACACGTGGCATCTCTAATAATAATAATCATAAGTCTTAGTTTAGAATGGGGTCTGGAGTTCGACCCTAGACGGAATACATAACTCCTCCACCCTTTGTTGATCGTTATCGTCCTCGATAACAATTTTCTTAAATCTGTTTTTTACAGATTTAATACATTGATTTATCCTTGTTCTATATATTAACAGGATAACACAGAAAATAAGTATTATAATACTTGTGTTCACATACACAAAAGTCTTCATTTTAGTATTATATTCTTGAATGGGTTTTAAATCTAACTTCATTCCTTTCACATCGAGGTGGGATGAATGGAAATTTATTTCGGTCTTAACGTATGGATCACTTGGAGTTGTCAGGAGTGGAAACAGGTGCACATAATTTGTAGGTTGCTGTTGCAAAGTTATGCCCATACTTTTAATAGGGCAAGACTCATTTGAGTAGATAACGTATGATCCTGCTAATGTTATAGTTCTCTGAGATTCTGGGCAGGTTTGCAAGATTAATTGAGGAATTTTGCTAGAGAAAAGGCTATGCTTCTTATTTAGTGGTTGAAATAGTTGTACCTCGTTTTTTTTACAGTGGCAAATTGACATCTGGTAGTGTCCGTTAAATTACATGAAGTTATTCTAGTATTAAAGAGTATACATGCGTAATATTGAGTAATTTTATACAAGGTGCGTTAGACCATCTTAAGGTAGGTCCTTGCAAGTAATATTTTTCCGGAGGGATTAATATTAGATTATTGCTAGGTACAGGAGAAATTTTATACAATGTATAAATTTTAGCATCAGTGATTGGCATATATAATATTACAACCATTTCTTCGTTCATCATGAGAACTTGCGTTTTTGACAGTTTAAGGTTCTCAAATTGATGATACTGGTCAGTATGAATTATAGTTTTTGTTGGGTAGATTAGTTGTAAATGTTTTACAACATTTGTTAAATCCTTTTGGGAGAACATCTTGATATTTGTCATTTCATTAAATGACAAGCTAATAGTATCTTGCATCACTTGTATGATTTTATCTAATTTGTTCGTACACGAGCACATATTGTTGATGTTCCAGAAGGTTAATCTTGAAGTCGTCTTCTTGTAAAATACCTTTAATTACCTTCATATTATAGTTTACATAGTTCATTTCATTATAGAACTTTTGAGCAATGGAGTTACTGAATGATACTAATTTATTAATATGTTTAATTTCTTTGGCGTTACTTTGTTTTAATGCTTTTAATTGTTCCTGTAGATTGTCTAGATCATCTTGGTCTAGATTACCTGATATGAATTTAATTATACTACCTAAACCATTTATAAGACCTCTCTTACTTCTAGGTGTAGCAGGTAGCAACTTATTTAATTCCTTTTTTGTTTCTTTAACTGATTCTCTTAATTCTGATATTAGATAAGGAAAAGTATTATTGCTTCGTGATACGAGACTTGAGATAGTGTCTTGAATATTATTATAAGATTCTTTTAAACTCGTTAAATTGAAATGAAACATGAACCGGTGATAATCGTTAATTATTAAGGCTGGTCCTAATGAGTCGGCATAGAATCCTTGTGTCTGGATGGGCTGTGTGATGATAGTGCCATATCCAGGGAAGAATCTGGAATAAGAAATTTTCTTTTTGGTTTAATGTCCCGAAAATTCCTTACATGAGTTTTACCGTTTCTCATTTTACAGTATACCCTGTTTTCTTCAATTTTGGTAATGATACCTTCGTTGTACAGGTTTTTTGATTTCTTGTTTCTGGTGAAGGGATCTAATACGTAGACAGTTTCATTAATTTGGTAATTATGATTGAAAGTGTCGGTGTTCGGTTTAGTATGACTCTCTTTTACAATTTTCAACTGATTTCCTTGTCTTTCAATGTATTCGTTGATTTTGGGACATGGCGAGAAGACATGGTCTAAAGCTTTATAGTATGGCCCATATAGAACGTTGAAAGGAGGTTGTTTAGTAGTGGAATGGATTGAGGAATTGTAATTCGTGATTATGGTGGTCACGAGCTCTGAGAGCGGAGTGAACTTATCGTGATCTCTGGAGATACGAAGTTTCTCTAGAAGGGTCGAATTCAGTCTTTCTACTGGAGAATTAGATGAAGAATTCAAAGGGGTAGTAGCGTGATATTCGATGTTCGTGGCTTTACAATATTCTTTTATGACATTGTTTTCGAACTCTCCTCCTTGGTCATGTGTGATTTTCCTTGGGAATCCATGGTGGGAAAAGTAAACTTGTAATTGGCTTAGTGTGGCCAGACCTGTACCATTTGGTAAAATGTAGGCTTGTCCATACTTTTAGAAAATGTCAATTATAGTTAATATGCGACTTTGCTCGAAGTGAAACGTGTCGATGTGAATTTGAGAGAAAGGGTGATCGGCGGTGATGGGACCTTGGTTCGATACCTCGTTAGGGTGTCTCTCGTATTTGTTTCTCTGACAGAGGTTACATTGATTGATGATTGTACTAATTTGTTCTCTTAAATGAGGCCAGTAGTATTTGGTCTTAAGATGTTCGTAAGTTTCTACTATACCATTGTGGTCTTCAGAATGATAGTGTGAAATCAGCTGTCTCTGAGTTTCGGGGCTTTCAATGTCTTCCAAGAATTTGGATGACCTGATAATGATTAGTTCAGAAGTAAATAGCTTCTGGCATGCCCTGATGAATGGGATCTCGAGAGTGATATCGTCAAAATAAGTAGCGTACTTGTTTGAGGTTACTATTATTTTGAGGAGGTGTTTTGCTAAATCTTCCTGAAGATTCTTCTTTGTGACAATCATTATGTGTCTGGTACATTTTTTAAACAGGTTTTGTTTAAGTACCTTGGGATAATTACCATATTTTACAATAATCTGATTGCGGTTTTGGTTTAAGTTCCGTTCAGATATTTTCAATGTGAATATGGGGTCTGCTTGGTTTGAATGGACAGTTTCATTATCCATATCATTTTGGTAGGTGTCATCCCCGGGGATGGCAATGATTGAAGCTGCTTCATCAGCCATGTTAATCTCTACTCTAGAGAGTGCGTCTGCGACATAGTTTTGTCTTTGACGTAATCAGACTCTCCTGGTTTTGTGTGGGGATATTCTTGAATGTTACCGTATGTAATGGAATTTATTTCCATTGGCTCAACTAAAATTGGTTCCTTAAACTCGTGTTTTAGTTGTCTCTCTGTGGGCTGTATGGCTTGGTGAGTTTTGGCATCTAAGTGATACATTTCACCATATTTAAAATTCAGAACATACTCTTCTTCTTTTTCGATATTGACGGGAATCGCAGTGTTAGCTGTATCTACCGTGGGTTGAAAATGATTCACTTGATTATGTGAAGAATGAAAGTGAAACGGTATGTCTGTGCTGTTGAGAGTGACTAGGTTCGAGGGGTAGTCAATCTTTGCGTCTAATTGAGCGAAATCTGCGCTACCTAAGTTATTTAAGTCTTCGATTTTGATGGCTGGGCCAAGCGAAAATCCTGAGACTGTTCCTCTGTATCGTACTCATATTCATAGTACTGAGTGTCGTACTCTTTCGGGTAGTTTTGTATGTTGTACTCATCTGCATACTCTAGTGATTGCTGTATGGGACCTAAAGTTTCCTGTTCGATGTCTTCTGAAGGTTCTAAGTGAGCATTCAGATTACCTCTAATGGTTGAAACACCGGACATCGGCTGTGGAAATCTTTGCTGGTTAGTGGGTGTGAAACGTCGGCCAATATTATTGGGAGTTGGGTAAGGACGATTCATGGAGTTTGGTGGCTTGAAAGGCTGAGTGTTCGGAGCTTGAGCGTGTCCGAAAATTGGTTGTGGTTTATCTTTAAAGAAGGGTCTGTGGGTTTGATTTTGCATGAAAGGTTGGTTAAAATTCGAGAATGGATTGTGTGCTGAGTGGCCTAGTGGTCGAGCTGTTGGAAACTTGCTAGGAGGTAGTTTTCCTCTTAGTTGGTCCATGTAATCTTCATGGGCACGATCGTTATCATAAGACCTGCATAACCTGAGACAATGATTCAGGTCTGTAATCTGTGCATATCTTAAGTATGAACGGTAGGGTTCCAACACTCCTGCTTTAAATGTATTTAGGCTTAACTCTTCAAGTTCTCTTAATTTCAATTCCAAAATTTGATTTTGGTAATTGAGTTTGCATAAGCTTTTGCATTGCAAAGTCAATCCTTCCAATTTATCATGGTAGTCATTGTATGATTCGTTTCTTTTCTGGTAGCAATTAGAGATCTCCTGGATGAGAAGTCTCTCGTCTTTGACGTTACCGTATTTTCTTATGAGTTTATCTTTAAATTTTTCATAAGTACTGTTGGCTTCTAAGTCAAGAATGCTACATGCTTCACCTTTTAGTTTTGACTTTATGACGTTAAATAGGAAGTCATTTATTAGTACTGAGTTTGTAGCTGACGCTATTCTCTTATGAGTGTTTAGAAACGATTCTGTTCTTGCTAAGAAATAGTCAAGACTGCAAGAATTAGTGCCGTTAAATTCAGGCAAAAGCTGTATCTGAGCATATTCGAATTTTGAAAGTAACTCGGTTTCAGGCATCTTGTTTGAATTTATAAAGACGGTTTTCAAAATTGTTTATAATAAATAATTAATTTGCTAGATTAAATTTTGTAACAGTGGTTACTTTTAAAAGTTAATTTCTTACTTATAAGTGTTAATTATTAATCAAAATATATATGAAAGAGCCCCGGTTAGGTTTTCACAATAAAGTAAATAACTTATTATTATTAATGATCAAAATATATGTGAAAGAGCCCCGGTTAGGTTTTCACATATAAAGGAAATAACTTATTATTATCATTATCATTATTATTAATCAAAACATATGTGAAAGAGCCCGGGTTAGGTTTTCACAATAAAGGAAATAAGTTATTATTATTATTAATTTAAAATTAATGATATGTGGATATCTCGTTTAGATTCTCCACAATATGAACTAGTTAAGTGATAAAATTAATGATATGCCTTCTGAAATGAGAATGTTGATTTATGATGATAATAAATATTTAATTATTTTATTAATTCCTCTAATAGTGACAAGCGAAAGACCAGTATGGGCTGCACTAACTCACTTTTGTTAGGAAATGATATAACTTTATTATTATTATTTTTTGTTTTAATTGTTTAGTTACAATATTAATTCAAAAGTAAATAAAGAGTGTAAGGTCTGCTAATTAGAACCCACTAAATTATTTCCTCTTGAAAGTCATGAATATTTATTATTAAGTATTTATTGTTTGTTTTAAGTTTATTAAGTTTAATTCAAATCGAAATGACAAGGCAAACTCTACTAGTTAAAGTTTACTGTAATTTGTTTCCGTTTGAAAGGGAAAGAATGTATTATTTAGGTTTTATTGTTATTATAGTTGCTCTCCCAATTTGTTACTTGAAATATTGAACCATGCTTTACTAATAATACTCTAGTTCACAAATAAGGTATTATTTGGAGTTTGACTTACAGACAAGAAAAGATGATCAGTGCTGGCTGCATCCTCTTGGAACTGCGGAGTCGGTTGGTTCTCTTGTGTCGTCGTGTGGTCGGAAAGCGCTTCTGGGGCGTTGTCGGCACATACGGCGATGGCGGTCGGTTGTTGCGAAAGGCGTTTTCTTGGAGCGTGAGCTTCTTGGAACGTTTGTCGGCGAACTTCCTTCCTTCCGTTAAGTTAGCAAAGTTGGTTGTGGACGAAAGGCGTCTCTCTTGGTACGTTGTCAGTTCCACTTCTAACTTGCTTCCTTCAAGCTGGCGAAGTCGTTTGTGGACGAAAGGCCTCCCTGAGGTTGTCAGTACCACTCCTGGCTTGCTGGCTGATTCATAGAAACGATGACTGCATCTAGTACTGAAGATAGGTACCTTGGTGTCGCTAGTATAGTGACGAAAGGCCTCCTTGTGAGGTTTTTCAGAACACTGTACTAACTTACTCGTAGATTATCTGGCAAGGATAATCGTTACCTATTCCGGACTGGGCCCCCAGTTAAGTTTGTCGCTTAACAGTCTTCTTTAGTGATGTACTAAGAAGTTGTCGCTACTGCTAAGTCAGTAGGTCTCGTGGTTCTTACTTCTGATGAGTAGTATCTGCTTTCTATGAATGAGAACTCGTTGGTTAGTTTTGTAGATGTATTTATTAATCTTTGACAATCCAATATATACAAGTTAACACCAGACAGTCAACCTGTTCGGTCGCTGCTGTAACTGGAAGAGCTCTGTGCTCCTCAGCGCAGGGCTTTTATACAGTTCCCTTCACAAGGGAGAGGGCAATGTGCGTCATACAGGATATTGATTCATGGTTCCGATAACAGGTATTCCATGAAGTGAACACTCATAGGCAGTGTGTCATTTCCTTGGTTCCGAGAATAAGAATTCTCTGAATTGGGGCTTTTATACAGTTCCCTTCACAAGGGAGAGGGCAATGTGCGTCATACAGGATATTGATTCATGGTTCCGATAACAGGAATTCCATGAAGTGAACACTCATAGGCAGTGTGTCATTTCCTTGGTTCCGAGAATAAGAATTCTCTGAATTGAATACAAGCGAACACTCATAGATAGTGGGGTAAACATATCGAGATATACAGAATGACAGATACACGCGGCATCTCTAATAATAATAATCATAAGTCTTAGTTTAGAATGGGGTCTGGAGTTCGACCCTAGACGGAATACATAACTACAGCACACATTAGGTGTGCTGTTAGATCGATTATTATTTGATATATGTCACAAAGAAATACAAGTTTCCTTTAAAAAGGACAATGAATTGATATTGCGAGATAAATGTAGGTTTAGGCAACTCATAACATCTGTTGATACCTTGACGGAATACAGCGGCCATTGCTGGCTGCCATGTGGGTGATAGCTCATTGGCTGGAATGCACGTGGTAGTGGCGGATTGATATATTCTGTAGGAGTATTGTTCCCGCGAGAACTGTCAAAAAAGTGCAAACTTACAGTAGAGGGACTATAACTGTATATACTTCACAAATTTCTTAATAGCCAGGGTGCGGCCCGCTCCATGGCTGGCCATGGCCTTCCTCTGCTTGAACCACACTGTAAGCTTTTTAAGGGAGAAATGCTGAAATAGCTTCTTATTTGAAGCAGCCACTCCCACAAACTTGTCATCATTTGGGAAATGAAAACTGCTTTCAGCAGGTATGAGAACAACTTTCAGCAGGCTCTCACCAAGTCCAAGTTTATCCCACAATTCTAGCCTGTAGAAAAGAATATGACTACATTAGAGAAAAGAATTCATCAGAGCCCTCTTAAGACGTGGATCAATGGAATATGGTGTTATAACCAGTATGCCTACATAACGTTAAAGCCTTGTAAAAGGTGCATGTGAACTCCGCGGTAAAACGTTTGACACCATAGCATGTCCTGCCACAGTTGAGAACATATTTATTGTCCATGGGGTGGTTCCGAGGTTTATTATTATTATTATTAAAATTATTATTATTATTATTATTATTATTATTATTATTATTATTATTATTATTATGCCTATATTATCACTTGCACCATCATAACACTGATTGCTACTCTAGCCTGTGTGTTCGTTTTAAGTCTTGAATTGTGCAAGTCTTATTAAAGTTCTAGATTAGTTCTTAGGGTGTGTATTGAACTTATTACGGTACATTTATCATTATAATAATACTGGAATAAAAATAAACACCAGTAATAAAAAGCAAATTATATTCTTGAAGCCTACACACCATAACCTGATATAAGTTACTCAGGTTCCACTTACAGAAACAGTGCTGTAGGCATAGGCTAGTTCCTGTACAATTTCTGGGCTATTACCATTTAGAGGAAGGAAAAAACAATTTTGAGCACCGGTAATTCCAACATCTGGAGTATTAGCTCATATAGAAAGCAACAAAATACAAAGTGCTACGGTAATTTAAATTTTTATTCCTCACGTAAATTAACCACACATTGCGAGGATTAGGGAGACATTTTCGTAATGAAACCTACTAATGGGGATTTGTTTTACCTATCTTCAGATACATTTTGGTCGGAAATTTCGTGAGATCTAAATAAAATAGATATGAACAGACCCTACTGTAGCGTAAAATCGCACTTTAAAAGTAGCCCAGTAAAGATGATACGACGTGCTAACATTTTGACACTCATTAAATACAAAAATCACTCTCTTTCACACCATCTTAGATTATTTCCAAACATATTTTCTGTAAAACCACGTGTAAAACAATGAAAGCCGACAAACAACGAATGTCTTGTCGGGGCAATGCTGTTCCTGATATTCCGCATCGCTAATAAATAATGAACAACTATGAATAGAGCATTCCAACTTTACCCACTGCGGATTATTTCATTCTTCGTACATTTTCTAACTTTTATTTTCCTTTGCAATAGCAAATTCCTTAATTCCGGGCATGCAAAGTCGGAGTACAAAGATACCAATGCTTCCATAATGGGAACTTTCGAACCGGAAGTTGGTTATCCTTAACCATACGACAGTGGCGCGTTCTATGGCAATTGAAAGAACGAAAGAAAGTGTGAGCTCTATTGCCTCCCTAATTAACCTGTTTTGGTATCCGGGAATTTTAACAACAGTTTCGGCCTTATCAAATGCGATGGCGTGTCTCGTGACGTCAGCATGTTCAGCTATTGCAGATCTGTAGTTTATCTGTTTCGTGTCCCGAATGTGCTCTGAAATCCTAATGGAAACGTGTCTTTTTGTTTGCCCTAACGTCGGGAAATAATAACCGACATGCGACGCGGCTCAATCCTGTAAACCAAGATGTTATTTATTTATTGTTGACACATGACTGGGAATTGATTTCAATTCTACGAGTATAATCTTTCTTCACTGTAGCATATTATTAGGAACTCTGTTTTACCTGTGGATGTATTTTGTAATATGTAGTAGGCTACTCTATATTGTGCCACCAAGGCCGTATAATATAATAAAACAGCTGGTACTTGCCGCTAATGAGCCTGAGTAATATAGTAATTAACTCGTTAAAACACTCCATTACCCTGGCTTGGTTTAATCTTAATCTAAGAAGAAGTATTACCGCACAGTATTAATTGTTATTAAGTTGACGGCAGGCCATTTGGAATATAACCACGCACAAAGAGCAGTCCAGGAGAGAAGCGGGAGTTATGAATAACATTCCACTTTATTAAAAATATTGTCAGACGGGAACTTCTAAAAATACATGTCAGGGGAGACAAATCATCATTAGTCATCTGAAACCATCGTTGCCAACCCCATACAACATAAATTCACCAGCATTCGACTGATTTGTCTCTAAAAAGGAATACATTTCTACTTACCTAACCAACCAGGCAAAAATGAGTAATCACCTCGAAAGAGCACACTAGTCACTTTTGAGATGAGGGAAAGATGCAAATTTTGGTTCTGATGATGCTTGCTTGACGTGCGAAACATATAATCGTATAGTTCTAGCTTATCCTATCCTGTTTAACCCTGTACTCCAAAATTTGGATCTGATGATGCTCGCTTGATGAGCGAAACATGTCATCCTATAGTTCTATCTTATCCTATCCTATTCTACCCTGTAGTCCCAAATTTATCTGATCTGATGATGCCCGCTTGACGAGCCAAACATGTCATCCGATAGTTCTATCTTTTCCTATGCTATTCTTACCCTGTAGTCCAAAATTTGGATCTGATGATGCGCGCTTGACGAGCAAAACATGTCATCCTATAGTTCTATCTTATCCTATCCTATTCTACCCTGTAGTCCCAAATTTGGATCTGATGATGCTTGCTTAACGAGCGAAACATGTCGTCCTATAGTTCTATATTATCCTATCCTATTCATACCCGGTAATCCAAAATTTGGATCTGATGATGCGCGCTTGACGAGCAAAACATGTCATCCTATAGTTCTATATTATCCTATCCTATTCTTACCCTGTAGTCCAAAATTTTGATCTGATGATGCGCGCTTGACGAGCGAAACATGTCATCCTATAGTTCTATATTATCCTATCCTATTCTTACCCGGTAATCCAAAATTTGGATCTGATGATGATCGCTTGACGAGCGAAACATGTCATCCTATAGTTCTATATTATCCTATCCTATTCTTACCCGGTAATCCAAAATTTGGATCTGATGATGCTCGCTTGATGAGCGAAACATGTCATCCAATAGTTCTATCTTATCCTATCCTATTCTACCCTGTAGTCCAAAATTTGGATCTGATGATGCTTGCTTAACGAGCGAAACATGTCGTCCTATAGTTCTATATTATCCTATCCTATTCTTACCCGGTAATCCAAAATTTGGATCTGATGATGCGCGCTTGACGAGCAAAACATGTCATCCTATAGTTCTATATTATCCTATCCTATTCTTACCCTGTAGTCCAAAATTTGGATCTGATGATGCGCGCTAGACGAGCGAAACATGTCATCCTATAGTTCTATCTTATCCTATCCTATTCTTACCCTGTAGTCCCAAATTTGGATCTGATGATGCGCGCTTGACGAGCGAAACAGGTCATTCTATAGTACTATCATATCGTATCCTATTCTTACCCTGTAGTCCAAAATTTGGAACTGATGATGCTCGCTTGATGAGCGAAACATGTCATCCAATAGTTCTATCTTATCCTATCCTATTCTACCCTGTAGTCCAAAATTTGGATCTGATGATGCTTGCTTAACGAGCGAAACATGTCGTCCTATAGTTCTATATTATCCTATCCTATTCTTACCCGGTAATCCAAAATTTGGATCTGATGATGCTCGCTTGACGAGCGAAACATGTCATCCTATAGTTCTATATTATCCTATCCTATTCTTACCCTGTAGTCCAAAATTTGGATCTGATGATGCTCGCTTGACGAGCGAAACATGTCATCCTATAGTACTATCGTATTCTATCCTATTCTTACCCTGTAGTCCAAAATTGGATCTGATGATGCTCGCTTGACGAGCGAAACATGTCACCCTATAGTTCTATATTATCCTATCCTATACTTACCCTGTAGTCCAAACTCTGGGTCTGATGATGCTCGCTTGACGAGCGAAACATGTCATCCTATAGTACTATCATATCGTATCCTATTCTTACCCTGTAGTCCAAAATTGGGATCTGATGATGCTTGCTTAACGAGCGAAACATGTCATCCTATAGTTCTATATTATCCTATCCTATTCTTACCCTGTAGTCCAAAATTTTGATCTGATGATGCTCGCTTGATGAGCGAAACATGTCATCCTATAGTTCTATATTATCTTATCCTATTCTTACCCTGTAGTCCAAAATTAGGATCTGATGATGCTCGCTTGACGAGCGAAACATGTCATCCTATAGTAGACTACTATCATATCGTATCCTATTCTTACCCTGTAGTCCAAAATTTGGATCTGATGATGCTTGCTTAACGAGCGAAACATGTCATCCTATAGTTCTATATTATCCTATCCTATTCTTACCCTGTAGTCCAAAATTTGGATCTGATGATGCGCGCTTGACGAGCGAAACATGTCATCCTATAGTTCTATCTTATCCTATCCTATTCTACCCTGTAGTCCAAAATTTGGATTTGATGATTCTTGTTTGACGAGCGAAACAGGTCATCCTATACTTCTATCTTATCCTATCCTGTTCTTACCCTGTAGTCCAAAACTTGGATCTGATGATGCGCACTTGACGAGCGAAACAAGTATCCTATAGTTCTATCTTATCCTATCCTATTCTACCCTCTAGTCCAAAATTTGGATTTGATGATGCTTGTTTGACGAGCGAAACAGGTCATCCTATAGTTCTATCTTATCCTATCCTGTTCTTACCCTGTAGTCCAAAATTTGGATCTGATGATGCGCGCTTGACGAGCGAAACATGTCATCCTATAGTTCTATCTTATCCTATCCTATTCTACCCTGTAGTCCAAAATTTGGATTTGATGATGCTTGTTTGACAAGCGAAACATGTCATCCTATAGTTCTATCTTATCCTATCCTGTTCTTACCTTGTAGTCCAAAATTTGGATCTGATGATGCGCGCTTGACGAGCGATGCATGTCATCTTATAGTTCTATCTTATCCTATCCTATTCTACCCTATAGTCTAAAATTTGGTTCTGATGATGCTCGCTTAACGAGCGAAACATGTCATCCTATAGTTCTATCGTATCGTATCCTAGTCTACCCTGTAGTCCAACATTTTGATCTGATGATGCTCGTTTGACAAGCGAAACAGGACATTCTATAGTTCTTTTTTCTGTAGCACATAACAAATATTTATCTATTTTTAATCACAAGTATTTTTTTTTTCAGGTTATTTATTCGCATGTTCCAGCAGCAATTGGGATTATATTGAGTTGGCCTCCTGAAGAGTTGCAAAATTAAATTGTCAATAAGGCAACACTGAAAAATGACTTCAAAGCTCTCTAAACACACAGATAACTTGCAACACCTCGACTGGCCCACTAAATCACCCGATCTCAATCCCATAGAAAATGTGTGGGACTATTTGGAACAACACAGCGGATAAAACGCAGGGGGAAAAACACCGCAATATAATGGCTTTACGGGATCTAATCTTGAGTTCTTTCGTCTACATATCTGCAGTAAACCGTGGACTCCCTGTCCGGCCCTACAAGGCGGTTAATATGGCTAGATGTGGTGGAGCCTATTTCCTTAGGGGGTGATTATTTTTCGTCCGGTGAGCTTATTAACGGAAATCATATTAGTAATTACTATTTTATAGACTCCCTATGGCTTAGTGGCTAGTATTCCTGGCTGTCACCCCACTGGTTTGCAATCGATTCCCATCTCAGCCGTCCTGGAAGTGGTTTTCCGTGCGTTCCCACTTCTTCTCCAAACAAATACCGGGATAGTTTCTAGCTTAAGGCCATGGCTACCTCTTGCCAAATCTTATCATCAAATATAGATACACACATTACTACAGACATCATAATAACACAGATTAAAAGTCAATTTAATTTTTATATATACCGGTACTGGGTGTTTCAGTAAGAGCTTGCCAAACGGATACGGACAATCCCAGCCGCTACACTGAGCACATCGTCACAGGTAACATGTGGTGTCCATGGCCGCCCATAGGTGCTATGGACGTAAACATGTTCAACACTAATAAGGCATCCTGCACGATTAATGTTTTTTATTATTTTTATTTTCAGTAAATGTGTGGACAGTCGTGACAATAAAACCAAATGTATAATATGCGGTACAATAATTAGAGTTATCGATCGATTAAAATATTTGATCGATTTGAATGCCTTCGATTGGTTAATCGGTCGATTAATCGAATTTTAGTCGGTTTCACACATCATCAGTTCGAGAAAAAGAAACCTTTGAATAATATACAGTATTTTAAAATGTTTACAATCCCATTTGATATGACGAAGATATAATTTTCAAATGTTATTGTATCGGTGGCGTGTAAGTAAAACAAATAAATTCAAAAGCATTTAAGTTAATAATGAAATGAAAATCCACAGCCTGCTTCCAGTCTCCGACCGGGTCAGGAATGGAATGAATGAAGCCCCCATCTAGCGGCGAGGATATGAACTGTGCCGGCTGCCGAGGCCTGACGCACTCCTCTGGGGCAATGATTAAATGACTGACATATGAAATGAAATGAAATGACATTGCATGTGTACAAGAAACACGCTGGAAGGGGCAAAAATCTCGTGACATCGGAGATGGCTATAAACTGATCTACCATGGTACGTCCAACAGAAATGGTGTTGCTGTCATCGTTTGTGCCAGCCTGAGAGACCGAGTTGCTGAGGTTCAGCGCTATTCAGACCGCCTTATGTCAATTACAATCGACATTGCATCTTCTCGGCTTCGTGTCTTCTCAGCATATGCACCACAAACTGGCTGTGATAAGCTAGAAAAGGAACAGTTTTGGCAAGAGCTACAAGATCATGTTTCAGCATGTCTTCAAGATGAGTTTCCACTTCTCTGTGGTGATCTTAATGGTCATGTTGGTCATACCAAGGACGGTTATAGCTGCCACGGTGGTAATGGCTATGGTACCCGGAATGATGATGGAACACAAATTTTGGATTTCGCCGAGGCGAATGACTTGGTTATTGGTAATACGTTTTTCAAAAAGCGCATAAACTACCTCATCACCTACACCAGTGGTGACTACAGCAGCCAAATTGACTTCATCCTTGTTCGACACCGTGATCTCCGACTAGTATCAGATGTGAAGGTCATACCATATGACTGTGTAGCCCCTCAACATAAGTTGCTAACGGCAGACTTAAGGATCTCTAAACATCGTAGAGGCAGAGGGATAAATGTCCTTGAGAAGATCAAGTGGTGGAAGCTTAAAGACCAAAAGGAGACTTTAGCAGGCAGTATAAATTTTCCTCCCATCGACCTGAATGCGATAGACAACACCTGGACTACATTCTGTAAATCTGTCACTGAAACCGCCACAGCAACTTTGGGTACAACAAAACCTAGCTCCCACCGAATTGATAAACAAACGTGGCTATGGACACCCCAAGTGCAAGAAAAGGTGCATGAAAAAAGGAAGGCATACAGAAACTGGGTCTCACAAAAGACTCTAGAGAACAGGGAAAGGTATGCCATAGCCAAACGTGAGGCTAAGAAAGCTGTTGCTGAAGCTAGGTGCAGTCACTATGATGACCTGTATACAACACTGGACTCAAAGGAAGGAGAGAAAACTATCTTCAGGCTGACCAAAGCTAGAACAAAGTCAGTACAGGATATTGAGCACTATGTGTGCATAAAAGGCAAAGATGGTCAACGTTTACAAGACAAACAGGATATCCTCAAACGTTGGCAACAACACTTTGAAGAGATTTCCAACATTGAGTTCCCACATCCCTCTATTCCAGAAGGTACTCCAACAGCAGGTCCTATCTCACACATCACATCTGAGGAAGTCACCAGTGCCATTAGGAGTATGAAGAATCAAAAAGCACCAGGACCAGATGACCTGCTGGCTGACTTCTGGAAGTTGCAGGAATTAAAAGAACCCGCGATCAACTGGCTGACCAACTTTTTCAATGCCATAGTTGACTCTGGAACTGTTCCCAGTGATTGGGCTACAAGCATCACTGTACTTATCTTTAAACAAAAAGGTGATCCAGCAGAATGTACAAATTATCGTCCAATTCGCCTCCTGTCGCACACAATGAAGATTTTTGAGAGAATCCTTGATCGACGACTGCGGGACATCGTCAGTATTAGTACCAACCAGTGCGGCTTCGTCAAGGGTGCGGGAACAACTGATGCAATCTTCGCTGCCAGAATGCTCATCGAAAAGCATCGCGAGAAACAACAGCCACTGCATATCGCCTTTCTTGATCTTGAAAAGGCTTTCGACCGTGTTCCACATCGTGTGATCTGGTATGCACTTCGTAACCATGGTGTACCAGAAATGCTTATCAGCTGGATCAAGATGCTATACACAAACACCACAAGTTGTGTACGTTGTGCTGTTGGCACCTCGGAGAGCTTCCCAGTGAAAGTCGGTGTACACCAAGGATCTGCACTGTCCCCATTGCTCTTTGTCCTAGTCATGGACACAGTCACACGGGATCTGCAAAGGAATGTCCCTTGGACACTCTTATATGTTGATGATGTCGCACTTGCTGATACCACCAGGATAGGATTGCAGCGTCAAGTTGAAAATTGGAACAGCCGTCTCTCACAATACGGTCTTCGACTGAACAAAAACAAGACCGAATACCTTGAAACTGTCCCAACCAACGGATCCATCCAAGTTGATGGAGAGACATTGACGAAGACCTTAAGCTTCAGGTATCTAGGATCTCGCCTACAAGCTGATGGTGAGATAGGTGATGAAGTGCGAAGTAGGATAAAGGCTGCATGGATGAGATGGAGGGAAGTTACAGGCGTACTCTGCGACAGAAGAATGCCACTATACCTTAAGTCCAAAATATACCGCATGATAGTACGTCCTGTTGCTTTGTACAGTGCTGAATGTCGACCAGCTGACAAAGCTACGGAGCGCCAATTACATAGCATGGAAATGCGTATGCTCCGTTGGTCGATGGGCATCACACTCCTAGATCATATAAAGAATGACTCTGTTCGCCAGCAAATAGGAGTTGCACCCATCACTGAGAAGGCACGGGAAAAACGGCTTCGATGGTATGGCCACGTCTTGCGTGCTGCACCTGGAACTGTTGCCAATTCCGCTCTCTCCTTTGAAGTTAATGGGCACCGTCCACGTGGGCGCCCAAAACAGCGCTGGCATGATACAGCAAATGCGGATATGAAGGCTCTCAATCTAAGACCTCATGATGCCCAAGGTCGTGCAAAATGGCGAGCCAAGACCAAAACAGCGGACCCTGCAGCAGCGGGAAAACGCTAGGAAGAAGAAGAAGAAGAAGAAGAAGAAGAAGAAGATATGAAATGAAATGATAGTGGAGAGTGTTGCTGGAATGAAATTTTGACAGGGAAAACCGGAGTACCCGGAGAAAAACCTGTCTGCCTCCGTTTTGTCCAGCACAGATCTCACATGGAGTGACCGGGATTTGAACCACGGACCCAGCGGTGAGAGGCCGGCGTGCTGCCGCCTAAGCCACGGAGGCTCATTTAAGTTAATAATATTATTTTAAAATATTTCAGTATTGATTATTTAATGACACAAGAGTTAGAAAGTGAAGTTAACAGTCACACTTCTTTGCTCCATGACTTCAGACATGTCAGTAAGTCGACTTGCTCAGAACTAAGGAGGGGGCAGATGATCTCGTAGTTCCGCCCCTTTAAACAACATGTTTTTTTTTATTTTTCTTTAGCGTATGGTTTTTAGTGCCGGGAGTGTCCGAGGACATGTTCGGCTCGCCAGAGTGTTGTAGCTGCTTCTATACGGACACCCATTGGGTGAGCTACAAGTACTGTCGCGTGTGGAGTGTTGTATGGGGTGGAAAGTGTTAATGTAAGGAGGAGGAATTGGAAGGTAGCGGCTGTGGCCTATAGTTCGGGACCAACCCCGGCATTTGCCTGAAAGGAAGATGGGAAACCACAGAAAACCATCTTCAAGGTTGCCGCCGCGGCGGGGGGATTCGAACCTCCTCGCCTCCCGGATGTGAGTGACTGCCTCCGGCACGCCGGAACGACCACGGCTAACTCACCCGGTTAAACAACAATAACAGCTCAGAACTAAAGGCTGCCCTTCTCTTAGTAACAATATTTCCAGCATCACTGAACACACTCTCGCAAGGAACTGAGGTAGTTAGAATGCAAATAATTTTTTTTTTCGCTATGCGTACAAGATGTGTAAGTTGGACTAAATGTATTTTCCTGTCCGGTATTTCATTTCCTATTGTTTGTAAAAGGGGTGGGCAAATAAGTCAGTTTAGAAGAAAGCAATTAAGGAGAAATTATCGCTTTTATCTCTCTGAAGCAAAGGCATGAGCATCAGCTAACTTTAAAGACCTGTCAATCTTACAATAGCTGATTCTAGCACGCAATAGTACATAATGCAACGAGCCTATAATGGCAATAATTAAGACACGTGTATGTTTATAAAACGAGCGTAGCGAGGTTTATAATTTCCATACGAGTGTCTTAATTATCTTTATAGGCGAGTTGCATACGACAGTTTATGTTCGACGATACTTATAACTTTACTATATGTTTTAACATAAATATTCATAAATATCTGTGAGATTCAGTAACTTCAGTTAGTGAACAGAGCGCATGCGTGGGTCAAAGAATTTCGAAAGCAGAGACCATTTACTTTGCTTGGCAATGCTATTGTTTACAACCTGCATGATGTCTAGTGCCGATCAGAACTAGCATTCACTAATATTGTCACCGAAGTCGCTTGAAAGCAATGCGCTGTGTAGAAATTGGAGTTGGGGGATATTAAGGTACAGTGCTATTTCTTGTCTCATATTCGCCAGTTTAATTACGCGAACATATGGGACGGTGCACTTTCCACGTCGGTGATTTATATAGAAGGATGCTGTGTTGCTAACTTCTGGACGTAGATTCATAAATTTCTTGCATATGTCATAGTACTTTGTTGTTACCGTAAAGGTTCGTGCTGATTTTGTCTTTGTGTTTGGGATTGTAACTAATCGAGGAGTGGTGGATTTGCACTGTGGTCAACCTAGTGAAGTCGTCTTTTGTACCTTGCACCCTGTTAAGATCAAAGTCATGCCGACGGCCACCTATGGAATACAACTAATCTGGAACTATCTGACGGTCGGAAATCTAAGGAAGCTGGAAAGCGTTAAATCTAGCTTCCTCAAAAGGGTGTTATCAATCTCAAAATTCACAAGAAATAGTTATCCCTATATCCTTGCGCAGGAAACTCTCTTCGTAGATGACATAAAACAGCTTCAGTTTATCAGAGACATAAACATATGCAACCTTCATCGAAGAAAGGAGCAGCAAAGCAAGACAGATCCCGGAGGGGAAAACAGAAACAGACGCAATGACAACAGACTCCTGGAAAGGACCAAACTTCCAACTCCGACACCTGTACACACGATTTGCAGTACATGGCTTTCATGGAAAGATTTTCACCGAAAGCGCCTACCACGATCCTAAGGACAGCTGCATCTGTAAGCTATATAATGAACCTTGCCCCAAATATCACCTTCAGAAGTGTAAAAAAAGGACTAATTGAACAAACTAAAGATTGGTGAAATCACGACAATAATGTAACATAATTTTCATTTTTTTCTGTACACATAGTGTTTAATAATAGTACATTATGCAACGAGCCTATAATGGCACTAATTAAGACATGAGTATGTTTATAAAACGAGAGTATGCGAGTTTTATAATTTCCATACGAGTGTCTTAATTACCATTATAGGCGAGTTGCATACGACTGTTTATGTTCGACGATCATTATTATAACTATTTTATGTTCGAACATAAATATTCATATATATCTGTCGAGATTTCGCCAGTGTTATGTACTGAACAGAGCGCATGAGACGCAGAGAATGCCTTGAATTTGACCATGGCCTCCGCTATTACCCTACTATGACACTAGGCCACGCAGTAAATTTTCAATTAGAAGGCCGTGGAACTCAGCGCTGGTGCGATGCTATTCTTATCTATGGTCAAACAACTGTTTCTTGAGCTCTGATTGGTGGGAAAAACTGTTTCATGATGAAAAATAGTGTTATAATGAGCGTCGTTATAGTACAGTTTTCTGACATATAATAATCAGGGTCGAACATAAATACAATATTCTTTATATCTACGTTAACAAATTGAAACTTACGATTTCAGCAACGTCTCGTATGAAAGTCACTGACTTCGCACACCGTAGTGGAGACGCGACTTTTAAGGAGATATGGTTTCAAAATTAGAGAGAGTCTGTGGGCGCTCTACTTTAAGTGGCCTAGTGGAGCGCGAGGAATTGGGAGTCTTGTAAGAAGGCCATGCACACAAGAGGAATCCTTGTTAGCACGTTATTACAGCTGGCTGCCCGAAGGGGGAGCCAAACTCATCGGCAGCAGGGCTAATGCAATACCCATAATGCCTCAGGGAGCATGTCCATCAAGCTGGCTGCCAGCTTCCTATTGTATAGCTCCGATATTAACCTCTGCAAACACACAGGAAGAATTCCACACCACATACCCATGGTCGCCTGCTATTGCGCCCGCACATTACGTTACAGTCAGCGCTCTCAGTCACCGCGGCCGACAGTCAGGAAGGGCGTATATAAGGGGGGGGGGGGGGGGGAGCTATGGGGGCCTCGGCCCCCACCTCCCCGAAAAGAAAATAATAATAATTAAGAAAGTGTTGTTTTGCTAAAAGCATAAAATAATTGTAAATTTGGTTGTACCCTAATCTTAAGGTACTCATCGACACTCGATCCACAGCCTGCTTCCAATCTCCGACCGGGTCAGGAATGGAATGAATGAAGCCCCCATCTAGCGGCGAGGATATGAACTGTGCCGGCTGCCGAGGCCTGACGCACTCCTCTGGGGCAATGATTAAATAAATGACAGATGAAATTAAATGATAGCGGAGATTGTTGCTGGAATGAAATTTTGACAGGGAAAACCGGAGTACCCGGAGAAAAACCTGTCTGCCTCCGTTTTGTCCAGCACAGATCTCACATGGAGTGACCGGGATTTGAACCACGGACCCAGCGGTGAGAGGCCGGCGTGCTGCCGCCTAAGCCACGGAGGCTCATCGACACTACGGAAGACAATTAATTACAAGTTATCTTATTTTCTTGAAATTGATATCACTGATTCCAAGAATATCAACTAGTGGTTTTTTGCCAAAAAAGAAACAAAAATAAAAATTGTGGGGTCTTTTTCAAAGTTTAATTACAAAAATAACGTGCATTTTTAGGACTCGATATCTTCGCTCTTTTTCAACTTAATCGAGACATAGTTGTTACCAATTGATCTGCTGTGTGTTCAGAGTGTTGTATAGCAGAATCGTTTATGTATCATTGAGTGAGGCAAATATATTAGCTTTGTTTTACACTTAACGTTATTTTGATAAATTAATTAAATTAATAAATTAATTGTGGGGGGCGCGACCCCTAATTTCAATGTAATAGCATAATTCTGCTTTACAAGATAGCTGCATTATTTGTCTATATTTTAGTTTTTAAATGAAACTAATATCTGTATTCTAAGTGGACATTTTAACTGCCCAAGTCAAGACACATATTGAAAAAAAAGTAAGTGAGAGAAAACGTAACTTAAAATTGAGGTTCACATTTAGAGTAAGGAGTCTTATTTTTGTACTCCTCAAATCTGCCTTTTTTATTTTAGGTCAATCTTCTGCATTCCCCGACCCGCGAGTATCTCCTACATTGTTTTAGTTCTGGAGTAGACTGTTTCAAAGCCAGATTAATGTGTGCTTTATCTGCTGCACCTATGCGTCAAAGTGACAGCTGCTTAAAAGCGTGCACACCGATCATTAAAGTGAATATAAATGAGCTAAAAAACAATAAAACTAGTATAAACTATATATTCAGGAAACTAAGGAGGACATACTTTCGATTGTGAAAATTTTAAAAAAATCGTAAATTTTCTTGAAAATGACTAATGAAGGGTCGATGAATACTTTAACTTATTGGCTAAGTTATAAACAATATTAAGAATGAAATTAGACTACCTCGTGGTATAGTGGCTAGCTTTCTAGGCTGCCGTCCCGGAGGACCGAATTCGAATCCCGACTCTGCCAAGAAATTTTAATTCTGGTGTGAGGACTGGAACGGGGTACACTCAGCCTTGTGAGGCAAATCTGACAATTCCACAGTACGGTACTTTTGAGATATAAATTATCAATTTGTAAAAAAAAATGTTTAGCTTTCTGCTTAATAAATTGACAACTATTTAGAATTTTGCCATCATACTCCATAGGCCATAATAGATAATTCATTAAGTATAAAATGTTATTTGTGTATTGTGTTGTATTTTACAACTTCTTTTGTATTGCCATTATTTGCAGGCTATATAAACTTAGAATTTAACAATTAACTCTTATCTAGAATAATTACAAAAAGTTATAGGCCTATGCTCTAAGATACTGGTTGATATTTCTGGGTATTTTCCGGTGACAATCCCCTGAGAATACTCACAATTTCCCAGGATAGTCACCCCCCCCCCCTTCCCTCAGAAAACAAGAAGTTCCGTGACGAACTAAAGAGCCTACTTTTCTTAAAAGTTAAGATTCATGCCAATGATTAACCTATATGGATCTATCTAGAATAATGACGAAATTAAGTTGGTAATATCGAAGTTTCTAATTAGTTCGAAATACTGTTAACCTGGCATAATGTAGCCTCATAGAGAACTACAGTTGGCAACCCTGGTGACTGAATATATTCTTAGTTCCATCTCTTAAGGTACAGAATACAAAATTTGGTTGAAGTCCAATGGTTAGCATGGATGTTACATACAGTTAAACATTGGATCTAACAGCGCGCTTGAAATCATGTTGGCAACAATGACATACATGTATTGGTCAGAAATAATCTAAAATAATATGATCTATTGCTGTGTCAATTTTGAATGAAATCCATTAGTTAGTATAGAACTTACATGCATTTTAAAATTGGACCTATCAGCAGGCTTAAAATCATGTTGGCAGCACTGATGTATATAAGTTATTCCAAATTAATATAGAATGTCAGGTACTATACGTGTGCATAGTTTAAAGCTGTCGGCTTGCATACTTTCTGATATATGGGTATTTGTATAAAAAAGATGAGAGTATTTATTAACAGTTGGCAGCCCTAGAGGCTCTTAAGAATACGCTCAGTCATATCTGTTTATCTACACATGGCACATACGAAATTTGGTTGAATTCCAATTGATAGTGTAGAAGTTATATGCATTTGGACTTATCAGCAGGCTTATAATCATTTTGGCAACATTGCCATGTATGGCCTCCTGGAAATTAAACTGCAATAGTATTATCTATACGTGTGCCAATTTTGAAATAGCTCCCATTCATACCTTCCAAGATATCCAACATGGAGCTCAAATTTCAATTGCAATTTTTCAGCAGTTGGTAGCAATGACATAGTTTTCAAATATGGTTGTGAGATATTCAGGTATAGATCTTTACTTCTACCAAATTTTGTTTCGATTGCTCCAGCCGTTTAGGAGTTGATAGGAGGGGACACACACACAGCCTGACAGACAGATAGACAGACAGACAGACACACATTTGCCCGATCTCATAAGTCTACTTTTTCCTCATTTTTGCAAAATGTGAAAAGTAGCCTAAAAATGTATATACGCCCATGGAATCAGGCATACATGAGTAAAATCCTTAATTTTAAGTGTCCTCAGACTTAACTCACTGATCAAATAGATATAGGTTACTCTAGCATTCTTGGCTGTCACCATGAGGTCAAGAAATTCAATTCTGTTTGAGGTTTGGTACTCAGACTCATGAAGCAAAATGGAATAGAAATGGGTTTGATTCCTTCCTTAGCCATCCTGAAAGTGGTTTCCCTGGTTTCCCACTTCTACTCCAGGCAAATACTGGGATGGTTCCTAACTTAACGCCAAGGCCACCTCCTTCTAAATCCTTATCTGAATTACAAATACATACTTTAATTCAGACATGACATTAACACAGATTATCAGGCAAATTACCCACACACAAGTATATGGGGCTACTTCACCACGATGTCGCAAAGCCCCTAAAATTCAACAACAACAACAACAAGATGTATTCTTGCTATTCACAACCATCTTTTTTTTATTCTTAATAATTCTACATGTTTAACAATAATGATGATAGTAATAATAATAATAATAATATAGTATGGCCTCGGATGCCGAGTGTGAGCTTTGTCATATAACGCCCAGAGGGCAGCTTGCATGTCAAATTTTTGTTGTTCCTTGGAGCGCTATGAAGGTCAAGGATGTTAGATATCTAAGCTCCTTAGACACTATAGCGCTTTCTAGTAGAGAAATGAGGAACTTTGTGTTGGCGGAAAATCCCGAGATTAATTTTGTCATTATGAGCACGGCCTATTGAATTCAAATGGGTTCTTTAAAATGCCAACAGCGTATGACATGCGTGTCGTGATTTTTGTCGCCTTTCAAAAAAAAGCAATTACCAGGGCCAGGAGCGAACCTGCAAGCTTGGGGGTTGGTAGACCGACACGATAACCACTCACCTACCGTGGCAAGCATTTTTAACAATAAAAGACATATTATGAAATTCTAAAATATGAGGAAGAAAAGAGGCGAGATATGATGAACTCGTACCATAAATGATGGGTGAATAGTTACCTACACATTTAAAAATGTGTTATGTGTTCATGCACCTAAAATCTCACCTCCCAGAAAATAATTCTTAAAAGAAACATTACCCAAATAGAGAGCCAAACTCATCGATAGCAGGCAGGGGCGTATATACAATGTTTCTTCGCGGGGGGGCCAGACTATCCTGGAAAATTGTGAGTATTCTCAGGGGATTGTCACCGCAAAATACCCAGAAATATCAACCAATATCTTAGAGCATATAACTATGTGTAATTATTTTATATAAGAGTTAATTGTAAAATTCTAAGTTAATATAGCCTACTTATAGTGGCAATACAAAAAAAAGTTGTAAAATACAACACAACACAAAATAAAATTTTATACTTAATGATTTTTCTATTATGGCCTATGGAGTACGAATGGCGAATATCTAAATATTTGTCAATTTATTAAGAAGAAAGGTAAACAGTTCTTTTGTTTACAAATTAATAATTTATTTCTCAAAAGTAACGTACTGTGGAATTCTCAGTTTTGGCTCACAAGGTTGAGTGTACCCCGATCCAACACTCAGACCAGAATTATAATTTCTTGGCAGAGCCGGGAATCGAATTCGGACCTCCGGGGTGGTGCCCAAGAATGCTAGCCGCTACACCACGAGGTAGTCTAATTTCAATATTAATCTATATATATAAAAATCAATGTTACGTGATAGTTTGTCTGTGGGTATGTCTCCTATGCGTTCATATACCATTCGTCCGATTGCCATGAAACTTGGGTGAGATGTTGAGTATACTCCAAGGAAGGTTTCTGACTTAGTAAATCCATTTTACAATAGGTAGCGCATGCGTAGATTCAACAAATGAGCGACAATGCGCGAAGCATTTCAACAAAGTCCCGTATGTGTTCATATGCCATTCGTACGATAGCGATGAAACTTGGGTGAGATGTTGTGTACACTTACGTGAAGGTTTCAAAATTAGTGAATACATTTCACAGTAGATAGCGCACAAGTAGATTCAACAAATGAGCGACGATGCGCGAAGCATTTCAACAAAGTCCCGTATGTGTTCATATACCATTCGTCCGATAGCGATGAAACTTGGGTGAGATGTTGTGTACACTTACGTGAAGGTTTCAAAATTAGTGAATACATTTCACAGTAGATAGCGCACAAGTAAATTCAACAAATGAGCGACGACACGCAATGCGTTTCAACAAAGTCCCGTATGCATTCATATACCATTCGTCCGATAGCTATGAAACTTGCGTAAAATGTTGTGTACACTGCAGGGAAATTTTCTGGCTTAGTACATCCACTTTACAATAGGCAGCGCACGAGTATATTCAACAAATGAGTTACGACGCGCGAAGCATTTCAACAAAGTCACGTTTGCGTTCATATACCATTCGTCCGATAGCGATGAAACTAGGCTGAGATTTTGTGTGCACTCCAGGGAAGGTTTCTAGCTTAGTAATTCCCTTTAAAAATAGGTAGAGCACGAGTAGAATCAACAAATGAGCAACGGCGCGCGAAGCGTTTCAACAAAGTGCCATATAATTTCATATACCATTCATCCGATAGCGATGAAACTTGGGTGAGATGTTGTGTACACTCCAGGGAAGGTTTCTGGCTTAGTACATACATTTTACAATAGGTATCGCACCAGTAGATTCAACAAATGAGCGATGACACGCGAAGCGTTTCAACAAAGTCCCGTATAAAGTCATATACCAGTCGTCTGATAGTGATAAATGTTTGGTGAATTGTTGTGTACACTCCAGGAAAGGTTTCTGGCTAGGTAAATCCATTTTACAATACGAAGCGCACGTTTATATTCAACAAATGAGTGACTACGCGCGAAGCGTTTCGACAACGTCCCGTATACGTTCACATACCATTCATCCGATTGCGATGAAACTTGGGTGAGATGTTGTGTACACTCCAGGGAATGTTTCTGGCTGAGTACATCCATATTACAATATGTAGCGCAAGAGGAGAATCAACTAATGAGCGACGACACGCGAAGCGTTTCAACCAAGTCCCGTATACATTCATGTACCATTCGTCCGTAGCTATGAAACTTGGGTGAGATGTTGAGTACACGTCATGGAAAATTTCTGGCTTAGTAAATCCACTATACAATATGCAGCGCTCAAGTTGATTCAACAAATGAGGGACGACGCGCGAAGCATTTCAGCAAAGTCCCGTATAAGGTCATATACCATTCTGCCGTTTGCGGTGAAACTTGGGTGAAATATGGTGGACACTCCAAGGAAGGTTTCTGGCTTAGTAAATACATTTCACAGTAGGTAGCACACGAGTAGATTCGACAAATGAACGACGACATGCGGAGCGTTTCAATACAGTCCCCTATGTCTTCATATCCCATTAGTCCGATAGCGATGAAACTTGGGTGAGATGTTGTGGACACTTACGTGACGGTTTCTAACTTAGTAAATACATTTTACAGTAGGTAGCGCACGAGTAGATTCAACAAATGAGTGACGGAGCGCGAATCGTTTAAACAACATCAGGTATGCGTTCATATACTATTCATCCGATTGCGATGAAACATTGATCAGTTATTGTGTACCCGCCAGGGAAGAGGACTTAGTAAATCCATTTCACAATAAGTAGCGCAAGAGTAGATGCAACAAATGGGTGACGACGCGCGAAGCGTTTCAACAAAATCCCCTATTGCATTCATATAACATTCTTCGATTGCGATGAAACCTTGATGAGTTATTGTGTACACGCCAGAGAAGGGCTTCGACTTAGTAATACATTTCTCAATAGGTAGCGCACGAGTAGATTCAACAAATGAGTGACAGCGCACGAATCATTTAAACAAAACCCCGTATACGTGCATATACAATTCATCCGATTGCGATGAATCATTGAGGAGTTATTGTGTACACGCCAGGGAAGGGTTTCGACTTAGTAAATCCATTTCACAACAGGTAGCGTACGAGTAGATTCAACAAATGAGTGACAGCGAAGAAACTTTTGAAAGTTGTTGTGCACGCTTCCACGAATGGTTCTAAATTAGAAAATCCATTTTACGATAGCTTAGAGGCAGTTAACATGTTGTGTATCCAAAAGCACTTCAAGAAACAGAATTTCAACGCCAACACTTTCTTTGATTGGCATTGCAACGCATGCCGGGTACAGCTTGTATTGTTTATAACTTAGTAGCCAATAAGTTAAGATTAGTGTACAACCAAATTTACAATTATTTTATGCTTTTAGAAAAGCAACACATTCTTAATAATTATTGCGGCTTCGGTGGCGTAGTCGGTAGCATGCTGAGCTTCTATGCCCAAGATCGCGGGTTCAAACCCGGCCGAATCATCGGATTTTTAAGAGCGTTAAAAATCCCTCAGTGCGCCTTCCTTCGGAGGGGAAGTAAAGACGGCGGTCCCATGTCATAGATTTATGGCATGTTAAAGAACTTTCCACTAAATACACCTGTGTGACGCTGAATTATAGTTTTACATTTGACAAATCCTCTTAGGTTCCTACGTTCGTCGCCAGGAGCCGACTCGGTAGCGTCTGGTAACCAAGTTCTGTACTAGTAGTTGTTGACGGTGGAGTTTGGTGGCAAAAGTAGGAACTACTTGAAAAAAAATCAATATCTGCAATCCTTACTCGAATTTGGAAGTGATTTTTGAAAGGCGACAAAAATACGACACGCATGTCATACGATGTTGGCATGTCAAAGAACTCATTTGAATTCAGTAGGCCGTGTTCATAAAGGCAAAATTAATCTCGGGAGTTTCCGCCAACTCAAAGTTCCTCATTTCTCTACTAGAAAGCGCTATGGTGTTCAAGGAACTTAGATATCTAACCTCCTTGACTTTCTTAGTGATTCAAGGAACAACGAAATTCGACATGCAAGCTACCCTCTGGGTGTCAAATTACAAAGCTTGCACCCGGCACCCGAGTCCATACGATATTATTATTATTATTATTATTATTATTATTATTATTATTACTTGAATTGAAAACAGAAACACACAGTAATACAGCCACCACAATTTAACACTGGTTATCAGAGAGATTCTACACACACCCAAAGTACACGGGGCTACATGACCGCGTTGTCGCAGCCCCTAAACTGAGGAACCAACCAACCAACCTTAATTATTATTGGCTTTTTCGGGAGGGGGGGGGGGGGGTGCTGGAGCCGCCACAGCTTCCCCCCCCCCCCCCGCCTTATATACGTCCCTGCTAGCACGGTTAATACAATACCCATAATGCCTCAGGGAGCATGTCCATCAAGCTAGCTGCCATGACAAAATCTGCTATCCTTCCCTTTGTATGACTCCGATATTAACCTCTGCAAACACACAGGAAGTATTCCATGGCCACCTGCTATCGCGCCCGCACATTACGTACGCTACATAGCGGACTGATTAATGAGAGCGAACTGCCATTCCGATCTAATTTGCGTATTTAGTGGGTCGTGGCCTAAAGCAGCGAGCTTCAATCTAGTTTCTGTTGATGCACATAACCGTGAGATTGAATCAGTTGCTCCCTGAAAGTAGGAATCGTGTTACATCAAACTTGAAATGCAAGCGTAAATATGCTAATATGGACATTATTAATGATATGAAGTTACAGTGCATTCAGAGGGATCGCCGAGGGAAATTACATCTCCACAACCCTGACAATTGCAGATGTTATACAGTATATTACATAGAGTGAAATTATGCTTTACTCCGTGCGTGGTAGATTCATAGATAACCCCTGGCACTACAGCCCATGAATGGCCTAGGCCTACCAAGCGACCGCTGCCCAGCCATTTGGCCTGCAGATATTGGGGTGACGCGAGCCAGCGCATCGGGTCCCCTCGGCCGTTAATCTTCGTTTTCGTGACCAGGGGACTCATAGATATCAATGTAAAATCCTAAATTTTAAGTATTCTCAGACTTCAAGATTTTTTTTATCATCTTACTAGCAACCTGCCCCGGCTTCGTCCGGGAACAGTTATGGATGCATTACGTGATAAGCTTTTTTTTTTCGATGTCAATGAACTACGACCTATATCCGTTTTACGTCTTGGCATGATGGGTTAAAATCACTGACTGGACTATTAATTATATTATTATTATGCATGTGCAACGAATTCTTGTAAATTAAGAATGGCGAGGTGCATGAAACACAATTCTCCCTTCCGTCCAATCTTGACTTGACTGTGTATTTTGAAAGAAAAGTTCACAGGCGAAATGAACAAAAGCCGAGTTGCACTTTCAGGGAAACCCCAAATACAACCACTATTCTCTGAAGTCGTAACTCAACACGACTCGACAGTTTGCTGCTGGCTGTGTCTGGGGTAATAGGCTCGCCCGCTAGCTAGGCTGTAACTGGGGTGATAGGCTCGCCCCTAGCTAGCTCGTAATCTGTCGCCTTAGTAAATGAATGGAGTTTGTTGGAAGAAATGAAAACATAAAAACACTTGTAGTGGGCGATGTATTGAAGATAGAGATATGCTCTCGCGGACGATTTTGTACAACTTTCATGCTGAACAATTCTTACACTCATAGTACTGTATATTGATATATTTTAACGGTCTGCCAGCGTAAACTTAAGAAGCGCACGGACGTCAGGTTTCTTTTTCGACTTATTCACTGAAATCGTTACTGCTTGGCTTCCTTGATCATAAATAAATTGTTTTCTACAGAAACCTTCCTCAAGATATCCTTTACAGAATGGTGAAAACCGCATCGAAATCCATCCAGTGGTTCTCGAGATTACCCGTGACATCCAAGAATCGGGGACTTTGTTTTGTACTAAGTAGCGATTAGTTTGTTCGACTGTGTAAGTTTTTACAAACTTATGTAATCTAAACATTTAATATAGGCTATATAGTATATTTGTGATTAAGTGTAATTCATAAAAATCGTATACCGGTACTAATTAAGCCTCAGTGAACAGGATCTGAAGATGAACGCGTGATGTTCGAAATATTTCGTACAATTAATTACTCCGTGTCTTTTATGTAATAAGATCTCTTTTGTTTCAGGTTAGTAAATACTTGTTTTCTTGCCTAATGTAATTCGGCACAATTTGTGTTGACCGACTGGTGAGTGGATATCGTGTCGGTCTACTAACCCCAAGATTGCAGGTTCGCTCCTGACCGTGGTAAGTGATTTTTGAAAGGCGGCAAAAATACGATACGCATGTCATACGATGTTGGCATGTCAAAGAACCCATTTGAATTCAGTAGGCTGAGTTCATAATGGCAAAATTAATCTCGGGAGTTTCCGCCAACACAAAGTTCCTCATTTCTCTAATAGAAAGCGCTATAATGTTTAAGGAGCTTAGATATCTAACATCTAACCTCCTTGACTTTCAAAGACAAGGAACAACGAAATTTGACATGCAAGCTACCCTCTGGGTGTCAAATAACAAAGCTTTCACCCGGCATCCGAGGCCATACGATATTAAAATTATTATATAATAATAATAATAATAATAATTATTATTATTATTATTATTATTATTATTATTATTATTATTATTATTATTATTATGTGAAGCCTCCGTGGCTTAGGCGGCAGCACGCCGGCCTCTCACCGCTGAGTCCGTGGTTCAAATCCCGGTCACTCCATGTGAGATCTGTGCTGGACAGAACGGAGGCAGACAGGTTTTTCTCCGGGTACTCCGGTTTTCCCTGTCAACATTTCATTCCAGCAACACTCTCCACTATCATTTCATTTCATCTATCATTCATTTAATCATTGCCCCAGAGGAGTGCGTCAGGCCTCGGCAGCCGGCACAGTTCATATCCTCGCCGCTAGATAGGGGCTTCATTCATTCCATTCCTGACCCGGTCGGAGACTGGAAGCAGGCTGTGGATTTTCATTTTTCATTATTATTATGTGTTCTTTATTTGTTTCACCCAACTTTGGGGTACATGAAATCAATCATTTCTTTATTGTTTTGAGCTTTCCTTTTAGCCCAGTATCGCATCATCCTTTGAGATTTTGCTCCCCTTTCTTCGGCAGAGATGTGGGTCGTACGCTTTTGTTTGATTTTAACTTGGAACCGTTGTTTCTTATCCTCGGTGATGGTTTTGGCTGTTTTGTCCATGAGCATGGTGTCCGTAATTTGGAGTTCTACGAGGTCTTTCTCAATTTCCTTAAACCAAAGAGGTTTTGCTTTTTTTTTTATTACGAAAGCAGTCGAAGATCTTTTTGGTTACTCTATTTTAATTCATTCGGAGGATGTGCCCATAAAAATCAATTCTCCGTTTTTTTTATTGTGTCCGAGAATTTTTCAGTCCTTTCGTAAAGAGTTTCGTTCCTGACATCGATTAATTTGTAATGAAATTTGGAGCCTACGATTTTGCGTAATATCTTTGTTTCCTTGACGTCGAGCCTTTCAAGTGGTCCCTGGGTGGTGAGAGACAATATTACGGCTTCATATAAGGATTCTGGTTTAACTACGGTGTTATAATGTATTATCTTGGTATTCCAGGAGAGAGACTTCTTGTTATAAGTGTCCTTCGTAAATTGGATGGCCAATTTAACTTTATTTCTCCTAGATTCCATTGCCTTTTTCTCTAGCGCATTCCAGCTTATCCATTTCCCAAGATATTATAATTATTATTATTATTATTATTATTATTATTATTATTATTATTATTATAAATTGTATACATTGTACCCTGCCCAGTTATTGGACATATTCGTGTTGACCGACTGAAGAGTTATAACTGACAGTTTGAATAGGCAACACTGTATGAATGGCCCCAAAACTGTACATTTATTGGTTTGTATGGTACATTACGCGGGATAAAAGGTAAGATTCATTCATTCATTCCTTTATTAATTGACTTTATTTACGAATGGGGGTGATTCCCCGGTGGAAAATTGTACTTTTACAGAAAATTATCAACAATAATATCAAACTTACGTTGTGTACACAAGTCGCGGTTTGGGAACTATACCTAGTAATTACATCGTAGTGTTAACAACAAAAAATTCAGTCTTGCCCTAAACACATCAATATGTTAGGGTAAAGGCTTTATGACTGTGACAGGTAATGAGTTCCTATTATCAATACCAAGATTAATGAAAGAATATTTCCCATAATTTGTATTCCAGTTCCAGGAATATAACCTCAACATCAGCGAGACCAAGGCAGAGGTGATGGCAGTCAACAGAGATGGGGGTCTAGCAAGTGTTAAACTAGGAGTCTACCAGTTGGAGTGAGTGGACAGTTTTCTTTACCTTGGAAGTGTAATCTCCAGTGATAATTTGGTCAATAAAGATATTACCAACAGAGTGCAAAAGGGATCAGAATTCTACCAACAAGTAAGAACATTTCATTGTGAGGTTTGAAGCTATTTTTAGCCTACTTTCGATTTTTGCAAAAAATGAAAGTAGACTTATGAGATCAACACAGGGCGAAAAAAGTGTGTCTGTCTGTGTGTGTGTATGTGTGTGTGTGAGTCTGTGTGTGTGTGTGTATGTGTGTGTGTGTGAGTCTGTGTGTGTGTGTGTGTGTGTGTGTCTGTGTGTGTGTGAGTGTGTGTACTCTGAATGTCTGTCCCCCCCTATCAATTCGAACACGGTGAAACCGAATTGAACGAAATTTGGTACAGAGATAGCACTAGTAAAGGACACCTCAGTGTCATACTTTATATCGCCGCCATCTTTACCAAAACAGAATGGCGGCCACTCAAATGTTCAAAACGTAAAATCAAATTACGGCTAAACTAATCATCCGATCTCTACCAAATTTGGTGACAATATAACTTTATATAGGACGCGTCTTTCACCCAAAATTCAAGGTCATCGGCCATGACATTTCAGGATGGCGGCCGTGTGAATTATGTAACCATTTTAATAAATAGCTTAAGACCCACCAATTCCGATTATCGAGCCTAGGGGGGTTTAAGCTATCCTGAAGGTCGTGATCCGTTATTTATTATAATTTAATATTATAATATTATACAGTATGAGTGGCTTAAAAGAGCTGAGCCGTTTGTGTCACACGACAAGATGGCAGCTGTCCTCATGTGCCTGTCTTATATTTCAGTAGTTTTAGTATGTTGTATGTGATATACCGTACTGATACAATAATATAAACTTTGTATGAAATGATCTTTAATGAAGATGTACTGCAGTGAAGAAATCGTTTATTTAAAGTCATTATTTGCCAATAGTTTGTATCTAATATGTCAGTTAAGAACACCTGACGTCATGGATACGGTTAGCTCTGGGCTAGCATGTTAGTCTGACACGCAGTTGACTGGGGATCGAATACTGCTACAGTTAGATTTTTTTTTCTTGAATTCTTTTACAAATGATGTGCACGAGCTTTTCCCACAGATACTGAATAAAATGTCATTTAGCTCAAAGGAGAGGATAAAGTATACACTCGTATATTAATAAAATCACAGTCCCAGCATCGCACATAAACAGAAGACATTAGAAAAAGGAGAATAGAAGAACTAGATACTCGTTGTCATTAACCACAGCCTTCTTAATGCCTCTGTACGGTGCTGTCCTCTTGTGGGTTATGTGGGTAATATTGTTCCAAACATAACGCTGTGTAAATGCCTGTGCTGGCCTCCTGAAGTATGGCAATTTTGTAATACTGGTAGTTCAACTATTAGCCACGATCGCGCTCCGAATACCTTTAAACACTGCCAGCTGGATCGCCTCCCTCTTGGCTACTTTAAACTGCCTACTCATTCAACACCCATAGAACACTGCCATCGTAGTACATTACGATGGCAGTGCATAGGCGTACAAGATAAAGATTAATTCACTGATAGGTCGCAGCACCACCTACTGTGATTGGGGCGGAAGATGATTGGGGCGGGAGATTCTTAATTTTGCAGGCTGGCTTAATATAGAGATTAACGGACGTGAATGCATTACAATAAGTTAGTAGTTTTGTTATTCAATCATCATAAAGTATATAATATTGATCTTGACACTTACTGGCTTATTATCAATATAAAAGAAAACAAACAATACATTGTGGTTGGGGTGATTGTTTTAGGGATGAGGACAAAGAGTCATAAAGATACCCATACATTTAGGAGAAAGTAGGCTATATGTTCTTTGCTGAACATCTTGTTTCAGTGTTGCATTAGTAAACAAGAGATTAGTGCTCTTCAGTCGGTCAACACGAATGTACCCAAAAGAGCTGGATTATGCCCTAATCCTGAAATAAATTACATGCTATTAATACATACACTAGGATGACCAGTTTCGATCGTCAAGCGATCATCATCATATCCATTACACTTAGGCTATAAAATCTATGTTTGAAAATACAGGTGAAAATATTTACAATATGTACAATTATTTAGTTGCAGTATTGGTACTGCAACTGTCGGTGTCTGCTAAATGCAGTATATTTGATGTTAGGTGAAATGCTAAATGGTGATAGATATCCGGAGTTTGTAATTTGGAGTGATTATATGGTTGCAAAAATCAACTATGGTTAAAATGAAATATTACAGGCTACTACTTATCTGGTAGTCTTCCTTGCTGGAGCTGTGCGCCGTTTTCGTGTTCACTGTAACTCCAGGTGTGGTCGACTGAGATGGGCTGTTATCTCAACGACACGGTGTTTTCCCTTTTCTTCCCCCTGTTCATATGTGCTGTGCGGAGTCAGTGCGATGTGTTTATGTGGGGTGTAGCCAACCTAGATACGATGTATGTTATTGAATGAGGTGGGTCTACAACTATCAAAGACCGTGGAACATTCCCCGCCACGCGTGGACCATAAGCCATTCAAACTAAGCGCTGCCCGGTCTTATGAGGACGTCCCGGCACCTTTAATACTGCCGCGAATACGGGCCTTGGTTTATTGCAGAAGAAAAGTACATCGTACAGATAACATTTACCTATTAAAACCCCCTAATCTCCCCCCCCCCTTTTTATCTAGCTTGGCTGTATCGCTAAGTTGTGTCTTGTTTCCGACAGGGTGTGTTTCTTAGCAGTGCGAAGAGGGGTGAGCTCTCCATGAACGTGTGTTCATTTAGATGTTGGGATTGTTTCGTTTGGCTAGGTGTATCTCGATTGCTTCCTTTATGTCAAGAGCTCTGCCTTTCGATTCGTGATGAATTATTTTAAGGTCCGTCTAGATGTTAGTAAAGCTGTGCCCCGCATCACACATATGTTCGCATACGGCTGAACATTTCCCAGATGTTTGCTTAGTTCTCCCCATACTGGCCGATTAGTGTAAGTGTTAAACATAGCGTCTAGTCTGGATTTCGTCCGTAGAGGACACGAGGAGTTACATGCTACCAAAAAATCGAACTTCGGAAGTTTAATGGGGACTTCAAGGAGTGGCTAGGATTCTGGGCTCCTTGTTCGACGATTCACGAAGATTCTTCACTCCACGACAATGACAAATTCCATTACTTGGTTCAATCAATGGAAGCAGGATCAAGAGCTCAGGATTTGATTGGTAGTTACCCACAGAGTGCTGGAAACTACGCGAAGGTGATTAAAGCTCTCAAACAATATATTCCAAAGATTCCCACCGTAGTTTTTCTATCATTCGAGCTGCACTACTTCTACTACGACAGCGCTGCACCCGATTTCACCAGTCCGCCCACTAATAATCGCACGAGCCAGCGCGCACAAAACCTCCCATCAATATTGAAAATTCACAGCCTGCTTCCAGTCGACCGAGCGGGTCAGGGATGGAATTAATGAAGCCCCCATCTAGCGGCCAGGATATGAACTGTGCCGCTTGCCGAAGCTTGTCGCACTCCTCTGAGGCATGTTTAGATGAATGACAGTTGAAATAAAATGATAGTGGAGAGTGTTGCTGGAATGAAATGTTGACAAGGAAAACTGGAGTACCCGGAGAAAAACCTGTCTGCCTCCGTCTTGTCCAGCACAGATCTCACATGGAGTGACCGGGATTTGAACCACGGACCCAGCGGTGAGAGTCCGGCGTGCTGTCGCCTAAGCCACGGAGGCTTCCCCATCAATATTACTCTTCATAAATGCGGTAACACACTGTACGTTTGCAGTGGTTAGAGTTACCGATAATCACGAATGAGTGCTTCAAAATGAGGCCAAGATTGCTGCTGAACGTTTATCCTGGGCTGAGAATACGTTACTGCAGAAAAAGTGTAGGAACTTTTTATTGGGTAGCTGAAAAATATTGAAACCTGAATTTTACACTACCAATACTTGTGCCTATAACATATAAAATTTTCTTTACACTCAGACAAGCAGTTTTCCATGTATATTGTTTTAAGTGAGCGGTTCCTATTGTTATATATTGTCATTGTTTTAGGGGCGGAACAGCGAGGTCATCTGTCCTAGCGGTTCCTAGAAAAGACGCCAAAAACACGAACAATATTTCATACAACCAATAATACAAAAAATTATTAAACTTGAGAATAATTGGCTTATATACTGTAGTTTAAAGCAGAATTGAAAAAGGAAATATTGGTAAAACTCATTTTAGATAGATTTCATTTGAAATCTAACTATTGCAATGGGTACCATGTTTCGACTTCCGGAATATTTCGACATATCTTCGCGTTTCACATCCCCCAGACCCCAAAACCACCGTCAGTACAAAAGTTTATATATAATTTATGTATATATATATATATATATATATATTGTGACCGTCAGCCGGGTGGCAACGGCACATATTTGTGAGTGACCTTCAGAAGTCCTCCGGTAAAGCTGTCGGGATAGCCAACAACCGCGATGACTCTCCTAACATCTCCCCCGTCGGACCTTTAAAAGTTTGCCGTGAGGATCAGGTGAACTTCCTAACAATAGGCCAATGCGGCACGAGGTTCTATAGTCCACGGGGAGCGTGGTACATGGTTGCGATGGTCAAAGACGGCCTAAGGAAAGGTTCACCTCAAAAACTAGACTGTGAAATTAAACATCCAGGCTTATGTAAAACACCGTGAAAATTTATTGTAGATTTCCACAAACCCCTATCCTAGTTCGGAGGGTTATATTCGGCTAATCCGCAAGCTAAAAGTTAATGATAATAAAAGTTCAAGTCCCTAACAATGAAGTTACATTAACCCTCGCGAAAGATCTAATACACAATAAGTAAGCAACAGCAACAACGCTGGGTAAATGGTACGACGCAAAATCCCTAATACAAGTTACATGATCAAGCTAATATGAAGTTACATTTTATTGAAGGAGCAAAGCAAAGCTAAGTTCTGGTGGTACCATTTCCACATTTACATTTAACTTTTCTAGCTAAGTCCTATCAGTTAACATTCAAAGTTACGGCGGTGACGTCCGTAATAGCAAAACAGTTACAATACAAAGCTAAGTGTACAGCCATTTAAAAACAATTAATCTAATCAACAATCATGTGCTAAATAGCACGCAATAAAGGTAACATGGGGAAAAATACAGTTTCATGACATCAATAATTATAGTACAACACAGTTTTTATTATAATGCCTTCCTGCCCCATGGTTAACTCTTTGTAAACCATTGTCATCTAGCTTGATAGTAATGTCGGTGATAGCGTAGTTAAAACCACGTCTTACAATCACATGGCCTGCGCTCCACACACTATGAACTAATGGTTCATGTGTGCGCCAGGTCACAACAAAAATGTCTACAGTCTTCGTCGTTTCCAATAAAGGAAATCCCTTCATCTGCACGGCCATGTCAGCAGGTTCAAATGTAAGAATGTCAAAGTTTAAATGGAAACAATATGTTAGTTAGATCTTGTTTAAAACAATTATGCGGATGATGTTTATTATGTCGGTTTATGTTCCTTCCGTAGGTTTATGGCGTATTCTGACAAAGGCCTGACAAGGAGTAGTCTTCTAAAGATCATTCTCCCGCAGCAAAACATCGACTCAATAGTCGGAAAAAACAACGAGCAAACTCGGCTCGGACTCACAATAACACGAGTTATCAGCGGTATATACCTCGCCTTCAATAACTCTCATAATAATGCCTCATAACAACAACAGATGCGCGACTTACAACAATGGCACGTCTTACTCACTCAAGGCACATAATATCACGGGTTACCTGCGGCAAAAACCTCGCATTTAATAACCAAATTGCCTTCATTATAATGTGCCTCTCTCAAGAGGATCGCCAACAATGCATAAAGAAACCTGACAACGCTGGACATGTCGAAATGACATTCCTCGCAGCAAAATATATAACTAACAGTATGAAAATCCAAGAAAAACAAATGAACAAAAATACAGTAAGAAACACTGGGTTTCATGAGCAATAGCTGCTTTGAAAGAAAGAGATGAATGAAATCAACATTCTGTCCTATGTTATCGTAGTTCTGTCTCGCTTTCAAGCATTTGTTTTCAAGGTTACTGGGTCAACAAACCAGTTTATTGTTGACAACTTCACAAATTGCAGTCCTTCACTGACCACATTTTTCAACAGGCAAGGCCGGCTAGTTTTAACATTATATAATACCGTAATATTTGGCCTTGTCATTCTTAGCATATGCTTGGTTCAAAAACCTTATAGAATCCGTGTGCTAAACACGTTACAATTTAACTGTACAATAAAGTATCGCAGTCCTTCATTTCAAAGAATAGTAAATCACAGACATAACAGCATGTCTCACGAGCTTCTTTGCTCATCAAAGATATAACACTTATTAAGTTCTCAGTATTACATTAATACCTGTGTCCTCATGACAGAAACAAAGTAGTAACAAATTGATAAATATGGCACAGATCTGCTACTCTAGACCTGCATAATGATGCGATAGTGCACTTAGTTCGATGCTTGACATCTACACTTTCTCCAAAATAATAAATCTGTCAGTATTTGACTATAAATCGGCTTCTGAGTGCTTTCAAAAATGAAAATACAGCATATTTTTATAAAACTGGAAACTACAGTTGGTTTCCTAACGATACGACCTATCTAACGAGGTCATAAGTCTCAACAGACTGGTTGCAAAGATTGCAGTTAAATAAAGTGACGATGACATCTGAATGAAACCACGGATAAATATCCTACACATGGCTGAGCAAAATAGCTGCAAATGATTACAGTCATGTTTGGCAGTGGGTCGGCTATAACGTGGTACGACGTCCATCGGGACGGCACCAGGGTTAACCAAAACTGGTCTACCCCACAGGGTGACTCACAATGACTGAAATAAACAACAATTATACTAATTTCAACCCTACCTAGCAAATGGCTGACACATAAATGCGGTTGATTCACAAATAAACTACGATATCTAAATATACCACCGCGGACTATTACAAAAGAAAGGGTGCCCAAACTCACGACTTTTGGTAGCTCTCACATCGGCTCAGACATTCATCGAACAGGGTCGCGAAAAACTCTGCTTGGCTCTCCAGCATGGTCCTGTCCTCCACGGATTCACCAATCTGGACCTCCCAAGCAACCAGGGTTCGTTCGCCTCCGGATGATGGTCTCCCAAAAAGGTCTGTAATGTGCCTGGAAGTCGGCATCCACGTTCCTTCGTCTGCGTCCTCGGCATCCTGACGTTCCATCAAGCTGGTGGTCTCCATCACGACGTCTCCCTCATACCGGAATGGTATTAGCCCATAATCGTCTTCTTCACCATGGTGTGGAAAAGTTCAATGTCTTGCATGATGTCGAAAATGTCGAAATATCTCGTTCCTCTCGGCGTTTTGGCGTGATTATTGTGGACGATGCAAATAATATGTTCTCCACAGTATTTTGTAGTTTTCAGCCTGTTGATCCTCAAGATTCAACACGATGCGATGCTTTGCTTGTTAGCACGTGCAATTGTATCACGTTTTATCAATCACGTGGCATCCGCGATAAAATTGATATTTTCAATTCAGAATTTCCGTAGCAATAATGTTGTGATCGTTGGCAGTAATAATCGCGTCGTCTTGGCACAATTATCAGACGATAACTCTTATATTTTCGGCGTGGCACTTTGCCCTTCCACTTACACGTGGGAAAAATATCTAGCGTATGGCACCAATTACAGTTTGTAGAAAATATTGCCTAATATGGCCTTTCGTAGAACAATAATATGTCCACAATGTGTGACAACATTAGTATAGTTATTTTCAACACATGATGCAGTCGGATGCTCACTTGAGCACAAAAATATTTATAATGTCCACGTCGCGACGGACGGATACTCGAAAAACGCCTGTCTGGCGTCAGATGTCCAGATGTAGTGTCGTCACTGACTTTCACTCGGAAGTAGGTCGCCAAAACGAAGTCATTGAGCGACTACTTGCATAGCTCCTTGCGTATCTGCAAGTGTTATACCTTACCAAAAACGTAATAATCATTCACCAAAATGATTCAATAATACAGAATGACGAATTAGAATATTCTGAGTCTTATGAAAGGATAAAAGTGATTAACAAGACCTCCAAAGTCAAAAATGCAATTGAGCGCTACTTCAAAGAGTATAGCATGAGCTCTTTGCTCCACGTGGTATTCTGGGTATGTTCAAAAGTACTACATCCCATAATAATTATTCCGTCACAAAAATATCACATGAACCATAGCTCAGCGGGTTCAATATATATATGTATATCAGTTTCTTGTGGACACTATAACTGCCGTAATTTTGCACCAATCACTTTGAATTTTTTACCGAATATGTATACCTATAAAATCTCGGTTGAGTTCGTTACTGGACTAAATCGGTCGAAGTGGGTGAAAATGGGGGGCTTTTTTTTTTTTGAAAAAGTGAAATGTTGCTATAACTCTCTTAATATGTGAAATATCGAATCCGTTCAAAGTCCATACTATGTGTCGGATAAAGCCCAAAAATTTATGTTTGAAGAGTTTTTTATAGCACCAACCATTGACCAAAGGGGTGGGAAAAAGTGGGTTTTTCGGGAAACATTAATCATATCTCTCTTAATAGGCACAATATCAAAACCGTACAAAATGGACAATATTCCCCTAATAATTACCTAAAACTTTTGTCTGAAAGAATTTTTGATATGACCCACCATTATGCCAAGGGATGAGAAAAATGATTTCGGAATTATAAGAAAATGCCAAGTGCTATCAGAGGTTGCCATGGCAACACTACTAAATTGATGAGGGATGAGTCATCAGACGTTGCCATGACAACACACTTGCACGAGATCAGATTCAGATTTCCATCTGACTAAGTGTGAAGCGGCATCGGTGACGTAACTGGTAGCATGCTGAACTTCTATGCCCAAGGTCGCGGGTTCAAAGCCGGCTGAAGTCGTCGGATTTTCTAAGAGCACTAAAAATCCCTCAGTATGCTTTCCTTTGGAGGGGAAGTTCCAACGTTCGTTGCGAGTTACTGGTTGCGGTGGCATCTAGTAGCCAAGTTCACAGCTAAGTGTCGTTGACGGTAGTATCTGGTAGCAACATTAGGAACTACTGCTTGAAATTGAGCGTCTGCATTCCTTACCTGATTTACAGACTAATACAGCTATCACAATTCTCACCGTTTATCAGACAGATTCTACACTCGCCCAAAGTACACGGGGTTACATGACCGCGTTGTCGCAGCCCCTGAACTGAGGAACCAACCAACATCTCTGCGGGAGATATAATTTTGCGTGAAGAAGTAACAGACCGTTACATAGTTACACATCAGTGTCGAAACCTTGCATAATGACAGTGTGACCACAAGTATAATAAAAATGGACCCCAAATGACAAGAAGGTTACCGTCCCCATAAGACAATAAAATGTTTAATATATGCATAAAATTACGATAAACAATGTTAATTAAGCTCTAATTATAAAATACTTTCTCGCAATAAATGAGGTCTGAACGTTCTACGAAAACCTGCATATTCTGCCTATTTTCGCCTATCCCCAAGTTTGTCCGGTGAAATCTACCTCCGCTTTCCGGCGTGCCGAGAGGACTTTTTCAATAGGTCTGGTGTTGTTGTTTTTTTCTTTATTATTATTATTATTATTATTATTATTATTATTAAGGCCTAAACTCGGGTATCCATAATAAAACATTCGATAGTAGAATTAAAATCGTTGAGCACAAACCTAGCAGCCTTCCTTTGTACCGTCTCCAGGTCATTGATGAGCCTTACCTGATATGGGTCCCAAACCGCTGAGCCGTATTACAAGATTGGCCTCACCAGGGTAAAAAAATCCTAATTCTTTTGCGGTGGAACTCTATTCTCGTTCTCCCCACAGGGACTCACATCTAGTGGGACGTGGGTTGGCGACCACGGAACCCCAGCTGAGTCCGGCATTGCTTCCACTTACTTGTGCCGGGCTCCTCTCTGTCTTCTTTCCTGTCGACCTCTCTTGGTCAACTCTTGCTCTCTTCCGACCCCGACGGTATTAGGGTATCCGAGGCCTAGGAAGTCTTTCACTTTCTCGCCTCAATTGGCCCTTGTCTCATATTTCCTGATACCCTCATTCTTCGAGGGGTCAGCCTTCTTTTTCTTTTCATGTTATCTCCTGCCTTCTGCATAAGGCCCTCAAGGAGGCAGGGTGTATGTACCCACACCACTTATGATGCACCCTGGATACTGCTACACCCTCAAGGGCTGACGTCTGGTGAGCTCGGGAGTAGGCGACCCCGAGGGATTCCTGAGCTGGGTCCGTTTTGTCCCCTTTTTCCTCTTATTTGGGGCGAGCCTCTCCTCCTTCCCTTTCATGTCTGACTTTCCTGGCTCTCCTTCCTTCCAAGTCCCTCAATCCTCATTCTTTGAGGGTTGAGGGCATTTCGTTTCTTACTGTCCTTTATTTGGCTTATCCTTTATTGTTTACTATTTCTTCTTCTCGTATGTAAGTTTGTAGTGAGTATGAGTTACAGTTTTCATTCTCATCTCATCTTTGATTGGTTGGTTCTTAAGTATAGGGGCTGCGACAACGCGGTCATGTAGCCCCGTGTACTTTGGGTGAGTGTAGATTCTGTCTGATAACCGGTGTTAATTGTGATGGCTGTATTAGTGTGTGTTATCTGTTTTAATTCAAGTAAGGACTGCAGACGATCAATTTTCAAGTAGTTCCTACTTTTGCCGCCAAACGCCACCGTCAACGGAAAAACAGTGTATGTTTACTCGAATTATTTTTCAACCCTAAGAAAAATAGTGTTTTTTCACGCTAATTATTTATCAACCCTAGGAATAACAGTGTTTTTACTACTTCTTACTACTAGTTCATAACATAGCTACCAGACGTCACCGCAGTCGGTTCTTGGCAACGAACGTAGGAACCTAAGGGCGTTGTTTACATTCTTAACCTATACAATTTAGCTTCACACAGGTGTAATTAGTGGAAGGTTCTTTAACATGCCATAAATCTATGACATGGGACCGCCAACTTTACTTCCCCTCCGAAGGAAGGCATACTGAGTGATTTTTAACGCTCTTAAAATATCCGATGACTTCGGCCGGATTTGATCCCGCGATCTTGGGCATAGAACATCTCATCTTTCACTACCACCCAAACCATTGGGGACCGATAACCTAGATGTTAGGCCCCTTAAAACAACAATTATCATCATCGTCATCTCTTCTCATTCAGTAGATCTGTCCGCAGACAGGTTTCAACTGGACATCCCACATTTCTCTCTGTCCTGAGCATCTTCTTTCATTTGCTTGTAACTTCTTCCTCTCTTCACATCTGTTAACATTTCAAACCTTCTTTGTCCTCTCCCTCTTTTTCTTTCTACTTTTCCTTCCATGATTCTTTGTAGTAGACAATTCCTACGTAGTATGTGACCCAACCAAGATTGTTCCCTCCTCATGAAACACCTCTTCTCTCCTACCATTCTTAGCACCTTCTCATTTCTCATTCCATTAATCCGTTTCTCCATTCTTCTCCATAACCGCATTTCAAAACTTTCTAAATATTTTTATTCTTTCTGTATGACTGTCCATGTTTCCAAACCATAAGACACCACTCTCCACACGAACCTATAATGGCAATAATTAAGACACGAATATGTTTATAAGGCGGCCTCGGTGGCATAGTCGGTAGCATGCTGAGCTTCTATGCCCAAGATAGCGGGTTCAAACCCGGCCGAAGCCGTCGGATTTTTAAGAGCGTTAAAAATCCCTCAGTATACCTTCCTTCGAAGGGGAAGTAAAGCTGGCAGTCCCATGTCATAGATTTATGGCATGTTAAAGAACCTTCCACTAGTTACACCTGTGTGAAGCTAAATTGTATAGGTTAGGAATGTAAACAACGCTCTTAGGTTTCTACGTTCGTTGTCAAGAGCTGACTGCGGTGGCGTCTAGTAGCTAAGTTCTGAACTAGGTCTAGTAGTCGTTGATGGTGGCGTTTGGCGGCAAAAGTAGGAACTATTTGAAAATTTCAAAGTTACAGTCCTTACTTGAATTTAAAAAAACAGATACACACACTAATACAGCCACCACAATTAACACCGTGTTTTATCCCTCTGTTGGGGGTGGGATAAACAGGGTAGTGTAAATGTGTTAATTTAAGGGATGTTTCCGAATAAGGGTAGTTTCCCGTAATTGGGGGAGACCACCAGTGTAGTGTGTTGGTGTGGGTACGTGATCTACTGGGGGCGTCCCTACAGGATGCGTTTACCTGCTAGGGGATGAATGTCTAAGGTGAGCTAATGACTTAGCCTGCCAATTAAGTAGAGCCAGCGATTCAGCGAGCTCACGTGCAGAGTCGGTGACTTGACACTCTGCAGCCGGGCCGCTTGCTCGAGTAAAATAGAATTCCTGACGATGCAGTTCCTGGTCTCCACGGTCAGGGGCAATTAGGACTAAGGTCAGGTTGGGTCTGAGGATGTAAAACAGGGCGTAATAAGTAATAAGTGTGGGTGTTTACTGACCAAGTGTTTATTGGCCAGTAGCTGTGATGTACTGTCCTTTTTAAGTGTTTAGACAAATATAAAATATAGTACAAGGTGTAAATTACAGAAGTGTTTAGAGTAGGTGTTACAATGATAAGGAATCTGAGCACACGGCTAGTTCTCACCTGGTGAAAGAGCTGGAACGGACCTCGGAATGGCAGAGCCGCTGGCCACGAACAGATAATGGGGCTATTCTGGGCCTAGCCTTTAAGGCCTTCCCCCACTGCTTGGTCAGCGTTTCATCACTGTTGCCGCTCCAGTTAGTGTGTTTGTGTGTATTTTGTAAGCGTGGCTTGTCAGCAGTATGCCGGGCCTGCTTGTGTTGGAAGAAGTATATGAGGCTTATGGTATGCCTATGAGGGTGGTTTTGATGAAAGATGGAGGGGTGGGTCTTTAGGGGTACTGCCCCTGGGCTGTACAAGTCCTCCTCGGGCTTTGTTCGCGGCCTCGCGAACGGGAAATAGAGTAGGCGTGTCGTTGTATTGATTCTTCTTCATCTTCTTCTTTCTGTCCCTCTTCTTCTCCTTCTTCGGTGTCGTGTGGATGTGTCGATGTCGTGTTGTCCTGGTGGTGATGTGAGTTTAGCGTGTGCTCAGAGGGGGTGGGTTTTGAGTATATACATAGTTCATTATTCACATAAAATTATTCATTATAAAGCTTGACATTGGAATTAAAAATACATGGTTTACAATACATGGTTTGGGAAATTATCCATTTATGGTTTTGCAGAAGGGAAAAAACATCGGTGGTTGCTGTGATGCTGCTTTGCAGTTGGATGAAAAAATTGCCTTCTGCGTGAGGTGTAAAATGTAACAATAAAAATAAAGAGATAGTGTAGAGAGAAAGAAAAAAAATGTCTTAAGGTGTGATTAATGGTTTAATATAATATGCGTTTATTGCTCGAGGTGAGGTAAGACATTTTTACAAAATTTAAGTTAGAAGGGTAGAAAGGAAAGTCAGTGTGTACATGTGTGTGATAAATAAGAATATGTGTATTTACAATGTGTGGCATCACTGGCAACAAATTTTGTGTGAGGTGCCTCTTAACAGTATTACATTATTTTCTTTTACATTAGTCACTTATATCTATCTTAATTATTTTATACCTAGACGGCCGTGTCTACTGTACCTTGCGTGCACGCTACCCTTTGTATTCATGTGCCGTCACATGGCTAATCCTGTCCGGCCGTTTCCGGTGCAGTTTAGTGGTCGTGCTGCTGATATACCCCTATCCTGTGGATCATTCTCTGTGGGCGAATGCCTCCACACTTGACATTGAGAGTCGCCGCCACAAATTGGTTGCGCCCTCATTGCCGTATGTTGCGTCACATCTTTGACGCTTTTGTGTTTTGTTGATCTGTCAGTAAGCCTGATACCCCACAGGTATCAACACTGCTGTTCAGATTTATGTGTTCTGGAGTGTAGCTGTAAAATAATGGTGGTGAGTGTGTTGCATTATGTTAGAATGAGTACAAATTAGCTAGTAAAGATGGTACATAATAATAGCATGGCACAAAAAACATGTTGCTGCTGTATGGCAGAGAAATCATCGTCACCAGTGTCATGTATCTGGTGCCGCCGTCTGTAAACTGGAGAAGTAAAAAATAAAAACATGTAATCATTAGCGTAATCTCCGTATGGCCTCTTGTGTCGGCGTGTATACTTTCTGAAATCAAAATTACAGGTATGTCAATACACTCGTGTCGTCCGTCTTGTTTTTTTTTTTTCGTCTGGCGCCTTCTTATCTTACATTACTCTATACCTTCTTATGCAGGCTATGACTTTGTGTGTATTGTTATGTCTTCTCAGTGTATATCAGTGTATGAGTGTGTGCTTGTTCGGTGGTCCACCTTACCTTATACCATGATCATTTTTGGGTTCCACTCCTTGGTGCAGTGTTGGAGCTCTTTTGCTGAAATATAAAAACATGTTAGCAATACCCTTGGCCAAATATATATATTGCGCCCCTATCGCGCAGTGCCGTTTAAGGGTCGGGTTGCGGTGCTACCGCCCTTGAGACTTCTTCGGCGTCTCGTGTATTATCGAGGTCGGTCAGCTCCAGTGGCTGTACCGTTTACCTCGCTGGTGGGTCGGACGGCTTTAGTACCTCCGCCCTGTTATGTTTTTTATCGGTAATTTATCCATTAATCGGACTTATCCTGGCAACGTCTAGCCGCCAGGTGCCGAACGCCATATGTCGCGTTCGCGTCGTTCCCTCAATTAAATCTATATGGTGTTGGTCTTACCCTATACGGTGCCGAACGCCATATGTCGCGTTCGCGTCGCATATGCCTGTTTTTGCAATGTGTTGTCGGTCTTACCCTGGTAACGGTTTCAGTTGCCAGGTGCCGAACGCTCTGTCTTAATTAAAATTGCTTAACCTAGATTATATTAATTAATACTAAAAAAAATATTTTGTTTGTACATGCCGAAATAGTCCTTAACCTAATACCGAAATAGTTGTAGCTACTGTTTTACAACAGTGCTTGTTAAATTTGCTTAAATCTAAGTTGCCTATTGAATGCAACTGTATCTTATATACTAAAATTTTGACGTGAGGCTCCCCCCGGTCGGTCTCCCTTCCGAGGTGCCCTTCTGACATCCTGCCGGGACCGGAACCCAACAGGAGCCCGTAGTCCCCTCCTATAAACTAACTGTCGACTTCCCCCTCTTAATAACTAATATAGGCCTGTGCACCTGCGTTGCTAAGGAGAAAACGCCTCGCGCGGATATCCTTTCCGTTGGTCTTATGCATGCTTACATTGGCATTATTCGCCATTTGGTGTTTATTAATGTTTATTACTGGGTTGCCCACAAAACCCCTTTTGGGCAGCCCGTTGCATACCCATTTAATATCTCTGGCCGCCCGTTGCGTTACCATTTAAGCTCTGGAGACTCGGTGTCATCCATTTATGTGGGCACGGAACCGGATGACCGCATTCATTCCATACGCATTATTTATCATTCATTGGTTATTATATATCATTTGTTAAATCATCTTCACCTCACTGCGCGGAATGAGGACTTGGCGTGCCTAAGATTGGTCCCGTTGAATCTTGAGGCACTGCTTCACTTCACGCGAATGGAAGACTTGTTCCCCGCCTTAGGAACACTACTTATATTACAAACTAACTAAAAGTCTAGTCCAAGTTGGTCGTCTCTAGGTTCGTCTCCTGAGTCTAGTATGGAGCTGGCTAATTCTCCTACTAGCCGTCAAAAAGTCTCCCCTGCAGGTCTGGCTTCGACGACCGCAGTGCATAATGGGTGTAAGTTTCTTCGTCCCAGGGAACAGGCCAGGTTTCCCAGGATTCCGAAGCTTGCCCGCACTGAGTCATCGGCGCTTCGACCCTACGTCTATCTGTCATTCAACTGGGTCAGGCCTCATCACCGCCTTCTCCAGCTCTGTCCTTGTGTGGCGATTCTGCTCTCCATTTACCTTCTCATCACCATCTAGTGTGATTTCAGATTCCTTTAAAAATAAGTGTGATACTGTATAATTATGTAATTATGTAAAATTTCTAGTGTTCTGGGGTTGTAGAATCTTCGAAATGCAGTGACTACTTTAGGCCTGTTATTGCCGTGTCGGATTTCCAGCGGTGATGCCTTGGTACTGTGCCCGTTTCTCCAATGGGATAGGCGATCACCCGGCCAACATCCTGGCCCCATCGGAAGAAACGGCCAAGGGAGTGGGTAAAAAAACTAGGGCGTGAATCTTGGTTTAAACAGACAAAGAATAAAAGAAATGCTCCAGCGAGCCAGAGACAAAGGGTCTCGGGTCGTTTACGGGTTGGGATGTCAAATGAACTGAACCAGGATTCAAAAGCAAACGCCCTAACTTGAATTAACAAAAAGAAAAAAAGCCCTCGTAAAATCACACTGCCCCCTTTATTGGCCAAAGAGTAAACAAACACGTTACCTGCCTACTTATAAATTCGACCAGGAGACTGCCCAGCCAAAACTAATACAACCATTATTCCATTAGTGCACACGCATAATAATAATAATAAAAAAAATACTGGCCACTTATTCCAAAGTTTACCTGTGGCATGAGCTCAGAAAAAAAAACGTATCATAACATGACAATCTACCTTTATACATCGATGGACGCGCCTCCTGTATCGAATGAAATTTACCATCTAAAGAGCATCAAACAAAATCACATCATACATTTTCCCAACATCCACTGGACGTCACCTAATGTGGAATTCAATAACCAACCGAAATATAAATCATTTACATTTATTCATAATGTTGAATTTTGGGCTTATGCCGTGTTTTATTATATTGCAATTCGACGCGTTTCGAAAGAAACCATGTCTTTCATCGTCAGGAATAATCTGGAATACGACAATGTTGCTAAGAGAAAGCAACGAAGAACATATAGAAGGTGCCCAAAGATGGACGCCATTATAGCCCCATGTTAGGGACAACGGAAAGCAGCAGTGAATTGCTTTCTCAGGGTTCTGATAATAGGTAGCCAGGATTCACTGAGATTGTAGCCGGTGTCGCGGTTGAAATTATCTGGGTGTTTACGTATTTCAACCGCCTCCCTGATGATTCTGGGACGATATTGCTTTATACGGGCAAGAACATCCACCCCTTGGAACATGACATCATGGCCAGGTGTTAAAGCATGATCGGCAACAGCTGATTTATCAGGTTGAATGAGCCTGATACATCTATTATGTTCCTTAATGCGAGTGCATATTGTTCTCGAAGTCTGCCCGATGTAAACCTTGCCACAAGTACAGGGAACTCTGTAGATACCCGGTTGTTGCAATTTAGGCAAACTGTCCTTAGTTGGTCGCAGGAGTTGCCTAATCTTAACAGAAGTTCCAAATACAGTCCGTATGTTGTATCGACGTAGGATTTTAGCAATACGATCCGTTGTGTTATGTATGTACGGAAGGTAAGCAGTTCCTCTTACATCTCTTTTCTCAACTGACGTCCTATTATTATTTGTTGGTTTCAGAACCGTAGAAATCAAAGCCTTGCTATAACCGTTGCTCTCAAAGGTGGTTCGCAGGGTGTTCATTTCTTCTTGTAAAGAAGACACTTCACAAATCCTCCTAGCCCTGGTAGTTAGAGTTGTAAGGATACCATGTTTCTGGGCAGGGTGATGGTGAGAACTTGCGTGGAGATATCTATTGGTGTGTGTTGGCTTACGAAAAACGCTGTGTCCTAAAGATCCATCCTCTTTCTTGGTGACGAGAACATCTAAAAAAGGTATTTTGCCGTCAGATTCCTTTTCCATGGTGAAACAAATAGAAGGGTGCTGGAGATTAAGGTGATCCAGGAAATGGCTAAGATTTTCCTCACCTTCCGTCCAAACAACGAACGTGTCATCCACATAACGCCACCAGATCTTCGGTTTGAAAGGAGCCGACGACAAAGCTTTCTCTTCAAAGTTCTCCATGAAGAAATTAGCCACAACAGGAGAGAGAGGACTACCCATGGCCACACCATCAGTCTGCTCATAAAAATTCCCATTCCATAGAAAGTAGGAGGAGGTCATGCAGTGATAAAAAAGTCTTGTGATGTCTTCAGGAAAAAGTCCATTAATGAGAGACATGATGATGATGATAATTGTTGTTTTAAGGGGCCTAACATCTAGGTTATCGGCCCTAATGAGAGACATAACACCATCAATAGGTACTCTCGTAAACAGAGACACCACGTCGAGACTCACTAGAATATCACCCGGCTGAAGTGTTATAGCTTTTAACTTTTCCACGAAGTGTGTGGAATCCTTAATGTACGAAGGCGTGTTACCCAGAAGCGGCTGAAGTAGTCTACCTAAGTATTTGGAAAGGGCATATGTAGGAGAACCAATCGTACTAACAATGGGTCTAAGAGGAACTTCGTCCTTATGTATTTTAGGAAGACCATAGAGTCTCGGAGGAATAGCATCCCCTGGAAGGAGAGTCTTCGCTGCATCCGCTGGAATAGATGATTGCTTGATCAATTTGACGGTGACATTTGAGTAGCGAGTAGTAGGATCACGACTATTAATCCCATATACAGGATCTGATAACAAGGACGAGATCTTGGAATCATAATCAACCTTATCCAATACCACTGTCGCATTACCCTTGTCAGCGGGGAGAACGATAATATCAGAATTGTCCCTTAGATCTTTAAGTGCCCGGCTTTCGCCTTGTTTTAAGTTGGTGTTAGGTGGCTTAGCTGTCTTGAGAACTCGGGAACATTCTTGCCTGGCTTCCTCGGCCTCTTCAGGTGTGAGGTGATGTACTGAGGATTCTACGGATGTAATAAGTTCTTCAATAGGACGTCAGTTGAGAAAAGAGATGTAAGAGGAACTGCTTACCTTCCGTACATACATAACACAACGGATCGTATTGCTAAAATCCTACGTCGATACAACATACGGACTGTATTTGGAACTTCTGTTAAGATTAGGCAACTCCTGCGACCAACTAAGGACAGTTTGCCTAAATTGCAACAACCGGGTATCTACAGAGTTCCCTGTACTTGTGGCAAGGTTTACATCGGGCAGACTTCGAGAACAATATGCACTCGCATTAAGGAACATAATAGATGTATCAGGCTCATTCAACCTGATAAATCAGCTGTTGCCGATCATGCTTTAACACCTGGCCATGATGTCATGTTCCAAGGGGTGGATGTTCTTGCCCGTATAAAGCAATATCGTCCCAGAATCATCAGGGAGGCGGTTGAAATACGTAAACACCCAGATAATTTCAACCGCGACACCGGCTACAATCTCAGTGAATCCTGGCTACCTATTATCAGAACCCTGAGAAAGTAATTCACTGCTGCTTTCCGTTGTCCCTAACATGGGGCTATAATGGCGTCCATCTTTGGGCACCTTCTATATGATCTTCGTTGCTTTCTCTTAGCAACATTGTCGTATTCCAGATTATTCCTGACGATGAAAGACATGGTTTCTTTCGAAACGCGTCGAATTGCAATATAATAAAACACGGCATAAGCCCAAAATTCAACATTATGAATAATAACACGGGCCGTGAAAGTCTAAATGACAACATTTACATTTACTTCTAGTGTTTAAATATGTACACAGCACATTCTTATTGTTCTATCTGGTCTACAGGCATGACCGTCCCAATTACCTTGATCCTCATTAATATACCCACTTGCATAAGTAAGTTACCGATATGTCATATGCTGACGTCTAGAATTGGTTCGCAACTTTCATAATAGGATACCTCAGTGTGTTTCATTTTCGTGACCAACATTTAATCATAGCCATTCAGTCAACCACTATGTGTGAAGATCTGAGTAACCTTACTGCAGAGCGTACCCTCAAGTACATCATAGCTCTGTTCCACACTCAACCCTATGAAGAAATGCAGCACATCCATCCATCTAGAGTGAGGAACCTCTCCGTACAATTACAAATTTTCAGGGTCAAACATAGCCCACTGAATAACCTTGTTACACATAACTGAATATCACCACATTAATCTACCTCGTCACATATGACGGAATACCATATTAATCTCATTACAAAAAATTGCGCTTAATAGCATACCTCGAGCCCACACTTAACACAGTAATTCAAACTTATCTGAACAATGAAGTCGTACGATAACATGTAACTTTGCCCAAGGAACCATATTATACCAGACAACAATTAACCAAATCCAGCGACTTATTTCACATCACATTTCTGAATTTCGTAAGAGACCCTTTGGAATAAAACTTGTTCCATGATTTTCATGACCATTATCTCGAGCGATATTTCTTTTTCATGGCCATGCGTGATTATCTCAAACTATATTTCGGTACTGATTATAGCAATATTTATCAACCTTTAACTAAGATTATATTATTATTATTATTATTATTATTATTATTATTATTATTATTATTATATAATTATATTTCAAAGCATAACATTGACATTGATGCTGTTGGTAAAAGTCAAAACGACTCGAAGTAAAAAAAACTCTACACAACCTCAGGAAAACGAGAGTGATGCTCTTATTTAACCTAGAATCATTGATTGTTAATAGCGTTAAATTATGTGAATGGGATTAAGTTACACGACCCCAAGTCATCTTATGGCATGGCTATACAAAATGGAGATTCTCTTCTTTACGATGAACGGGAGTGAGAAAAAAATATCTTACTTTGGATCCGGCGTCGTGATGAATCCTGGTCCTTGGGAATAAGAGACGTCGATGTTTCCTGGTCATGCGTACAGCGTCGTTCCACCCGCGTCTCCCGGCGCTCCAGTGTAAGCATGCGTCCCCAACATCTGTCAATCTCCAGGCGACGATCATGACCGCCCCCGACTGCACCTCTCCATCCACGGCGTTGGCGTCGGCGTCGGCGTCTTTTATCATCCCGTTCCATGTCCACGCATCCATTTCCTCGCGACCGTTCATCCCCTGGCTACCACTAATGGGTTTACTGCAACATACTTTGGGTATTGAGGTCCGTGTAGATTCCCAACATGTCCGAGTCTGCGTTCATATTGTTTACATTGCTGTGTGACCACATTGCATTCCACTACGCCGTAACACTTTCACATCTACACGCTACAGTATCCGCTTCTTAGTTCATTCAACTTGACCTGTTCACGTCCCACACTCTATGTTTAGACTGTTCGCCTCGCCTGCGCAACCTGCAACCATCAACGCAAGCTTACAGCAGATATATCCCTTTCCTCATGCGCACACCGTGTCTCTTGAATGCCAGCTTGGCTGTTCACCTTTAAATGACGTAACCTGTCGGCGTTATAATTCAGGTTTCTCTCCGGCCTTCGCTCAAATGTTCAGATGTTCAAATGTTTAGGCGCACACAACTTTATCAGATTATTACCACAGTACCTTCCTTCAGCGGTTTTGTCCGTTAGCTGACCCGGATCACGGGCATAAAACTTCATAATACAAAGAACGGCAAAGAATTTTGTGATCTTACGCACTCTGCATAACCCAATCGCGGCGCTGGCATAATCTCCACATACCTCCGTCAATCAGTTGTGGTCCTTCCTTCACGTGCCGGCGTGCCGATATATGGATATCGCGATGGCGACACTTCACCCAAACACAACTCCACCGCGCTTCACGAATGATTTCTTCCAACATGCGGCGACGAGTATTAAGCATGCACATAAAAAATCTATCCAGTGTCCGATGCGGAATTTAACTCACGCGGCTTACATCTCTGACCACTATATCACTCTCTCGTCCTAGCCGTGTCGCATAAGAAACTTCCTCGTCCGGGCCACACCGTATCAATGAACTTTCCAGAACCGAGTTGACCTCTCGAGCAAAAAAGGGCGGAGGGGTCGGAAGCTTCTGTAGCATTCCCCCACTCTAGCGGTTACCTCGCTGCGTCATGCCATGACGTCATACTGACCCTCCGGTCTCGTCGTATCCCCACTCATCCGGGGCCGGTAATTAACCCTGACTGGATCGGTCACAATACTTTTCTGGAGGTATTAGTAGGTTTATAGGGCGTTTGGTCCCTTGTTATTAGGATCCGGGGGTGTTATTTGCTGAATGGGGTTAAAGCGTGGTGGGAGGGGGTCGTGCATCGTTGGACTCCATGTTTATGGTGGCCGGGAGCCGATGATGCTGCTAGGAGGTATTTACTGTGAGTGGATGGGGTGGGTTTGTCCCAGGTGTCCAAAATTTGAAAATGTCATGCGGGTGTAATAGTAATACATTCCCTGGTGTGTGGGTAGGATACCTCATGCATTGAGATGGATATGAGGCGTATCTGCTCTCATTTGAGGATAAGGCTTGTGCCAGGATACAATAAGTTTATGTCCCTTGCATGCGGGATTATTTCATAAAATATTTGTTAGTATCAGTATGGCCTCATCTCTCTATATAGAGATGTGCATCGCCGCTTAATATTCGTTTCCGAATCACCTCTAATACTCAGGTGTAGGCGTTCGGGGCCAAGGTGTAGCAAACCTTAATTTATGAGAAGCATGAAGTCTATCAACCCCGATGTATACTTTGCAATGTAGTGTAGGTGTTTTTATGTATCTGTTTGTCTGTGTTGGATAGTGTTGCAGGTAATAGGGTATGTAGGAGGAAGGGTATGGGGATGGTAGCCCGTAGTTGGTACCATGGCCATCCTGATGGCATTATCCGTCTCTACTCCTATTGTAGTGTGTCATCCTCTCTTGGTCGCTATGTGTTTTCTATCCACTCTTTGGGATTTATGGTGGCTGAGTTGAGATGCCATATAGCACCTAGTGTCTCATAAAATACTAGTCTTTGGCGTGCCTGTGGGTCTGTGATACCTACGTTGTGTGAAAATGTTTGTGTCTGTGGGCACCGCCCTCTGGCTGCCCTTAGGATGTTAAAGTGTGGTGACGCTGTGTTGTTCACGGCCTAATCTGGTCCCTTGTTCATAACGTGGGATAGGGTGGCATGTGGCTGTGAGTATAAATCGGCATAGCATGATTGCCTGTAGTGGATTTTAGAGAGAGAAAAAAAACACAAGAAAAGAAATTATTAGCGGGGGTTTGTTCCCTCGTGGAATCTGTCTGTATCCGCCCCTAAGTGTTGGGTGCGTGTGGGAAGGAAGCGGCCGTGGCTGTAATTGGCGCGCTTGTGTGTATGAAGTCGCCCACCGCTGACTCCTGCCGGCGCGTGTAGTGTTATCGGAGAAGGCTTATCTCGTGTCGCGTGGCTACTTGTCACGTGCCGTGTACTGCGTGTTATCACCTTTGTATACATGTTCCTAGTGCCGCTAGTGATAGGCGTATAATAGTTTATCTTCCAAGATCAATCCGGTCCACAATATTTGTGTAATATTGGATGCGGAGCCTAATGTAATGCCGCTCTCATTTCCTGTATCAACATCCGTGTTGTCACTGTATGTCTTTATTGTTATTGTTTTTACGTTAGTGTCATCATGTCTGTATGTCATTGTCACGTCTCGCTGCTTCAAGAATTCCTTCCGGCAACAGTGTGTGGCAACACGCTGGAATTCGCTTATTTGCAGCGCAATGTTTTTTGTATGTTTGTTTAGTGTCCTTGTGTACGGAAAGTCTTCAATGATATGCAGGAAGGCTAACAAAACGTGACTTCCGCCACTGTCCGTATGTTGACATGTGTTTGCATTCTAGAAAGGCCAACGTGTTAACTTGTCACCTTTATTCGCTCACAAGCTTGTTTGGGAATTTGTTTCCGTGATTACTTCCCCATTGTGTCTTGCTCTATTATTTTATGTCCAGGGTAATCTACATTGCCATGATTTTTGGCCGTAGAGATGTGGTGTTACCTATTTTGTGTGAGCGTTTGTCTGTGCCCGTGGCGTCCCCGGTATTCAGATTTCGGGTGCTATGGTCCAAAAAAAAAGTATTTTGTGGTCTTCGTAGAGGCCTGGCGTTCCCGGTACGTCCCCTATTGGCAGTCCCGGGGTCGCTAATGCCCTGAGTAGGCTATTATAGCGAGTACCTTAGAACAGTCCTACGCCCCTGTATGTATGTCTCATGTATGTCGTCTGTGCGAATTTTGGTTGACCCTGGTCTTAATTTGTGGGCGTAGTGTGGTTTTGAATCCCCTAGTGAATGATATTCTGTCGATTGTAATACCGGGCTGTCTGTGAGTGCCTTCAGCCGACGAGTGTGTCACGTATTCGCGCTGAGCATGCGAAAGTGTTGGGTTACTTCATGTGATAACGCGCTGCCGGGACCGTATGCCCTGTCCGGCAGTTAACATTTGAAGTGTACAGCATTCATGCTGCGACCCTGACACGAATGGTGTGCGTGTTTCCAAAATATGTTTTCACGAGGCCCTACATCTCTTCATGATGACCGCGCCTTATACTCTGCCCCACTATCGTGGTGACGCTACCTGTGTCAGACCTGTGTAGTTTATGTGCTTATACATGTATTCCCCGTATGTAAAAGAACCTTCCTGTGTTCATGATTGTGTGGCTCAATCGTTTTTGTGCTTGTGTGTCCTGGCCTCTGGTTGCATGTGTGGCAGCTAGATGTCTGTGTCAGGATCGTATCCTGGTGAGGTCCTCGGGGTTCGAAGGCTATCTCTTGGCTTTATTGCCCTGTCTGCCAGCGGAGTCACTTCCTTTCCTTTTGCAGTGTTCCCGCCCTTACGTGTGAGTGTTGTTTTCCGGGTGTGGTACGCCTTCATATGGCGGGCGTGTATAGTGTCCTTAATGAGTTTGTGTCCATGCTGCACGTTCACTATATAGTTTAGGTCAGATACCTTCCTGCAGAATTTGAAGGGACCTGTCCAACGTGGTAGGAGGAACTCGGACACTTTCTTTTTACGGGCGGAATTGGAAACCATAACCAATTGCCTGGGTGTGTATTCCACGCTCTTCCGTTGACGATCGTACCGTTCTTTTTGTTTCTTCTGTGCCTCGGTCATGTTCTTTCTGGCGTTCATGCGAGCTATCTGCAAATACTCTAACCGGGCCGCGTTGTCTGTGAGAGTGTCCTGGGGGATGCATATGTTGTCTATGGGACTTCTGGGTGTGTAGCCGTGCAACAGGAAGTGTGGAGAGTGTTTTGTGGCCGTGGATACTGAAGTATTGTAGCTGAATGTGATGGGCTGTAGATAATTATCCCAGTCTGTTCCTGTGTCTCCCGTGAACTTGGCTAGTGCTGTCCCGGAAAATTTGTTCATGCTTTCCGTGAGCCCATTGGTCTGTGGGGAAAAACTCGTGGTCGTGTATGCCCTTATCCTTAATATCTCCAGAAACTGTTGGAGCACTCTCGAGGTGAAAATAGTCCCTCTATCGGATAATAGGGTTTGGAATAGGCCATATCATGTGACTATGTCGAATAGAAATTCCACTATGCTGTTCGTGTCTGCTTTGGGAACAGCCTTTGTAATCATGTACCGGGTAAGATACTCTGTGGCCACAAGTATGTATTTATTACCCTTTTCAGATGTGGAGATGGGGCCTTTAACATCTATCCCGATTCTGTGGAATAGTTCTCCTACTGGAATGGGGTTGAGTAATCCATGAGGTTTGCCGGGTCTTAATTTAAATCGCTGGCAAGTGTGACATGTCTTTACGAAGGTGTCTAAGTCGCCCTTCATGTTTACCCAGTAATATTTGTCCCGGATTCTATGGTATGTTTTATGCGTACCCAAATGTGCCCCTGCCGTTGGGCTATTATGGTGTCCGGTCATGATACTCTCTTTCAATGAGTCCGGAACCGCTAAAGGTGCATTATCGTGCATGGCTGTGGGTTTAAATTTCAGTACCCCGTCTTTGTCTAGGAAAAATCACCTAGACAGCCGTGCTGTCTTGGAATCTACCTTTTCCAAGTTTTCTAGTGCCATTAGAATCTGTTTCAAGTATGGATCACGCTCTTGCTCCTGCTTTATGTTAACCAACGTCAGGGCAAAATTCGGCATATCGTCCCATTCGTGGTCCTTACTGTCATCTGGGGGATCGGCTACTGGCAGCCTAGACAACCCATCTGCATCTAGGTGTGTAGCGCCCTTCTTATGCTTGACCACGAAGTTATATTCGTAAAGACGGAATATAAACCTATTGAGTCGCGAATTTGGGTTTTTGAATTTGTCCCAAAAAGCAGGCTCGCGTGGTCAGTCATTACTGTGAACTGGATAACATAGAGGTATACCCGGAAATAGTTCACTCCCCATGAAAATGCCAGCATTTCGCGCTCTGTGGCAGTGTATCTGGTTTCTACGGCCGTTAATTTTCTGCTGGCATAAGCCACTGGCTGTTTGCGCCCCTCCGTATCTTCCTGTAATAGGGCAGCTCCCAGTCCATACTGGCTTGCGTCCACGTGTAAAAAATGTGGACCTATCACTACGGAAGTGTTGCAGTAATGGTGGGGTGGTCAATAGTTGCTTAAGTGTGTTGAAGGCATCTATGTGTTCTTGTTTAATGTGGAAGGACGTCTTTTCGCGTGTGAGTTCGGTTAAGGGGTGGGCGATGTGTGCGAACCTATAGATGTACTTCCTGTAATAGGAAGCCAGACCAATGAAGCTACGCAATTGTTTCAGATTTGTAGGCATCGGGATGCCCGTTATTGCATCCGTCTTCGCTGGGTCGGGAATAATGCCTTCTCTGTTAACAGTATGGCCCAGTAGGTTAATCTGCTGTCTGGCAAATTGACACTTCGCAGGTTTAAGCCTTAATTTTGCCTCTCTGATCCTTGCGAAAGCCTCCTCCAAGTGTACGAGATGCTCGTCAAAGGTTTGGGAGAAGACTGTTATGTCGTCCACGTAGACGAGCACCGACCGCCATTTTAGCCCTGAAAATGCCTTATCCACTAGCTTTTGGAAGGTCTGGCTGGCGTTACGGAGGCCCATTGGCAACCTTGTATAGGAATAGAGGCCGTTTTCTGTAACGAACGCCAGCTTGTGCCTGTCCGGTTCATAAACGGGGATTGAATAGAAGCCACTATAACAATCCATCGAGCTAAACCAGCTGGCCCCACCGAGGGCATCCAAATAGGTGTCGGCCCGTGGTAGTGGATAACTGTCATTTTCTATTAACTTGTTGAGCCTACGGTAATCTGTACAAAACCTGTGGGAACCATCTCGCTTCTTGGTCAGCAAGACCGGAGCACTGTAATTCGAGATCACTGGTTCGATTACCCCCGCTTCGAGCATCTCTTTAATCTGAGTGTCAATAGCGTGCCTTTCCTTCTGACTCACTCTGAAGGGGGGCTGGTGGACTGGCCGGTCACTGGTGAGTGTGGCATGATGCTCGATAAGGTCTATCACCGCGAGATCTTTCAGCGAATGGGCAAAGATGTCCCTATTGTCTTCCAGGAGCTCCGTGAGCCTCCTATCTTGTTCCGGTGTCAGGTCCTGTCTGTGAGTGTGATTGGGCGTCTTATCTGTGTGTGTGCCTGTCAGGATTAATGTATTTTTAACAGTGTTGGCTATAAAGAAACCAAAAAAAAAACTGCCGCCCTAGTGGGGGGGTGGGTGGCTGGGTTAAAATTTCCCTTACATTCCCAGAGAGGAGGGAAAAAACAATGCCTTTTCTCAGAGAAAAAATCAAATTTCGCTTGGCTGCTTTCGGTATGGATCGCTCTACCACGAGGCCTCGTTGTTTGAGTCCCTTACCCTTATTTTGCGTGGTAGCGGCGCCTCCACCAATATGTTTTATCCCTCTGTTGGGGGTGGGATAAACAGGGTAGTGTAAATGTGTTAATTTAAGGGATGTTTCCGAATAAGGGTAGTTTCCCGTAATTGGGGGAGACTACCAGTGTAGTGTGTTGGTGTGGGTACGTAATCTACTGGGGGCGTCCCTACAGGATGCGTTTACCTGCTAGGGGATGAATGTCTAAGGTGAGCTAATGACTTAGCCTGCCAATTAAGTAGAGCGAGCGATTCAGCGAGCTCACGTGCAGAGTCGGTGACTTGACACTCTGCAGCCGGGCCGCTTGCTCGAGTACAATAGAATTCCTGACGATGCAATTCCTGGTCTCCACGGTCAGGGGCAATTAGGACTAAGGTCAGGTTGGGTGTGAGGATATAAAACAGGGCGTAATGAGTAATAAGTGTGGGTGTTTACTGACCAAGTGTTTATTGGCCAGTAGCTGTGATGTACTGTCCTTTTTAGGTGTTTAGACAAATATAAAATATAGTACAAGGTGTAAATTACTGAAGTGTTTAGAGTAGGTGTTACAATGATAAGGAATCTGAGCACACGGCTAGTTCTCACCTGGTGAAAGAGCTGGAACGGACCTCGGAATGGCAGAGCCGCTGGCCACGAACAGATAATGGGGCTCTTCTGGGCCTAGCCTTTAAGGCCTTCCCCCACTGCTTGGTCAGCCTTTCATCACTGTTGCCGCTCCAGTTAGTGTGTTTGTGTGTATTATGTAAGCGTGGCTTGTCAGCAGTATGCCGGGCCTGCTTGTGTTTGAAGGAGTATATGAGGCTTATGGTATGCCTATGAGGGTGGTTTTGATGAAAGCTGGAGGGGTGGGTCTTTAGGGGTACTGCCCCTGGGCTGTACAACCGGTTATCAGACAGATTCTATACACACCCAAAGTACACGGGGCTATATGACCGCGTTGTCGCAGCCTCTAAACTGAGGAGGAAGAAAGCTATGTTTATAAAACGACCGAAGCGTGTTTTATAATTTCCATACGAGTGTCTTAATTACCATTATAGGCGAGTTGCATACGACTGTTTATGTTCGACGATAATTATAACTTTATTATATGTTCTAACATAAATATTCATAAATATCTATCGTATTATCAACTAGTTATTCTTCGCGTATAGAATGTCAATGGATGTCAAATAAATTGAGTCCCAAATGGAACAATTATGACATCTCGCGGAAACGTTTCGCGTAAGAAATCAATTTACTGAACATTGAGCTGGATTATAATTTCCGTGGAACTAATGTCATACGGCTGCTTCCTCCATGACGTTCTGATGTGTTTATGTCAACAACAGCATTCACTAAAATTGTCTGCGAAATCTTACGAATGTGTTGAAATTGGAGTTGCGGATAATAAGGTACAGTGGTATTTCTTTTGCCTTATTGCCCAGTTTGTTTATGCATTGTAACTACAATTGTTGATCCAATATAGGCTACATTGTCAACTTTCAAATCATGTAATTCATGTCCGACATGTTGGATTTTAAGTTCATGTCAGAAGCTATCCTTACCTAATTGGTCAATGAATGAAAATAGACTATTGAGCTCTGATTGGTTGGAAAAACTGTGTTATAATGAAAAGTAGTACTTTAATGACCCTCATTATGATACAGTTTTCTGACATATATATTTGCATATCGACATCGTCGAACATTTAACAAAATTTGCAAACCTCTTCCTAACTTTGATCGGTATGCTTCTGGCTGTTATTAAACCTTTCACTCTCCCGAAAGTTTTCTTCCCCATGGAGATTCCGCGTCTCACTTCTTCCGTACAATTTTCGCTGGAGGTTATTAAACTTCCTAAATACTGGAATGATTGAACCTGTTCTACAACTGCCTTTTAATACTCTCATGAGACTAATGCACGAAATGAAGTTAAACAGAGGAAGTATATGGCAGGAAATTTATGTCACGGATGCGATGACATCGCGGGATTGGACGAGGGGTTTCTATGAGAAGAAACACTTGTTAACCAGATTCCCGGTGCATGGGTTCCACTTCAGGGTGTGTGCAAACAAAATCTACCATAAACCGGATTGCAGGTGCGCGTGTTCCCTCTGCGGCAAAGCGTGTGACAGATATCATCTAATGCGGTGTGATCAGAGGAAGTTATCTCTGTCACAGTTTTGTACTAGTGATACGTAATTAATTAATTAATTAATTAATTAATTAATTAATTAATTTAAAACGCACAATGTGCAACATTATTTCACTGTCATTCTGTGCAGAACCTAGTTAAAGGAATTGTTCTTCCTGCGCAACTCAGTGCGTGATGACGCTCACATTGCTTCCCGTATATCAGGCTGTTCCAAATCCACGAGTTTGAGTATGAGTACACGCTAGTACTCAGCCTTGATGGTCGGAGCACGGCTACAGAGGGACTGGGGGTGATAGCTAATGCGTCACTGGACGAAGGTCATAGTACAAGTCCATGCACTTCCAGCCAGTCTTGATGTATCCACCGCGAAGTGACGGCAGCCCCCCCACAGCTGAGCGGTATTGCATGTTGCTGGTTTACTCACGTAAGGCGGCGAGTACTCCACTGCTCACGGGCGAGTTGCTCGGCTGGAACAGCCTGCCGTATATGGTGCACACGCATTTCTAGTTCGGCCAGTGGTGCGTCTTCGAGGAGCATAGCTTGGGGTGAATTCCGTGCACAGCTAGCCTGGTCGTTATATGTCTTAATTCGTAGTTGGCTTCTTTCCACTTATCGGTGGTCGTCGCGTCTGTGCTGTAAAAGTCCAGCCAAATTTATGTTTTCTTTCTATGATGTTCGAGAAAAAGATAAGTAGGCTATTGCTTAATTCAATTGCATATATTGTGATCTAATAAATGTATTAATACTATCATTGCTAAATGAAGTGTTGTGTACGCTTTGGAGACGACACACCCCACATGGATACTCCATTTCATATCATTCCTTACATGGATGCTCAAGTATTTGCACGAGTCTTCAAGTTTGTAATCCAGCCATCCATGAGATATTCCTGCCCTCTAATTGGCTGCAGTTGAACAATTTCCATGATAGAAACATTGTTATTACTCAGCGAAACGTATAGCCTACTAGTTAGCGAACTCACCACCATGGCTGTCTAGACGAGCGAACTTCCGAACTGTAATTAATTCAGTTAGCTGCAATGTCTAGCGAGCGTATGGCTCAGGTATCGCGATGTCTGTCCACAAAGCGGGACTGCGACACAAGTTTGATTTGATTGTGTCCAGTCCGCCTGCTTCCAGCCATGGCCTGCTGGAACTATCGATTAGACTCAAACAAGTGAGTGCGGTAATGCGAAATTCACGCTTCATGCCATTAATTAATTTATTGGCCAAGCGTAAGCGGGCGTTTTAAAATGTTTACCACCTACCTTTTACGAACAAAATTATTTGGCTGAATTCAAATTAGAAATGTCTAGAGCATTTGTTCGTGATTATCCAACCGTAGTAGATGAACCTGCATTATAAATTAGTGAGTGAGTGTTTATCGTGTCGGATTACTAATCCCAAGCTTGCAGGTTCGCTCCTGGCCGTGGTAAGTGATTTTTTTCAAAGGCGGCAAAAATTACGACACACATGATACTATGTTGGCATGCCAAAGAACCCATTTGAATTCAGTAGGCTGTGTTCATAATGGAAAAATTAATCTCAGCAGTTTCCGCCAACACAAAGTTCCTCATTTCTCTACTAGCAAGTGCTATATTATCAAGGAGTTTAGATATCGAACCTCCTTGGCTGTCATAGTGCTTCAAGGAACAACAAAATTCGACATGCATGCTGTCCTCTGGGTGTCAAATAAGAAAGCTTTTTTCCGGCATCCGAGGCCATACGATATTATTATTATTACTATTATTATTATTATTATTATTTTATTATTGTTATTATTATTATTATTATTATTATTATTATTATTATTATTATTATTATTATTATTATTATTATTATTGTTATTAATTAGTTAAAACAACTGTGGAAGTCCGACGGGAGAAAAATTATGCGACATTGCTACTTCAAATTTAATTCCAACTAAGTGGAACTCTTCTGGACCAGAGCTCAGTCTTTGATACTCTTCCTACTAATGTTGACTCTCATTCACTCCTACAAGAGGCAATATGTGAAGGCCTACCGCTCACGGTGGCCGATACGAAACCCCGCAAAAGACAAACCTAGAAGATTTGTTGAATTTCAGTTATTATTATTATTATTATTATTATTATTATTATTATTATTATTATTATTATTATTATTATTATTATTATTATTATTATTATTATTATTATTATTATTATTATTATTATTATTATTATGGACAAATTCAAGTAGAGACGTAGCCAGCAGCAAAATACCTGGGCATCATGATCGACAGTAAAATGAATTATGGAGAACAGATTAGACGGACTGCAGATAAGGCAGCCAGAGGAGTAATGTCCCTCAGTCGGCTCATGGCCAATGTTGGTGGGCCAAAATCTAGTGAGAGAAGACTATTGATGACTGCCATCCATTCAGTTCTGCTGTATGGAGCGGAAATATGGGCGGATGCCCTGGATAAGGAAATTTATAGGAAGTCACTGGCGCAAGTGCAGAGGCGGGGTGCTTTGCGCGTGGCATCTGCATATCGCAGGTGTCTAAGGAAGCAGTTCTCGTTATTGCCGGGATTATTCCGATTTTTTTTCTTGCGAAAGAACGCAAGAACATTTACTTGAGGAAATCTGATATGGGTTTACAAAATGCAAGACGATCGGCAAGAGTACAAACCTTTCAAAATTGGCAGATCAAATGGGAGCAAGGAGATCAAAGCCAATGGACTAACAGAATGATCCCTCAGGTGCAGGTTTGGACAGAGAGGAAACATGGTGAGGTTGGTTACTATCTCACTCAGTTCTTGACTGGCCATGGGTACTTCTGCTCCTATCTTAAGAAGATGGGGAAGGTGGATTCATCAGATTGATTTTCTGTATCAACGAATTAGATAATGCTAATTGCACCTTCTTCTCTTGTGGACGGTGGGTCCAAAATGGGCAGTCTCTTCAAGATCACATTGATGTAGAGATATCCCCGGACAATATTGTTGCAGTGATGCTACAAAATGAGGAAAACTGGAAACTGGTAGCAAGCTTTGTTGAAGATATCCTCCGAACAAAGAAGACGGATCTGGATCGCCACTGAAGATGATTCATTGTGGAAGAGTGCCCTAAAGGCAAATATAAAATGACTCTAGACTGAAGTAATGTGATAAACGGTTCCAGGCTAGTGTTCAGAAGTAACGGGGGAGTTTTAGTCGGTAGTCTGTGTTAGGTTCACTTCTCAATAAATCACATAGACTCCTCTAGAATGCATATTTTTATTATTTGTTGTGGAAAGGTTCACAATTCACACGATACACACCATATTGATTTGACACTGAACTTCACTGATATCAAAGACTATGTCAAAGATACTGCACTACACTCTTGTGCTTACTGCCAACACAACATTCTCCCACCTTGAGTTGTGGAAACAACTCAACAAAACAATAAAATAACATAACACGCATATTTTCACAAAATAAATGAACACAGAAATAAATAAGTCACTCAAAATATCTCTTTGGTTTAACCACCACTCTCCCACTACTGGTTTTGATGAGATCAGAAGTATTAGTAGATGGTTTAACCGTCTTTGGAATTTTCTCCTTCTTCTCATTTTCATTCCGCTCAACTTGCAGTCTTAAAGCATGATCTTCTCCAGATGTCACTTCAAGTGGATACACCCTCTGTACTGGCCTCAGTAGCTCTCCTTTTGTAGTCGCCAAGCGAACAACTCTCACGACACCACCTTTGCCAGGGATGACCTCCGTCACTCTTGCCAGCGGCCAGTCTATTCTCTTCGTGTTGTCACTGGCTACCAGTACTACTTCACCTACGCAGGGTTTGTGATGACTTTTCCTAATGTGGTTCTTCTGTATTAGCTGTCCAAGATATTCATTCCTGAATCTTACCCTTAATGTTTCCTTTACTTTCTGTCTGTACCTGAATCTTCTGTCAAGTTTTATGTCCTCTATCATGTCGATATCGGGCATTCCAATCTCCTTGACTTCCTGTAGGAACATTGCAGGGGTGATAGCCATCAAGTCATCTCCATCATTGGACAGGTAAGTAAGTGGTCGTGAATTCATGACAGCTTCAATGTCACACAGAACAGTCATCATTTCTTGGTACGACAGACATGACTTTCCCAGAACTTTCCTGAGCATTTGTTTGAGGACACCAATCAGCCTCTCCCACCATCCTCCCCACCATGCTGCAGTGGGAGGATTGAATTTCCATTTTATTTGGTGTACAGAACTATATTCAGCAATTTTATCCCACTGAATTGTCTCCAACATATTGCAGGTGCCTTGAAAGTTTGTCCCATTGTCACTATAGACAATCATTGGCCTTCCACGTCTGGACACGAAGCGCCGAAAAGCTTCGAGGAATGTTGCAGTAGCCAAAGATGTTACTAGCTCCAGGTGTACTGCACGAAAAACCGCACACGTGAACAGACAGACCCAGGCTTTCTCTCCACCTTTCAAAATCAGAGGCCCGGCAAAGTCGACCCCTGTTATTTCAAAAATTGGGGCTTCTTTTACTCTGTCTATGGGGAGATGAGTTTGTTCTGTTTCAAGATGTTTTCCATGGTACCTCCTGCAGACAACACATGTTTTAATTGCACCCTTCACCGTTCTCCTTCCTCCAAGGATCCAATATTTCTGTCTGAGCCCACTGAGCAGAATCTGGGTTCCAGCATGACATAAGTCTTTGTGCTTCTCCCTAATGAGAGCGTGAACTGTTGTATGCTTCGCAGGAAGGATAGCAGGACAACGGAAAGCATAATCATCTTTGCGCGATATAATTTTTGTTTTCAGTCTCATCACTCCCTCATCATCCATGAAAACACATAGTGAGTTGAATCTTTCATCCTTTTCACCAACAAAACACTCCTTTTGTATGAACTTCATCACGACTTTTTCTGCTTCTGTGGTTTCTTCAATGGATAGTTCGGTAGTTCTTCTATTATTTTTCTGTCGACAATTATACAGAAACCTCAAGATCCATCCTATCATACGAACTGTTCTACGGAAACTTGAGAAATAGTCAGGGTGCCATTCTTGGGTATTGGACTTGTCTTCTAACACCGTCATAGTGTTGACTTTCTTTTTTCTTTCTTGGAAGACTTCATCATCGTTTGTTGAAATTTCGGGGCTAGGCCATTGTGTAGTGGATTGTTTTAGCCATTTTGGCCCTTCCCACCATCTCTGTTGAAGTAACTGTTTTGTGCTACATCCCCTTGATGCCAGGTCAGCCGGATTCATGGTTCCTGGAACATGCCGCCACTGTTCTATTCTGGACAGTCTTCGAATTTCTTGCACTCTGTTCCACACGAAGGTCCCCCAAGGTTCGTCTAACTTGATCCAGGACAACACAGTCGACGAGTCACTCCAATAATAAGTAACGATTTCTTTTGCAGTTAATGTTGGCAGTACTGACGTCACTAGTCGAACCCCTATTGTAGCTGCTAATAATTCCAGGCGTGGTATGGTGATACTCTTCTTGGGTGCCACTCTTGTCTTGGCTTGTTCAAATCGTAGCTCTATATTGTCAACCCTCTGTATTCGCAAGAATATAACTGCAGCATACGCAGTTTGACTGGCGTCGCAGAACACGCGAAGAGATATATCTTCAACCGACTGGACACTACCGATCAAACATCTAGGAATCTTAATCTCAGACAGCTGAGGTAGTTCTGCCAACCACTTCATGAATCTTCTCTTTGTTGTTTCGTCTACTCTGGTGTCCCAACCCAACACGATACACACCATATTGATTTGACACTGAACTTCACTGATATCAAAGACTATGTCAAAGATACTGCACTACACTCTTGTGCTTACTGCCAACACAACAGTCTGTTACTCAGGAGCAGGAGCCCGACACTCTGTTGCGTAAATGCATTTCTTCCCCTAAAAAAATATTATTATTAAAGCTGTATAGGCCCATAGGATCACATAAAACAAATTATGATCTGCTGATATTTTTCTTGTTTTTCCAAAACTCCGTCATCGTTTCGCTACGACGAACTCGACGTTCATCCGTTCATACTTTCCCCGATCTCCTTGATCGATCTTCAGGTGTAACTTTCCAACTATAGATCTTATGACTGAATGTTATTCGATCCTAGATGTCTGTTGGTGTCCAATTTGGACCTGTGTAATCCAGACTGTTGTCACTTTAAGATTCCTTAAGGATGTCAGAATTCTCTTTGTTAATCGGTCGTCATACAGTGTCATTATGCGGCTGTAAAATCCCATTCGTCGTTTGCGTAAATCTGTCTCGATGTTGGAGTATATCTTTGTGATTGTGTGAGATTGTAGCCGATATCCTTCAGCTGTGAGTTTAGGACTCAAGATTTTCTGAATGATTCTGCTCTTCGCTTTCTTGATGTTCTCAAGATCCCCATGGAGTTGAAGTTTAAGGTCTCGCTGGCGCAGAGTATCTCGGGTTTAATGTCAGTCGTGTAATGTCGAATTATTATTACTATTCATATGTTCACCATATCGTTGGGTACAATTCACCATTCCATCGGCATTTGCTGCACGATGGAGTAAAGTTCTCTATATCGGTAGGTTGAGGAAGGAATGAACTATGGAGCAGATCTCTAAAATAACTACATTCTGCATACTGTTATGCAGATTATGGTGGAGTCCCAGTTTATCGAGGTTGACCTTCAGTGACTTCAGTATGATCCCTGTGGAGGAGATTATGATAGGCAATGAAATGATAATCCATAGCCTGCTTCCAGTCGACCGACCGGGTCAAGGAATGGGATGAATGAAGCCCCCATCTAGAGGCGAGGATATGAACTGTGCCGGCTGCCGAAGCCAGACGCACTCCCCTGGGGCAATGATTACATGAATGACAGATGAAATGAAACAATAGTGGAGAGTGTTGCTGGAATGAACTAGTGACAGGGAAGAACCGGAGTACCCGGAGAACAAACCTGTCTGCCTCCGCTTTGTCCAGCACAAATCTCACATGGAGTGACCGGGATTTGAATCACGGATGATAGGCAATACAGTGACAAATTCCTGTCGCCCCATCTGTCGGATATTTTCAGCCAGAGGCATGTATTTTGTCATTTTCTCAGTATAACTGTGTTCGATATTATGCGAATTAGGGACTGCGATGTCTATTAGAAGAGTTTTCGTCAGCACTTTTTCAATAAGAATAATGTCTGGCCTGTTTGCTGATGTAGGTCTATCTGTAATCACTGACCTGTCCCAGAGTAGCTTGTGTGTGACATTCTCCAGAACAGCATCAGGAATGTATTGATAGTAAGGATAATAAGGAGTGCTTCTTTGCCTGGTTCAGGTGGAGTATCTTGGCTACTTGGTCTTGCCTCTTCAAGTAGTACGTAGATGAAATTGTTGTACAGCCCCCCTGTGATATGCTGGATGGTCTCCAATTCGCGATAGCATCTCCTATATTTGTCATCTGGCATGTCGGCCTCAATGATGTATTTTAGGTAGTTCTTTGGTGCCACTACTTGATCTTGTATTGTGACCATGAACCTCTCAGTCTCAGGAAATTGATCCGCATAATTAACGATCCTGTACTTGTTTTACAAGTATGCCTAACCACAGTAGTCAACTATAACTACAGTATTATTATAATAACTGATAACGCACCCAAGTAGTGTGAAACATCTGTGATTATACTGTATTCTTCTTCTTTTTTCTTTAGCGTTTATCCCGCCTAGGGATAGAGCCCTGCGCGGATAAATAAAACGTTATCCTCATCCGCCCCGCATCCGCATGACTGTTATCCGCATCCGCCCCACATCCGCACGACTGTTATCCGCATCCGCCCCGCATGACTGTTATCCTCATCCGCCCCACATCCGCCCCACATCCGCACGACTGTTATCCGCATCCGCCCCGCATGACTGTTATCCGCATCCGCCCCACATCCGCACGACTGTTATCCGCATCCGCCCCACATCCGCACGACTGTTATCCACATCCGCCCCGCATGACTGTTATCCGCATCCGCCCCACATCCGCACGACTGTTATCCGCATCCGCCCCGCATGACTGTTATCCGCATCCGCCCCACATCCGCACGACTGTTATCCACATCCGCCCCGCATGACTGTTATCCGCATCCGCCCCACATCCGCACGACTGTTATCCGCATCCGCCCCACATCCGCACGACTGTTATCCGCATCCGCCCCACATCCGCACGACTGTTATCCACATCCGCCCCGCATGACTGTTATCCGCATCCGCCCCACATCCGCACGACTGTTATCCGCATCCGCCCCGCATGACTGTTATCCGCATCCGCCCCACATCCGCACGACTGTTATCCACATCCGCCCCGCATGACTGTTATCCGCATCCGCCCCACATCCGCACGACTGTTATCCACATCCGCACGACTGTTATCCGCATCCGCACGGCTGTTATCCGCATCCGCCCCACATCCGCACTTTTGTTATCCGCATCTACTGGCATTACAATGAAAAAATGAAAATCCACAGCCTGCTTCCAGTCTCCGACCGGGTCAGGAAACTGGCATTACAATAACATTTTCAATTAGATACAATATTAAAGCAACATATTTAGTTTTGAGAAGAAAGTCGTTCCCTTAGGCTAAGTCAAGTTCTATGTTTAAAATGAATGTTATACAGCCAGAATTGCAACCAGTGTTGCCAATTTGGTGTTTTTAGCACCAGATCTGATGTTTCTGAAGTTCGTCTGGTGCCAGAAATGTTCTAATAGCGCCATAGCAAAATACTGGTGTTATTTCAATACAACCAGTGCCAAATCTGGTGCTTAACGGATGGTCCCATGAAATAGTCTCCTATGACAAATAAGTAAATCATGGAAGACATGTAATGGATTTAATAAAGTTAATCAATTAAGATAGGCAATGTTCAGCCTTACACGTGTCGACATCAACACTCCAACAGGGGAAGTCCCTGATAGTCTCATTCGCGTGCATAAGTGCTTAGTATGCGCAACATGCAGGGCTCAGTACAAGTGCACTTCTACAAAGAATCGACCTACTATCTATTTTCTTCCCAGATCACAGGGGATTTCCCAGTTTCATGCGAAGGCAGTTTATGTACTTTCGCTCCCTCACTCTAATGCAGATGTAGGGAGAGTGTTTAGCCAAGTTTAATTGGTGAAAACAAAGCAAAGAAATCAAATGAAAGTTCAAAAATTGCATTCCATCCTGTGTGTGCGAATTGGACTAAAAACAGAGGGAATATGCTATATTGACTACGAACTTCCGAAGGATATAATAGTGGCCAAAATTGGAAGTACGCAGAGCTACAGCAGTACTACACCTTCCTGATCTAAAGATGTAATAGAGGTAGCAGGCTCCGCAAGTGAAGAAGACGATTTTTAATTAAGGAAATGTAAGTAAAAAGCCGTTTATATATTTAAGATTTTTGGTGTTTTTCTAGTGTTTTGGATCATAGAGTCCAGCTGATGCTTGTCTGGTGTTTTAAAGCATAGGGTTTAGTTCTTTCCCATTTCGAGATTGGCAACACTGATTGCAACCATTTCAGTACGGAGTGTTAATTGTGCTTAATGACATAATTTGAATGAGATTAGCGTAAATCATCATCTTAGATTTGTCATGAAAAGAAAACAAAAACATAATGGAAAATATGATATGACATAAACATCCGGGTCTTAGTGATGATATTCAACAAGTTCGGGTTGTATTCTAAAAACTAGCCGTAAATTTACTCCAAACATTATCCGCAGCTTATCCGCTATCCGCACAGACATGCACACTATATCCGCATGGCGAAAAATTTTGCGGATATTCGCGGGTTTGTCTGCGGATATCCGCATCCGCGCAGGTATTTATATATGGGAATATACTGTATTCTTCTTTTTCTTTAGCGTTTGTCCCGCGTAGTGGTAGGGTCTGCTATGTGGGATCGTAGTCTCCATTCCCTTCGGTCTTGGGCCATGCCTGGATGAAGATTGACAGTCTTTAGATCATTGTGCAGTGCATCGGCCCACCGTTGCGTTGCCTTGGTCGCCCTCTGGGCATCTTTTCGGTCACATCTACTGTAGTGTGTAAGCTGCTTTTGTCATTGTGTCGCTCCCTGCACCCAGCACATGTCCAACTCATCTCAGACAGTTTTCCTGCATTTCATTTACCCGATAGGTGCCACACCAAAGTGATTTCTGATGTCATCATTTGAAATACGTTCCAGTCTAGTGAAACCTGCAGACCATTGCACATAGACGACGTTCTGCGTCCTTAGTAGCCACATGGCTCTCAAGGAAGCAAGGTGTAAGTAGTCCCACCACGTATGGTGCACCCTGGATATTGCTACACCCTCAGGGGCTCACGGCTGGTGAGTTCGGGGGTTGGCGATCCCGGGCGATTCCTAAGCTGGGCCCGTTTTTTCCTCCTTTTTCCACTGACTTTCGGACGGGCTCTCTCCTCTTTCCCTTTCCGATCTGCCGTTCATGGCTCTCCTTCCTTCCAAGTCCCTCAATCCTCATTAATCGAGGGTTGAGGGCATTTCTTTTCTTCCTGTCCTTTATTTGCCTTATCCTTTATTTGTTTACCATTTCTTCTTCTAGTTTGCTAGTCTGTAGTTAGTATTAGTTATAGTTTTCATTCTCATCTCAGCCTTCTCTATCACCCAAATCATTAGGGGTCGATAACTTAGATGTTAGGCCCCTTAAATCAACAATTATCATCATATCCTTAGTAGCTGCCCAGCACTCCGTTCCGTAGAGAGCGACAGGACGAATGAGTCCGGTAGATCTTAGATTTCAAATGGTCATTCATCCTACGGTCATAGGTGACCACTTCGTCCAGGCTGCGTGTATCGTTGTGTTGACCTCGCCAGTAAGTCACCCAGCATCAGAGATAGTGGAGCCAAGATACTTAAATTTCGCTACACATGGTAGATCTTCTCCGTCAACGTTAATGGTCCCAACTTCTTGTGTATCGGACGTCATGTATTCCGTCTTCCATATAGTGCAAGTCGATTGTACCACTCTTGTGTTTGACGTTGCAAATCAATTTTCCTCTGAGCAGCCAACATGACGTCATCTGCATCGAGTAGTGTGATTATTAGGGCTCGGATGTTGACGCCGTAAAAAAGTTTAAAAAATGCACTTATCATTTTCAAAAATGACTGTAATAAATTACCTACAAATTCGAAAAATGCACTGTAAAATGGAGAAAATGATCTTATATTAATAAACTCACCAATATTATAAAAATGGCATCTCGAGCTCAAGCCGAAAAGTCAATCAAAATAGATTTCTAGCACTTAACAAAAGGTTTATGTTCACTTTAGTCTGAGTTACACTGCACTACGATGTCATTATGATGTCAAATGTAAATGCTTTGCGGTTATCAGGCAACACGTTTTTATATCTCGAAAAGCTGCGTTCTGTATACCTACGGTACCGTTCTTCTGCATCCGAGATATATATTTTTTCTAATAATAGCAATACTGAAATCTTTAATTTCAATATTTTAAATTATCTTGTATCAACTACTAGCTTCTTCTTAACTCTGAGACTCGTAACTCCCTAATATAAAGCTGTGACATGACTAAATTGAAAAATAAAAAATACGAGCCTTATAGTAGTCGCATATGATGTGTAACATCTGACATAGAAGAAAATGTTGATACACCGGTAGTTTATACTATTATTGGCACAAATATTAATCTATTGTAAAAGGGAGTGTTTTACTGATATTGTAGTTTATAATATGGAACTCATTTTATTAGATGATTTGTAGCTTCCACCAGCACTAGCCTAAATAAGGAATACGATATGGATCAACTAGATTAATAGACGCGACACCGCTCATAACCTTAAATTACTTATAAACAGGTCCTCTTCATTCACAGACCAACACGTAATTCCATATGGATTCTGTTAAAATGAGTCATATTGATATGATAAATAACGTTTAAAATGATAATCTGGTAGCAAAAATATCCACCCCGTCCGGAATTCGAACCCAAGATCTCTATATTAACAGTCAGAAGCACTAACCCCACGGCTATTACGACTACGCAAATTTGGTGCACAATATGGTGACTTATTTCCACGTTCCAATAATACTGCATTACGGAATTAAGTTTCATTTATATTTTGCTTGTTCTGATAATGTACCTGCGTGAAATAGAGTATAAAATGCCTTATGAATAGGCCCTCTTGTGAGTAAAAAGAATGTATTCAGTAATAGTTCATGAAGGCTTGCTCAATTCTCGTATAACCACAACGATTATATTATATTGATTACTGCATTACCGTTATGTGGGTTAATATTTGAATAGCCATTGTGCAGAAACATAATACCGGCAATGCCGACTACTTACAATGTTTGATATTAAGGCATTTTACCATTTAAATACTGATACGAAGACTTCGAACATGTACCATGTCATTTGTTTCAATCACTTGACACCAGAGTTCGCATGAGCGTTTTCCGTTCAGTATGTCATATACATTCCACATGGCCGAGAATACTTCATGGTATCAATTTATGACACCGCGCGCTCATTGTTTCTCGTACCACTGCCAGCTAGTACACTTCCGTTCGATCGATCGAGCGGGCAGTGCATACTTCCGTTTTCCACCACTGCCAGCTAGTACACTTCCGTTCGATCGATCGAGCGGGCAGTGCATACTTCCGTTTTCCACCACTGCCAGCTAGTACACTTCCGTTCGATCGATCGAGCGGGCAGTGCATACTTCCGTTTTCCACCACTGCCAGCTCGATCGTTCCGATCAGCTTCCGTCCCCAATTTCCAAAATCACTCTCACAAAACTATCCAGCAACCGAGCGGAAAGATGTTACACATCAAAAACTTAAAAGGCCGATTTCTAGAAAATAAGACCCAAAAAATCTACCAAACTTTAAAAAAATGCTCTTAAGGGGACACTTAACCCAAAAAATCGGCTTGTTTGTTGTTTTTTTATTTACAAATTTTCAACCTTAGTTTTAGTACTTTCATGCCACAGAAGGAATTGGTCCAATTTTTATTAGAAATGGGACAAATAACACTTTATAATTATGTCTGCAGGGGGCGTGCCCAACAGTCAGCTGTCAGAATGCTTCGTTTTACTTCAGCCAGGAGAAGGAAATCCTTCCCCACATCTTGGTAAATTTATATTTCGTAGTTGGCTATTCAGTTGTTGTTCTTCTATTTACATGCAGAGGCACTTAGTGGGATATTTAGAAACTAAAACCGTGAACAAAATATGTGATACTTGATTCTTGTTCTGTGAAGATGGTTAAAACTAGTGGGAAAAATTATAGGCGAGCAAAAGCTAAACCATTGGCTTCAAGAAGATTCATTCATTCATTCATTTATTTGCAATGGGGGGTGTGTCCCCCGGTGGCAAATTGGATATACATAACAAATAAATAATTTTACATAACAATTCAATAACAATTATACAACAATTAAACTGGAGTATTTACACAAATAGTCAGTCTTTTCTTAAACACACCTATATGTTTGGGAAAAGGCTCTAAGACTGCGGCAGGTAGAGAGTTCCAGTTATCACTGGCACGGTTTACAAAATAATATTTACCATAATTTGTTCGCTGTAGTCGGCCCTTAACTTTGAAAGGATTATCGCTCCTACCCATGTAAGTGGGCTTTCCCAATCGTTTGCTAAGCTCACCCCATGCTGGTTGATTTGTATACGTGTTGTACATAGCGCAGAGTCTAGATTTCATCCTCCTAGCCTCCAGTGATTCCCACCCAAGTTTCTTTAACATACGGCTCACACTGCCCCTGGGATTAAAGTCACTGAGCACAAATCTAGCGGCCTTTCTTTGTACCATTTCCAACTCATTGATGAGCCCTACTTGATATGGATCCCAAACCGCCGAGGCATATTCCAGAATAGGTCTTACAAGTGACAAATAGCCTAATTCTTTAGCAGAGGTACTACTTCCTTTTAATACCCTCATTACAAAGTGCAGGGATTTGTAAGCTTTTGAAACTACACATCCTACATGACTACTCCATTTCATATCATTCCTTACGTGAACGCCCAAATATTTGCAAGAATCTTCTTCTACAAGTATTTCCGAGCCAATGTTATATTGAAAATCCTGCCTTCGCACTTTCCCTATTTTTAAGAGACTACATTTTCTTGTGTTTATTTTCATTTTATTTTCAATCGCCCACTTATAGACCAGGTTCAGGTCCTCTTGAAGCACTGCATTGTCTTGTGAGTCATGTATCTTTCGATATATTACACAATCATCCGCAAACAATCGACAGTCACTGCGAATCCCATTTGGTAAGTCATTTATAAACGCCAAAAATAACAAAGTTCCGATTACGCTGCCCTGAGGGATACCCGACGTTACGGTAATTTCATCCGAGAATATGCCTTCGACTTTCACTTTCTGTGAACGACCCGTCAAAAATTCTTGGATCCATAAAATTACTCTTCTATCAATCTTCGTCGAAGCTAATTTATGGAGTAGCATGTCATGCGGCACGACATCAAATGCCTTCGCAAAATCTATAACCACGGCGTCGACTGAAACTCCATGGTCTAACGATTCGCTAATGTCTTGAAAAAGTGATAGCATCTGACTCTCGCATGAGTAACCTTTCCTAAATCCATGTTGCCTATCATTAAACCATGATAATGTTTCCCACTGTTCCCTCAAGTAGTCGCAAATGAATGCCCCATCTGTTTACAAACGATGGACGTAAGGCTAACCGGCCTGTAGTTGCCCAATTCAAGTCTGCTCCCTCCCTTAAATATTGGGACTACCGTAGCTCTTTTCCAGTCATCTGGGATTTGCGCATTGTTAATGGACACATTAAACATCACCTTCAAGTATCGTGCCACGGCCCTACCTCCTAGTTTAAGTACTTCACTAACAATATTATCAGGACCCTTTGATACATTGAAACGTAGTTTTTGTATTAGCTTTACAATTGCTGACTGGTTTATTTGGAACAGGGGAGCCCATGATTCGTCGTTAAGGTCCAACACACTGCTATTGGATTTATTGAACACACTACCGTAAAAAACATTTAATTCATTAGCAATGGCCTGTTTCTCAGTAATTAATTTACCGTCACCGGACATTATCATTGGCAAATTATTTGAATTTCCCTTCCTTCTCCTAACATAACTGTAAAAATATTTCCACCCATCACCTCCCGAACCAAGTAAACCTTGCATATAACTGTCATGAGCAGCCCTCTTTTTTAAGACGAGCTCTCTTGATAAGGACTTAAATTTCAACATATACTTGTCACTATCATGTCTTTTATTGTATAATTTCCTAATTTTCCGTTTTAGACTCCTAATTTCTCGTGTGTAATACTCAGGATCTGGGTTTTGTTTCAGCAATTTAAATGGGACAAATTTATCAACAGCGCTTTTTAAAATTTTCAAAAAGTTAGTTTACATAATATTAATGTGATTTCCTTCCGATGCCCATCCTACAAATAGCTCATTCAAATACCCCTGAAACTTGCCCTGATCCGCCCTGCGATACTGGAATATGATCTTTTTTGCTACAACAGAGTCTAATTTTGTAATGTCACCATATCTAATATTTAATTCAACCCCAGAATGGTCACTAATTCCTGGTACTTTCAGACAGTTAATATACAGCTCTACAGGCCTTACGATGGAAGAATTCTGAACATCTTACAGAGAAGTGTGTAGATATTCAAGACAAAGCAGTTGAACACTGTCTATCCACTAGTTCCAAGAAATTAGGAACACCTAACCTCCAAACTCATGAGGAAACAGACGGTCTATTGTTTTAAAATTGTTTTGCTGCTCAATTCATTTTTTTTTTGGAATTTACACCAACTATTCAGTAGCATATATTAATCAATCTCAATAATATTTTTTGTAGCATGTGAAGATATCTATCTCTATTAATTCTGTGCATCCATATTAGTTAAAATAGTTATTGTTTATTTTTGAAAAAATTTTAACTTTAATTTTTGGAAATAAAAATTAATTTTGTGAAAAATATGTTTTATCTCAGGAACTATTTCATATTTTTCCAAACCCATGCACTGAATTATTAGTCTGTGCAATGAGTACGTAGTGTAAAAGGATTGTCTAGTTTCAGTAATTTTTAGTGGTAAATAGATGGTATCAATTTTTTATTTTTTTTTGGAAAATGAAAATCCACAGACTGCTTCCAGTCCCCGACCGGGTCAGGAATGGAATGAATGAAGCCCCCATCTAGCGGAGAGGATATGAACTGTGCCGGCTGCCGAGGCCTGACGCACTCCTCTGGGGCAATGATTAAATGAATGACAGATGAAATGAAATGATAGTGGAGAGTGTTGCTGGAATTAAATTTTGACAGGGAAAACCGGAGTACCCGGAGAAAAACCTGTCTGCCTCCGTTTTGTCCAGCACAGATCTCACATGGAGTGACCGGGATTTGAACCACGGACCCAGCGGTGAGAGGTCGGCGTGCTGCCGCCTAAGCCACGAAGGCTTTTTTAGGAAAATACTATCTTTTAATAATTTCTGCCCATGCCGATCAACTGAAAGGAATAATTTTGCACTTTTTACTTTATGAAAGATGTTGGTCGTATGGAAATAAAATTTGGTGCAGTTTGTATCACTGGGAAAAAACAATTTTTTGGGGGTATAGTGTCCCCTTAAAATGGAAAAATAGAAGAAAAAAAGGCAAAAAGATGCAAAATAGAAAGGACATATTTGAAGACGGAATGGCCAGTCCACAGTTTCTAAGTACTTCAGCATTGTTTTAGACAGCTCAGTAAAAGGATGACATGTCATCAACATCCGGGCCCTAGAGATTATACTGTATTATTTGACAGTGGCGGCCAGTAATAAGGTTGCAGTGTTGCACAACGACCAGATTTCTTTAAGAAACATAATTAATATCGTAATAAAATTTTTAGTAATAAAAGCTGTACGTTTCCTTTTATTTGTATAGGAATTAATAATTGAATTCTTTAATAATTCAGGAAATCTTACAGTGTAGTAAGTTACTGTGAACTGTCAGAGAAAGCAAAGCGCGCCTACTGTCTAAGAGCGCTCGTCCGTTTGGTCATTGCCACCCCCAAGCACCAACCAGATCTCAATAGTGAAGGGTATAGCAGAGTAAGTCCTAACCCAACAGTTAATTCTGTTGGTCGTTGCCCTCTAATTGCAACACGGGAGCCGAGGCGCGGATGGAGACACACGTGATGCTCCGTCAACAGCCTTGCGCATACTTGTGACACTCGCGGTTCTTTCTCACCCTCGTATATACAGTAACTTCCGTTGTTTTGTTCTCGTGAAAGTTTGCATGTAGACTAACTTAAATCCGATGACAATGTGATGTTCTATGAACTGCGACATTTGTGATGAATGAGGTTCATTCGTTTTACCGCGCAATTTAATACAGTTTTCTCTGATATCAAACAGTATTTTACCCCCCACCACCCTCTTAAGGAAAATAGTGTAATACGCCAGCTGCCACTGTTAATTGAACTATATACTGTAATTCATTGTATGATTAAATAAATGGTCAGCTGATCACACATCCACAGAAAGGAAACAGTCTACATATAAATAAATAAATAAATAAATAAATAAATTTACAAAAGGAATAACTACTGCCATAGTAAATCAAATTTCAATCATTGCAAAATGAAACCTACGGATAATACCGCACCACGTATGCTGATTGTCGCTTGAGGCCTTGCATGATGTCAGCTCACTCTTCTCATAGCTTGTCGGCTGTCAGAACACAGCATGATATTTGTTTTAATATTACTGACAGCCTTCCTCGTACAGTTTTCGTTGTTGCCTATACATTGAAATAACTTGTGATGGTTAAAGTTCCTCATAGAAATCTGGCTGGCTGCGTGGCTCAGCGGTAACGTTCTCGTTTGCTGTTCCCAAGGTTGCAAGATCGAATCCTGGCTCAGGCACCTGGCATTTTTAAGGATGCGCAAATGCGAGGGAGCCGTGTCAGTAGATTTACTGGCAAGTTAAAGGTCCCCTTCGGGCAAAATTCCGAAACCCAGCGTCTCTAAAAGCCACAGTAGTCAAAAGGGACGTTAAACGAACATTAAGTTATTGTTATCATAGAAATCTAGTACCAAACTTTCACAATTATTGTCTCTCCTAGATATTAATTTCACAAACAAGTTCTGGATTATGTTCTTGGTGTTTCATTTAATAATAATAGAATTAATAATAACAGTCTAATATAGACGATGGCATAACCATGAGCTGTATATTCATGTCCGAAAGATCTCTGATGTTACGAGGAAAAGGAGAATTGCATTTTATGGACGCTTGCTTAGAATGAAACTCACACGATTGACTAAACGGATGTTTGCCTATTTTAAAAATAAGAAGACCAAACCAGCCTGTTTCGAGGAGGTGGAGAGTGACCTGCAAGGGATGGAGATTACATGTGGAGATATTCAAGAACACAACACTGTCAGGAAGAAACTAAACGAACACCAGGGTTTTCAAGAAAACCCAAAGTTGAAGACGGGAAAGATGTGGACGGAAGAAAGAAAAGAGCAACACAGGAAACGTGTGAAGGAGCACTGGGCGAAGATCACAGCCCAGAGAAGACAGTTGTGGTCCTTAGTAGGCCGATACCATTAAAGAAGAAGAATAGTCTAATAATAATGTTTATGTTCGACCCTGGCTATTATATGTCAGAAAACTGTACTATAATGAGACTCATTATAACACTATTTTTCATTATGAACCCGTTTCTCCCGCCAATCAGAGCTCAAGAAACAGTTGATTGACCAATTAGATAATTAGATGAGCTGAGTTCCACGGCCTTCTCGTTTAAATTTCACTGCCTGGCCTAGTGTCATAGTAGCGTAATCGACGAGGCCATGGTCAAATACAAGGCATTCTCTGCGTCTCATAAGCTCTGTTCAGTACATAAAACTGGCGAAATCTCGACAGATATTTATGAATAGTTAAAATTATCGTCGAACATAAACAGTCGTATGCAACTCGCCTATAATGGTAATTAAGACACTCGTATGGAAATTATAAAACTCGCATACGCTCGTTTTATAAAAATACTCGTGTCTTAATTATTGCCATTATAGGCTCGTTGCAAAATGTACTATATTGGTTGTGGGTTCAAACCCTGCCGAAGTCGTCGGAATTTTTAAGAGCGTTAAAAATACATCAGTATGCCTTCCTCCGGAGGGGAAATAAAGCCAGCGGGCACATGTCAAAGACTTATGGCATGTAAAAGAGCCTTCCACTAATTACAATCGCCAGAGGGTGGATGCGGTGACATCTAGTAGCGATGTTCACAGCTAGGTATCGTTGACGGTAGCATTTGGTAGCAAAGGTAGGAACTACTTGAAATTGATCGTCTGCAGTCCTTACCTGAATTACATATAACACAGCCATTACAATTAACACCGGTTATCAGACAGATTCTACACACACTTAAAGTGCACGGGGCTACGTAACCGCGTTATCGCAGCCCCTAAACTGAGGAACAAACCAATCGATGTAACGGGCACAATACATTGTACCCACGCCAGTCATATTGGGCAAATTTGTGTGACCGGCTGAAGAGTTACAACTGAATATTTGTGCAGGCAACACTGAAGAATGGCTTCAAAACTTAACGATTTGTCGTCTGACGCGCCACTAATGGTGCGCTTATTAACTTGCAACTTGCCAATTTAAAGTTATCTTATTAATCGTCGCTCAAACCAGACGGATTAGAGACCAATCTCTGCCATTGCAAGTGTTGAAGTTATATGCAATTCATAACCGTTCTATTGGCAAGATATAATTTCTGCGCAGTGACTTCATTGGTTTTATTATTTTTAGCCTACTTTTCACATTTTGCAAAAATAGGAAAAAGTAGACTTATGAGATCGATCCGGGAAAATGTGTGTCTGTCTGTCTGTGAGTATGTGTGTGTGTGTCCCTATCAACTCCTAAACGGCTGCAGCAATCAAAACAAAATTTGGTAGGAGTAAAGATCTATACCTGAATATCTCAATGTCGTATTTGAAAATGATGTCAGTGCTACCAACTGCTGAAAAATTGCCATTGAAATTTGAGCTCCGAGTTGGATATCTTGGAAGGTATGAATGGGAGCTATTTCAAAATTGGCACACGTATAGATAATAATATTTCAGTTTAATTTCCAGGAGGCCGTACATGGCAGTATTGCCAAAATGATTATAAGCCTGCTGATTGGTCCAATTTTTAAATGCATATAACTTCTACACTATCAATTGGAATTCAACCAAATTTCGTATGTGCTATGTGTACATAAACAGATATGACTGAGCGTATTCTTAAGAGCCAACAGGGCTGCCAACCGTTAGTAAAATATGCTCTCAATTTATTTTACCCAAATACCAATATACCAGAAAGTATGAAAGCCGAAAGCTTTAAACTATGCATACGTATAGTACCTGACATTCTATATTAACTTGGAGTAACTTATATACGTCAATGCTACCAAGATGATTCTAAGCCTGCTGATAGGTCCAATTTTAAAATGCATGTAACTTATCTACTAACCAATGGATCTCATTCAAAATTGGCACAACAATAGAGCATATTATTTCAGATTATTTCTGGCCAATACATGCATGGCATTGTTGCCATCATGGTTTTACGCACGCTGTTAGATCCAATGTTAACTGCATGTAACGTTCATGCTATCCATTGGACTTCAACCAAATTTTGTATTCTGTACCTTAAGAGATGGAACTAAGAATATATTCAGTCACCAGGGCTGCCAACTGTAGTGCTCTATTAGGCTGCATTATGCCAGGTATACAGTATTTCGAACTAATTAGAAATTTCGATATTACCAACTTAATTTCGTCATTATTCTAGATAGATCCATATGGATTAACCATTGGCATGAATCTTAAATTTTAAGAAAGGCTCTTTAGTTCGTCACGGAACTTCTTGTCATATTTCTACATTGCAGGTGAAGTATTAATTTTCCATCATTAATTCTGGTTTCCAACATGTTTTCATGATGTTCTCAACTGTTTCTGCCGTACTGAACCGGTGCATTTGTGTTTTCATTAGCATCTACAGACCACAGTAAGGCGTGTAGTGAAATTTTTCATAGTTCATAAGACCTTTGACATCATTTATATTACTTTAGGCGTTAAAAATTTGTCAATCTCTCTTTATAGTGCACCATACATGATTTCATTTTAAGGGAATAATTAGGCCTCGAAACATGCCCCACTAATGACCACACACTGATCATATTTAATAAAACTATTGATCAGGCGGAACCTTTAACCTTTTTATACTAATTGTATTAAGTATGCACAAACATTTTTAGTTCCTCTACTTGTAGAAAAAAAACACCAAAATCTATTTATTTTCAAGACATTCAGTTGTATGTCATTATACCACATCCAAGCCGGATACCATAATCCTAATCCTAGAGGGACTGTCATTAGGTCCTGTTTACCAGAGTTAAATTTCTCTCCCGCGGTAATCACCAGTCAAATTCTGTTCCAATATATTTCCACTCCATTGTAATTGGAATTAAATTTGTATCAAATAAGAATTAAAACCGTATCGGAAAATGAAATAGCATTGTACGTATTGACAATGTGGATTATTAATTGATAGTGTAAAATAAATTGATTAAGCGGCGTGCATGTGACTGGAGATTATTAGGCTCGTGATGAATGCGCAGAGTAAATAACGGTACACATACGCCATTAAATTCTATAATAATAATATTAATATCGAATGGCCTCGGCTGCCGGGTGCAAGCTTTGTTATTTGACACCCAGAGGATAGCTTGCATGTCGAATTTCGTTTCTCCTTGAAGCACTATGAAAGTCAAGGTGGTTAGATATCTAAGCTCCTTGAACACTATAGCGCTTTCTAGTAGAGAAATGAGGAACTTTGTGTTGGTGAAAACTGCCGAGATTAATGTTGCCATTATGAACATGTCCTACTGAATTCAAATGGGTTCTTTGACATGCCAACATCGTATGACATGCTGTTCCAGCCAAGCTGCTCGTCAGTGAGCAGCAGAGCACTCGCCACCTTGCGTGAGTAAACCTGCAACATGCAATACAGCTCTGCTGTTGGGGCTGCCGTTACTGCGCGGTGGATACATCAAGACTGGCAGGAAGCACATAGACTTGTGTTATGACGTTCGCCCAGTGACGTGTTGGCTATCAACCCCTGTCCCTCTCCAAACGTGCTCCGACCATCACTGCTGAGTACTCGCGTGTACGCATACTCAAACTCGTGGAATTGGAACAGCCTGTCGTATGACATGCGTGTCGTAATTTTTGCCGCCTTTCAAAAATCACTTACCACGGCCAGGAGCGAACCTGCAAGCTTGGGGGGTTAGTATACCGACACGTTAACCACTCACCCACAGTGGCAAGCTTTTAAATTATATTAAGATGTCTCTGACGTCCCTAAAACCGATGACACGAGCCTCCATCTTAATACAGATGATACCACGTTTTCCACTGCTTCCTGGAGAGGACAAAAAGTTGAAGAATATCTTCAAAACGCCCTGAACACTCTCGAACCCTGACTAGAGAAATGGTGTATTAGGCCTAACCTTGGAAAGGTGGCGCTCGTTGGGGCAACGTGAGAAGTGACCCCTATAGCGGAACTTGCTCGGATTACAAAATTACTAAGTTTTATGTGTCATACATTGATGTACTGTATTGCGTTTATTATAGTACATTATGCAACGAGCCTATAATGGCAATAATTGAGACACCAGTAGGTTTATAAAACGAGAGTCTTAATTACCATTATAGGCGAGTTGCATGAGACTGTTTATGTTCGACGATATTTTATCACTATTTTATGTTCGAACATAAATATTCATAAATATCTGTCGAGATTTCGTCAGTTTTATGTACTGAACAGAGCGCATGGGACGCAGAGAATACCTTGTATTTGAGCATGGCCTCCTCAAATACCCCACTATGACACTAGCCACGCAGTGAAATTTAAAATAGTAGGCCGTGGAAGTGAGTGCAGGTGCGATGCTATCCTTACCTAATTGGTCACACAACTGTTTCTTGAGCTCTGATTGGTGGGAGAAATTGTTTCATAATGAAAAATAGTGTTATAATGACCCTCACTATGATACTGTTTTCAGACATATAATAATTATTTACATTTCGACATCGTCGAACATATAAACTCAATTGCATGATATTTTATTGAAAATAAATGCTTATTAACTTCAAAGCATAGGTTACCAAACAATATGCATGAATCCATAGATACACTCTAGCACAGGTTATAAAACAAATTGTATACACCCAATGAGTTCACGGAGCTAATTATTAAGAGGTGCCCAGTAGCTAAATGAAACACCAAGGAACCATCCAACCAATATTTACAAAACTTTCAAAAAAAACAGGCTTTCAATAAATCAACTATGCGATTCTCTAACACGCGGTCCCATGTCATAGATTTATGGCATGTTAAAGAACCTTCCACTAATTACACCTGTGTGAAGCTAAATTATATGGGTTAAGAATGTAAACAACGCTCTTAGGTTCCTACGTTCGTTGCCTTGAGCCGACTGCCTTGGCGTCTAGTAGCTAAGTTCTGAACTAGTAGTCGTTGACGATGGCGTTTGGCGGCAAAAGTAGAAACTATTTGAAAAATTCTAAGTCTGCAGTCCTTACTTGATTTAAAAAACAGATACACACACTAATACAGCCATCACAATTAACACCGGTTATAAGACAGATTCTACACACACCCAAAGTACACGGGGCTACATGACCGCGTCGCAGCCCCTAAACTAAGGAACCAACCAACCATCTCTAACACGCACCACTCGACAATAATCCCTCTTTCTAAGAATGAACACTTTTCACTACAATGTTACTGACCTCAGACTAACGACAGTGGATGTGTGGAGAGGTATGTGGCAGCCAAGTTTAGAAACAAGCACACTAACAAAATAAATTTACGCCAGGTCACAAAAGACCCGCGCCACCACTCCCGGGTTAATATTAACGTTTCTAAATGTTCTGCCACTCTTTTCAGTAAGAAAATGGTCTCGGGCACCGGATGCAAGCTTTGTTATTTGACACCCAGAGAGTAGCTTGCATGTCGAAATTCGTTCTTCCTTGAAGCACTATGAAAGTCAAGGAGGTTAGATATCTAAGCTCCTTGAACACAGTAGCGCTTTCTAGTAGAGAAATGAGGAAATTTGTGTTGGTGGAAACTGCCGAGATTAATTTTGCCATTATCAACACAGCCTACTGAATTCAAATTGGGTTCTTTGACATGCCAACATCGTATGACATGGGTGTCGTAAATTTTTGCCGCCTTTCAAAAATCACTTACCACGGCCAGGAGCGAACCTGCAAGCTTGGGGGTTAGTAGACCGACACGCTATCCACTCACCACCATGGCAAGCTCGTTGGACGATTATTTATTATTAATTTTTAAATAATCTGAAATTCATATCAAATTCCCTTTAAAGTACGGACTCGGATTGTAGTGTGGCCAGAAAGAAAATATTATGGACGGTCTGGTGTATATTCCCCATGGCGCTTTTTATTATTCTGTTTCTATTCTCCCTCTTGTATGAGTGTTTTTAAAAGGCAATTTGTAAGTGCACTTCGTGTCCGTTGCGAAGTCCGTTTATAAATTTGATAACTCCTCCCTCCGTTGTGTACGCTAAGCTGAAATCTCAGAACGGAGAGACTATTGTTTGGTTGGTATGTTTAATTTTGTTTGCCTGTTTTTTTTTTTCCCTAATTCCTCCAGGCAAATACCGGGATGGTACTTCGGTTGGTTGGTTCCTTAAATTAGGGGCAGCGACAACGTGGTCATGTAGCCCCGTGTACTTTGGGTGTGTGTAGAATCTGTCTGATAACCGGTGTTAATTGTGATGACTGTATTAGTGTGTGTTGTCTGTTCTTTTAATTCAAGTAAGGCCTGCAGACGATAATTTCAAGTAGTTCCTATTTTCGATACCAAATGCTACCGACCACGACACCTAACTGTGAACTTCGCTACTACCGGATGCATCGCAACCAGCGTCCGGGTATGAACCTTGAAACTTAAGAGCATTAATCAATCCTAACCTGCAAATTTTGGCTTCACACAAGTGTAGTTCGTGGAAGGTTTCTTTTTCATGCCATAAATCTATAACATGAGACCGCCGGCTTTACTTCCCCTTCAAAGATCGTGGCACCTACTCCAACTCTCAACCCTAATTACAGCTACACTCACTCCAAATAGTCCAGTCATTTGGTGACGGAAAGTAGTCGATTCAGGAAAAAATTGCTGGAGAATTGTTCTCGATGGATCTATATGATTTTTGGGGTGCTGAATCCGAAAGTCCTGTTATCGACTAGATTCGGATATGGCTTCACGATAAAAATAGCAACAGACTATAAAATTTCGGAAGTTGTTTTAGTTCTTCGCTTATAACTCCGGAACGACTCATGCTAGAGAACAACCACTTTTTATCGAATAGAAGGCTGATAAAATTTACTAACAAATAAGACTAAACCTAGCTCATTATCGTGCTTCGTTTTGGCCGCTAGATCGCGCTAAAGATTGACCATAATTTTCAAGTTATCCAAAATCTTCATATTTCAGACTTTCAAAGCCTTGTATACTCCGCTGGTTCTTCCTTTGATGGGGAACAAAAACTTCAAATCACTGAAATTCACACGTAATTACAGGGTGCGATCCCTTGCAGCCATGAAGAACACAGTAACAGTGCACGAACAACCGGTTGTCATTATCCCAACTGTCATATTCCACAGAATGTCAGTTGTTAAAGAATCGGACGAAGAACTCAAAGATTTGCTATGCTTTGAGCTCACACCGTATCCCATGTCCCTCTTTGATGAGGGAGGCATGAGGATAGGAACCAAATCCACGTTGTATAAATCCTTCAAACCTGTCGAGGGAATACAGCTCCAGGAAGGGTGTACCATTGTTATCGATGGGGGCTTCTTGCATCATCCCGTGGTTTGTCAGAAAGATGTTCATATTCGATGGTTATCCTGATCCAAAACAGAGCACCGAAAATGTGGAGCGCTTGAGAAGAGAAACCAAGAACATTTCGTCAGGCATCATCATCAATGAGACCATGACTATAACAGTATCTCAAGAAAATTTCCTGTCAAATTCTAAAAACAAGGCCAGGTTGATTGAGATGTTGATTAAGAACGTTGGACAATTTTACAAGGAAATCAAGTGTGAGCAGGCGGCAGAAGATGCAGCCTATCTCATAGTTACTACTGCCAACAGTCTCTTGTCTAAATTTGACAGGGCGGTACTTGTAGGCGAGGACGTTGACTTGTTGGTGATCATGATTGGGCTCCCCACAGACTCAACTGTCTATTTCCTGATACCTGGGAGAAAGAATGTGCAATCGGCGTTATACCACCCACCCTACGCTGTCACACCGCGTGTAGCAGAATACATTCTGTTTCTCCAAGCTATGAGGGGAAAAATAAATTCGTCAAGACTCTCATTAACAACCCTGCTCTTGGAACCTCTCTAAAGGCTCTCTGCGATCCTGTGACCATTGAAAAATCAGGAGAGCAGTACCTCGTCTCTCTCTACGGTGATACAAGGTCCGAAGAGTCACTTAATGCTGAGCAGTACAAGCATTGGGTTGGTTTTTAGCCTATTTTCAATTTTGAAAAAATAGGCTTATGAGATCACCTTTTGTCCGTGTGTGTGTGCGCGGTTGTGGGTGTGTGTGTGTGTGAGGTGTGTGTGTGTGTCCCCCCCCGTAATAAAATCTAAACGGCTGGAGCGATTTCAGTGAAACTCGGTAAGTTCATAGCACTATTCCCGTCGACCTTGGCCTTTCCCTTCAAATTTTGTTACGTCTCACCAATCCAACATGGCGGCTGTGCGAAATATTTCACTAGCATTCAATATCTCCGAAACTATTACCGATATCGCCATGAAATTGTGTACGGTATCAAAGGGCACTACTAAAAGTTCACCTATGTGACTTTTAAAAACCTGGTGACTACAAAACCAACATGGCGGCTAAGCGAAGTTGAGACTTTTAAATAGACTTTTCTCGCGATTTAACTATACAAACGTAATGAAACTTGGTACAGCAAATGTTTATACACATTGCAATGCACTGGAGTCTAATTTAGTTCAATTGTTTGCTTAACCTCAAAATGGCGGCTGTGCGAAATATTTCACTGACATTCTATATCTCCGAAACTATTACAGATATCACCCTGCAATTTAGTACGGTGATAAAGGGTACTAATACAAGTTTATCTATGTATAATTCATAAACCTGTAAAGTACAAAACGAACATGGCGACCAAGCGAATTTGAAATATTTTAATAGACTTTTCTCGTGAGTTAACTCTCTGAGCGCAGTGAAATGTGGTACAGTAAATGATTTTGCAGATTGTAATGTACTGCCATCTAATTTAATTCAATTGTTTACATAACCTCAAGATGGCGGCTGTGCGAAATTTTAAAATTAAGTTTTTATCTCTTGTGTCGTAATCATGCGATCGAAGTGAAAGTTTGAATAATGAACCTAGGCAATAAGTGTCCTTGAATGGTACATAACTCTATGGCCTATACATATAACAATCCTAAATGGCGAGCTTCCAAAAATATTTAGACGGTTCTCAATATCTATGAATCTTTTACACCAACCAAACTGAAATTTTTATGTTCATAGAGACTATGAACATATGTTCACCTATAGGACTTTCAGTAACCTGGTGAGCACGAATCCAGCATGGCGGCAACGCGAAGTATAAATATTTAAATGGACGTTTCTCGCGAATTAACTATCCGAGTGCCGTGAAACGTTGCACGTTAAATGCTTACACAAATGTTGATCCACTGGCATCTAATTTATTTCAATTGTTTGCATAATCACAAGATGGCTGCTGTGCGTAATTTTAAAATCTCGTTTTTACTTCTTGTGTTCTAATCATGCGATTGAAGTTTGAATACCACACGTACACAATAATCTTAATATAATAGTACAAAAATAAAAATCCAACCTGGCGACCATCTGAAATATTTAGACGGTTCTCAATATCTACGAATCTGTTGCAGCAATTAAACTGAAATTTTGTATGTTGATAGAGGCAATTAACTTGAGCAGGATATATGAAAATAGGCTGTATAGTTCTTCACGGAACTACTTGTTTATTTTTGGCACCTTAGTTATAACTGGATTAATAACTCACTTAGATGGTTCCAAGTTTCACAGGCCCTCGATGTAGTCCCCACCGTTGCGTACAACGTGTTCCCAGCGATGAGGAAGTCGTTGGATCCCGTTGGCAGTGCCCAATCTATTGATGGTACGGAGAGAGCGCTCGGCAGCCTGTTTAACGTCTTCAATGGTACGGAAGCGCTGCCATACTGTTCCCCGAGGGCAAACCGTTAATGCGGCGTACTATTGTTCATTTCTGCAAGACCATCTCTGAGGAGCTCTGAGAAGGAAACGGCGCCACCACATGGTTACACCGCCCATCGTTCTGCATGACAATGCTAGGGCACACACAGCAGGCGTTGTGTCGGCATTGTTGGATCGCTGGGGCTGGGAGGTCCTCTATCACCCCTCATATTCTCCCGACATCAGTCCCTGCGACTATGATCTCATCCCGAAGATGATGATGATGACAATGACGTTAAGCAGGCTGCCGAGCGCTCTCTTCGTACCATCAATAGATACGGCAGTGCCAACGGGGTCCAACGACTTCCGCATCGCTGGGAACACATTGTACGCAACGGTGGGGACTACATCGAGTGCCTGTGAAACTTGGAACCATCTAAGTGAGTTATTAATCCAGTTATAACTAAGGTGCCAAAACTAACAAAACAACCTATGTATAAAGTCCGCATTCAAGACGAGGTTCAATATTGCTACGCTACCTCCGACGTCTCTGGGGATGGTACTTGACCAACAACGGACTGATGCCGAAAAAAAACCGTGCAACCGTATGCACCGGACAAGCTGCTGCGTCTTGTTGCCTGCAAGTGCACACAGGATTACAAACGAAACTACGGCTGCCAAAAGGTTGGGTTGTTCTGCTCTAAAATGTGCGAAAGCTGTGACGGCCACTGCAGCAATGCTCAGATATACATTTCCAACAATGATGACGACTTGGACGACGAAAACGAAGTGGCTGTGCAGGAGGTTGCTGATGAAGAAGGTTCTTAAACAACTCAATAGCTTGACTATTTCTTGAATACAATTACTCAAACGATCCAACTGTCATGTTTTTCAGATGTCCTGCCTGGTTCTGGTATCGGGCGTGATGAGCAGGAGGCTGCTGAGGAATTACCAGGAACCTCGTATGAAACTGAAGGACGTGGGGTGTTCATTTAACCAACTTATCACCAGTGCCAAGAAACATTGAATATAGATTATTATTATATAATATTATAAGATAATATCCATTTCCCGGCTCCATCAGGGATATTAGAAACTGACGTGAGGGCTGACACAGGGTGCACTCAGCCTCGTGAGGACAATTGAGTAGCTGTCTGACAGTGAGGCAGCGCCCCGGTCACGAAAACCAAGATTAACGGCCGAGATCTGCAGGCCAAATGGCTGGGCAGCGGTCGCTTAGTAGCCCTAGGTCCTTCATGGGCTGTAGTGCAAGGGGTTTATTTATATGATATCCATTTAGATTGCTTGGCTTTTGCGGATGACATTGCTCTGATCACGGACACACCAGAAAATGCAAAGATCCAAGCAGGAAATATAGGTTTACAAATCTCCTTCCCCAAGACAGAATTTATAACAAATGTTCAAGATTGTCCTGATGTAATAAACATAAACCAAAACAAAATACACAAAGTTAACCCATTTAAGTATTTAGGAGAATGGATAACTATCAACAACAATGAAAAGAAAACAGCTTAGAGATCCGAGCATAGAAAATGAACGTAGCATTTCAGATCACCAGAAATGTATACATGAAAAAGGCATTATCATTGGACACTAAAATTAAACATTACAATACTGTGATGAGACCTGAAGCACTCTTTGGAGCTGAAACATTAAAGTTAATGTGGAAAGGTGGCATAAACAAAATTATGCTCATGGAAAGAAGACGCACAGGAACCAGCAGACCGAAGCGGACAGAGGAGAGGAAGTCTGCTCATAGCCGTAGAATGGAAGCCTTCTGGGCTAAGAAGAAATAGAAGATCCATGTAAAGAGTTAAAGCCTCGTCGCCCTAAGATCTCCAAAATGAACAGAAGAAGAAGAACTAATAATAATAATAATGATACGCACCGTTGGCAGAAGATATCAGGAAGATATGGCGAGCAAACTCTGTGAGAATTTTACCATTGGTTACGTCAGCAACGAGAGTGGTTCCAAAGGCTCTGGTAATGGGTCTGAAGGTACTAAATATGAGTCAGGTCTCTATAAACTCAACCATTATCGTATTATTGCTGCATGAATCAATCTCAAATTATAAAAGTTGCCTTTTCAAACACTAGAGAGTAGTTTAATAATTAAATTAACACGTACATGTTTCGTTATATCAATGATAACTTCGTCAGCCTGAAAAAATCTTAGAAACTATCTTAACAAAAACAACAAGTAGTTCCGTGAAGAACTATACAGCCTATTTTCATATATCCTGCTCATGTTAATTGCCTCTATCAACATACAAAATTTCAGTTTAATTGCTGTAACGGATTCGTAGATATTGAGAACCGTCTAAATATTTCAGATGGTCGCCAGGTTGGATTTTTATTTTTGCACTATTACATTAAGATTATTGTGTACGTGTGGTATTCAAACTTCAATCGCATGATTAGAACACAAGAAGTAAAAACGAGATTTTAAAATTTCTCACAGCAGCCATCTTGTGATTATGCAAACAATTGAAATAAATTAGATGCCAGTGGATCAACATTTGTATAAGCATTTAACGTGCAACGTTTCACGGCACTCGGATAGTTAATTCGCGAGAAACGTCCATTTAAATATTTATACTTCGCGTCGCCGCCATGTTGGATTTGTGCACACCAGGTTACTGAAAGTCCTATAGGTGAACATATGTTCATAGTGTGCCCAACTGGTCACGGCAGTCTGGTATCGAACTCAGGGCCTTATCAGAGAAGACCAGGCAAATGGTTATGCCTAAGGTCGAACCAGTGGTCTCTAAGGGGGAGCCATTATATGGAACCCACAGAGCAATGAGAGGTCTACTGACACATAATAGTCTAGCGTGATTTCACGATTATTTAGGTGCAAATCATAGCAATTGAAAGGAGAAATTATAAGCAAAATGCAAGGGAATGTACGTTTTCAGTGCATACGAAGTCGAGAGAAGGCTAGTATTGAAGTCTGACAAATGACTTTAACAAGTAGGCGGGGTAGGCCTGGCGCCTACGGAACTATTTCCGTCTAGGGCGGTCAGACAGCTCAAAATTAATGACCCGGGAATCCACCGGTCGACAACGAGCAAAGCTTTGGCGGGACCAAGCCCACAAGAAATTAATTAATTACAGAGAAATGGAGCATTGTAATGCAATGAAACATACACACAGATGAATGTATTCACGGAGGAGTAATTTAGGAGTGGTTTTTCACCTAAAATTACGCCTATTTCTCAAATTGACCGCATTACAACCTAACTCACGCTCGAGAGCATGAATACTTTAACCAACCAGCGGGAAATCCCCACCGTAGCATCCCACGCGCTGAACTAAGGCAATTAATTGTAATTAATTGGCCGAAGCGATCGCCGGCACGCGAGTGTTTTTAAAACCTCCACGCCTAGATAAACAAGATGCAGTTGTTATTTCGGCTGAAGACGGAGTATTTCAAGAAGGGAGTCGCTCTCACGTGTCCCGTGAACTATTTTGTGCAAGAAACCAATATAAGGGAAAAGCACCCTACGCCAAGGGTCAGTTGTTGGTCAGTTACAGTCAGTCAGTTACGTTCAGTTGCAGTTCAGTTGGAAGTTAGTCCTTTGTCTACAAGCGCTCTGCAGTAAGCACGCCAATTATTAAAATATCAGCGTACCGCCGTTGAAGACAATGGAGGCAAATTGTAAGCTTCATCAGTAATAATGAAGTGCATAAAAGGTAACAAAGTGCAGATATTTCTGTATTATCTGACACAGATATAAATTCGCTACTGCGAATAGGAACTGATAATGTTTGGAACAGTTCGTATACCGGAAGGTATTGTCAATTATATGACATCAGCATCAGGAACACTCCAGTGATGGGAGAGTGGAAGTTATTGCCACCTATCCAGGACAGTGAGGTGAACGGGAGTGCAGGGAACTAGGATCGAACATCTATAAAAACGCTACTAGATTTCACGGAGACCAGCGGTTATCATAAGTCATCGCATCTCTGAGGTCAAGCGTAGGTGAAATCCAGATTAAGGATCAACATGTAAAATGATAGATGAAGTGTATAAATTGTGAAATAATAATTTAAAGTGTTAATGTGTTTAATGTTTAATATTCAGTGTTTATCAGTGGTAAAGGCCACTTGTGGTAATATGTGTATCATGTGTAAAAAGTGTGAATCTCAGTGTTGTGTATTGGATATCATGATGGATTAAGTCAAATCGTCATGGTAGAGCTCAGGCGGAGATACTGGTACTTTCCAGCCAGAAGTAAACGTGAGTAAACATGCAAATAATAGCATTATAATGGCATAGTTCACCATATAACGATTAATCACTTTGAAATTAAAGAAGTAATAGTCACTTACTGAACGAGTTTTCACCACTCGTCTTGAATAAAGTATGACTTGGAAGGTGATTTGCTTAGGATCATGTAGGTCAAAAATAGTGATGGATCTAAACGTTAAAATAATAATAATAATAATAACTGGGGTCGGCAACCATAAAGTAAGGGCAAAATTGGCCTAAGTAATGTTCAAATAGTGTCATGTCTAATTTAAGATACTGTCATTTGGTAAACAGTAAAGAATGTAGTGTGGAATATCGCGAATACGAGAGCTTTTCTCAGTGTCAGTGAAATTTTGAATGAATATGTGAAATTAAAGTAAGCCAGTATATTTATACATTTGTGTTAGGAGCTATGTAAAGCTTTGGCTTAAATAGTATAACAGGAAGAACGCAGGTACCTTGATAATGGAGTCATATATGTGAAATATTGTTTAGCCGCATATAGCGTGCAGATTAACGTAGAATCCAGTGATTTACGTAAGATAAGCACGGGAAAGACTAGTATAGCTTGCGCGTGAGGTGAAAATTGGCTTAATCTTCGAGAAGTATCGCCCTTGTGCATACTGTATGTGTTACGCAGCGATTTGGATAGATTCTGTCTATTGCCAACGCTTGCATTGAATTATAGCCACTATGGACGCCCAGCGAGGCGCGGTGAGCATTTTTACTTATGGTCTGCCCGAGAGGTAGAATCATATTCGTCGACGAGGAACGTGGTTCCCAATATATGTAAATGACAGCTGCTGATGATAACCATGGGGTTTCATTATGATGCGCGTCTTATAAGCCACAAAGTAATCACCTTAGAACGGCAATGCTATCATTAGAATTCCACCCCTGCCATGAATGTTTAATAGGAGCCATTTGAGCCCAAATACACTGTAAAGTTAGGTGTTAATTAATTAAATGACTCAATTACTTAGGAATATGCCTAGCGGATCTTTATTGTTATATAATTGTAAACAAGTGTGGCCTTGACGGTAGAGAGAGACAGGAAATGTAGACCATTTCCGTGGCAGCCATCTTGGAGAGCTGTCTGGAACTAATTTTATGACCTGCTGAGGGGAGGGAGGTCGCTCGACCGATCCCTTGTCAATTACAGTCACAATAGGACACTGAGAGATCACGGTATTCAATAATGCAATTAAAATATGAGTATTTTAGTGATGCAAATGGAATTAATTGCTGTATGGCAACTCACATATGTGGTTGAACCATAGAAATCAGATGATATTTGGCGAAGTTATCCTCTGAGGGGGAAAGCTGAACCAAAATAATGTAGGCATCTTCTTTAAAGTGCATTTTGCCAGTTTATGCTAATTTAGGAAAAACGGGTATGTGTTTTTCCCAGAACATGACACAGTTGTATCCATAATAAATCCGACAAGACCCAGATAATCGTTATATGGTGAAACTATAAATATTCTATCCATGTTTATGTTTATTTTATGATTAAGAAGCATGACTCATTTTCCTAGAGCGTTCATAGGGATGGAAAGAAGGAAGATGATTCGCACGACACAACAAAAAAATATTTGCTAATAAATGTAGGAAACATTGAAGTAATGATAATTAAAGTAAATGCTGTAAGAGACGGAATAATGTCTTAGTAATATCATGTTTATGTGACATGTGGTTTTTGTGTTAAGATACTTCCATTAAATAAAATTGTGTCACATGACGAACTCTATGAAAACCTTGTAATCTGAACTATTTTTGACAGGATATTAGAAGTAGGTTTGAGTGCATTGTAGCGCTATTTTTAAGGAGAAAGCTCACAGAATAACCCTATTTATTTGTGGGAATTAATTGTAATTTGTCCTTTGTTGTGTATTTGTTGTACAGCCATGATTTTAGACCAGTAAATATTTTATTCATAGGAATGTTGTGTATTTCCTGTAGAGTAGTTACCTGGTAGACTCAAATCCTGAACATGTGGTCGTATTGTGGGCAGGAACGTCCCATACCTCGAAAGACCGTGAGCTAGTTGGGATACGAACACATGGTCCACATGGTGACAATCGGGTACATGGGGGAGTTGTCTCTGTACTTGGATTGAGTCACAGGTAATTACTTAAGTCGGTCAAGGTATTAATGGTAGAAGCAAATATAGCATAGAAATTAGGACAGAATAGGAAGACCGCATCCCATTTGTTAATAAGCCACCACATTAAAAATAATTGTTAATCCTCCATAAGACATGCTTATATAATTGTAACTTTCATAAACCTTAGCCATAGATAACACATATAAAATAACATGACGCTGATATGTGGGGCCAGTTCAAAATACAGGTAACCTCCACTTAAGCATCATGAGCATGGCATAAATAAGCATGTTGACTACCCTAATTTAACCTGTCACCCACCTGTGGGCATGACAGATTAGATTAACATGGCACCCACCTGTGAGCATTAGATTAACATGGCGCCCAACGTGGGGCTTATGGGATTTAGAAAAAAAACCATAATAATAGCATGGTTTTCATGGGGAAAACCATAGAAATAATTTTTTCCCCTCAAACTTGGTTTGAGCGATTGTGAGTCTTTCTAGATGATGTTCAGACGTCGGACAAATGTTGGCAGACGGGTACGAGGGTCTATACCCATTCCATAGTTAGTTTTGACATTTTATAATATGTTGTTGTTGTTGTCGCGGGATCGGAATCTTTTCTTTCCAATAGAACGCGCCAGTGTCTTCAGCTAGGGCCTACCTGAATCTCAAATTAAATAGTACAGGATGGCCGGAACGGAAGAAGTACTCAGGTGTATCGCCGAGTTAAGGGAACATTTCGATGTTATAAATGCTAAAAGTAAGGAAGAATCCAAAGCATTTAAAGATGAAATAGCGGGTAGATTGGATGCCAATCAAACCGAAATAAATACTAGACTAGAGGCTAGTCAAACTAATGTAAACACGCAGTTAGAATTAAACCTAGTAGAGGTTAATAAGAAAATGGACGACGTTAAAGAGTCTGTCCAGAGACAGGTAACTAAGAATATTGTTAGCGTGATCTCAGAAATGCAAAATGATAACGAAAAACGCTTTGAGTCTATTGAATTAAAATTAGAAAGCAATTTGCAAATGTGCAGAGAGTCACAGCGTGAAATTAACGATAATTTAAACAGTATGTCCCGGGAGCTTAACCCTAGAACTGCTGCAGGTTTATCTGTCAAATGCTGCAGTAAATTCCCATAAAGTACACACTAAAGGAATTTGGTATCTGTAAGCATACTGTGTTCATGAATATGGCTTATCATACACCAATACAAAGCTGAAAGACTGTTCTATATTATATTGATATAGGTGAATCATTCAGACTCGTCACTTTGAATTAATCATAAAAAGTATTTTATAAAAAATAAAAAAATAAAAAATTATTGACTTTTCTGCTCTAGAAAACCATATTGCCGAGTTAAATGTTCATAAGAGACATCATAAATGAAAAGTTCACAGTTTTTTGTTACTAATTCAATAACCAGTTTCAATTAATTCCTGTTATTTACTAAAAAGAAAATTATTTTTACAAAAATATGACATTTCTCGATTTTGAAGTACATAATCGGCGCGCGATTACGGGGAGGCAAGTTCACAGGCCCAGGATGATGAACGATAAACGGTACATTTTTACCTGGAAAGTCACTTTCTTTGGGTTGAATATCAGTCTAGTTCACACTTACCACTTCACGGCTAACATTAGGCATGTGTACAGGGTCTGTCGGAACATGATAAACATCGCTTGCATTGATGGGGATTTCCATAACTTGCGTGACATCCTGTTCGCCGGTATCACTGCCACTACTTTCACCATCTTCATTTTCATACGAATCCACACAATAATCACTGTCATCGTCCATACTATCACACGAATCGTCAAAAATCAAGTGCTAAATTTCTGAATCGTCTACATAGTTGGCGGCCATTTTGCTCAATGCAACTTCAATATCAACATGGAAGTACTTCCACTTCTGCAGCCAAATAATAGCTTGCATACTATCATTTGTTTGCCAAAGACTTACACTACGAAAGATAAAAGCATCGGGAACCAGCATAACTTGAAATTAGTGCCATCTGAAGGCTAACAGTAGTACTATATTTGAATTCCAAGACCGTCTTTCAGAGAGACGGTCGCACTTGATTAAACAACACACCGTCTTCCTGGAAGACGGTCCGCAGTTCTAGGGTTAAAGACATTCAAAGTCAGAATGAAGCAAACACGAAACGTCAGTTAGAGCAATTTAACACGTTTACTCAGACCGTGGATCATAGGTTCGAGGATAATGAACTAAAATGGAATACGCGAATGGCAGGTTATGCCAAGGCTGTAGACGAAGCTTTAAGAAAGCAGGACCAGAATATCCTTGACCAATGCAAGGAAATGCAGGAAATAAAGACGTCTGATCGAGATAATAAGGAAATAATGTCTAATATGAAGATACAAGTTGGAAAAGTGCAGAAAGAGTTGGAACAAACTCAGAACGACTTAGCAGTTATCCATAAAAGACAGGACGAAGACCAAGGAGAAATCACAAAAATAAGGACTGAAATCTCTCATATACAAGGTCACATTCAACGGGAAGTTACAGGCTTACGCGAAGAGTTAGAGCTTCGAGAAGGCTTAAAGACTGAAGCCAGTGATAAGACTCTTGCCGAAGTAAGAGAAAGTCTAGCAGGAGAAATTATCCACCTGAAGGAAAACCTTAAGGATAATAAAGAAAAGGTATTTTCTATGGCAGAAAGAAACCGAGATCGCCTTGAGAAAATAGAACGAGAGGTATTAGCTCGTTTGGAAAGGACTGAAAACAGGCACAGCCAGTTAGAAACGAGAATGATAGCGCAGGAAGAATCCATGTTGCGGAATCCTAGGTCTAGCGAAGGAAGTATAGACGAGAATAGGAGGAATAAATGGGCAGAGATAGAAATACAGCCCACTCCAAAGAATGCAGCAATGCCAAGTGACAGCCCGTATGCCACACCTGGTATGCCAATGGCTATGTCAACACCGCAGGAAAATGCTGTACAGAACCAAATAGTCACAGTTATAAGGGCTAGTGATGAAAAACCAAAGAAATACTCTGGGAGTAATTCTAATATGACACCCAAGTACTGGCTTAAAGAAGTTTCCGAGTACTTGAATGATGCGAAAGTACCGCCAGAGCGCAGGTTGAGAGCGATTGAAAAACTCACCGAAGGAGAGTGTGCTCTATGGTTTAGAAGTTTTAGGTACACGTTCGACACCGTTGAGGAATTTCGCCAAGCATTTTAAGCAGGTATTGGAACGCGAGCGTACAACAAAACCTCAGACTGGACTTGTATTCCAGGCGTTACAGTACTAGTAACCCGACCAAGTACGGAGAGTTTTTTGTGAACCAATTATGCCATTTTCGCGAGCTCGATGAAGGACTCAGAGAGTCAGACTTATGCATAGCAATAGCTAAGCAGCTGCCGTATGAAGTGCAGCGCCTGCTAATCTCAGCAAACGCAAAAACTGCAATCGATATGGAGGAGGTGCTGAGACAACTTGATTTAACCACAGTGCAGCACGCAAGACAAAGCCGACATGTGGAACAAGTTAATATGACGAATACGCCGATCGAGCCAACGAAGGTGCAGACGAAATGCAAGTCTACAAGCACCGAAACAGAAAAATCCGACTGGCAGCGCGAAGGACGCGAAAACCAAAATTGGAGGCCAGCGTATCGAGGAGGTTCGAACCGAGGTAACCGAGGAAGGAAAAACTGGAATCAGCGTGGTACCAGAGACCAGCAGCTGGATAACAGAAGAAATTACGGCCGAAATGGGAATGACCAAGGATGGAGATCCCAAGAGCAGAGTCGTGGGTTCGATGAAGAGGCGGAAGAACGCTATCATGCATCTTTAAGATACATGGAAGAGCGCGGAGATGATCCAAGACAGTCGCGAGTTCACTGGGATGAAGCGATTCGAAATAGAAGGTCAACCGACATATATCAAAATGATGATGGTGCCAAAAGTCTGGAACTTCAACAGCATGAAGACAGGCAGAAGAACTCCACAAAGAATGGAGCAATTGAAAAAAAAAAACACCAATTTTAAATGACCAGAGAGAGATAGGTTCAGGATGGAATACAGTAAATGTTATTAACTGGATTGCCAAACCTGAGGAGCTTATCGAAGACCTCGATGAAAGAACGGTCAATGTAAGAAGGGAACTACCTATTATTATTGTAAACATTGCGGGAACGAAAGTAAGAAGTCTCATCGATACAGGATCAACAGTGAGTTTGATAACCCAGGCATTATACAATGAAATCCAGAGTAAAATCCACGTATTGAAAATACCCATTTCAAGCGTAAAAATAAAAGGTGTCATACCAGACAAAGTTATGATATGCAGATACCAAGTATTTTTAGATCTGCAGATAGGGAACTCTACATTCTCACAGAGCTTCCTACTTGTAAATAAGCTGCCATATAACCTTATTGTTGGGATGGATTTCATAAGAGAGTATAAAGTTATTATAGATCTCTCGCAAGACATTGTGATGTTTCGCGCAAGTGAGGGAAAGGAAGACTTAGAACTCTCATTAAGGCATAATGAAGCGAGACAAGAAGAATACGTATGGCATACATACGGAGATATGACTGGGGAGGCAGTGTCGACAATAGAAGATATTGAGGAAGAGTTGGCAACACTGGCCGCAGACATTGAAAAAGATCTCGAACCAAAATTTGAAGAATGCCTGGAAGAGAAGATTGAGGAAGCTAAATTTGGTCCAGAATATAAGAAAATGCTAAGGGAACTGCTATTCGAGTATAAAGGAGTCTTCGATTCGAGACCTGGCCGGATCAAGAATTTCCAGTATGCGTTTCAAGTCAGCGATTGGACGCCATTTAAACAGAAGCCGTATCCTGTAGCTGAGAAACATTATTTAAAGGTCAAAGAAGCGATACAGGAAATGCTAGAAGCAGGCGTCATTGTAAAGACAGCCACACCTTATGTCAGCCCACTGGTAGTTGTACCGAAACAGGATGGAAGTGTGAGGATATGCCTGGACCTACGAAATTTGAATTCCAAGGTTATACCGGAATTTGATACAGTTCCACCCATTAAGGAGGTACTCAGAAGGTTCAAAGGAAAGACTGTATTCTCAAATCTTGATCTAACGGCAAGTTTTCACCATCTTGCTCTGGAAGAGAAAACAAGTCTGTTAACCGGATTTTTATTTGACCAGCACACGTACTCCTACGTCCGTCTTCCATTTGGATTAAAAACAGCAGGTTCAGCGTTGATACGAGCGCTAGATAGGAACCTATCCGAAGAAGTAAAAGCTACAACTATATGCTACGTAGATGATATACTACTGACCTCTGAAACGGTTGAAGAACATGTCAGAGATCTACGCAAGTTGTTATATGACCTAACTCAGGCTAACTTCAAGGTCAATATAAAGAAGTCTAACTTTGCTCAGAGAGAAGTTAAATTTCTAGGTCATGTAATCGATGCACAAGGAGTTAGGCCTAATCCGGGAAAACTGGAAGTCATAAAACGTTTCCCGAGACCAACGAAGGTGAAGAACGTCAGGCAATATCTGGGCGTTATTGGATTCTTTTCGAACCATTGTCCGAAGTACACCGAGACTGTAGCACCACTCCAAGACTTACTTAAGAAGGGAGGAAGATGGCGATGGACGGAGCAATGCGAGGAAGCCTTCGTAAAGTCTAAACAGATGTTGTTAGATTATGTGAAATTGGGATATCCTGACTACACTCAGAAATTTATCATCCAGACTGACGCATCCTTCGTAGGCGTTGGAGCTATGTTGTATCAGGAAAATAAGGACAGGCCAGAGGAGAGAACTTATATCGCATTCATCAGTAGAAGGTTGAGGCCTAATGAAAAGAATTATACGGTCACGGAGATCGAATTACTTGCGATACTGTATGCATTACAGTATTGGCACAAGCTGATTTATGGTTTTAGAAATATTTTGAGAACAGACCATAAAGCCCTAACGTTCCTGCTGAAAACTGACTTGTCGAGTCAAAGACTGACAAGGTGGTCCCTATACATACAACAATTTCAAGTGGAAATAGAATATTGCCCGGGGAAGGACAATATCATACCTGATTTGCTAAGCAGATACCCTACAGCAGAGGAAGAAGAAACTCTAGCTATTGAAATAGAAGATAGAGATCAGAAGACCTTAGATGATCTGAGGAACATCACCGTTTTTCAACGTGAAGATCCCTGGATACGGTTGATGATAAATTACTTCGAGGGAAAGCTGAATAGAGGAACCCCGATGTATATGGAAGCTGAAGCACTTTCAACGGAATATCTATGGTTTAACCAGATGCTACATAAATGGAGCGACTCTGACCACACAAAACCTAGGATTGTTGTACCACCAGCATTGCAGAGAAGGCTAGTTTGGCTAGCACACCGAGCTTTTGGACATTCAGGTGTAGATAAGACTGTTGCCCTGCTTAAAGAGGCGTTTATTTGGCCTAAACTTAGAGAAACAGTCAGAAATACTATCAGGACATGTGATATGTGCCAACGAGTAAAGCCTAACTCGTACTTAATGAGGCAGAAACCTATACCACTCTTACCAGAGAAGCCATGTCAGCTCCTGGCGCTGGACAACTTTGGGCCCCTGCCTAGAGCTAGAAGAGGAAATAAACACATCCTAGTTGCACTAGACGTGTTTTCCAAAATGGTAGTCCTGTGTCCAATTCAGAAAACCAGTACAAAACAAGTACTTAAGAGGCTGAAGGAAAGAATCATTCCTATATTAGGACAGCCAGAAAACATCTTATCGGATCACGGAAGCTGTTTTACCAGCGTAGAATTTCGCAGGGAGTTGGAAAATCTGGGCATAAGACAGATTTTGTCCACGGTTAGGCACCCGGAGTCGAACTCAGCTGAGAGAGTTATGAGGGAGGTGCAAAAATACATGAAGATATACTGCTCTACTGAGAACTGGAAATGGATTGACGTGCTTGAGATTATTGAATATTGTATCAACAATACTGTGCACGAAGCTACAGGAGAGGTGCCAGTGAACCTACATCTCGACAGAAGACCCGAGAGGCCATGGAATAATGTCATCCAGACACCCGTCGATGCACAACTTGGACGTGAGTTGAGAATCCAGAGGACGTTCGAGTATCTCAAGAAACAAGCAGATAAGCGACAGCGAAGAAACAGGAGAAAACGTTATCATAGACCGCTACTCGTGGGAGAATACGTCTTATTGAAAAAACCCGCCAGTTCAGATCCAGAGAGCAGGAAATATAAAAAATTCCAGCACGCTTATCTCGGACCCTACCTGATTATAAGGGATCTGCAGAATAACGCATATCGGATTAAAGATGAGGCAACAGGTAGAGAAGTTGTGGTAAATGCCGCAAATCTGAAGTTATATAGTCCACCAGAAGACTATGAAGCGAGAGAAGAGCAAGCTACACACATTCAAGTGAACGAGGAATCATTACGTATGCACGGAAAGGTTCTGGAGAAAAGCTTGCAGGCTCGAGAAGGGTCGACGAAAAGAAAACAGCTCGCCAGCCCAGCGGACACGAGGGGAGAATGCAGCTGTCGACTGCAGGAGTTTTACGACCAGTTAAAGGGAGCCGCTGTGGAGTTAGAGGAGATGAATGAACAATTGAGACAGGAAAACGAAAGTCTACGAGACAGCAGACAAGAGTGGAGTGGGAAAACGTGAAAGCCCATTGCCAAGAGCAATGACCGCTTAAAGTAAATACTGCAAGGAGTTGATACCAGCTGATAGGCCCGAAAAATTCACTTATGAAATGAATTTTTCGAACTTAGCAGGAGAAAGATGTGCCCAACTGGTCACGGCAGTCTGGTATCGAACTCAGGGCCTTATCAGAGAAGACCAGGCAAATGGTTATGCCTAAGGTCGAACCAGTGGTCTCTAAGGGGGAGCCATTATATGGAACCCACAGAGCAATGAGAGGTCTACTGACACATAATAGTCTAGCGTGATTTCACGATTATTTAGGTGCAAATCATAGCAATTGAAAGGAGAAATTATAAGCAAAATGCAAGGGAATGTACGTTTTCAGTGCATACGAAGTCGAGAGAAGGCTAGTATTGAAGTCTGACAAATGACTTTAACAAGTAGGCGGGGTAGGCCTGGCGCCTACGGAACTATTTCCGTCTAGGGCGGTCAGACAGCTCAAAATTAATGACCCGGGAATCCACCGGTCGACAACGAGCAAAGCTTTGGCGGGACCAAGCCCACAAGAAATTAATTAATTACAGAGAAATGGAGCATTGTAATGCAATGAAACATACACACAGATGAATGTATTCACGGAGGAGTAATTTAGGAGTGGTTTTTCACCTAAAATTACGCCTATTTCTCAAAATGACCGCATTACAACCTAACTCACGCTCGAGAGCATGAATACTTTAACCAACCAGCGGGAAATCCCCACCGTAGCATCCCACGCGCTGAACTAAGGCAATTAATTGTAATTAATTGGCCGAAGCGATCGCCGGCACGCGAGTGTTTTTAAAACCTCCACGCCTAGATAAACAAGATGCAGTTGTTATTTCGGCTGAAGACGGAGTATTTCAAGAAGGGAGTCGCTCTCACGTGTCCCGTGAACTATTTTGTGCAAGAAACCAATATAAGGGAAGAGCACCCTACGCCAAGGGTCAGTTGTTGGTCAGTTACAGTCAGTCAGTTACGTTCAGTTGCAGTTCAGTTGGAAGTTAGTCCTTTGTCTACAAGCGCTCTGCAGTAAGCACGCCAATTATTAAAATATCAGCGTACCGCCGTTGAAGACAATGGAGGCAAATTGTAAGCTTCATCAGTAATAATGAAGTGCATAAAAGGTAACAAAGTGCAGATATTTCTGTATTATCTGACACAGATATAAATTCGCTACTGCGAATAGGAACTGATAATGTTTGGAACAGTTCGTATACCGGAAGGTATTGTCAATTATATGACATCAGCATCAGGAACACTCCAGTGATGGGAGAGTGGAAGTTATTGCCACCTATCCAGGACAGTGAGGTGAACGGGAGTGCAGGGAACTAGGATCGAACATCTATAAAAACGCTACTAGATTTCACGGAGACCAGCGGTTATCATAAGTCATCGCATCTCTGAGGTCAAGCGTAGGTGAAATCCAGATTAAGGATCAACATGTGAAATGATAGATGAAGTGTATAAATTGTGAAATAATAATTTAAAGTGTTAATGTGTTTAATGTTTAATATTCAGTGTTTATCAGTGGTAAAGGCCACTTGTGGTAATATGTGTATCATGTGTAAAAAGTGTGAATCTCAGTGTTGTGTATTGGATATCATGATGGATTAAGTCAAATCGTCATGGTAGAGCTCAGGCGGAGATACTGGTACTTTCCAGCCAGAAGGAAACGTGAGTAAACATGCAAATAATAGCATTATAATGGCATAGTTCACCATATAACGATTAATCACTTTGAAATTAAAGAAGTAATAGTCACTTACTGAACGAGTTTTCACCACTCGTCTTGAATAAAGTATGACTTGGAAGGTGATTTGCTTAGGATCATGTAGGTCAAAAATAGTGATGGATCTAAACGTTAAAATAATAATAATAATAATAACTGGGGTCGGCAACCATAAAGTAAGGGCAAAATTGGCCTAAGTAATGTTCAAATAGTGTCATGTCTAATTTAAGATACTGTCATTTGGTAAACAGTAAAGAATGTAGTGTGGAATATCGCGAATACGAGAGCTTTTCTCAGTGTCAGTGAAATTTTGAATGAATATGTGAAATTAAAGTAAGCCAGTATATTTATACATTTGTGTTAGGAGCTATGTAAAGCTTTGGCTTGAATAGTATAACAGGAAGAACGCAGGTACCTTGATAATGGAGTCATATATGTGAAATATTGTTTAGCCGCATATAGCGTGCAGATTAACGTAGAATCCAGTGATTTACGTAAGATAAGCACGGGAAAGACTAGTATAGCTTGCGCGTGAGGTGAAAATTGGCTTAATCTTCGAGAAGTATCGCCCTTGTGCATACTGTATGTGTTACGCAGCGATTTGGATAGATTCTGTCTATTGCCAACGCTTGCATTGAATTATAGCCACTATGGACGCCCAGCGAGGCGCGGTGAGCATTTTTACTTATGGTCTGCCCGAGAGGTAGAATCATATTCGTCGACGAGGAACGTGGTTCCCAATACATGTAAATGACAGCTGCTGATGATAACCATGGGGTTTCATTATGATGCGCGTCTTATAAGCCACAAAGTAATCACCTTAGAACGGCAATGCTATCATTAGAATTCCACCCCTGCCATGAATGTTTAATAGGAGCCATTTGAGCCCAAATACACTGTAAAGTTAGGTGTTAATTAATTAAATGACTCAATTACTTAGGAATATGCCTAGCGGATCTTTATTGTTATATAATTGTAAACAAGTGTGGCCTTGACGGTAGAGAGAGACAGGAAATGTAGACCATTTCCGTGGCAGCCATCTTGGAGAGCTGTCTGGAACTAATTTTATGACCTGCTGAGGGGAGGGAGGTCGCTCGACCGATCCCTTGTCAATTACAGTCACAATAGGACACTGAGAGATCTCGGTATTCAATAATGCAATTAAAATATGAGTATTTTAGTGATGCAAATGGAATTAATTGCTGTATGGCAACTCACATATGTGGTTGAACCATAGAAATCAGATGATATTTGGCGAAGTTATCCTCTGAGGGGGAAAGCTGAACCAAAATAATGTAGGCATCTTCTTTAAAGTGCATTTTGCCAGTTTATGCTAATTTAGGAAAAACGGGTATGTGTTTTTCCCAGAACATGACACAGTTGTATCCATAATAAGTCCGACAAGACCCAGATAATCGTTATATGGTGAAACTATAAATATTCTATCCATGTTTATGTTTATTTTATGATTAAGAAGCATGACTCATTTTCCTAGAGCGTTCATAGGGATGGAAAGATGGAAGATGATTCGCACGACAAAACAAAAAAATATTTGCTAATAAATGTAGGAAACATTGAAGTAATGATAATTAAAGTAAATGCTGTAAGAGACGGAATAATGTCTTAGTAATATCATGTTTATGTGACATGTGGTTTTTGTGTTAAGATACTTCCATTAAATAAAATTGTGTCACATGACGAACTCTATGAAAACCTTGTAATCTGAACTATTATTGACAGGATATTAGAAGTAGGTTTGAGTGCATTGTAGCGCTATTTTAAGGAGAAAGCTCACAGAATAACCCTATTTATTTGTGGGAATTAATTGTAATTTGTCCTTTGTTGTGTATTTGTTGTACAGCCATGATTTTAGACCAGTAAATATTTTATTCATAGGAATGTTGTGTATTTCCTGTAGAGTAGTTACCTGGTAGACTCAAATCCTGAACATGTGGTCGTATTGTGGGCAGGAACGTCCCATACCTCGAAAGACCGTGAGCTAGTTGGGATACGAACACATGGTCCACATGGTGACAATCGGGTACAATAGTCTCTATCAACATTTAAAAAAATCACTGCGCTCAGAGAGTTAAATCACGAGAAAAGTCTATTAAAATATTTCAAATTCACTTGGTCGCCATGTTCGTTACGTACTTCACAGGTTTATGAAATATACATAAGTAAACTTGTATCAGTACCCTTTATCACCGTACAAAATTGCAAGATGATATCTGTAATTGTTTCGGAGATATAGAAAGTCAGTGAAATATTTCGCACAGCCGCCATTTTGAGGTTATGTAAACAATTGAACTAAATTAGACTCCAGTGCATTACAATGTGTATAAACAATTGCTGTACCAAGTTTCATTACGTTTGGATAGTTAAATCGCGAGAAAAGTCTATTTAAATGTCTCAACTTCGCTTGGCCGCCATGTTGGTTTAGCAGCCACCAGGTTTTTGAAAGTCTCATAGGTGAACTTCTAGTAGTGCCCTTTATCACCATACACAATTTATGGGCGATATCGGTAATAGTTTCGGAGATATTGAATGCTAGTGAAATATTTCGCACAGCCGCCATGTTGGATTGGTGAGACCTAACAAAATTTGAAGGGCACGGTCGAGGTCGCCGGGAATAGCGCTATGAACTTACCGAGTTTCATTTAAATCGCTCCAGCCGTTTAGATTTTATTAGGGGGACACACACACACACCTCACACACACGCACACACACACGAACAAAAGGTGATCTCATAAGCCTATTTTTTCAAAATTGAAAATAGGCTAAAAAGAAAATGCATATACTTACAAAAAGTCATTAATTTAAATAAATGGAAGGTCACAAGAAATAATACATAATTATAGGATGTGTGAAATACTTGGACATTGATATTCCAACCGTAAATGAAACGATAACATTCCACCACATCCACCTGAGATATTAGTGTCTTCAATAAATTTTGCACCTAGGAAGGTTTGCTTCAGGACATAGACCTGCTGAAAGGCATTTGTCGTTATGTATATATGTATTAATCAGAAGGTTGAACAATGTAACAAAGTTTTGAAATGGTAAAAACAACTAACCTCGAATCTGTTTGTTGGTTATCTACGTCCGCTGCTCAAAATGGCTAATGTATATTTGCTAGGTAATTATATAGGAGTACTAGCAGAAGTACCCATTCTTCGAACGGTCTTCGGTATTAATAACCAGATGTTATCAGTTGAGTTATTGTTGCAATGTTTAAGGGCTTGGAACCTGTTAGTTGGCAAAGAAAAATGATTAGTTAAAATGTGCTCTCAAACTACAGTAAATTTACCTAACGTGTTCTTCCTAGCGTGAAAATAAAATTGAAAACCTCGTAGACGAATCCCAATACACATCACATACGAACTGACCCTAACCGTTGTGTCAAGTGCCCAACGACAGGAAGACCCCTTTTATAAATTATAAAGGTTTGTGGTGCATGAAAATTCCTTTTTTGTTTAGCCTCCAATGGCCCAAATTCCTAAAATCAGCACACACAAAAAAAGTCTACTATTTCAAATCAGGAATTTTTGAAAATAATGTTGCTGTTTGGAGATATAATAGACCTTCTGTACGACATATCGCACGTGTAAGTCGTGTGAAAAAAATCTAGGGTACTCCTTGAACCCCTTAAGCGCATTGATGAATTTTACAGTTTTAGTTGGTTCCGTGATAACCTTATAGCCATTTGCAACCTTTCACAGGAATGTAATAAATGGAGTGGCATAACTTATTCCAGAAATAGATGGAAAGTTGGATGCCACCTCATGAGATACTGTTGTCATGGTTAGTGGCTTGCATTCCTTCTTTAGTTTATTAAATGAAATTAGTTTTCTGGGAATATCTAAGACACTGTTGGGTTTAGAGCCTTAAAATATAGCTTTCGGGGACCCTTTACGGCTCCTGAGGGGCCCCGAGTTTTGTTTCTGACACCAAGGGTTTGGAAATGGGCTTTGTCTCGTCGTTGTACGCCATAATAATGATAATAATTAAAAGAATAATAATAATAATATAGCAATATAGGGATATAATAGACCTTCCGTACCATACCGACACGTGTAAATCGCGTTAAAAAATTCTAGAGTACCCCTTGACCCCTTAAGCGCATTATATATATTGATGAATATTCCAGCTTAATTTGGATCCGTTATAACCTCATTGCCGTTTGCAAACCTTCACAGTAATGTAATAAATGGAATTGCATTGCGTCTTACAGAAATAGATGGACCTCTGAGATTCTGTTACCATTGTTACCGGCATGCATTCCTTCATTAATTTATTAAGTAAAATTAGTTTTTTGGGAATATCTCAAAAACTGTTGGTTTTAGGGCCTTAAAATGTGGTTTTCGGGGTCCTTATAGGGCCCCCGAGTTTCGTTTCTCACATTGAGGGGCTGAAAATGAGCTTTGTCTCACCCTTCTACGCTTATTTCAGCATGTATTTTAAGGGGGTAGGCTCCCTGTTATAAGAGGTACGGAGAAGAGTTACATCAATGATTAGTGTCGTGCCTCTGATGGATATCTTTATCAAATTTTACGTTAATCCACCCAGCCGTTCTCGAGTTATAAGGACACAAACAATTGTCCACAGACAAACAGACAGACATACAAAAAATATACGTGCATCCGACACAAAACAGTCTGAAACGGGCAAATATGTCAAATTTCCGTGTAAATGCAGAAAAAACAGACAAACATTCATTTTTATGTAATAGAGAAGGGATATAATAGACCTTCCGTACCACACCCGCACGTGTAAATCGCGTAAAAAAATTCTAGAGTACCCCTAGACCCCTTAAGCGCATTGTATGTATTGATGAATATTTCAGCTTAATTTGGATCCGTTATAACCTTATAGCCGTTTGCAAACCTTCACAGTAATGTAACAAGATGTTCAGTAAAGAACATATAGCCTACTTTCTCCTAAATGTATGAGTATAGTTATAACTCGTTGTTATTATCAAAGATTATAATAGAACTATTCTTTGTTGAAGACCTTAGAAACGATTTACCTCTACCAAACGCCACGACCTAGATAAAAACTGCTACCATCATTGAAGAAAGAAAGAAAGATAAGAAGTATATCAAGAATGTTATGGATCTGGAGACATAATCGACCGGACTGGCGGCGTGGCTCAGCGGTAACGTTCTCGCTTGCTGGGCCCTAGGTTGCAGGTTCGTATCCTGGCGCAGTCAGCTGGCATTTGAGGGTGCACAAATGCGAGGGAGCCGTGTCAGTACATTTACTGGCACGTTAAAGATCCCCTTCGGGCCAAAATTCCGGCACCCCGGTGTCTCTAAAAGCAGCAGTAGTTAAAAGGGATGTAAAACCAATAACATTATTATTATTATTATTACGACCTGCCGTGGGCAACATCCAACTTTGAGTTGAGGCATGTCTTTACACGTCTGGTTGTGCATGGCTTTCACAACCCTAATTGAATTAACAAATCTTTCCATGACCCTACAGAGACGTGTGTATACAAACTATGTGGATATTTTCGATAATATAATCCTAACAGAGCGAGTGCATTCTAGCGGCCAGAAGAAGAAACTTTTCAATAAAATCTGGAAGTTACCTTTTTGGCAGCTAGATGTCTCGAGTAAATCTGCTGGCGAATTATGTTTTAATTAAATATATATTTTACACCATAATGTGGACAATATAACGCTTAATAACATTTTCAAGTAACGCAAAATAGGCTGTTACAAACCCTTTAAAATAAAAAGTTAAAATGTATCGTAGTATCAACTTGTCATTCTTCAAATTCGATGCGCATAGAATGATAATGGTATAGTAATCAATGGATCCCCACGTAGACTAGTCGGGACATCTAGTGGTGAAATATCGAACAATATAATCCTAACAGAGCGAGTGCATTCTAGCGGCCAGAAGAAGAAACTTTTCAATAAAATCTGGAAGTTACCTTTTTGGCAGCTAGATGTCTCGAGTAAATCTGCTGGCGAATTATGTTTTAATTAAATATATATTTTACACCATAATTTGCACAATATAACGCTTAATTTTAAAACATCTGAGTCATTACAAAACAATAAACATATAACATTTCAAGCAAAAAAACTAGCTCTGATCGGGTTTGAACCCTAGGAATCTGAGCGACAGGCTATCGCTCTACCACTGAGCTAATTGTGTCAACAAGTATCGTTCTATTTAAAATGATTTACATAGAACTTGTTAGCAAATAATGATTTATACTAAATGATTTCATCACTGGAGTATATTATTTATATATAAAGCATTTCATACAAAGTTTATTTATTTTTTATCAGTACGCTATATTGCATTCAACACTCAAATTAGTGAAATATAAGTCAGGCACAAGATATCCGCTGCCATCTTGTCTTATTAATGAATCAGCTGAGCTTTTTAAAATCACGTCTGCACTATAGTATTACAAAATAAACTTTTAATTTCGTACGTGCCTCTTCCTTTAGAACAGTTAAAACGATTCTCGGCTCGATAATCGGAACTGGTGGGTCCCATGATATGGATTATAAAGTTTGCATAATTCGCACGGCCGCCATCCTGAAATGGTATGGCGGACGACCTTGTAGTTTGGTCACAAGACGCATCCTATACGAAGGTATGTTGTTACCAAATTTGGTAGAGATTGGATGATTTGGTTAGTCGTTATTTGATTTTACGTTTTGAACGTTTGAGTGGCCGCCATTCAGTTTTAGTAAAGATGGCGGCGATATAAAACATGACACTGAGGTGTCCTTTGCTAGTGCTACCTTTGTACCAAATTTCGTTCAATTCGCATTCACCGTGTTCGAATTGATAGGGGGGGACAGACATTCAGAGTACACACACTCACACACACACACACACAGACTCACACACACACATACACACACACAGACTCACACACACACATACACACACACAGACAGACACACTTTTTTCGCCCTGTGTTGATCTCATAAGTCTACTTTCATTTTTTGCAAAAATCGAAAGTAGGCTAATAAATGGAATTGCATTGCGTCTTACAGAAGTAGATGGACCTCTGAGATTCAGTTGCCATGGTTACCGGCATGCATTCTTTCATTAATTTATTAAGTGAAATTAGTTTTTGGGAATATCTCAAAAACTGTTGGTTTTAGGGCCTTAAAATGTGGTTTTCGGGGGCCCTTTCGTTTCCCACATTGAGGGGCGAAAATCAGCTTTGTTTCACTCTTCTACGCCTATTTTAGCATGTATTTTAAGGGGGTAGGGCCCCTTTTATGAGAGGAACGGAGAAGAGTTACATCAATGATTAATGTCGTGCCTCTGAAGGATATCTGTATCAAATTTTACGTTGATCCACTCAGCCGTTCTCGAGTTACAAGGACACAAAAAATTGTCCACAGACAAACAAACAAACAAACAGACAGACAGACAGACAAAAAAAATATTTTGTGCGCATCCATCATAAAACAGTCTGAAACGCGCAAATATCGCAAATGTTCGTGGAAATTCAGAAAAAACAGACAAACTTTCATTTATATATAGAGAGAGATGAAATACTTGGACATTGATAATCCAAGAGTGACTTAAGTCCTGTTGTTCGCATCGCTGGAACATAGGGCTTCAACGAAGCATCGCCATCGGACTCGGTTGCGTGCCATTGCCTTCACTTCTCCCCACGTTCTCCCCGCTTCTGCAGCTTCCCTCTCCACTGTCCTCCTCCAAGTTTTCCTCGGTCTTCCTCTTCGGCGATGTCCCTGAGGATTCCAACTCAGGGCTTGCCTCTCTATTGCCATCTGGTTTTTGCGCAGTGTATGTCCAACCCACTTCCACTTTCTTGCCTTCAACTGTAAGTCCACGGGCTTCTCGTTTGTACGATTCCATAGTTCTTCATTGGATATTACATTTGGCCAAAACACCCTCAAGATTCTTCGTAAGCATCTGTTTATAAAGGTCTGGATTTTCTTTATGATAGATTTTGTTACTTTCCAAGTCTCACATCCGTATAGCAATGCTGATTTTACATTGCTATTGAATATTTGGAGTTTAGTACGTGTGGAAATCTCATTGCTTTTCCAGATAGGATGCAACTGGATAAAGTCTGCATTTGCTTTCTTGATCCTGCTGCTCACATCCTCTTCTGCTCCTCCAGTTTTAGAAACGATGCTACCAAGATACGTAAATTCTTTAACATCCTCTACGTTTCTTCCGTTTATTTGAAACTTAATCCAAGAGTAATGAAATGATAAGTTGAGATAAGTAACATCATGCAACAGTGCATCAAATGTTTGACAAGGCGGCTTTTATAATTGGGTGGAAGAAGCTTAGAAAGGAAGCGGACATTTCAGGATAGGAGAACGCCTCATAAACACCATCAAGTATGCAGATGACCTAGTAGTGCTCGCCAAAAATAAAAGACAACTGCAACACATGATGAACAGGTCGGTGGAAACTGGAAGGATATATGGCATGCAAATCACCATCGATAAATCAAAAGTGATGCGGATATCAAAATTGGAGAACCTTTGAGGATAACTATCGACAATCAAGAATTGGAGAATGTGAAGCAGTTCAAGTACTTGGAAAGCTTGCTGACAAAAGATGCTCAATGCACAAATGAAATTCGCGCCAGAATCGCCATGGCCAAAGCCGCATTCAACAACAAAAGGACTCTGCTTACCACGAAGTTCAGTTTAGAATTAAGGAAGAAATAATTGGTGAAGTGTTACATCTGGAGCATTGCACTGTACGAGGCAGAGACGTGGACAATTAGAAAAGGGAAAGAAAATTCTTGGAAAGTTTTGAAATGTGGTGCTGGAGGAGAATAGAGAAGATGAAGTGGACAGATCGAGTGACAAACGATGCTGTGCTGAGAAGAGTAGGTGAGAAGAAAACTTTTCTGAATACAATTCTTCAGAGGAAGGTCAACTGGATCGGACACATACTTAGACATGAGGGGCTCATGCACGACGTCATTGAAGGGACGATCAAAGGAACGACAGGACGGGGAAGAAGAAGAATTCAACCTCTGGATGACATGAAAGATGGAATGGGTTACAGCAGACTGAAGAAAGAAGCTGAAGACAGGGAACGTTGGCATCAGAAATACTCTGTACGAAGACATGGACCTGCCACTAGGCAGAATACTGTATAATATAATATAACTAGCAACCCACCCCGGCTTCGCACGGGAACAGTTATGAATGCATTGCGTGATAAACGCTTTTAACTATGTCAATGAACTACGACCTATATCCGTTTTACGTCTCGGCATGATGGGTTGAAATCACTGACTGGACTATTAATTATATTATCATGGAGATGCATGTGCAACGAATTCTTGTCAGACGTAATTTAAGAATGGCGAGTTGCATGAAACACAAATCCCCCATCCGTCTAATCTAAAAAACACTTATAGTGGGCGATGTATAGAAGATAGAGATATGCTCTCGCGAACTTTCTTGTAGAACTTTTCATGCTGAACATTTCTTACACTCATAGTACATTGATTTTTTTAATGGCTTGCCCAACGTTAGCTTAAAAAGTGCCCGTACGCCAGGTTTCCTTTTTGACTTTTTCACTGAAATCGTTACTGCTTGGCTTCCTTTGATCATAAATAAATAATTTTCTACAGAAACCTTCCTCGAAATATCCCTTATAGAATGGTGAAAACCGCATCAAAATCCATCCAGTGGCTTTCGAGATTACCCATGACATCCAAGAATCGGGGACTTTGTTTTATACAAAGTAGAGATATAATATAATAATCAGTCAATACGGATAATATTTAGTACCATCTTCATAGTGGTTAATGTCTATGCATTTTTTATTGCTGCATGAGCCATGCCAAGGAAATAAAAACCGGTCGACAAGTGTTCAATTGCTCAGCTTTAGCGGGAACGTTAGCAATTTTTTCAATGACTACTTTATCTCGTGTCTGAAAAGTGTGTAATGACTTCCAATAAGCGGAGGATAGTGTTGTGAAAGAACTACTGAAAATGTAGGCTAATGAACTGCATCTAGTTATTCACTGTAATGCATTATTATTAGACTACGTATTAAAATATTTTGATATAAGCACATATTAGCAGCATGCTTATTCACCGACATATGGAAACATATAAATTGACCTCATCGCTTCCCATGTAAATTATTGTGTATTCATTTTTAAAAACCTATTAATGTAACATAATGAATAACATACTCACTGGAATATTATAAGCAAGCCATTTAACCATGGAGTGGATAATACAGTATAATATCCATGGAGAACCTTCAGCCCTGTGTTCAATGCACAAGGTCACGGGTTCAAACCCAGCCGGTCATCGGATCTTTTAAGAGCGTTGAAAATCCCTCTGTATACCTTCCTTCAGAGGGGAAGTGAAGCCGGTGGTCCCATGTCATAGATTTATGGCATGATAAAGAACCTTCCACTAATTACACTTGTGTGAAGCTAAATAATAGGTTATAGGCCTATGTGACTAACGCTCTTAGGTTCCAACGTTCGTCGCCAGGAGCCAACTGCGGTGGCATCTAGAAACAAAGTTCAAAACTATTTGGTCGTTGACGGTGGCGTTGATAGCAAAAGTTGGGACTACTTGAAAATCGAATGTCTGCAGTCCTTACTTGAATTAAAAGCAGATAACACACACTAATACAGCCATCACAATTAACACCGGTTATCAGACAGATTCTACACACACCCAAAGTACACGGGGCTACATGACCGCGTTGTCGCAACCCCTAAACTGAGGAATCAACCAATCAACCTTCAGCCCTGTTGTTTCTTATTTACAGACTATCTGCGTGGTGCAGAGGTGCTCAGTTGAATGACCTTGTAGTACACCCTTCAGCCCTGTTGTTTCTTATTTACAGACTATCTGCGTGGTGCAGAAGTGCTCAGTTGAATGACCTTGTAGTACACCCTTTAGTTTTTGTGGGTTTCGGCCCTCAAAACCTATGATGGTACATTTTGAGGATCCAACCAACCCTCGGGCTGACTACCTAACTGACAGATCTTAATTTTGTTTACATAAGTTTGGTTAGTCCCCAACGAAGTACTCATCAGTTCAGGAATTATAGATAGTTCGAACTGCCGTGCTCATCCAAGTGTCTGCAACAACCCTTAAGTTCACACCGTGTGGCCGGAAGCGGAAGCAAGTTAACTCAAGTAAACATGAGTTGTGGTGTTAAAGGACTTCAGCCCAGTAACAGGCCCTCAGGAATTGACTGCTGCTTCAAGTCGTGATTTAACCGCAGGGAGCGAGCGAAAGGGAGATTGAAGACTCCCGCGACTCATAACTTCTCTGTAAATGAAATAAGGTTTCTATCTGAATATCTATATATATAAATATAATACGCTAAGGTGTATGTTTCACAAAACTCAAGCTCCTAAACCAGAGGGAGTTAGAAGTTGTGGTTTGTACCAAAATCTTCCAAATTGTCTCAATAGTACAGGAAAAAATCTTGCCTTTCTTGAAAAGTCAACGGAAATATTTTATTTGTCAATATTAAATATTTTCCTCGCGTTCATGAATCTATGGCTGTTGCCATTCAAACATGGCCGAACGGCCGAACTACTGCTCATTAAAATTTTAAAGTATTTAATAGCTGTACGCGCACATGCATAAGGCTTGCGTGTAGTTGAATTCGGATATTAACCAAGTCCTGACAATAAAATATAGTAAGTGTATGAACGTATACGAATGTGCAACTCAAATGAAGGAAGGACTATTTTCTCCAGACAGCGTGTTATTGAGATAGTGACTTGGTTCTTCAACTAAAACAGTGTTATGAGAAGCAATAGCGCAGTGGATAAGACAAGTGCCTCCGGTTCCCAAAAGCCCAGGATAACTCCTGGCGACTTTTTTTTACCACTGAAATATTGTTATATCAAGGAGTATTATTAACGTTTTACATTTTGTAAGTGAGTTATGCAGGAGTTTACAGAAGTTACAGTGTTTCTTCCATAAAACATGCAATAAAACAGCGAAAGACATCTATTATGATCGGCGCTCGCAGAGCAAAGGCGACAGCGCATAGTGCTACCATCTAGCGGCTCTAATAGACAACTACTGGAACGAACTATTGAAGTGTAACACAATTAGACTTCTAAAACGCAAAGAATTACAGATGTTATGTCCTTCGCGTACGGGTACTTATTGTAGCATAATATAAGGAAGGGAGATGGTTGTTGATCCGAAAGGGGCAGTAATATGAATGAAATACATTAACACATTTGATTGTCATTTTATGACAGCAGTTTGACTAGCCTACACATATTTTAAAATACAAATTACACGTGTAACATCTTATTGAGCTTGATATTTTTAGTGGGAAGATTTTTCACCGATGAATCATTCATTCTATTCACATATGCCTTAGGCTCACTGCGTGGCTCAACGGCAACGTTCTTGCCAGCATTGCCCAAGGTTGCATGATCGAATCCTGGCGCAGCCAGTTGGCATTCGAGGGTGCGCAAATGCGAGGGAGCCGTGTCAGCAGATTTACTGGCTCGTAAAATATCCCCTTCAGGGCAAAATTACGGTGCCCCGGCGTCTCTAAAGGCCGCAAGAGTTAACAGGGACGTAAAACCAATACAAAATTAAATTAAACAGGACTTTGAAATACTTGACAGTCAGTAATTTCGTACATATGCAGATACCTTCATTAGAGTCATTAATTGATAGAAAACAACCAGTCAATCTGTTTCTGATCCCATGAGTCCATTCAGACAAACAAAATGGCAAAAGGTGTCTTCAAATGTCCCTGACATTTTGTCAGACAACAATTTTTCCTACACACATTTGGAAACATCATTTTGGAGTTATCTGCTCTATCGACATCAAAGGAAACCTTGCAATCGTCCATTGATAAACTTACCACATGGGCTCAACAAAATGATATGACGATAAACTGCACCAAGACAGTAATGCTGGCATTCCGTAAAGGCGGGAAACTATCCGCAGATGAGCATATACTACTAAATGGAGAACCCCTAGTCAATGTAAATCATTTCAAATACCTAGGAGTAGTAATGCAAATGCAAGGGAACGTATTCACGCGACATGTCAGGGATAGAACAATGCAATGCAAGACATAATGCAACTGGGAAATCTATCTTTACAAACCGCAATTAATGTATTCAGAACGAAAATAACTCCAATAGTGACATACGGCATTCAAATAACTTGGGATCATTTGACACAAAGTAACCTTCTAGAGATAGAAAGAGTTAAGTCTACTTTTCTAAAGAAAATTCTGCTCTTATCAAAATACACGCCATCTCGTCTAACGTACGTACTAGCAAGGGAGACTTTCTTCATAGAAGACCTGCGTTTGGAGAACTCCCTGTCTTCAACAGTGCAATACCAGAGACTGTTCGAAGAACTAAACCTCAAGCGTAATGACATATGGCCTGATTTCTATTCCACAGAAGCTCTTATGTCGACGGACTGGATGAATGCCAACTTTGAACTACGGCATACGATCACCCGTTTTGCAGTCCACGGTTTTCATTTTAAGATATGCACAGCAAGAGGATTTCATGACCCAGGCCCCCAATGCACCTGCTCTCTGTGTGGTAGTGCTATCACGCCCAGAGGAAAGTATCGCTAACACGCTTCTGCTGCGAATAACTATATATATAGCAAACAGAACCTGTCAGATACTTTGTATATAGACACTTTGATGAGTAAGATTTAAGTTATCAGTATTAGTTTTGTATCTCGGCATGGCTATTTGCTGCAATAAATGATTATTATAGTTATCTGATCTTTACAACCCACTGAACACATCTGAATCTGACCAACTATACTGAAGCATTCGGTGGTAAAGTTATCTTACTGGGTGATGATTTTTCCCCAAGTCCTTTCTGTTATGAGAGGATCACGTTCTCTGACAGTTGCTAGCTGTTTGAAGCGGCATAACCTCTGGAATAAATTCCATGTACTTAAACTCAACCAGAACATGCGCGCTTTAAATTCTGAAATAGAATTTTCAACATGGCTTTTAGAAATAGGAGAAGGCAAGACTGGAGAGAAAGTTACGTAACCATCTACATGCTATCCACAAATACAAGATCCAGTTGAACAGCTATATGGTGATTTTGATTTTACTGCTGTCACCCCACAGAAGCTTAAAGGAAGAAGCATAGCTTGGGCTGCACAACTGCAACTGCACTGCACTTCATCGTTTACCTAGAGATGAGGTAGTCTACGAGAGTGTAGACTGTACTGTGCGTGAGCATGCACAAGAGCACTTGGCTTACCCTGCAGAATTTTTGAACAGTCTGACAACAACTGGCATGCCTCCACACAAACTTAGACTTAAGAAAGGTGCTATCATTATGTCATTAAGAAATATTCTACCCTCAAAAGCGGTCTACAATGGGACAAGGCTTATAGTTAACGGGTTACAACGTAATATCATAGAGGCAACTATTATAGATTCTGATAAGAGAGAAATTGTTTTCCTACCCAGGATAACCCTCGTCCCCTCTGATACGAACATGCCTTTTAAATGTAAAGGAAGACAGTTCTCAGTACGTTTGGCTTTCTCAATGACAATAAATAACACTCAGGGTCATAGTTTCGATAAAATCCGCCTTTACTTGACAAAACCCGACTTTACTTATGGACAGCTTCACGTAGCCATTTCACGGGTAAGATCGTTTAGCTCGCTATCGGTTGTGTCACCAGCAACAAAATAATTAACTGTGTGTTTAGAGACATTTTTGATAGATAAATTCAAACAGTACCTTAACAAAATGCATTATCTTGGAAGAAATGTGATTTGGCTCCTTAGATGCAACTCTGTACTCCTCACTCGAGAACTACTGTACGTGAAAGAAGTCCTGGTTGTATTCCAAATGTCCTCTGTGAAATTATCATTTCACAGCCCAATTGGATCTTTCCTTCCTGCACTGGTATCAACATATTACGTTTGTGAAGTTTCTTTCGTAAAGAAATGTAATGTTACTAATAGCTCAGGCCGTTCTTTACATTGCACTGTTATTGTGTAGATACTCTACGCGGGCTCTGCTAGTATACCGGTAATACGCTAAGGTGTATGTTTCACAAAACTCAAGCTCCTAAACCAGAGGGAGTTAGAAGGTGTGGTTTGTACCAAAATCTTCCAAATCGTCTCAATAATACAGGGAAAATGTTGCATTTCTTGAAAAGTCAACGGAAATATATGTATTTGTATATAAAGTGATATTAAACAAATGAACGAGACGATCACCCTGGGAGAACTGTGTCGCGTATAGCCCGCATAGGACTAGTGCCGGGCGGGTAGTCTGTACACATGGGGCGCACACACCCTTCATGCGAGAGTTCTCGCACGGGTCGGCTAGTTTTGATTATTCGACTAAAATCTTGTTTTTACCCCGAATGAGGAGATATAGGGCCAGGAATTTTGAAGCATTTGTGATGACATGCAGTTTTAATTAATTTCATTGGTTAAATAGATTGCCTGAATTCGCAAATGTTCTTGTTTTAAATTTCTATTTATTGTTTTCGCTTTTTTTGTTTATTATTATAATGTTAGGGCAGCTAGGTCGGACTGGATGAAGAAATTTTGGGAGCTGAAGAAGAAGCAGCTGAAAAGCCAAATTTCAAACTAATACGATTAGACTTAAATGTGAATAGTCTAATAATTCATTCATTTCGTATAGGCCATCTATGGACCGCGTCATTCCAACTGTCTTCTACTGGCTTTGATGTTTGCCCAGTACGCCCGCATTCGTTCTCGGTGGACTTCCTTCCGTTCCTGGGTCCAAATCTTTCCCGTTTTCAGCTTCGGTTTTTCTTGGAAACCTTTGCAAGCTTGAAGTTTCCTTTTGAGTGGGGCGCGCTCCTGAATGTCTGTTGGTGATACCCCACTTCTTTCAGATCTTTATCCAGTTCAATGAACCAGGCCCATTTTGTTTTCCTGTCCTGAAAGTAAGTTATGTTGCGGTTGGTCAGTCTCGCTGGGCTCATTCGTTTCACATGTCCAAAAAATGTTATTCTTCTCTTCCGGATGACGTCACTTATCTTCTCCACGTGAATATAGTTCATGGTTATGCCGTCTTCTGTATTCCCCGTTGTCTTTGATGGGACCCAATATCTTTCTCAAAATGTTCCTTTCTTTGGCCTCGAGTTTTTCGACCAAGCCTTTTTTGTTCATCGCGAGGCATTCAGAAGCATACACGATAATAATAATAATAATAATAATAATAATAATAATAACAATAATATCGTATGGCCGCAGATATCGGGTGCAAGCATTGTTATTTGCGCCCAGAGGGCAGCTTGCATGTCGAATTTTGTTGTTCCTTGGAACGCTATGACAGTCAAGGAGGTTAGATATCTAAGCTCCTTGACACTATAGCGCTTTCTAGTAGAGAAAGGAGGAACTTTGTGTTGGCGGAAAATCCCGAGATTAATTTTGCCATTACGAACATGGCCTGCTGATTTCAAATGGGTTCTTTAACATGACAACATCGTATGGCGTAAGTGCCGAGATTTTTGTCGCCTTTCAAAAAAATCACTTACCAAGGCCAGGAGCGAACCTGCAAGCTTGGGGGGGGGGGTTGGTAGTCCGACACGATAACCACTCACCCACCGTGGCAAGCTTATAGTCTGATTAAAGTGCTCCATTTCGGGCGTCAACTACGTAAAAATAATAGTTTTTCTTTCTGTTTTATAATGTTTAGGCATTTTCCATATTTAGGCATCCACCTCTAATATTTGCATAATTGTATCTGTGTTAAGAGGGGCACATAAATCAGTGTTCCTCCCCTTAAAACAACTATAACTTAGACCTACTAACTATTGGTGTAAATACACTGAAGGGAATGTCTGAAAAGAGCAAAGTTCCACTTCGCAGGCGAGATGTGACAGAGCCCCCGCTTATAACTACTATGCCTGGATATTTAGGTCACGTTAACCTCCGTTTAAGGTTTCCTATACCCTTAAAATAAGCTTTTTTAAGGTACCTGTATATTTGTGGATCATTATTACTAACACCAATAATTTTCTGTTTTCCTTATTATATGCCACACGGCTATGATTTAGGTTTTCATAGACTGAAAATATGTTTTTATGAATAAATACTCCTGTTCTTCCTATTTTAGTAACATTTATTTACAGCCTAATTCTCCAACAATACACCTTATCAATAACCATCGGAAAACACAAAGGATATATTTTACTTGTAACTTGCCCAGGCACAAAGTTTGCAATTTTCACAATCTAGGTCAGAGGTGTCCATAGAGCTCGCCGGATGCACGCCAGCGTGCTTCTAGCACGTACGGCCTTGTAGCGATAGTAGGGAAAGATAACATGTCTGTCTCTCTCACTCGCTTTCCCGTCTCACTCCCTCCCGTACTGCCTTCGCTGTGTCGTGCTTCTGAAAACAAATTGAATCAAATCGTAAACAAGGAGAGAAAAAAGAGCAATAATGTGACCGAAATTGCAATGCCTTGAATGAGTTCCATGACACCTTATCAGTAATGATGATAATGATAATTGTTGTTTGAAGGGGCCTAACATCTAGGTTATCGGCCCTTATCATGATTAACCTATAATTAAGGCCCGGAAGTTCATGCACTATTAAATGAATAAATATGCATGCAAAAAATGCGCTAATTATTGGTCAAATATGGATCACGTTTCAACAAAATTGCACTATGAAATAACTACGGCAATTACGATCACTCCTTATTCACTAGCGTTTCTATTTTGAATATAAAGAAAATTGAACAGACGGTCATACAGCTACACCTTTTTTTAAATACCTCAAGTAAGAAACAGATCTAAATAGTAGGAAATATTATTTTATAGAACTTCAATAATTATTTTACTATGCTAATTTTTAAGTATAACTGATACACAATTTTAATAGCCGTAGTTTTAAAAGAGAAAATAATTTACAATATTTACATAATGAATGCTGAATAAAAATAATTGATATTAACTTGCAAAACAGACTGAAACGTACTAGGCACTAAAATAATTGATATTAACTTGCAAAACAGACTGAAACGTACTAGGCACTAAAATAATTTCAGTATTATTCTGTGATAGAATCACGGAGTTCAAATCAAAATATACGTCTTTAAGAAAATGAAGTAAAAACAAAAAGCGCTTCAAAACAACAGGAAATTACAATATAGGCCTACGTCCTTCTCAAGCAGAGATATGCACTTAAACAGGTAAAGGAGAAATATGTGATGCATTGTGTCAAAAATATGCAAAAATATGATTTTGCATGAACTTCCGGGCTTTACTTATCAGTATTTCTGAGTGTTTTAATACTAGTTGGTTTGTTTACATTAAGTCCGGTGAGCTAGTGGTCGCAACTTGACTCGGTCAGACACTGCGGAGAGCAGTCAGGGCAGCCAAGAGAGGCTGGAACCAGCCTGCGGGCGTGCGGCGCAACATGCTAGCACACCAAGCGTGCAAAGGCTGGACACCCCTCATATAGGTGGACAAAAATGCTATTTCAACTTGTTTCATTGGCCGAAAATAGAGTTAAGAAATGAAACGATACAAGAGGTGAATGAGTTTAATCATCTGGGAAGTAAAATAACGAATGATTGAAGAAGCAGCAGAGAGCTATTACGTACGATTGCCCAAGCCAAGAACGCTTTCTATAAAAAGAAAAAGTCCTCTCGGCACGCCGGAAGGCGGAGGTAGATTTCACCGGACAACCTTGGGGATAGGCGAAAATAGGCAGAATATGCAGGTTTTCGTAGAAAGATCAGACCTCATTTATTGCGAGAAGGTATTTTATAATTGGAGCTTAATTAACTTTGTTTTTTGTCATTTTATGCTTATTTTAAACATTTTATTGTCTTATGGGAACGGTAACATCCTTGTTATTTGGGGTCCATTTTTAGCCTACTTTCGATTTTTGCAAAAAATGAAAGTAGACTTATGAGATCAACACAGGGCGAAAAAAGTGTGTCTGTCTGTGTGTGTGTGAGTCTGTGTGTGTGTATGTGTGTGTGTGTGTGTGTGTGTGTGTGAGTCTGTGTGTGTGTGTGTGTGTGTGTGTGTGTGTGTGTGTGTGTACTCTGAATGTCTGTCCCCCCCCTATCAATTCGAACACAGTGAATGCGAATTGAACGAAATTTGGTACAAAGGTACCACTAGCAGAGGACACCTCAGTGTCATGTTTTATATCGCCGCCATCTTGACGGAAACGTAATGGCGGCCACACAAATGTTCAAAGCTTAAATCAAATTACGACTAACCTAATCATCCGATCTCTACCAAATTTTGCAACAACATACCTTTATAGAAGAAGCATCCTTTGACCAAATGACTAGGTCATTAGCCTAATAGTTTGCGGATGGCGGTCATCTTTGTGTGAAAATCAATTCCCCCTATTAATCAAACACGGTGAAACCGAATGGAACGAAATTTGGTACAGAGGTAGCACTAGCAACGGGCATCTCAGTGTCATGTTTTATATCGCCGCCATATTGACAGCAACGTAATGGCGGCCACACAAATGTTCAAAGCTTAAGTTAAATTACGACTAACATAACCATCACATCTCTACCAAACTTTGCAACAACATTCCTTTATGGAGGGAGCATCCTTTGACCAATCTAATAGCTTACTAGCCTAATAGTTTGCGGATGGCGGCCATCTTTGTTTCAAAATTGATTCCCCCTATTAATTCGAACACGGTGGAACCGAATGAACGAAACTTGGTACAGAGGTAGCACTAGCAAAGGGCACCTCAGTGTCATGTTTTATATCGCCGCCATCTTGACAGAAACGTAATGGCGGCCACACAAATGTTCAAAGCTTAAGTTAAATTACGACTAACATAACCATCCGATCTCTACTAAACATTGCAACAACATTCCTTTATGGAGGGAGCATCCTTTGACCAATCTAATAGGTTATTGGCCTAATAGTTTGCGGATGGCGGCCATCTTTATGTCAAAATTGATTCCCCCTACTAATTCGAGCACGGTGGAACGGAATGAACGAAATTTGGTACAGAGGTAGCAATAGCAATGGGCATCTCAGTGTCATGTTTTATATCGCCGCCATCTTCACTGAAACGTAATGGCGGCCACACGAATGTTCAAAGCTTAAATCAAATTACGATTAACCTAATCATCCGATCTCTACCATATTTTGCAACTATATACCTTTATGGAGGGAGCATCCTTTGACCAATCTAATAGGTCATTCGCCTAATAGTTTGCGGATGGCGGCCATCTTTATGTCAAAATTGATTCCCCCTATTTATTCGAACACGGTGGAACCGAATGAACGAAATTTGGTACAGAAGTAGCACTAGCAAAGGGCACCTCAGTGTCATGTTTTATATCGCCGCCATCTTGACCGAAACGTAATGGCGGCCACACAAATGTTCAAAGCTTAAGTTAAATTACGACTAACATAACCATCCGATCTCTACCAAACTTTGCAACAACATTCCTTAATGGAGGGAGCATATTTTAACCAATCTAATAGGTTATTAGCCTAAGAGTTTGCGGGTGGCGGCCATCTTTATGTCAAAATCGATTCCCCCTATTAATTCGAACACGGTGGAACCGAATGGAACGAAATTTGGCACAGAGGTAGCACTAGCAAAGGGCACCTCAGTGTCATATTTTATATCGCCGCCATCTTGACTGAAACGTAATGGCGGCCACACGAATGTTCAAAGCTTAAGTTAAATTACGACTAACATAACCATCACATCTCTACCAAACTTTGCAACAACATTCCTTAATGGAGGGAGCATCTTTTAACCAATCTAATAGGTTATTAGCCTAAGAGTTTGCGGGTGGCGGCCATCTTTATGTCAAAATCGATTCCCCCTATTAATTCGAACACGGTGGAACCGAATGGAACGAAATTTGGTACAGAGGTAGCACTAGCAAAGGGCACCTCAGTGTCATGTTTTATATCGCCGCCATCTTGACAGAAACGTAATGGCGGCCACACAAATGTTCAAAGCTTAAGTTAAATTACGACTAACATAACCATCCGATCTCTACCAAACATTGAAACAACATTCCTTTATGGAGGGAGCATCATTTGACCAATCTAATAGGTTATTGGCCTAATAGTTTGCGGATGGCGGCCATCTTTATGTCAAAATTGATTCCCCCTACTAATTCGAGCACGGTGGAACGGAATGAACGAAATTTGGTACAGAGGTAGCACTAGCAAAGGGCACCTCAGTGTCATGTTTTATATCGCCGCCATCTTCACTGAAACGTAATGGCGGCCACACGAATGTTCAAAGCTTAAATCAAATTACGATTAACCTAATCATCCGATCTCTACCAAATTTTGCAACTACATACCTTTATGGAGGGAGCATCCTTTGACCAATCTAATAGGTCATTCGCCTAATAGTTTGCGGATGGCGGCCATCTTTATGTCAAAATTGATTCCCCCTATTTATTCGAACACGGTGGAACCGAATGAACGAAATTTGGTACAGAAGTAGCACTAGCAAAGGGCACCTCAGTGTCATGTTTTATATCGCCGCCATCTTGACCGAAACGTAATGGCGGCCACACAAATGTTCAAAGCTTAAGTTAAATTACGACTAACATAACCATCCGATCTCTACCAAACTTTGCAACAACATTCCTTAATGGAGGGAGCATCTTTTAACCAATCTAATAGGTTATTAGCCTAAGAGTTTGTGGGTGGCGGCCATCTTTATGTCAAAATCGATTCCCCCTATTAATTCGAACACGGTGGAACCGAATGGAACGAAATTTGGTACAGAGGTAGCACTAGCAAAGGGCACCTCAGTGTCATGTTTTATATCGCCGCCATCTTGACTGAAACGTAATGGCGGCCACACGAATGTTCGAAGCTTAAATCAAATTACGATTAACCTAATCATCCGATCTCTACCAAATTTTGCAACTACATACCTTTATGGAGGGAGCATCCTTTGACCAATCTAATAGGTCATACGCCTAATAGTTTGCGGATGGCGGCCATCTTTGTGTCAAAATCTATTCCCCCTATTAATTCAAACACGGTGAAACCGAATGGAACGAAATTTGGTACAGAGATAGCACTAGCAAAGGGTATCTCAGTGTCATGATTTATATCGCCGCCATGTTGACAGAAACGTAATGGCGGCCACACACATGTTCAAAGCTTAAATCAAATTACGACTAACATAACCATCCGATCTCTACCAAACTTTGCAACAACATACCTTTATGGAGGGAGCATCCTTTGACCAATCTAATAGGCCATTAGCCTAATAGTTTGCGGATGGCGGCCATCTTTATGTCAAAATTGATTCCCCCTATTAATTCGAACCTGGTGGAACCGAATGAACGAAATTTGGTACAGAGGTAGCACTAGCAAAGGGCACCTCAGTGTCATGTTTTATATCGCCGCCATCTTGACGGAAACGTAATGGCGGCCACGCAAATGTTGAAAGCTTAAATCAAATTACGATTAGCCTAATCATCCAATCTCTAGCAAATTTAGCAACAACATACCTTTATGGAGGGAGCATCCTTTGACCAAACTAATAGGTCATCAGCCTAATATTTTGCGGATGGCGGCCATCTTTGTGTGAAAATCGATTTCCCTTATCAATTCGAACACGGTGAAACCGAATGGAACGAAATTTGGTACAGAGGTAGCACTAGCAATGGGCACCTCAGTGTCATGTTTTATATCACCGCTATCTTGACGGAAACGTAATCGCGGCCACCCAAATGTTAAAAGCTAAAATGTAATTACGACCAACCTAATAATCTAGTCTCTACCAAATTTTGCAACACCATATCTTTATGTGGGAAACATATTCAGACAAAACTGCAAGAACATCAGCCCAGTAGTTTGCAGATGGTGGCCAAGTATGTGTGCAAATCGATTCCCCCTGTCAAGTCAAACACGGTGAAACTGAATTGAACGAAATTTGGTACAGAGGTAGCACTAGCAAAGGGCACCTCATATTCATGTTTAATATCCCTATAGCACGTTGTATTTCAACAAGCTACTACATCCAACATTCAATCATACTCCTTGAATAGGACAAAGAGTTATAACAATACCCATGCATTTAGGAGAAAGTAGGCTATATGTTCTTTACTGAACCTCTTGTTATACTTGTGGTCACACTGTCCTTATGCAAGGTTTCGTCAGTGATGTGTAACTATGTAACGGTCTGTTACTTCTTCACGCAAAATTATATCTCCCGCAGATATTTTGGATGGTTCCTCAGTTTAGGGGCTGCGACAACGCGGTCATGTAACCCCGTGTACTTTGGGATGGCTGTATTAGTCTGTAATTCAGGTAAGGACTGCAGACGGTCAATTTCAAGCAGTAGTTCCTAATGTTGCTACCAGGTACTACCGTCAACGACACCTAGCTGTGAACTTCGCTACTAGATGCCACCCCAACCAGCAACTCGCAACGAACGTTGGAACTTCCCCTCCAAAGGAAAGCATACTGAGGGATTTTAGCGCTCTTAGAAAATCCGACGACTTCGGCCGGCTTTGAAACCGCGACCTTGGGCATAGACATTCTGCATGCTACCAGTTACGTCACCGAAGCCGCTTCCCACTTAGTCAGATGTCAAAGTCAACCCCTGGCACCATCCAGCCCAAGTCGGGCTAAGGCCGACCAAGCGACCGCTGCCCAGCCATTTGGCCTGCAGATATTGGGGTGACGCGTGATCAGCGCGTCGGGTCCCCTCGGCCGTTATTCTTGGTATTCGTGATCGGGGTGCTGTCTCACTGTCAGACAGCTACTCAATTGTCCTCACGAGGCTGAGTGCACCCCGTTCCAACCCTCACATCAGTTTTAAAATCCCTGACGGAGCCGGGGATCGAACCCGGGGCCTCCGGGTGAGAGGCAGGTGCGCTACCCCAACACCACGGGGCCGGCTTAGTCAGATGGAAATACTGAATCTGATCTCGTGCAAGTGCGTTGTCATGGCAACGTCTGATGGCTCATCCCTCATCAATTTAGTAGTGTTGCCATGGCAACATCTGATAGCTATTGGCATTTTCTTATAATTCCGAAATCATTTTTCTCATCCCTTGGCGTAATGGTGGGTCATATTAAAAATTCTTTCAGACAAAAGGTTTAGGTAATTATTAGGGGAATATTGTCCATTTTGTACGGTTTTGATATTGTGCCTATTAAGAGAGATATGATTAATGTTTCCCGAAAAACCCACTTTTTCCCACCCATTTGGTCAATGGTTGGTGCTATAAAAAAAAACTCTTGAAACATAAATTTTTGGGCTTTATCCGACACATAGTATGAACGTTTAACGGATTCGATATTTCACATATTAAGAGAGTTATTGCAATATTTCACTTTTTCGAAAAAAGCCCCCCATGTTCACCCCCTTCGACCGATTTAGCCCAGTAACGAACTCGACCGAGATTTTATAGGTACTCATATTCGGTAAATAATTCAAAGTGATTGGTGCAAAATTACGGCAGTTATCGTGTCCACAAGAAACTGATATACATACATAAATTATATATAAACTTTTGAACTGACGGTGGTTTTGGGGTCTGGGGGATGTGAAACGCGAAGATATGTCGAAATTTTCCCGAAGTCGAAACAAGGGACCCATTGCAATAGTTAGCTTTCTAATGAAATCTACCTAATAACCTATTTACTGCAAAGAACATACGTCTTGATGTGAGGAAACAAATGTTGAAGACCTATGTATGGAGTGTGGCCTACGTTATATACAATGCCTGGAAATGAGGCGCCAGACAACATTGCGAGCGATGGTTCGAACTTTATTCCGCATTTTGCCGCTAGGTTCGCTGTCTGGCGCCTATAATCGTACCATTTGCATTACGTACAGTGTGATTAGTGTGTCTGTATTTGGCGGTAAATAACTTGTCCTAATGAGTGAGAAGACTAAGGTGAGTTTAAAATTGACTGGCGAAGCGTGTCGTATTATAGTGGTGCTTTCGTTAAGAGCAGTAGACTGCTGTTTGACTGTTATTGAGATGGGTGCTAATTGGTCTTTATGAACAATACGTAGTGAAAAGCAAGTTTTAATCCAGTGTACTAGCGTAAATGTGACATGCATGTGTGATAAATACTTAAGATATAAATCACTGAATGATTTTAATAGAGTAAATTATGTGTAAATATTAGTGTTATTATTGTGTTCGTCAAAAATGGTGTACTGTAGCGTGCCGTATTGTAAATCTCGTCAAGTTAAAGGCAATGGACTTTCGTTTCATAAATTTCCATTGAACAATGACATACTGAATCAATGGGTTCTAGCTGTTTCACGTGAGGGGGTAAAGCCAGGGTCTGTGGACACCAAAACAGTCTTCTACAATTATTTGTAGCAAGCATTTCAAGCATTCTGATTTTAGTATAAGTACTACAAAGAGAACGCTCTTACCGAACGCATTTCCGACGGTTTTTGTGGACTACCCCGAACATAAACAAGCACAAATAAATAGAAATACGCGCAAACGAGCACGTGTCGATAGAGACATACATATCAACAATAAAAGGAAATGTTCAGGTAACTTACATTCTACGGAAGACTGTTGTGATGAACGAATTGAAGAAAACCATAATCAACCACGTGTTAGTGTAGGAACGCAATGTTCTACAATCAAGCAAACTCATTGCAAGTCAACAAAATAGGAAAAAAATACAGTATACAGAACTACAATTAAGTAATTGAATCAGAAGATAATTTCATTGAATCAAAAATTACATTCAGTGAAACGTCAAGGCAAACTCGATGTTCAAATATCGAAGCTCAAGAGTGAAGCGGATCGTGGGGACTTGAAGGCTAATTTCTTACTTGAACAAATTCGAGCTTTCACGAAACGAAAGTGTAAATACAAAGAAACAACAATAAAAATATGTGTATTGCTCTCTAATAAATCACCGTCGGCTTACCGCTTACTGAGAGTTATACATATTTTACAACTTCCTCATCCACGAACACTGAAAACGTAGATTGGGTATACGAACGGAGAGACTGGTATCACGTCACTTGCAAAAGCTAGGTTGACAGCTGAAGAAAAGTCACCGACTCACGAAAATGAGAAGGTCGGTTCATTAATCATTAATAAAATGGCCATAAAGTCAAGACTATTGCATGACAAGAATTTAGACATGTTTCTCGGCATTAGTGATATTGAGAAATATGCAATTGGAATCGAACATAAATTGGCTAATAAATTATTATGCATACTGTTCAAGGGCCTGCCATCCTTCTACAAGATACCGGTTTCGATCTACTTTACATGTGGACTCACAGGACAACAGTTATCTAGGATAACACTGGACGCACAGACTGCGGTTGAGGAATGCGGCTTCAAGGTCATCATAATAGTGACTGACAACTGTCAGGTGAATGTGTTAATGTTTGAGGCGCTGTGTGGCGGATGTGTCACTCATGAAATTCGTCACCCGAAAGACGAGCAGAGGCCACTTTTTCTTAGTTTCGATCCGAGTCACATCATTAAGAATGTACGATCACAACTCAATATCTGAGTAGGAACTTCTATGTAGATTACGATTTAATAGCTAGTGATCATCTCAAGAATCTGTACCACTTACAGAAAAAGCTAGTAGTAAAGCCAGTTAGAAAATCAAGCAGGAAGGTTGTATATCCAAGCAATTTAGAAAAACTGATTGTGGCAAGAGCCAAATTGGTGTTTACTCCAGAGACAATAGCTGGCCTTAAGAGCATGGAAGTCGTGTGCCCAGAGAAAGTTGAAGATAAGGACAGCCTACACGAAAAAACAAAATTCTTGGAAATGTTTAGAAAATGGTTTGATATACATGATATCTGTAACACCACACACAGACTTCATTCCAGAAACACGGACAAGCTTATTTTCAGTGAAGTTAATGATGAGAGACTTTCATGGCTGACCAATGAATTTCTGCCCTACCTGTCACAGATTCAAAGTTATCCCGATAAAAAGATGAGACTTACAAAGGAAACTTATCAAGCTTTGGTGCTAACAACTGCATCAAGCGTGTCCTGCATACGATTTCTAATCAGTATTGGCTTCCATTATGTGCCTACGCGGAATCTCTCAAGTGACGATGTAGAACTGTTCTTCGGTCACCTGAGAAATAAGGGAGGTAGCAATGGCATGATGGACGTGAGATCATGCCTGCATGCCATCGAGTCAACACTTAACAGAGGAATTATCGCATCTTCTAGAAATGGGAATATGGAGCTGAGGGAAGATGCAGTCGTAACAGGCGCCTTGACCAAGTTTCTGAAGCCTAAACAAGTAGTTCCGTGAAGAACTATACAGCCTATTTTCATATATCCTACTCATGTTAATTGCCTCTATCAACATACAAAATTTCAGTTTGATTGTTGTGATATATTCGTAGATATTGAGAACCGTCTAAATATTTCAGATGGTCGCCAGGTTGGATTTTTATTTTTGTACTATTACATTAAGATTATTGTGTACGTGTGGTATTCAAACTTCAAACGCATAATTAGAACACAAGAAGTAAAAACGAGATTTTAAAATTATGCACAGCAGCCATCTTGTGATTATGCAAACAATTGAAATAAATTAGATGCCAGTGGATCAACATTTGTATTAGCATTTAACGTGCAACGTTTCACGGCACTCGGATAGTTAATTCGCGAGATACGTCCATTTAAATATTTATACTTCGCGTCGCCGCCATGTTGGATTTGTGCTCACCAGGTTACTGAAAGTCCTATAGGTGAACATATGTTCATAGTCTCTATGAACATTTAAAAAAATCAGTTCGGTTGCTGTAAAAGATTCATAGATAATGAGAACCGTTTAAATATTTCGGAAGCTCGCCATTTAGGATTGTTATATGTATAGGCTATAGAGTTATGTACCATTCAAGGAAAATTATTGCCTAGGTTCATTATTCAAACTTTCACTTTGATCGCATGATTACGACACAAGAAATATAAACTTAATTTTAAAATTTCGCACAGCCGCCATCTTGAGGTTATGTAAACAATTGAATTAAATTAGATGGCAGTGCATTACAATGTGCAAAATCTTTTACTGTACCACATTTCACTGCGCTCAGAGAGTTAAATCACGAGAAAAGTCTATTAAAATATTTCAAATTCGCTTGGTCGCCATGTTCGTTTTGTACTTTACAGGTTTATGAAATAAGCATAGGTAAACTTGTATCAGTACCCTTTATCACCATACAAAATTGCAGGGTGATATCTGTAATAGTTTCGGAGATATAGAATGTCAGTTTAAATAGTTCGCACAGCCGCCATTTTGAGGTTATGTAAACAATTGAACTAAATTAGACTCCAGTGCATTACAATGTGTATAAACATTTGCTGTGCCAAGTTTCATTACGTTTGGATAGTTTAATCGCGAGAAAAGTCTATTTAAAGGTCTCAAATTCGCTTGGCCGCCATGTTGGTTTTGTAGTCACCAGGTTTTTGAAAGTCTCATAGGTGAACTTCTAGTAGTGCCCTATATCACCGTACACAATTTCAGGGCGATATCGGTAATAGTTTCGGAGATATTGAATGCTAGTGAAATATTTCGCACAGCCGCCATGTTGGATTGGTGAGACGTAACAAAATTTGAAGGGCACGGTCGAGGTCGCCGGGAATAGTGCTATAAACTTACCGAGTTTCATTGAAATCGCTCCAGCCGTTTAGATTTTATTAGGGGGGGACACACACACCTCACACACACACACACACACACACACGCACACACACACGGACAAAAGGTGATCTCATAAGCCTATTTTTTCAAAATTGAAAATAGGCTAAAAATCGCGGAAGGTGCAAAACCCAGCCAATGCTAAAGAAACACCCCAGCTTCCGGCACATGTCTTGGAGATTCTTGAAAGCCCTGTTCAAGGTAGGAATATGGGGAATATAGCCTATATTAAGTTCATTGAAATAAAACATTATGATTGACATTTTAGCATTAAAATCTATTTTTGTTTTCAGAAAAGCCAGAGTCTCTATCTTCCATTTCAATTGGAATGGTAGCGGGGTTTCTTGTAAGAGTGGCAGAAGAGAGAACAGACTGTGAAGGTTGCTTAGAGAAAATATCAGCTCCAGCAAATTCAAGCCTGCCATTTAGTTTAATACATTGTCAAGACAGAGGGGGATTCAGATATCCCAAAGCTTCTTTTATTGATGTGTAACATCTTTCCGCTCGGTTGTTGGATAGTTTTGTGGGAGTGATTTTGAAAATTGGGCACGGAAGTGGATCGGAACGATCGAGCTGGCAGTGGTGGATCGAACGGAAGTATGCACTGCCCGCTCTATCGATCGAACGGAAGTGTACTAGCTGGCAGGGGTGGAAAACGGAAGTATGCACGGCCCGCTCGATCAATCGAACGGATGTGTACTACCTGGCAGTGGTGGAACGAACGGAAGTATAAGATGCACTGCCAACTCGATCGATCGATCCAGCGGGCAGTGGTAAGACCCAGCTGGCAGTGGTACGAGAAACAATGAGCACGCGGTGTCGGAAATTGATACCATGACGTACTCTCGGCCATGTGGAATGTATATGACATACTGAACGGAAAACGCTCATGCAAACTCTGGTGTCAAGTGATTGAAACAAATGACATGGTACATGTTCGAAGTCTTCTTATCAGTATTTAAATGGTAAAATGCCTTAATATCAAACATTGTAAGTAGTTGGCATTGTCGGTATTATGTTTCTGCACAATGGCTATTCAAATATTTATTTTTATTTTTATTTTTTTATTTATTTATTTATTTATTTACATAGGTCCCAATGAGCCTGAGCTCGTGTTAGGGACAATCAAGTAACATAGTTACAGCATGGCATATATATATAATTTTTGTAACATTATTGTTTAGTTTAATAGTAACTTATATTAGATTGCTAGTGACTAACTTTACAGTGATAATTCGGTATGATACATTGCATTGCTTAAGGCTATTGTACATGGGCTATTCATTCCTTAATAGGAAGTCTTTTGTTTTCCTCTTAAATGTTTTTATAGAGAAACTTTCCCTTATGCCTAATGGTAGCGAGTTGTATTCTTTTATTATAGAGGACATAATTCCTTTAGTTCCAAATTTAATGGATTGGGAATGGCTGGTGAATATTTGATTTACTCCTCTTGTTGCATAATGATGAATGTCATTTGAATGGGTAAAATGGATGTGTGTGTGTATCAATTTGTTTTCTAATTTGTATACAAATACTGTTGCTGACATAGCTATTTGTTTTTGCAGTGGCATAATTTTAGTTCTTGAGTATAATTCATTTGAGGGTGTGAGCCAAGGAAATCCAAAGATAGATTTTATAGCACGTTTCTGGAGTATCTCAAGTTCTTTTATCAGCTCCTTCTTACAATATCCCCATATGAAATTCATGTACATTAGATGTGAATGTATCAGAGCAAAGTATATATTTTTCAATTGTTGGCTAGTAGGACAGCTATATCTTAATCTGAAAATAATACCAATTAAAGGGCTGATTTTATGTTTTACATTTTCTACATGATTTTCCCAGGATAGTGTACTATCTAGTGTGATACCTAAGTATGTTGCCGATTTAACCCTTTCTATTTCTTTGTTGGCTATGTTGACTATGTTTGTGGTGTCAATCTTGAATGATGGTTTATGAAAGAATAAATATTTTGTTTTAGTGATATTGATAACCATTTTGTGTGCTCTCAACCAATCCACCAGCTTATTGAGATCATAATTAATATTTAGCATAATTTCCTGTTCAGATGTTCCCAGATAGAGTATAAAAATATCATCTGCAAATAGTTTAAGCTTGCCTTTCAATTCTAATAATACTATATCATTAATATAGGCCAAGAAAAGAATTGGTCCTAAGACAGAACCTTGAGGTACTCCTGTGTCAATTCTCATTTGAGATCCTTTTACTTTATCGATTGCAACATATTGTTTTCTGTTAGTGAGGTAGTTCTTGAACCAATCATGTGCCACTCCTCTGATGCCTGCAAATTCTAGTTTATTAAGGAGAATCTTATGGTTAACCAGATCGAAGGCTATTTGAAGGTCAATTAGTACACCAGCAGCTAGTTTGTTTTCATCTAATGCCTTTTCTACATCAGTTACTACTTCAAATATAGCAAAAAGCAAGCTTGTAGTTTAACGTGACCGTTAATCTCGAGATCATGAGCCACGGGACCTCCGTTTTACGTGGAATCCGAACCACAGGACATGGCAATTCACTTCGAAAATCTCACATGCATTGACCGGGAATCGAACCCGGACCGCCTTGGTGAGAGGCATACAGCTAGACCGCTGAGCCACCACGCACCCCTAAAAAATATAGCACTATCAGCTCCTCTATTTGGAATAAACCCATACTGGCAGTTTGCAAAGTAATCATTTTTCATGAAGAAATTCATAAGTCTTCGTTTAACAACGCTTTCTAGAACCTTGCTGATGGCAGATATAATATTAATGGGTCTGTAATTTGATGGGTGGGTTTTGTCTCCTTTTTTGTAGATCGGGACCACCCTAGAGACTTTACAGGCATCGGGGAATTTACCAGTCATCAGTGAAAGATTTATTATTTTGACAAGATATGGTGTAAGGCCCTCAAGACACAATTGTAGCAGAACATTAGTAGTGTTGTCCTCACTTATATTGTTTTTGTGTTTTAGGGAGTTTATAATTGATTGTATTTCATTAGCATCAGTAGGTAACATAAAGATTGTCTTAGTGCTAGTAGTATTTTTATAGCTTGTAATGTCCGAGGTAGAACCGTTTCCTTGATTTTCCCATATACTGTTAGCAAAAATGACATAATATTTATTAATTTCATCACATATATTTTCCTTTTTTTCGACATTTGTGCCGTCGACTATAAGTTTGACAATTTCATTTTTCCCCTTCTTTGGCCTATTTAACACCTCATTAACAACACTCCACACTTCCCTCTGATTATTTGCATTTTGAATTTTTTGGTCAAAGTAGTTTCTTTGTAGGTTTCTCTTAAGTTTTGTAACTTGGTTGCTAATAATTTTATATTCTTCTAAAATTTCTGCAGATGGATTTTTAACTTTGGTTTTTGTATATATCTTATCTTTCCTGTGTATTAGTGCTAAAAGATCTTGTGTGATCCAGGGTTTTATTGGTGGGGCACTTGGCTCCTTATTCGTATATTTCATAGTACAGGCTTCTATTCCTTTATTAATAAAATCACAGAATTTATTGTAGTAGTCATTGATGTTAGTTTCAGTGCATACAAATTCTTGAGTTATTAAATATTTATTAAGTTTTTTGTAGTTTATTTTATTCTTTTCTATTGGCCTATCATCACATATTGAGTTCCTGTTTATCTCTTTGTTTCTCATTTCACAGATTAGTAAATGGTGATCACTCAAATCATTATCAATATTATAGACATTACATATTTTGTCACAGTCGTTCACCAATACATGATCAATTAGAGTAGAGCTAGTTTGTGTTACACGAGTTGGATATTTTGTATTACATAAGACTAGACCGTATGATTTGACTAGGTTAATATAACTACTAGTATATCTGTCCCCAAATAATAGATCGATATTCATATCACCTAGTATTATAACAGGATTCGTTGGGTAAGAACTAATAATTACTTCGAGATCAGTTAGAAAGTGTGGAATGTTGCTTTTATGAGGGTTATAAGCAGTGATTATATTGTATTCTTGATGGCCTTTTCTCACAGTAATGTGCAGTATGCTGTGGGTGGAATTTATTTCCTTTACAAGGGTACTGCTACATTTGTTTGAAATATACAAAGATACTCCCCCTCCAGTTTGCTTTCTAACTATGTGATATGCAACATATTTCTTAATATTGAAAACCATTTTTGTTTGTTCTGTTAACCAATTTTCTGAGATTGCTAGGACATCTACACCTTTGATTCTGTGTAACATTATTTGGATATCATCGAACTTGTTTTTTATGCTATGTGCATTTATGTGTACGCATTTTAGTGTACTGTTATCGGTTATTATCTGTTTACTGTCCTTAATTTTATAATAATCGCTAAGTGTATTACAGTTACACTCGGTTAATTCTAGTGTATTATTATTTGCATTACCTAAAAAAAATAATTTCTGTAATTCTAGTTCCATATGGGATAATACTTAGTAGATATCTTACTATTACATAGATTTTAGTTTGAGAGGGCGAGTTCATCCAGTATTTCAGCACTTGATATAAGCTTTGAGGGTCCATTTTGATTTTTCCTAATGTATATTTTGCAGTCTCTGACCCAAGTTGCAAAGATTTTTCCCTGTTGTCTCAATTCACGGCACTTTTTGGCGATGGTTTCATTTCTTGGGGTCAGGTGTTCATTGATATATATATTACCACCATCACTGTAACCAATTTCACTCATCTTAAGGGTCTTCTTTTGTCTTCTGCTACTGAGAATCTCTTCCTTCTTCCACCTATTATTTAATTTCACAATTATCGGTTGAGGCCCAGGCTTTGTTGACGGGAGGCGGAGAGCTGCGTCTATGTTTGCCCTGGTGATTTCAACTCCTAACGTCTTGCCAATGTTCGAGATTTTGTGAAATACATCCTCCTTTCTTTCAGTGGGTATTCCATACACTATCAAGTTGTTCTTGCACTGGTACTGTTTTAGTTCCTCCAATTCGTTGATAGCTCTAGATGCTGCCATTTCTGCGTCCTTGACGGTTTTTCTCTCTTTCTTCAGAGTTTCAATTTCCCGGTGGAGTTCATCATACTTTTCTGATAAGAAAGTTGCTAGTTTTCTTACCTCGTGGTTTTCTTCTCTCTCATCGCCGAAAGGGATTCCTCAAGTTTCTGGGAGAAAGATGCCATAACCTCTTTGAGGTTAGGTTGCGGGAGGCAGTCTTCACGATTGCAAGACCATTTGAAAGTATCATCTTTCCGGAATTGTTGGTACGTGTCTTTACTCATTTTCATGCATGTTACATGAAACCAGCGTCCACACTCACCATCACATCCTACAGCCTGCTGATTGTTCTTGATCTTTTTGCCGCATGGAACATAGTTGACCGTCATGATATTAAATGTTATATGACTTCTCTTTTAACAAGTTATGTATTGTATTTCGCTTACGTATTTTATCTACACTGTTCACACAATATTTAACACTTTAGTCACTCGCGTAATCCTCGGTAAACCTGCGTAATTTCTTAATTTTGCTTACGTTTAGAATATAAACCTTTTACATATCCGCCATTTTCATCCTCGGCTTTAACCCACATAACGGTAATGCAGTCATCAATATAATACAATCGTTATGGTTATACGAGAATTGAGCAAGCCTTCATGAACTATTACTGAATACATTCTCTTTACTCACAAGAGGGCCTATTCATAAGGCATTTTAAACTCAATTTTTAAGAGCGTTAAAAATCCCTCAGTATGCCTTCCTTCGGAGGGGAAGTAAAGCCGGCGGTCCCATGTCATAGATGTATGGCATGTTAAAGATCCTTCCACTAATTGCACCTGTGTGAAGCTAAATTGGATAGGTTAAGAATGTAAACAACGCTCTTAGGTTTCTACGTTCGTTGCCAAGCGCCGACTGCGGTGGCGTCTAGTAGCTAAGTTCTGAATTAGACCTAGTAGTCGTTGACGGTGGCGCTTGGCGGCAAAAGTAGGAACTATTTGAAAAATTATAAGTTGCAGTACTTAAAATTAAAAAACAGATACACACACTAATACAGTCATCACAATTAACACCGGTTATCAGACAGATTCTACACACACCCAAAGTACACGGGGCTACATGACCACGTTGTCGCAGCCCCTAAACTTAAGAACCAACCATCCAACAAACTCAATTTCACGCAGGAACATTATCGAAACAAGCAAAATATAAATGAAACTTAATTCCATAATGCAGTATTATTGGAACGTGGAAATAAGACACCATCTTGTGCACAGAATTTTGCGTAGTCGAAATAGCCGTGGGGTTAGTGCTTATGACTGCGATTCTAGAGATCTTGGGTTTGAATCCCGGACGGGGTAGATATTTTTGCTACCAGATTATCATTTTAAACGATATTTATCATATCAATATGACTCATTTTAACAGAATCCATATGAAATTACGTGTTGGTCTGTGAATGAAGAGGACCTGTTTATAAGGAATTTAAGGTTATGAGCGGTGTCGCGTCTATTAATCTAGTTGATCCATATCGTATTCTTTATTTAGGCTAGTGCTGGTGGAAGCTACAAATCATCTAATAAAATGAGTTCCGTATTATAAACTACAATATCTGTAAAACACTCCCTTTTACAATAGATTAATATTTGAGCCAATAATAGTATAAAATACCAGTGTATCAACAATTTCACGTGAGGTTTCTTCTATGTCAGATGTTACTCATCATATGCGACTACTGTAAGGCTCGTAATTTTTTTATCTGTTGGAAACAATTTCTCACTTTGTCACAACAGCCATAAATTCATGTCTCGAAAATATTTAGTGTCAAATTTCACAAATATTTTAACTGACACGTTTTCCGAGCACACAAAATGTGTAGTGTGTATTGACAATTCTCTCTCCGCGGTTCTTCTGCAAAGGTTTTTAAGGCCACTTTTAAAGAATATTGGTGTGAACCACACGTGCAGTAGTGCAACGTTTCTGAATTTAAGAAGTAAGCCACTTGACAGAAAAATTCTTGAAGTGAAGTGAAATACAGTCAAGAGTGAGCCGTATTCATCATTTGGAGGAAACTTGAGGAAAACAGGTAAGAAGTGCTAAAAACATGTATTAAATGTACTTGAGTTGCATCTAACGCATAGTCAAAAGCAGACAACTAGGGCGCCGAACCGCGATCCTAGTGGCGTAAAGTGGAACTACCAGTTGGGCGTACCAAGTCTCAGCTCTATTTCCAGGCCTTGAGTATAACGTAGGCCACGGTATGGAGCGTCGCGCTATATGGCAGTGAATCTTGGACAATAAGAGAGAGAGAGAGGAAAGGACTACTAGCATTTGAAACCTGGTGCTATAGAAGGATTATAAAAATCAGTTGGAAAGAAATGGTCACAAATGAAGAAGTCTTTAGAAGAGTGGGAGAGAGAAGGTGCTTCCTTAAATATTTAAAAAGAAGACGTAATCACCTCGTGGGCCACAATGGACTGCTTAAGCTTATAATCGAGAGAACAGTAGACGGCAAGAATTGTAGGGGATGTCAAATACTGGAAGATATGAGTTGTGGCTCATACTGTGAACTGAAGAGGAAGGCGGAGAAACGGGAAGAATGGCGAGCTGCTGCCAACCAGCCTCACGGCTGTTAACCTCAGTGAGAGAGAGTCGGCCGAAGATAGGTATCACATTGTTGACTGTACTGTACTAGGGAATGCAATGTTTTTGGTATGGCATGAGGGTGGTGCTCGTAGTCCCGAAAAGGATGCGATTGCCTGCTCTAGGTGGTTCCCCTTGCACGTTGTCAGTATCCAAGCAAGTTCCCTCTGTTAGTAAGCTACTGTATGGTATTAGGAGCCAGTGAAGCGCGATAAAGCGCAGGATACAGATCTGTATTGTAATGCCTCTCGTACGGTTACTAAGGTAACGACGACGCCATAGCAATTAATTATCTGCTACAGTTTGCCTCCAGTCACCGGAAAATTCGACTGTAGTCTTGCAGGTACTCAAGAGACAGGAGCTGTACTAATTACATTGAACCATCACAGATAGTCTGAGCTTTGTTAAAAATCCCTCAGTATGCCTTCCTTCGGAGAGGAAGTAAAGCCGGCGCGGCGGTCCCATGTCAAAGCATTATGGCATATTAAACAACCTACCACTAATTACACTTGTGTGAAGCTAAATTATAGGTTAAATTTGACCAATGTTCTTAGGTTCCAACGTTCGTCGCCAGGAGCCGACTGCAGTGGCATCTAGTAACCATGTTATGAACTAGTAATCGTTAGCGGTTGCGTTTGGCGGCAAAAGTAGGACGGGGCTACATGACCGCCTTGTCCCAGCCCCTAAAGTGAGGAACCAACCATAGTCTGTGCTGCTTCTCCCCCAGGGGCGCATGACTAGTGGAACGTTGATTAGCGACCACGGGACCTCAGCTGAGTCCGGCTTTGTTTCCCCTTACTTTCACCTTTCCTCTCGGCCTCCCTTGGTCAACTCTTGTTCTCCTCCAACCCCGACGGTATTAAGGTATCAGAGGCCTAGGGAGTCTTTCGCTTTCCCACCGTAATTGGCTCTTGTCTCATCTTTTCTGATACCCTCAATCTTCGAGGGGTCAGACTTTTTCTTTTTCTTTTCATGGTATCTCCTTCCTTCTGTGCAAAGCCCTAAAGAAGGCAGAGTGTGTGCAGCCCCACCGTGGATAGTGCTACACCCTCAAGGGTGTGAGTTCAGGAGTTGGCAACCCCGAGGGATTTCTGAGCTGGGTTTGAATTTTTCCCTTTTTGCAGTGTCACTGGGGCGGACCCTTTCCTCTTTTACTTTCCTATCAGCCTTTCATGGCACAACTTCTTTCCAAGTCCCTCAGTCCTCATTCTTCAAGGGTTAAGGGCATTTCTATTCCCTGTAGTTTATTTCACATAATCGTCTTTTCTGTGCCCTTTTCTTTTTCTATTCCGTATGTTAGTTGTAATTGTACTTGTAATTGTAGTTGCTCTTACGCTCTGCAAAGCATGTTTAAATGCAGAAATGTCAGTAGGAATACTAAAATAAAAATTTACATCAGAATACTAAGACCTGTGGTTATGTATGGATCGGAAGGTTGGGTTCTGAATAGAAGAGAAGAAGACTGACTGCGAAAATGGGAAAGGAAGATCTTGAGGAAAATATACGGGCCAGTGAGAGAGGAGGAAGGTTGGAGAATAAGGACAAATGTGGAACTACAGGAACTCTTCGGACAGGCAGATATCGTGGTGAAAATTAAGAGGGGGCAGGACACGTACAGAGAATGCCAGAATTACGTAGCGTCAAAAAAGGTGTTTATACAAAGACCGAATGGAAGAAGGAGAAGAGGAGACCTAGGAGATGGTGGATAGAGGACGTGGAAGACGACCTTAGGAATCTGGGAATCAGGAACTGAAGAAGGAAAGCGGAAGATAGAGATGAACGGAGGAAGGTGATAAAGGAGGCCAAGGTTATTTTGGGACTGTAGCGCCGACCAGTAAGTAAGGTAGTTGTAAGTCAGTACAGTAAAACCTGTCTGCAACGGAACCTTTAATAGGCGGAATTCAGTCCACAACGGATAAAATCACCGGTTCCGCGAATTATTGCCTATTATTCCTGTAAATTTACCTGTATGTAGAGGAACCTGTCTTACGCGGAAATGGAAACAAATTACAGTTTATTTAACGGAAAATTATGTGTTAAGCAGTATTGGATTTACGAAACAGGAATGTTTTACGAACTCATTCGACTACCCTTTCTGTTCACTTTGCGTGACTTAGACTTCCCCTTAGTGGCTTCGATGGCGTATTTGGTAGCTTCTATGCCCAAGGTCGTGGGTTCAAACCCGGCCGAAGTCGTCGGATATTCTAAGAGCATAAAAAATCCCTCAGTATGCCTTCCTTCGGAGGGGAAGTAAAGCCGGTGGTCCCATGTCATAGATTTATAACATGTTAAAGAACCTTCCACTAATTACACCTTTGTGAAACTAAATTATAGGTTATCTTTGACTAACGCTCTTATATTCCAACGTTCGTCGCCAGGAGTCGATTGCAGTGGCATCTAGTAACAAAGTGCAGAACTAGTTAGTCGTTGACGGTAGCGTTTGGTAGCAAAAGTTGGAACTTCTTGAAATTATTGTCTGCAGTCCTTAATTGAATTAAAAACGAATAACACACAGTAATACAGCTTGTTATGAAAGCCGGTCCGGCTTTCATATAGCCGTGGTAGGATTTTTCGAGATCTATAAAACTAAGCGTCGCCCACGGTTCAAACCTATACCAATCGAATCAGAGTCGAAAAAAAATCAAAAAAGTCTGTATGTACGTACATACGTACGTACGATATTGTGCCCGTTAGAAGTGGTGATCTGGTCCACCACCGATCGTGTGTAGCTTTCCAGATAACCACATCCTTGAACACATGTGGCCTAAGAGGATTGGAGTACACTCCTTGTGGGCTATTCCGGCACAAGACTGCTCGTCATCATAGGGATCAGGTTCCCATCATAGCATAGTCACAGTCCCCTCAAGGAAATGCACCCCCTTAAAAACTATTAAATTAAAATCCAGGCTTAAGTAAATTTCACAAAATGATTTATTAAAATCATAAGCCCCTATCCTACAATCGGGGGTATGAGTCGGCTAATCCGTTAACTAAACTCAGGTAAAGAAACAAAAATAAACTATTATCTTCAATGTAAAATCACCCCTCGATTGGTCCTAAATACAATCAGAAAAAATATAGCAAAGCTAGGGAAATGGTTCAGAAGATTTTAAATTGTAATTATAATTAACAAGGCATGACGTTTCCAGGCGAAACGTCATGATGGCAAAATGTCAAACATGACAGGAAAAACAACAAAGTAAGCTGTGACCACCCCGAATTTACATTTAATTTTTAATTAATATAAGCTCATCCTAAGTTAAACTAATCTACGGTGAGAAGCATCCGTAGTAAAAACAACTAAACAAAAATCTAAAGTGATTTACAGTCATCCTTTACAACACAAATCAAGTTTACAATCAACTGTACAACAAAAAATATCTACAAGTAGCAGAAGAAAGATAGGAATATGGGTTTACACAACAATTAATAAATAGGTATCACACACAAGAGTATTCTTATTAATCCTTCCTACAACATGATGGTTACTGTTTGTTTCCATCGGTCATCTGTCATGTGTAAGCTAGGGAATCATAGTACTGTTCGTTAACAGTAGAACAAAAGTTACATGGTTCACGGCCCACGAGTTGAAAACTCTAGGGTAGACCAAATCCCTGTCAGTCGCATGTGTCAGCTGTCTAAAGCTTAAACTAACGAAGAAATAAAACGACAGCTCAGTGCAATGGTCAGCGAGTTATAAACCATGATCAAAGTTAAACAAGCGTTTAGTGATTAACGATAATTATTGCTTTCGTTTAAATTCATTACATAATTTTATTTAGTGAGTGATTATTAGTTGTCTTTGTTTTAATATTTGTTAATTATACGGATTGACCATCTGCACGGCTTCCTAACTGGTGGATAAAACCACTGCACAGTGGGTCAAAATCAAAATCTAGGGGGACAAAATTATTTTTACGTTTTAATCATGAATTTAGAGTGAAAGCAACGTATATAATTCGTTTACTTCATAATAAACATCAGTTAAGACCTTTTTTTAAGCTACATCTAAGTGTACACGTGCAAGAAATTGTCTATGACTAGGAGTTGGATAGAGCCTAAACTACAATAGATTGTACTCAGTTTACCTTTAATTTGGAAGACTGCAGTTGTGGATAATTGCAGACAGCACTTCAGTCACTATCACTAATCACTCGATGACCCTGACCTTGATGACTCATCACATGTGTCATCTGTGGCATCATCGTCACTCACTGCCTCATGCTGTTCATGATGAGCCGGTACATCTGGTTCTTTCAGGAGTAGTAATACTTCACTGGATAATGATCTTCTCTTTTTATGTTGAATTTTGGTTTTATGAGATATTACGGGGTCCGAAGATATCAGCAGCATATGTAATATGTCCTCATTTGTATGTTTTCGTGAGAATTTCCTAGAATGTCCAAATCTGTATTTTCTCAAATCTTTGTTACGTGATTCTTGGGCTTCTTCTGACAATTGACCGATAGGTATAATACGAAAATCAATTATATCTGCACCATGCATTAATACTTTATGCACAGTGACTAGCATATAATACCATGGATATAGATTTAGATACAATTTTGCTGTATCCTGGGTGTAGGTTTTGAAAGCGGGTGTGTTTATAGGGAACTGACAAGAAAGAGCACACAAAATTGTAGAAAAACGTCTGATTAGCTCTTCATTTACACCCGTAATTTTGGATGACAAGACTGGATCCTCAAAAAAAAAACGGCGAGCAGTGTTGCCATCATTCGAATTTCCGACGCCTCCAGATCCTGGTTTGTCAACATGCAGACCCATTTCTGATCGAAATGTATTTTGTATTACTTTCTTTCTGTTTTCTATTTTTCCCTTATCTTCATCCCCTCTTGCTTGCCATTTCTTAATTTATATTTTGTAAGATATATGTAGCAGGCATTCAAAAAATCGGATCCAACAATGGAGGGTAGATAATCCAAATTTATAGCTGTCCTCAGGACAAACTGTTTTTGAGAGTGTGTTATTCATATCTCTGGGACCAGCACCACACACATAACACCTCTGTGCTGATGAACCTGTAATAGAATTGCAGACTTTTCCATCCACCATGGTCAGCAATAGAGTTTGGTTAATATATATGTATTGATTACCAAGTTCTATTTTACTTGGTTGGAGGGACATTATTTCAGTTTCAACTAATTGAACCTCTCGCCTGGTCGATTCGACAGTCTCCTTTTCAAACAATAATTTAAGAGGTCTGCAAAATCGTGTCGAAGAAGGTCGTGGGTTCTGCCATAGAATTTTCTTTTGATTGTTGCTTTCGACATTTAAAGAATACATTTGTAATGGAACAACTGAAATTACAAAAATATCAGAGTCACTGCCATCATCATCTGTAAATTTCTGCTTATACTGACTATGTCCGCTTGAACCATCACACCCCCATTTTAATATAATATGAACTGTATCATTGCTAGAGATAGACTGCTTCAAAACATCTTCTTGAACTACTACAAGGCGCTCAATTGTATGGTCGACCAGTGATTGCAATGTTATTGTGGCTGATGTTTCCGTTATTATTATTGATTCACTTGGTGGATAGCTTTTCTGTTTTGTTTCTCTAATGATGTGGTAAGGTGGGAAAATATTACAGTTCCTATTTTTGCATTCAAGTCGCATATTCTTATATTGGCTTTTGCTGTAATTGTTATCTACAAGGAATGATAGAGCCTCTTCACCGGTAAGTGGTACAGGTTTTACAGCTGGTGATATATAGGATTTTTTAATTTTAGTAGCTCTATCTGGGGACTCAAGAGTTTCTTTAACAATTTTTGCAGCATCTCGTTTTCCGGACATGTGCAGTGATACTTTTTGGCATGAATAAGTTCTTGTTCTGAATGAGCAGAGAGTAGCGGTTGAATTTTTCGTCTCTTTGATTTTTCACTACTTTCGTGAAAAAGCTTCCTAGGCCTTCCGACTTTCGATGTGGATGGAGTAGGATGATCGAAATTTTCTGTTAATTTAGAATCATACACAATTTTCGAAAATGTTATCTCCTCTTTTAACCAATCAGAATATTTTGAAATGAATTTTGCTTTACTTCTATGAACCTGCTTCCACCGCTTGGTAAAATTATCAACAAAATCCTTTAAATCTCCTTGTAGGCATTCAGTCATTTCTTCAGAACAATTTTCTACCCCTAATTTACTTTTAACAAACTCACAAAGTTCCACTTTTGACACTATCTTCGAACCCAGTGCTTCAAACAGTTGTAAACGTGTGAGACCTGGTTGCGCGGCATCTTCTAAAACGTAAAGTAACTAAGTAAGTTGCAAGAAGATGCAAAAAAACTTATAACAGGCGTAAACTACAAGACTTTATCTACATTTTAACATTAAGCGGAACGTGACGCAGAGTGACGCAACATACTAAAAATCTAAGTGAAAATATAATTTTAAAAATAATAGTTAAATATTATATAATGCAAATATAGCTAAAATTACGTAACAATTACGCCCATTAATAACTGAAACACGTTACAAATGTAAAGATCATACCTTCAGCTGCATGTTCCATCTTAAAGAATCACTCTAACCACATAGACAACCAAACTACAGCCACTTACATTCACCCTCCAATTCAGACTGCGAGATAACGCAAGCTCAGTGCAGGATATAAGATTAGATTCCAGCTCGAACAGTGGTGCCAGATTTACACTAAGATGCGTTTATATCCCGGAATAGTGAGCGGCAATCATATGAGAATGCTGTTGATGTAACAAATTTTGATTTTTTAATTATGAAAATAAATAATTTTGTCCTCCTAGATTTCGATTTTGACCCACTGTGCACTGGTGCACACCCAAGTACACGCGAACAAGCTAACTCCGAGCTATCAAAAAGCTCAAAAACCATCCTAAAGTAACAGAGTGTCCCGCTGGATCACTTCCTTAACCTCGGTCTGTCAAGCGCATGAGCATTGAAACAAGGCCGGCAACCTCAAAAACTATGGGAAACCACCCCTTCCTCGTGCATAAACACACGGCATAAACCTTCACAACATGTGAGAAAAATAACACAGCCTCAAATAAGTCAATCAGTTTCACAAGACAATACTAAAATCTTTAACAATAAAAGTTGTTCAAGTGTGCTTCACTCACAACATATGCGAAGATCGTAAACATTATAGGTGACTTCCTGTCACACAATATCATTGCATTCTTAATATTGCTGTTAACTTGACCTAGTTTTATAAAGCTTAATAAACACTGGCTTATGTAGATTACATCATTTAGAAAAGCATTAGCATTAAATCTGTCAGATGTCTAGTCTCACCTGGGATTATGGGTTGGCACTACTGCGCGTAACCTTGAAAACACTTGTCTCCCAAAGTGACTTACATTTTGTTCATTCGCTAACTGTTACGAGTTGCATGGGCTAACAGTACAGTTTCAAAGTTCGTTTCTTTAGCATATCGGATCCATAAAAATGTTCAGATTGTGATCCTACACTTGCAGTTCATAAGATAATATTCGTTGTTGTGTTCGTGATACATTTATAGTAGACAAAAATGATTGACAATGATGTGTGTGCATGGGCAAAGTAAAACATACAGAACGCGAGATATTCCACTCGCACTAACGTGTTTGGAAGATATAACACTCTCAGCAAGTTTGTTAAAAATCAAACATGTGCAGTTTGGCACTTCCAATGCATGAAATAAACATTCACACCATATAAAACAGTGGCGTTAATTTTAAATGATACGTTACTAGTGTGAACAAGACTTGGAGTACAAACAGAAAGATATAACACTCCTTCACACTGTTAATTGATTCCTCTCGAATCCAGTGGTAGACTTTCCACTCTCAAATAAAAATGCATACCCAAAAATAGGTAATGAAATGACCTCTCCCATTGGAGGATACGCCTGCTCAGTGGCGTGCTTTACATATCACAAAAGGGGGTTCAAAATACTGACTTCAGCAACAGCTGATTTAAATTACTTAATTACAGCCCCATTTAAATTACTCATACAATTGGTTCGTTCAAAGTGAACATAAAAATGACATTAATTGCACCGTGTGATAAAAACACACACACATTTACTCAGGTGACTAACTCACGATTAGGAAATGCATTGGAGACGTACGCTGCGATGTGCATTGAAACATGAAAGATTACCATAGTCGGTAAACTAAAAGAAAAACCTACCCAAACAAAACCTAACTAGATGACTGTGAATCGAAGTACGATCGTTAAAACTACTCCACCAAAGACTATTACCTTACAAAAAGACATTAGTTAGACTCACGAAGAACATTGTAGCTCACCTCATTCCTACAGGAATAATTGAGGGGTAACTACTTCCATTTCGAGCGTGGGCCATACTTCCAACGCTCGGATAGGCACATTGTAATCCGTTCTTCAGCCTCCGTTTGATTATGCTGTTGTGGTGCTAGGTATCCCTCTCATAATGTGTCTACGGCATGATCACCCACATGGTGAACGGTGGTAAAGCTCTTCTTTCCTGGTGGATCTCGTACATCGTGGTAACTTGGTAATTTTGCAGACTCTATTCAACAAATGGCCATGTCTGCTCCACAGATTCTACTCAACTCAATCACGTGTTGGTTCACTTTTTCCACTACCACACGTTGTGAAATATTTTATCTAATGAAATCTGCGACATCGGTCGTTCAAGAAAATTACGATTTCACACAACATGGATTATTTTATGCAATTCTCACTGGTGTGAAATATGACACTGGCACTTTCAAAATCACAGTTACTCACACTTCTAAATGGCACACACATCGGCCATGCTTCCGGTTAAATCACCGTAATATTTTACTGATTTCGAATGCTTACAAAGCAATACTTTCACGGACTTTTCCACTGCACACATCTCGTGCGTTATAATATGAACTGGCTTACGATTCCAACGGATTTATTCCTTCACATTCGACGTCTCATCGGTCACTTGACCGGACTATTACAACTGCGTGTCGCACACATGCGGTACTGAACTTAGACAATCAACGAGCGCTTTCCTCCCGGAAGCGGGTTGTACTGGCTTTGAGACTAGTCGAGTTGTTGAACGTCTCTCGACATTATTCCTGCATTTCCGCAGTGTCATTCCTTAGTCTCAAGTACTAAATAGATAATGTTAGGCCACTTCTCCATGGCAAATTATACAGAAATACTGAACGTGGTAAATTCAAAGGTGCACATTAGAGAATACCTTCTCTAATCATGGTAAAATAAATATTGGCAGTCTTCCAACGAAATCAAAAGTACAACTGCATCTTTCCGGATGCATTCAGGGATTCATTCTCTCGTGTTACCAACTTTGGCATATAAAAATACTCACCAGCATGAGCGGATACGGGCTCATATGTCTCCTCCTCGGTTCAAATAAAGCTGTAAGACAGGCATTTTTATTTGCTCTCAACAATACCTCTAATTCTGGTGATATTTTTTCCTCTCAAGATTAAAGTAGCTCAATACTTTCTCAAAATCTCTACTCCTTCTGGCCTTCCTCAGAATTCCGTAAACAAGTAAGACAGGTTGAAGATTCCTTCCTCTTCGTCTTGTGTCTTCTCTCGATAAGATCGGCTTACTGCATCCAAAAAATTATCCCAGGCTTCCAATTGCCTGCTCTCTGATGGTCCTCCATAATACTCCTCATCAGACATATCTGGATCCATAATAATTCGGTGAATATTGAAGTATCTGCCTTCCTCATCATCATCTGATAAACGATAAGGATTTCTCATCAGAATCTGTTTCGGAATCAGTATATTCATCACTTTCCTCTCTTTCTAGTATCTCAAGTTCTAAGTTGAGTATCTCATCGAAGCGATCTCCTCTTCCTTCTTCGGGTTGTGATGAGTCTACAGAATATGAAGTTTCACTTCCATTATCCAGGTAAATCATCTCTTCGGATTCCTCTTCTCTCTGGTTCCTCAGACATAGGTCTCTAGCTGCATCCATTCTTTCTGTCATCTCACGGAATGTCTCTTCTAGCATTTCCGGAATTTCCTCTATCTGGTGAATCTCTGCAACGACAGTCTGGCTGTTATCCTTATTATCCCTCGAGGTTGGAAAACGTCCTTCTTCTCTTTCCACCGGTTCAATTCCTTATTATATGCTCGACTTTCTGCGGCGCGTTCTCTTAATTCTTGTATATAATCTGGGATTTCTGAAGCTTTCACTGGCTCTTCCTTACACTCTTCCTCGGTGTTTTCCTTGTCCTGTGCTTTCTGCAAGTTAAGGACATTTTCTTCTTTATCCATGGCATTCTCCTCTTCTATTTCATGAATCTGGATTCCTGGTTTGAGGCAAATGGTATTAGCTCCTAAATCAATAATACCTTCATGCTCTCGCATAAAATCCGACCCCAAAATAGCCTGATATTTCAAGTCTCTCAGAATCAAGAATTGATGAACAAATATGTGCCCTGCGATGTCAAGTGTACACCGGACTTGTACCTAGCACTTAATCGCTTTATCCGGTAAAATACCTCGGATTTTAATATTAGAAATCGGTAATTCAGTGAGCTTAGTCTCAGCCTTCAGCTTAGCGTAGAAATCTCCTGATAATACACTTATCATGGCTCCCGTGTCAATTAGTACTGTGACTGGGCATCCATTGATTTTGACAGAAATCATAGGTGATTTCGTAGTTCGGTCGTCGTTCGTCGTTTGTCGTTCGTATAGTAGGTCCTCTTGGATGGACTCCCAGAATAAAATAATAACAGTTATTCTGGAGTTAGGTTCCTCAGACGTTAGTTCTTTTTCGAAGTTTTTTTTTTGCTTGCGTTGTCTTGTCTCGAAGTCCCAGGCTGATTCAAATCCTCGGGCACTTCCTCAGATACAACGCGTGCTTCCCTCGGTGTTCGAGTTTTGTCACTCTCTTCTTGATCGTGAAGTTGGCGAATGTACTGGCGACTCTCCTGCGCTCGCCCTCTCCAATCTCGATCGTTCCGATATTGCGGGTCACGGTCTCTTCTATAACCCCCGGAATATCTGTAATCTCACCTTATATTAGATTGAGTTCTGTTCTGGGCTCCATTTCGATTCTGAGTCCTAGAATCTCGTCTATCTTCATTGGGTCGACTAAATCTTCTTTCCCAATAAGTCTGATTATTCGTCTGTCGGTTCCTGTCGAACTGTCTCTGATTCCAGTTCCTACGATCAGGTCCGCTATTGTTCCTTTAGTAACGATTTGACATTTCCGCCCTAGCTTCTGTCGATTGACTGACTTTATCGACGGTTGTTAAATTGACCCGTCTAGTGTCATTTCGATGCTCGTTCCTTGGTTTCTGACCAACCAGTTGCTCAGTACTATTATCCAAACGACGTAGGATTTCGTCACATTGGATGAATGACTTGGCATCGGCTGCTATTAACAGGCGTTGCACGTCTGGTGGGTATTGTCTGATAATGGTCTGTATCAGATCACTCTCTGTCAAAGGTGGTTGAAGACACCTCAAGCGTGCCAACTGTGACGAGAAGTAATTTGCATAGCGGGTGGGCAATGTAGAGCTGTACTTCTTGTTATACATCTCCGCTCTGATTCCCAATTGAATATCATTAGACCAATACTTTCGAAGTAACGCTTCTCGAAAATCTTGGTAACCGCTGAATGAGTAACGGAATGCGCGAAACCACGTGCTTGCTTGGCCATCAAGTAAGCGTTCAATCACCCTGAGTTCCCTCCCAGGTGTAACCATCGTATCTCTTAAATAAAAATCCACATTATTGAGGAATTCGACGGGTGTATTACCTCCGCCGGTTCCTGAAAAATGAGCAGATTGCTCTTCTCGGGATCTAATAATCATGACATTTGGGTTAGATGATCCACGCAACGGAGTGAACGCAGGTGCGTTGAAGTTAAGTGAACTTGGTTGTTCCGCAGGTGTCGGGAAACATTGACCCATCGTGGTGGTTACGTTTGGGGTATTGGTCAGTGTTGACATGCTCGTGGTCTGCTGACCTGACCAGCTGTGGGGTTGTGATGTTCCCACATTAGGATTGTTAGTAACCATAGGCTGCCAGTGGTGAGACGTACTGGGCTGCCCATAAGATGTGGCAAAGCTAACCTCAGGAGTCACAACATTACTAGTGTTGACATTATTGGTCATGGCGTCCCTACCATTGATGGTAGAGGTTGTTTCCATAACAACAGGAGGTGTTTGAAACGTTTGGTGCGCTGCTAGATCTCCTACTCGATCTCTCAGTCGTCGTTCCAATTCTTCCATTTCGATTGTGTCATGTGGTTCGTTAGATGACTTCAAGGAATTCAATTGCAGCTTAATTCGCTCGATCTTCCCTAGAAGACACTCATTCGTTTCCTGGAGAGTCTTCCTAACCTCTCTTGAAGAATTCAACCTTTCTTGAATCGCGACCTCTTCAATTCGCTGTCTCAAAAAATCCACTTCCTCTGTGATGGTGGTCTTATGGTCCTTCAGGTCCTTCTTGACATCATTCATCTCCATGATTACTTCTTTGAGGTTCTCATGTACTTTGTGCTGTAAATCTTCGACATTTAAGGTTAATTCCGCAACAGTCCTCGTGCTGCAATTATTAAAATAAATTCTGACCTACAACAGCTTAGTGACTATGCTTATAAAAACAGTTTATTAATAAACCCAAATAAAACTCAAGTGATTATTATCGGTACCAGTAAAAACTTATATTATCTCAAGCAACGTGACATCTCGCCAATAATTTTAAACAATAAAATCATACCCTACTCTACTTCAGTGACAAACTTAGGAATTATTATGACTGAGACCTTAAATTGGACTAAACAGGTGATAAGCACATGTAATAAAGTACATAAATGCTTATATCCTCTGAAACGGTTCGGTAATGTATTCTCTGTTCGACTTAAAGTACAACTAATTCGCTCTCTGATACTACCTATATTTGACTACTGTGACACTGTGTTGACTGAAATAACCTGCGACAGTAACAAGAAACTGGACCGGTGCCTCAACAACTGTGTAAGATATATCTTTGGCCTGCGATATGATGTTCATATATCACCCTATTATAAGGAGCTGTCGTGGCTTCGAGTGCACCAGCGTCGTGAACTCCACATGTTATCACTACTGCACAAAATACTTTCCACTAATACCCCTAACTATCTTGTTTTACCGTTTTCTTACCTCTCGTCCTATCATGACCACAATACGAGATCTGGCTCCTCTCTTGCCATACCTATAAACCGTACTGCTGTTTACAACCGCTCGTTCATAATCTCTGCGTCCAGGTCATGGAATTTGCTACCTGCGAACATTAGAGACAATCCTTCTCATCGCAAGTTTAAAGTGGCTTGCTGCGAGTATTTGCTGGGTGGAGCCCGCTGACTTCCTGGATAAATGTTGAATGAACGAATGAATGAATGAATGAGATGAATGATCGGATTACTGTAGTTACGTCATTTAAGGGTACCGTACTTTACTTTGTGTATTTTTGAAATCAATGATTCTACCATTATTCATATTATCACTATTCTTATTGCTATTAATATTATTTGTGCTATTTGTATTTGTAATTATAAGTCATGTAGATGTTTACTCTTCTAGTGGTTAAGTGTAAGAGAGGGCCTTGAGCCCTAACTTCGCCACCAATAAAGGCATTATCTATCTATCTATCTATCTATCTATCTGTGAGTTCATCACGAAATCGCACCATGTCCTTTTGAAGACCCTTAACATTATTGTGAACAGCTACGGCGACGTTCCTCATTATCCTCATACTGGTACTAACGGTGCTGACTTCACGTCTAATCCCATCGTGAAAAGTAGAAGCTTCTTCTATTTTACTTTCTACCGCTGAAAATCTACATTCAAGTTATTCATAATGTTGAATTTTGGGCTTATGCCGTGTTTTATTAAATTAAAATTCGACGCGTTTCGAAAGAAACCATGTCTTTTTCTTCGTCAGGAATAATCTGGCATACGACAATGTTGCTAAGAGAAAGCAACGAAGAACATATAGAAGGTGCCCAAAGATGGACGTCATTATAGCCCCATGTTAGGGACAACGGAAAGCAGCAGTGAATTACTTTCTCAGGGTTCTGATAATAGGTAGCCAGGATTCACTGAGATTGTAGCCGGTGTCGCGGTTGAAATTATCTGGGTGTTTACGTATTTCAACCGCCTCCCTGACGATTCTGGGACGATATTGCTTTATACGGGCAAGAACATCCACTCCTTGGAACATGACATCATGGCCAGGTGTTAAAGCATGATCGGCAACAGCTGATTTATCAGGTAGAATGAGCCTGATACATCTATTATGTATCATTCAACCTGATAAATCAGCTGTTGCCGATCATGCTTTAACACCTGGCCAAGATGTCATGTTCCAAGGAGTGGATGTTCTTGCCCGTATAAAGCAATATCGTCCCAGAATCGTCAGGGAGGCGGTTGAAATACGTAAACACCCAGATAATTTCAACCGCGACACCGGCTACAATCTCAGTGAATCCTGGCTACCTATTATCAGAACCCTGAGAAAGTAATTCACCGCTGCTTTCCGTTGTCCCTAACATGGGGCTATAATGGCGTCCATCTTTGGGCACCTTCTATATGTTCTTCGTTGCTTTCTCTTAGCAACATTGTCGTATGCCAGATTATTCCTGACGAAGAAAGACATGGTTTCTTTCGAAACGCGTCGAATTTTAATTTAATAAAACACGGCATAAGCCCAAAATTCAACATTATGAATAGTAACACGGGCCGTGAAAGTCTAAATGACAATACATTCAAGTTGTTCTCTTACGCTAGTAATACTTTCATCAATCGTATTAAGCCGCGTCTTCATTTCAGATCGATTTGTGGCGATATCGGTCGATAGAGTAGCGAAACGCTCGTTAGCCTCCTCCTGATTCCTAGTCATGTCAGCGCGAACAGCAAGTAAATTCTCAATAGCCTCCGCACGGTTCGTCTCCAAATCATCCCGTATTTCGTGTAAATTAGCATTGATAGTAGCAACATGGGTGGTTAAGTCCCCTCGAACATTGTTTATACTAACATTTAAAGCAAGAACCTTATCAGCAATATTTTCATTAACATTTACCAGACTTTCATTGAGGGTGGCAACATTATTGGCCATGTCCTCCCGGACATTGTTTAAACTTTCATTGAGGGTGGCAACAATATTAGCCATTGCAGTGTTAATATTAGCTAAGTTTGCGGTCATGTCACCCCGAACATTGTTTAAACTTTCATTGAGGGTGGCAACATTATTAGCCATGTCCCCCCGGACATTTACCATGTCTTCACGGACATCATCTAAACCTTCCCTGACAGTGGTATTAGAACGGGCTAATGTGGCATTTACATCGTTAACGTGTACCCTCACAAGATTCAAATCCTCTATTAAAGTAACAGTGTTCTCATTAAAATCTGCTCTCAGTATAGTAATACTGGCTTCCATACCAGCATTAAGTTGCTGCAAAACCCCATCCATCATAAGACGGAACCTTTCCTCATCCATAATACAAATACACTCTGAGAATTAGAGAGAGAAAACCTTACACCTTACTAAGCATAATCTAGAAAATGGCTTTGGTGGAAAGCTTAACCATCTCAACAAAACATTTGTGAATACTGCTGGATATCATACACAAAGAAATGACTCAACATTTACATTTAATTAACAGCAAAACAAATACAAAATTTACGATTATAATCCTCTTAAAAATGACATGGTACTGATGGTTCCATGTCTGCATTGGCCGACAACGTTGGGCGCCGAGAGAAAGGGTATAGGTTATGTGCCCGTTATAGGTGGTGATCTGGTCCACCACCGATCGTGTGTAGCTTTCCAGATAACCACATCCTTGATCACATGTGGCCTAAGAGGATTGGAGTACACTCCTTGTGGGCTATCCCGGCACAAGACTCCTCGTCATCATAGGGATCAGGTTCCCATCATAGCATAGTCACAGACCACTCAAGGAAATGCACCCCCTTAAAAACTACTAAAATGAAATCCAGGCTTAAGTAAATTTCACAAAATGATTTATTAAAATCATAAGCCCCTATGCTACAATCGGGGGTATGAGTCGGCTAATCCGTTAACTAAACACAGGTAAAGAAACAAAAATAAACTATTATCTTCTATGTAAAATCACCCCTCGATTGGTCCTAAATACAATCAGAAAAGAATATAGCAAAGCTAGGGATATGGTTCAAAAGATTTTAAATTGTAATTATAATTAACAAGGCATGACGTTTCCAGGCGAAACGTCATGATGGCAAAATGTCAAACATGACAGGAAAAACAACAAAGTAAGCTGTGACCACCCCGAATTTACATTTAATTTTTAATTAATATAAGCTCATCCTAAGTTAAACTAATCTACGGTGAGAAGCATCCGTAGTAAAAACAACTAAACAAAAATCTAAAGTGATTAACAGTCATCCTTTACAACACAAATCAAGTTTACAATCAACTGTACAACAAAAAATATCTACAAGTAGCAGAAGAAAGATGGGAATATGGGTTTACACAACAATTAATAAATATCACACACAAGAGTATTCTTATTAATCCTTCCTACCACATGATGGTTACTGTTTGTTTCCATCGGTCATCTGTCATGTGTAAGCTAGGGAATCATAGTACTGTTCGTTAACAGTAGAACAAAAGTTACATGGTTCACGGCCCACGAGTTGAAAACTCTGGGGTAGACCAAATCCCTGTCAGTCGCATGTGTCAGCTGTCTAAAGCTTAAACTAACGAAGAAATAAAACGACAGCTCAGTGCAATGGTCAGCGAGTTATAAACCATGATCAAAGTTAAACAAGCGTTTAGTGATTAACGATAATTATTGCTTTCGTTTAAATTCATTACATAATTTTATTTAGTGAGTGATTATTAGTTGTCTTTGTTTTAATATTTGCTAATTATACGGATTGACCATCTGCACGGCTTCCTAACTGGTGGATAAAACCACTGGTGCACACCCAAGTACACGCGAACAAGCTAACTCCGAGCTATCAAAAAGCTCAAGAACCATCCTAAAGTAACAGAGTGTCCCGCTGGATCACTTCCTTAACCTCGGTGTGTCAAGCGCATGAGCTTTGAAACAAGGCCGGCAACCTCAAAAACTATGGGAAACCACCCCTTCCTCGTGCATAAACACACGGCATAAACCTTCACAACATGTGAGAAAAATAACACAGCCTCAAATAAGTCAATCAGTTTCACAAGACAATACTAAAATCTTAAACAATAAAAGTTGTTCAAGTGTGCTTCGCTCACAACATATGCGAAGATCGTAAACATTATAGGTGACTTCCTGTCACACAATATCATTGTATTCATAATATCGCTGTTAACTTGACCTAGTTTTATAAAGCTTAATAAACACTGGCTTTTGTAGATTACATCATTTAGAAAAGCATTAACATTAAATCTGTCAGAAGTCTAGTCTCACCTGGGATTATGGGTTGGCACTACTGCGCGTAGCCTTGAAAACACTTGTCTCCCAAAGTGACTTACATTTTGTTCATTCGCTAACTGTTACGAGTTGCATGGGCTAACAGTACAGTTTCAAAGTTCGTTTCTTTAGCATATCGGATCCATAAAAATGTTCAGATTGTGATCCTACACTTGCAGTTCATAAGATAATATTCGTTGTTGTGTTCGTGATACATTTATAGTAGACAAAAAATGATTGACAATGATGTGTGTGCATGGCCAAAGTAAAACATACAGAACGCGAGATATTCCACTCGCACTAACGTGTTTGGAAGATATAACACTCTCAGCAAGTTTGTTAAAAATCAAACATGTGCATTTTCGGCACTTCCAATGCATGAAATAAACATTCACGCCATATAAAACAGTGGCGGTAATTTTAAATGATACGTTACTAGTGTGAACAAGACTTGGAGTACAAACAGAAAGATATAACACTCCTTCACACTGTTAATTGATTCCTCTCGAATCCAGCGGTAGACTTTCCACTCTCAAATAAAAATGTATACCCAAAAATAGGTAATGAAATGACCTCTCCCATTGGAGGATACGCCTGCTCAGTGGCGTGCTTTACATATCACAAAAGAGGGGTTCAAAATACTGACTTCAGCAACAGCTGATTTAAATTACTTAATTACAGCCCCATTTAAATTACTCATACAATTGGTTCGTTCAAAGTGAACATAAAAATGACATTAATTGCACCGTATGATAAAAACACACACACATTTAACCAGGTGACTAACTCACGATTAGGAAATGCCTTGGAGACGTACGCTGCGATGTGCATTGAAACATGAAAGATTACCATAGTCGGTAACCTAAAAGAAAACCCTACTCAAACAAAACCTAACTAGATGACTGTGAATCGAAGTACGATCGTTAAAACTACTCCACCAAAGACATTAGTTAGACTCACGAAGAACATTGTAGCTCACCTCATTCCTACAGTAATAATTGAGGGGTAACTCCTTCCATTTCGAGCGTGGGCCATACTTCCAACGCTCGGATAGGCACATTGTAATCCGTTCTTCAGCCTCCATTTGATTATGCTGTTGTGGTGCTAGGTATCCCTCTCATAATGTGTCTACGCCATGATCACCCACAGGGTGAACGGTGGTAAAGCTCTTCTTTCCTGGTGGATCTCGTACATCGTGGTAACTTGGTAATTTTGCAGACTCTATTCAACAAATGGCCATGTCTGCTCCACAGATTCTACTCAACTCAATCACGTGTTGGTTCACTTTTTCCACTACCACACGTTGTGAAATATTTTATCTGATGAAATCTGCGACATCGGTCGTTCAAGAAAATTACGATTTCACACAACATGGATTATTTTATGCAATTCTCACTGGTGTGAAATATGACACTGGCACTTTCAAAGTCACAGTTACTCACACTTCTAAATGGCACACACATCGGCCATGCTTCCGGTTAAATCACCGTAATATTTCACTGATTTCGAATACTTACAAAGCAATACTTTCACGGAGTTTTCCACTGCACACATCTCGTGCGTTATAATATGAACTGGCTTACGTTTCCAACGGATTTATTCCTTCACTTTCGACGTCTCATCGGTCACTTGACAGGACTATTACAACTGCGTGTCGCACACATGCGGTGCTGAACTTAGACAATTAACGAGTGCTTTCCTCCCGGAAGCGGATTGTACTGGCTTTGAGACTAGTCGAGTTGTTGAACGTCTCTCGACATTATTCCTGCATTTCCGCAGTGTCATTCCTTAGTCTCAAGTACTAAATAGGTAATGTTAGGCCACTTCTCCTTGGCAAATTATACAGAAATACTGAACGTGGTAAATTCAAAGGTGCACATTAGAGAATACCTTCTCTAATCATGGTAAAATAAATATTGACAGTCTTCCAACGAAATCAAAAGTACAACTGCATCTTTCCGGATGCATTCAGGGATTCATTCGCTCGTGATACCAACTTTGGCATATAAAAATACTCACCAGCATGAGCGGAAACGGGCTCAATATCGAGCTGAAATTTTTGTACGGTGAAAGAGTTGGGGCCTGTGACGAACCCTATTGTCGGGCGTTAAATTCGGTGCACGGCCGGGTCTTTTTTTGGGGCCCTGAAATTCATCCATTTTTTTTGGAATCAATATGTCTCGGAAACAGCTTATCGTATCGAAAAACGTTAAATGTACAGGTGTAAGATCTCCGCGGTATGCAACTTTTTTACTCATAACGATTTTTTGATATCTCTCACCGTTTTTTTTTTTTTTTGTTTTTTTTTTTTTTTTTTTTGCCCTGAAGATGTCCATTGTGCGTGACATTTTTGGCTTTAGCTAAGTACAGGTCGCAATTTTCAAGATATCGAGCTGAAATTTGGGGCGGTGAAAGAGTTAGACCCTGTGAGAAAACCTATTTTCGCGCGTTAAAAACGGATCAGGGCCAGATCTTTTTTGGAGACCCTGAATTTCTAAGCTTTTTTTTTTGAATCGATATATCTCGGAACCGGTTGGTCGTATCGAAAAACGTTAAAAGTACAGGTATAAGATCTCCGCGGTATGCAACTTTTTTTTACTCATAACGATCTTTTGATATCTCTCATCGTTTTCTTTTTTTGGGTTGGGGGGCCTGAAGATGTCCATTTTGCGTGACATTTTTGGGTTTAGCGAAGTACAGGTCGCAATTCTCAAGATATCGAGCTGAAATTTGGAGCGGTGAAAGAGTTGGACCCTAGGAGAAAACCTATTGTCGGGCGTTAAAAACGGTGCAGGGCCGGATCTTTTTGGGGGGCCCTGAATTTCAAACATTTTTATGTAATCGGTATATCTCGGAAACGGTTGGTCGTATCGAAAAACTTTAAATGTATAGGTGTAAGATCTCCGAGGTATGTAACTTTTTTACTCAAAACGATTTTTTGATATCACTCACCGTTTTCGTTTTCTGGGGCCCTGAAGACGTCCATTGTGCGTGACATTTTTGGATTTAGTGAAGTACAGGTCGCAATTCTCAAGATATCGAGCTGAAATTTGGAGCGGTGAAAGAGTTGGACCCTGTGAGAAAACCTATTGTCGGGCGTTAAAAACGGTGCAGGGCCGGATCTTTTTGGGGGTCCCTGAATTTTCAAACTTTTTTGGAATCAATATATCTCGGAAACGGTTGGTCGTATCGAAAAACGTTAAATGTACCGGTGTAAGACCTCCGCGTTATGCAACTATTTTACTCAAAACGATTTTTTGATATCTCTCACGGTTTTCGTTTTTTGGGGCCCTGAAGATGTCCATTAGGTGTGACATTTTTGGGTCTAGCGAAGTACAGGCCGCAATTTTCAAGACATCGAGCTGAAATTTGGAGCGGTGAAGGAGTCTGAGCCTGTGAGGAACCCCGTTTTTGGGCGTTAAAATCGGTGCAGGGCTGGCCTTCTTGGGGGGGGGGCTGAATTTCATCCCTTTCTGGAATCAATATATCTCGGAAACGGCTGGTCGTATCGAAAAACGTTCAACGAACAGGTGTAAGATCTCCGCGGTATGCAACGTTTTTACTCATAGCGATTTTTTGATATCTCTCACCGTTTTCTTTTTTCTGGGCCCTGAATGTGTACGTATTTGCGGACGATTTTGGGTTTAGAAAGGTACAGGTCACAATTTTCAAGATATCAAGCTGAAATTGTGAGCGGTGAAAGAGTTCGAGCCTGTGAGGAACCCCATTTTTGGGCGTTAAAATCGGTGCAGGGCCGGTCTTTTTTGGGAGCCCTGAATTTCATCCCTATTTTTTTTTTTGGACTCAATATATCTCGGAAACGGTTGGTCGTATCGAAAAACGTTAAATGTACAGGTGTAAGATCTCCGCGGTATGCAACTAGTTTACTCAAAACGTCTTTTTGATATCTCTGAACGTTTTCTTTTCTTGAGGCCCTGAAGATGTCCATTGTGTGAGACATTTTTGGGTCTAGCGAAGTAAAGGTCGCAATTTTCAAGATATCGAGCTGAAATTTGGAGCGGTGAAAGAGTTCGAGCCTGTGAGGAACCCCGTTTTTGGGCGTTAAAATCGGTGCAGGGCCGGTCTTCTTTGGGGGGGGGCTGAAATTCATCCCTTTTTTGGAATCAATATATCTCGGAAACGGCTGGTCGTATAGAAAAACGTTAAATGTACAGGTGTAAGATCTCCGCGGTATGCAACCTTTTTACTTATAACGATTTTTTGATATCTCTCACCGTTTTCTTTTTTTGGAGCCCTGAATGTGTACGTATGTGCGGACGGTTTTGGATTTAGCAATGTACAGGTCGCAATTTTCAAGATATCAAGCTGAAATTTGGAGCGGTAAAAGAATTCAAGCCTGTGAGGAACCCCATTTTTTGGCGTTAAAATCGGTGCAGGGCCGGTCTTTTTGGGGGGGCCTCAAATTCATCCAATTTTTGGCATCAATTTATCTCGGAAACGGCTCATCGTACGAAATACGTTAAATGTGATGGTGTAAGATCTCCGCCGTATGCAACTTTTTTACTCAAAACGATTTTTTGATATTGTACCCATGTGAGTAATCTCCATGGAAAATACGCTTCCGCCTCCAGCTAGCTTCAGGTCTCAGGCGTGTACCGTTCCCCCATTGAGCAGTTGCATATTTTGGATTTGAGACTAAAAGGTATCAACTCTACAATGATAAGGCACAACTCTATTCTAAGACCTTAATTCAGTACTAAAATCATGGCTTCAAACATATAAAAACAATCCCAACAAACATAAAACAAAATCAAACAAAATTACTTCCACAATCCACTAATACATAATATTATCATAATAAACTCATATCATTACTCAAACCTTTACCCTTATATTGACTTCACAATTCTCTCTAGTGCGCTGAAGCACATACAACTTTCATAAACAAAACTGTACTTTTACTCTTCTGTCAGCTAGTGTGACTTCTTTAATTTCACAAAATTACTTGTTTCTTAAACCTCGTCTTACTTTGACAATTATGTGTACCGTGTGTGTTTGGTCTCTCTCTTCCCACCAAATGCTTTACATGCATTAGCCTATTCAGGTGTTGCACAACAAGTCTACGTGTAACTCCAGAATTATGTAACTCTACCCCTACACTTCTCTCTATTTATAGTTCCACTGCATGCCGTTGTGATTTCATCTTCAAAACTTTCGTTATTGCCGTGTCGGATGGTATTATTAAGCTACCCTTGCGAGCGTAGCCTGTGTCGTCAAGTAACCAACTTCTGAAATTCGTGTCAGTGACAGTAAAAATGCAATTTCCAACCATTCGTTAGATTGCTAAAATCTTAAACCATCAGGGTGATATATGTGTTCTTAAACCACATACATTCATTACACAATATAACAACGCTTCCTTTCATATTACTAACAGGGTCTTAAACCTGCCCTTTTCTAAACGCTAGCCTACACGGTTCGTTTGACAGCTCAGACCCTTGGAGCTGCCTGTATACAATGGAACGGAGTGGGGTGGTTACAGCCGTAAACTGTCCCTCGCCTTTCTGACTCCTGGCTTTCATCTTCCCAAGCAGTATTACGATTCTGAATACAATATTGTGGTCACAAAGATCCACGTGATCACATATGATTTAAACTGAATAGTATGCAATAAATTCTGAATGAGCTTAAATATTTATTCCTAACCTTAGGATATTAATAACGGCCTCAACAGGTCCGTATCATTATATGAAGGCACGAGATTCATCAAACACAGGTCAAGTGGATAGCCGGTATCTTAATAAATGCTACGGTCAGCCAGCCGCTGCCGTCAATAAGATTCGCTTCACAAGAGCCGAATCATTCAATAATAAGTTCTCGGTCAATCAGGTAAGGTGCAGAGGTTTCCAATGTTCTCCCCTCACCTACCACAGGATTCGAACCCGGAACATTCCATATCCATCATCGGAGATAGGGTACCACACTAAATACGCTCCGGCATAAATACATATCTCAGTACGCCCAAGGCTATACGAGATTTCACACGTCGATTAGATCACCTGGCTCCTTGACCTGATGCTATGATCTTCGTCCTTTAATTATTAAGAGAAATCTATCAAATACTCTATAAGCTTTTACACAAGCTGCAAATTCAATTCACTAGAAAGCTCTTCCATTTCCTTGCATAATTATATTCCCATTAATACAATATTTCTAATATTAACTCTTTTCTCGTCCCTCAATGTAATCTACTGCTTGGCTAGATAAATATTCCAATTAGCGTAAATATTTCTTGCTTACAACCTTTTATCCTGATGTATTCATTCATACCTTTCATTATTTATTATTATTATTATTATCCTTACTGACATAAATTACCATAATCCGACACAACATAACCATCTTAATAATCGAACATCCGTGTTCGTTACGTTAAGTTTTACATAACTGATTTGCCATTTCATTAATAGTGGTAACGATTAATCCACTCCCTGATGTATGACAACATCTCAACTCTACTAAAATCAACACAACAATAAACACTGGAGAGTCTAATTCCTAATACTGATTCTTACTGGCATTTTTTATAATTCCGAAATCACATTACATGCAGTGGCTATAATTTCTATAACAACATGATTTGTGGGGTACTTACGTAGGCTTATCCAGGTGGCTCCAACCACCCATATATTCCAGTGTCGCCTGCCATTTGCAGAGCTAGCGCGGCATTTGCATACTGAATATACACATTTTATAATACATTTCTTTCACCAAGCACACGGCACTTTCCATTTCTATGATGAAGCTATTGCTTCCAAAACACATGACACTTTATAACACTTGTTATATCATTAATTTAAAAGATATTTCACATATGATTTCTACATAACACACCTCACGTTTTACACTCTTCATTGGTTGAAATTCCCTGGCAAAATATCAGAATTGTAGGTATTGACGGCATCCTCTATGCTCCTACCAACTCCTGACTGACAGTCTCGAACATCTGCCTACGGATTTACCAACTGTTCAGCGATTATCCCTTGATAACCTTACTGCTATTGCATTAATATGCTTACATATCGTCATGAACGCTAATTATTGGTATACTTCAGAGATGTATAACCAATCAATATATTATACACTGCGCTCAACATTGTACATAGTATTTACACAGATTATTACTTTCAATAGTTCTGCAAGTTATATCACACGGTACTTCCTATGTGAACCTTAACAATTGCTCGTACTGCCGCCTATACACATGCAGCACGACTGTCCTCAATAAAAGCCTTCTAAAATTTTACTGTACGGTTTCCCAAGGATCGGAAGTCCGAGCCTCCTTCCTTGACTTTGATAACGCACATTTCACACAATAAAGTTCGTTGATTACCGTACTTCTTGTTACTTCATGACTATGCATTATTATATTATCGCTTGGTGCATTACACTGCACGACGAATATAATGATTAACACTAAAATGTTCCAGTCTTTGTGTGAGCGTCCTTTCCTGAGCCAAAACGACATACGTTCCGCGCTCGAGTCTGTTCCAACTGCAAGTTCCAACTGCCCCCTTCTGACTGGGTCCACACCCTTATATCCGTTTCACACGAAAAAGAAGACCTAGAATTCCCGCGCTATATCATCTCCTTTCCCAGGATGATTCTGGTCTCGAAACAATGCTCATAGGGTTCCTTTTTCTTCACTGGTCCCACAACTATCTGCGTGCTGAAGGATCGATCGGCCAATTAATTAATATTAATTGCCTTTGCCATAGCGTGGGGACGCGGTTTCCAGTGGAAATCCCCGGCGACATAGTCAGGTCACACCGCGAACACCCATAGTCCTGTGTTCTTGCGCACTCCATTAAATATGCCTTGATTTCACAGTTTAATGGCTCTAAAATTAGCCTCCTGGCTAAAGATTCACCTGTGCGCAACTCTCATGTCATTGCATTGCTCCAATCACGAGTAATCAATGATTTTCCTTGGGATCTCTCCCCTCCCTTACCGGTTTTATTCTCAAACGGGGAAGAACAGGGTCATTATTCAACCCCCCGACCCCTTGCAGACGACTTAACTAGGTCGACGAGATTGACGTGGCTCCATGAGTCTCCTCCTACAATTCTGGGGCCATTAGTAAAATGTCAAACTCTGCAAGTTCTGTGTTCCAAGTCCAGCATAGCCTACTCCATGTAGTCCAATGATGCTATATTCCACTCATTTCCCTGCATTATCTCAATAAATAATGTCAGTATCAACTGATATCACACCAGTGATTAAATCTATAATTTCCTCTATGGGTTTTTACAATGAAACTCCCTCAACAGATCTCGGGTTCGTTCCCTGGTGGAACCTTCATTCAGAGCTCAACTTATCTCTGAGATCCACGTTCGATACCAGTCAGCATGACCCCCTCGGGTTCATATTCCCCTTGCAAAACTTATAGAAGTCAATTACAAGTGACCTTCTTTAAGTAATCAGCTGACTGTCCGACTGTCTGTATTTACATTAGGGGTCCTTCACCTCGTCTGGCTGCGAGTAGGTTAGTCTGGCTTCCCCTCTCCACTCTACGCTCAGCCCTGAGCTGTTCATTCTCTTGACGGAGGGTTTCATTTATGGCCTCCACTTCTCGCGCTGCTTCAACCATTTCTTTGTAAAGTTCTTGCAGGCACTGGCATTGTAGCTGGTTGTTCCTTTCACTGGGCAAGCTGTCTGCTTCTCGTTCCGTCTCGCTGCGCGAACCTTCAGGTCTGACTGCCTGGCTGACTTTGCCGTCCACGTTTATTTGGGTGTGTGCTACTACAGCTTCCCCTTCTTCGTCAAATTCTTCCGGCGAATAATAAATTTTAAATTGGCTGCATTCATAACGACCTCGTTCCCTGTTTCTAAATGCCTTATTCTGTATGCATTGTTCTGTAGGTCTCTGATAACCTCGAACGGGCCGTGATATTCAAAAATGAACTTCTTATATTTTCTTGCTCCTGGATCTGAACTGGCTGGCCTCCTGACTAACACTTTTTCTCCGACGAGAAGCGGTCTGTGATATCTCTTCGCACGATTCCTTCTCTGGCGTCTCTCTGCCTGTGCTTGGAGATATTAGAAGGTTCGTTGGATCCTCAATTCACGTCCTGGCTGTGCGTCTACTGGCAATGGAATGACACCAGTCCACGGTCTCTCCGGTCTCTGATCCAAATGTAGAGTCACGGGCACTTGACCTGTCGCCTCATGCACAGTATTATTTATGCAGTATTCTATTACTTCCAGGAACTCAATCCATCTCAAATTCTCTTCAGAGCAGTAGATCTTCATGTACTTCTGGATCTCTCTCATTACTCTTTCAACTGGACTTGCCTCAGGATGGCGAATGGTAGATAAAATCTGGCTTATTCCTAGAGTCTCCAGTTCCCGACGAAATTCTGTGCTAGTGAAGCAGCTTCCATGGTCTGAGAGTATGTTATCCGGCTTCCCAAGGATCGGAATAACTCTCTCTTTCAGGCGTTTCAAAACCTGCTTTGAACTTGTCTTCTATATGGGGCATAATACTACCATTTTTGAGAATACATCCATGGCTACAAAAATGTGTCTATTGCCTCTACGTGCTCTAGGCAGTGGCCCAAAATTGTCTACGCTCATTAGCTGCCTTGGCTTCTCTGTTAACAACGGAATAGGTCGTTGTCTCATTAAAAAGGGATTTGGCTTTACCCTTTGGCACAAATCGCATGTCCTAATAGCATTTCTCACCGTTTCTCTCAACTTTGGCCAAGTGAATGCTTCTTTCAACAGAGCAGTAATCTTGTCTATCCCGGGGTGCCCAAATGCTCTGTGTGCTAGCCACACCAATCTCCTCTGCAAAGATGCAGGAATGACAACTCTTTGGCGGGTATGGTCCACATCATCCCACTTGTGTAGTATCTGATTATACCATACATAATCTGTTGATAATGCCTCTGCCTCTCTGTATATTGCAGTTCCCCTTGCTAAGCGTCCCTCGAAGTAATCGATCATCATCTTCAACCACGGGTCTTCGCGTTGTAGGTTGGTAAGATTCCTCAAGTCGTCCAAGGTCTTCTGATCTCGATTCTCAATCTGGACAGCTAGAGTTTCCTCTCCTCTTGGGTAACGGCTTAATATGTCCGGTATTACATTCTCTTTCCCTGGACAGTATTCTATTTCCACATTGAATTGTTGAATATACAGGGACCATCTAGTCAACCGCTGGCTAGACAAGTCCGTCTTTAACAAAAATGTTAAAGATTTATGGTCTGTTCTGAGGACTATTTGAAAGCCATACACGAGTTTATGCCAGTATTGCAACGCGTACAAAATTGCAAGTAACTCTATCTCTGTAATCGTGTAATTTTTCTCATGGGCTTTCAACCTCCTACTCATAAAGGCAATAAAAACTTTCTTTTCGGGCTTATCAACATTTTCTTGGAATAGCATCGCTCCAATCCCAACAAGTGTTGCATCCGTCTGTATGATGAACTTCTGGGTATAATCAGGGTATCCCAGCTTCACATATTCCAAAAGCATTTGTTTTGACCTCACGAATGCTTCTTGACATTGCTCCGTCCAATTCCACCTGCCACCTTTCTTCAATAAATCCTGCAGGGGTGCTACCGTCGTAGTATAATTTGGGCAGTGGTTCGAAAAGAATCCAATTACTCCCAAATACTGTCGGACGTGCTTTACTTTCGTGGGTCGAGGAAAATTTCGAATTACCTCCAATTTATCTGGGTTTGGCTTAACTCCATTTGCATCAATAACATGCCCTAGGAATTTAACTTCCCTCTGACAGAAGTGCGATTTCTTGATATTAACCTTAAAGTTAGCTTCTCGAAGGTTATCTAGCAATTTCTTCAGGTCTCTCATGTGCTCCTCCAGAGATTCTGATGTGAGTAGAATGTCGTCTACATATCTGATGGTACTCCCCTTCACATCATCGGATAGATTACGATCTAGCGCTCTTATCAGGGCTGAACCAGCTGTTTTCAAACCAAAAGGTAGCCTTAAAAACGTGCATGTATGTTGATCAAACATGAATCCTGTCAACAGACTAGTTTTCTTCTCTAATTCAAGATGGTGGAAACTGGAAGTGATATCTAAATTTGTGAATACGGTCTTCCCTTTGAATTTCCTGAGGATTTCTTTAATAGGTGGCACTTGGTCGAATTCCGGAATTATCTTCCGATTTAAATGTCTCAGGTCCAGGCATATTCTGACAGTCCCGTCTGTCTTAGGTACGATTGCCAATGGGCTTACATATGGCGTAGGTGTTTTCTCAATAACACCGGCCTCCAACATCTCCTGAATTGCCTCTTTCACCTTAGCATAATGCTTTTCGGCTATAGGGTAGGGTTTCTGCCTAAATGGTGTCCAATCACTGACTTGAAAAGCATAAGTGAAGTCCTTTATACAACCAGGTCTCGAGTCAAAGACTTCCTTCTGTTCCAATAATAATTGCTTTAAATTTTCCTTCACTTTTGGCCCAATTTTTGCTTCTTCAAGTTTTTCCGAAATATGTTCTTCCAGTTCGGGTTCCAGATCTTTTTCTATGTCTGTGGCTAGTGTTTTCAGTTCTTCTTCTAACTGCTCAATAGCTAACACTTCTTCCTCCGCCACGTCTCTGTATGTATGCCATACTTGTTCATCTGACCCTGGTTCATTCTGATTGAGTGCGACCTCTAAGCCTTCGGCTTCCTCATTCACACGGAACATAACCCTGTCCTGTGCTAGGTCTATTATCACTCTGTATTCCCTTATAAACTGTGTCCCTATAATCAGGTTAAAAGGCAGTTTGTTTACTAATAGAAAACTCTGTGAAAACATAGAGCCTCCTATCTGTAACTCTAGGAATACTTGATATTTGCATACCATCGTTCTGTCTGGAATTACACCTTTTATTTTGACACTTGAGATAGGTATTTTCAAAACATTTTCTCTCTGCGCTATCTCATTATACAGAGCTTGTGTCATAAGACATACTGTTGAACCCGCATCTAATAAACTTCTTATTTTCAACCCAGCCACTCTTATTAAAATAATGGGCAATTCTCCTTTGACCATGACCTGTGATCCTCCTGTATCCTCAATTAACTCTTCTGGTTTGGCTATCCAATTGATGATGTTGACCGACTTCCATCCATCATTCCCAAATTCTTCTAATTTTGGAGTTTTTTTTCTATAGCGCCAGTCCCCTGAGAGTTTCTTCTCTCCTGTTCGCTGCGCTGTAACTCCAAACTCTTAGCCCCGTCTCCGTATCTGTCCGGCGACGTCCTATTCTGCATGACTTCTTGCCAGCGAACTTGTTGCTTCTGGGGCTCATCTCCCCTTTCCTCGAGGTATCGCAATGAAGCGTGATATCGTTCCTCTACCTCGTCATCAAAGTTTCGTCTTCTTTCCTGGGGTCTCCAATTCCTATTGTTGCCTTCTTGGCCATTGTTACCTCCATTGTTTTGGTACGGTCTATCCCTGGTATTCTGTTTATTCCAAGAATTTCGGCCTCCTCTTCCTCTACCAGCATTCCCTTTATACTTCGGCTGCCATCTTCTGGGTTCCTGTTCCCATTGACGTCCGTTGGAATCTAACGTATCTGTGCTAGTAGCCTTGTTGTTCTTTGGAGCTTGATACTGGTCAGTCTGCGTGTTGGTCACGTGTACCTGTTCCACGGTTCGATTCTGACGCATAGTATTGGCTGTTGTGAGGTCCAGTTGTCTAAGAACTGTCTCCATTTCCATAGCAGTTTTTGGATTTGCCGAGATTAGCAGCCTTTGGATCTCGTATGGAAGCTGCTTGGCGATAGCAATACATAGCTCCAGCTCGCTAGGTTTTTGATCAAGTTCTTTGAACCGACACATTTGTGAGATGAAGAATTCTGCATACTTCGTTGGATTGTTGGTGCTGTATCTTTTTGAATACAAATCCAATCGTAAATTCTGTTGGGTTGCTGGATCCCAGTACCGTTTCAAAAATGCCTCCCGAAACTCCTCAACAGTATCGAAAGTGTAGCGGAAACTGCGAAACCATAACGCACATTCTCCCTCTGTAAGTTTTTCTATGGCTCGTAGCCTGCGCTCTTGTGGTATCCGCGCATCATTCAAATATTCAGACACTTCTTTCAGCCAATATTTCGGTGTCATATTACAATGGCTACCTGAGAATTTCCTTGGTTTCTCTCCACTTGCTCTGATAACATTTATCACTTGTGTGTGCATAGCATTTTCATGCGGCGTCGAGGCTGCGACTGGTGCACCTGACGTCATATAAGCACTTTCGCCTGGGCCTGTAGCACTCCATATTATAGGTTGGGTTTCCAAATCTGCCCACCTAGTTCTCCTCATATCGTCCATGCTGCCTTCGCTAGACTTAGGATCTTTCATAAGGGTTTCCTCTTGCGCGATTATCCTAGTCTCCATTTGATTGTGGCGCATCTCTGCTCTCTCCAGTCGAGTAATTACCTCTTTTTCGATTCTGGTAAGCCTATCTCTATTTTCCTCGGCTACTTGAAATATTTTCTGCTTATCTTCCTTCAGGCTTTGCTTAATATGGGATATTTCATCCTCTACATCTTCCTTTATCTGAGCAAGGATCTTGTCGCTTGCCTCTGTCTTTTGGCCTTCTCTCACTTCGAGTTCTTCCCTCAGCCCTTTAATTTGCTCTCGAACGTGTCCATTGACTTTTGACATTTCATTCTGGACCTTAATGATTTCTCCTCTGTTTTCCTCTTGCCTTTTATTAACAATTATAACGTCGCTTTGGATTCGGTCCAGTTCTTGATGAACTTTGCTCATCTGACCCTTCATATTTCCTACCAGTTCTTTACTCTCCTTAACGACAACCTTGATTTCACCTATTTCCTGACATTGATCTAATATGTTCTGATCCTGTTTCTTTAGATCACCGTTAATTGCTCTAGCATAGCTTTTCAATTTCTCGTCCCACTTACTGTCGTTCTCTTCCAACCTTTGATCTACCGTACGCGTAAATTCTGAGAACTGTTTCGCTTGGCGTTCGAGATTCGCCTCATTTTGGATTTCAATATCCTTAATGTCATTAGATAACGCGTCTAACCTACTGTTGGTTTCATCCTGCGCATGCTTACACGCTTGTAAATTACTTTCAAGTTTGGCTTCTATAGCCTCGAAACGTTTATCTGTCTTAACCTGCATTTCTGATATAACGCTTACAACAGTTTCTGTTACTTCGGTCTTAATCGTTTCCTGCATTTGACCTAGCTTATCATTCAATTCAACCTTATTTGCATCCAATCGGTTATTTAATTCAACCTGATTAGCATCTAAACGGTTATTCAATTCACTCTGATTTTCATTCATTGCAACCTGATTTGCATTAATTGCCAGCTGATTGGCATCTAACCGAGTGTTTATTCCATCCTGGAAAGCCTTGGCTTCCAGCTTATTCTGTTCATTCACAGCATCAAAATGCTGTCTCAACCCTGCAATCAACTGCACGATCTCCTCTGTACCAGACATTCTCACAATAATACACTTTGAGATGCAGGCAGGCTGCCTGGAAACATGTGTGGATACGTTTTGAAGAGAGACACATACACATATTGTAAGATTGCATTAAAACTTTGAATTCATGGATTAATTGTGGATTGGGTGTGTAACGCTCATACCCTTGGGTAATCCTCTTCTCAATAGAGAGATTCTGCGTTACGTCAAAAGCCTACTGAACTCAAAAATCACTCAAACACAGTTTGAGGCAAAAAAATAATTACTATGGTTTTCCCCATGAAATACCATAAAAAATCTATGGGGTTTCCCTAAATCCCATAAGCTCCACAAACTTGGGCGCCATGATAAATAAATAGGGATGAAAAACACATGCTTTTCCCCAAAGTTGGGCGACATGATAAATGAATACACCTCTGCGCCTATGGTGACCTGTATTTAAAACTGGCCCACATACCAGCGCCATGATAATAAAATAGGAGAGGTTTTCCCAAGATAAATAATATAAAGATCAGGTCTTGCAATGCCAAGATATACATATTGCACTACTGAGGCGATTCCATGATAGAATAATACCGCCCCATGTTACCTGGATCATGGTAATTAAGGTGTTTATCAAAATTTATATTGTTTGTATCGGAGCTTAACTTAAGGTTAGGTGCGGTCATCCCCTAATTCACGTTAATTGTTACTTTAATAGAGTTGTGTGCACTAAATCTAGTCCGACTTTAGTTGTACCTATAGCTCAAATCACTGTACAGGACATCAATTTCCATGTACCCATGTGAGTAATCTCCATGGAAAATATGCTTCCGCCTCCAGCTAGCTTCAGGTCTCAGGCGTGTACCGTTCCCCCATTGAGCAGTTGCATATTTTGGATTTGAGACTAAAAGGTATCAACTCTACAATGATAAGGCACAACTCTATTCTAAGACTTTAATTCAGTACTAAAATCATGGCTTCAAACATATAAAAACAATCCCAACAAACATAAAACAAAATCAAACAAAATTACTTCCACAATCCACTAATACATAATATTATCATAATAAACTCATATCATTACTCAAACCTTTACCCTTATATTGACTTCACAATTCTCTCTAGTGCGCTGATGCACATACAACTTTCATAAACAAAACTGTACTTTTACTCTTCTGTCAGCTAGTGTGACTTCTTTAATTTCACAAAATTACTTGTTTCTTAAACCTCGTCTTACTTTGACAATTATGTGTACCGTGTGTGTTTGGTCTCTCTCTTCCCACCAAATGCTTTACATGCATTAGCCTATTCAGGTGTTGCACAACAAGTCTACGTGTAACTCCAGAATTATGTAACTCTACCCCTACACTTCTCTCTATTTATAGTTCCACTGCATGCCGTTGTGATTTCATCTTCAAAACTTTCGTTATTGCCGTGTCGGATGGTATTATTAAGCTACCCTTGCGAGCGTAGCCTGTGTCGTCAAGTAACCAACTTCTGAAATTCGTGTCAGTGACAGTAAAAATGCAATTTCCAACCATTCGTTAGATTGCTAAAATCTTAAACCATCAGGGTGATATATGTGTTCTTAAACCACATACATTCATTACACAATATAACAACGCTTCCTTTCATATTACTAACAGGGTCTTAAACCTGCCCTTTTCTAAACGCTAGCCTACACGGTTCGTTTGACAGCTCAGCCCCTTGGAGCTACCTGTATACAATGGAACGGAGTGGGGTGGTTACAGCCGTAAACTGTCCCTCGCCTTTCTGACTCCTGGCTTTCATCTTCCCAAGCAGTATTACGATTCTGAATACAATATTGTGGTCACAATGATCCACGTGATCACATATGATTTAAACTGAATAGTATGCAATAGATTCTGAATGAGCTTAAATATTTATTCCTAACCTTAGGATATTAATAACGGCCTCAACAGGTCCGTATCATTATATGAAGGCACGAGATTCATCAAACACAGGTCTAGTGGATAGCCGGTATCTTAATAAATGCTACGGTCAGCCAGCCGCTGCCGTCAATAAGATTCGCTTCACGAGAGCCGAATCATTCAATAATAAGTTCTCGGTCAATCAGGTAAGGTGCAGAGGTTTCCAATGTTCTCCCCTCACCTACCACAGGATTCGAACCCGGAACATTCCATATCCATCATCGGAGATAGGGTACCACACTAAATACGCTCCGGCATAAATACATATCTCAGTACGCCCAAGGCTATACGAGATTTCACACGTCGATTAGATCACCTGGCTCCTTGACCTGATGCTATGATCTTCGTCCTCGATTATTAAGAGAAATCTATCAATTACTCTATAAGCTTTTACACAAGCTGCAAATTCAATTCACTAGAAAGCTCTTCCATTTCCTTGCATAATTATGTTCCCATTAATACAATATTTCTAATATTAACTCTTTTCTCGTCCCTCAATGTAATCTACTGCTTGGCTAGATAAATATTCTAATTAGCGTAAATATTTCTTGCTTACAACCTTTTATCCTGATGTATTCATTCATACCTTTTATTATTTATTATTATTATTATCCTTACTGACATAAATTACCATAATCCGACACAACATAACCATTTTAATAATCGAACATCCGTGATCGTTACGTTAAGTTTTACAAAACTGATTTGCCATTTTATTAATAGTGGTAACGATTAATCCACTCCCTGATGTATGACAACATCTCAACTCTACTAAAATCAACACAACAATAAACACTGGAGAGTCTAACTCCGAATACTGATTCTTACTGGCATTTTTTATAATTCCGAAATCACATTACATGCAGTGGCTATAATTTCTATAACAACATGATTTGTGGGGTACTTACGTAGGCTTATCCAGGTGGCTCCAACCACCCATATATTCCAGTGTCGCCTGCCATTTGCAGAGCTAGCGCGACATTTGCATACTGAATATACACATTTTATAATACATTTCTTTCACCAAGCACACGGCACTTTCCATTTCTATGATGAAGCTATTGCTTCCAAAACACATGACACTTTATAACAAGAGTTTAGTGCTTTTCAGTCGGTCAACACGAATGTACCCAAAAGAGATGGGTTATGCCCTAATCCTGAAATAAATTACATGAGATTAATAAAACACTAGGATGACCAGTTTCGATCGTCAAGCGATCATCATCAGATCCAATACACTTAGGCTACAAAATCTATGTTTGAAATACAGGTGAAAATATTTACAATATGTACAATTATTTAGTTGCAGTATTGGTACTGCAAATGTCAGTGTATGCTAAATGCAGTATATATGTTAGGTGAAATGCTAAATGGTGATAGCTATCCGTAGATTGTACTTTAGAGAGATTATATGGTTGTAAACTATGGTTAAACTATAAAATTTTAGGCTAACTACTTATCTGATTGTCTTCCGTACAACAGCTACTGGCAGTTTTCGTGCTCACTGGAACGCACTGTGCGGTCGACTGCGGTGGTTATCTTAACGACTGGTTTTTCCCTGCTTTCTCCCCCCTGCTCCTACGTGCTGTGGGGAGTGATAGCGATGTGTTTATGTGAGGTGTTGCCAACCTAGATAAGATGTATGTTATTGAATGAGGTGGGTCTACAATTATTAAAGACCGTGGATTAGCCCTCGCCACGCGTGGAGCATAACCCATTCGAACTAAGCGTTGACGGTCTTATGAGGACGTCCCGGCACCTTTAATACTGCCGCGAATATGGGCCTTGGTTTATTGCAGAAGAAAAGTACATCGTACACCTGATCCAGATAACATTTACCTATTAATACCCCCTAATTTCCCCCCTTTTTTATCTAGCTTGGCTGTGTCGCTAAATTGTGTTTTGTTTCCGACAGGGTGTGTTTTTTAGTAGCGTGAAGAGGGGTGAGCTCTCCATGAACGTGTGTTCATTTAGATTGTTGGGATTGTTTCTTTTGGCTAGGTGTATCTCGATTGCTTCCTTTATGTCAAGAGCTCTGCCTTTCGATACGTGATGGATTATTTTAAGGTCCGACTCTATGTTGGTAAAGCTGTGCCCTGCGTCACACATATGTTCGCACACGGCTGAATGTGTTCCGTATCTTATCGCATTCCTATGTTCATTATAACGTGTGTCTACTCGCCTTCCGCTCTGCCCGATGTAATTAGCTTGACAATTTCAGGATTAGGGCATAACCCATCTCTTTTGGGTACATTCGTGTTGACCGACTGAAAAGCACTAAACTCTTGTTTACTAAGGCAACACTGAAAATATGGCTTCAAACACCACAACACTTTATAACACTTGTTATATCATTAATTTAAAAGATATTTCACATATGATTTCTACATAACACACCTCACTTTTTACACTCTTCATTGGTTGAAATTCCCTGGCAAAATATCAGAATTGTAGGTATTGACGGCATCCTCCATGCTCCTACCAACTCCTGACTGACAGTCTCGAACATCTGCCTACGGATTTACCAACTGTTCAGCGATTATCCCTTGATAACCTTCCTGCTATTGCATTAATATGCTTACATATCGTCATGAACGCTAATTATTGGTATACTTCAGAGATGTATAACCAATCAATATATTATACACTGCGCTCAACATTGTACATAGTATTTACACAGATTATTACTTTCAATAGTTCTGCAAGTTATATCACACGGTACTTCCTATGTGAACCTTAACAATTGCTCGTACTGCCGCCTATACACATGCAGCACGAATGTCCTCAATAAAAGCCTTCTAAAAGTTTTACTGCACGGCTTCCCAAGGATCGGAAGTCCGAGCCTCCTTCCTTGACTTTGATAACGCACATTTCACACAGTAAAGTTCGTTGATTACCGTACTTCTTGCTACTTCATGACTATGCATTATTATATTATCGCTTGGTGCATTACACTGCACGACGAATATAATGATTAACACTAAAATGTTCCAGTCTTTGTGTGAGCGTCCTTTCCTGAGCCAAAACGACATACGTTCCGCGCTCGAGTCTATTCCAACTGCAAGTTCCAACTGCCCCCTTCTGACTGGGTCCACACCCTTATATCCGTTTCACACGAAAAAGTAGACCTAGAATTCCTGCGCTATATCATCTCCTTTCCCAGGATGATTCTGGTCTCGAAACAATGCTCATAGGGTTCCTTTTTCTTCACTGGTCCCACAACTATCTGCGTGCTGAAGGATCGATCGGCCAATTAATTAATATTAATTGCCTTTGCCATAGCGTGGGGACGCGGTTTCCAGTGGAAATCCCCGGCGACATAGTCAGGTCACACCGCGAACACCCATAGTCCTGTGTTCTTGCGCACTCCATTAAATATGCCTTGATTTCACAGTTTAATGGCTCTAAAATTAGCCTCCTGGCTAAAGATTCACCTGTGCGCAACTCTCATGTCATTGCATTGCTCCAATCACGAGTAATCAATGATTTTCCTTGGGATCTCTCCCCTCCCTTACCGGTTTTATTCTCAAACGGGGAAGAACAGGGTCATTATTCAACCCCCCGACCCCTTGCAGACGACTTAACTAGGTCGACGAGATTGACGTGGCTCCATGAGTCTCCTCCTCCAATTCTGGGGCCATTAGTAAAATGTCAAACTCTGCAAGTTCTGTGTTCCAAGTCCAGCATAGCCTACTCCTTGTAGTCCAATGATGCTATATTCCACTCATTTCCCTGCATTATCTCAATAAATAATATCAGTATCAACTGATATCACACCAGTGATTAAATCTATAATTTCCTCTATGGGTTTTTACAATGAAACTCCCTCAACAGATCTCGGGTTCGTTCCCTGGTGGAACCTTCATTCAGAGCTCAACTTATCTCCGAGATCCACGTTCGATACCAGTCAGCATGACCCCCTCGGGTTCAATATCTCTCACCGTTTTCGTTTTTTGGGGCCCTGAAGATGTCCATGGTGCGTGACATTTTTGGGTTTAGCTAAGTACAGGTCGCAATTTTCAAGATATTGAGCTGAAATTTGGGGCGGTGAAAGAGTTAGACCCCGTTTGAAAGCCTCTTGTCGGGCATTAAAAATGGTGCAGGGCCGGATCTTTTTTGGGGGCCCTGAATTTCAATATTTTTTTTTTGAATCGATATATCTCGGAAACAGTTGGTCGTATCGAAAAAACGTTAAAAGTACAGGTGTAAGATCTCCGCGGAGTGCAAATTTTTAACTCATAACGATTTTTTGATATCTCCCAACGTTTTCTTTTTGGGGGGGGGCTTAAGATGTGCATTGTGCGTGACATTTTTGGGTTTAGCGAGGTACAGGTCGCAGTTTTCAAGATATCGAGCTGAAATTTGGAGCGGTGAAAGAGTTAGACCCTGTGAGAAAACCCATTGTCGGGCGTTAAAAACGGTGCAGGGGGGCCTGAATTTCAATCTTTTTTTGGAATCGATATATCTCAGAAACGGTTAGTCGTATCGAAAAACGTAAATATACAGGTGTAAGATATTCGCGGTATGCAACTTTTTTCTCAAAACGATTTTTTGATATCTCTCACCGTTTTCTTATTTTGGGGACCTGAAAACGTTCATTGTGCGTGACATTTTCGGTTTAGCGAAGTACAGGTGTCATTTTTCAAGATATCGAGCTGAAATTTGGAACGGTGAAAGAGTTAGACCCTGTGAGAAAATCTATTGTTGGGCGTTAAAAACGGTGCAGGGCCGGATCTTTTTGGGGGGCCCTGAATTTTCAAACGTTTTTTGGAATCGATATATCTCGGAAACGGTTGGTCGTATCGAAAAACGTTAAATGTACAGGTGTAAGATCTCCGCGGCATGCAACTTTTTTACTAATAACGATTTTTTGATATCTCTCACCGTTTTTTTGGGGGGGGCTGAATGTGTACGTATGTGCGTGACGTTTTTGGGTTTAGCAGTGTACAAGTCGCAATTTTCAAGATATCAAGCTGAAATTGTGAGCGGTTAAAGAGTTCGAGCCTGTGAGGAACCCTGTTTTTGGGCGTTAAAGTTGGTGCAAGGCCGGTCTTTTTTTTTTTTTTTTTTTGGTGGCCCTGAATTTCATCCTGTTTTTTGAATCAATATATCTCGGAAACGACTGGTCGTATCGAAAAATATTAAATGTACAGGTGTAAGATCTCCGCCGTATGCAACTTTTTTACTCATAACGATTTTTTTATATCTCTCATCGTTTTCTTTTTTTGGGGCCCTGAATATGTTCATAAATGCGGGACATTTTTGGGTTTTGCAAAGTACAGGTCATAATTTTCAGGATATCGAGCTGAAATTTGGTACGGTGAAAGAGTTGGGGCCTGTGACGGACCCTATTGTCGGGCGTTAAAATCGGTGCAGGGACGGATCTTTCTTTGGGGCCCTGAAATTCGTCCCTTTTTTTGGAATCAATATATCTCGGAAACAGCTGACCGTATCGAAAAAAGTTAAATATAAGTGCAATTAACAATTTTAACAGTAATAATATCGTATTGCCTCGGGTGCCTGGTGTAATCTTTGTTAATTGACACCCCGAGGATAGCTTGCATGTCGAATTTCGTCGTTCCTTTGAACGCTATGAAAGTCAAGGAGGTTAGATATCTAAACTCCTTGACACTACAGCGCTTTCAAGTAGAGAATGGAGGAACTTAGTGTTGGCGGAAAATCCCGAGATTAATCTTGCCATTGAACACGGCCTACTGAATTCAAATGGGTTCTTTCACTTGCCAACAACGTATGACATGAGAATCGTGATTTTTGTCGCCTCCAAAAATCACTTACCAGGCCATGGCGAACCTGCAATCTTGGGGTTGGTAGTACGACACTATAGCCACTCACCCACCGTGGCAAGATACTTTAACAGTAGAATAATTGCTTTCAGCGTAACACACAGTTGCGGCCTTTAGCACATGTCTTCAGAATTAGTACAGGTCTTCTGAGCCAGTAACCCTAACACCGTATATGAAGTCAATTTTGGTTGAATATCTATGTATGCATAGTTATACCTCGACACATACTTCAAACATGTGGGTGTTTTAAATTGAATGCCGAATTTCACTTAGCATTCACTTTAATTTTCTATTTCTGTGAAAGTTGTTAGAACTATATAATTATTTTTCGCCGAACGATATAGTAATCCTCGGCCATACTAGAAAAGTGAGGAGGTATTTCGACAGTTTTCAGTTTGAGTTGGTTAAACTTATATGAAGGTTTTGAAGCCAACACTTTTTAGTAGTTCAACTAGACATTTGAGAACAAGTGAAAAGTGAATGACGTATGACGTGTTATGTGCATAATAATCGTGTCGAACTCGAATAACAGAGAATACAAAACAATTTAAAGTGTAACTAATACTCTACTATAAGATTGCGGAATTGTATGTACCATCAGCGTGTAGATTTGGTATAATAATACATTGTAATAACATAAGGTTAGTATCAAACTAAACAGAAAATCTTTAGCCATATTTACTAAATTCCGTAATATTCGAGACCAACGAGAGAGAAAATATTCTCCCGTATCCCGCGAATTATTGTTGACAGTAACAACCGAGAGTATCACTAGGTACTAATTTCTAACGTATCCCACGTCATTTTGGTAACTCATAATGGTCAATGAGCAAATAACCAACTTAGCTCAATGTAGCAGTTGCAACATGAGAGTAAATAATAAGGAAGACGCCATAGAATGTGAAAAATGCCGTAAATGGCAGCACTTAGAATGTTGCGGGCTGACAAAGGGTGAATTTGACGTAATGAGACGGAAAACTTGCAAGCTCACGTGGTTATGCTCTGAGTGTAAACCAAAACTCCTTTGCATGGCCGACATAGAAGAGAGAGTAACGACAAATGTATTAACGCAAATGAAGGCCATTATAGAATCGATGATGGAAGGCATCCAAGAAGCTATAAAGGCGGGAATTAATTCAGCATTGACCCCTAACATAATCAACCATACTGAACCACAAACAGTAAAGTCACGGGCTCCTAAACCACCAATTCAGTCATGCGACGTTATGGCATATGAGGGAAACGATGTACATAACGTAATTATGACAGATCAACGTAAGAAGGAAGGAAGAACAATCTTATGTTCTCAAGTTCCTTGTGAAGAACCAGCCGATCGGCCACCAAATGGTCAATGGACGAAGGTGGTCAAACTAGGGAGTCAACAAATGATAGGAACAAAGGAGAATACCAGGCTGAAGGCAGCACTGCGCAAAGCTTGGTTATATGTAGGAAGACTTGATGAAGAGACCAAAGCAGAGAACATTATAGCACATCTCCAAGAGGGGGGTATCGTAGAAAATATAACATGTGAAGAGATAGATATTAGGGGGCGAAACAAGGCTTTTAAAGTGAGTTTCAACTTCGATGATCTGGAAAAAACTAAGGACCCATTGTTCTGGCCGCGAAATGTGATAGTACGACCCTACCGCTTTCCAAGAAAACGTCCAGGACTCATAACTACAAGTACAAGTGAGCCCACCCAATGACTTTTGGATACAAATTCAAGTCAAGTAAACTATATTAATCCAAGTATTAGCGAACTGAGAGATAAGACTAATTCAATCAGGTTACAGACATTACTATGGAATATTGAGGGAATTACTAGTGCGCTAGACCTTGCCCCGAACAACCTACTACAACGATACGACATTGTGATTCTTAATGAAACTTACCTCACAAAACATTGGGAAACGCATAATTTTTACTGCCTCCACAGGTACGCATCAAAGGGAGACAAAGGCAGGCCTAAAGGCGGCATTTCTTGCGTACTTAAACCGTCTCTATCACCATTCACAAAACCGTTTGAAACTGACAATGTGATGCTGGTACTAACGAACAGGCTATCAATATTGTGCGCATACTTCCAACCAGACCTAACAGAAGTAGACATTATAGACGAATTAGGCACAGCAATGTCGATAGTACCTACCACAAATCCGATAATGATAACCGGAGACTTCAACTGCCGCATTGATGTCCCATGCAGGAAAACAAACGCGTTACTTGAATGCTTAGAAGAAGAGGGCTTTTCCTTAACGAACAAAAGTGATGAGAAGACATACATAGCTTTCAATGGCACAAGCACGATAGATCTCTTATTCATAAGCAACGACATAGAAACATTGCATCAAGAAGTACTATCCAATGTTGTAGCAAGAAAACACCTCCCATTAGCAACCACCCTCTCAGTTAACATCAATATAAACATTCAAAAAAGTTCCAGAACCCCTATTTCGCGGAAAATAGACATGAACAAATTGAGCACTATAGACATGGAAGGAATCACGAACATAATCAAATCTGGAAACATAGACGCCGCGCTAACACTGATCGAGAATCATATCAAGGACGCAACTCCTAAGATAGGTCAAAATACAAGAAGAGCAAAACCATGGTTCACTACCGAATGTTACCAATGGAGGAAGGAGACGCTAGCAGCATTACACAAGATAAAAAGGGCAAGTACACATACAGCACTACAAGAGTATGTCGAGAAAAGAAGATATTATAAGGAGGTAGTTAAAAGAGCAAAGGAAAGCTATCAACAATTGAAGGAAGCTCAACTAATACAGGAGGCTGAAACAAACCCTTTCTCAGCCCTAAACCCCAGAAGACCCAAATTCCCAAAGGACATTCCTATGACAACGTGGATTCAGCATCTTACAGCAACCCTACAAGCGCGGGACACCAGACCTATTCAGGTTAACAACCCTTCTCAACTACCAGTGCCGATCACGGCACAAGATGTCCTAATTGAGATAAACAACTGCGCAGAAAAGAAAGCATGTGGTCCAGATACTATTCACTACGAGCACCTGAAGATGACAGCTCCGCTGTTAAAAGGGCTATGGGCAGAGCTCATGAACGAATGTTTACTTCAAGGTCACATACCGTCAAACTGGAGAACCTCGACTTTGAAGATGCTATATAAAGGAAAAGGTAATACAGGAGACCCAAATTCCTATCGTGGTATCGCTTTGGAAAACACAATCTTTAAGATCTTTACGAAAATACTCACTAGAAGACTCACAGATTTAGTTGACAACAAGATACCTGAAGAACAGTTTGGCTTCCGGAAAGGAAGAAATACACTACAAGCCGTTAACTGTCTTTTAACGAATGTAGAAGACGCGCTAAGACAGAAAAGAGGAAAGCTATATGCAGTATTCGTCGACTACACCAAGGCGTTTGATCTAGTGAGTAGAAGCACTTTGCTCAGGAAACTTGAAAATATGATCGGAAAAGAACATTACCTTTTTGGGATAATAAGGGACATTCTCCACAAAAACAGCCTACAAATAGATGACAGTATAGTTCAATCAGAACGAATAGAACAAACAAATGGTGTACTTCAGGGTGACCCTTTGAGCCCGTTACTATTTAACATCGCTACAGCTGATGTCATTGAGGCTATTTACCTTGAGGGAGCGAAAATTTACATCTACGCGGATGATATGGTTGTGGCATCGACATCAAAGGAAACCTTGCAATCGTCCATTGATAAACTTACCACATGGGCTCAAAAAATGATATGACGATAAACTGCACCAAGACAGTAATGCTGGCATTCCGTAAAGGCGGGAAACTATCCGCAGATGAGCATATACTACTAAATGGAGAACCCCTAGTCAATGTAAATCATTTCAAATACCTAGGAGTAATAATGCAAATGCAAGGGAACGTATTCACGCGACATGTCAGGGATAGAACAACATCGGCCATAAAAGCAATGCAAGACATAATGCAACTGGGAAATCTATCTTTACAAACCGCAATGGATTTATTCAGAACGAAAATAACTCCAATAGTGACATACGGCATTCAAATAACTTGGGATCATTTGACACAAAGTAACCTTCGAGAGATAGAAAGAGTTAAGTCTACTTTCCTAAAGAAAATTCTGCACTTATCAAAATACACGCCATCTCGTCTAACGTACGTACTAGCAAGGGAGACTTTCTTCATAGAAGACCTGCGTTTGGAGAACTCCCTACCATCAACAGTGCAATACCAGAGACTGATCTAAGAACTAAACCTCAAGCGTAATGACATATGGCCTGATTTCTACTCCACAGAAGCTATTATGTCGACGGACTGGATGAATGCCAACTTTGAACTGCGGCATACGATCACCCGTTTTGCAGTCCACGGTTTTCATTTTAAGATATGCACAGCAAGAGGATTTCATGACCCAGGCCCCCAATGCACCTGCTCTCTGTGTGGTAGTGCTTGTGATAGATATCACGCCATTTCCTGCGCCCAGAGGAAAGTATCGCTAACACGCTTCTGCTGCGAATAACTATATATATAGCAAACAGAACCTGTCAGACACTTTGTATATAGACACTTTGATGAGTAAGATTTAAGTTATTAGTATTAGTTTTGTATCTCGGCATGGCTATTTGCTGCAATAAATGATTATTATTACTAGACAGCGTTTTAAGCGCTAGCTGTTATCGCATGCCATTTATTACTTCTGCTTGCAGCCGAATGATGGCGGGATAATCAATCGTGTGAATGAAACTAGTTTTCCCGTCGAATTCAACATGTATTACTATTTGGTAAGTAATATGATCGTTTCTAATCATGGGAACGAAAGAAAAAAGTCTTAATGAAAGGCTTTCATATAGCCGTGGTAGGATTTTTCGAGATCTCGGAAACTAAGCGTCGCCCACGGTTCAAACCTATACCAATCGAATCAGAGTCGAAAAAATAAATAAAAAAGTGTGTCTGTATGTACGTACGTACGTACCTACGTGTACACGTAGGTACCTACGTATGCGCGTGACGTTTTTGCGTTTAGCAAAGTACAGGTCGCAAGTTCCACTATATAAAACTGAAATTTTTGTACGGTGAAAAAATTGGGGCCTGTGACGAAACCTATTGTCGTGCGTTAAAATCGGTGCAGGGTCGGATCTTTTTTTGGGGGCCCTAGATGTCATCCCTTTTTTTGGAATCAATATATATCGGAAACGGCTGATCGTATCGAAAAACGTTAAATAAACAGGTGACAGATCTCCGCGGTTTGCAACATTTTTACTCATAACGATCTTTTGATATCTCTCACCGTTTTCCTTTTTTTTGGGCCCGGAAGATGTCCATTGTGCGTGACATTTTTGGCTTTAGCGAAGTACAGGTCGCAATTTTCAAGATATTGAGCTGTAATTTTGAGCGGTGAAAGAGTTAGACCCTGTGAGAAATTTACTATCGGGCGTTAAAAACGGTGAAGGGCCGGATCTTTTTGGCCGGCCCTCAATTTCAAACTTTTTTTTTTTTGGAATCGATATATCTCGGAAACGGTTGGTCGTATCGAAAAACGTTAAATGTACAGGTGTAAGATCTCCGCCGTATGCAACTTTTTTTACTCAAAACGATTTTTTTGATATCTCTCACCGTTTTCGGTTTTTGGGGCCCTGAAGATGTCCATGGTGCGTGACATTTTTGGGTTTAGCGAAGTACAGGTCACAATTTTCAAGATATCGAGCTGAAATTTCGAGCGGTGAAAGAGTTAGACCCCGTGAGAAAGCCTATTGTCGGGCGTTAAAAATGGTGCAGGCCCAGATCTTTTTTGGGGGCCCTGAATTTCATTTTTTTTTTTATCGATATATATCGGAAACGGTTGGTCGTATCGAAAAACGTTAAAAGTACATGTGTAAGATCTCCGCGGTATGCGAATTTTTTACTCATAACGATTTTTTGATATCTCTCAAAGTTTTCTTTTTTTGGGGGGGGGGCTGAAGATGTCCATTATGCGTGACATTTTTGGGTTTAGCGAAATACAGGTCGCAATTTTCAAGATATCGAGCTGAAATTTGGAGCGGTGAAAGAGTTAGACCCTGTGAGAAAAACTTATGTCGGGCGTTAAAAACGGTGTAGGGCCGGATCATTATGGGGGCCCTAAATTTTCAAACTTCTTTTGGAATCAATATATCTCGGAAACGGTTGGCCGTATCAAAAAACGTTAAATGTACAGGTGTAAGATCTCCGCGGTATGCAATTTTTTTTACTCATAACGATTTTTGGATATCTCTCATCGTTTTCTTTTTTGGGGGGCCCTGAAGATGTCCATTGTGCGTGACATTTTTGGGTATAGCGAGGTACAGGTCGCAATTTTCAAGATATCGAGCTGAAATTTGGAGCGGTGAAAGAGTTAGACCCTGTGAGAAAACCTATTGTCGGGTGTTAAAAACGGTGCAGGGCCGGATCATTTTTGGGGGCCCTGGATTTTCAAACTTTTTTTGGAATCAATATATCTCGGAAACGGTTGGTCGTATCGAAAAACGTTAAATGTACAGGTGTAAGATCCCCGCGGTATGCAACCTTTTTACTCATAACGATTTTTTGATATCTCTCACCGTTTTCTTTTCTTGGGGCCCTGAATGTCTACATATGTGCGGACGGTTTTGGGTTTAGCAATGTACAGGTCGCAATTTTCAAGATATCAAGCTGAAATTTGGAGCGGTAAAAGAATTCAAGCCTGTGAGAAACCCCATTTTTGGGCGTTAAAATCGGTGCAGGGCCGGTTTTTTTTTGGGGGGGGCTGAATTTCATCCCTTTTTTTGGAATCAATATATCTCGGAAACGACTGGTCGTATCGAAAAATGTTAAATGTACAGGTGTACGATCTCCGCCGTATGCAACTTTCTTACTCATAACGATTTTTTGATATCTCTCACAGTTTTCTTTTTTGGGGCCCTGAATATGTTCATATGTGCGTGACATTTTTGGGTTTTGCAAAGTACAGGTCACAATTTTCAAGATATCGAGCTGAAATTTGGTACGGTGAAAGAGTTGGAAGCTGTGACGAACCCTATTGTCAGGCGTTAAAATCGGTGCAAGAACGGATCCTTTTTGGGGGCCCTGAAATTCGTTCCTTTTTTTGAATCAATATATCTCGAAAACGGCTGATCTTATCGAAAAACGTTAAAGGTACAGATGTAAGATCACCGCGGTATGCAACTTTTTTATTCATAACGGTTTTTTGATATCTCTCACCGTATTCTTTTTAGAGGCCCTGAATGTGTCCATTGTGCGTGATATTTTTGGGTCTAGTGAAGTACAGGTCGCAATTTTCAAGATATCGAGCTGAAATTTGGAGCGGTGAAAGAGTTCTAGCCAGTGAAGAACCCTGTTTTGGGGCGTTAAAATCGGTGCAGGGCCTGTCATTTTTTTTGGTGGCCCTGAATTTCATCCCCTTTTTTGGAATCAATATATCTCGGAAACAGCTGGTCGTATCGAAAAACGTTAAATGTATAGGTGTAAGACCTTCGCCGTATGCAACTTTTTTACTCATAACGATTTTTTGATATGTCTCACCGTTTTCTTTTTTGGGGCCCTGATTATGTTCATATGTGCGTGACATTTTTGGGTTTTGCAAAGTACAGGTCGCAATTTTCAAGATATCGAGCTGAAATTTGGAGCGATGAAAGAGTTAGACCCTGTGAAAAGGCCTATTTTCAGGCGTTAAAAACTGTGCAGGGCCGGATCATTTTTGGGGCCCTGAATTCCAAACTTTTTTTGGAATCGATATGTCTCCGAAACGGTTGGTCGTATCGAAAAAAGTTAAATACACAGGTGTAAGATCTCCGCGGTATGCAATTTCTTTATCCATAACGATTTTTAGATATCTCTCACCGTTAGCTTTTTTTGGGGACCCTGAAGATGTACGCATGTGCGTGACCTTTTTGCGTTTATCTAAGTACAGGTCGCAATTTTCAAGATATCGAGCTGGAATTTGGTACGTGGAAAGAGTTAGAGTCTGTGAGGAACCCTATTATCGGACGTTAAAATCGGTGCAGGTCCGGACCTTTTGGGGGGGGGCCCTGATTATCTTCCTTTTTTGAAATCGATATATCTCGGAAACGGTTGGTCGTATCGAAACAACTTAAATGCACAGGAGTAAGATCTCAGTGATTAGGAACTTTTTTACCCCTTATCATATTTTGATATCTCTCACCGTTTTTATGTTATTAAATGCTTTTGGTTTTTGAAAAAATGGGGCCCAAATGTATATAATAATTCGTAAAAATTCAACTGATCGTCTCATTGAATTCTACGGAAAATTATCTATTACAACCCGTTTTCACCTTTTCAATAATTAAATAATGTATTTACAGCTGTAATATATTTTCCATTTCCGAGGACGTCCGGCTTTCATAACCACGTGATGGTGTCAGCATTGCCTAGAATAACATTTTATAATTTTCCTACATTGCCATACAATCGGGCCAAAGGCCCGAAATGCAAGGCATGAGACCTTGCAGCCAACGAAGTTGTTGTTTGAGATTATTACCCCTCTTGCTCGCCACTATCTTGCCGCACCTTCTCATCCAAAGCAGGTCGTGCGGCGCGGACTCCTACTTGTTTATATTAGTAGTGTATTTGTAGGGGTTCCGCAGCCTCCACCTCCATACCCTCCACACAAGATGGCGGCAGCCCGATAACTCCCGAACCCATGGTCGGATTTTGACAAATGAGGTGTCATTGAACTCGGGCTAACACTCCCTTTCCAATGGACAATATATTTCCACCCCAAAATAAAACCTACCCCTACTACGGGGTGAAATTGTATTTTTTTAGAGAATCTCTCTTTCCAATTGCAACATGTGAGAGTTTGAATGCCGATATGGATTTAAACGTTGTTCTACATAAAGTGCATGTGTTCGGTGAATAGCCACTATGAATTAACATGCTTGTTTTTGTTTTTTACGCATGCCCACTCATGGCTTTTGTAAGAGGGTGGGAGAGCGGATCCCTATAGATGGGGTATTGTTGAAGAGTCATTGTTGGCGGGGGTCATTGTTGTCGGGTCATTGTGGACGAGTCCTTGTGGACAAGTCCTTGTTGACAGGTCCTTGTGGACAAGTCCTTGTGGACGAGTCCTTGTGGACGAGTCCTTGTTGACAGGTCCTTGTGGATGAGTCCTTGTGGACAAGTCCTTGTGGACGAGTCCTTGTCCCTTTGGACTGATCCCCTTTGGACGGGTCCCTTTGGCCTGGTTCCTACGGACTAGCCCATGAATTTATTTAAATTATGTCAAAGGGCCTAACTACATTTGTGTGTGTGTTGAATTGACGTTGTTCACTAATCCCCCACTACTATAATGGGATAACGATATGAAAGGAAAGTGACGAAATACATGTGAACATATAAGGGATCTAACTTGGTGGATGGATGTGTTCTAACGAGTCATTTGTAGTTGAAAGAGAATAATACATGTTCTTAAGATGTTAAAACTGAGGGGGCCGATAACCTAGATGTTAGGCCCCTTAAAACAACAATTATCATCATCATTAAAACTGAGGAGATGGCACGTGCAGTAAGACGTCTTGTTACTTCCTGTGTCATATTACAGACATGACAGAGAGTGCGCAGATCTGTTGCTATGACCAACACTGCAGTAATTTGAAACCGCAAGTGTTCATTAAGACAATGGATGATGATCATGCAAAGTTAGCAGTTATTGGATATTACACAGGTGTTCCTTCCGGTTTCATGTTGCTGACATACCAGAGAGCGCACACTGCTGTTGCTATGACTGACGCTGCAGTAATTTGAAACCCCATATGTTGATTAAGACAATGGGTGATGATCATACAAAGTCAGCAGTCATTGAATACCACACAGGTGTTCCTAGTGTACTTTGGACTCTCAACTGTATTGGGAAAGGAATTGCAATGATCTGCAAAAAACTGCTGACACGAGCGATGAGAGTTTATATAAGAGGGGTGTCATATATCTCCCTACTGTCAGTCTTTATTACTCGCTTTGAGTGAACAGTGCTCTATTACTGCTCAAGAGTTGTAAAAAAAGCCGTTTTGGTAGAAAATCATTAAATTATTTTGCAAGGTAAGTACTTATTATTAATGGATTGTAGTCTTTTATTTCTAATTGATGTTGAAGTTATTGATTGGAATGTATTTATTGATTGATTGATTGATTGATTTGTTTGCAGATAATTGGGTACCTGTAGGTTACCAGATTCCTACAATCTGTTCATTCAGTGACAGCAGTTGATCAATTATAAAAAGGTAAGTGCCCCTCTAATAACTTTTAAACAGTTAGAGTGATATTTTCCAATGTTCACCACTACATGTCAGTTAAAATGGTATATTTGGCAGTCAAAAGTTGGAACTACTTGACCATGGTGTGTAAAGCTAATTTTGTAGGTTAGATTTTGATTACCGCTCTATTAAGTCTGAATGTTCATTGCTAGGTGTCAGTGACAGAGGGAATATTTAAAGACTTAACCTCAGTTCACCTAACATAACCTAACTTTACCTAACTTAACCTTATCATGTGACATGTTTTACAAGTTTAAACTTGTTTTAAGACTGGCTATGACGTTACACTTAGCTCACTTAACTGGCGATTGCTGGTTTCTATCACGTGACATGTTCTACAAGTTTAGACTTGTTTTAAGACTGACTATGATGTCACACTTAGCTCACTTAACTGGCGATCGCTGGTTTCTATCACGTGACATGTTCCACAAGTTTAGACTTGTTTTAAGACTGGCTATGACGCCACACTTAGCTCACTTAACTGGCGACCGCTGGTTTCTACCACTCTATCAAGTTCCAATGTTCACTGCTAGGTGTCAGTATTATTATTACTCGTGTCAGGAACAAAAATATTACATAACAAACTATGTACAAAATGGGCAACACAATGGCAACACTTGAACATTAAGGTTCTAAATAATGCATGACCAATATTTTGCCATGTCACGTCCATTTGGTGTAGCCTTCACCAGATCCTCCATGGTGCACAGTATAGGACACAGACTGCACTGAAGCAGATGACCCATAGTCTGTTCTTCACCGCATTCACAAAGGACCGGATCGCAGCAAATACCCCATTTATGAAGGTTGGACTTGGATCTGCCAACACCAGATCGCAATCTGTTGAGAGACTTCCAAGTTGTCCAAGTCTCTGTATGTCCTGCTGGGAGCCTTTCAGATGGAACCATCCACTGGGTAATGTGGGGGCTTCTGGTCAACCAAGATGTAATCCTCAAAACCTGAGGTTTGTCAGTTAGGCACTCAGTTGTGTGAAGAAAGCTTCTTCTGGACTTCAGTCGAGAGTGGGCTGGTTGAAGACTAAACAATGGATGTGCTTGAGACACATCAACCCTAGATCTCTCACATTTAGCTGCAATTTCTCTTCTGATATCTGGAGGTGCAATGCCTGCTAAACAATACAGTTTATCACATGGCGTGGGTCTCAGGCAGCCAGTGATAAGTCTACACGTTTCATTTAATGCAGTATCAACCTGCTTGGTATGACACGACCTATACCACACAGGACATGCATATTCTGCTGCAGAGTAACAGAGTGCTAAAGCAGTGGTTCTTATTGTTTGGGCTTGAGTCCCCCAGCTGGTACCAGATAATTTGCGAAGGAGGCAGTTTCTTGCGGATACCTTATTTTTGGTGTTTAGACAATGTCTTTCATACGTGAGTGCACGATCCAATGTAATCCCTAAGTATTTGGGATTCGCACAGTGATCCAACAGCATGCCTTCCCACATTACATGCAGTTTCCTCTTTGCCTGTCTGTTCTTGAGATGGAAAGCGCAGACTTGTGTTTTCAAAGGGTTTGGTTTCAATTGGTTTCCTCTATAGTAATCACTTAGTTCTCCCAGAGCTTCAGATAGACGTCTTTCCACAACTTCAAACTGATCCGCCTGGACGGTAATGGCACGATCATCCGCATAAATAAAGCTTCGAGTACCTACTGGTATTGGCTGGTCATTTGTATATATGTTAAAGAGGATAGGGGCCAGAACACTACCTTGAGGCAGTCCATTTCGTTGATTCCTCCAACGGCTGTGCTGCCCTTGAAAGTCTACAAAGAGTCTACGATTTTGAAGAAGACACCTGACTATTTCAGTTAATTTATAGTCCTTTGTCATCAAGTAGAGTTTATTCAGCAGTAAGTGATGATTGACTGTGTCATAAGCAGCTGTTAAGTCAATGAATACTGCCCCTGTGATCTTCCGGTTCTGGAATCCATCTTCAATATGCTGAGTAAGATGTAGGATTTGTGAAGTGCAGCTTTTACCTGTTCTGAAGCCAGCCTGTTCAGGTATTAGGAAAGGTTCAATTACCTTTGTGAGCCTACTTAGAATCATTCGCTCCAGTATCTTGAAAAGGTGGGAGAGCAATGAAATAGGCCTATAATTCTTAGGATCATGTGCATCTTTCCCGGGTTTGAGAATCGCTATTACTCTGCTCTTCCTCCACATTTTGGGTATTTTACAGGTAGTAATGCAGTTATTAAACAATTCTAGCAGCCATTCTTTAGCCCCAGGTCCAAAATGTTTGATTTGATCCACACAAATTCCGTCAGTGACAGTGGTATATAGTAACCCCCAGTTAGAACTACATAAAGTTAGACTTGCTAGGAGTTCACAGATGATTGATTTAAATACCCTGCTATAACCATTGACTGGAATATAATTAAACTATTTATATTGTACTTTTTGTTTTATCTTTTATTAACATTGATGATTTCTTTTTTTGTAGGTAATTTCGAAAGTGATCATCATGTTCAAGTGTGGTGACTGTAAGAAACAGTTCTCAAGACCTGACAACCTTCAACGTCATGCAAGTACAAAACATAATCAGAAAATGTTTGTGTGCAGTCATTGTGCTACAACATTTAACAGACAAGATAGTCTTACACGACATGTAAATTTAAAACATGTCAGTACTGCACCATTTTCGTGTTCAGTTTGCGAACTTGGTTTTTCTGCTGTAAAGCGATATCAATCCCACATGGTTGAAGTGCATGGGGAACAACAGGAATTAAAAACTGTAAAACCATCAACTAGCACGGAACCTTTAAATGAATGTGATACTCAAAAGCGTAAACGTTCTCAAGATTGTGAAAATAGTTGTGCAACAAAAAGAAAAAAGAATGGTGAACCTTCAATAACACATTGTAATGTATGTAATATTGATATACCTTCTTCAATCATTCATGGACATTTACGCAGTATTCAACATAAAAATAACACTTGCCATGAAAGAAATTCTGGAAATATTCAACAAATTGGTAGTGCATTTAAAAGTCGAATTGCTAGTTATAGACTTTATAGTAAAGAAAAAACTCAAAGTATTGAATCATTTTTAAAAAATGTTCAACCTACTGTGTTTGGCTTAGTAGAAAATGTTTTATTAGAGCATAAAACAATTAAAATGAATTTTGAACTTTTTGGCCTCTATGTAAAAACTGGGAGCGAAGGTGAAATTACGGATATCAAATCCTTTAATACAAGAAACATAATTGTTAGCGAATCAACTAATATTAGTGATATATATCAAAATATTTCAAGTGCTATCATTGTGAAGAGTGAAGAGTTCCAGGAAAGGGAGTCAGGCTGGGCGTTGGTTGAAGTACTTTACTTAGAAACCAACCTGAATAAATACAACCCCCTTCGAGCATCATCATATATTGATTTGCCAGGATGGATCAAACGTAAGAATGCTTGTGTAAACGTTATGAATAATGATGACGCATGCTTTGCATGGGCTGTAACCTCAGCTCTCCATCCAGCAGTGATGAATGAGAATAGAACATCATCATATCCTCACTATTCTTCAGTGTTAGATTTAAAAGAAATAGACTTTCCTATGGCGATAAAAGACATTGAACGTTTTGAAGAGCTGAACAATGTAAGTATTAATGTTTATGGAATTGAAAATAAGAGTATAGTTGGTCCTCTATATTATACTCAGGAAAAAAAGGATGCTCATGTAAATTTACTATACATAACCGAAGGTGAAAATGCTCACTATTGTTGGATAAAACATTTATGTAGACTTGTTGGTAGTCAACTATCAAAATACAAAGGTAAGAAGTGGTTGTGCGATGGCTGTTTGCTCTATTTTACAAAAGAGGATCAACTAACTCAACATCAAAAATGGGGGTGTAATCATGTGTGTACGGTATTACCGACTCTTAAAAATAACATTCTAAAATTTAAGGATTATGAGAAACAGCTTCGAGTACCATTTGTTATATATGCTGACTTCGAGGCTTTGCTAAAACCATTTAATACATGTTCATCGAATCCAGCCCAACCTTTCACCAACACTACTCACATTCATGAACCTTTTAGCTTTGCATATTATATTAAATGTAGTTATGATGACTCTTTAAATAAGTTTGAGCTCTATAGAGGACCTGATGCACCTAAAGTTTTTATGGAAAGGCTTGAGAAAGATGCCGTCCGTATATCCTCTATTTTAAATACGATCATTCCAATGGAGCCACTAACTTCATTAGAGCAAATGAATTTTGAAACTGAAACTAATTGTTTTATATGTGGTGAATGTTTATATACAGACAGGGTTCACGATCATGACCATTTAACAGGAAAATATCGTGGTGCTGCTCACCAAGAATGTAATTTAAATTATAGAGTAAGTAAATTCATTCCGGTCATTCTACACAACGGTAGCAAATACGATAACCACTTTATCGTTAAAGAATTTGGAGCTTCAGATGTGAAAATTGATGTTATTGCAGATAATAAGGAACAATACATATCGTTCACAAAATACATCAAAACTAGCAATAAAAAAACCATTAAACTGCGATTTTTAGATTCATTCCGCTTTATGTCGAGTAGTCTTGATAAGCTGGCTAGTAATTTAAAATCAGATCAGTTTCATGAAATTCAACGTGTCTTTCCTAAAGAAGATGATTTTAATTTGATTCGTCAAAAGGGTATATTCCCTTATGAATATATTAACTGTGTGGAACGTCTTGAGGAGTGTTGTTTACCACCGAAAAATGCATTTTACAGTTCCTTAAACACAAGTCATATCAGTGATCAGGAATATTTACATGCACAACGTGTATGGGCACAGTTCCACATTCAAACTTTAGGAGAATTTTCAGACATATATTTGAAGACAGATGTGTTGTTATTAGCAGATGTTTTCGAAAATTTTCGGAATGTTTGTATGAAAACTTATGACCTTGATCCTTGTCAGTATTTCACAGCTCCTGGGTTAAGTTTCAGTTCAATGTTGAAAAAAACGAAAGTAAATTTAGAATTAATGACTGATATAGACATGATCAATTTTATAAAATCATCAATTCGAGGTGGATTAAGTCAATGTAGTGGACGGTACTCTAAAGCGAATAATAAATACATGCCTAGCTACAACCCTTGTGAAGAGTCAAAGTATATTGTCTACCTCGATGCAAATAACCAATATGGTTGGGCTATGAGTCAATATCTACCACTGAAAGATTTTCGCTGGCTGACACAACCTGAAATTGATGTCTTACATGTTGACACTCTTAATGATAACGATGATAAAGGATATATTTTAGAGGTAAATCTTGAGTACCCTAAAGAGTTACATGATGATCATAATGATTTACCATTTTGTCCTGAGAATATGAAATCTCCATACATCACATCACGAACAAAAATGTTAATTGCTAATGTAAATGATAAATGTAAATATGTAATACATTATCAAAACTTGAAACAGTGTCTACAGCATGGATTGAAATTAACTAAAATTCATCGCGTATTGCAATTTCAACAGTCAGCATGGCTCAAACCGTATATTGATCTAAACAATAATTTAAGAACACAGTCAACAAACGCGTTTGAAAAAGATTTTTATAAACTCATGAATAATAGTGTTTTTGGAAAGACTATGGAGAATGTTGATAAACGAGTTGATGTAAAGCTGATAACAAAGTGGGAGAATGATGGTAAAAGGTATGGTGCGAGCAACTTAATAAGCAAGCCTAACTTTCATAGCTGTTCAATTATTCATGAGGATTTAGTTGTAATACAAATGAATCGTCTTAAAGTAACTTACAACAAACCCATATATGTGGGTTACACCATTCTAGAATTATCAAAAACACTTATGTATGAATTTCACTATGATTATGTAAAGAAAAACTATCTTGATAATGCTAAATTACTCTACACAGACACAGATTCTTTTATTTATGAGTTTAAAACTGATGATTTTTACGAGGATATCAAAACTGAGCTAAATAGGTTTGATACAAGTGACTATCCCAAGGATAATATTTACCATTTACCTCTAGTAAACAAAAAAGTTCTTTGGAAATTTAAGGATGAATGTGCTGGTGTTATTATAGACACCTTTGTAGGCACAAAATCTAAATCATACAGCTATATGACAATTGATGATGTAGTAGTAAAAAAATTAAAAGGAGTGAAAAAGAATGTTTTTAGTAAAGAGTTAGATATAAGTGATTATAAAAACTGTATAGTTAGTAACCCACCTGTATTATATAAGAAAATGTGTGTATTTAGAAGTAAAAATCATCAGCTACATACCAATTTGTTGAACAAAGTTGCTTTAAGTAATGAAGACAACAAACGATTCATTATACCCAACACATTTAATACTCTTGCTTGGGGAAACAGTCGTATTGATGACTATTACTTTACTTAAGTCTAATGATCACTATATTGTAATATTTGTAGTGTGTTTTACATTGTAATATTTTTTGTAAAAACTGTGAGTAGAATGTATAATGTTAGGCTACAGTAGTTTAGTAAAAATAAGATAAGTAATACATTTTAGTGTACAATGTTTGCTTTTGTATATTACGAAAAAGATTTTTAAAAATTTACTGAATGTGTGAACTAAACAAGGGGAATGTAAAAAATGTAAAGTGGAAATTGAAAATATCCATGTGTGAAAAAGTGAAATGGCTATCACCATTTTAAAATTAAAAAGACATTGTAATCTGGTAAACCTTATTTTTTATTACACAACAACAAAAATGTACAGAATGTGTAAACTAAACAAGGGAATGTAAAAATGAAAAGTGGAAATTGTAAATATTCATGTGTGAAAAAATGAAATGGCTATCACCATTTTTTTTAAATAAAAGATATAGTGATTCAGTGAACCTTATTTATATTTCACAAAAAAATGTACAGAATGTGTGAACTAAACAAGGGGAATGTAAAAAATGTAAAGTGGAAATTGTAAATATTCATGTGAAAAAAATGAAAATGAAGAAATGACTATCACCATTTTTAGAATTAAAAGACATTGTGATCTGGTAAACCTTGTTTTTATTTCACAACAACAAAAATGTACAGAATGTTTAAACTAAACAAGGGGAATGTAAAAAAAATGTAAGGTGTAAATTGTAAATATTCATGTGTGAAAAAAATGAAATGGCTATCACCATTTTTTAAAATAAAAGACATTGTGATCTTGTAAACCTTGTTTTTATTTCACAACAAATAGAGCTTTACAAAAATAGAATACAAAGAAATACCAATTCCTCAATCCTTTTCAATGTCCATGTCCACTCATTATTAACTTTCCTTTTATAACACTAATCACAATGACGACTGCCAACCTCTCTACCACTGAGACATCACAGAATGTCAAAAGTTGTTTAGCTTTTCAACGATACTTTATCCGCTACACGTCTTAATGCAGAATGACTGTGGTGATAAGAAAGGTGCATGCTTGATCCAAAGGATTAATAGGTATATCACTATGCTGCAAAGGTTCTTCAAGACAAGTTCCAGGACTACACAAATAATAACCAGGTAGGTAGATTTCGAAAGTCAAGTATTGAATTACTTTGTTAATGACGCCATTGCCAGTACAGGTCTGGCATATCCTTTTCCATCGATGGTAAAAAGGTTTGATCTTCCTCCTCCTCTGTGGATGATGTTTGTTGTTGTTGCCTTTTTTCTTCATTACTCCCGTGGTATGAGGAAACAAAGTCTTTGCACTGACTTTTATGACCATGATACAGTTTGACTAGCTGACAAGTAGCACACTGTCGCATAGAGGGTATTTTTGCCATAGCCACTTGCTTATGGTGATCATAATCCGTACATGGTTGCAATTCACTTAACACAGGGTCTTGAGTCCATGATTTTGGTACATGTTGCCAGATTTCTTTCACTGCATTTGCTGCGACATAATAAATGAATGATTTTGGAAGAGCCAATAATTCTTCTTTAGTAAAACTGTCTAGTTTCTTTTTACACACAAAGAACTTTCCAATCACTTTATCGGTAGCATCCCCTTTCTCCATGGTATCACGTTGATGTTTACACGTCGCTTGTAGAAATCTCACTGGTGTCATCCACAGGTAAACCTTTAGTTTTAATTTTATTTAACAACTCCCAGCAGGCATTGGTGGATGGCCAATGAAACAATTGCCACACCTGTGCCAAGGCTTTATGGGTAATATTGTCACAGGGGCAGCGATCCATGAGTGTTTGCAGCGATGGACAGCCCATGTCCATTAAATCGATACATTGACAGTAAGACGCTAAAAATGGTTGTAGCCATTGACGTTTTTCACTACCTTTCACAAATATTACATGGGCAGAAGACAAGTGGGCTTTCATGGCCATGTCCAGGTGCTTATATGAAATGGTTCCTTGCTTCCAGTCTAGTTGCATATGAGTTTCAATCCACTGGGTTTGTTTACGGTCTTTATCACACAACAAATCAAACGCATAAGGTGGTTTAAACACCAAATGAGTAGCTTGTGATATCCAAAAAGTGGAACAATCGATGATGGCCACTTCTTTAAATATAAATTTGTTATCTCCAATTTTAAACCCTTGACAGTCGACAATCAGTGTACGCAACATGTTCACTCTTGTCTTGATCAAGTCCAACTGACCACAGACTGACAATTGTTCAGTAAGGTGTACCCATGTCATTTACTTACATTCCATTCTAGTAAAAGAAAAGAAAAACATCGAGTAGTCACTATAGAGGTTAGGATATGACAGGGGGGGCATAAGAAATAATAATATAACAACAACAACCAATTTTTTTTTTTTTTCATTATTTTATTAGCATAACAAGTTTACATTCTTTTTTCATTCTAGGATAAAGGCGGTACCATCTCATACAACAAAAAAGTATTTTGTGTTTATAGTGTCCATAACACTGATGATATCCCAATGTCTCTAAACTGGATGTTTTTAACTGTGAGCTGCTCACTGAAGCACTACCGGCACCATAAAGTCCACACGTATCATAACTTTTTTCATCACTCAGAGGCATGAGTGAGGGGTAACTTGAATGACAGGGTATATTACCCACCTCCATTCTGCACAGGAAGGGGCAGGCAGGTGACCAGCGCTGATGTTCCTGCATGGGTTCATCGCTCTCTTGCCATTGGTCTAAGATGATGGGACAAAACACACTTTTCACTTCATCTCTTCTTTTTAAATAGTAGAATCCAGCGGCTGCTAAGGCTTGAGGGTTTATAAAAGGCACCGGCCACGTCGCAAAGGTCTTGAAACGTTGTTCCTCAGATTTTAAATTCATGGATGTAACTTCTCTTGAGGCTTGAAAGCAAGACATGACTGAGTGGTTTGATGTGTGTTGACCTGCTATTTATACACTTGTCACTTGGTTGGACAGTGGATAATAGTTGACTTGTTTGTGATGAATAATCAAACAGTAGGCCGTGGTATTGGCTGGAACATTGTCATGCGTTTCAAAATCTAGTCGAATGTCAATATTGGATGGTTTGACAGACTCTTCCAAGTAGGAACAGTCAAAGACAATCAGTGGCGCCCTTGTCTTAAAAGCTTGGGGTGACAACATTGGACAATTCTCTTTTTGATAATACGACCATCTAAATTTAGAAAACAAGTCGTACAGGGGGCCAAACTTATTTTTTGAAAAATCTAAATCCAACCCTTCATAGGGAAACACAGCACCGTTGAGGAAAAGACGTGCATTTCTCAATTGCAGGTGATCAAATTGCGTGACATCTTTGGTTTGTTGATACTTGCGATTCGTTTGAAAACCCACAATCATGTAGAGAGGTCTCTCTGTATAGCGGGCTGTTTTATAGACCAACTGTGTGTGTTGGTGGTGGGCAATAACGGGTACTCATGGAGTGCCCAGCTTCTAAATTCCATGGGTAGAGGTATATCTCTCTTTACCATTTTGAGTATGTCCAGTTTTTTGCTATCGTTAAGGGTCACATGAGGCACTTTCCATAGCAAGCGTTGTAGTTGAATTTTTGAATCAATGGAGGCATTGTCGACTCCCTTGAGTGCATTATTATCACTCCTGTCTCTCACCAGATAAAGCACTTGCCTTGCGTTGACCACAATGCGCTGGTGATCTTCAGCAAAGCCTAAAATCAGTTTAAGAGGTAAATATCCAGTGAAGGTGCCATCGGTGTGTACCATCCAGTCATTGGTCGAGTCAGGGCACCAACCCGCCATGCAAAGTGTTTTAGCTTCTTCCTCACTATAAGAGGGATATAGTTTCATGACACTGGAAATACCCACATTTCGAGTGCTATCCACCACGATATCGTTAATGACATAACGTACTTCAGAAAACAGGAAGGCGAAAGCATGGTTGGCTAACTTGGATGTAGTGGGTGTAGAACCATCGGCTTTGGTGAGCCGACCTTCAATCTGAATAACACTTTCATGTGGTAGAGTGTAAATATCTTGGTTGTTGATAACAAATTGAATTTCATCATTGTTATTGAGTCCAGGTGTTTGAGCTTGATAAGAATGCAGATCAATTCTTACCACTCCTGGTTGCTCCTCGATGTGGTTCGCTACCTCTAGAATAGAATTCATCGCGGGGGTTAATGTGGTAACCCAAATGCTGTAAAATCTGCTTGTTCTGAGATGTTAACGTGTATTCACGTGGTAGACAACTAACACCATTCCTAGGCGGTGCTGTTGCTTTATATACAAACTTCATAGTGGTTTTAGCACCAACTTGTAAGTCACTGGTGTGGTAGAATCTAGATCAATGAGTTGTTGCTCTCTATTGATCAGTCTTAATGTTATATTACTAATACCATCGACAGCCACAGAATGAAAAAGCACCACTGGAGGGTTTTCACGAATAATATAGCCATTGGGCGATGTTACAATAAAGTCATAAAGCGAATGCGACGGTTCTTGATTGGTGTACACTTGACTAATAATATTACACGTCACCGACACATGATGGTCCACAATGAATTTCACTTCAAGGTCTGATTCATGTTTTTTGTTGGGCTCTAACACACGTGGTTTAAATCCTAGTAATGGACCAATGGAATCGGGGTGAGTTTTAAAGTCAATTTTGAATGTAGAAAAAATACTGCAGCGATGAGTGTTGGTATTTCCTACAAGTTCAAACTTGCGCGTTCCATCGAGAAATGACTTTAAACCATATTCATTGATCAATACCACATAAATGTGTTCATAAATGTCATCTATCGTGTATCCACCAGAGTTCAGGGTGAGCACATAATCATCATAGTAAAACTTGTTGTTCACATTTTCACGTATGTTGTATATTCGATTGTACGTTTCAAGAGAAACAAGTCCTAAACCATAAGGTTTTTCACTCAATTCGATAGGTGGGTAAAAGTCTAGACTCACTTCAGGTCCACGTCCATGCAGTGTAAACGTCTTACTTTCCACCGACATACTGTTGACGTTTTTGCTTATGTTGCGTCTTATATAAAAAAAAATAAACACAAACGTCCACACTGTTGGCTGTTAAACGTTTGCTCACGTTTCACAGTATAATATATCTTGATCCTGTTTCCAAAATAGGCCACTAGTTCCATGGGCGGGGGCAAATTCCCAAAACTGTCAAAGTACCATACAGTAGATCCCTCTTTGACATAAGCTACATAATGTGTTCCAGGTCCTCGGTGATCATCCAAATTGACAACAGCACATTCATGTTTCCCGGGTTGTGAGGGTAATTCGTTTCGCATAAACACACCTCGAAAATGAGAAAGCTTCAGTTGTTTAGCATAGCTTTCCACTTGCTGATGCGTCAGGGCATGTCTTGCTATGGCTGAGGTTAAAGATGTTTTTTTTATTTCGAAAAGGTGAAATTCCAAATCCTTGTTGATAAAAGGCTGGCTTCAAATTGACATTTCTAGCTCCCATAGCAATGGCCTCCATTGTTTCATTGTGTCGCTGACTTTCATTGAGTTGTTGCTTGCCCTGTTGCACGGCTTTAATGGTTTTTGCCACTGCACTGGCGCCACCTAAAAGTGAACCTAGAGCAGCCAGACCAGCGAATAATGCAGGTAAAAATCCCGCTCGTTTGGGGACGGGGATCACTCGCCCTTGTTTTGAACCCTGTCACTGACGTTTTGGAATAACATGTCTCTGTGCTACTCGAAGAGCTTTCCTTATGGTCAACACATTCTTTTTTCTTTTTTTCTTTCGCAAGGGCTTGTCCACGAATGTCATAAGCCCAGGCTTTGCCAAGGATAGGCTCATATTTTTTGTCTTTCTCACCACATATCTTTGTTTCACCATGATGATGATGATGACCAACAACTTTTCACAAGATAGTTTAAGTCTCAACTAACATTAGATTGTTATTTCTTGGCTGTATATTCCAATTCTACATAAAGTGGGAAATCATTTATGGTTTTTCCAGCTTGCTTTTCATTCCATGTCAACAGGAGATGAAAGGATAATTCGTCTCCTGCATTGACCATTTCATGGTTATGGACCAACATCCTATGACCATTTATCTCTATTTGTAAATGGTTCTCATCAGGTATGGCATATTTGATGTGAATGGTTCCATTATAGTGTAGTCGATAGTGGCTTAAACCTGAAGCAAGCACATAGGTCAAGTGCTGGTCATGAACTAGCGGTATATGGTTTCTCTCATTCACAGGTTTTACATTTGTCAGATGCACTAAAAATACAGATGGGATAAATTTATAAAGCCTTTTCATTTCATAGGTCACGTATCGCTTGGTACAGACATTATCATCTTCTTGTGGGTCATCCACGTGAATAATGCGGTGATGATTAGCGCTATAGCCATCCACCGTAAGCTGAGGCACTTTATCATAAAACTCATACACCTTGTTATCCACATACTTTTTTGTAGTAACGTCTGTAGACACTTGAGGATGTTTTACATGAGTTTACCGCTTTCCTTTAAAGTCATAATCTCCTTGTTTTGTGCGTGGCACTACTGACCTATCCACATAGTGTTTATTAGCAGGATCTGTTTCTTGTTTAGGATCATGTATGGGAACAGACCTAGCTTTGACCATCAACGCACGTCCAAAGACATCCATCGTCAACCTGTAGTACGAGTCTACTGTTTCTATGACAAGGCTCGGTGCGATGTATATAGACAGCCTGCTATCCTCTCTAAGCCTTAGTTGAAATGAAGCTAATTAAGCAGCAAGAGTCATTCCCCGTGAGGGACATGGTTTCCCATCTCTGCCCCACATCACGTGAACAACGTCATGGTTCACTGTTTCCATCTTCCATTCGCTGCATCATTGTGGGACCTTCCGGCTGTGGAAAGACCAATCTTTTGCTGGCACTTATTACAGCGCCCAATGGTCTGTGTTTTCAAAATATTTATATTTTCGCAAAATCTCTCTACCAACCCCTCTACATGTTTCTGGATCAAGTCATGTCTGGATTAAAAAATGAGAATATGGGGTATTTCACATTTTCCACGCAAGAAAATGTTATTTCACCGGATGAGGTAAAGCCTGATTCACTCATGATTTTCGATGAGGTATCCACTGAACGACAAGGTATCATTCAAAGCTATTTCAGCATGGGTCGACACAAACATATCGATTGCTTCTATCTTGGACAAACGTATTCTAAAATGTCCAAACAGTTGATTCGTGACAATGCCAATGTCATTGTTTTATTTCGCCAGGACGAGAGGAACAGTCGTTACATTTATAATGAACATGTGAATCCGGATATGACCTTTCAAATGTTTACAGAATTGTGTGGCAAGTGCTGGAACACACAACGTCATGCCTGTTTAGTGATTGACAAACAAAGTGAACTCAACCAAGGGCGGTATCGCTTAGGGTTTGATCATTTTATTGCTATTTAAGGCACTGTATCATTCCCTCTCAAGTCATTTGTCGCGACATCATGGCGTTAGCAGAGAGTCAATTGAAAAAGCATATTATTAGAGCAAAAAATACTATTCGCCAAAAGTTTCGTCAATTGAAACGATCGCGTGCGGATCATGCTTTGTTTATTCAACAACATTTAGCACCTCCGCTAAAAGCTATGTTGAAAACCTCTTTCAAGCCATCTGAAACGCTACCTACCGTTTCACAAGCCAGTCAGACGCACCACGAGGACTCTGAGGAAGAGAAAGAGGAAGATGAAGAGGAACAGGAAGATTTAACTAGTGTTAGCGAAGTTGAGGATAATGAGGAACAAGTGTTTACGCCTCAAAAAAAGGAATCACCCCTTGCAGAGTTTTTAAGAAAAAGGAAATCCTTGGCCATGGTCGAAACCCCTTGCCCTTCCAGATCGTCTCCATTTTCACAACTCTTGGCCACTCCTCAACATAAAGCTCAACTGAAAAACATTTTAATAAAATATTATGGATCAACACTAGAACCCTATTTCACCAATCTATTTGTTGGAAACACAGATACCACATATGGCGTTCGCTATGAGAATGATAGTTTTAAAATTGGTGATTCATCGATTAAATTTAGTCGTACTAAAGCTGTCATTAAAAAGATCAACTATAAATTAACACCAGGACTGTTAAAGCTACTATTCTCTAGGACTCCCTCATCTCAAGATTATACGTCAGAGGACCTTAGTAAATATAAATCCATTTTATTGGATACCCATGCTCACAAAAGACAGTATGATCCCACTCAACAAGTGAATGCTAATATATCCCAAAAATATAAAACCATCATTGCAAAAATGTTCCCCACTAGTCAAAGTGGTCGTCGTAAAGTGTCCGCTTCAGGGGTGACATTTAAACCATTAAAACCCCTTGTGGATGTTACCTACTGGCACAATCCAAATAAACTCGTCCAGCGACTACAGCTGTTGCATGCTTCACGTCAAGCCGGCCATACTGGTCACGATTGGGAAATTCAAGAAATTGAGGAAGAACTTCGAAATGCCAAAATTATTGTTTAAGCACTCACCCATTAAAATGGGTATTGCTCACGAGTTGCATCGTCCAGCTAGACGTCACTATCAGCGACTCAAGGTGATTTCACAGGGTGTGGATGAACTTTGGCAAGCAGACTTAGTTGAAATGATTCCCTATGCTAACGTTAACGATGGTGTACGCTATATGTTGACGGTCATTGATGTTTATTCCAAAATGGCGTTTGTTGAACCTGTGCGTCGCAAGTCTAGTCCACTAGTCACCAAAGCCTTTCAACATATTATTCAACAATCTAAACGTCAACCTCAGCTGCTACAAACCGACCAGGGAAAAGAATTTTTCAACAAGGATTTCTCCAGTTTTCTCAAATCTAAGGATATTCACCATTACACCACGTACAGCAATCTCAAAGCCAGCGTGGTCGAGCGGTTCAACCGAACATTGAAAACCTATATGTGGAAAGCGTTTACCGCTCAGGGCACTTATCGCTGGTTGGACTTGTTACCTGAGTTAGTGTCACGTTACAACGACACCAAACACAGAACCATTGGGACCAAGCCACGACTTGTAACTAAAAATATTCCACAACTGGATAAACTGTTTAACCCCATAAAAACAGCAGACCCTAAACGTCATCGCCTTAACATTGGGGACCATGTTCGTGTGAGCAAATTCAAGTCCGTCTTCGACAAGGGCTACACACCAAATTGGGGGACTGAACTATTTCGAATTCGTCAAGTCAACCTGAACAGTCCAGTCACCTATTAACTCGAGGACCTCAACCATCAACCCTTAAAAGGCAGGTTTTATCTTCAAGAACTTCAAAAGACAGCGTTTCCTAAACATTACCTTGTGGAAAAAGTGTTGAAACAAAAAGGAAATAAACTATATGTGAAATGGTTGGGATTTAGCTCAGCCTTTAATTCTTGGATTAATAAATTACATGTTGTGTGAACCTGTGTGTCTTGTATTTATTTATTTACTCATGTTGTACTTAACCTACAGTCCTATGTACAGTCCTCAGCTATACATGTATTATGAGCAATACATATTTCTTTCTCTCTTCACCTGTGTTCTCTCTTACACTGACTCTCCCCCCTTCACCTCCCACCACTGTCAAAACAGGTTGTGACTTGTTAGCTCTTATCGTGCGCGTGTACAGGTGAACACTTGTGTGTTAGATCATATTACACATGAACTCACATTTTCTCACGTATGAAGCAAAACAGGATGTGACTTGTTTCACAAGGAGGACGGTAATAAGGTCATTTCACACGTGTTCACATGTATTTCGTCACTTTCCTTTCATATCGTTATCCCATTATAGTAGTGGGGGATTAGTGAACAACGTCAATTCAACACACACACAAATGTAGTTAGGCCCTTTGACATAATTTAAATAAATTCATGGGCTAGTCCGTAGGAACCAGGCCAAAGGGACCCGTCCAAAAGGGATCAGTCCAAAGGGACAAGGACTCGTCCACAAGGACTTGTCCACAAGGACTCATCCACAAAGACCTGTCAACAAGGACTCGTCCACAAGGACTCGTCCACAAGGACTTGTCCACAAGGACTTGTCCACAAGGACCTGTCAAGAAGGACTTGTCCACAAGGACTCGTCCACAATGACCCGACAACAATGACCCCCGCCAACAATGACTCGTCAACAATACCCCATCTATAGGGATCCGCTCTCCCACCCTTTTACAAAAGCCATGAGTGGGCATGCGTAAAAAACAAAAACAAGCATGTTAATTCATAGTGGCTATTCACCGAACACATGCACTTTATGTAGAACAACGTTTAAATCCATATCGGCATTCAAACTCTCACATGTTGCAATTGGAAAGAGAGATTCTCTAAAAAAATACAATTTCACCCCCTAGTAGGGGTAGGTTTTATTTTGGGGTGGAAATATATTGTCCATTGGAAAGGGAGTGTTAGCCCGAGTTCAATGACACCTCATTTGTCAAAATCCGACCATGGGTTCGGGAGTTATCGGGCTGCCGCCATCTTGTGTGGAGGGTGTGGAGGTGGAGGCTGCGGAACCCCTACAAATACACTACTTATATTATAATTGTCCGGTTCCGTGGCTGAATGGTTAGCGCGCTAGGCTTTGGCCCTAAGTGCCCCGGCTTCGATACCCGGCCGAGCCATCAGGGATTTTAATCTCCTGTAGTTAATTCCCGTGGCTCGGGGACCGGGTGTATGTGACATCTTCATCATAAGTTCATCCTCATTATGACGCGCAGGTCGCCCACGGGCGTCAACTAGAAAGACCTGCACTCGGCCTCTCCGGAGGCCACTCGATTATTATTATATTATAATTAATAGCACAAAAGTTTGGTGCTTTTCAGTCGGTCAACACGAATGTACCCAAAAGAGCTGGTTTGTGCCCTAATCCTGAAAATGAATTACATGAGATTAATAAATACACTAGGATGACCAGTTTCGATCGTCAAGCGATCATCATCAGATCCATAACACTTAGGCTATAACATCTATGTTTGAGAATAAAGGTGAAAAATATTTACAACATGTACAATTATTTAGTTGCAGTGTTGGTAATGCAACTGTCGGTGTATGCTAGCTAATTGTAGTATATCTAATGTTAGGTGAAATGCTAAAATGGTGATAAAAATCCGGAGTTTGTCTGTTTGGGGTGATTATATGGTTATACAAAATCAACTATGTTTATAGTGTAATAATACAGGCTGATACTTATCCGGTTTGTCTTCCTCACTGGTACTTCGAGCAGTTTCGTGTTCACTCTGGCACCAGTTATGGTAATTTATTTTCAGGATTAGGGCATAACCCAGCTCTTTTTGGGTACATTCGTGTTGACCGACTGAAAAGCACCAAACTTTTGTTTACTTAGGCAACACTGAAAAATGGCTTCAAACCTCACAATGTTATAATTAATAGGTTTATTTAATTGTTGTTTTATTAATTTTTGGTCTTTTCAAATGTACGTGTCCACCTCTAAATATGAAATTCTATTCCAAATTTGTATACTTTAGTCTGTGCTAAGAGGGGCAGATGACCTTGTAGTTCCGCCCCTTAAAATAACAACAACAACAACAACAACAACAACAACAACTAACTAATATAACACTAATACAGTCATCACAATTAACACCGGTTATCAGACAGATTCTACACACATCCAAAGTACACGGGGCTACATTACCGCGTTGTCGCAGCCTCTAAACTGAGGAACCAACCAACCAGACTTCCCTTGGCGAGATTCCTGAAGTCCTGTGCGACCTTCACTTCACACAATACTGTAAAATTCTTATTTAATGTGATTCAGTGACCGATTATAGAAAGTCATGCTGTTGTTAAGTCCGTAATCGATCGAAGGGAAAAAGCGTGTCGTTTTAGATTCAAACGCTAACATTAAAGTTATTGAAGCTAGCGTTAGAAAACATCGCGGAATTCGTTGAGCATTACCGCCAAAAATATTTCGAGTTGTGCTAGTGTTTAACGTGTAATTACCGGGTGAGTTATACGTGGTTGTTACGGCGTGGCAGTCGCTCACATCCGTGAGGTGTGGAGGTTGAAATCCCCCCTCCGGCAACCTTCAAGGTGGTTTTCTGTGGTTTCCCATCTTCCTCCCAGGCAAATGTCGGGGTTGGTCTCTAACTATAGGCCACAGTCGCTAACCTCCAATTCCTCGACCTTACACTCACACTTTCCTCCCCAGACAACACTCAACACGCGACGGTACTTGTAGCTCACCCCATGGGTGTCCGTATAGAAGCAGCTACAAACTCTGGCGGGCCGAACATGTCCTCGGACACTCCAGGCACTAAAAGCCATACGCTAAAAAAAGAAAAACGTGTAATTGATGTAGCCCCCATAGATCTATTAGGCCTATCAACAAGAGGTACAGTTACCGGCAGTTAGCTCTGCACTTCCCCAACCCACTCCCCTGGTATACTACTGCAGCGTTAAACATTTGCCACCATGGAGGAAAGAACGGAAGGAGATGCCTTCGCTGCACTGCCTAGCGCAAGCTGCTGAAGCCAAATGGCACGCTCACTTTGGGGAGCAAGAAAATGGCTGTTCCTTTGCTTAAAGCCGTAAACCACTCCAACTAGTCTTGGATTTTAGTGACATAAAACTGCAATGACAAGTCAAGTTTTTTTTTCTTTGACAGGCAGAATACACTCTGTTTATCACGGTACTTGGCTCAAATAAGCTGCGTTACCGTTTTAAAAGCCAATTTAAATAGAAATATGAGAGCACCTTTGCAAGTCTAGTTTTGTAAGAAAGACGCGGCAAAACGTAATAATACGCTGAAACACTGATTAAATTGAATACAAGTGTCTGAAGATGCGAGTTATACCAAAGAAGGAACATCTTGGGAATTAATGATGCCGAACTAATTACGGTATTTACACCAAATTGAGGTTTAAGTTCTTATTGGTGTTGAGGCATTCATCAGTTTTTAGGCCTAATTTCGAGCACAGCCACTTTCACTCATTGGTCGTACACATTTTGATATTCAAGAATACAAACCTTAAAATTAATAAACAGTAGGCCTACTTTTAAGAAAGGACGCATATTTGCACAAAAATACGGTATAGCCTATACTTTTCGGTACCATACGGTATTTTTTTTTGTGTGTGTGTGTGGGAGGGGGGGAGAAACTTGACGATTAGCCTCGAATTGATTAATTACGTAGGCCTACCGTAATTGTTGACCGACAGCCGCTTGATAATTTGGGATTTGCAGAGGTGTTCTTTTTTTTTTTTTTTTTTTTTTTTTTTTTAGAGGGTACACATGCTCAGATTAGAATTGAAGAGTTTTTTTATATCTGATCACTACTGCTATTACGTTTCCAAAGTTGCATAACCGGAGCGCGATAAAAGACCAGGGCCAAAATAAGGTTTAGCCAATCCTATCCAAGTTCCGAAGGCCTGACCATTCACAATGCCTCATGCAAGTCACAGAACACCGAATACGAATTGAGGTTACGCCCACTTTGGTTGCAGCGCTTGGCATCACTCTAACGAGCTCAGGGCATCTCCTCTTATTCTTTCCTCGATGTTTGCCACGCCGAGCATCTCTGTGTCTGATTGTAAGAACCTACTGTCACGCGCGTCACCATGTTCTCAGATAGAGAAGTATTCGGTCCGCTCCCCGCACCACTTTACACATATCTCCTACCGAAGAACTCTCAAGGTTAATTACATAGCTAAACGCCGATTACTGTATATGCCAAACCATAGTATTGTATTTACACTGGTAAATATGTTTACGATAATCTGTATTGAACCCTTATTAATCTGTCGAAGAATAAGTCTTCATGATTTTATTATTATTATTATTACTGATGCCCAGGCAGTACATGTTGAAATTGACAAAGGGGGAGCCAAGGTAGTGTGTTGCAATGATTACAACAGAAGCAGCTTGGTAGTTATTCCTGAAGACGACCGGTTAAGCCGAGTTAAAGGACAAATTCTGTACCAACGCGCACCTAAATTGGAGTCATTATGGGAGTGTCATGAGTAAAGTTTCAACCGATCCAGGATTGAATCAGCCAATCAGAAGAGACCACGCCAAAGCCACGCGGTGAATTGCGTACCCTGGAAAAAGGCGCGGAATCGCATATCTAAAGAACCGCCGATCCGAATTAATTCCGCATAAGTGCATTGAGACGTTTGGATAAAATGAAGAAGATTGATACTAGTTCCAAGTTTGTGAGGTGAAAACTCCAGATTATTTTTACAAATTCTCCCCACCCAGCCTCATTCTGTCAGTTTCCAATAAATTGATCGGTGATGAGCTGTTTAGGACACAACTTTATTGAGCTCTGGTGAGCAACGTTCACGTCAGTCTGCGTCACGATTTTTCAAGCTCTAATGAGCATACTTCACTAACATTTCATTTTGTGCTCAAGTGAGCAGAGTTCACGATTAGCAGTGGAGATCTCTAGGCGAGATAAGAGCTGCACGATAGACATGTTTAAGACTTGTTTTCAAGCCAGTTACGATGGGTTTGAAGTGTGTAATTTTATGTAAATTTTTGTATTATATTTTTGAGTGATATTTGTGCGTGTGTTAAGCAAATGCTGAGATAAGGCAAGTCTACGATCAGTAATCGCATAGGACATTAGTGTGAGTGAAAGTAGTAGCTCACAGCGATTATAGCTAGGCAATTTATTAACATTGAACATTTATGTCCAAGAAGCTACGCCAAGATGTCTGATGTATGGTCGTGTGACGGAATGATGTGCATCGCTTCTACAACTACGTCGACGATGGAGGGCTAGATTTCCCGTAGGGAAATGCACCGGGATGTAGGTTAAGTTCTGCAAGCTGAAACGGTGATTTACAAACATTGATTTACTCAATATGTAGTTAGATAAGGCGAGGGAACGTTGTAAATATTTTCATTCTTGTTTTTCAAGTTTAGATTTTTTTGGTGTGCCGACACTATTATCTGTAAATGTACGTTGGCGCGTGGCCAAATTTGTTTGTTGTATATTTTTCTTTGGAGTCATGTTTAGTGTACACGGCGTGTGTATTTGGTTTTATCCATGCGAATGCGAAACTCGTTACATTCGATAAGTGGTGCTTTATTAAAGTTCATATTTTTATAGGAAAGGGAGGTAATTATTGTAAGATGTTTCATGAACAGGTTTTTATTCATACAAAGGTTGCCGAGCGCAACAAATTAAGATGTAACTGTAGAACACGTTACTGTAGTTCTAATTTTTTAGATTTTTTGAGTCCTTTTCAGGTTCTTTAGTCACGGACTAGATTGGAAGCGCAAGCTGGTGGAAAATATTTTATGTCATTTATTTCAGGTTTCTGTCAAACCCATACGTGTGATTCTGTGTGTGTTCTTGTGTCAGGTGTGTGTATTGATTCTTTGTAATGAGGGGTAGGATGTGCTACCACCCTCATATTGTTGTTGTTGTATTTTTGTTGGAAAGGCCGAGCGCTCTTGGAGGCTACTGTACCTTGTCCAGGGCTGATTCTTGGATTTCCTAGGGGAAATGCTGAGATATTTTATTCTGACACACACATGTATATTTTGTGCTTTGGGAGCACGCTTCTTCGAGACTCGAACCCATGCCACGGCAGGTCGAGGTTATTGACACGTGGGTTGACAGACGTGCAGATTTCCACTTAGCGCCCGTCTAGGTCTGGTGACTCATCTTTAGGCAGTCCAGCTGACCGACTGACCCCTATAAGCTACCATTAGCAAACCTGTTCTTTTGTGATGGTCATTGAACCATAATTAATTGGGGAGTTCGCCATGTCTGTTACGAATTATCGCATATCGTATGAATGGAATATTGTTTTAATGATTTAAATGTTGGCTTTGAGCCTAGTGATTTTTGACTCATTTCATGTTAGTTTGTCTGTTGTGACACCTGTTGGTGTAGTTGTATTTACTTGTAAAAATGGCAAGCGGTCATAAGTGTATTTTCTTGTTGGTCACGTGTTAATTTATTTGTGTTGATTTGAAAAGTCCTAATTTTAGGCATTAATGTTTGCTACGGCAGTTCTTTGATTCCAATTTCACGCGGAAATTATTTGTTGTTTTATTTAGTGTAGGAAGTGTCGGATTAATTTAAGTAGTGTATAGTTGGTTCCCCGCGTCTGTCTAGCTCTAGACAATGCAGATTCGTCCTCTGAAGGATTACCGGATGGTGACGAATCTCGCATTTATTTGTACTCATCGTTAAGCATGTAGAACAGCCGCACACGTACACAATGTCATTGAAGTATATTTGGGACATTTGGTCCAGTTTACAATCTCTCCTGAGATTAGGCCTAGTTATGGCAAGTAAGTAATTCAAGTGGGAGTCATTTGGGAGATCTTGTTTGTTTATTTTTATTGTAAATAGTTGATCTGTTAATAAATACATTTGTTTTAACCCTGGTATTCACTTCTTCCTGCATGTTATTTTGTTATGTGTTACCCTGCATGTTATAGAAGCGCTTTAACAACAACTTACGAAATGGACTGTTACACCCCCCGAAACTGAGTCTCATAAGCTTCTTTGCAAGGGTTCAGTATTAACCGGAATTCTGTCTATAACGGAACTATTCCTCGGTCCCTTAAAGTTCCGTTCAAGACAGGTTTTTACTGTATAACCATGGAAATACTGTAATACATATTTGCATTTATAATTATTTCCTAGAATTTGTTTTTACCCTTCATGTTGCATTTTTATAGTCAAACTTCTTCGTTAACATTTGAAGGGTCCACGGGAAGCAGGGGGAATGTCACTCAAAATGTAAAATCGAGATATCAGTGCGATCTGGTAGGCGACGTATTGATGGCACAATATTGTGTATGGTTAGAACAATGAGGGTCGTGAGAAAATGACATTTCAAGTTGACGCGTACATGTAAGTACATATAAGAAATGAAACTTTAAAACTCGTTTCCTGAACATTTTACATTATTTGACATTCCCCCTTCTTCCAGTGGACCCTTCATTTGTTGTTGTTGTTGTTGTTGTTACTGTTGTTGTTTCATTTGAGGGACTTGGACATCGTGATCGTTCGTTAATGTTGTCTTCTTCAAGCAATTCTTCTATCTTTTTTTTCTATCTACAAGTGACCTCTTACGATCACGCTTCAACTTCATTTCTTTTTTATGCGTTTCTCTGTTTGTCCAAGCGTTCGCTGGCCTGCCTCCATTGTTATTCTGACTAGGCTCTTCTGGTCTTCTTATTTATTTTTTTTATTTTTATTTTTTTTATTCTTTTTTTTTTTTTTTTTCATGGGAATTGACCACTTAGAATCACGCAAGAACTTTATTTATTTTTCTTTTCCTTTACCTGGAGTTTCCTCTGTCTCCAATATTCCTTCATGCGTTCACTGACATGTTTCCTTTGATCTTCTGTCTAAGTTCGTCCACTTCTTAGGTCTTTCTTCATCTTGAAACCCTTCCAGATGTTTCACTTTACTCTTAAATTCACTTCTTTCTAGCATCTGAAACTCTATGATGTTCAACTTTTCTAAATCTTTCCTAACTTCCCTAGTCCACGTTGAAGTGGTCTTTTTCTTCCAGAGATAGTCGAATATTTGTTTTGTTAATCAATGTTTGTTCATTTTGCATAGATGTCCGAGGAATGTCAGCCTATAATAAATTGATGACCCTGTAGGTGGCTCATTCGCACCGTACAATTTACATTTAGGTGTCTAAGGTGCATCTACTAATGAGGAACGGGAGGTCAAATAACTGAATTCCTAAGGGGTATCCTTTACCACTTTATAGGGCAGAAGTTTTTTTTTTCTAATTTTTACTTTAATTTATTTTATTTAAATTTTCATTTCAGTTTTTTTTTTCAATTTTTAATATTCAATGAGTAGAGGGGGTTCGATTCCCACCTCAGCCATCCTCGAAGTGGTTTTCCGTGGTTTCCCACTTCGTCTTCGGGCAAATGCCGGGATGGTACCTACTGTAAGGCCACGGCCGCCTCCTTCCCTCTTCCTAGCCTATCCATCCCAATCTTCCATCCTCTCCCCTCCCTCATGAGGCCCCTGTTCGCTTTGCAGGTGAGGCCGCCTGGGCGAAGTGCTGATCACACCTCCCCAGTTGTATCCATCCCGACCAGATGTTCCCAGCTCCAGGACACTGCCCATAGAGGCGGTAGTGGTGAGTTCCCTCGCTGCGTCCGTGGGAACCACCAACCTAGAGGGTAAATTGACTAAATAAATAAATAAATAAATAAATTTAATATTCAATATTTTTTAATAGAGTAAATTTAAAAAAAAAAAAATTTATTATTTTTAATTTTATAATTTTAACTTTTCAATTTTATAATCTTAATTTAATTTTAATTTTTAGTGTGTTTTATTTTAATTTGTATATTTATGTTTTATTCTATTGTATCATTGTAATATTTTTGATTATATTTACTTGTGAAAAGTTTATCCAGCACCATAAAACTAGACAGATATAATATTTGCTTATCAGAAACATTACATCTACAAGAAATTTTGTTGTAATTCGGCTGAAAGTTTCAACTAGTAGCACCTTTGATAATAGCCTATAAACTCGTTTTATATTAGGTGGTTAATATATAGACCACTATCCTATAAAGGGTTAATTAGGCTCGGTCAAACTGGACGCGTGCTGCCCGCGCCTACGGAACGACCGCAGCCCGTCGCGGACTGGGGTGGTCAAACTGAATACGGGCAAGTCAATGCGAACCAGTGTGAAAGCAATCGCGATCAGGTGCATAACACAGTGTTTTCTGTTCGTGGTATTAATTCAACATGTCCAGCAGTTCCTCTGACGAAGAGGAATTACGTCTTCTGTTCGCTTTGAGTCAAGCGACACGAAAAAGAAATGGGTGCATGATACTAATGAGAAAAGACAGGAGTTGGTAGAGTATCACGAATTATGTTGCGAGTTGAGGTCATTTCTAGACAGCTTTTTCGTATATTTTCGAATGCCTGTTGAATGCCCTCGCGCACAAGGTCGATTAACTTCTCCGTTTCGTCGGCCATGCTTCCAGCCCGCGCGGTCTTTGTGGAAAATCACAACTGCTCACTTGCTCGCCGCGAACTAGATTGGTCCGCCGCAGTAGACCGCCTTCTGTTTAACCAGGATGATTCAATATTATACGCTACCAGCGGTCGGACGGCCTCGTTCACGCGGGCAGCCCGCTTTCTGTTTGACCGAGCTTTTAATGCAAGCAGATTACGTCAGATTGCCAAGCGATAACAACCAGACAGCCGCTCGCTATATGTTCCTCATTGCTCTTGTCTAATGCGCCCCATTGCGTTATGAAACCTCGAGATTTGACGACATTGCGACCAGCTTCTCCAGTACAGTATGATGCCAATGTGCTTGTTGTTGCTGAATACACCAGCCATTGTCAATATGCTTCCAACAACTGTCGTGTTGTTGTACCACGTATGAGTCTATTATGCTTTGAAATGTGAGGTTTCGTAGAGCAATGGGGTGCATTAGATGAGTATGTGATATTGTATCTTCCTGCAAATCTTGTGATGGTAGCCATGGACAGCTAAGCTTGTTAGCAGGTGTCTTAGTTCTTGATTCGGTCTAGTCCATCCTCTGTCGATCATTGCTTCTCTGCTATAGAATTCAGGCTATATGTCTCCTTGCTTTTCCTTCCTCTCTGCCATAACGTGGACCCATTGTGGAGTCGATGGAAGGGCCATTTTCAATCTTAGGTCTTCCAGAAGGAAAGACTCTCTGGCTAGAGTATATGCAAGTCGCGAGGGCGCGTATTTTGAGATTCCGAGGGTTGCCTTCAGAAATCTCCCTTTTATTTTCTCTATTGATCTTAAGTCTTTAAGACTTAGCTTATCCCAGATTAACCGCAGTCCATAGGTGAGTATTGGGATTATTTTCGCTTCAAACAGGAATAAAGGAATATTCCTTAAAGGAATACAGTAATTTAAATTGACAATTCTATTTATGTATTGAACCCTTCAGAATAGCAGTGTTTATATGCAAGAATCTTGATCAAGGGGTCGCGCTCAGTTCCTAGTGTGATGTTTACGTTCGCCAAACAACATTCTCTACTGAGGTAAGGGTCATAGGATTAAAACTATAATTAAGAAAGAAAGGTGACAAGACGTAGAATAATAACATGATTTAATGACTAATAGTGCATAAAAAGAATATATACAAAAATAATAAAATTATCCTCCCTGAATTTTCCCATGACAGGAATATCTATCACTGTTGAGGAGTCAGACGGATCTCCCCCTTTATAAAAAATGTGGATCCAAGTTCCACTAACTTGCAATTTGGATTTTATGTACGCGTAATGACTAACTACGAGAAATGAGTACTTGGATGACTGTTCGTTTACAGCGGGTTAACAGCCACGATGCTTACGAACACTCATCTCGTAAATCAACGTTTACGGATATGGAACATGACACTAATAAAAACCCTTAAAAATTTAATGCTGACACACACACTAAAAATCTACTATTTACAGAAATCTCCCTCGAGACCCTCCATTAGCGCGATGACGCACTTGACAAAATGAGCTGCCAACTCCGGCCAATTGCTCAATACACAAACAAGGAAAAGACAGCATCGCACGTGACTTCACGGGTCACTGATATGGAATATAAACATGGAATAAACCAACAACAACAAAAGCCTGACCGGCTGAGATTACTTTATATGAACAAAAATGCACGTTAAGCTAACGCTTCGGAGATTATCGTGATTCGTAGGCAACTCCCATTTATTTAAACAATTTTTACCATTGATCAGTTCTTAATTTTGTATTTCAAGTAATTACGGAGTCAACAAGCACTCCCCACTAATGACCTCGCTTGCAACCTTCAGTCCGTCTTGTGAAACAGCTCCCCCTTCCTCAATACTTGTCATTGTCCCAACTCCAGTGTGTAAAAATAACTGACCAGCTGTGCCGTTATCTCAAAGAATCAACAGCAACAAATCTCAACCACCTCAACATATGGTCAGACAATAATCAAAATAGCCACATATGTCCTCGCACGGTAACAATATGGACTTGGCACCAAGCTGACAGAAATCAGTCTACGCTGAAATTCCCGCTTGTAATGACCACAAAATACACACACTCACACTTCTGGGAATGACATGACGTTTTTCACACAGGTCGGCTGAATAGATGCTCACACACTATTTAAAAATATTAAAACCTACGATAGAGCTGACTGCTCTTCGTCACAAATCACATTGCTCCAAAGGCAATAATCTCACTGAATCTGATCAATAATAAACCTTAAAAAGATTAATTACCCTCCAATCTACTGTATAATTATATTACTTCAGTCCTACTTCTGAAACACAACATATCTCCGAGAGACGTTTTTAACCGCATTGCGTAACATATGCAAACACGGTCGTCCACATAGCTACGTTAGTTAAAACAACAAAAACAAGAACCTTCTACTAATAACATTTATGCGAGCTGTTTCCATGCAAAAGGTGTGTCAGACCAAAACTAAATATACTACGTTAATCACACTAACAAAATATTTACAAAAATATGTCCCATATACCATAAGTTAATTTATCAGATAATAAGAATATTATTTTGTACTCATCCTCGGCCAGTCACCCGTCAAAGGACATCCGCAGCCATCTCCCAACTGAATGCTTCTTAGCTCATCTCAGCCATCTGAACGGAGTGTTGATAGTTACAAACTTCTTCCATGGTAAGCGATGTCATCTCTCGTGCTGATTCAAAAAGTTAGATTATTATACACTCGATATCTGACTACCAAATTCGCCGTTTCAGGTACTACTTTCCCCGGAACAGTCTGTTGGCGAATTTTCGATGCTACTGTCCCTACAAAATATAGTACTGTGACTATCTATCACTGAATTTAACACATTTATTAATAATTTCTGTGTGCACATGACACGCAAAAGTATAAGTGTCTACGTCCTTAGACGCGCAAAATGTAAAGTAACCTGTGTCCTCGACACACAAAATGTAATGATAAACTTGTGTCCACCGACACACAAAATATAATAGCTTCCGTCCTCAGACGAACAAAAGTAATAGCAATGTCTTGGCTCTTCACGCCACTTATAAATGAACCGGCCCTAGGTATTGATAGAGGGGGAAATTATATAAAAATTTCTCAAAATAATAGTGGTACAGGAATGAAATAAATATCACTGAACTCGTAAAATTGCGCAGGTCAAGAATATGCCCATTAATCCTAGAATCGATCGTAGAGATGTTGTCTAGCAGATCTCCCGCGTTAATGCTAGCCATCGCGTGCCCAAGCTAGACTTGCCACGCTGGTAAGCATTCATCTCCCATTGGTTCCACATTTTCAATAACTTGGTGGTTTTTATCAGACCTTGGCCTCGTAGGAGTGTCTAGTATTTTCATTACTGCATCATACGTTACTGCATCATATTTTTTCTAGGCGCGAATATTACAATGAACATACCATCAGCGTGTCTCACTGCGCGTCCCATCTATTTTGAGGTAGCCACCACCTGTCCTTCTGAATCATTGCTAGGGTCTATCTTTTCACAATCCTAAGTATTTAGCCTTTTGTCAAACTGCTGCAGGTATGTCCCCATTGTCTCCAACAAATGCTTGAAATTTCCTCATCTCCGTCTGGCTATTTTCATGACGCTGGTGGAAATATTTATTAATTGAAGAAATAAAACATCGAATCATTTATCCATCAGAGGGTAAAGGGTTCAGTATGTACTACTATGCGTGTTTATGCGCATTTCCTTTAATAATTAGATGCGTAGCGCTGAGGTACATGTAGTGACCGGACGTCCGGTTGCTATCCCTTCGTATTCAGATGTAATCTGTCAGCATGCAGTGTGACCCCTGTGGAGATCAGTTATTAGTAGGAACCGGGCATTCATGCTTAAAATATGCATGTAATTATGCACTAAAAATGTAGAACATATGCATCAAATATTTGACAAATATGCACTAAACAATAAGCCAATCTTCTTCGCTCTTCTTTCCTCCTTTTCCGTTATATGTGCAGTCGTTTTTTGCTTGTTGTTCAACTTTAATTTCTTTTCACGTTTCACTTCCTTCGAGCATACTTGGCAATAGACGACAACGACATCAGTTGAGTAATATTACCCGACACTCACTGTTTTAATAAATACTTTCTGCTGCTCTTGTCTTTAGGCATTTTGAGCTAAGGATATGCTGAGTAAGAATAAAGTAACCCATTAACTGAAGAAACTCGTCACAAAACTAACTCCGGGCTGTCGAGATGGTGAAAGGAATGTCCCACCCCACTCCCTTCTTCAAATAACCAGGCAGCATGCTTGTGTAAAATATTAGTTATTATTATGTTGCTCAGAAAGTTGCTTACAAGGGTTGTCCAAGACGCAGGCGAAACCTATTTTGTTCAAGATGTTTTAAATTATGCTTAATTTCAACTGTACTGTATATGCTAAAATATGCTGTTATGTTCAGAATATGCAATAAATCCAATAAACCCTGAAATTATGCATTTGTGTATGCGCATATGCATTTTCAAAAAATACGGTCCCTAGTTATAAGATATCCCATACAGCATTAATGTATGCGGGACACTTATAGGTAGATTGTACGAGGCAAATGAGCCACCAGGTATGATATTAACAAAGAAAGAAAGAAAGAAAGAAAGAAAGAAAGAAAGAATGAAAGAAAGAAAGAAAGGAAGGAAGGAAGGGAGGAAGGAAGAACGAAATAAAGGAAGAAAGAAAGAAAGAAAGGAAGGAAGGAAGAACGAAATAAAGAAAGAAAGAAAGAAAGAAAGAAAGAAAGAAAGAAAGAAAGAAAGGAAGGAAGAAAGAAAGAAAGAAAGAAAGAAAGAAAGAAAGAAAGAAAGGAAGAACGAAATAAAGGAAGGAAGGAAGAAAGAAAGAAAGAAAGAAAGAAAGAAAGAAAGAAAGAAGAAAGAAAGAAATAAAGAAGAAAAAAGAAGAAAGAAAGAAAGGAAGAAAGAAAGAAAGAAAGAAAGAAAGAAAGAAAGAAAGGAAGGAAGGAAGGAAGGAAGGAACGAAGTAAGAACGAAAGGAAGGAAGGAAGAACGAAAGGAAGGAAGGAAGGAAGGAAGGAAGAAAGAAAGAAAGAAAGAAAGAAAGAAAGAAAGAAAGAAAGAAAAAAAGAAAGAAAGAAAGAAAGAAAGAAAGAAAGAAAGAAAGAAAGAAAGAAAGAAACGAAGGAAGAACGAAATAAAGGAAGGAAGGAAGGAAGAAAGAAAGAAAGAAAGAAAGAAAGGGAGGAAGGAACAACGAAAGAAAGAAAGAAAGAAAGAAAGAAAGAAAGAAAGAATCGGTGCACTTCTAGATGTGATAACGATTCCCGTAAATGAAGACCTTAACTCGGTAGTCTAATGTTCAAACAATGCAAGCTTGGGGCCAGACTAAAATGCATTTGGCAGAGCTCTCGAAAACAAGGAGAGCGTTTATTAATTACAGCAGACGCCATTTGCATTGCTAAACCGCGGAGTGAGGCCACAACTACCTGCTAAGTACAGCTGGAGTGTTTAGATAGTGCCTGGTGATGACGATTATCAGCAGAGCAAATACGGCCATTAAAGAACCCCTTGTACTGTATACGTCACATGGGCTTGTGGCAAACAATTGATAAGCCACTTTCTCAGCATTCCGTGCTTAAGAGGAAAGTCCGGCTCCATAGTTAAATGGTTAGTGTGCTAGGCTTTGGCCCGAAAGGTTCCAGGATCGATTCCCGGCCGGGCATGGGGAATTTAATCTGGTGTGGTTAATTCCTCTGGCTCGGGGACTGGATGTTTGTGACGTCTTCTTGTACAAAGAAACCGAAAACTGGAAACAAATAGAATAAACAGCAACAAGTAAAACAAAAGGGTACAGCGTCATATACTGACGATTGAGGAACCTTCGAGTTCGATTCCCGGTCGGATCATGAGATGTTTAACATCGTGTACTTAATTCCTCTGGGTGAGTGACGACTTCATCATCCATGTTGTTGTTGATTTCAATTAAGGGACTTGGACATCGTGGCTATTTCAGTCCCGTGTTATTGGGTGTGGTGAGGATCAGTCGATGCTAGAATTCCCGTATCAGACAGGACTCGAGGAGAAGCCTTGAACAAAGTTGAGCGTTACAAGGGATTTCGGCAATTGTAGGTTAGGAGACCAAAGAGGAAGAACAAGTTGCTTAGATGTATTATATTTATTAACAAACATTGTCAAACAGAAAGTAATCTTCCCTTACAAAAAGTTCTCAAAATATAGAGAAGAATAACAGAATGGTTTTTGTTTAACGAAAAGAAAACTTCTCATAAAAATAAAAGTAGAAATCAAGAGTAGGTACTCCTTTCTATAAAAATTATTCAACTACTGAAATGAAGCAAATTACCTGAATTAATGGTCGGTAAAATATTTGGAGATGATGTAGTAATAGATGTTTACTCCTCCGCTGCCTCAGACCCACCCAGCCATCCCAAATAGGTTCACAACTTATATAGTTGAAATTGCAGCTCTGACAGCCATCTTTGTCAAGGAGTCAATAAAGCCAACCAACCCCACGCATTTGGTACAATTTCGTACCCGGTATAGAGACGCAAAAGAGCGCCTTCAAATTAATGCCAAATAACGCCAAATTTCACTCGTCACCTAACCAAACCTAACCTAGCCTAACCTAGCCTGACCTAATTACAAAGTTACGTGTGTCGTTTGGTATAATACGAGGCACGTCCAGAAAGTAAGTTCCGTTTGGTAATACAATTAAATTGTTTACAGATACAGAAAAATTATTTATTGCACAATATTCTACACCTCTTAAACTTATTTTCCACATAACTGCCGAACTTTTGCAGGCATTTGTCATAGCGTGGCACAAGTTTTTGGATACCTTCTTCATAAAAGTTTGCTGACGACCGGAAACGAGAGTGAAGGCTCCCCTGTAAGATATCCTACCGTTCGGCCACCACTGTTAGGCAAATTGTGTATGTGGTCAGGAGAACTCCTAAACATACGCAGTTCTCCTGGTAAGCACGCAATTTGCCTAACAGTGGTGGCCAAACAGCAGGATATCTTACAGGGGAGTCTTCACTCTCGTTTACGCTCCGCGGCAAACTTCTATGAAGAAGGTATCCAAAAACTGTTGCCACGCTATGACAAATCCTGTAAAAGTTCGGCAGTTATGTGGAAAAGTAGTTTAAGAGATGTAGAATGTTGTGCAATAAATATATTTTCTGTATCTGTACACAGTTTAATTTTATTACCAAACGGAACTTACTTTCTGGACGTGCCTCGTATAAACACCAATAATATTTGCCTTTAATTTCTTTATTCACATAATTACAAAGTTATGTGTGTCGTGTGGTGTATTTTGTATCGGACATGCTGGCAACGGGTGACAACGGGTATGCCGTACTGTCTGACGTCAATGCAACATGGCGCCGATCGTTAAAAAAACGCGAACAAAAATGCTTTATTTACGTAATAAAAAATATTTCCGGTGCAGCAGTGACAATTGAAATTTAAATCAACTTCTAACGACTCCCAGAAAGGTATGTGAATCATAAATTAAATATTTTCAATGTGAAAGTGATGAAAAGGGAGAAGAACCTACTCTTGATAATTAATAAAATTTAGAGTGATGTCGCTGATAGGGATGGCAAGTAACAATAATCAGGAATCAAAGCCCAATTCAATAGACAGGGAAAAAGTCCCATAAATTATCAACAATAATTTGAGTATTTAACATTAACAATTGTGCAATCAATTCTGGTGAACAAGCATACAAAGAAAGTTTTCAAGTGGCTTGAACTTGGGGGCTCTGTCCCAAGATACAAGAATGCCATAAATTATTATGAACTAGTTGCAAGGGCAATGAATTAGTGCAGATGGATGGAGTAAGCTTAAGGCCAGTCAGTAGCTTCAAGTATCTTGGGTCAACCATGTCTGAAGATGGCAACATAAATACTGAGATTAACCACAGGGTTCAGTCAGCCTGTATGTACTGGAAAAGGTTTTCTGGCATTCTGTGTGACAAAAGGCTCAATATAAGGGTGAAAGGAAAGGCCTACAAGACAGCTGTGAGGCCAGCCATGATGTATGGTGCAGAGACATGGGCAATAACTAAGTCACAATGTCATAAGCTGGATGTGACTGAGATGAAGATGCTGCTCTGGATGAGTGGCATCACTAGGATTGATCACATCGCAAATGAGAAAATCAGGGGCACAGTAAAAGTAACAGAAATCTCCAAGAAAATTCAGGAGAGAAGACTGCTGTGGTATGGGCATGTTATGCGTCGAGACAGTAACTATGTAGAAAGGAGCGAAGTCTGGTTGTGGATGGCACGAGGAATAGAGGCAGACCTCGAAGAAGATGGACTGACAATATCGATGATGACCTAATGGAGAAGCAGTTAGGGGACGACGATGTGTGGGACAGAATAAAATGGAAAAGACTTGCCAGAAACATCGACCCCACTTGAAGTGGGATAAGATGATGAAGAAGAAGAAGTTGCAAGTATTTGGGGGCCAAATCCCAAACTGTTTGAAAAAGGAAAGTTCGTATGGTTTTGATCAAGGATTGGCAGGCACTTGAGGAGCAAATCTCAAGATGCCAGTACGAATTCCAAAGATTATAATTCACGGTGTTCAGGAGCCAAATCCCAATACAAAAGTTCATTAATTACAGTAATGATTTGAAAGTAACATAAATTCAAATAAAATGTATAGAGTATATCCATAAGTCAATATATTGTAGCCTACATTAAAAACGTACTGGTTTCAGTCACATTGTCACCTTCCTCAGTGTAATTTAGGACATGTAAATGTGTAAGAACATACGCTTAATATAAATTTTGCCATAACAGAGGATTCTAAAAAATATTCATGTTACAAAAGCTCACAAATTGAAATATTAAAAAACAGATCTGTGACAAAATGTGTTAACAAAAACATGAAAAAGTCTTGATGAAACAGCGTGGAATAGAGGAGATGTGGATGTGAAACTAGATAAGTTGAAATAGGTTATAACTGATAGTTTGGTGTGTAATTAGGAGGTAGAGAAATACTGGAATGAAAACTTTGGTAATAAGAAATTTCTTGCCCATGCATAACATTACCTTGTAACACTTATTTCCAACTTATTTAGAAATGGATACATTTCTTGCCCATCCATAACATTACCTCGTAACACTTATTCCCAACTTATTTAGGAATGAATACATTTCTTGCCCATCCATAACATTACCTCGTAACACTTATTTCCAACTTATTTAGAAGTGAATACATTTCTTGCCCATTCATAACATTACCTTGTAACACTTATTTCCAACTTATTTAGAAATGAATACATTTCTTGCCCATCCATAACATTACCTCGTAACACTTATTTCTAACTTATTTAGAAGTGAATACATTTCTTGCCCATTCATAACATTACCCCGTAACACGTATTTCCAGCTTATTTAGAAATTAATACATTTCTTGCCCATTCATAACATTACCTCGTAACACTTATTTCCAACTTATTTAGAAATGAATACATTTCTTGCCCAATCATAACATTACCTCGTAACACGTATTTCCAGCTTATTTAGAAATGAATACATTTCTTGCCCAATCATAACATTACCTCGTAACACTTATTTCCAACTTATTTAGAAATGAATACATTTCTTGCCCAATCATAACATTACCTCGTAACACTTATTTCCAGCTTATTTAGAAATGAATACATTTCTTGCCCAATCATAACATTACCTCGTAACACTTATTTCCAGCTTATTTAGAAATGAATACATTTCTTGCCCATTCATAACATTACCTCGTAACACTTATTTCCAGCTTATTTAGAAATGACTGCATTTCTTGCCCAATCATAACATTACCTCGTAACACTTATTTCCAGCTTATTTAGAAATGAATACATTTCTTGCCCAATCATAACATTACCTCGTAACACTTTTTCCAGCTTATTTAGAAATGAATACATTTCTTGCCCATTCATAACATTACATCGTAACACTTATTTCCAGCTTATTTAGAAATGAATACATTTCTTGCCCAGGCATAACATTACCTCGTAACACTTATTTCCAGCTTATTTAGAAATGAATACATTTCTTGCCCATTCATAACATTACCTCGTAACACTACTCAGCAATGTTTCTAGGTTTGTGCCATGTATTGTGTGGGGTTTCGCCTAGGACACCAAGGTGGCTCATCAGCGGGCTCTTGGTGTCCCCGTCCGGACCCCACAGGAGTAGCGATCTTCGCGCTACCACCCATTTTATGAAGCGCACCTGCGCCTCTTAACTGCGCCTGATCGGGGGATACAACTGGGTAGGTGGGACGAGCACCTAGCCCAGGCGCCCTCACCTGCAAAGCGAACAGGGGCCTTATAAGGGATGGAAAAGGAAGTTTGGGAGGGAGAGGCAAGGAAGAGGGAAGGAGGGGGCCGTGGCCTTACGATAGGTACCGGTACCATCCCGGTATTTGCCTGGAGACGAAGTGGGAAACCACGGAAAACGACTACGCGGATGGCAGAGGTGGGAATAGAAACCCCTCTACTCATTTGGACCACCCGAGGCTGAGTAGACCCCGTTCCAGTCCTCATACCACTTTCCAAATTTCGTGGCAGGGCCGGGAATCGAACCTTGGACCTCCGGGGTGGCACCTTATCACGCTGACCACTACACCACGGGGCGACGTCATTTTATCATTTGAAATGATCTTGTCGACTTCGTCGTTACGCTGGGGTCTGGCGTTACGTTACGGTGACGGGGCGAAATGTACCCAGATGCACTGAGGTAGTGACGTCATAGCACTGCTTGGTGCATGTGTTCCCCGACAATCTCTACTTCGTTAGTATAAAACAAAAATCCCCGATTCTTGGATGTCACGGGTAATCTCGAGAACCAATGGATGGAATTTGATGCGGTTTTCACCATTCTGTAAAGGATATCTCGAGGAAAGATTCTGTAGAAAATAATTTATGTATGATCAAAGGAAGCCAAGCAGTAACGATTTCAGTGAAAAAGTCGAAAACAAACTTGGCGTCCGTGCGCTTCTTAAGCTTACGCTGGGCAAACCGTTAAAAATATCAACATACTATGAGCGTAAGAATTGGTCAGCATGAAAAGTTCTTTAAAAAAGTCCGCGAGAGCATATCTCTATCTTCAATACATCGCCCACTATAAGTGTTTTTAGACTGGATGGAAGGGGCACGTCCCCGCGCGCTCTGGTGAGCATGACGGCATTCCGCGCGCTTCACCTTGCTTTGCCCTTGGTTTGCACTTGCCGTTCACGAGTAATTTGAAACAAGATAAGCAAGATAAGTATTATGGAGATAATTTTCTAACATGTCAACATGCCTCCAGCCTTTCTAGCATTTTTCAGCATTTGTAGCATTTAAAATAATACAAAGTCTAGTCTTTCAGACTGACTGTCTCTTTTATTATTATTATTATTATTATTATTATTATTATTATTATTATTATTATTATTATTATTATTATTATTATTATTCCTTCGTTACGGCCAACTAAGGACCACGTCATGTCAACTGTTTTTTCTGCATTTTAATGTTAGCCCAGTACTCCTTCATTCGCAATCGATGTTGCACCTTTCTCTCTGTCGTCCACGCCTTCCCGGTTTTTAGCTTCGGCTTAAGTTGAAAACTCCGATGTTTCTGAAGTTTCTCCCTAAGTGGGCCACGCTCTTGGATATCTTCACGTGTAATCCCAGTCTCCAACAGATCTTTCTCTACTTCATTGAACCAGGCCCCCTTTGTCTTTTTCTCACGGAGAAAAGCAAAAATTCTGTTGGATAGCCGTGTTGATTTCATTCGGGTTATATGTCCATAAAAGGAAATCCTCCTTTTCCTCATCACGTCCGTTATTTTCTCTGCGTGAGTGTACAACTCGTGGTTGTGGCGTCTTCGGAACTCGCCGTGTTCTTTGACTGGACCCAGGATTTTCCTCAATATCTTCCTTTCCTTGGTCTCTAGTTTTTCCATTATGCCTTTTCTATTCATGGAGAGACATTCCGCTGCATACAAAGCTTCTGGCCGGATGACCGTGCAGTAGTGCTTCAGTTTTGCATTCAGGGATATAGATATTTTGTTGTACACATTCTTAGTTAGATGGTAAGCCATTTCAATTTTATTCAAGCGTGACGCAAAAGCCTCGTTTTCGGACATTTTAGGGTCTATCCATTCCCCAAGATACTTAAATTTCACAACCCGTTTGATTTTCCCATGATTCACTTCAATATGTTTTGCAGCCGTTTTGATGTTAGTAATAAATTCTGTTTTCTCGAAAGAGATCAGGAGGCCCGCCTTTGCAGCTTGTGTTTGAAGCTGGTTGATCTGTTTCCTGGCCGTATCCAACGAATCTGCAAAAACCGCAAGGTCATCTGCAAAGGCTAGACAGTCAATTGATAGGTTCTTATTCTTGTGACCAAGTCTGATTCCATTTTCAACTCCTTAATCACTCATTGTTTTGCGCCACTCACGGATAACTTTCTCAAGAACGCAGTTGAATAGTAGAGGCGAGAGACCATCTCCCTGTCGAACTCCTGTCCTTATCTCGAAGGCATTGGAAATCTCGCCTCTAAACTTAACTTTTGAAGTGGTGTTGGTGAGAGTCTGTTGGATGATCGCTCTGGTTTTGTTGTCTAGGCCGAACTCCTTTAGAATCTTAAGTAGGGTAGTCCGATCAATGGAGTCATAAGCTTTCTTAAAATCAATGAAAGTTACTACAAATTTCTTGCTCCTTAGTTTCAGATATGAAAGGATAGATTTGAGATTCATGATTTGCTCCACACATGACCGTCCCTTCCTAAAACCTCCTTGATAATCACCCAGTTCTGTATCTAGCTGTTCTTCAGCCCTAGTTTGAAGAGCTTTTGAGAGGATTTTGTAAGTTATCAGTAGGAGGGAGATGCCTCGATAGTTGTTAACATCTGCTTTATCGCCTTTCTTATGAAGGGGGTGGATTAAAGCAGAAGTCCAATCACTTGGAAGTATTTCGGTATCCCAAATTTCATGTATGATGTCCGTTAATTTATCCACCGTATTGTCACTAGCAAACTTCCACAGTTCAGCGATTATAGAGTCTTCACCTGGAGCTTTATGGTTCTTTAGAGATCGGATAATCTGTTTGACTTCCTCTTTCGTGGGTGAAGAGGAATCTGGGTGGACTTGCGCATGGTCATTAAATGTGAATATGGAACTTGGAGTCTCACAGTTAAGAAGGGACTCAAAATATTTTGCAAGCACCTGACAATTATCTTTGTCGGTATAAACTAGTTTTCCATTGCAATCCCTGAACTGAAGACATGGAGGGCTATATTTCTTCAAGTTGCTTTTAAATGTTCTATAGAAGTTGCGCATATTATTCTTCTGGAAATCCTGTTCGATTTGATCCATCTGGTTTTTATGAAAGGCACGTTTAGCATTGCGGATGGTTTTTGCTGCACTCGTTCTCTCATTCAAGAAGTCTGTCCAGTTGACTTGATTTTGTTGCGAATTCCATTTCTGCCAGGCATGCTGTCTCTTCTTTATTACTGCGTCACATTCACTGTTCCACCATGCATGCTTCCTCGTTTTAGTTAGTAGGACGGTCTCTTTTGCTGTCTCAACCAGCGCCTCTCGCAGTTGTTCCCAGTTCTCTGCATCCACAGTTTGTAGTTTTCGTGTCAACTCATTACCGGACGCCAGTTTTTCAACATCATATCTTTCAGTCTTTTTGGCTCGGAACCTCCGTGTGTTTCTCTGGAGGAGTTTGATTTTAATTTTAGATAGATAATGATCCGAGTCCAGTTTTGCATTTCGTAGAACTTTCACATTCTGAATTTCTCTTTGAGCTTTCCATGCAATTGCGACGTGATCAATCTGGAATTCGCCAAGACTGGGATTTGGGGATTTCCAGGTCTTTTGTTTCCTGGGCAGATGTTTGAAAGCAGTGGATTTCATTACCAGGTTGAAGGCCCTACATAGCTCTATTAGCCGTTCTCCATTACGGTTCGTTCTGTGATGAGCGGAGTAATTTCCAACAATGTTTCGAAATTTTCTTTCTTTGCCTACCTGGGCATTGAAATCCCCAAGTAAAATGATATTATGTTTGTCTGGAATCTTCGATAAAATGTCTTCAAGTTCTTCCCAGAATCGATCAGTTCCTTCCGGGTCTTTCTTGTTCGCTACGTTGATCGGCGCATGAACATTCACAATAGTATACATTTTATTTGTACTTCGAAATGAAAGGGTCGAGACTCGACTGCTTACAGAAGTGAAATTTGTGATGGAGTCTAGAATCTTCTTGTTGACTACAAATCCAGTACCGAGTTGGGGAACCGTTTCTATAACACGTTTACCTGGCTTACCCTTGAAGATTCTGTAGCCTTCTGATTCAAAGGCATGCTCATCAGTAAATCGTGTTTCCTGAACTGCCGCAATTTGGATCTGATGTTCAATTAGAGCATCCGTGAGTTGTTTTAATTTTCCAACCTTCCGCGGAGAATTTGTGTTAAAGGTAGCAAAGAAATTCTTGACTCTATGATTGATCTTTCGTGGAGTCTCCGATACCTCCAAGCATTTCGGTGCAAGCTCCCCAGATTCCGAAGGCTTGCATGCGTCACTCGAAGCGACGGTGGATTGGTTACCACCTGGGGTAGTAGCATTTGCTGAACTTTCTTCCATGCTTTTAACAGTTGAAAGACTGTTGACTTAGGCCAGTGATGTTTCACACTGACAAGGATACTGCCAAGGTTGTGAGCCTTGGAGCCCCCAGCACTGATCGGCTCACCGACCCAGTTTCCCGCTAGGATTGGTTACCCAACCTTCCACTGGGTTGCTCGGTTTAACAGGGGCACCTCTTGTAGGTTATGTGCTGGAGTTGGAGTGAAAGAGGCTAGTTGGATTCTCTTGCTGAATCCAATATATTAATGTTGCAGATGGCTAGCAACGACGCGTTTCACTCCCATTTGCCCAGAGACACAAGGTCTCCTCTCAGGTTGATTCCTGATTATTTTCCGGCTCAGTGGAAACTAAATCAGGTAATGCGACGGGTGAGTGGTTGGATGAACGCTCACGGTCTGAATTTAGCTATGGCGAAAACTGAAATAGTAATATTAACTAGGAGGAGAATGGACACTGTAATTCCCATGAAAGTTGGAGAGGTGGTCGTTTGAACTAGAGCCAATGCAAAGTACTTAGGAATTACGAAACTGACATATTGGTCTCATATACGGAAAGCAGCAGACAAGGCGAAAGTAGTGATAGCTGCCATTAGTAGACTCATGACTAATGTGCATGACCTTAGACAAAGCAAGCGTCGACTAAAGTTGTCCACAGCGCCGTCTATTCTCCTGTATGGAGCGGAGATTTGGTCTGATTCGCTGAGGATAGAGAAGTATAGGAAAAGCCTGGCTGCAATTCATAGAAGAGGAGCTCTGAGGGTGGCGTGTGCTTAGTGCTTACCGTACAGTTTCGGAATCTGCAGTTCTGGTTATCTCAGGTGTTGTGCCAATTGAATTCCTCGCGCATACGTAAAGACGTATAATTCCGACGAGTAGAGCTGGGCAAGGCTCAAGCCCGAAAGGAAGCCGTGGCACCCAAGATGGAGCTTTGGCAGCAGAGGTGGAATAACGATCTCAGAGGAAGATGGACAGCTCGGTTGATACCGAGTCTGGTCGAGTGGACGAGTAGAAAACATGGAGAAACTAATTACTTTCTGACTCTGATGTTGACAGGTCATGGCTACTTTCGGTGTTACCTTCATCGTATGGCCAAAGTAAGGAGTCCAGTTTGTATTTACTGCGAGAACGAACGAGACGACATATACCATACGTTCTTCGTCTGCGCTCGTTGGGCAGCGGAAAAACAACGACTTGAAGCTGAGGTTGGTCCAATAACGCCGGACAATATAGTTGGAATTATGCTGAGGAAGGAGCTCAGCTGGAATACGGTCGCCTTCTTCGTTGAGGTGGTCCTTCATCAGAAGAAGTCGGATGGGGACTTGCACGATTTAGTTGATTTAGTCTGCGATCCGCAGACTGAGTATACATTGAGAAGTATGAAGGTGCTTATGAAGCAAAGAAAATGGCTCCATCCTGAAGTAATACGAAAGTGGTTCCGGGATGGGTTTTGTTGGGTGTGGTTTTTAGTGGGTAAGAATCCGACACACTTGACGAGTGCGGACCCTTCTCAAAGTCTTATGCAAGATTTTCCACTTCCCTCGGAAAAAAAAAATCTTTCCGATAAGGCCTGCTATGGACCATGCGGGGAATTTCAATTCTTCAGGGTTTATTTTATTGTATTCTGTTCTTCCCAATATTTCTTCATTCTTAGACTATGCTGCTTCTTTCTGTCCTCAGACCACTTCGTCCTAGGTTTCCTTTCTACTCTTCCCTGGAATCCTTCCATACTTAACACCTTCTTTCGAAAAACATTTTATTATTATTATTATTTATTTATTTATTTATTTATTTATTTATTTATTTATTTATTTATTTATTTAAGCGAAAATTCCCCTACATGAGAGCGATTAAACTAGGATCACATGATGTCATTTGGAGGTGTGTCTCCTCCGCTCCTCCCAAAATCTCTTCATTCTCACGGAATGCTCCCTCTTCCTCTCATCCATCCACTTCTTTCCAGGTTATCGTAATGATCTTGGTTCGAACTTAACATTCACAATTTTCGTCTGGCACTCAGTTCGGTTTTCGAAATTTTGTATACTGATTATAGTCTCTCTGTACCTCTCTAAGCCATTCTGTGCCGCATTTCCTCTGTGTTATGATACCGAGTAGTTTCTTGGGCAATCTGGAGGTGGCCATCCTGTAGATGTGAGTGTAAAATTTGGCTCTGCGTTTTCTAATTTCGTCTGTTATCGTATTGGTCTTTTGATAGAGTTCAGTACTACCAAGTAGGTCTCTTCATCCAAATGCCGTTTATGTTGATTGCTCCGTAGATCTTCCGGAGAATTTTTCGTTCCTGCTTTTCCAGTTCCCTAATCTTGGAATGACCATCGATAACTATTGTTTCAGCCGCATATGTTGCTTCTGGAAGAATAACTGTTTTACAATATCGTAATTTGGCGTTTGTCGAAATGCATTTCTTGATGTAATAGGCCCACGTTAGCCTGTAGGCCTTCTGGAGCTTAGTGATTCTGTCTTCATTGGCGATTCGATTAAGTCCTGAGGGCTGTATAATTTCGCCAAGGTATTATTTTTATTATTATTATTATTAGTAGTAGTAGTAGTAGTAGTAGTAGTAGTAGTATCAGACTGGTTTTGTTTTCGTGGAACATTTTCCTATCAACAGAACACGTAACGCTACTGTCAATGCTTGCCATCGAGCAGATCTTCGGCGTTTTCAATGTATTAAAGCAGCGGCATCGGTGGCGTATTTGGTAGCATGCTGAGCTTCTATGCCCATGATCGTGGGTTCAAACCTGGCCGAAGTCGTCGGATTTTTAAGAGCGTTAAAAATCCCTCAGTATTCCTTCCTTTGGAGGGGAAGTAAAGCCGTCGTTCCCATGTCATAGCTTTGTCGCATGTAAAAGAACCTTCCACTAACTACAATTGTGTCAAGCTAAATTTGTAGTTTAGATTTGATTAACGCTCTATTAAGTTCCCACGTTTGTCACCAGGTGTCAGTTGTGGTGGCATCTAGTAGTCAAGTTTGCGGCTAGGTGTCGTAGCAAAAGTAGGAACTACTTGATATTGATCGTTTGCAGTCCTTACCTGTATTACAGATAGCACGCCCTAATACAGCCATAACAACTAACACCGGTTTTCAGACAGATTCTACACACACCCAAAGTACACGGGGCTACAAGACCGCATTGTCGCAGCCCCTAAACTGAAGAACCAACCAACCAGTGTATTAAAGCCTGGAGTTGGGGAAATATTGTGCAGAGAGTGGAATTTGCAAGCGTATTGTTTGAAGGTGGCTCATTAACCACAGGTTAAAGTGCAGAGCTCTTGGGATCAAACTAATTACACAAGTTTGTAGAGGACTCACAATAGCGAGCCAGAGTTTAAATCATAACAAGCTGTCGTCAGCTTTTAATATCGCAGATACATTATTATTAAGCTCCGCACAGACTGCATAGCGGACTGCTGTTATAATTAGACTAAAAACAATGGTTTGAGGATTAAATGGGGTTTACTCAGTCGCGAGAGGACAACCAGAGGACGTGCTATTTCTCTTCGAAAATCTCAAATACATTCACCGGTAATCAAATCGCGTCGATTTTGCTGAGAGGCAAGCAGCTTGACCTCTGCACCTTCTACATATCTTGACTCTAAACACTATTTTCGTTTCGTTTACGGTTTACCCTCCAGGGTTGGCTTTTCCCACGGACTAAACGAGAGATTCCAGCTCTACCGCCACTGAGAGCAGTGTCCTGGAGCTTGAGTCTCTGAGTCTGAGGATACAACTGGGGAGTGTGACTAGCACTTCACCCAGGCGGCCTCACCTGCAAAGCGAACAGAGGCCTGATGAGGGGATGGGAAGAGTGGGAGGGATAGACAAGGAAGTGGGAAGGAGGCGGCCGTGGCCTTACGTTAGGGACCAGCCCTGCATTTGCCCGTAGACGAAGTAGGAAACCACGGAAAACCACTTCGAGGATGGCTGAGGTGGGAGTCAAACCCCCTCTACTCATTTGGACCGCCAGAGACTGAGTAGACCCCGTTCCAGTCCTCATTCCAATTTTCAAGTTTCGTAGCAGAGCCGGGAATCGAACGTCGGAGCTCCGGCGTGGCAGCTAAGCACGCTGACCGCTACACCATGGATGAGACATCTCTAAACACTGTACCAAAAACAATTAATTTTTATTAATACAGATGAATAGTGACTGCACTGAATGGTCTGACTGACTGTCGGTCTGTCTGTTTCTTTGACTGTATATATTGTACCCGTTCGTCCTGGGGATGCGATGACCCATCTGCTATAACTTCGCATTCCTGGAGTTCCAGGACAGAGCGGAGTTAAATGAACCTCTAGTCAAATAAGGAATGTGTCGGAAATTCAGCTGAGTTATCGAAAAAGCAGTGGGTAACACGAGACAAAGTATCTCTAGGGTCGTTACGGGCTTAAGTTTAATAAAAAATAATGCAAATATAAATGGGCGCCATCAACTGAATTCCTAGCAAACCACTTCCTTTCCGGTTAAGCCTTACTCAAGACGAGGAAAGAAAAAGGAAAATCACACCATCATCAGATCACAACTAAGATAAAAACAAATTTATTTCACTTTGATAGTCAGACAGACATTTTAAATAAACCTCCTACCTGAGAGTATGGCCGAATGCCAACGTTAAATTGTCATTGTCCAAAAATCGAACCATCTCTTTTCTAATCAAAAATATTTCATCCACATAGAACAAGAAAAATCTCTAAAGTTCTCTTGGGTTCTCAGGATCACTATAGCACTATGTCTTTCGTCACTGACATTTGTGAAACCTGAGACCTAATTTCTCTTTAATTTAACATCATAAATGTGGATTTGAAAAAGTTATTAATCTGTCTAAACATACACATATTATAATCACATATTTTAAACATCACGTAATTTATGGCTTGCATGGCATAATTTAAATGTTGAACATGTTAGTCAAATGCTCCTAAACATCGAATAATTAATTTACACTATTTCCATCGTCATTAATAATCTCTTGTTCGTGAATTACAGAAAATTCACGGCTCATTGGTCATCGTTATTATCATCAACAAAATTAAACATTTCTCACATTAATTCTCATCTCAAAATTCTACATATTCCTGTCAGAATCATTAATTCATCACCATTACATCATTTAAATCCTCAATTCAAGTTGCAATTCCTCAAATTATATCTCAATTAAATTTATTTAATTCCATATAAATTCATTAATCATCAGCTTCTTTAGTTAATTATTACCTTCTAATTCAGTTATTCATCATCATTACAATCATCTATTAATTTATTTCAATCAGTTTAATTTATCCAATCTTTAATTCATCCATTTATTTAATTCATTGATTTATTCCAAAATTTAATTTATCAATTTATTTAAATTTTATTCTTCTGGTTATTTAGATTTTTATTATTTCATCTAGTCATTCTGATTTTTATTTCATTAGGTCAGATCGTTAATATGCTTAAATTTCAGATTATTATTTCATTAATTATTATTCTCAGAAAATCTTGTATTATCAACTTTATTTATTTGTTTAATTTCCTAACAAATTGTTTAATATGGTTTATAGAACGTTGTCTTACAGTTTTATCACTACCAAGTTATATCTCGTATTTAATTTATCATGCCAAAAATATTATTGCCTTCACGACATCACGTTGGATATAACTATCCACAACGACATTATATTTCCTCAATTCTTCAAATATCACATTTGAATACAACAATTATTCCACAAAAACTCCATAAATATTCAGCACATACAGCATGAATCTCAACAATTACGCTAGACTGGGTACGACGACCTCATGTCTGCTTCAAAAATACATTATCAACGTTGCTACTATCACATGGCAACTTCTACAAAATGCCTATCACAAACTCCACTTAACCATGTTGCATGATCTACAAAAAATATATAACTGGCTTCAAATTATCAACGCACACAATCTCCAATAACTGTAATTAATCTGATCACATCTAGACAACTTCTTAAACAATTGGAAAAATATTACCTCAGTAATTCAAGATCTGCTTTCAAATAGCATAAATTCTCTTACAATTCTCATAATTCACATCACAGAAAAACACCAATGTGCTACAATCTCTCATATCAAAATCTGCAATACTGATCTGCCTTATAATAAATCTGACCATTAATGATTCATCTTACAAGATTCAATTACTTTAAATCCTTCTCAAAGGTATCAAACACAATTATAAAAATCATCAAAAACATGAGCTGTACCAGCTGTTAAACTGAAATTACTCTCAAAAGAGTATAGCAACAAAATATTGGATTGGCAAACAAGAATTACTAAACGCAATCCTGCTGACATTTATCGTTACTTTATTTAACAAAATTTCGACTGATATGTGACTAGTAGTTCCTTGTTTGGTTCACTTACAATCTCATGTACACTCGGATGATAAAAATGAGTCCCTCTATGGCGAGTAAGATGCGTAACCACCGTACAGTCGTATAAATACGAAAGACCTCGCCCCGTCGACTAAGATGATAGTGCCCTAAACGATGGGTAAGATGAGTAGCCACCATACAATCGTATAAATACGAAAGACCCCATCTCGTAGACTATATGAGTGAATGTACCAGATAGGAATCAACAAGTTTCTAGTTGTCATATAAAAGCGATATTCATTCACTAAAGTGAATAACTTCTTAATATCTCCAAACAATCCAATGGAAAAAATCCCTACTGATGAATAATACACACTCGCTAGTATGCAATGAACTGACGAAGTAATTTTAGATAATCAATTGCAGATCACGAGTTAGAAATACTCGTTACACAAAAAAACTATTCATGAAAAATATCCTTGCTGGAAAAATTGTCTAAAAGACCAAACATCTGCTTAATAAAGCCAACCAATGGTAAGAATTTCGTATAATGATGCCTGCCATATCATATGGTCACGCCATATTCTAGCAAAAATTCGAAGCATATAAAGTCAAACCATGTCTAAATAATCGTATCACTCCTATTATAAAAATATACATGTGTGCCCAGTATTCATGAAAATAATCGTATCAGGTAGTTATAACTCTTACAGTACCATTTCATAATCAGCTGTTATTAAATTTCCAAGATCGTCGATTTTGCCTATATAATGAATTTCTCGAAAGATCGGCGTGAATATCATTCCATCCATGAAATGACGATTGCCTTCGAAATCCCAAGTGAATCAGCTGGTGGACCTCCTCTCGTCAGGAATCGAATCCATCGCTCTGCGGTGCCATCGTGTCTCTGTCTGCGATTACTCTGACATGATGAACTTCTGATTATCCATAGCGGATATTGTCCAAATCCTCTCAAAAAAGTTCATAGAAACAGCGGACCCCCTATTCCTCTTCTACGTTACGCCACTGTTCCATTAAATGTTCAGTTTGAGTGTTGAAAGTTCAATCTCCAATAACTGATAAGTCTCACTTTCGTAAAATAAAATTTTATACGAGAGTGTCTAAGTTTATGGAACACCCTGTAGTTGTGTTCATACTCGGTAATTTATCGAACTGCATAAGAAATAAATGCATTAATGCACGAGCTAATGTTCATCAGTGCATATGCTTACAACATTCCGTTTGCTTGAAATTGTTAATGTTACTTGGAATGCGTTATGAAATGCATTGTCGTAATGTTATTCAGAAAACTATGTTCCTTCGAAGTTCAAAGTTGCAGTATCCCGTAACAATCTGCTTTTATAATTCAACTGCCGAATAAACTTTCTAACACAATGTAGCAATGAAGTTCAGCTTCTGTTATAATGCTTGCGTTTATAATCATCTCCGCCTAAAGCTGGCTTCGTCATGTCGCTCTACTGTTCTGTTCTGCGTTGAAATGTAGCTTGTAATCAAGTCTCCAACTACTTGCAATGCTGTCCTAACATATCCCGGCCGTCTATGCTTGCTTGCTCGGCAAGTCCGCCTGGATCAATGACCTGCTTGTCGTTCGCTGCTCGGCGATGTTGAAACTGTCGCCTACACTTTGCCGTGACAGTTTCGGTTCGTTACGCGACCTTCACCATGCGTTTGGCTTGCCCTACTGAGCTCGACCCTGCTTGCTCGGCTGACAGAGCTCCACTGAATGTGTCCGCACTGTCTTCACTCTTATCTGCCTGACGCAGACACGTGGCGTTCACCCCACCACTATGCTCTCGCGTCACAATTATAGTCTCGAACCCTCATCATCTCGGCTATTAAATTATAAAATAACTTAAGGGTTATCTAACTTCCTTAAAATTATTACCACATATAATGCATGTTATATCTTCTCTTCTAAGATGTTTAAATACCATATTCCATATAAATCTTAATAAAGCTTCATAATTCTATCCATAATTCCATCTTCTTACAGATGTCAGTGCCTTCTTGATTCTAGACCTACTACGTCATCCTGACATTCCTCTTGACTCGATCTGGGCGCTATCTTTTCTAAACTCTTCCCAAAACCTCAACTACGGCTTAATGTCTGCTGGCGTAGCCGATAGCCTAAACTAGGTATCGGGTACAATATGTATGTATGTATGTCCAACTGTCTGTCTGTCTGTCTATTCTTCCGACATTGCAAGATGCGCAAGGTAGAATACAGCTGTTTTCCTCCATTTTAACAAATCTTTAGGGATTTGAGTTGTCATTTTGCCATTTAACGTAATTGTTTGTTAGTGGTAAGTTAAGGAGCGTTCCTGTTTGATGAAATGCTCGTGCAAAGTTAAATAACCTTTAACTATGAATTAAGAGATAATTGTCGTTGGTGTAAATGGCCCTTAAATACATAGTTCTTTGTAATTGATTGAAGGTAGAATATGTGAAAAATGTGTCACTAATTGCAACATGCAAACACTCTTATAACCCATCAAGCCGAGGTGCTCTCTTGTACAGATCTAAAAACTCCATAATCACTACACTGGACCAATCCGTAATTATCTGTGGATTCGGTGGCGTAGTTGGTAGCATGCTGAGCTTGTATGCCCAAGATCGTGGGTTCAAACCCGGCTGAAGTAGTCAGATTTTTTTAAAATCCCTCATTATGCCTTCCTTCGGAGGGGAAGTAAAGCCGGCGGTCCCATGTCATAATTTATGGCATGTTAAAGAACCTTCCACTAATTACACCTGTGTGAAGCTGATTATATAGGTTAAATATTTGACTAACATTCTTAGGTTCCTACGTTCGTCGTCAAGAGCCTACTGCGGTGGCATGTGGTAACTAAGTTCTGAACTAGTTGGTCGTTGACGCTGGCGTTTGGCGGCAAAAGTAGGAACTACTTGAATACATGCAATGTCTGCAGTCCTTACTTGAATTAAAACAGATACACACACTAACAGCCATCACAATTAACATCGGTTATCAGACAGATTCTGAACACACCCAAAGTACACGGGGCTACATGACCGCGTTGTCGCAGCCCCTAAACTGAGGAGCCAACCAACCATTCATAATTATCCGTAATCAAGCATAGAAAACTTTCAGAAAACTGAATAAACCTGCACAAATCACTGCAACAAACCACAACAGATCGTGGGAACGTTTCCTCGAGCTGTACTGAGACTTGTCATCCGTAGATCCCCAAGCCTTTCAGGTCGGAGGGAGATAACGACAATACACGGAAAAGGCCGAACCACGTGGAGCCAACACGAGTAATAACGAGTCATTACGGGAAAACAAGTATTTAATTTTAAAATTTCGCACAGCCGCCATCTTGAGGTTATGTAAACAATTGAACTAAATTAGATGTCAGTGCATTACAATGTGTAAAAGTTTTACCGTACAATGCTTTACTGCGCTTTTTTTTTTTTTTAGTCACATAGGTGAATTTCAAGTAGTGGCTTTTATCACCGTACACAATTTCAGGGTGATATCCATATCAGTTACGGAGATATAGAATGCCAGTGAAATATTTCACATAGCCACCATGTTGGATTGGTGAGATGTAATAACATTTGAAGGACACAGTCGGGGTTGGACGAAATAGTACTATGACCTTACCGAGTTTAATTGAAATCGCTCAACACATATACGCGCACACACGGACATAAGGTGATCTCATAAGCCTATTTTTTCATGAATGAAGATATGCTAAAATAAAAATACAGGATTCTACATTTAGTGAATCGGGGGAAGATCTCAGGACAACGCAGACCTGGCCAAAGGAGAATCTCATGGCTGAACAACCTCAGGGACTGGTTTGAGATAAACACAACGACCCTTTTCCATGTGGCAGACTCAAAAACGACAATAGCCATGATCACCACCAACCATTGATAGAATTTATTTATTTTCCGTGTCCAAATCAAATTAGATTTTGCCAGTAATTAGCAACAGTTATAGCATTAGCATTTGCATCCAAAAGATCGTCTTTTGAACATTTGCCCTCCATCAAGGGGCAGATCAGCAGGTGTTCTGGATCTTGTAACATGCTGCAGTCACAGAACTCATCATTGTTGACGAGCATGTTCCATTTCTTGAGATTGTTCTTGCAGCGTGAAACCCCCGTCCTCAGCCTGTTCAATTATTTCCAAATTCCATATGGCAAGTTGTGACCAGGTGCCATTTTTTCTGATAGAGGAATAGTTGGGTCTGTTATCTCTGTCTTCCATATCTTCACACGGGCAGCTTCTTGTGAGCCTTCGAGGGCTGTTATTCCCCTCAAAAACTGTTTCTGGACTTAAGTCTCTGTCGGGCTGGTTGTTGGCCGAAAAGTGGATGCCTTGAATCGGTTTCTTGCCGTTTCTTCTCAGATGCTGCTGCTACCATTCTTCGGGCATGAGGTGGAGAAATTCCTATAAGAGGGTAGATCTTCTGAAGTGGTGTTGGTCTAAGACACCCAGGTACAATCCTGGAAGTCTCATTCAGAGCTATATCCACCTCTTTGGAATGTGGAGAAGAAAGCCAAACTGGTGCTGCATATTCAGCAGCTGAGAAGCTCAGTCCAAGGGCTGAAGTTCTGAGAGTGATGGGGTGAGCTCCCCATGTCCTTCCTGTTAGGCATCTTAGTATGTTATTTCATGCAGATACTTTACTTTTGGTGTTCAAGCAATGTTTCTTGAAAGACAGAGTTCGATCGAGGGTGACACCAAGATATTTTGGTGTAAAACAATGAAGGATTGTTTCACCTTGCCACTTAATGTTCAATGTCCTCTTTGCTTCTTTATTTCGCAAGTGGAAAGCACAAACTTGCGTTTTGGCTGGATTTGGCTTCAAATTATTTCTGTGATAGTATCGACCAAGTTCTTCCAAAGCACAGGACAAATAATGTTCTACTTCTTCAAAGCTACGACCTTGCACGGCTACCGCAGTGTCATCTGCGTAGATAAATCGCCTGGTGCCTTCTGTTCTGGGCTGTGGTCATTGGTGTATACATTGTAAGGCAGTGGTGCTAAGACGCTACCTTGAGGTAGTCCATTCTTCTGGAGGCGCCAACGACTGTTTTTCCCAATGAGAGACACGTAAAATACCTTTGATAGAAGACGGCACGGCAAAAAGAAGAAAGGGTCATGCGAAAGGAAAACAATTCAGACAGCCTCTTGAGTTTGCAGATAGCTTGCCCCATGGGCTAGCACTGCGCCTTAGCGAACGTAGCTACTTCTGTCGGTCATGATGACTACTTTTGTATAAAACGGTACAAATCTACGAGGGGTGTTCAAATGAAAAGGTACGAATCGTCGTAAAACCGAAACCGGTCTTATGGGCTTTTACTTTTAACGGATACCCCCCTACACTGGTTTTGTTACCTCGCCTTTTATCATGAATGAACTCTAAACATATCGTCATAATAACTTCCTACACTTATCTGCCAATTGATTACCTTTGTTATTTCATACAAGTATCGTTTATATTACGTCTTAGTAATTTAAACATTTTCGAGGTTGAAGAGCCTCGTCCAGTGCTGCATGCTCGCCCGGAGTGGAGCACGTGCTCAGTTCCGCCGGCACATAAGTTCTGGAGCACTATCCGTCATTGGTTTAATGTTGTGTGTCTGTTTTATTTTCTATTCGATCGAATCAAGGCTGCCGACAGTTGGGTTCGAACCCACTACCTTCCGAATGCAAGCTCACAGCTGCGCGCCCCTAACCGCATGGCTACCTCACTACAATATTACAAATATTAATCTAAACAAAACAACAAGAATAGAATTGAAGAAACTAAATTATAGCCCAACTAATAACAAAAGTGATGATCAACAGTATTGCTGACGTAAAAATTGTTAACATCGTCAGCATACAGTACATCCGAGAAGGAAGGAAAGGTTGTGCTCTCGACATCTGTCAATCAGTAATGCGTCATATCACAACGAAATGAATGTCGTTATTGGTTCTCTTCGCATACAGTATCCTTAATACTGGTTCAATCCGTTAACACCTGCAAAACTGCTCCTTCCTGGGCGTGTTCTACTTCAGGTACCTGTTGGGGTTGTGTTGTCTCGCTAACTTATGAAAGGACAGTACTCGAAGCGGGTGAACATAACGTATGACGTCAGCGCTACCTCTGCATAGAGCTAGCAACACTGTCGCCATAAGTCTCCACAGTCTTGTCTAAACGCTGGATGGTCTATAGGAGATGTAGTGTCCGGCGTGGTACTGCGCAAGCGTCGGCACGCACACACACATGACGCAGAAGAGAAGCTGACAGTTGGACGTTCCGCCCCGTCCAATTGAATTTGAAGTTGAAGCAGCAGTGATGGCGTTCACACTGCTCAATTCGCAAGTCCATCAAGAACAAACGGCCTGGACTACTCACGAAGGGAGTGATTCAGCTCCATGATAACGCTCGCCCACACGTCTCTAACGTCACACAAGGTGTATTGGCCACGTTCAAGTGGGAGCAACTTGAGCATCCGCCCTACAGTCCGGACTTGTCATCCTGCGACTTCCATCTGTTTGGTCCGTTTAAAGAACATCTCAAGGGAAATGGTTTCCTATCGGACGACGAACTAAAGGACACCGTACAGCAGGGTTGCCCAAACTTTTTAAACTAAGGAAAAAAAAAAGAAAATCCACAGCCTGCTTCCAGTCTCCGACCGGGTCAGGAATGGAATGAATGAAGCCCCCATCTAGCGGCGAGGATATGGAAGTGTGCCGGCTGCCGAAGCCTGTCGCACTCCTCTGGGGCAATGATTAAATGAATGACAGATGAAATGAAATGATAGTGGAGAGTGTTGCTGGAATGAAATTGTGACAGGGAAAACCGGAGTACCCGGAGAAAAACCCGTCTGCCTCCGTTTTGTCCAGCACAGATCTCACATGGAGTGACCGGGATTTGAACCACGGACCCAGCGGTGAGAGGCCGGCGTGCTGCCGCCTAAGCCACGGAGGCCTACTTTTTAAACTAAGGGCCACATTGTAAATAGTTGGGGGACCTTGCGGGCCAATAACACTCCGGGAAGTTTGGGGGGGGGTGATTTTTTTTTTTAATATCGGTGCAATCTGGTGAGTTTTTGGGCTGCCTGAGCTTAGTTTTCTTAATATTGTCCCCGTTTTCGATATTTATTTATAGTGGGAAAAAATAAACAATAAAAAAATTAAAAAGTCCTCTCGGCACGCCGGAAGGCGGAGGTAGATTTCACCGGACAAACTTGGGGATAGGCGAAAATAGGCAGAATATGCAGGTTTTCGTAGAACGATCAGACCTCATTTATTGCGAGAAGGTATTTTATAATTGGAGCTTAATTAACTTTGTTTTTCGTCATTTTATGCTTATTTTAAACATTTTATTGTCTTATGGGAACGGTAACCTTCTTGTCATTTGGGGTCCATTTTTATACTTGTGGTCACACTGTCCTTATGCAAGGTTTCGACACTGATGTGTAACTATGTAACGGTCTGTTACTTCTTCACGCAAAATTATATCTCCCGCAGAGATTTTGGTTGGTTCCTCGGTTTAGGGGCTGCGACAACGCGGTCATGTAACCCCGTGTACTTAGGGATGGCTGTATTAGTCTGTAATTCAGGTAAGGACTGCAGACGGTCAATTTCAAGCAGTAGTTCCTAATGTTGCTACCAGGTACTACCGTTAACGACACCTACCTGTGAACTTGGCTACTAGATGCCACCGCAGCCAGCAACTCGCAACGAACGTTGGAATTTCCCCTCCAAAGGAAAGCATACTGAGGGATTTTTAGCGCTCTTAGAAAATCCGACGACTTCGGCCGGCTTTGAACTCGCGACCTTGGGCATAGACAATCAGCATGCTTGTTACCAGTTACGTCACCGAAGCCGCTTCACACTTAGTCAGATGGAATTCTGAATATGATCTCGTGCAAGTGCATTATCTTGGCAACGTCTGATGGCTCATCCCTCATCAATTTAGTAGTGTTGCCATGGCAAGCACTGATAGCTCTTGGCATTTTCTTAAAATTCCGAAATCATTTTTCTCATCCCTTGGCATAATGGTGGGTCATATCAAAAATTCTTTCAGACAAAATTTTAGGTAATTATTAGGGGAATATTGTCCATTTTGTACGGTTTTGAGATTGTGCCTATTAAGAGAGATATGATTAATGTTTCCCGAAAAACCCACTTTTCCCCACCCCTTTGGTCAATGGTTGGTGCTATAAAAAATACTCTTCAAACATAAATTTTTGGGCTTTATCCGACACATAGTATGAACGTTGAACGGATTCGATATTTCACATATTAAGAGAGTTATAGCAATATTTCACTTTTTCAAAAAAAAAGCCCCCCATTTTCACCCCCTTTGACCGATTTAGCCCATTAACGAACTCGACCGAGATTTTATAGGTATACATATTCGGTAAAATATTCAAAGTGATTGGTGCAAAATTACGGCAGTTATCGTGTCCACAAGAAACTGATATGAATATATATAAATACACATATACATACATAAATTATATATAAACTTTTGAACTGACGCTGGTTTTGGGGTCTGGGGGATGTGAAACGCAAAGATATGTCCAATTTTTCCGGAAGTCGAAACATGGTAGCCTACCCATTGCAATAGTTAACTTTCTAATGAAATCTACCTCTGGTTGGTTCCTCAGTTTAGGGGCTGCGACAACGTGGTCATCTAACCCCGTGTACTTTGGGTGAGTGTAGAATCTGTCTGATAAACTGTGTGAATTGTAATGGATGTATTAGTCTGTAATTCAGGTAAGGACTGCAGACGGTCAATTTCAAGCAGTAGTTCCTAATGTTGCTACCAGGTACTACCGTCAATGACACATAGCTGTGAACTTGGCTACTAGATGCCACCCCAACCAGCAACTCGTAACGAACGTTGGAACTTCCCCTCCAAAGGAAAGCATACTGAGGGATTTTAGCGCTCTTAGAAAATCCGACGACTTCGGCCGGCTTTGAAACCGCGACCTTGGGCATAGACATTCTGCATGCTACCAGTTACGTCACCGAAGCCACTTCCCACTTAGTCAGATGTCAAAGTCAACCCCTGGCACCATCCAGCCCATGACGGGCTAAGGCCGACCAAGCGACCGCTGCCCAGCCATTTGGCCTGCAGATATTGGGGTGACGCGTGATCAGCGCGTCGGGTCCCCTCGGCCGTTAATATTGGTATTCGTGATCGGGGTGCTGTCTCACTCTCAGACAGCTACTCAATTGTCCTCACGAGGCTGAGTGCACCCCGTTCCAACCCTCACGTCAGTTTTAAAATCCCTGACGGAGCCGGGGATCGAACCCGGGGACTCCGGGTGAGAGGCAGGCGCGCTACCCCAACACCACGGGGCCGGCTTAGTCAGATGGAAATACTGAATCTGATCTCGTGCAAGTGCGCTGTCATGGCAACGGCTCATCCCTCATCAATTTAGTAGTGTTGCCATGGCAACCACTGGTAGCCCTTGGCATTTTCTTATAATTCCGAAATCATTTTTCTCATCCCTTGGCGTAATGGTGGGTCATATCAAAAATTCTTTCAGACAAAAGTTTTAGGTAATTATTAGGGGAATATTGTCCATTTTGTACGGTTTTGATATTGTGCCTATTAAGAGAGATATGATTAATGTTTCCCGAAAAACCCACTTTTTTCCACCCCTTTGGTCAATGGTTGGTGCTATCAAAAAACTTATTTGACATAAATTGTTGGCACTTATCCGACACATATTATGAACTTTGAATGGATTCGATATTTCACGTATTAAGAGAGTTATAGCGAAATTTCAATTTTTCGAAAAAAGCCCCCCATTTTCACCCCCTTCGACCGATTTTGCCCATTAACGAACTCGACCGAGATTTTATAGGGATACATATTATGTAAAAAATTCAAAGTGATTGGTGCACAATTACGGCAGTTATCGTGTCCACAAGAAACTGATATACATATATATATATATATATATATATATATACATAAATTATATATAAACTTTTGAACTGACGGTGGTTTTGGGGTCTGGGGGATGTGAAACGCGAAGATATGTCGAAATTTTCCGGAAGTCGAAACATGGGACCCATTGCAATAGTTAGCTTTCTAATGAAATCTACCTAAAATAGCTTTCTAATGAAATCTACCTAAAATTAAATACTTTTAATAAATCCCTTTAAAATATAAGTACGATGATATTCAATACGCTTATACAGCATGAATGGCAGAGAGTGAGTATTTATGTTCATTTGACACAATTATTAATCAAATTCTGAAATAAAGTTCATGATAATTTAGTTTAGTGCGACGACTGGAAAAGCTTTTTACCAGTACTTAAAATTTCTCTCCCCTTAGCATCGAACTTAGTTGTACCAATCATTAATAAGGATTGTAAGTGTTCATCAGTGATTCAAAGACCTTGGGTAGGGGTGCGCGCGCATTGCTTTGTCCAGCTGGCTTTGGTTATTTCAAAGTTTTGGCGACACGGCGCGGCGGGCCGGACAAAATAGTCTCGCGGGCCGTAGTTTGGGCAGTCCTGCCGTACAGGATTGGCTCCTGTCACAACCACAAGACTTCTGGGAACAGGGAATCCTGCGGCTAGTGAAGCAATGGGACACCTGTACACAGACCTGTGGTGATTACTTTTGAATAACGAATAAATTGTACCCACAGTATCGTTTCGTACCTTTTCATTTGTACACGCCTTGTATATGCACCACTGGAATACTGAGTACTAAAATATTACATCAGACCTATGAACGCTATGATAATGAAACGTTTGCCCTAAAATAGTTTTTCCTATATTGCTGTGTAATCTGAATTGTATTAAATCGGTTCTTTTTTTTATATAACTACTGACTGTGGATTGGAAGCCTCTATTATTTACAGCCCCATACTATGTACTGTAATTAGATCAACACTGAGAGTGGCTTTTAATTGAAATTCTATCTCCCAATTACAGCATCAGGATGAAGTGAACCAAACGCTGATGGGATTCATTCTAATGGGAAATTTTAACTGGAATAGTATGTACTGTATATTGTAATATGAATAGCTGTTTTGATCGGCGATACTCGGGTGGCGTTTTAAATATGCAATCAAAATAAACACACCTATTTAACGTTATTACTCAGTGAGTATCTACGCCACTGCCGGTCCCGTGGTGTTGGGGTAACGCGCCTTCCTCTCACCCGGAGGCCCTGGGTTCGATTCCCGGCTCCATCAGGGATTTTAGAAACTGGCGTGAGGGTTGGAACGGGGTGCACTCAACCTCGTGTAGACAATTGAGTAGCTGTCTGACAGTGAGGCAGCACCCCGGTCACGAAAACCAAGTTTAACGGCCGAGGGGACATGATGCGCTGACCACGCGTCACCCCAATATCTGCAGCCAAATAGCTGAAAACCGGTCGCTTGTTAGCCCTAAGGCCTTCATGGGCTGTAGTGCCAGGGATTATTATATTATATTATATATCCACACCACTAAAATTGACATAATATATAATGGCAAAGTTTCCGTGAATTTATCCATCACTAGTTGTAAGTTGTTGTCAAGAGGGACCAAAATACGAATTTATAAAACTATAATTAGGCCGGTATTACTTTATGGTGCAGAAACACGGAGATTAAGCAACTGCACAAAGTGAAAGATAAATGTTTTTTAAAATAAAATCCTCAGAAAGATTTTCGGATCAATTTGTGAAGCAGGTGAGTGGCGAAGGAGAAAAAACAACGAACTAAAGTAGTTGTATAAAGAACCTGATGTTGTTTTGGAAGCAAAGACAAAAATGCAGAGCAGACGTGTATAGGGCTCTAGACTGCGAGAAATGTGAGAGAAAAAGCAGACCTGTAGGCACACCAAAAATGAGATGGAGAGACCAGGTAGCCAAGGACATCCAGCTACTAGGAGCGCGAGAGGAAGATGCCAAGGACAGAACGAGGTGGAGGAGGCTACTTGACGAGACCAAGAACCAACTGCGGTTTGTGGAGCCAGGAGAGTACGAGTAAATTGTAAGTCCCTGGGGTCTGGTTCAGGCGAACCGACTGCTAACAACCGAACGGGATTCAAACCGGCAGTCTACGCAGTACGCACACGTTGTTGGTTAATCACCAGATTGGAAACTACAGGGGATGTCTCATTAGTAACGTCCTTTTTTCTTAAGAAAATTTTATTTGGAAAGTTTTCTGACAAGAAATAAACTATTCTTCAAAGTAGAGACCATCAGATTCTATGGTTTTGAGCCATATTTCAGCGAGGTTTCTTATCCCGCAACGGTACCAGTCTCTGGGTTTTGATGCGAAGAATTCGGCGAGAACCACTTCCACAGCTTCAATGTTTTCGAAATTTCTTCCACACCAGAAGTGGGCCATGGATCGAAAAAGATGGTAATCTGAAAACGCAAGATCAGGGCTGTATGCTGGTTGTGGTAGCAGTTCAACTACTCCCAATTCCTGAATTTTTGCCATGGTTGTTCGTGCAGTATGAGGTCTTGCATTGTCCTGCAGCAAGATAACTCTATTTCGGTTAACTAATGATGGTTATCTACGTCTCAAAATTTCATGAACTCATTCCAGTTGTTGAGACTAAAGATCCGCATTGACTGTACGCCCGTTTGGAACAAACTCCCAATCACTCCTTCAAAATTTCACCAGAAACACATCACTTTGGGGTCGAACCGATCCTTTTTAACGATGATTTTGGTAGGTTGACGGGGACTGAGCCACTGTGTCGAGGCATCAGTGTTGCGGTAACAGACCCATTTTTAGCCTACTATCGATTTTTGCAAAAATTGAAAGTAGACTTATGAGATCAACACAGGGCGAAAAAAGTGTGTCTGTCTGTGTGTGTGTGTATGTGTGTGTGTGTGTGAGTCTGTGTGTGTGTCTGTGTGTCTGTGTGTGTGTGTGTGTGTGTGAGTGTGTGTACTCTGAATGTCTGTCCCCCCCTATCAATTCGAACACGGTGAATGCGAATTGAACGAAATTTGGTACAAAGGTAGCACTAGCAAAGGACACCTCAGTGTCATGTTTTATATCGCCGCCATCTTGACGGAAACGTAATGGCGGCCACACAAATGTTCAAAGCTTAAATCAAATTACGACTAACCTAATCATCCGATCTCTACCAAATTTTGCAACAACATACCTTTATGGGGGGAGCATCCTTTGACCAAACTAATAAGTCATCAGCGTAATAGTTTGCGGATGGCGGCCATCTTTGTGTGAAAATCGATTCCCCTTATTAATTCGAACACGGTGCAACCGAATGGAACGAAATTTGGTACAGAGGTAGTACTAACAAAAGGCACCTCAGTGTCATGTTTTATATCGCCGCCATCTTGACGGAAACGTAATGGCGGCCACACAAATGTTCAAAGCTTAAATCAAATTACGATTAACCTAATCATCCGATCTCTACCAAATTTTGCAACAACATACCTTTATAAAGGAAGCATCCTTTGACCAAATAACTAGGTCATTAGCCTAATAGTTTGCGGATGGCGGCCATCTTTGTGTGAAAATCAATTCCCCCTATTAATTCAAACACGGTGAAACCAAATGGAACGAAATTTGGTACAGAGGTAGCACTAGCAAAGGGCACCTCAGTGTCATGTTTTATATCGCCGCCATCTTGACAGAAACGTAATGGCGGCCACACGAATGTTCAAAGCTTAAATCAAATTACGATTAACCTAATCATCCGATCTCTACCAAATTTTGCAACTACATACCTTTATGGAGGGAGCATGCTTTGACCAATCTAATAGGTTATTAGCCTATTAGTTTGCGGGTGGCGGCCATCTTTATGTCAAAATTGATTCCCCCTATTAATTCGAACACGGTGGAACCGAATGGAACGAAATTTGGTACAGAGGTAGCACTAGCAAAGGGCACCTCAGTGTCATGTTTTATATCGCCACCATCTTGACTGAAACGTAATGGCGGCCACACGAATGTTCAAAGCTTAAATCAAATTACGATTAACCTAATCATCCGATCTCTACCAAATTTTGCAACTACATACCTTTATGGAGGGAGCATCCTTTGACCAATCTAATAGGTCATTCGCCTAATAGTTTGCGGATGGCGGCCATCTTTGTGTCAAAATCGATTCTCCCTATTAATTCAAACACGGTGAAACCGAATGGAACGAAATTTGGTACAGAGATAGCACTAGCAAAGGGCATCTCAGTGTCATGATTTATATCGCCGCCATATTGACAGAAACGTAATGGTGGCCACACAAATGTTCAAAGCTTAAATCAAATTACGATTAGCCTAATCATCCGATCTCTAGCAAATTTAGCAACAACATACCTTTATGGAGGGAGCATCCTTTGACCAAACTAATAGGTCATTAGCCTAATATTTTGCGGATGGCGGCCATCTTTGTGTGAAAATCGATTCCCCTTATCAATTCGAACACGGTGAAACCGAATGGAACGAAATTTGGTACAGAGGTAGCACTAGCAAAGGGCACCTCAATGTCATGTTTTATATCACCGCTATCTTGACGGAAACATAATCGCGGCCACCCAAATGTTAAAAACTAAAATGTAAATACGACCAACCTAATAATCTAGTCTCTACCAAATTTTGCAACACCATATCTTTATGTGGGAAACATATTCAGACCAAACTGCAAGAACATCAGCCCAATAGTTTGCAGATGGTGGCCAAGTATGTGTGCAAATCGATTCCCCCTATCAATTCAAACACGGTGAAACCGAATTGAACGAAATTTGGTACAGAGGTAGCACTAGCAAAGGGCACCTCATATTCATGTTTAATATCCCTATAGCACGTTGTATTTCAACAAGCTACTACAACCAACATTCAATCATACTCCTTGAAAAGGACAAAGAGTTATAACAATACCCATGCATTTAGGAGAAAGTAGGCTATATGTTCTTTACTGAACATTTTGTTCATCACATGTGATAATTCTCCTGATAAATCTATCACCTATGGGGTTACCGACAAGCTGACGACAGATATCCACTCTTCCTTGAGCCTGTTCAGGGGTCATTTCATGAGGTACAGGTCTACAGCTTCTGCTTAATTTTCCAAGTTTGTATGATGTATGGTATATTTTGATGCACCAAGTTCTTCTGATAGCCTACGAGTACTTCATTGCGGATTTTCTTCCAAAACTCTGCGTGTATTCTCAATATCCCATAGTTCAGGTCTTCCAGAACGCGGTAAATCTGAAGAGTTTTCTTCCCCAATGTTGAACCGTTGGAGCCATCGTTGTGCCACACGCTCACTAACGACACCTTCTCCTTCCACTTCACATATTCTTCGAGCCGCGGCAGCAGCTTTGTAATCTTGTTTCCAGTAGTGCTGACCCTAACCTCCAACTTTATAAATTCCATTAGTGATTGTGGTGGTTGGTTGGTTCCTCAGTTTAGGGGCTGCAACAACACGATCATGTAGCCCCGTGTACTATGGGTGTGTGTAGAATCTGTCTAATAAGGCCTCCCGTCCACTGGGAACGGAAAGCTCCGACAAGGTGCGAAATCGAATTCGTCCGAAGTCGCACGAAAACGCACGAACGATCCAAAGATGTGACTTGGTGAGGGACCGCGTCCACAGAGCCCGTATCGTTCGTCAGTTTTTGTCCGAACAGCTGCGAAGTGCGAATCGATCCCGTTCTATTGGGATTTTAGTTGTGAACGAGTGCGAAGAGCGCAGTGAAAAATGGATTGTGAAATGTTAATTTTGCTTGCTCAGGAAAGGAAATATCTGTGGGACAAACGGGAAGCAAAAATACGACAAGTGGTGGTCTTCGGCTTGAAGATCATGCCACAAATGAGAAAATTCACTGAACTCCTTTCTTTTTGCGAAAATTTGATTCACCCACATTTTCCGTCTTCGTCGATATCGCCTGTCGAATCAATGGCGATAATTCCAAAGCGAAAAATTGTTCATTAACATCATCTGGAAAACCGGTCCGGAGAGCCATCTCGTCTATGAATCCGGACGAATACTGAGACAGCGGACGATAGGCATTCGCACGATTTCGTACGAACGGTGTTCGCCCGAATTCGTTGCTTCGCAGTTCGCAGCTTTCCGCTCCCAATGGACGAGAGGCCTTCCCGGTGTTATTTGTGATGGCTGTATTAGTGTGTGTTATCTGTTTTCAATTCAAGTAAGGACTGCAGACGTTCGATTTTCAAGTATTTCCAACTTTTGCTACCAAACGCACCGTCAACGACCAACTAGTTCTGAACTTTGTTAATCGATGCCACCGCAGTCGGCTCCTGGCGACGAACGTTGGAACCTAAGAGCGTTAGTCAAAGATAACCTATAATTTAGATTCACACAAGTGTAATTAGTGGAAGGTTCTTTATCATGCCATAAATCTATGACATGGGACCGCCGCGCCGCACAGTGTGTCGAATCCCATATCTAGGTGGAAAAAATTCACTGTCGCAAATGAAAGCGAAAACTGGCTCATTCGATAATGAACAAACCAGATGATGACCTTTCCGCTCTCTGGTGCGTAGGAGGGAGGTTATAGGTGCTGAAACGTCTTCCTGGCAGTTATCAGGTCATTTGATAGGAGGTGTCGGAGTGAACCGAACGTTGTGATTCTAGTGAGTTCAACGAGGTGTTGTCTTCTGCGGCTCATGAAATAGTGAAAAGAGGTATGTGTTCTCAATTTTATGCGTAATACAAGCTTTCTGCATTAAATAAATTATTTACTTTATGAGTGCCTCATAGTGCCACTTTACTTTAAACTTCATTCGATAGGAAATTTAATGTAGATTCAGGATCTGTAGTGGTTTGGTTGCGCACGAATGTGCATGATGGTTTATTTTCTTATTTTCAGTGACTATGTGGGCATTACAGCGAGAAGAATTTTTCAACGCGTGGCGGTCGTGTCGTAAATAGGGGCGTACAGACGTCATATTTCAATATGTTATGAATAAATTTGATCCTACAACTCTTACTGACACTCAGGTGCAGGAGCTAAGAAACAAAATTAAGTTGATATCCCATAATATTAACAAAAATGGGAGAGTGCAGGAAGAACAATGCCACGTACATAGGTAATGTACCTATGGAAGCTATTGAGTTACTTAATGACCCCCAAGGAACTTTGACATGAAATGATAAAGACCAGTATAGAAATGACAACGATGCTCTGGACTCTACAGAAAAATCAGGTGACGAATTAACATTAGACATTTTGTTATTATTAATGAGAACATTACTTGACGAATGGACGTTTTCTTTTTATTTGCAATAGGAGAAATAGGCCTAATATTCAATATATATTGTCTTTATTTCCATGCTTTTCCAGAGAAATAATATTTTTTCGTGTGTTTACTAAAACTACGTCATTAACAGGACTGTAAAATGACATTTTGTTATAAGGAAATCGTTTGTATGATTTTGACGAATATTTTTTATTTTATTTTTATTTTTAGAAAATAAATGTTATTTTTTGTGCATATTTCGTTGTTCTATGTTCAATAACAATTTAATATACGTTTTTAATCTGGATGATTTTATATACAGTGACTTCGTCTATTCCCTCAAATAAGGTGTAACAAGAATACTTGACTGAAAGTCTCATTGTTATTCATATTTAATCCAGTTTTAAATAGTATGTTTACCACTGTCATAAACTATCATATACACATGCAAATCGTGATTTTTACTACCAAAAATGGATGATTCTTGTGTTGCTTTCGGTCATGTTTTGCACCTCGCCTTACACCTCACCCCTATATATTTACCCCCCGAAGATCGTACACTTTAGACGATGCCAGAAATGAATTCAGCGACCTCGAAAACGGTATATTGCCAACTTTTAATAGAATCCCACCACTATTAACGAAGTTATTAATTTTTTCCACCTAGAATTCGGATTCGACACACTGCTCAGTATGCTACCAACAACGCTACCGAAGCCGCCTTGTGTTTGTGTGTCAACTGACGACTGATACATTCTCGCAATATACGCAATTCTAGTCATGGCCTCCCGTAAATAGCATTGGCCACTGCCGGCTGGATCGCAACACTCCTGGTTGCTTTAAACTGCCTGCCCATTCGACGATTACAGCATTGGTTTGAGCGTACAACCTCGTTTCCAAATAAAGGCGCTAGGAAGCAGCACCAAGGCACTGTGGCGTCTGTGGCACACATTAGTTTTGTATTGATGTTAATGGAGCAGATGTGTTTGGAATGTATTCTGAATGATTTTATAATGCTGTACTGCTGCGTGCCCTTTTGTAAATTAGAACAGGGCGTTAGAATACCGGGGAATCTCATTTCATGAGATACCATCGGACAATTCACTGCGTGGAATGTGGTTACGTGCAATTTCCAGAGAAGGTGACGCAGGGGAAGCAAATAAACAAATAAATAAATAAATAAATACATACCGGTACATGAATGAATGATTGAGTAAATACGTGAGACAATAAATATGTAAGTAAATAAATATGTAAGTAGGTAAATATGTAAGTAAGTAAATAAATAATTTAAGAAATATGTAAGTAAATAAAAAAGTGAATAAATAAGCAATAAATAAGTAAACAAATAAATAAGAAAATAAATAATTAAATAAATAAATAAATGTGTAAGTAAATAAGTAAATAAATACGTGAATAAATAAGCAAATAAATAAGTAAATAAATAAGTAAACAAATAAATAAGAAAATAAATAATTAAATAAATAAGTAAACAAATAAATAATAAAATAAATAATTAAATAAATGTGTAAGTAAATAAATATGCAAATAAATAAGTGAATAAATAAGCAAATAAATAAGTAAGTAAATAATTAAACAAATAAATAAGAAAATAAATAATTAAATAAATAAGTAAAAAATAAATAAGAAAATAAATAATTAAATAAATAAATAAATGTGTAAGTAAATAAGTAAATAAATATGTAAGTAAATAAACAAATAAGTAAATAAATAAGCAAATAAATAAGTAAATAAATAAGTAAATCAATAGATAAGAAAATAAATAAGTTAATAAATAATTAAATAGATAAATACGTAAGTAAATAAAGAAGTAAATAAAAATAAGTAAATAAATAATTAAATAAATACATATGTAAGTAAATGAGTAAATAAATATATACGTGAATAAATAAATAAGTAAATAAATAAGCAAACAAATAAATAAGAAAATAAATAATTAAATACATAAATATGTAAGTAAATAAACAAATAAGTAACTTAAGTAAATAAGTAAATAAATAAGCAAATAAATAAGAAAATGCATAATTAAATAAATAAACAGGTAAGTAAATAAACAAATAAGTAAATAAATACGTAAATATATAAAAAAGCAATAAATAAGCAAATAAATAAGTAAAGAAATAAGAAAATAAATAAATAAATAAATTTGTAAGTAAATAAATAAGTAAAAAAATAAACAATCTGTCCAAAAATCTGTAAAAATGTATAGTACAGCCATCACAATAAGACGGGTTATCAGACAAATTCACCTCACACCCAAGTACATGGGGCTACATGACCACGATGTCGCAAAGCCCCTAAATAAATCATCATCCCATTTTTCGGGGGCTGGAGGCATTTCTTTTCCCTGTCCTTTATTGTCCTTATTCTTTTCTTTTCATCTCGCCAAGTATGTAGCCTAAGTTAGATTTAAGTCAGTTAGAAGTAGTTATATTTTTATTATCGTCTGCATAATTACGGGAAAATGAGCTAGACATTTCGCCCCTTAAATACAATCGCCTCCGCCACATGTATTTTTCCTTTCCTTTATACTGAAAATTTGCCCGTAAGTATGTGTCGGAATACTTTTAGATGTTAGAATAACAAAGGAACTAACTTAGTGTAATGTTTTCACGTCCGTCAATCTCTATATTAAGCCTCCAAACATAACAATACTTCGTTTCAGGTATCTTCCCCTTTAAAAAGCCGCGGCAATGTCAGTGCCTTGGTGCTGCACCTAACGGTGAATTAATGCATATATCTTGTACGCCTGTGAGTGTCGAATGGGCAGGCAGTTTAAAGCAACCAGGAGTGTTGCGATCCAGCCGGCAGTGGCATTGGCGAACCAAAGAGAACCAATTCTATCTTAAAAAACACAAAACTTAAAAAATTACATCACTTATGAGACATCCTAATATTTTCTTAGAGAGGGAGAACAGGAAAACAAAACCAGAGTCTCTGACTTGGAGCGAATTAAATGAGACTAACAATTAGTCGGAACAGATGATCAAATATTCATGCACGGGATTACACGTGTCTGCCTCCTTTATCTCACAACTCCCAACTAATTAAAAGCGAGTTGCACGCACCACAAGACTTCTAAAGGGCGAGCAAGAGTTCCCGAGACCGAGAACAAGTTGTAGATGAGTGGAAAAACTCCTCCAGCTTGATTCCTGCAATCAAAGATCATTCAAGAGTTTTAGAATTCCACAAAGTCTTTTGGTTTTATTCTAGAACTTGGGATAAACCCTTTCTTAGTCTTAGTCTGCTATCTGTTTCTGCACAATGCCTGTTTTACCTTACATCAGGGGCGTCCAGCCTTTGCACGCTGGCTTCTGGCCCTCTAATCTAATCTAATCATCATATATATTATTTTAGTAGTATGCATCCCTCCTCCCTCCTGCGACGCTCACAAGCGCACCGATTGTGACAAATGAGCATTCAAATGAAAGAGAATAGACATTAGCAGTGACTTATTGCACTATAATTTCATAAATATCTATAAGTTCTTTAAAAAATTACTTTTAAAAAATTTACGAAGTGTGCGATTTGCAAACACCGTTGATGTAGGAAAATACGCTCCATAATTGCTGTCCACTGGCCACTGAGACGCTTGTTTCATGTCATATTAACATTCTGAGGTCTTTCCTTTATCCTGAAATGTTAATAGTGTTCTATAATCATTTGGTTGAAATAAAAACATAACCTTTCTCCTTGAGTGTCTCATTATAAACTTATTGGGGAAAGTGTGGTTTATGAACATGCGAGATTTCTCGCACGGGTTCGCTAGTCAAATCTAAATTCAGTTATTTCATTCCTTCTCCCGCGCGATTTGTTACTGAGAAGGTGTGATATTCCACACGTAAATGGATGTATTACTGGTTAATGACGTAGAGGTGACCCCGACCAAAAAGGACGGCCCCACAAGACAGGACCCCAGCTTCCCACCTCGCCCGGGCAGAGGATCACACTACTGCCCCATTTATTGATAAAATAATATAATACATTTGTTCCAATTGTTACAATGTGGGTAAAAAGAAAACAGCATATAGAGAAAAGATCAGTAGAAAACAGAACAATTGACTTAGAAATGTCTATATGCTGCTCAATAAAATTAAAGCACCACTTTTTCAAAGGCCACCAAATTTTGAAACGTTGACCGCACAAGCTCGAAATCTCAGTATGACGTTTGTCCTGACGCCTACCAAGCATATGCTTCAGCACAACTCCCCAACTTGAGTAGTTTCGGGGTAGCACCCCGAAAACCAGCCCATTTTCGAAAACCGCAAATTGAAGTTTGCGAAAAACGCTGTAGGACTTGTCGCAGGTTGCCAAAGCAGTCGAAAGTGAATCAGTCTTGCTCTTAAAGGTTCCACAAACACGTTGAAATCGTTACATTTGACGTTTGGGCATTTTCAACCCCCTTCATCATCCCCTAAACATGACTACCATTGGGGGCGTCTGAGAAGGTACCGGGTGTGTTTAACCACCTGAAAACCTGCACACCGTCCTCAGTTGCTGATTGCAGTAAGTTCTTAAGGCCTCGGCAATGTCCACACCCCCTAACACCCTCAACTGGTATGGGACCAAACCACCCCCTCTCGATTCACCCCTAAGAAAGGTTTTAATTGAGATGTTTATCAGTGCTGTGAATGGGGGGGGGGTCTTCCCCTAACGTTTCAAAAAAGAAGCTGTGCCTGTGTCACCACCCCTTCCCCTGCTACCCCCGTTTGTATGATTTTTCGAATCAGGCCCTTTTTAAGGGCTGAAACGAGGTCTTAATCGCTGAAAGCGCTGTAAAGGTCCTTAGAAGTAGTGGTGACACGAAATCAACCCCTTCCGATCGTTGATTGACATTCCGTCCCCCAAATTCGAAATGTTTGCACCCCCAACCCTCCCATTCTGGACGCGTAACGCGTCATGGCAGATTTTTCAGAGTTGGATGAAAATGAAGCTTATGGCCTGAAATGGAGCCCAAAAAAGCAGGCTGGATGGAAATTCATCGGTAGGGTGGGAAACGGGACCAAAATTTTTCAAAAAAGTTGACAGCCTCTAGTAAGTACACCAATGCATAGGCAACCCACATCACGTCATTTTTCTCCCATTGCCAAACTTAGTAACCTATTGCCGATCATAGGCAACCCACACGCACGGACGTGATGAGGGTTGCCTATGCATGGGCGTACTTACTATTGGCTGTTAACTTTTTTGAAAAATGTTGGTCCCGTTTCCCACCCTACCGATGAATTTCCATCCAACCTGCTGTTTTGGGCTCCATTTCAGGCCATAAGCTTCATTTTCATCCAACACTGAAAACTCTGCCATGACGCGTTACGCGTCCAGAATGGGAGGGTTGGGGGTGCAAAAATTTCGAATTTGGGGGACGAAATGTCAATCAACGATCGGAAGGGGTTGATTTCGTGTCACCACTACTTCTAAGGACCTTTACAGCCCTTTCAGCGATTAAGACCTCGTTTCAGCCCTTAAAAAGGACCTGATTCGAAAAATCACAAAAACGGGGGTAGCAGGGGAAGGGGTGGTGACAAAGGCACAGCTCCTTTTTTGAAACGGTAGGGGAAGACCGCCGCATTCACAGCACTGATAAACATCTCGATTAAAACCTTCCTTAGGGGTGAATCGAGAGGGGGTGGTTTGGTCCCATGCCAGTTGAGGGTGTTAGGGGGTGTGGAAATTGCCGGAGGCCTTACGAACTTACTGCAATCAGCAACTGAGGACGGTGTGCAGGTTTTTAGGTGGTTAAACACACCCGGTACCGTCTCAGACGCCCCCAGTGGTAGTCATGTTTAGGGGACGATGAAGGGGGTTGAAAATGCCCAAACGTCAAATGTAACGATTTCAACGTGTTTGTGGAACCTTTAAGAGCAAGACTGATTCACTTTCGACTGCTTTGGCAACCTGCGACAAGTCCTACAGCGTTTTTCGCAAACTTCAATTTGCGGTTTTCGAAAATGGGCTGGTTTTCGGGGTGCTACCCCAGAACTACTCAAGTTGGGGAGTTGAGCTGAAGCATATGCTTGGTAGGCGTCAGGACAAACGTCATACTGAGATTTCGAGCTTGTACGGTCAACTTTTCAAAATTTGGTGGCCTTTGAAAAAAGTGGTGCTTTGATTTTTTGAGCAGTTTATATAGGGCCTTTGATTTGCGTTGTGGGTGATGCAAAGCACTGCAGGCTATACGCCTTATCTCTCGATCTCTGTGCACGTCGGCAAGGAATGACGAGAACCACCCCCCAGGAACAAACCTCGTGTACTGGAGAGCAAGGATCATGCAAGTATAAGAGATTCGTCACTTTTGGTTATAGAATTTCCGAGAGAGAACACCGCCTGAGGCTATGGATTGTACTTGCAAGTCTGGCAACATAAAAAGTAAAAGCCATATGAATGTAGCCTTTATTACACGTAATTGTCCAGTATGTTCTGCGATGAGTTATTGATTATTGATGAAAATAACACAAATATAAATGCGCCTTTCGCTAGGCACTGAAATATACGTCCAGATAGGAAAATAATACATTTTGTTATATACCAATTTTGGCAATTGATTTCTCACGAAGGACACAGTTATGCCGTTCTAGATCTTAATTCACCTTTAGGATAATTAAAAATTGCTCTCCTACACTACAGAATTGTTGGAATATTCGATGAATATAAAGAAAACTGTCCGAATGCACACACTATATTGTCATAACCTCACTTTTTGCCTACCATGCCGGCTGCCACCCACCCCTCCCCGTAGCCTTAAACCACAAATTTTATTGCAATGCAAACGAGAATGGGTAAGAAAACAAACAAGAGATGAAATGCACACATTTATTCTCTATATATTTTTATTCCAGAGTAGTCCATATTGCCCACTAGTTTTACACACGGTCAACACCAGGAAGATGAAAATTGCCGTATTGTTCTTACTATCATTATAATCAATGATTATAATTCTTACATCCCGGTGCTTGGCAATTTTTCCTCCCTTGCAGGGGCATGATTGACTCTCAATTCAATTCAAATAAATAATCAAAATACCGAACAAATTAAAACAACCAACAACACCACGAGGAAAATCAATCAATACAGACTATTCCTGCTCCCGCCAATCGGTTTGGTGTGAGCGTTGGTTGAGTGCCAACTACGGAATCATAGTACTAAAATTAATTCTTCATTGGTTGGCAGAACATCCAGTACAGGGCCTTACCCCGACCCACGCACTCCCTATGATCTGTCATTCCCCTGCTGGAGAGAAAGAGTGGAAAGAAGTTTAACTTTGAGCGTCTTAGGGGGATGGTACTGCTGTGTAAGGAGGGGTTTGAGGGAGCTAGGTTATTGGTGGGGGAAAGAGATGGGAATTGGCTGGGGTTTGGTTTTCGTTGAGGATATCCTGGGCAAGTGGGGACAGCGAGAGAGCTTCTTCTGGCCCTCTTGGCTGGGCTGCCTGCCCTGACTGCCAGCGCGAAACCACGAAAACCATTTTCAGGACGGCCGAGGTGGGATTCGATGATGATGATGATGATGATGATGATGATGATGATGATAATTGTTGTTTCAAGGGGCCTACCATCTAGGTTATCGGCCCCTAATGGGTTGGGTGATAGTGAAAGATGAGATGAGATTGAAAACTAGAACTACAGTAGTACTGTACCAACTACAGACTTACATACTAGAAGAAGAAGAAGAAGAGGTAAACAAATGAAGAATAAGGTAAATAATGGATAGGAGGAAAATAAATGCCCTCAACCCTCAAAGAATGAGAATTGAGGGACTTGGAAGGAAGGAGAGCCATGAAAGGTAGATAAGAAAAGGGAGAGGGTCCACCCCAGAGGCAATGGAAAAAGAGGAAAAAAACAAACCCAGCTCAGGAATCACTCGGGGTCGCCAACTCCCGAACTCACCAGCCGTGAGTCCTTGAGGGTGTAGCACTATATATACTCTGTATTTCTAGAGTAAGAACCTGGCGTATTTGGCGGGAACGATCGTAAAATAGCCGCCACGGGCTTCTAATGGCTGGATGTTGACAATTAGCACCACACGTTGCCAGCGCATTGCTCGTGATTCAGTCGCTGTTAACCGCTGTCTGTGTCTGAGTTAGTTTCATTGTCATCGTTTCGTTTACTTTTAGCATCGAGTTCGCGGCAGTCGATATTAACTTACGAGTACAGCACAAGTTATTGTTTCCCGTCATTTCGTAGTGTTCAAATTAGCGCCTGTCATCCAATAGCCTACAAATCGACAATGTAAAAAAAAAAACGGCAATAATGTCGCCACAGAGCGGCTTGTTTGTGTGCTCGGCGCTAAATACTTCTTTGCCTTAATATCACGTTTGTGGAATCGCAAAAGCTATTTTGTATAACGGTACTGAGTCGTGATACAGTGAGTGAGTGTGCTTGGTGTTATGATGTTGTTTCTGTGTTAACTGCTGTAAACAGTGAATGACCTCCACCCAGAATGTTGTTTCATGTTGAAGGATAATCATTGCATGGTGAGTGTTGATATATTCACCATCAGATTATTTTGTGTTTGTATTTTGTATTATATTTGTATAGCTGTCAAGTGTTTGGCCTCTTTCTTGTATTTATTGAATAACGGTGATAAACGTAGTATAGCTTCGGTGTGTTATTTATTTATTTTATACCGTATTTCTCTATTTGAATGTCCTCGGCGTTGACTCAGGATCGACATTTACATTATATTGCGCATAATAGTACCGAAATAATGTCCGAAGTGTAGCCCTGTGTATTATTCGAATCAGCTGTTCTACATCAACAATAAAAACTTGGTCCGGGTTCGATTCCCGGTCAATGCATGTGAGATTTTCGAAGTGAAATGCCATGTCCTGTGGTTCGGATTCCACGTAAAAAGGAGGTCCCGTGGCTCATAATCACAAGATTCACGGTCACGTAAAACTACAATCTTCCTTCCTTCCTTAATAAAAACTTGGCAACACAGCTCAGCTGTTCCAAGCTCCCGCCATTTCCTTCACGTTCTTTCTTTTGGAATACAGAGTACCAGGGTGCACCATAAGTGGTGGGGCTACATAACACTGCCTCCTTGAGGGCCTTGTGCAGAGGGCAGGAGATATCATGAAAAGAAAAAAAGGCTGACCCCTCGAAGAATGAGGGATCAGAAAATATGAGACAAGGGCCTATTAAGGTGGGAAAGTGAAAGACTCCCTAGGCATCGGATACCCTAATACCGTAGAAGTCGGAAAAGAACAAGAGTTAACCAAGGATGGTCGATAGGAAAGATGACCGATAGGAGCCCGGCACAAGTAAGTGGAAGTAATGCCAAACTCAGCTGGGGCCTCGTGGTCGCCAACCTACTAGCCTTGGGCCCCTGTGGGAAAGGTGAGATTCGAACCCACGCTCTCCCGATACCAGTGAGTGACGAGATAGCGAGTTAGCGATCTTGGACACTGTTCCTAATAAGAATATTGTTCGTAAGGTCTAAACTCGGGTATCCATAGTAAAAAGAATCCGACATTAGTTTTCATAGAACTCTCGATAGGTTAGTTACGTCACAAGCCTACATGTAGAGCCCTGCGAGGATAAACAATACCTTATCTGCATCCGCACGGCTGTTATCTGCATCCGCTCCACATCCATACGACTGCTATCCGCATCCGCTCCACATCCATACGACTGCTATCCGCATCCGATCCGCAACCGCACGACTGTTATCCGCATCCGCCCCACATCCGCATGGCTGTTTTCCGTATCCGCCCCACATCCGCACGACTGTTATTCGCATTCGCCCCACATCCGCACGACTGTTATCCGCATCCGCCCCACATCCGCACGACTGCTATCCGCATCCACACGACTGTTATCCGTATCCGCCCCACATACGCACGACTGTTATCCGTATCCGCCCCACATCCGCACGACTGTTATCCGCATCCGTCCCGCAACCGCACGACTGCTATCCGTATCCGCCCCACATCCGCACGACTGTTATCCGCATCCGCCCCACATTCGCACGACTGCTATCCGCATCCTCCCCGCATCCACACGACTGTTATCCGTATCCGCCCCAATTCCGCACGGCTGTTATCCGCATCCGCCCCACATCCGCACGGCTGTTATCCGCATCTGCCCCTCATCCACACGAGACTGTTATACGCATCCGCCCCACATCTGCACGACTGCTATCCGCATCCGCCCCGCATCCACACGACTGTTATCCGTATCCGCCCCACATCCGCACGGCTGTTATCCGCATCCGCCCCACATCCGCACGGCTGTTATCCGCATCTGCCCCACATCCGCACGGCTGTTATCCGCATCCGCCCCACATCCGCACGGCTGTTATCCGTATCCGCCCCACATCCGCACGACTGTTATCCGCATCCGCCCCACATCCGCACGGCTGTTATCCGCATCCGCCCCACATCCACACGACTGTTATCCGCATCCGCCCCACATCCGCACGGCTGTTATCCGCATCCGCCCCACATCCACACGACTGTTATCCGTATCCGCCCCACATCCACACGGCTGTTATCCGCATCCACCCCACATCCGCACGGCTGTTATCCGCATCCGCCCCAAATCCGCACGGCTGTTATCCGCATCCGCCCCACATCCGCACGGCTGTTATCCGCATCCGCCCCACATCCACACGACTGTTATCCGCATCCGCCCCACATCCACACGACTGTTATCCGCATCCGCCCCACATCCGCACGGCTGTTATCCGCATCCGCCCCACATCCGCACGGCTGTTATCCACATCCGCCCCACATCCACACGACTGTTATCCGCATCCGTACGTTTATCCGAATCTACTGGCATTACAATAATAGTTTTAATTAGATAAAGTATTAAAGCAACACATTTAGACATTTGAGGAGAAAGTCGTTCCCTTAGGCTTTGTATGTCATGTGCTATGTTTAAAATGAATGTTATACAGGCAGAATTGCAACCCTGTATAGTTAGGAGTGTTAGTTGTGATTAATGACACAATTTGAATGAGATCAGCGTAAGTCATCATCTTACATTTGTCATGAAAAAAAACATAACGGACAAGTATATGTCATAAACATCCGGGTCCTAGTAATGATATTCAACAAGTGGTATATTCTCTGGAATATACATTTTATGTTAGCTTTAATAGTTTACTCTTTGATTTTTCTTCCCTTATTTACGTTCTTTCTTTAACTTCCCCTTTTTCGTAAACGCCAACAGAGATGTTCTTGTTTCCTGCTTTCTCTGTGCATACTCTTATTATTATGTATCTAGTTTATGTCCTCTATGGAACTTGGTCGGAGTGTAAATATGCTTTTACTCTGTGACAATGTTAGTTTTAATTTGTTCATTGTGTTAAGATGTCGATTCATATGTGTGTGCATATTAAAGTTCTATAATATCCTTTATTCAAAACATAATAGCCATAATGTGCTTTATTCAGAACATAATAGTTGGCGACGAGGAATTGGGACTTGATTCTCCGGTTCAGATATAGCCTACATCAATGAAGTACGGTATTTACGTCGTCTGTTTCAAAGGCCACGTGAGTAAAATCAAGAATCAGGCAAATCGACATGAAATGTACACAGAGTACTTGTAAACGATCCTAAGCAACTCATCGTATATTCAGCTACGTGTGCCTGCATGCCACATATTCAAAATAATATGTATCGCAGTTCGAACTTTGAGGTTATGCAATGATTTTTTTTTTCTCAAGCCCAGGACAATATTCGGTCATCGATCACTACCCAGTGTTTTTTAAATCTGTTATCTTGAAACATTTTATTATATTTGAACTGTGATTCTTAAAATTGTTTCGAAGTTCCGTCAAGATGGACGCAAATCAGTTTCAACAATTACTGAACAATTTTACTAATTCTCAAGAGAAGTTACTTGAAAGGTATCAAGCTCACCAGCCCGTCACAATCCCACAAGCCACTAACATCACACCTTTTGAAAATTTTGATTCTGAAAAGGAAAAATTTGTGTCGTATTTAGAACGATTTGAAAATTACGCAAACTTCAACAATGCCACCGATCCAACAAAGAAAGCTCAACTCTTGTGTACATCAATAGGGGCAATTCATTATAACAATCTCTCTGCATTTTTAGGCCCTGATAAACCAATCAAGTCTCTCGGTTATAATGACCTAGTAAAGCATTTCAAGCAAATACTGTCACCTCAAGTCTCAACCGTAGTTTCCCAACACTATTTCTTCAACGTCAATCAAAAAGAAAGTCAAAATATTGCAGGATTTGTTGCCACTCTTAGAAGCCACTTACTAGACTGTGACTTTTATATTCAGTGTACATGTGACGCCAGAATTTCAATTGCGGATGTTTTTCTTCGTGCACAATTTATACGTGGCTTGCGAGATAATTGGATCAGAGAGAAACTTCTCCAGTCTAATGACACGAAATTTGATGATCTCCTGAAGAAGGCTATAGCCTTGGAAGCATCACGGTATGAGAGTAATCAGCTGTCAAAACAGCTCACTGCACCGTCAGACTCTATAGAGGACACAAACAAAGTAACAAAAGCCACAAGTTCATATAATGACCGAAGTATGAATCAATACAGCAGTGATACTCAGTCACGTTTTGTTCAACAGCCTAACCCAGGCTCTCACTCACGTTCACAGTCCAGGGGCCGCCGTAGTTCTGTCAATTATAGAGCACTAGGTATTGATGGATTATGCCTGAATTGTGGAAATTCAAACCACAGGTCAAGAGATTGTCGCACAAACAGAAACTCTCTTAAATGTAGGTCATGTAGGAAAGTGGGACATGTTGCAAAAGTTTGTATCACTACACTTCTTCAACAGTCAAATACACACAACATTGCAACTGAGAACATAGATGACAACTTGCATGACCACCCGGAAACCAATTTCGGGATAGGACAACTGGAATGCATCGAAGATCTCTTTGAAGTAGGACAAGAATCAGATAAATATTTTATCACTGTTAAACTCAACAATAAATCACAAAGATTTGAAGTCGACACGGGAGCAAAATATTCACTCATCCCAGAGAACGAATGTTCAACCTTGGGTCTTGGTTTGCCATTGCAGCCAACAAATGTCTGTTTTCGATCATATTCTGATCATGTTATCAAACCCAGAGGAAAAATTGTTGTCACAGTATCATACAAAGGAACAGAAATTGTTGCAGATCTTTTTGTAGTTCCGCAAGGTCATGCCGCATTGCTTGGTCGTGTTTGGATCAGGGGCCTCGGCCTTGATCTGAAGGAAATTGACAAGGACACAAATCAATCACTTCACACTGAATCTGTCAACTCAGTGCAGTCAATTCAGGATATTTTACATCAGTATAGTACAATCTTTGAAGAAAAAATTGGATGCGTTCCCAATATTGAAGTAAAACTGCAACTCAGAGAGGGGGTGAAACCTGTCTTCAATCGTGAACGTGATGTCCCTTTTGCTCTTCGGGAACGCGTTGAAAAGGAACTCGCTTCATTGGAATCAGAAGGAGTTATTTCTCCCACAGCTTTAAGTGATTGGGGATCGCCTCTTGTTGTTATCCCAAAACCGGATGGGGGAGTTAGGTTATGTGTTGACTACAAATGTGGAGTAAATTCAAGGTTGATTTCTGCAAACCATCCCATAAGACCAGTTAATGATGTTCTACATAGTCTTAGAAACTCAAAATTTTTCTGCAAGTTAGACTTATACAAGGCATATCTACATCTGAAGGTTGATGAAGAAGGTAGTATGATTCAAACTATATCCACTCACAAAGGAACCTTCAGGATGCACCGACTGAGTTTTGGCATCAAAACTGCCCCCTCAGAATTTAATAGGATATTATCACAGATCCTTCATGGTCTTCCAAAAGCTGAAGCTTATTTTGACGACATCATAATACATGGTACAACGAAGGAGGAGTGCACCAAGAACTTAATAGCCTGTCTAGAACGGCTTTCAAAAAATAATCTGCATTTGAACAAAAGCAAATGCTCATTTTTCAAGGAAAACATAGACTACCTAGGGCATATTGTATCATATAATGAGATCCGCAAGTCACCAGAGAAAGTTCAAGCTGTGTCACAAATGCCACGCCCTAAAAACAATGAAGAAGTGAGACGCTTCCTTGGTATGGTGACTTATTATGCAAAGTTCATTCCTAATTTTTCAACGAAGTCCCACCCATTACGGCAGTTATTGCGGAAAGGTGTACGGTTTTTCTGGTCTGCAGCCTGTGAAGCAGCTTTCTTGAATCTCAAGTCCGAGTTATGTAGTGAACGTGTCCTTACCCCATTCAACCCATCACTGCCTATCATCTTGTCAACCGATGCCAGTCCTACTGGTGTTGGAGCAGTATTAAGTCATGAGATGGATGGCCAAGAAAGACCCATCGCCTATGCATCTCGTGCCCTAACACCAGCAGAATGTAATTACAGTCAGCTTGACCGGGAAGCGCTGGCAATAATTTTCGCCACAACACACTTCTACAACTATATTTTTGCAAGAAATTTCATTCTTGTGACAGACAATGAACCTCTGTCTCGTATTTTTCATCAGAACAAGGGCCTGCCACAAATGACATCTGCAAGGCTCCTAAGATATGCATCGTTTCTCTCCGGGTTTGACTACACGGTAAGAGTGAAAAAAGGGAAAGATAACGAAAATGTTGATTGCCTATCCCGAGCCCCTGTTGCATCTACCTCGCCAAACATTGAAACATCAATAAATGCAGAAGTTTCACAACTCTGTGCTGAAACGATTCTTCAAGTGTCAAGTGAAGCCATTACGTACGAAACTATCCGTGATGAGACTATGTTAGACCCAGAACTTAGTGCCACCCTGCAACGTCTTCAAACTCAATCCTTGGATGAACCATATACAGTTGAAAATGGTATTCTATTCCGTCAAGACCGAATTGTTATCCCAAAGAAACTACAAAGAAAAATTTTGGAAGAGTTACATTTAACACACCTCGGCATTGTGAAAACAAAACAGTTAGCAAGACGATATGTCTACTGGCCGCAATTAGACAAAGACATTGAGAAGCTTATCAAATCTTGTGAAGAGTGCGCGCAGACTCGTTCAAATCCACCAAAAGCTCCAATACACCCCTGGGATGAACCAGAAGAAAATTGGGAACGCATACACATTGACTATGCGGGGCCATTTGATAACCACCATTTCTTGATGTGTGTTGACGCGAAATCCAAGTGGGTCGAAGTACGAATGGTGAAAGACGCTCCATCTACTGCAACTACGATCAGTCTGCTTGACAATATCTTTACCGTACATGGGTACCCGAATGTCCTTGTCTCAGATAATGCCACTATCTTCACGAGTGATGTATTCAGATCCTATTGCAAGGAGAGAGGGATTTTTCAGAAATATATTGCACCAGGGCACCCAGCAACCAATGGGCTAGCCGAGAGAAACATCCAAACTTTGAAGAGGCGACTTCGTGCTGCTGTAAATGACCCGGCACCATTATCGACTAAGTTACAGAACATCTTGTTTCAATACAGAGCAACGCCATTGGCATGTGGACAGTCTCCAGCTGAACTATATTTGAAACGTCGGCTACGTATCCGGTTGGATGCTCTACTTCCAAACCAAAAGAGCTTGACTACATCCAGTTTCTCACCCCCTGTTCGCTCTTTCAAAGTGGGAGAGAGAGTGCAAGTCCGGATTCACCAGAAAAACCGTGATATTTGGCAGTTTGGTGTTATACAAACTAAACTCGGCCAGCGTCACTATGATGTGAAATTGGATTCGGGACGAATTTTAAAGCGGCATGTTGACCAGTTATTATCGACTCTCGTGCCAAAGAAAGATAAGCATGTCACTTTTGCTCCAACAAATCCTCCAGTGCGTGGTGTTCCAAACATACCAACACCAACCCAGTCAAGACTAGAAAATGAGGATATTCCTCCTGCAACCCACACTTCAGATGATACAAGGCAGACCATCCTGCAACCAGATGAACGCCCTGATCGAAACAGCCTTCCACCACCTGCTGATAATTATTTAAGAAGATCAGCCTGAGACAGGCGACCTCCTCAGTATCTGCAAGACTATGTGCCCAAATGAATATGAATAGTTCCTTTTATTTGTTTTTATATAAGTGGGGGAGACTATTATGTATCTAGTTTATGTCCTCTATGGAACTTGGTCGGAGTGTAAATATGCTTTTACTCTGTGACAATGTTAGTTGTAATTTGTTCATTGTGTTAAGATGTCGATTCATATGTGTGTGCATATTAAAGTGCTATAATATCCTTTATTCAAAACATAATAGCCATAATGTGCTTTATTCAGAACATAATACTTATATGTTTTGAAAGTCTGTTACAGAAGTATTGGCAACTCAAACTAACACTTGGGGCGCTGCGGTCGGTCTGGATAAGTAGGGTTTAAAATACTCAATAACACGCGTTTGATATGGAACACTTTTTATTTTTCGGTTATAATCAGTAAATGTGGTCTCTAAAGTAATGACAGTTTTATTTTAATTGTATATATGTATACCTGTGCGATACACGTGATCTAATTAATGTGTGTGTTCCACTGGATTTGTTTGTGTCAATTGCATATTATCAAGCATCAGTTTTTATGGTTTATGTAGATCAGCTGATTCAAATATACACAGGGCTACACTTCGGACATTATTTCGGTACTATTATGCGCAATATAATGGAAATGTCGATCCTGAGTCAACGCCGAGGACATTCAAATAGAGAAATACGGCACATAAATAAATAACATACCGAAGTTATGCTACTTTTATCATTCCGAGACTAGCATCCATGCAAACCAGACGCCACTGCTCCAAGCTCCGACTTATATCGTGAATTGATGTCAAACTGATGATCCGCTAGCCTTTCCGCCAAGCCTACACCTCGTAATCGCCAAGTTCTTCGATATTTGAGCTATTCCACTACGAGTCATATAGGCCTAATTTGCCTCCCCATGGTAACACTGTAGAATGAGTGATTCCGCTACCATTCAAATATTCAACACCAAACCCACCTTTTAACTATCCAAATCAAGCAATTCCTGTCGCCCCCCGAGTTTTAATACAAGTTAAATTCATCCCTTTTCCCTACCAAGCAGCCAATAATTACTTATTTAATTAATTATTCAAGTAACTTCAATCTTACCAGCGCGCCCATCGTAACAGCTGTTTTTAAACTGGATAACCTTCGCTGGCTTTACGTCGCAGGTCTTCTGTCTGTCTACCTCGACAAGTGTTAGAACTTTCCCGGGGTGGAAAGGTATTATTATTAGGTATTATTAGGTATCATCACATTTCGGCTATTGCTATTTGCATCTTTTGGAAAGTGATGAAAACGTATATCCGCAGCCCTCTTAGACATCGACTTACAGCCGTAAACTGAGCAATACACTTTGCTTTTACTCATTTTTTACTCTATCAACGAGTAAAACTTATTACTTATGTATAAAGACAAGAACAATTTACCACGATCTGTTTACCAATACAAGAAACCATATACAAACAGTCACCACGTGACAAATGTACCCTACTTGGTAAGTTTCTCATTGTTACCGCTAGATGTCATAACAGATAGCTGGAGTTGCCAATAAGATTCCTCTACAGCACTCCATGTCGCAACCCGCTGAAGCCTTGGATTATAGTCATTTCAAGAACTAGTTCTACAACTTTGAAGTAGATGGCATCATCGTCGCTCTCTACATTCTCATTGAAGACTCTAACTTCCCTTTAGTTAATAGCCATTATGTATAATTTATTTTTCTATGTTGCCTACTCTGCATCCCCTCTCTGTCCCTCCCCTTTTTTGCTTCGGGTCTCTCGGGCGTTCGAATTCCTTTCTCACTCTGTGCTACGCTCTTCACTGTGACTGTTCGGCGCTCTTGCCAGGAGGTGCCATCCTCTTCAACCATGTGTTGATTTTTCAAATCTACGCCATGTTTTAAAGAAAGTTTTAACGGCAGGCCGTGTACTCCAACTTATCTACAATGCAAAGATAAGTACACATCCAAATGTTTTTACTACAAATTTTATGCGGCTTTCGTCAATTTTAATTTAAAATGTTTAAAACAAACATTTTCTTCAAAACATGAACTTTTGCAAACGGCTACAACTTGCTAAAAGCCTCCTACGAGGGATTTCATATTGCCTTGCCTAAGCTTAAATAAGCTCGCCATTTCATATTCTTGAAAACTATCTGTATCAAATAACGGGGAATCTTTTCCTCCCCACGTGGGAATCGCTCTAGATTTGTGGTACTTGAAAATCACACTTTGCTTCCGTCGAGGGATTTTTACAGAATTTGAAATTGACCATACCTAATTTCAAATTTCATCAAGGATTTTCTGCTTGGCCCATTCAACTTTATTTACAACTCTAGAAATTTCTAATTTTGCAATATACTCTGTACAGTGAACTATCACATCGGCAAACACCTCAAACTTAATAACTTTCAACTGCTTTTCATTTCCAACTCAAATTGAACTATAAACTGCAATAGTGACAATCTACCAATGCTCAACCAAACTGTTAGTGCTACGAAAGGTGTTCGTGTGACTATCGTCCGCGTCGCGTTTCGTTCGAAACAATAAAATTGGCCAGACTTGAATTCCTCATTTCCTCCATTCCCATTTCCCCTTTACTAACCGTGAAAGTTAAGGAATTAACTTTTGTATTTTTCTTCTTAATTCGAGGCTTCACTTGAAGTGACCTCTCCATGTTTGAATTTAGCATCTTGTAATTACTGTATCAATATTCCTGTGGTTATATATATATTTTTTTTTATTTAGCCAATTGACCCTCTAGGTTGGTGGTTCCCACGGACTCAGCGAGGGAACTCACCACTACCGCCTCTATGGGCAGTGTCCTGGAGCTTGGAACATCTGGTCGGAGGGATACAACTGGGGAGGTGTGATCAGCACTTAGCCCAGGCGGCCTCACCTGCAAAGCGAACAGGGGCCTCATGAGGGATGGGAAGGGCTGGAAGATTGGGATGGATAGGCTAGGAAGAGGGAAGGAGGCGGCCGGGGCCTTACAGAAGGTACCATCCCGGCATTTGCCCGAAGACGAAGTGGGAAACCACGGAAAACCACTTCGAGGATGGCTGAGGTGGGAATCGAACCCCCTCTACTCATTTGGACCACCCGAGGCTGAGTGGACCCCGTTCCAGTCCTCATACCACTTTTCAAATTTCGTGGCAGAGCCGGGAATCGAACCCAGGACCTCCGGGGCGGCAGCTAACCATGGTGACCGCTACGCTACGGAGGCGACCCTGTGGTTATAACCCACATTTTAAGCTTTTTCCTTAACTCTCCTGCTGCGCCCAGGAATTAGAAATTTGCAATTACCTAACTGTTACAATTCATGTTACGCTTGAGTTACTTTGGTCACAAATTGGTTAAAGTACTTCGTTCTTTAAACAAATAAATAGGTCTGAGACCTTATATTCTTGTCCCTAAATAACTTTATTTGAAGTAATAAAATTACTCTCATTTTGTTGAGTCAACTTTGATTCTTCACTCGAAGAGCTCGTTAGGTGTGGCATTTGCTTCCCCATTTCCCCATGCCACTCACAGAAATGATTGCAAACAATTCATATCAACCTTAATTAATCCTGCATTTGTTGTGTTTATGGCAAAACTTCTGCTAATATTGCCCATAAAGTTTACTTTAGTTATTTCTTGTAAATTATTAAAGGCGAGTATAGTTTGCTCAGCCAACTTCCTACTCGAGGTTTTCTGCCTTGTCCTATAAATTTACCCCTTTGAATTGTAGTTTTGTCTAAGTTAGGTTTTTTTTTTACCCCTGCTAAACTTCTAATCAGCGCTCTGCTGGATAAAAGCTTAGCCCTCTTTAAGCACAACAATTGCTTTCCAAGTAATTTCATTCACTTATAATTTTCTTACTAAAAGCTTGAAAGCTTTTCCACTTTCCATATTAAACACAATCGGTTTCTCACTTAGGGATCCATCCTAGGTGTGGAATAAAATTACCCCCATTGGTTCCAATCTCTTTAGCATTTTAAAATGCTCCCTAAAACATTTCATTTTAGCTTGGAATATAAATAATTCAATTGCCCCTAGGTTGCACGTTCTGCCAGTGAACTGGGTACATAGTACCCGATTTCCTGCTCGGGAGGCACAGTGCACTCGGCGACTGCTTACCGGCAATCTCAGCTAGTTAGCCTATTTTCATTTTATGAAAAAATAGGCTTATGAGATCACCTTTTGTCCGTGTGTCTGTCTGTGTGTGCATGTGTGTGTGATTCGTGTGTGTGTGTCCCCCTAATAAATTCAAAACGGCTGGAGCGATTTCAATGAAACTCGGTAAGGTCATAGCACCATTTTGGCCGACCCCGACAGTGCCTTACAAACTGTAATACGTCTCACCAATCCAACAATATTTCCCCAGCATTAAATATCTCCGAAACTATTGCCGACATCACCCTGAAATTTTGTACGGAGATAAAGGGAACTACTAGAAGTTCACCTATTAGACTTTCGTAGACCTGGTAACTACAAAACCAACATGGCGGCCAAGCAAATTTGCGACTTTAAAATAGACGTTTTTCGCGATTTAACCAACCAAACGCAATGAAACATGGTACAGTATATGTTTATACACATTGTAATGCACCGTCATCTAATTTCGTTCAAATATTTACATAACCTTAAAATGGCGGCTGTTCGAAATATTTCACCGGCATTCTATAACTCCGAAACTATTACTGATATCACCCTAAAATTCTGCACAGAGATAAAGGGCACTACTTGAAGTTCATCTGTGAGACTTTCAAAAACCTGTTAACTACAAAACGAACATGGCGGCCAAGCGAAGTAGAAAGTTTTAAATAGACTTTTCTCACGATGTAATCATCCAAACTCAGTGAAACTTGGCACAGCAAATGTTGATACACATTGTAATGCACTGGCATCTAATGTAGTTCAATTGTTTAGATAACCTCGAGTATGGCGGCTGTGCGAAATTTAAAAATGAAGTTTATGTTTCTTGTGTCGTAATCATGCGATCGAAATGAAAGTTTGAATAATGAAGCTACGCAATAATTTTTCTTTATGGTACATAACTATATGGCCTATACATACAACAATCCGAAGTGGCGACCATCCGAATTATTTAGACGGTTCTCAATATCTACGAATCTATTACAGCAATCAAACTGAAATTGTGTGTGTTGATAGAGTTAATTAACATAAGTATGATATTTGAAAATAGGCTGTTTAGTTCTTCACGGAACTACTTGTTTTACTTATTCATACACACTCTTGGTTGCTTTATGCGTAAGCAAGACTGTGTTCTTTTTGTTAGTTTTATTTATCAAGTTTATAGCAGTTTTCCTATAATCAAACAATCTTCGAAAAATGCCCTATCAATAATCAAAATGTATAGGCTAGTTCTTAGTTTCCCATCTAGTTCTATTCAGCCTTGATATAATTAACTTATTTCGCTTGTTTATGCAAGTTGTCTCTATTGTTTTACGAGTTCATTATTTGTTATTATGTTTAAAAATAAAAGTGTCTTGGATTATTTCCTTTTTTGCCAAAATGTATTTATTTCCTAAGCCTTTTTCCGGCCCCGTGGTGTTGGGGTAGCGCGCCTGCCTCTCACCCGGAGGCCCCGGGTTCGATTCCCGGCTCCGTCAGGGATTTTATAAAACAGACTTGAGGGATGGAACGGGGTGCACTCAGCCTCGTGAGGACAATTGAGTAGCTGTCTGACAGTGAGGCAGCGCCCCGATCACGAAAACCAAGATTAACGGCCGAGGGGACCCGATGCGCTGATCACGCGTCACTCCAATATCTGCAGGCCAAATGGCTGGGCAGTGGTCGCTTGGTCGGCCTAGGCTCTTAATGGGCTGTATAGTGCCGGGGATTGTTTCGCCGGCCCCGTGGTGTTGGGGTAGCGCGCCTGCCTCTCACCCGGAGTCCCCGGGTTCGATTCCCGGCTCCGTCAGGGATTTTAAAAAACTGACGAGAGGGATGGAACGGGGTGCACTCAGCCTCGTGAGGACAATTGAGTAGCTGTCTGACAGTGAGACAGTACCCCGGTCACAAAAACCAAGATTAACGGCCGAGGGAACCCGACGCGCTGACCACGCGTCACCCCAATATCTGCAGGCCAATTGGCTGGGCAGCGGTCGCTTGGTAGGCCTAGGCCCTCCAAGGGTTGTAGTGCCACGGGGTTAGGTTAGTTAAGCCTTTTTCCCTTTCCTACATCATCTTCCCTCCGGTAGTGTTTAAGCTTGGGCTTGACCTACCAACAAGTTCGGATTGTATTCTAAAAATTATCCGCATATTTACTCCTAACATTATCCGCAGCTTATCCGCTATTCGCAGAGCCATGCAAACTACTGTATATCCGCATGGCGAAAAATGTTGCGGATATCCGCGGGTTTATCCACGGATATCCGCATCCGCGCATGGCTTTACCTATATGACGGACAATTCTGAGAGAAGATTATCACACCACACCATGAATCATGCGGGATGATCTATATCGCTACTGACCACACACAACTCATGGACACAACTGAGGTTAATGAGCGCGTGCATATTTAAAGCACAAGCGAATTATTTACGAGTTACCCCCTTTCGCTTGAATTTACCTGCAGTACAGCATGTGGTTACATACTGTATGCCCTGAATGTAAGCGAGAAGAAGAGATAAAGAGCCCTCAGACAGCGGTGATGTTTTCATCTTGGTATTAAGAAAAGGACACCAAGACAGCGTGAAATGAAAAAGACTATTATACAGCAGGGTTGGTAAAGTTCATAATACCCAAGGGACACAAGCACGTCGCCTTATTTCAAGAATTGTACAGTTCACAAAGTTTTCTACGTCTGTGTGTGTGTAAGAGAGAATAAAATTAAAATACACACATCAAAAAAAGTTTTGCATCACCTCGGTTCCCAGATCTCCGGCATATAGACGTTGACTGTGTATATTGTATCCAAGATACAGTCCCTTTGACTGTTCATAGATGTCACTAAAACTTCTCAAAGATGTAAACAACCATGCATGAGCAGGGCCTATTAGACGGAGGGGGTACGACAGCCGATCAGTTCCAGTCATTCCACCAGGACGAAGGTACGCTGCTCATGTTGTCTGTAGTTCTACCATGCCTAGAAGGTCAATACCGCAGTTCGATCGCGTCCGCATTGTTACTTTGTGTCAAGAAGGGCTCTCAACAAGGGAAGTTTCCAGGCGTCTCAGAGTGAACCAAAGCGATGTTGTTCGGACATGGAGGAGGTACAGAGATACAGGAACTGTCGATGACAGGCCTCGCTCAGGCCGCCCAAGGGCTACTACTGTAGTGGATGACCGCTACTTACGGATTGCCGCTCGGAGGAACCCTGACAGCAATGCCACCATGTTGAATAATGCGTTTCGTTCAGCCACAGGACGTCGTGTTTCAACTCAAACTGTGCGCAATAGGCTGCATGATGCGCAACTTCACTCCCGACGTCCATGGCGAGGTCCAGCTTTGCAACCCCGACACCATGCAGCGCGGTACAGATGGGCCCAACAACATGCTGAATGGACCCCACGGAATTGGCATCACGTTCTCTTCACCGATGAGTGTCGCATATGCCTTCAACCAGACAATCGTCGGAGACGTGTTTGGAGGCACCCTGGTCAGGCTGAACGTCTTAGACACACTGTCCAGCGAGTGCAGCAAGGTGGTGGTTCCCTGATGTTTTGGGGTGGCATTATGTGGGGCCGACGTACGCCACTGGTGGTCATGGAAGGCTCCGAAACGGCTTTACGATACCTGAATGACATCCTCCGACCCATAGTGCAACCATATCGGCAGAATATTGGAGAGGCATTTGTCTTCATGGACGACAATTCTCGACCTCATCGTGCACATCTTGTGAATGCGTTCCTTCAAGATAACGACATCGCTCGACTACAGTGGCCAGCATGTTCGCCAGACATGAACCCTATCGAACATGCCTGGGATATGTTGAAAAGGGCTGTTTATGGACGTCTTGACCCACCAACCACTCTGAGAGATTTACGCCGAATTGTCGTTGAGGAGTGGGACAATTTGGACCAACAGTGTCTTGATGAACTTGTGGATAGTACGCCACGACGAATACAGGCATGCATCAATGCAAGAGGACGTGCTACTGGGTATTAGAGGTAGTGGTGTGTACTGCAATCTGGACCACAAATGCTGAAAGTCTAGCTGTATGATGGTACAACATGCAATGTGTGGGTCTCATGAGCAATAAAACTAGCTGAAATGTTGTTTGTGTTGATCTCTATTCCCTTTGTATTTAAAGGTTCCGGAACTCTTGGAACCGAGATGATGCAAAACTTTTTTTGATGTGTGTATATTACATTGTAGAAACATGGTTGGTTGGTTCCTCAGTTTTGGGACTGCGACAACGCGGTCATGTAGCACCGTGTACTTTGGGTGTGTGTAGAATATGTCTGATAACCGGTGTTAATTGTGATGGCTGTATTAGTGTGTGTATCTGTTTTTTAATTCAAGTAAGGACTGCAACTTTGAATTTTTCAAATAGTTCCTACTTTTGCCGCCAAACGCCAACGTCAACAACTACTAGGCCTAGTTCAGAACTTAGCTACTAGACGTCACCGCAGTCGGCTCTTGGCAACGAACGTAGGAACCTAAGAGCGTTGTTTACTTTCTTAACCTATACAATTTAGCTTCACACAGGTGTAATTAGTGGAAGAATCTTCAACATGCCATAAATCTATGACATGGGATCACCGGCTTTACTTCCCCTCCGAATGAAGGCATACTGAGGAATTTTAACGCTCTTAAAAAATCCAACGGCTTTGGCCGGGTTTGAACCCGCCATCTTGGGCATAGAAGCTCAGCATCCTACCAACTACGCCACCGAAGCCGCTTCGTAGAAACATTCTGGGGGTAGAACTGAGATTCAAAATTAAATTAAACAATGTTATATCTTAACTCAACAGCTAACCAAATGAAAATAAGAATGGCAATTATATCTAGGATTAATATTTGACCACCTTGTGGTATAGCGGATAGCATTCTTGGTCCGGGTTCGATTCCAGTTTCTTCCAAAATCTTAATTCTGAAACGGGGTAGGCTACACTCAGCCTCTTGAGACAAAACTGAGAAGAGGAGGGTTCGATTTCCAACACAGCCATTATGGAAGTGGTTTTCCGTGCTTTCCCACATCTATTCCAGGCAAATGCCAGGATGGGTCCTAACTGAAGGCCACGCCCGCCTCTTCCATAATTCACACCTGAATTTCAAATACACACATTACTAAAAACACCACAAAACACAGGTTATCAGACACATTCTACACACACCCAAGTACACGGGGTTAACTGACCACGATGTCCAAACCCTTCAAATAAATCATGAACAATATTGCCCTGCTTGTAGTTTTGCATTAGTATTTTCTTTTCTTCTTTGAAAAACTGAGGAATGCCATAAGGTGACCAAAACTGGTGTTGGATGGATACAACTGGGGAGGTGTGATCAGCACTTCGCCCAGGCGGCCTCACCTGCAAAGCGAACAGGGGCCTCATGAGGGATGGGAAGGGATGGAAGATTGGGATGGATAGGCTAGGAAGAGGGAAGGAGGCGGCCGTGGCCTTACAGTAGGTACTGCCCCCGTAATTGAATTATGTAGAGACCACGGTGGCTATATTGAAATTATAAGGAGAGTTATGGTTGTCATAGTTATGACGTGGGTAGTCATGACGTAAGCACGGATGACGTAAATGTTATGCCAGCAAGCTACTTGAGCTGAGATTCTCAGTGACGTCAGCTTTTAGTCCAGAATGTTCCAAGATTTACGACGCAGTCGCAGGAAACGAGGAATTCTGCTGAGGAAGAAACTATGCTATTGGAGGAGAGGCATGAACCAATGAACGATAGTTTAAAGGAAGACGGAGATTGCTGAAACTATGGTATTTTTATTACTTTTGGAATGCAGAATTGTGGAAATCCATTTGCAGTAAAAGCATTGATTTGGAATTTTGGTGAAATTTATTTTCAGTTTTTGAATTTTGAAAATCCGTCATGTATTAACGAAGTTGGAAGTTTTAGCGATGACGCAGTATCACGCTTTGGAAGGGATGGAAACGCCCCTCGTGAAGTTAATAAAAGGGCTTGCGCAGAAGAGAGGAGCCTCTTTCGTTCTCTGATCATTCTGAGATCTCATGCTCAGATCATCAAAGTATATTTGTGAAAGTTCTTTTCTTATACATTCATTATAGTGAGACGTCGAAGTGAACAGCAGTGAAAAGAATCATCTTTATAACGCGTGGCGAGGCCACTATATTAACGAGATCCAGGTCAAACTAGGTGAAGTTGAAACGGACCTTAGAAAGCTTCTACAAGTTTAGCTTCGAACAGTTAGCGGTCACCGATAAGCTAATTGTATTGTGCAGTGCTACATGCAATTATAGAGAAAAGCTGAACAATTTAGACCGAGTAGTTTAAAAGATATTAGCAGTTTTATACGACTGACAAAAGTGATTATCTCGCCACTAGAGAAACACTTTTGTATAGCCAGAATCAACGCAACGGCTGACGCTGCGAGTGGAGTAGAAAGACTTCAGATTGCTTGGTTACACAACGATACCAGTATAATGGAGCAATTGAATACGGCAGTTTGTTCTTCTGACACTACAATCGAAGAGCAGATGGAAGGCTAAGAGGGCTTATTGCAATTGGGACATACTTCAACGGAGTAAGATAGCGACATGGAACTTCGCTAAATGCTATTCCACACAAGCGAACATGCGGTGAATACCATCTACACCCATGTTTCGTAATTAAAGGCTGAATACCATCGAACAGCCATAGAAACAATTTCATACTCTGAATATGAATAATTTCTTCGGAAATTTCTACAAAACTTCATGACGATTGTCTACTGGAACTTCAGGGAATTTTTCAAGAGAGGTCAGGGATATCCCGACTCACAAAGAAGATTATTGCCGGAAGGATGTCTATTCGTCTTCGAGGAGCAGAGCGATTCACGGAGAAGGAAGCAGTTCGATTCTCCGAGGGTGCTATTTCCTATTTCGAGGATGGAGCTCAACTTTAACGTGGTGAAATGGATCCATCAGCAGTCTTCTTTGGGGAATTTTCCTCTGGAACGTCAATCGGCAGATAAGGTAGTCGTGAACGTTTATTGTATTTGAGTTTACTAATAATGTTTGAGCAACCATTTTTCCCATATTTTTATCCTCATGTTTTTGCCCTATTTTCTTGTTGAGATTCTTATTCTCAGTACACCTTGATGAGTTTTGCATTTTTCGACGATTTATTAAGACATTGTTATGTCATGGGCATAGTTAACGATTTTGAATCAGTTGAGACTGATATTTAGAATATTCAGTAATTAATATTTTTTTGTAGTCACGATTTGACTGTAAGTTAATGATTTTTAATGGCAGATTTAAATTCAGACAGCGTGTCACTTTATTAAAGTAATTCTACCCCAGTTTAATTACTTTGAACAATTTTCTGTCATCATCAAGAAGGAAGAACATTTAAATGATTTTAGAGCGTTAAAATCTCTTACGTTGTCGACGATCTTGGAAATACTAGTCGTTATTTGAATTGATTGCAACACAGACATTTATCGTCAGTTATGAATGAACATTGCATTATAGACACTTTTGTGAAAGAGTAACTTTAATAATGAATTATTGAATGCATTAAAGTCAAGTACTTTTGTTAGGAGTTTTTCTCAATTAGAGAATTATATAACGATGTTTGCATTCCCCAGTCTAATTGGATTCTATTCGACTACTTTGCATTTTAGTCGCACTTTATTTGAAGATAGTATTTTCATACTACAATTTTCTTTTAAGATGTTAATCTTAAATTTTGATAGACCAGACAGGCGTATATAAGCGTATTCACTATTAAATTTGTTTGTGATTGGCAAGTTTTGACTTCATTTCGGTTCATGAATGAAATCTACGAAGGTTAAATAGAAAAACAGTTTTGAAACAATTAATGATTATAAAATTTTTAAGTGGAACTATGAATGTATAATCGCTAGTGCAGCGCGTGTTGAAAGTCGCTGAGGTATAATGCCCTTGAATATGAAGGAAGTTCCCACAGGAATAAATGTTAAAGAATTATTTGTGGAAGTTTTGTAAGTTATGTGGAAGTTTTAAATGCCATATAGATTAATATATGATGATTTTGGGCATATTTTTAATGCAGATTGTGCATTAACTTGTTAGCGAAGGATTTTCCGCTGGAGTAAGATTGTTATAGTTCGTTGAAAATTAATCAAGTGAGTTACTGTTATAATTAACACGAGTTTTGAAAGAATTTGAGATAAGATTTTGAATGAAGGTTGCCGTCACAAATCATTATTAAAAACTTTATTAAACCAGATTGTGACATTAACATGTATAACTAACCTTCATTGGTCGATTATATTAAACAGGATTATGAAAATTATCAACCGAATGAACATGTGGTTAATGTATTTATTAAATTAATAATTTAAACAATTTAAATGTTAATATTGTAAATAATTGTTGTAAATATTTTTGAAAATAATATGGAACGAGAGTGATGTTAAAGGCGTGATTATAATATTTTTATTGTCTTTGACAAATATTATAAACAATTTCTAATTGTTATAAATAATTTATGTGATTTTGTTATAAACATTTAAGAGCTAATTAAACATTTGGATTGAAGTTAACAAGTTTAAGGAATTAAGATAATGATCCAATAGGATGTAAGCAAAGTACTTGAAAGATTTGCGTAAATATAATGTGAGTTGTCTTCTAGACATTTAAAAGCTTGAGAGTGCAGGCTGTATTCTTACGTAACATAGCGTGTGAGAAGGGAGTGCATTTAACCAGTATGCAACAGGCTGGAAGGTAGCCCGCAGCTGTGCCAACATATGGTTCTCAGGGAGTGAGGTCGTACACACTCTGGCCTTGCGACTATAAATACCATTCTCATGTCTATTAAAAGGAAACCAAATGCTCTATATATGTCACACCCTGACGTCCTTTTCCAATCCAATAGTGTTATGAATATTACGTTATTTGGAGCTCTTGGGAGCTAAAATGTTTTACATCATGTTGTATGATAATTTTGCAAGTCCTACTGGAGGACGTAGTCAGATTGACTTGGGCTACTGATAGCCACGTTGTTTTTGTTGTGTTAGTAAAATCAGACCCTTTATTAGAAATAAAGCTTTTGTACAGTTCAAGGTTCTCGTCTTCGTTTCTGGTTCATTTTTAAATGTCATGGTGGAGTTTATTGTGTGAACAGACTTTTAGTGATCCTGTTGTCAACTCAAACCCCGAGATAATTAAGAGGTAAGTAACGGTAAGTATGAACCCCCCGTCTATTTTGGTGTGTTTCACAATGATTTCCTGTGAATTTATGTGCTCTTATCTCGATAGTATCTGTCAGTGCCATTTTCATTGATGTAACTGTGCCGGTGCGATTGATAATTGGCAATCCGATTGAGGGGGCGGATATCTGACAGCCTACTATCCAGGTAAACGGGGACAGAAAGATTGGCGACCCAAGAACGTGGGGCTGAGTCAACAGAAAGATTGACCCTAATACGGAGCACGAATTCGACAAAACTGGATCACCAGGTTGAACAATAGAAAGATTCGCACCTAAAACGTAGGGTTCGATTAGACTCAAATAAAGAGGTTGATTCTTTGTTAGATATCTAGGCCAATTGTAGTATTTAAGAGTGTGATTATATAGGAATTAAATGTTGTATTGTATTAGGAAAATTACACTCAGAAAAGATCAGATCTTATACAACTTGAGAAAGGTTAAATAGGCTGGAAACTTAGAAAAATCGCCTATGATCTGGAATCTTATTTTATTTGACCGGCTTATGACATTTTAGTCATATTAAAGATAAAATTAAATTATTTGGATTATAAATGTAAATTATTTGTGTTAGGATATGTTAAAATGAGCCAGAGAAATTTGAACATGTGCTTGAGTTTGTTTCAACATGAAGTATCTTCGAAGGTTAATTATAAGGTAGTTATAAGTTAGATTTAAGACAGAAAATTGATCAAAAATTATATATGGTGAAAAGTGTTGCTCAAATGTTGTTATTTTGCTCTTTTGATGTATGTCCCTACAGCAATCCATTTTTGAATAATATTGTAGTGGCAGATGAAAGTTTGAAGAAAATGTTAGAGGAGATGTCTGCTAACATGAATCGCAGTATGAAACAGATGCTGAATGAAAGCATGAAGGAGAATAATAGTCGAATGGAGGAGAATGTTAGTAATTTGTCTGCTAATTTGAATGCAAGAATGGAGGAGAATGCTAGTAATATGTCTGCTAATTTGAATAGTAGTATGAAGGAGATGGAAGCTAGGAATACTAGTCGAATGGAGGAGAATGCTAGTAATTTGAAAGCTAGTATGGGTGAAAGTTTGAAGGGTATCCAAACTAGTGCTGCTAATTTGGAGGATAATATGTCGCGTTTACAGATTAATACCCTAGGAATTGAAAATACTGTAAGTGACATCCGCGCAAATGTGTCTGATGTTAAAAATGATGTGTCTAAGGTACAGAGAGACCTTACAATGTTAAATTTAGATGTAGCTAATGTCCGAGGGGATATTTCTTGTGCTAGAGCCGAAGTAGTTGTTGTCAAAAACGATGTAGCGACTGTCCAAGACAAGGTCGAGGAAGTCCAAAAAGAAATTCAAAAAGCTAGAACTGATGTATCCAATGTTCAGGTAGACATTAATAACATTCATGCGGATATAACTGAGGTGCAAAGTGACATAACTAAGATTCAGGTAGAGGTCAACACAGTTTTCGTAGATATCACTAAAGTCCAAACTGATGTAAATAAAGTCAGGGAAGAAATCGAAAACTCAAAAACTCTTTGTACGCGTAATATAACTGCATTAGCGACTAGACTAGTCGATGAATCGGTTAGAACAACAACGTCTTTAGCAGAGTTGAAGTATGATGTAGAGGTCATGAGAACCCAGGTATTAGACCACAATAGAGTATTAAAAGAGGATATCGAAGTAGACATAGCCGAAATGTTAACAGCAAACGTAGCGGTATGGAAAGACGAGTGGAATAAGTCAAGTGGGGAACATGTAACCCAAATTCAGGAAAGGATTGAAAGAAAACTTGCCAGTACGCAGATAGAAATTAACAATGAAGTAGTACAGATTAGGAAAGATTTAAGCGTCAGGATAAATTCGTTATCCGAAAAACAAGTTGACGATAGAACACAACTAGATCAGGATATGCAAACTTTAAAATCTACATTAGAGGAACAGATGCATAAAGTTGTCTCGGATGTAAATGAAACGACGAGTAAACTGAAAAATTTGAAGTTAGGAGAGGCTAGTTTAATGGAGAACTACAAAGAAGAGATAGTCAAGAAAGTCTTAACAGAAATCACCGACAAGGATACAGAAGGCTTAGCTTGCGAATTGAATAGGAAGTATACCAGAAGATGTCACCTAGATCCAGAAGAGAGAGACGTGACTCCTGAAGAACGTGTATCCAGATTCAGAGAGGAGGATGACGAGAGGAATATGGAACCTGAGTGGAACTATCGAGATAGTGGGAAAAACTATCCGGATTCATATCCGAGGAACGTGACGGTCATCAGGAATTTCGAGGACAAACCACAAAAATTCAGTAACACTGATAGTTTGACACCTATAGAGTATGTAAGGAATCTCAAAGATTATTTCATCGAAGCTCACATTCCCAGAGAGAGAGAGATGAAGATAGTAGAGAGATATCTGATTGGAGGACCCCTCGAATGGTTTCGCGCATTTAGATACACATTCAGTAACTTTGACGAGTTTGCAGAGGCATTAATCAAACGATTTTGGTCCATAGAAGCGCAGAATTCGTTAAGAGCGGAGGTGTATTCAAGAAAATACTCAGGTACTCTTCCAACGAGGTACGCTGATTTCTTTACGAGTCAGTTGTCCCGCTTGAGATTTTTGCAACCCCCATTGTCCACGGAGCAACTTATAGATGCGATTTCTCGTATGCTGCCAGTTGAGGTGAGGAGACTTATAATTTCGTCCAACATCAGGGATTTATCCAGCATGGATGAATTACTAAGAAGGTTAGACTACACAAGTCCAATGCCTAACGTAGTCCAGAAAGGTCAAAGGCAGGAGTTTAAAGAAATCAATACGGTATACATGGACCAAGTCCAACAAACTGACAAGCCAGAGGAGGAGAAAACTGACAATGTAGGTCCTCACAGGAATAATCAGTTTAGAAATTACAGATCACAAGGTTACCGACCGTATCAACAGAGAAGAGGTTGGAACTACAACCGAGGAAACTACAATGGAAGAGGCAGATATTACAACAATAATGGGTATAACCGTAACTATAATAGGAATAACCAAAACCAAAATAGAAACCAGAATACTCAAAGTCAGGTTATGACACCTGATCAATATCAGCAAAGAGAGAAGGAAAGCCAGCAATACTTAAAAGAATTAAGGGATAAAGAAGCTGACAATCAAAAGAAAAGGCAGGATGTAGTAATCGATCCTGGGCCTTCTACGAGCCAGCAGAATTTTGAGGTCGGTAACACAAAAAAAAAAACGCCGATTTCTCAACGTCAGTGAGAACCTGTAAATACATTGCCACACCACACCTGATTACGATTAATGAGATATACGAAGTTACCGATGAAGATTTACTAGAAGAGAGGGGTATTGTTAAAGAGGAAAAACCATGTGCCTTACCTATTATTGCTGTACGGATAGATGGACAGCAGTACAAAGCCCTGATGGATACTGGTGCTATTATTTCCATCATTTCAGAGGAATGCTATCAAAGTCTGTTAAGAGGAGAGAACATGACAGTTCTACCTGTTTCTACCGTCAAAGTGAGAGGGATATTCCAAGATAAGGCAGTGAAATGCAAGATTCAAGTGTTATTGAACTTTGAGATCAATGGAAGGAATTATGAACAGATCTTCATTGTGGTGAGCAAGATCAATTTTGATATGGTGCTTGGAATCGATTTTATATCGAAGGTCGGAGCTATTATTGACATGAAGAACAGAAGTATTAGCTTTAATGATGGGTACATAATCACAGAAGAGATAGAAGAACAGGACGTGAAAAACAGTCTAGAAATAGACCTTAGGGAAGAAATTTTGAATACAATAATTAATGAAGTGGAAAATTTAGAAGAAATACCCAGTAGAAAAACTGAAGGATTTGAAGAAATTCAGGGGGAATTTGAGGATCTGATAAAGGAATTCCAAGATATTTTCGATGAAAAGCCTGGATTGATTAAGGATTATAAGTACAAGATAAGGCTGACAGATGAAACCCCTTACCAGAAGAGAATATACCCCATTCCTGAGAAATACTATCAAGAAGTACGAGGGTTAATCAGAAAAATGGAGGTAGACGGGATTATTAGAAAACAGGCGTCGTCTTATATAAACCCCATCACAGTAGTGAAGAAAAGTAATGGTCAAATACGTCTTTGTCTCGATGCCAGGACCATCAACTTGAAGATTCTTCCAGAAAATGACAGACCACCCAAGATTAGAGATCTGCTTCGGAAATTCAAAGGAAGAGCTTGTTTCAGCGTTCTTGACTTGACGTCTTCATTTTATCAAGTTCAATTAGAAGAGGATAGTATGCAGTACACTGGATTCCTATTTGACCAGACGTCATGGGTCTTTGCCAGAATGCCTTTTGGAATGGTTAACAGTGGACCAGCACTTATTCGAGCACTTGATAGTAAGCTCACTGACGAAGTGAAAGAAAATGTAATCTGCTACATTGACGATTTAATCGTATCTTCACCCAGCGCCGCAGAACATTTAGTGCACTTGAGAAAGTTGTTCCAGAATTTAAGGGAGGCCAATATCAAGGTGAACTTTGGAAAATGTCAATTCTTGAAGAAGGAGATAAATTATTTGGGGCATACTATTGATAAAGATGGATATCATCCAAACATGAAAAAAGTAGATGCGATCACGAGATTTCCAAAGCCAACTAAGGTAAAACAAGTCAGAGAATTTGTAGGTGCATGCCAATTTATTAGCAGCCACTGTCCAAGATACTCGGAAATTATGGCTCCTCTGTATGACTTACTCAAGAAGAACAACAGATGGAAATGGAGTACCGCTGCAGACGAGGCTTTTGAGAAAGCAAAAGAGATGCTCAAAAATAATGTGAAACTGGAGTACCCAGACTTTGAGAAGGTGTTCTATATTGAGTCTGATGCATCAAGAATAGGCATTAGTGCAGTCTTATACCAGAAAGACGAGGCAGGCAACAAGCACTACATTGCGTTCACTAGTCGGAAGTTGAAAAAGCACGAGGAAAACTACTTCACGACAGAGCTTGAAGCGTTAGCTTTTGTGACAGCTTTACAAGCCTGGAAGAAAATCCTGCAGGGACATAAGGTCATCATTATTACTGACCATAAAGCACTTCAGTTTATGTTGCAAACTGACATGTCAAGTGATAGATTGACACGTTGGGCTTTGTTCACCCAACAGTTTAACGCTACTATCGTCCACCAGCCTGGGAAAGATAACTTACTGGCTGATGCTCTATCACGTAACCCTATTAAAATTGTGCAGATACACCATGTACAATTGGAGCAAGAAGATGAAGAAACCGTTAGGAGGTTAGCCCAATAAGGAAAATGTACAGGTTCCTCAAGGGTTACATGGACAATACGGATGTTGACTATGAGACTACACGGAGAAATTCACGACACTTTGTCTTGAGTGGAGACATTGTATGCAAGTATGCTGACCCTGCGCATACAAAACTTCGAATAGTCGTGCCACCTAAACTTGTTGTCAATTTAGTGTGGGTAGCTCATCACGCAACTGGACATGCCGGTTTAGATAAAACTCTTAACACACTTAAAGAGAGATTTATCTGGACTAACATGCGTTCCAGCATTGCCAAGGTCATTCGATCCTGTGACAAATGTCAAAGAGCAAAGTATGCTTCTGCTTTATTAAAGGGAAAACCGAAGGCGATGATTCCTTCTAAGCCAAACGAACTCATGGCGACGGATATATTTGGCCCCTGTCCGAAGGGATACCAGGGTAACCAGTACTTATTGGTGACCGTGGATGTTTTCTCAAAATTTGTTACAATGAGTCCCATGCAGAAAGCTAACACGAGGAACGTAGTAAGCAGACTGGAAAATGCTGTATTTCCTAAAGCTGGTATACCGGAATATCTACTGTCAGATCATGGAACGCAGTTTACGTCCGTGGAATTTGCAGCGGATATGGAAAGGCTTGGCATTAAGCACTTATTTTCAAGCGTGCGTTACCCTGAATCGAATTCCTCAGAAAGATATATGGCTGAATTTTCGAAATTCTGTCGAATTTTCTGTCCTAATGATCATTCTGGTTGGGTGAGATTTGTACCCCTTATTGAGGAATGTCTGAACTCTACAGTGCAGGAGAGCACAGGAGAAGTGCCAATGCGACTTCATCTAGGAAGAAACCCAGAAAGGCCGTGGGATAATCTTTTCAACCACATACCGAGAGATCCCGACATAGGAAGACAGCAGAGGATTGACAAGGCAAAGGAACAACTCCAGAAAGCAGCAGAGAAACGATTGAAGAGAGTAGCTGGAAAACGTTTTGGTACACCCTTTCAAGTTGGAAATCTTGTATTATTACGCAGACCTGTCAAGGCTGATATGACCAAGAAAATATACCCCAAATTTGGATTAGTGTTCCTGGGGCCATTTAGGATTACGAACGCTTATGGAAACAACTGTTACGAACTCTACGATGATGAGAATAATGTCGTTTACGGCAAGTTCAATGCTGGAAATTTAAAAAGATACTATCCTAGAGTAAGCCAGTAATAATTCAATTTCGTGTTCAAGAGAGTTGAGATACTTGTAACATTGTGTTTAAAAACAATTTGCAACTGTTTTTAAAACGTGGTGAGAGGAGAATGCCCCCGTAATTGAATTATGTAGAGACCACGGTGGCTATATTGAAATTATAAGGAGAGTTATGGTTGTCATAGTTATGACGTGGGTAGTCATGACGTAAGCACGGATGACGTAAATGTTATGCCAGCAAGCTACTTGAGCTGAGATTCTCAGTGACGTCAGCTTTTAGTCCAAAATGTTCCAAGATTTACGACGCAGTCGCAGGAAACGAGGAATTCTGCTGAGGAAGAAACTATGCTATTGGAGGAGAGGCATGAACCAATGAACGATAGTTTAAAGGAAGACGGAGATTGCTGAAACTATGGTATTTTTATTACTTTTGGAATGCAGAATTGTGGAAATCCATTTGCAGTAAAAGCATTGATTTGGAATTTTGGTGAAATTTATTTTCAGTTTTTGAATTTTGAAAATCCGTCATGTATTAACGAAGTTGGAAGTTTTAGCGATGACGCAGTATCACGCTTTGGAAGGGATGGAAACGCCCCTCGTGAAGTTAATAAAAGGGCTTACGCAGAAGAGAGGAGCCTCTTTCGTTCTCTGATCATTCTGAGATCTCATGCTCAGATCATCAAAGTATATTTGTGAAAGTTCTTTTCTTATACATTCATTATAGTGAGACGTCGAAGTGAACAGCAGTGAAAAGAATCATCTTTATAACGCGTGGCGAGGCCACTATATTAACGAGATCCAGGTCAAACTAGGTGAAGTTGAAACGGACCTTAGAAAGCTTCTACAAGTTTAGCTTCGAACAGTTAGCGGTCACCGATAAGCTAATTGTATTGTGCAGTGCTACATGCAATTATAGAGAAAAGCTGAACAATTTCGACCGAGTAGTTTAAAAGATATTAGCAGTTTTATACGACTGACAAAAGTGATTATCTCGCCACTAGAGAAACACTTTTGTATAGCCAGAATCAACGCAACGGCTGACGCTGCGAGTGGAGTAGAAAGACTTCAGATTGCTTGGTTACACAACGATACCAGTATAATGGAGCAATTGAATACGGCAGTTTGTTCTTCTGACACTACAATCGAAGAGCAGATGGAAGGCTAAGAGGGCTTATTGCAATTGGGACATACTTCAACGGAGTAAGATAGCAACATGGAACTTCGCTAAATGCTATTCCACACAAGCGAACATGCGGTGAATACCATCTACACCCATGTTTCGTAATTAAAGGCTGAATACCATCGAACAGCCATAGAAACAATTTCATACTCTGAATATGAATAATTTCTTCGGAAATTTCTACAAAACTTCATGACGATTGTCTACTGGAACTTCAGGGAATTTTTCAAGAGAGGTCAGGGATATCCCGACTCACAAAGAAGATTATTGCCGGAAGGATGTCTATTCGTCTTCGAGGAGCAGAGCGATTCACGGAGAAGGAAGCAGTTCGATTCTCCGAGGGTGCTATTTCCTATTTCGAGGATGGAGCTCAACTTTAACGTGGTGAAATGGATCCATCAGCAGTCTTCTTTGGGGAATTTTCCTCTGGAACGTCAATCGGCAGATAAGGTAGTCGTGAACGTTTATTGTATTTGAGTTTACTAATAATGTTTGAGCAACCATTTTTCCCATATTTTTATCCTCATGTTTTTGCCCTATTTTCTTGTTGAGATTCTTATTCTCAGTACACCTTGATGAGTTTTGCATTTTTCGACGATTTATTAAGACATTGTTATGTCATGGGCATAGTTAACGATTTTGAATCAGTTGAGACTGATATTTAGAATATTCAGTAATTAATATTTTTTTGTAGTCACGATTTGACTGTAAGTTAATGATTTTTAATGGCAGATTTAAATTCAGACAGCGTGTCACTTTATTAAAGTAATTCTACCCCAGTTTAATTACTTTGAACAATTTTCTGTCATCATCAAGAAGGAAGAACATTTAAATGATTTTAGAGCGTTAAAATCTCTTACGTTGTCGACGATCTTGGAAATACTAGTCGTTATTTGAATTGATTGCAACACAGACATTTATCGTCAGTTATGAATGAACATTGCATTATAGACACTTTTGTGAAAGAGTAACTTTAATAATGAATTATTGAATGCATTAAAGTCAAGTACTTTTGTTAGGAGTTTTTCTCAATTAGAGAATTATATAACGATGTTTGCATTCCCCAGTCTAATTGGATTCTATTCGACTACTTTGCATTTTAGTCGCACTTTATTTGAAGATAGTATTTTCATACTACAATTTTCTTTTAAGATGTTAATCTTAAATTTTGATAGACCAGACAGGCGTATATAAGCGTATTCACTATTAAATTTGTTTGTGATTGGCAAGTTTTGACTTCATTTCGGTTCATGAATGAAATCTACGAAGGTTAAATAGAAAAACAGTTTTGAAACAATTAATGATTATAAAATTTTTAAGTGGAACTATGAATGTATAATCGCTAGTGCAGCGCGTGTTGAAAGTCGCTGAGGTATAATGCCCTTGAATATGAAGGAAGTTCCCACAGGAATAAATGTTAAAGAATTATTTGTGGAAGTTTTGTAAGTTATGTGGAAGTTTTAAATGCCATATAGATTAATATATGATGATTTTGGGCATATTTTTAATGCAGATTGTGCATTAACTTGTTAGCGAAGGATTTTCCGCTGGAGTAAGATTGTTATAGTTCGTTGAAAATTAATCAAGTGAGTTACTGTTATAATTAACACGAGTTTTGAAAGAATTTGAGATAAGATTTTGAATGAAGGTTGCCGTCACAAATCATTATTAAAAACTTTATTAAACCAGATTGTGACATTAACATGTATAACTAACCTTCATTGGTCGATTATATTAAACAGGATTATGAAAATTATCAACCGAATGAACATGTGGTTAATGTATTTATTAAATTAATAATTTAAACAATTTAAATGTTAATATTGTAAATAATTGTTGTAAATATTTTTGAAAATAATATGGAACGAGAGTGATGTTAAAGGCGTGATTATAATATTTTTATTGTCTTTGACAAATATTATAAACAATTTCTAATTGTTATAAATAATTTATGTGATTTTGTTATAAACATTTAAGAGCTAATTAAACATTTGGATTGAAGTTAACAAGTTTAAGGAATTAAGATAATGATCCAATAGGATGTAAGCAAAGTACTTGAAAGATTTGCGTAAATATAATGTGAGTTGTCTTCTAGACATTTAAAAGCTTGAGAGTGCAGGCTGTATTCTTACGTAACATAGCGTGTGAGAAGGGAGTGCATTTAACCAGTATGCAACAGGCTGGAAGGTAGCCCGCAGCTGTGCCAACATATGGTTCTCAGGGAGTGAGGTCGTACACACTCTGGCCTTGCGACTATAAATACCATTCTCATGTCTATTAAAAGGAAACCAAATGCTCTATATATGTCACACCCTGACGTCCTTTTCCAATCCAATAGTGTTATGAATATTACGTTATTTGGAGCTCTTGGGAGCTAAAATGTTTTACATCATGTTGTATGATAATTTTGCAAGTCCTACTGGAGGACGTAGTCAGATTGACTTGGGCTACTGATAGCCACGTTGTTTTTGTTGTGTTAGTAAAATCAGACCCTTTATTAGAAATAAAGCTTTTGTACAGTTCAAGGTTCTCGTCTTCGTTTCTGGTTCATTTTTAAATGTCATGGTGGAGTTTATTGTGTGAACAGACTTTTAGTGATCCTGTTGTCAACTCAAACCCCGAGATAATTAAGAGGTAAGTAACGGTAAGTATGAACCCCCCGTCTATTTTGGTGTGTTTCACAATGATTTCCTGTGAATTTCTGTGCTCTTATCTCGATAGTATCTGTCAGTGCCATTTTCATTGATGTAACTGTGCCGGTGCGATTGATAATTGGCAATCCGATTGAGGGGGCGGATATCTGACAGCCTACTATCCAGGTAAACGGGGACAGTACCATCCCGGCATTTGCCCGAAGACGAAGTGGGAAACCACGGAAAACCACTTCGAGGATGGCTGAGGTGGGAATCGAACCCCCTCTACTCATTTGGACCACCCGGGGCTGAGTAGACCCCGTTCCAGTCCTCATACCACTTTTCAAATTTCGTGGCAGAGCCAGGAATCGAACCCAGGACCTCCGGGGCGGCAGCTAACCATGCTGACCGCTACGCTACGGAGGCGACTCAATGTGTATTAGAGTTATTTAATACCTGTGGGTATTTCTTTTTAGATTGTCAATTTGAAAATAATAATTAAGATTAACCCTTGATAGGTTTGTGGTCTTTATGTTAACCACCTACTATAAAGACAATTTATACGGGCTATAAAATAAGTCCTGCGCCAAACTTAAATCCTGCATGCGGGTGGGGGCAGGGAGTAATTTGAGTTAGGGAACCCATGTGCGGAACTGAACCGTTACGCCCCTATGAGCGATATTAATTATGAGTACATTTGGCAACGTCGTGTGCTACCCACGGCAGAGGACCGATTACCGCTCACAAGTCAATCTAGTTATAGGCCTACCTCGTAGCTCAGTGGCAAGGCTCACACTGATGTATTTATTTATTTATTTATTTATTTATCGTATGGCTTTTAGTGCCGGGAGTGTCCGAGGACATGTTCGGCTCGCCTGAGTCTGTAGCTGCTTCCAGCGGATTAGGGTGAGCTACAAGTTCCGTTCAATTTCAAGTAGTTCCAACTTTCGCTACCAGATGTCAATGATACCTAGTGGTGAACGTTGGAACTTTGATAGAGCGTTCCGACGAAATCTAACCTAACAATTTTTGCTTTACACAAGTTTAGTCTGTGAAAGGATCTTTTACATGCCATAAATCTATGACAAGGGATCGCCGGCTTTACTTCCCCTCCGAAAGAAGGCATACTGAAGGATTTTTAACGCTCTTAAAAAATCCGACGACTTCGGCCGAGTTTGAACCCGTTATATTGGGCACAGCAGTTCAGCATGCTACCAACTACGCCACCGAAGCCACTACTGAGGTGGCCGGGTTCGAATCCCCCTTCCGACAGTGCTGATTTTTGTTTTCTTCGAGTCGTTTGGATTTGCATCAATTAATTACTACATAGGGCTAGATTAGATCCTTTTTGTTTCTAATTTCGTTTTAAAAGGAGCTGAATTATACGCCGCAATTATGCGTTTTAAAAGAAAAACAAATTGGTTCTATTCGTTGCCGATTTATTTCTTCGCGGTAGGATTTTGTTTGGTCACAAATGATCTCTCTCTTTTTTTTTGTCTTAATTGATGTATGATTGTGAGCCTCCGTGGCTTAGGCGGCAGCACGCCGGCCTCTCAGCGCTGGGTCCGTGGTTCAAATCCCGGTCACTCCATGTGAGATCTGTGCTGGACAAAACGGAGGCAGACAGGTTTTTCTCCGGGTACTCCGGTTTTCCCTGTCACAATTTCATTCCAGCAACACTCTCCACTATCATTTCATTTCATCTGTCATTCATTTAATCATTGCCCCAGAGGAGTGTGTCAGGCCTCGGCAGCCGGCACAGTTGATATCCTCGCCGCTAGATGGGGGCTTCATTCATTCCATTCCTGACCCGGTCGGAGACTGGAAGCAGGCTGTGGATTTTCATTTTCAATTGATGTATGATTGTTTCGCAATGATATCTTTAAGATCGCAATTTGAGGTAAAGGTCATAGGCGGTTACTTTACAAGCAAAAGATTGCGAGTTCAAAAACGTTACAGTGAAGATACAGATACAGGTTCAGCGATCGTTGGAACTGAGGAGCTTAAATGCTTATCAATTATTTTATTGAATTTTGCGTAACATCACTTCTCTGTGTCGCTTTTCTTAGATTTCCTAATTATTGTATGTTAATGAAACTCCGAATTTTCTATCCGTCGTTTTGTTGCTCCCAAACCTTATTGTTACACGTTATTTCAAAGTGAGATAGCCTTTGGTCTGCGTGCTGGCTTACGAATCGGGCATTCCCGGTTCGAATCCGAGTAACTACACGTATTTTTATTCGTGCCACATAATTTGTTCGAGAGCATTGTGGAACAAATATCGAACTTCAGGAAATTTCGGTGTTTCCGGTGTCTGTAAAGTCTAGAAAATTCTGTCAGGGTAAAAAAGCCCTTGAGAACAGCGATGCGTTATCACTTCTTCCGCGAGGGTCTTCTAAACCGTAGCTTTCCTGAAAAATCGCAATGGACGGATATCCTAACGAACACCTCGCAGACATCCACTAAGTCTACGAATTGGCCGACGGGAATAGTCGCCAGGCCCAGCGCATCTACCAAGAAAGGTTCCCAATGCGCCGTATCCCACACTACCAATTTTTTACGCGAATTCACAATCGTTTGCGAGCAACAGGATAGATACAGGTAAGTACCATATCTGTCAATGTGTATCTCTTATTCATCCTTTGTTTCCCTGTAAATGTGATAAAATAATAGCTACGTCTTAGTGTTTTAAACAATTTAAAAATGGAACGGTGTACCGACAGTAGTGGCTGCGCTCGCTAAAGCGCTGCGTTAGATCATGGGGCCAAGCTCTCTGCTGACTCGGTAGACGCGTGGGTTCGAGCCCCATCGTCGGCCGTCCTTGAAATGGTTTTCCGTGGTTTCCCATTTTCAACTCCAGGCAAATGCTGGGACGGTACCTTCTGACAGGCCATGGCCGCTTCCTTCCACATCCTTGCCCAGTTTTATTCACCATCATTCATTTCATCTCTCATTAACTCCTCTCATGAAGTTGGTGTCAGGAAGGGCATCCGGCCGTAAAAATCAATCCGCCACAAAGACTTCCATCGCATCTCATCCCCGACCACGTAGGAAAAACGGGAATAATCAGGGGTAGACATACAATACAAAAATGGAACGGTGTAGGTACTAGAAGCCGAAAAGAGAATGTAAACATTGTCCCATCGAACGTAACACTTTCGCATCTCGCCTTTGGCTCCTAAAACCCAAACCGTTCCAAATAGGACAAAGATATCAGAAATGCAAGTTACTTTAAAAAATACAACGCACCTTATTTTTAGAAAACAGTGCCCAGTCTGAATGGCGGGTACCGATACCCAACGTTTGAAAGCGCCTGGACGGCAAACGGTGGGTTTCCGACCGTATGTTCTTCGATTGTGAAGCCTTAAAATGTCAAGGCAGATTCAGGGTGTTTGGATGCAAAGGTAAACTTTACACTCCCTGAAATTAATTTAATTTTAGTGATTCATAGTGTTCATTTTGTTATGATTAGGGGTATCCGTCGGTGATTTTTCTGAGTACCTTTCCTATTAGAGGTATCAGTTTTGAAAGAAGATTTTCTTTGCGAACGGTGCTTTCTTTTCTGCTTTGTTTTTTAATCTGAATTTTAGGTTGGATTTTTCAATTTATCGTTTAGTGGGAACAAAGAAGAACAGTTTAATTCACATTTTTTCATTAAGTTATTTTTCCTTACACAGGCTCACAACCCGCGACCGGTAAGACCGCGGGGGAGGAGAACTCCAGAAATGGAAGAAAGGGTTTTGGAGCGTGTACGCAACAATCCTTCCACAAGCACGCGTGCGATGCGATCGGACGTAAGGAAGGGTTAACGCATGCCACAGTCCACAGCGTGATACAAGATGATGGTCTGTATGCGTATCATTTTCAAAAAGTTCATAAAGTAAAGCCTGAGGATCTTCCAGTCCGGATGGATTTCGCCAATCAAATGATCGATCGCTTGGGGGAGGACCCTGATTTCTTGTAGAAATTTTTATTCACCGACGAAGCGACGTTCACCAGGGATGGTTGCTTCAACATCCACAACAATCACACGTGGAGTCACGAAAACCCCCACCAGACAGTCGTGCAGGGAAATCAAGAAAAATTATCTGTGAACGTTTGGACGGGTATTATTGGGGACCATCTAATCGGGCCATACATTTTACCAGCCAGACTCAACGGACGCGTTTATCTGAAGTTTATTCAAGAAGTTCTCCCAGAACTTCTGGAGGATGTCCCGCTGAAGACAAGGGCTGAAATGGTCTTCCAGCATGACGGCGCCCCAGCTCACTGGCTTCGAGCAGTTCGGGACTTTTTGGACGAAACGTTCCCCGAAAGATGGATTGGCAGAGGAGGTCCAGTTCAGTGGCCGCCACGCTCTCCTGATTTGACGCCACTTGATTTTTTTTCTTTTGGGGATACATGAAGGACCTGATGGGACAGAAATCGACAGTCAAGAAGAGCTAGTCGGAAGAATAGCTGTAGCGGCCGGCGTCGTTCGGGACAGAGCAGAAGAAATTTTTGGACGGGTCCGCGAATCACTTGTAAACCGTCTTCAGTTTTTCCTTCGTGGCGATGTGCAAGGAGGCAATTTTGAGCAACTGCTTTAACGAAAAAAAATGTAAAACTCTCCCAAAGTAAAGACAATTTAGTTTGCTATTGTTCATTTCTTCCCAGTCTACTTGTCTGGAATGTTATGTTATGTATTGAAAATGAAGAACAATTTGTATTAAAACTGATAAATTGTCTGATTTTCAAAACGGGAAATTTTTCGTATTTTTTTATTACAGACTTCCCTCCGCAACAACTTTTTTTTTTGTAGTCGTTTACCCTCCAGGTTGGTGGAACCCACGGACTCAGCGAAGGAACTCACCACTACCGCCTCTACGGGCAGTGTTCTAGAGCGGGGAACATCGAATCGGAAGGGATACAACTGGTGAGGTGGGATTGGCACCTCGCCCAAGGGCCTCACCTGCACAGCGAACAGGGGCCTCGTGAGGGAAGGTAAGGGATGGTTAGGATGGATATGCAAGGAAGAGGGAAGGAGGCGGCCGTGGCCTTGAAGAAGGTACCATCCCGGCATATGCCCGAAGACGAAGTGGGAAACCACAGAAAACCACTTCGAGGATGGCTAAGGGGGAATCAAACCCCCTCTACTCATTTGGGCCACCCGAGGCTGAGTAGACTCCGTTCCAGTCCTCAGACCACTTTTCAAATTTCGTCGCAGAACCGGGAATCGAACCCAGGACCTCTGGGGCAGCAGCTAACCATGCTGACCGCTACGCTACGGAGGCGACTGCAACAACAATAAAAAGATAAATAAATCAAATGAAAAAAGAGAACTGCCAGAGCATCTTAAGACAAGACAGAGTCGCAACATTGCTGAAGTTTGAACCGTTACCGAACACGTGGCTATAGGATAAGCGTAAACATTTAATTTTCGCTATCACTATCGTTTTACCCTCCATGATCGGCTTTTCCCACGGACTAAGCGAGGGATCCCACCTCTACCGCCACTGAGGGCAGTGTCCTGGAGCTTGAGACTCTGAGTCGGGGATTCAACTGGGGTGTGTGACCAGCACTACGCCCAGGCGGCCTCACCTGCAAAGCGAACTGGGGGTCTGATGAAGGGATGGGAAGAGTGGGACGATTAGGCAAGGAAGTGGGCAGGAGGCGGCCGTGGCCTTACAGTAGGTACCATCCCGGCATTTGCCCCAAGACGAAGTGGGAAACCACGGAAAACCACTTCGAGGATGGCTGAGGTGGGAATTGAATCCCCTCTACTCATTTGGGCCACCCGAGGCTAAGTAGACCCCGTTCCACTCCTCATACCACTTTTCCGATTTCGTGGCAGAGCCGGGAATCAAATCCAGGACCTCCGGGGCGTCAGCTAACCATGCTGACCGTTACGCTACGATGGCGACAAACATTTAATTAAGATTCTTAAAACGTTCTTGAAAAATCTACCTGAAAACATCATGCTTACGGTAATTGAGTTGATCCATCATAAAATTACTCGGAGGAAAAAATCAAGTTGGGTTGGAAGAAGGATACGAGCCCCAGCGTGTAGTCACCTACGCCTGAGGGTCGAGCGTTTTACCACTTTTTTTTTTACTTTTTTTTATTAGCTCTCTACAGAATTACAGAATTTTCAGATATGATAAATACCATACTATTACATCACAAGAAAATCCAGATAGTGTCCATATTTATCGTACAATTGTCCACTTTCACTAAGCTTCCAACGCTCTTTCTGCAGGTGGTACATGAGATCCAGGAACGAGAAATGTTGATCATTGTCCATCACGAAGTGTACATATTGGCCCATTATCCACACAATGGCAGTCTGTTTAATTTGGGGGAAGGCGGTCACCGACAAACGAATCAACTTCCTGTCATCAAGGTCATCCGTGGGCACGTTTAATAATTGACATACTTTTCCCTTACACCACAGCCACGTGGAGGCAACTCGCGTGCATGACGTGAAGCGGTGTATCGCCGTATCAGTTTGATCACATATAGTACACCATGGGTAAGCTTCAAGACGGATGGTATATCGCCATAGAGCCGTTGGGATGAGATCGTTGAGGAAGATAAAAACCTGGGAGTGTACAGCAGAAGAAATGGTCATAGCCCCAAAATTTTTCCAAACAGTGGGCCAATGGACGCAGAGGGTGGTGGCCTCGATTCGCGGTTTGGAGTGTACCACTTGCCGCAACATGTTATAAATACTTTTCGTCGTTGGAACAGTCCCTGAAGGCATTTGGCGAACAGTTTCCAGAAGGTGCTGTTGATGGTCCCTAAATATCTTCGGCAAAGCTCTATCACAACCATGGGCTGTGTTTCGAATATCTTTGTATAGCGCTTTCGTAAAAGTGTCATGTTGGGAAAGGATGGTGATATCGTTCTTGCAGAGGAGTGCACGGCATTTCATGCCATGAGCTGTTAGCCCTAGCCCGCCTTGCCGGGATGGGAGATACAACTGCTCCCGTTGTACTCGAAACAGAAATCCTTGCCGTATAAACCAACCTGTATATTTTGACAATTGGCTCTCAAACATTTTGGGAAGTGGGAAAAGTTGTGCGACATACCATATTTTAGAGAGCGCAAACACGTTGAGGACCATGACCCGTTGCACTATATTGAGGTTTCTTTGACCAAATTGGATCAGCACTCCCCTAACTTTGGCAATGATCTTAGTCCAGTTTGCTTGCACTGTGTCCAGAAGCGATTGCTTCCAGGTAATGCCAAGAATTTTCACCTCATTTACTATCCGGAACCAGGGCTGTTGTGTAATCACTGAGTTAGTATTGAGCGGAAGCAAAGCAGTTTTCTGGGGGTTCGAGTGTGCTCCAGAGGCGATATGGTAGAGCTGAAGGACGCTTTCGATGTGGGAGATGTCTTCATTATTGCGGATCAATATTGATACGTCATCAGCATAGGCGCACATGCCAAAAACATGTGTGGACAGTTTGTAACCCTGTAGCTTCACCTGGGTAGTCCGAATGAACGGTTCAAGGCCAATGACAAAACGTAGCATGGAAAGGGGACATCCTTGCCTAACTGATCGTTGTATTGGAATCAGAGGGGAAAGAAACCCGTTGACGAGCACTCGAGACGTAGCATTACAATTTATCATACGAATGTAGTCAATAAGGATTGCAGGAAATTCAAAGTGCTGCAAGACCATGTACAAGTATTCATGACTGATGCGGTCGAAAGCTTTATCAAGATCTAAGGTGAGAAAACTCATTGGCTCAGTGGGGAGCATTTCCGCTTTTAGGTGTAGGTCCCGTTGTATCGCTAAGTTTGTTAACAGAGTTCTTCCAGGAATACTGCAACATTGTTCATCACCAATGATATCATGTAGAACAGTCTTCAATCGGCATGCAAGTACTTTGGTAAGGACTTTATAATCACTGCAGAGCAGAGTAACTGGTCGGAAGTCACCAACTGCCATGGGAGAGGATGTTTTTGGTATGAGGACTATGGTACCCTCGTGATGTGATTGACAAAGAGCACGACGTTGGAGAATGGTACGCAAGACGTGACAAAATTATTTGCCAATGAGAGGCCAGAAGTGTTTATACAGTTCATATGGCAGTCCATCAATGCCAGGAGAGCGGTTATTTGGGAGGTGCTTAACCACAGAGTGAATCTCTTCATCCGTAATATCCGCGCTGAGCAGAGTTTTGTTGTCCGGAGATAGTTGGGTACTGCAAGATGAAAGCAATAGGGTCACCTGCTGTGGATCAATTGGAGCCTTAGCGTAGAACCGTTGATAAAATAATGATATTTCACTACGTATAGCGTCAGGGGAGGTGACGACACTTCCAGTACTGGTGCGGAGGCGGTGGATATATTTATGTTGCCGCTCACGTTGTCCTTTGGCGATATGGTACACACTTGCACTTTCGTCCGGGAGCACTGTACGATCTTTTAAAGCCACGTTTATATGAGCGAGCGTTCGTTGCTGTAGAGACAGGAGCTTGGTTTTAACTTGCCGAATCTGGTCATACATACGCTCCCCAGCATCAGATCTTTGCTGGAGCTGGCGAAGAACTCGATAGTAAAATTCAACTGTATCCCGTCTTCCCCGACCTCTTTGGTAGGATATGTTCTTAAAGACGCGGCGGATCCCTGGTTTAACTAAAATATCCCACCAGTCTGCACAGTCGCGAAAGTTGCATTTTTGTTGGACCCATCGAGTCCAGTGTTGTCTGAAAATATCTTGGCATTCCTCCTCCAGTAACAGCGAGCAATTCAATTTCCAATAACCTCTCCCTATGTGAAATATGGGATGGGGGTAAGAGATTGTACATACGACTGCATGGTGGTTAGTGAAACTGGCAGGTATCACTTCATATTGTCTAGGCTGGATAAGTTCCTGGGAAAAGTAGATGCGGTCAATTCGTGATGAGGAGTTGTGACTTATACAGGTGTAATGGGACAGGGGCACCCTTAAACTATCCACAGCATCAATTAGGTGTAGGGAGGTAAGGAGGGTCCTGAGAGCCGGGTTGACACCTTGGTATTGACTAGTGGAATCCTCTGGGCGTTGAATACAATTGAAATCCCCTGCAAGAATAAGTTTTTCCTTAACGTCGTGCAGATGAGGCAGTATACTCTGTTGAAAGAACATTTTCCGTTCCACACGTTTATTGGACCCGGATGGGGCATATACATTTATCAGGGTGGTATTGTTTATGTGTCCAGATATTATGCGTCCTGATGGATGACATAGCACACCTTCGAGTGGAATATCATGTCTTATGAGGAATCCGGTCCCTCTATTCGTAGTACCGGTATTGATGTATTGTTTGTAGAAGGCAGATATGGGAAGACAGGGTATAGCAACTTCTTGAATGAAAGCAATGTCAATGTCTGCATCTCGAAGGAATCTCTCCAGCAATTGAAATTTCAGGGGGCATTCTATTACATTGATATTCACAGTGGCCACAGTGAGAAATTGCGCCATTAAGAGAAGTATATAAGCTGTGCTAGACATACTGGAAGGTGGACTCGAGGAAAAAAAGACACGGGTGAGAAATATACTGGTGCACTATGTCAAATTACGGTGAGATAGTTCCTTATGACTGCCATTCATAGGCCGGCTGTCAGCGTTTGAGAGCGTTCGTGGGTCCCTAGATGACGTAGAATGAAGATTTTGTTTCTTTTTCACAGCTGCGGGAACGTTTGTAGAACCAGTTTGATTCTTCGGGGCTGGTACGGCAATCGAGGCATTTGTTTTAATCTTCTTAGATACGTTCTCAGATCCCCGATCAACCTGCTTAAGTGAGTCGGTAGGTACCAGAGAAGGTGGGGACAGTGAAGACAAAATTTCTGTGGCAGCCTGTAGTGACGGCAGAGTTGGCTCTAAGGCTGCCATACAAGTGGCCGATAGCACAGGGGCACTCTGTGGCTCGCTGATCTGGTCAGTGCAAGGTACGTGTTCTGCGTCATGTGTGTCAGAGGCCACTTCTGCTGGTGTCTCAGCTGACTGATCAATAAGCATGTTTTCATGTGACGTTTGCTGTGTCACAACATCCGAGTATTGGACACGTCGTTGTTGTGTAGGAGTTATACCAAGGGGAATCATTTTCTTTGGGCAGTTGATACGTAGATGTGTGTTAGCATTGCAAATTAAACAGGTCTGTTTCTGACCATTATAAGATATGTAGCCAGAATGGCCACCAAAAGTCTCAGTGGAGGGGATATCTTGTTTGATTTCCTTAGTGACTGCACGTATTCCATTATACACCGGGAACTAATAAGCAGAAGACCATTGTTCTTTCCTGACGTCACTCACAGTGCCATATTTCGACAAGACGGATTTGAAAATTTCAGGGGGAACTTCGAGTGGGACATTAAATATACGCACTGTGGTAACATTAGTCATTTCGCCTGAGTCAAACTGAAATTTAATAGGAGCTGCAAAAGTATTTAGCAATTTCTGATAAGTAGATATGCTGATTACCTTGATGTACATGGTTCTTTCTTGCGCATTTAACTGGATGGCTTCTACTTGGTCGACAGTCAACCGGAGGGTATCGCTAATCCAGCGGTGAATTTCTCCTGGTGTGGGGCGAGAACTCTGCCTGTCCCATTGATAGCGTACGGTGTTTTTCCTCTGGTATCCGGACATGATTTTCAGCGGGGTTTCCTGGGTTTCTGGTTTTGTTGTCCTATCTGGAACACTACTTGAAAAAGTATTGTCCGAATGACACACGGAAGGTCAGTACACCCGTGGAACTATCGGAAGCACCGGTATTAGGAAACGTACACTCTTCCAATGCGGTCACACAGCTCGCACACACGCACCTCACTCGGCCACGAGTAGTGACCAACTCTACCACTGAGCCACAAAGTAGGACTGGAGCTGTGTAGACTTGTGAGTGATAATCGGTCCTCTGCAATGGATAGCACGCGACGTTGCCAGATGTACTCATAATTAAAATCGCTCATAGGGGCGTTACGGTTGCGTTCCGGACATGGGGGTTCCCTGTCTCAAATTACTCCCTGCCCCCACCCGCATGCGGAGTTTAAGTTTGGTGCAGGACATTATTTTACAGCCTGTATTGTCAAAGACGGTGATGGTTGAATCGTTCAGCGATATTTTCTAGTGGAAATGTTAATTTTTGTGAAAACCAAATATTATCTCTTCACCTCCTTGATGTAAGGTGATTTTAAAAAAGTATTATTTTTAAATAAAAACAATTGAATTTTCTTTAATATGATAGTAAACATCAGAATTAAAATAAATATGCTTGTAAAAATTAAAAATAAATAAGCTTATAAAATTTGAAATTATAATAATTACTTAGGAGGCAAAATAACCAGTGATGAACGAAGCAAAGAGGATATAAAAAAGTAGGTTAGCTCAGGCAAGGAGAGCATTTCTACAGAAAAGGAATCTGTTGACATCGAATTTGTTAGGGCATTATTTTTTGCATGATTCTCCAATTGTGTGGTATAGGGCATTTTTAGGCGTTTTTATTGCATTTGTAGTGGAGAGACAGCGAGCATTATTACCTCGTCCCTTCCAGCTAATACGAGATATCGATATCAAGGAAGAAATAGTCTAGCTGGGAGTTTGAATTTCCACTAAGGGAAACTGTGAAGGAAACATTAAATGAATAATAGGTATGGCTAAGAAAGCACTGTCTAGTCTAACAAGGATATGGAAAGATCTGCATATTACCAAGGAAACAAAGAAGCGACTGGTTCAAGCTTTGGTATTTCCTATCGTCACGTGTGCCTCCGAGTCCTGGACCATAAATGCCGCATGCCGTAAGAGAATCGAAGCCTTCGAGATGACGTGTTATCGAAGAATGCTACGAATATCGTGGGTAGCAAGAAGAACAAATGAATCTATTCTGAAGGAGCTAAGGATTGCTCCCAAAGCATGCTTACTTCTAAACATCCAAAGGCAAATGTTGAAATATTTCGGCCCTGTCATTCGGCGAGACGACATTGAGAAGAGTATCATCCTGGGTAAAGTTGACGGAAAACGGCTGAGTGAACGCGCCCCGAACCGGTACCTTTACCAGATAAATAGTCTGACTAATCTGCCACTTCAGAAATTAATGCACACATCAGAAGACCGTGGTGTATGGCGGTGTATTGTTAATAGAGTTGCGTGAAGGGTCACTACGTTCGAAATCGAACAACGAAGAAGAAGAAGAAGAAGCATTTTTCAATACTTATCAGGGTTTATTGCATTTTATATGCATTTGAAGTACTTCTTGTGTGTACTTTATTTAAAGTTTAGAAGGGTATTCATGCATAACCCTTATTATTCCTGTTTCTACGGGATTGGGGACGGGATGCGATTAATTTATATGTGGCAGATGGTTCTTAAAGCCAGATGCCCTTCCTGACGCCAACCTTGTGACAGGAGATGAATGGAGCGAGGAGTTGGAAGTAAGTGGGCGTGGCCTATTAGAAGGTTTGGTCCTGGCATTTGAGTTGATCTGAAAATGGGAAATCGTGGAAAACCATTTAAAGGACGGCCAACGGTAGGGTTCGAACCCATTCGTCTTCTGAGTCCGGAGCTACCTGGACCCATGGCCATGTGCCTCAGTGCGCATAGCTACCACGGCCGTTTTCATCTTTTCAAGAGGGAAATTTACGGTTTTAAATTAAGTATTTTACTTTGCTTAGTTCTTAACTTTCGGTAACTTCATTAATAGTACATTATGCAACGAGCCTATAATGGCAATAATTAAGACACGAATATGTTTATAAAACGAGCATATGCGAGTTTTATAATTTCCATACGAGTGTCTTAATTACCATATAGGCGAGTTGCATACGACTGTTGATGTTCGACGATAATTATAAATCTATATATATATATATAACAAGAAGTTCCGTGACGAACTAAAGAGCCTACTTTTCTTAAAATTTAAGATTCATGCCAATGATTAATCTATATGGATCTATCTAGAATAATGACGAAATTAAGTTGCTAATATCGAAATTTCTAATTAGTTCGAAATACTGTATACCTGGCAAAATGTAGCCTAATAGAGCACTATAGTTGGCAGCCCTGGTGACTGAATATATTCTTAGTTCCATCTCTTAAGGTACAGAATACAAAATTTGGTTGAAGTCCAATGAATAGCATGGACGTTACATGCAGTTAAACATTGGATCTAACAGCGCGCGTAAAATCATGTTGGCAACAGTGTCATGCATGTATTGGTCAGAAATAATCTGAATTAATATGATCTATTGTTGTGCCAATTTTGAATGAAATCCATTAGTTAGTATAGAAGTTACATGCATTTTAAAATTGGACCTATCAGCAGGCTTAGAATCATGTTGGCAGCTTTGACGTATATTAGTTACTCCAAATTCATCTAGAATGCCAGGTACTATACGTGTGCAAAGTTTAGATCTATTGGCTTGCATACTTTCTGATATATTGATATTAGGGTAACAAAAATAGAGACAGCACATATTAACAGTTGGCAGCCCCGGTTGCTCTTAAGAATACGCATTTAAAAATTGTTATCGTACACATAGCACATACGAAATTTGGTTGAAATCCAAATGATAGTATGGAAGTTACATGTATTTAAAGTTTGACCTCTCAGCAGGCTTAGAATCATGTTGGTAGCACTGACGTATATATGGTACTCCAAATTAATATAGAATGTCAGGTACAATACGTGTGCTTAGTTTAAAGCTGTCGGCTTGCATACTTTCTGATATATTGGTATTTTGGATAAAATAAATTAAGAGCATTTATTAACAGTTGGCAGCCCTGGTGGGTCTTAAGAATACGCTCAGTCATATCTGGTTTTGTACACATACAATATACGAAATTTGGTTGAATTCCAATTGATAGTGTAGAAGTTATATGCATTTAATGGACCTATCAGCAGGCTTGTAATCATTTTGGCAACACTGCCATGTATGACCTCCTGGAAATTAAACTGCAATATTATTATCTATACGTGTGCCAATTTTGAAATAGCTCCCATTCATACCTTCCAAGATATCCAACATGGAGCTCAAATTTCAATTGCGATTTTTTAGGAGTTGGTAGCACTGACATCATTTTCAAATATGGCCGTGAGATATTCAGGTATAGATCTTTACTCCTACCAAATTTTGTTTCGATTGCTCCAGCCGTTTAGGAGTTGATAGGGGGACACACACATACAGCCAGACAGACACACATTTGCCCGATCTAAGACTACTTTTTCCTCATTTTTGGAAAATGTGAAAAGTAGGCTAAAAATCAATGTTACTTGATAGTATGTATGTGGGTGTGTATGTCTCCTATGCGTTCATACACCACCCATCCGATTGCGCTGAAACTTGGGTGAGATGTTGATTACTCTCCAAGGAAGGTTTCTGGCTTACTAAATCCATTTTATAATAGGCAGCGCACGAGTAAATTCAACAAATGAACGACGACGCGCGAAACATTTCGACACAGTCCCGTATTTGTTCGTAAACCTTTCATCCGATTGCGATGAAACTTGGGTGAGAAGTTGTTTCCACTCCAGGGAAGGTTTCTAACTTAGTAAATACATTTCACAGTAGATAGCGCACGAGTAGATTCAACAAATGAGTGATGACACGCAAAGCGTTTCAACCAAGTCCCGTATGGATTCATATACCATTCGTCTGATAGCTATGAAACTTGGGTTAGATGTTGTGTACACTTTTGGGAAGGTTTCTGGCTGAGTAAATCCACTTTACAATAGGTAGCGCACGTGTAGATTCAACAAATGAGCTACGACGCGCGAAGCGTTTCAACAAAGTCACGTATGCGTTCATATACCATTCGTCCGATAGCTATGAAACTTGGGTTAGATGTTGTGTACACTTTTGGGAAGGTTTCTGGCTGAGTAAATCCACTTTACAATAGGCAGCGCACGTGTAGATTCAACAAATGAGCTACGACGCGCGAAGCGTTTCAACAAAGTCACGTATGCGTTCATATACCATTCGTCCGATAGCGATGAATCTTGCGTGAGATATTGAGTACACTCTAAGGAAGGATTCTGGCTTAGCAAATATACTTTACAATAGGTAGCGCACGAGCAGATTCAACAAATGAGCGACGACGCGCGAAGCGTTCAACAAAGTACCGTACGCGTTCATATAGGCCTACCATTCGTCCGATAACGATGAAACTTGGCTGTGATGTGGTGCACAGTCCAGGGAAGGTTTTTGTCTTAGAAAATCCATTGCACAATAGGTAGCGCACGAGTAGATTCAACTAATGAGCGAAGGCACGCGAATCACTTCAACAAAGTCCCGTATGCGTTCATATAGGCCTACTATTCATCCAATTGCGATGAAACTTGGGTGAGTTGTTGTGCACACTGCAGGGAACGTTTCTAATTTAGTAAGTCCATTGTATAATGGGTTGCGCAAGAGTAGTTTCAACAAATGAGTGACGGCGCACAAACCGTTTCAACAAAGTTCCATCTGCGTTCATATACCATTCATCCAATTGTGATGAAACTAGAGTGAGTTGTTGTGCACACTGCAGGGAAGGTTTCTGACTTAGTAAATCCATTGTACTATTGGTAGCGCGCGAGTTGATTCAACAAATGAGTGACGGCGCGCGAATCGTTTAAACAAAGTCCCGTAAGCGTTCATATGCCATTCATCCGATTGCGATGAAACTTTGATGATTTGTTGTGTATACGCCAGGGAAGGTTTTCGACTTAGTAAGTCCATTTTACAATAGGTAGTGCACGAGTAGATGCAACAAATGAGTGACGACGCGTGAAGTGTTTCAGCAAAGTTCCATCTGCGTTTATATACCATTCATCCGATTGCGATGAAACTTTGGTGAGTTGTTGCGCACTCTCCCACAAATGTTTCAAAATTAGTAAATCCATTTTACGATAGCTTAGAGGCAGTTAACGGAAATTGAAGAAAAAATTGTGTATCCAAAAGCACCTCAAGAAACCAAATTACAATGCCAACACTTTCTTTGATTGGCATTGCAACGCATGCCGGGTACAGCTTGTCTATCTTCTATATATATAAAAATCAATTTTACGTGATAGTTTGTCTGTCTATCTGTCTGTCTGTCTGTCTGTCTGTGGGTGTGTATGTCTCCTATGCGTTCATATACCATTCATGCGATTGCGATGAAACTTGGGTGAGATGTTGAGTACACTCCAAGGAAGGTTTCTGACTTATTAAATCCATTTTACAATAGGTAGCGCACGCGTAGATTCAACAAATGAGCGACGACGCGCGAAGCGTTTCAACCAAGTCCCGTATGTGTTCATATACCATTCGTCCGATAGCGATGAAACTTGGGTGAGATGTTGTATACACTTACGTGAAGGTTTCAAGATTAGTGAATACATTTCACAGTAGATAGCGCACGAGTAGATTCAACAAATGAGCGACGACACGCAAAGCGTTTCAACAAAGTCCCGTATGCATTCATATACCATTCGCCCGATAGCTATGAAACTTGCGTAAAATGTTGTGTACACTTCAGGGAAATTTTCTGGCTTAGTAAATCCATTTTACAATAGGCAGCGCACGAGTAGATTCAACAAATGAGCTACGACGCGCGAAGCATTTCAACAAAGTCACGTATGCGTTCATATACCATTCGTCCGATAGCGATGAAACTAGGCTGAGATGTTGTGTGCACTCCAGGGAAGGTTTCTGGCCTTTTAAAAAAGGTAGAGCACGAGTAGAATCAACAAATTAGCGACGACGCGCGAAGCGTTTCAACAAAGTCCCATATAAGGTCATATACCATTCATCCGATAGCGATGAAACTTGGGTGAGATGTTGTGTACACTCCAGGGAAGGTTTCTGGCTTAGTACATCCATTTCACAATAGGTAGCGCACCAGTAGATTCAACAAATGAGCGATGACACGCGAAGCGCTTCATCAAAGTCCCGTATAAGGTCATATACCATTCGTCTGATAGTGATAAATGTTTGGTGAATTGTTGTGTACACTCCAGGAAAGGTTTCTGGCTTAGTAAATCCATTTTACAATACGAAGCCCACGTTAGATTCAACAAATGAGTGACTACGCGCGAAGTGTTTCGACAACGTCCCGTATACGTTCACATACCATTCATCCGATTGCGATAAAACTTGGGTGAGATGTTGTGTACACTCCAGGGAAGGTTTCTGGCTGAGTACATCCATATTGCAATACGTAGCGCAAGAGTAGAATCAACAAATGAGCGACGACACGCGAAGCGTTTCAACCAAGTCCCGTATGCATTCATATACCATTCGTCCGATAGCTATGAAACTTGGGTGAGATGTTGTGTACACTTCACGGAAGGTTTCTGGCTTAGTAAATCTACTATACAATAGGCAGCGCACAAGTAGATTCAACAAATGAGGGACGACGCGCGAAGCGTTTCAACAAAGTCCCGTATAAGGTCATATACCATTCTGCCGTTAGCGGTGAAACTTGGGTGAAATATGGTGGACACTCCAAGGAAGGTTTCTGACTTAGTAAATACATTTCACAGTAGGTAGCACACGAGTAGATTCGACAAAATGAACGACGACACGCGGAGCGTTTCAATACAGTCCCCTATGTCTTCATATCCCATTAGTCCGATAGCGATGAAACTTGGGTGAGATGTTGTGGACACTTATGTGACGGTTTCTAACTTTCTAAATACATTTTACAGTAGGTAGCGCACGAGTAGATTCAACAAATGAGAGGTGGGGCGCGAATCGTTTAAACAAAATCCGGTATGCGTTCATATACTATTCACCCGATTGCGATGAAACATTGAACAGTTATTGTGTACACGCCAGGGAAGGGTTTCGACTTAGTAAATCCATTTCACAATAAGTAGCGCAAGAGTAGATGCAACAAATGGGTGACGACGCGCGAAGCGTTTCAACAAAATCCCCTATGCGTTCATATAACCTTCTTCGATTGTGATGAAACCTTGATGAGTTATTGTGTACACGCCAGGGAGGGTTTCGACTTAGTAAATCCATTTCTCAATAGGTAGCGTACGAGTAGAATCAACAAATGAGTGACAGAGCACGAATCGTTCAAAAAAAATCCCGTATACGTTCATATGCCATTCATCCGATTGCGATGAAACTTTTGAAAGTTGTTGTGCACACTCCCACGAATGATTCTAAATTAGAAAATCCATTTTACGATAGCTTAGAGGCAGTTAATGGAAATTGAAAAGCATGTTGTGTATCCAAAAGCACTTCAAGAAACAGAATTTCAACGCCAACACTTTCTTTGATTGGCATTTCTACTCATGCCGGGTAGAGCTTGTATTATATAAAAATCAATGTTACGTGATAGTTTGTCTGTGGGTGTGTATATGGATATGTCTCCTATGCGTTCATATACCATTCGTCCGATTGCGATGAAACATGGGTGAGATATTGAGTGCACCCCAAAGAAGGTTTCTGACTTAGTAAATCAATTTTACAATAGGTAGCGCACGAGTAGATTCAACAAATGAGCGACGATGCGTGAAGCATTTCAACAAAGTCCCGTATGTGTTCATATAGCATTCGTCCGATAGGGATGAAACTTGGGTGAGATGTTGTGTACACTTCAGGAAAGGTTACTGGCTTAGTAAATTCAGTTTACAATAGGCAGCGCACGAGTATATTCAACAAATGAGCTACGACGCGCGAAGCGTTTCAACAAAGTCACGTATGCGTTCATATACCATTCGTCCGATAGCGCTGAAAGTAGGGTGAGATGTTGTGTGCACTCCAGGGAAGGTTTCTGGCTTAGTATATCCTTTTAACAATAAGTAGAGCACGAGTAGAATCAACAAATGAGCGACGACTCACGAGGCGGTTCAACAAAGTCCCGTATAAGGTCATATACCATTCATCCGATAGCGATGAAACTTGGGTGAGATGTTGTGTACACTCCAGGGTAGGTTTGTGGCTTAGTACATCCATTTCTCAATAGGAAGCGCACGAGTAGATTCAACAAATGAGTGACTACGCGCGAAGTGTTTCGACAACGTCCCGTATGCTTTCATGTACCATTCATCCGATTGCGATGAAACTTGGGTGAGATGTTGTGTGCACTCTAGGGAAGGTTTCTGGCTTAGTAAATCCATATTGCAATACGTAGCGCAAGAGTTGAATCAACAAATGAGGACGACACGCGAAGCGTTTTAACAAAGTCCCGTATACATTCATATACCATTCGTCTGTTAACTATGAAACTTGGTGAGATGTTGTGTACCCTTCAGGGAAGGTTTCTGGCTTAGTAAATCCAATTTACAATAGGTAGCGCACGAGTAGATTCAACAAATGAGCGACGGCACGCGAATTGTTTCCATAAGTAAGTCCCGTATGCTTTCATATACCGTTTATCCGAATGCGATGAATCTTGGGTGAATCGTTAAGTACAGTTCAGGGTGTGTGTGGGTATCTACACAAGACATCCAATCACCACCCCCGACAGAAACACGGAGTTATTAAAACATTGGTAGACCGTGCTAGGAGAATCTGTGAGCCATCCAACCTCAACCAAGAGCTGAAACATATAAAGAGGGCCCTATGCGCCAACGGATACAGCAATAAGGAGATTGAGCGAGCCTCTCATCCCAGGCGCCGGAGCACGAGGAAAGATTCTGAGGAAACTCCGGTGGCCACCGCATTCCTGCCGTACGTGAAGAAGGTGACGGACAGGATAGGCAAATTACTGAAGACCTATGGGGTGAAGACGGTTTATAAACCCACCGCCAAAATCCGGGACTTGCTGCGATCCGCTAAAGACAAGCGCCACCCACACTCCACTGCAGGTGTCTACAGAATTCCGTGTTCCTGTGGGAAGGTGTACATAGGAACGACGAAGAGGAGCGTGACCACCAGACTCAAGGAACATAACAGACACAGCCGCCTGGGTCAAACTGAGAAATCGTCAGTCGCTGAGCATTCTCTCTTGCCTGGTCACGATGTACAGTACGGGGACACGGAGATACTCTCCACGACCACTCACTACCACGCCAGGCTGCAACGGGAAGCCATAGAAATCTTCAAACACCCCGACAATTTCAATCGGATGGAAGAAATTGAACGTGTGCGTAATACTTGGATCCCGGCTCTTAGGAACACCAAGGCCAAGAAATCACTCACACGTCAACCTGAAGAACCTTCCCGCTACAGCCCGGCAGTCGCGCAGGGAACACCTGACCCTCACAAGCTCGGTCGCCGAAGCCGGAGCACGCACCGCACCCCGCAACATGTACGTGAGATCAGACGGTCCAGCCGGAATGCGAAGAGAACGCTCGGCTCACCATGCTAATTTGAAGATCAAAACTACCTTCCAGCCGTTAGTTCATCGCCAAGATCCACCCAACCAACAGTCATATTCAAACAACAATACCCCACTACAAACCGTTACCCATTATTTCAAGCCTCTTCCTCATTCCACTGCTGACCAAGGAAAGAAGCGGAACCCTTGATAATGCCGGACGCAGTTTCCGGTGAAACGTCGGGAGATATCCTGTCTGGACCACGGCCTACAAGCCCGAAAAACTTGTATTTAATTATTTTAGACGTCTTTATTTTATCAGAGAAATATAATATACATTTTGCAGTTTAATGATAATCTACTTCCTTTGAGGACACTTGAGCCGTGAACCTTTTCGTCTATGTTTGTGTAGTAGCGCATATACTTTCATTGCGATGAAACTTTTGTGAGTTGTTGAGCACGCTCCCATGAATGTTTCTGAGATAGTAAATCAATTATATAATAGTTTAGAGGTGGTTAACGTAAAAAGAAAAAAATATAGGGAATCCAAATGCAGTTCAACAAACAAAGTCACATCGCCAACACTTTCTTTGATTGGCATTGCAACGCATACCGGGTACAGCTAGTTTATTATATGTTTTAACATAAATATTCATAAATATCTGTTGAGATTCAGTCACTAGAATTTTGTGAAGAGATTGCAAGCGCTGGGTAGAATATCTCTGTTTTCCAAGTGCTCTGACCGACCGACGCATTCGCTCTGTGTGCTTGGCAATGATTGCAGCCTGCCAATGTGCATCTGCATTCAGTCAAACTGTCACTGAAGTCGTTTGAAAGCAATACGCAGTGTTGGAATTGGAGTTGAGGATATTAAGGTATATACAGTGCTATTTCTAGTCTCATATTCCCCAGTTTATTTACGCGAACATATGCACGGTGCACTTTCGGTAATTTATATAGACATGTTGAATTTTGAGCGCATGCGCGAAGGTATCCTTACCTAATAGGTCAAACAACTGTTTCTTGAGCTCTGATTGGTGGGAGAAACTGTTTCATAATGAAAAATAGTGTTATAATGAGCCTCATTATGATACAGTTTTCTGACGCATAATGTTTACATTTCGACATCGTCGAACATAAATAAACTTTAACTTTACTAAACTGTAGCCTACTATTCTACTTTACGTGATTTTGGATTTATATTCAGAAACCAGATATCAGAGAAGAAAAAATGGTTTGCAATTTTAAGGGAATTTTAAAAATTTTATAGGTTTTTTTTTATTTTTAGGTCATAACTACATTATTAAAGTGCATTTTTCATTGTTTTATAGGGCATTGAAATCCTAGCCCCACAAATGTCATCGTCATATATTAGGTGATTCACCAGAGGATTTGAATGAGTTTTTAAATGGTAAGGACTCCATCTTGAGGAAAGAATTCATGATTAAAATCATTAAATGTAAAACAGAAATAATGGAATGCAGCTGAAAGAAATCAGAAACCCCAATTGACGTTAACTTTTTTTTTTTTTTCAGTTAAAAAAATCAAGTTGTTTCTGGAAGATAATTAGTCCCTGAATCCAAATCTGATCTCAGAATTTATGTATCGGCCTCAGTTTGCATGTTATAATGGATTTTGTAAATCCCTGCGACAGCCTTTATATTACATGTATCTGGCAAAAGGTTAACAAAAATTCTGTGTTAGTACACAAATTTATCAAAGAAATGAGCTACATTAGAGCAAAGAAAGATAAATAAACAAAGCAATAATCACCAACATTCTGTCATCCGCCTCATTCGAACCCTGGCGGTGGATTTCGGAACTGTGGATAATGAATGGAAGTCCTTGCATATACTGTATATTTCGATTGCTTTTCAACAATTATATCGCGTTAAAAATCCCTCGGTATGCCTTCCTTCGGAGGGGAAGTAAAGCCGGCGGTCCCATGTCATAGATTTATGGCATGTCAAAGAACCTTCCTCTAATTACACCTGTGTGAAGCTAAATTGTATAGGTTAAGAATGAAAACAATGCTCTTAGGTTTCTACGTTCGTTGCCCAGAGCCGATTGCGGTGGCATCTAGTAGCTAAGTTCTGAACTAGGCCTAGTAGTCGTTGACGGTGGCGTTTGGCGGCAAAAGTAGGAACTATTTGAAAAATTGAAAGTTGCAGTCCTTACTTGAATTAAAAAACAGATACACACACTAATAGAGCCATCACAATTAACACCGGTTATCAGACAGATTCTACACACACCCAAAGTACACGGGGCTACATGACCGCGTTGTCACAGCCCCTAAACTGAGGAACCAACCAACAATTACATCCGCACAAGAAAACTGAAAGCAAATTAATTAAGCAATACCAACGTAACCAAGAATGCTACATTTTCAAGGTGTTTAAAGATAGGGGGTACCATAAAATGAAAACTGAGCCCGATAGATGAAAACGGATTTCATTTTCAAATTCAGCACCCATGACTTAGCTAAGAACACCATTCATCTTCTTTGTAACAAAAATTCTGTTGACTAGTGTAACCTGTGTCACTGTGATGTCTGTACTAGCGTATTTGTAATTGACTGACTGCGTGGCTCAGCGGTAACGTTCTTGCCTGTTGTTCCCAAGGTTACAGGAACAAATGCTAGCGCACTCAGAGTGCACAAATGTGAATGAGCCGCAGGGCTTCCATCCACTCACTCGTCCAAAAATAGTGAAATAGTGAGTGATTTTTCTTTTAAAAAAAGTGAAGAAAAGGTGAGTTTTTGTATGAAAAAGTGAGTAAATTCATAGCATTATTCGCATTTATGGCCGTGTATCTGGTTCATAATGTTAACGTTTGTACATATCTGTAGGCGCAATTAGGGGGGAAGGAGGGGGCTTGGGTGGATAAGCTCCCCAAAACCAACCATAGCCCCCCAAAAATGTGACAAAACTGTATTGAAATAGACAAAATTTTTAAGAATGTGTATCTGAAAATCAAATTAGCCCCCCAAAAATGTCAACCAAATTGCACCTATGTTAATATCTGTGAGTACTGTTTGTGATTTTTCTTGTAGTTAGAGGACACTTGGAAATAACGGATAATCAATGCAACACTCAAGAAATTTAAATCGTAAAACAAAAATATAAATTTGAACTTGTGTTAAAATTTTTGGCGATTGCTGCACGGCTCCAGGCTGTGGTATTACACTATGGAAGCTTTTCATGCTTTCTGGCCGCCTGGCTCGCTACAGGCAACGCGCTCAGGCACCAGTGGCAGAAAAATGAACTACCCATTCATGGGTATACTTTGGGTCGTTTCTAGCAATCTGATTGTCCATGAGACTATTTTTAACACAGAATGTGACCATTTTTGTAATAAAAAGTGAGAATAGTGAGTAATTTTATCAAATAGTGAGAAAAGTGAGGCTGCTTTGAAAATAGTGAATAATAGTGAGAAAAGAGAGTCGCTGGAAACCCTGATGAGCCGTGTCAGTAGATTTAATGACACGTTAAGGATGATCCCCTTCGGGGCAAAATTCCGGCACCCCGGTCTCTAAAAGCCTCAGTAGTAAAAAGGGACGTAAAACTATGGTCACGGAGACCAAGATTAACGAACGAAGGGACCCGACGTGCTTACCACGCGTCACCCCAAAATCTGCATACTGGACAGCGGTTGCTTGGTAGGCCTAGGCCCTTCATGTGTTGTAGCGCCAGGAGGTTGGGTTTGGTTGCTCATAATCGCGAGATTAACGGGAAACAATACAACCATCTGTGCTAGATGAAAATATTGACAAGAATGCTGTAGTTCCTTTTTGTGCAGAATATAAATGCAGGTTCTCATGCATAATAATGACAAAAAGAAATAAAACCCCTTAGCCCTGAAGAAGAAAATAACAAAGAATTGATGTCGAGATAGCTAAATACAAACGAGACGGATAATGTGCTCAACTGGCTGACATTATCGGTTTCCAATACCTTGGAGAGGTCAAATGGAGACGATAACCTTCTTTTATCTCTCTGCGAAATGTTCTCCTTAAAGAAACTTCTAATAATAAGATATTAGACAACAGAGGAGGAGTTTAAGTACAGATATTAAATATCAATAGCGTATCATCACACTCTTACGACCCTCAATGGCAAGATGTTCATAACTTGATCTCTCTTAATCTGGTGTAGGGAGCCACTCAGTGCTCAATCAATAATACAAGAAGATGAGTTTTTAAGGATCAGCGGGGAGAACCCAGCCATTGTTTGCACGCCACAGACATTAGCAGAGAACATCAATAAAGATTCCGAAAGAAAGTCGCGCCGCATAACTTCCTTAATAATGGCAGGATAATAACTTCGCTATTAATTTAAATTCTTGCCCTGAAATTTGAAATGATGGCAAAGAAAGAATTTTATTTTATATCAAAATGCATTACGGATATCCAGCGATTGTGAGGAGAGTAATTTTTATTCCAACCTTGCAACTCATTCTCTCTATAAATTTGGTAAGCTTTCTGTCGGAATATTTGGAATCTTTGACTGACACTTTGTATGTATCCCGGTTGGGGTAAATAGCGTCCAAATAAACCCCCAGTTTGATTTTTGTACCTTTGTATGTTTGTCTCTTTGTTATGGGTTGGCGTCAAAACTACTGGAGTGAATGACATGAAATTTTGTAGCCTATTTAAGTAGAAGGCGCCACTAAAATAAAACGAGGCTACAAATTATATATATACAGTGGAACCTGGTTACAAGAAAGTTGAAGGGAAAGTGTTATTATTTCTTAAATAGAGGTTTTCGTTATACCCAGGTTGTCTTATACACAAGTTTATCCAAGCCACCTTCTTGTATGGAGGTTGTAAGTCAGTTACATACTGTACTTAGCTGAATAGTGCAAGTAAAAACAAGATGCTCAGCAAAGAACATATAGCCTACTTTCTCCTAAATGTATGGGTATACTTATAACTCTTTGTCCTCACCCCTAAAACTATCACCTCTATCACCTTGTATTTTTTGTTTTCTTTTATATTGATAATTAGCCAATAAGTGTCTAAATCGGTTGGTTGGTTGGTTGGTTGGTTGGTTGGTTGGTTGGTTCTTAAGTTTAGGGGCTGCGACAACGCGGTCATGTAGCCCCGTGTACTTTGGGTGTGTGTAGAATCTGTCTGTTAACCGGTGTTAATTGTGATGACTGTATTAGTGTGTGTTATCTGTTTTTTAATTTAAGTACTGCAACTTAGAATTTTTCAAATAGTTCCTACTTTTGCCGCCAAGCGCCACCGTCAACGACTACTAGGCCTAGTTCAGAACTTAGCTACTAGACGCCACAGCAGTTGGCTCTTGGCAACGAACGTAGAAACCTAAGAGCGTTGTTTACATTCTTAACCGATCCAATTTAGCTTCACACAGGTGCAATTAGTGGAAGGTTCTTTAACATGCCATAAATCTATGACATGGGACCGCCGGCTTTACTTCCCCTCCGAAGGAAGGCATACTGAGGGATTTTTAACGCTCTTAAAAAATCCGAGGCTTCGGCCGGGTTTGAACCCGCTATCTTGGTCATAGAAGCTTAGCATGCTACCAACTACGCCACCGAAGCCACTCAAAATCGATATTAAGTTATATACTTTATGATGATTGAATATCAAAACTACTAACTTACTGTAATGCATTCACATCCGTTAATCTCGATATTAAGCCTCCAAACTTAAGAATCCTTCGTCTTAGGTATCTTCCCCTTTAGAAATATGTGGCGATCACAGTAGGTTGGTGCTGCAACCACTTGCGTCTAGCTACCAAGATATCAGTGGGACTTTGGGATCCTCCGCCTGCTATCGGCAACCCTCGCGTTAGCTCGGATTTTCCCTCCATTGTCAGTTAAACACGTGCCAGTGTTTTAGCGGAATGCAATAAATCGAAAGTTCTGTTCTCTGAAGTACCGTTCAAGTTATTCGTGCTACAACACAAGCTTTTTAATTCTTTTGTGATTAAATTGTTTAGTTAACGAGCTACCGTAACGTATTGATTGATTGATTGATTGATTGATTGATTGATTGATTGATTGATGTAATAGAAAATTATTATTATTCAAGTCAAGTGTGCTAAACCTACAATAAAGTCTCTGTTTGCCACGAAGAAGCCACCAAAGAAGCTCCGTAAATTGACTTTCTTTAAGCCTGACGGAAAGGAGCGAGATGATATAAAAACTTAATTAATAGAAACGACTTGTATGTCCCTATAAAGCACACCAAGTACTCATTTTGGTACATATTTTATTCATTCATGACTTGTGTTATGAACACTAGCGTTATATTTGTAATACTACTGTGATTAATTTGTTTAGTTGACGAACTTCCGTGTTAATTGATGTAATTGAAAATTATTATTATTCATGTCTTTACAGAATGTTATGAAGGCGGCTTCGGTGGCGTAGTCGGTAGCATGCTGAGCTTCTATTCCCAAGATAGCGGGTTCAAACCCGGCCGAAGCCGTCGGATTTTTTAAGAGCGTTAAAAATCCCTCAGTATGCCTTCCTTCTGAGGGGAAGTAAAGCCGGCGGTCCCATGTCATAGATTTATGGCATGTTAAAGAACCTTCCACTAATTGCACCTGTGTGAAGCTAAATTGGATAGGTTAATGTAAACAACGCTCTTAGGTTTCTAAGTTCGTTGCCAAGAGCCGACTGAGGTGGCGTCTAGTAGCTGAGTTGTGAACTTGGCCTAGTAGTCGTTGACGGTGGCGCTTGGCGGCAAAAGTAGGAACTATTTGAAAAATTCTAAGTTGCAGTACTTAAATTTAAAAAACAGATAACACACACTAATACAGTCATCACAATTAACACCGGTTATCAGACAGATTCTACACACACCCAAAGTACACGGAGCTACATGACCGCGTTGTCGCAGCCCCTAAACTTAAGAACCAACCAACCAACCAACCAGAATGTTATGAATGTAGTTTTAATTTAAAGTACATAACATAGTGTGCTAAACCTACAATAAAAGATCTAAGCTCAGTTCCACAGCCTGCTTTTTATTTGCACGCTGAGCACTGAGTACCGAGCTAACGCGAAGTGCTGCAACCTAGCAATGAATTAATATAGGCTATATCTTGTACCCCTCTGAGTGTTGAATGGGCCGGCAGTTTAAAGCGACCAGGAGGGAGGCGGTCCAGTTGGCAGTGCTTAAAGGTAATCGGAGCGCGGTCGAGGCTAAAAATTGAACTATTACGAAATTTCCATACTTCGTATCTAGTATTTATTAGAATCTCCATTTTCTAATGGCTTCTGTTTATGTGCGATGCTGGAGCTGATATTATTAATAAACGAGTGTATACATTAGCCCCTCCTTTGAGCTAAATGGCATTATATTTAGTATCTGTGTAAACAGCACGTCCACAACATTTGTAAAAGAATTCAGGTTTTAAACTAGATGTTCAGTAAAGAACATATAGCCTACTTTCTCCTGAAAGCATGGGTAATAATAATAATAATACCTAATATCGTATGGCCTCGGATGCCGGGTGCAAGCTTTGTAATTTGACACCCAGAGGATAGCTTGCATGTCGAATTTCGTTGTTCCTTGAATCACTATGAAAATCAAGGAGGTTAGATATCAAAACCCCTTGAACACTATAGCGCTTTCTAGTAGAGAAATGAGGAACTTTGTGTTGGCGGAAACTCCCGAGATTAATTTTGCCATTATGAAAACGGCCTACTGAATTCAAATGGGTTCTTTGACATGCCAACATCGTATGACATGCGTGTCGTATTTTTGCCGCCTTTCAAAAATCACTTACCCTGGCCAGGAGCGATCCTGCAATCTTGGGGTTAGTAGACCGACACGCTATCCACTCACCCACCGTGGCAAGCGGAAAGCATGGGTATTGTTATAACTCTTTGTCCTTTTCAAGGAGTATAATTGAATGTTGGTTGTAGTAGCTTGTTGAAATACAACGTGCTATACGGATATTAAACATGAATATGAGGTGCCCCTTGCTAGTGCTACCTCTGTAAAAAAAAACATTCAATTCGGTTTCACCGTGTTAGAATTAATATGGCGAATAGATTTGCACACATACATGGCCGCTATCTGCAAACTATTGGGCTGAAGACCTTGTAGTTCAGTCAAAAGATGCTTCCCACAAAAAGGTATGTTGTTGCAAAATTTAGTAGAGATCAAATGATTAGGTTGGTCGTAATTTGATTTAAGCTTTTAATATTTGGGTGGCCACCATTACGTTTCCGTCAAAATGGCGGCGATATAAAACATGACACTGAGGTGCCCTTTTCCAGTGCTACCTCTGTACCAAATTTCGTTCAATTCGGTTTTACCGTGTTTGAATTGATAGGGGGAATCGATTTGTACACATACATGGCCGCCATATGCAAACTATTGGACTGATGACCTTGTAGTTTGGTCAAAGAACGCTTCTCACTTAAAGGTATGATGTTGCAAAATGTGGTAGAGATCAGATGATTAGGTTGGTCGTAATTGGATTTTAGCTTTTTACATATGGGTGGCCACCATTACGTTTCCGTCAAGATGGCGGCGATATAAAATATGACACTGAGGTACCCTTGGCAAGTGCTACCCATGTACCAAATTTCGTTCAATTCGGTTTCACCGTGTTTGAAAAGATAGGGTAAATCGATTTGCACACATACATGGCCGCCATCCGCACATCATTGGGCTGATGACCTTGTAGTTTGGTCAAAACATTTTTGATTATACATAAAGGTATAATGTTGCAAAATTTGGTAGAGATCAGATGATTAGATTGGTCGTAATTTGATTCAAGACTTTAACATTTGGGTGGCTGCCATTGCGTTTTTGTCAAGATGGCGGCGATATAAAACATGGCACTGCAGTACCCATTGCCAGTGCTACCTCTGTACCAAATTTCGTTGAATTCGGTTTCACCGTGTTTGAATTGATAAGGGTAATCGATTTTCACACATACATGGCCGCCAACTGAAAACTATTGGGCTGATGACCTTGTGTGGCCGCCATTCAGTTTGAGTAAAGATGGCTGCGATATAAAACATGACACTGAGGTGCCGTTTGCTAGAGCTACCTCTGTACCAAATTTCGTTCAATTCTGTTTCACCGTGTTTGAATTGTTAGGGGGGAACAGACATTCAGAGCACACGCTCACACAGACAGACACACAATTTTTGGCCCTGTGTAGATCTCATTTAGTCTACTTTCATTTTTTGCAAAAATCGAAAGAAGGCTAATAATAGTATTTAATACAGTACAAACAGTAATATAGTATACTGTACTCACAAAGTACTTACAGTATGTGTACAGTGTGGAATTTCAGTTTATCGCTTAAAGAAAACTGTTTCCGCTTAGTAGACAATCTAATGATACTCCTAAAAAAAGGACTGAACTCTGACAATAGAAACAACGCTGTACAGTAAAATAGGTATGGATAGTAGAGTACTGTACAGTCTGATGCAGAGAGTAAACAGGGAAAACAACAGGAGAATAGAGGTACCACTTTCTTATGTAGAGGTCATGAACCTATTTCCTTTCCTATACAGAGGTAAACGAGTCCAACACAACTTTCTTATACAGATGTACAAAAGTTTCTTGTATAGAGTTTTTCACCATAAAAATTACGGGACCAAGACATTTCTTTCCAATACAGAGGTTTTTCTTATTCAGAGGTTCACTATAACCAGGTTTGACTGTATATTAATTATGTGAATACAATTTGCGTGAAAAAACTACTATGTTTGTCCAAATTTACCATGTCAAGACTATGAGTTAACGAGAGAACTATGGAAGAACTCCGATATCACCTGATCTTACCATCTACGACTGCATTTAGGCTAATCAACTGCAAAGAGGGCTTAATTTTTTTTTTTTTTTTTTTGTCGTTTACCCTCCAGGTTGGTGGAACCCACGGACTCAGCGAGGGAACTCACCACTACCGCCTCTACGGGCAGTGTCCTAGAGCGGGGAACATCGAATCGGAAGGGATACAACTGGTGAGGTGGGATTGGCACCTCGCCCAGGCGGCCTCACCTGCAAAGCGAACAGGGGCCTCATGAGGGAAGGTAAGGGATGGTGAGGATGGATAGGCAAGGAAGAGGGAAGGAGGTGGCCGTGGCCTTGAAGAAGGTACCATCCCGGCTTTTGCCCGAAGACGAAGTGGGAAACCACGAAAAACCACTTCGAGGAAGGCTGAGGGGGAATCGAACCCCCTCTACTCATTTGGACCACCCGAGGCTGAACCCAGGACCTCCGGGGCGGCAGGTAACCATGCTGACCGCTACGCTACGGAGGCGACCACAGAGCTTCATAACAAACAAAAAAAGAGAAGTATGGGAAAATGTCTATACCACGGTGGCTATGACTAACAGGGAAAAAGGCACATTATGAACTCTGACACATGTAGGCCTAACTAGATTGGCAACACGCGGTATTCATCACCGATTGTGTAACAACAAGTGTTTCACACGCCGACCACAAAATGGTTTTTGTGTATTGTACAAGAAGACTTGTGACAGGTATCGCGTTATAACCTGTGCTAAGAGACAGATGGGACTAACGAAATTCTGTTTAACCTAATCTTTTATTACGGTACTGCATTAGTCGCCATTAGCTTCATTAAATTCTTATTATATTATAAATTATATACCGTATTGGTCCGAAAATAAGCCGCACCCTTAATATTCGAAGAGGAAAAAGGAAAGAAAGTTTATGCACGAAAATAAGCTGCATCCGGATTAAGGGAAGACACATTTATTTTCTTGTACTTACCAACATGTATGACGTACTACTGGGAGTTATTCAGTTTCTCCTCAAAATGGACTGGCATTCTCTGTGCTAGTGAAGTACTTCGACGGAGAGTGAGGCCATTTCACCACATAAAGCAACGGCACCAACCAATACCGTACTTGCACGGAATTCCATTCATGGTATGTTGAAGTCTTTAGCAATTTCCGAGGCCTTCAGTTGGATTATTTCTCGTGAGATAGGCATCTCCTCTTTCCTCTTATCTTGCACAAAGTAAAGAACCCTATCGTCAAGTACAGGATATTTGCCACATTTCGGTCCCCTGAACGATTTTGTCGTTGAAAGTGCTTTTCCCCATTTGTTTTCTGAAGCAACTCAACGTCATGCATTAGATTTTATCCCTCAGACCAGAATTAAAATTTCTTGGCAGAGCCGGGAATCGAATTCGGACCTCCGGGGCGGCAGCCAAGAATGCTAGCCACTACATCACGAGATAGTCTAATTTCAATCTTATTAATGTTTATAACTTAGCCAGTAGGTTAAGATCATGGTACAACCAAATTTACAATTATTTTATGCTCTTACCAAAGCACTTAATTGTTATTGGCTTTTTTTAGGAGGAACGGGGGAGGACTGAAGCCCCCACAGCTCCCCCCATTATATACGCCCCTGTTTCTAAGCACGAGTATGTTAGTTTAAACCTCGCCGCCTTTAAAAATAGTCACGCTGTTCTGCACAGCACGCCACGACTAGACTACGAGTCCCATGCACTCTGTGAGCTATTCTCGGAACTACTTGGTGTTCCGCTTCGCGTATCGCTTACTGCTTCACGCTGCACTGATTAGCATGACAATAAAAAGAGGATCGACTATGAACGCGTGTAATGGATTCGCTTAAGCTTATGTTCACTTCAGCGAGGCCGAGTGCATTCGCTTTGCCTGCTAATTTACCTACTTACACGCAGTGACCTGGTTCAACTGACATTACATCCTTCAAGGGATTTTAATAACAGTGCATCGAGATTACCCTATTACACTGGATTAATGTAAAGTGAATTACAGTGAGTGGTACACTTTTATGATTTCAAACAGATTCCGAGTTAAGAGCCTTTCATATGATGAGAAAATTTTGAAAGCTCGTTAGTCTGATTACCCTCTCAACCAACTAAATAACATGCTTAGCCTCTGACTCTATGTCGAAATTATTCTAGTCAATTGTTAAACTCCTCTCCCCCTTCGTCACGCTCTCTCTCTCTCTCTCTCTTTCTCTCTCCGCCCCTGGAGCTCACAACTTGTAAGATGTGAGGTGTCATGACTAGGGCTCGGATTTTTAGGTAAATAAATAGTTTTTTATGTAAATACATATTTCAAGCATTTTTTCTATAAATACATAAATTCCTGCTTTTCACTTATTAGCACATTTAAAAAAATCAGTATGCTAGATCTTTCAGTTTGTTGCATTTTTGTTCTGTGTTATTTCAACGGGCGGGGAAGAACCTGTGAGCTATCTAATCTTCATGCAGAGCGTATGCCAGCTGGCAACTCTGTTATTCTTAACTTGTCGCCCCGTGCCACTCACTGTGGAAGCCGGGGATTTCCTTGTCCATAGCCATATTGCACCACGTTCTAGACACCCCCCCCCCCCCCCCTTTACTACCTGGAACCAGTGTCACTCACATGCAGTTCATTTCCGGCACTGTGAAGTGTAAAGCAGTTCGACGATGCCTAAAGTAAAAACAACTACAAGTTATCGTCTGCAGCAGTATGTTGGAGAATTTGAATTTAAAGATATTTTTACTTCTGATGAGGGCGTTCTGTTCTGCCAACCATGTGGGAAAGCAATCATGGCTGAACGACGATCTCAAGTTACACAACACCTCAAGGACAAGAAACATATTGCCGCAGTTTCGGGCCTTCAGAAGAAGAGTTTCGCGATAATCGTCGGTCATTTGTGAGGGACAACCTGAAGATGTATCTCGTTGTGTATTGTAATGCTTCAGCAGTCAGTGAGACATATAAAAAATTGCATTCTTGAGTACTGCATATTGTTTATATTCACATTAATAAACTAAATTATAATTAAATAATGTTACTTTTATGTCACATATTTCAGGTATTTTTAATACATTAAAAAAAAATATTTTATCGATTTTTAGCACCTAAAAATCCGAGCCCTAGTCATGACTTCAAATTATTGGCAGTTCCCCCTTACTTCCATCTTTTCTGTCCAACCCTCATTGGTCAACTCTTGATATCTTCCTACGTAGATAATAAAATAATAATAGACTAATAATCATATAATTCAGTAGTATAAGATCCCTTTTGGAGTTCACAGGTAACCGATCTTAACAAATGGGCATTCAAAAGAAGAGAATTACCCGAAGCAGTTAAGAATTACACACTGGTTTCATAAAACAATGTCGAAAATCTCTACTTAGTATAAAACAAAGTCCCCGATTCTTGGATGTCACGGATTATCTCGAGAACCACTGGATGGATTTTTATACGGTTTTCACCATTCTGTAAAGGATATCTTGAGGAAGGTTTCTGTAGAAAATAATATATTTATGATCAAAGGAAGCAAAGCAGTAACGATTTCAGTGAAAAAGTCGAAAAAGAAACTGGCGTCCGTGCGCTTTTTAAGCTTACGCTGGGCAAACAGTTAAAAATATAAATATACTATGCGTGTAAGAATTGTTTAGCATGAAATGTTCTACAAAAAAGTCCCGGAGAGCATATCTCTATCTGCAATGCATCGCCCACTATAAGTGTTTATACGTTTTCATTTCTTCCAACAATCTCTATTCAATTACTGAGACGACAGATTATTCATTCATTCATTCATTTGCAATTGGGGGTGTGTCCCCCGGTGTCAAAATGGATATACATAGCAAATAAATAATTATACATAACAATTCAATAACAATTAAACTGGAGTATTTACATAAATCGTCAGCCTTTTCTTAAACACGCCTATATGTATGGGAAAAGGCTCTAATACTGTGGCAGGTAGAGAAATCCAGTTATTAATGGCACGGTTTACAAAAGAATATTTACCATAATTTGTTCGCTGTGGTCGGCCCTTAACTTTGAAAGGATGATCGCTCCTACCCATGTACAGTAAGTGGGCTTTCCCATACATTTGCTAAGCTCACCCCATGCTGGTTGATTTGTATACGTGTTGTCTAGATTCCATCCTCCTAGCCTTAAGTGATTCCCACCCAAGTTTCTTTAACATACGGCGAGCTAGCTAGGGGCGAGCCTATCACCCCAGTTACAGCCTATCTAGCGGGTGAGCCTATTGCCCCAGATACAGCCAGCAGCAAACTGTCGAGTCGTGTTGAGTTCAACTTCAGAGAAGAGTGGTTGTGTTTGGAGATTCTCTGGAGTGCAACTAGGCTTTTCTTCATTTCGCCTGTGAACTTTTCGTTCCGAAAAATACACAGTCAAGTTAAGATTTGACGGAAGGGGGATGTGTGTTTCATGCAACTCGCCATTCTTAAATTACGCCTGACAAGAATTCGTTGCACATGCATCTCCATGATAATATAATTAATAGTCCAGTCAGTGGTTTTAACCAACGCCACCTAAATAATTATCTAGGAGGCGTTGTTTTAACCCAGTGTGGTCCAACCCGCGGCCCGCCTGTTCATTTTTGTTGGCCCTTGCCCTTCTTACTGCCCTTCACTCTTCTACAGTTATAATCCGTGACGTGCCTACTTTAATTTTCACTTTCATTCAGTAATGTTACGAAGTAGCCATTTGGGAAAGGAAAGATCCCGAAAAATACGCCAATAATCAGAATTGTCTTTCCATGAAATGGTACGGCACGAGAAGTGGCCCCACCTCCAGGCGACAACTGGTTGGCTGCCAGTGATTGGCTGCCGATAAGTTCGCGATCGTTCGTGTGTTGCGGCGGATTTCCCTATAAAAGGGAGCGCAGGGCTGTTCGAAGAGGTGGTTTTTGCCGAGAGAGGTTGTTCGAGAGATATAGTACGACGAGAGTTTGTTGTCATCGTTGTTGCGAGAGCGGTACCTAATATGGCGGGACTTAATAAACGGCGTGTTGAAGATGAGAAACGACAATTTCAGTCAAAGCGGCAGGAAAGTTACTTTTTTGTTGAACATAATGGAAAACCACACTGTGTTTCGAAGGAGTATAACGTGAATAAGCAGTTTAGGAAAACGTTCCTTAGAAATCAATTTCCAGAAATTTTCAGGGACATCACACTTTTTAGCTTGCATAAATCAAAATACGATCAATACCAGGGAAGTGCCAGAAGTTGTATGTTTAATGATTTGACGCTAAAACTAACAAGACAGAAGAATATATTTCAGCAACCATCAAACACTGCCGGTTTAAAGGCATCTTATGAGGTATGTTTACAGCTGGCTAAAAGTAGGCTGGCTGCGTGGCTCAGCGGTAACGTTCTCGCTTGCTGGGTCCAAGGTTGCAGGTTTCTTATCCTGGTGCAGTTAGCTGGCATTTGAGGGTGCGCAAATGCGAGGGAGCCGTGTCAGTAGATTTACTGGCACGTTAAAGATCCCCTTCGGGGCAAAATTCCGGCACACCAGCGTCTCTAAAAGCCGCAGTAGTTAAAAGGGACGCAAAACCAATAACATTATTATTATTATTAGCTAAAAGTAAAAAGTTTTTTTAGGGATGGTGAGCTGTAAAAATGGCATCTTCATTTGGAGATAATAGGATGATTAACAATTTTGAAACAGTTTCCTTGTCTCATCAGACAGTTAGAAAAAGAATTAATGATATGGCTGGTGAAGTTTCAGGTTCTCGCAGGAGCATTTTGGAAAAATGTGAATTTTACTCTCTAGCTCTAGATGAGAGCACAGATATAGCCACATCGGCCAGCTCCTTATCTTCGTCAGAACAATAAATGAAGAATTTGAAATTCATGAAGAGCTGTTGGAATTAAGATAATTAGAAACCAGCAAAAAAGGTATCGACATATTCAACGTACTGGATGATGTCGTTTCTAAATATGGAGGTTTTGTGAAGTGCTCTGGCATTGCAACAGATGGAGATAAAGCAATGGTTGGTCCTAGAATTGGTTTAGTAGGACTATGTAAAGAAAAAGGAATGCATTTTTTGTTTTTCCACTGCATTATCTACCAAGAGGCTCTCTGTGGAAAAGTTACAAGACTCAGTGAGACAATGAAAACTGCTGTAAATACTGTAAATTGAATAAGGAGAGGCAATAAAGCCTGTAGACACAAAACATTTATTGCATTTCTGGACAATTTGGAAGCTGAATATGGTGACATTTCATTGTACTGTGAAGTGCGTTGGCTAAGTGCTGGAAATTGCTTGCAACAGTTTTTTGGGTTGAGGAATGAAATTCTTGCGTTTCTCAGAAATGAAAACATTGGGCATGAGTATCAAGAATAACTGGAAGAAATCCAGTTTTTAAATAATCTTGCTTTTCTGACAGATTTAACATCCCATCTAAATGCTTCAACCCTGAAACTATAAGGCAGAAAACAAAATACCTTCTAGCTTTATGGTAATATTGAGGGCTTCCGCAAAACACTTGATGTAATGCAAATTATATTGAAGGCAAATAATATAGCACACTTCCCATCATGTCAGCAGTTCAAAGAAGAAAAACGTGACATAAATTTTAGTATGTTTCATGAAATAATAATTGATATCAAGAAAGAGTTCCAGAACAGATTCCTGGATTTTGACTCCCCAAAACCAAAACTTGCACTGTTCAACAACCCCATGGATATTGAAGTGAGTGAGGTGCCCTGCGACTTCAAATGGAAATTTGTGATCTTCAGGCAGACATATTCTACCAGACTAAAAAGTGTGATGTCCCTGAAAATTTCTGGAAATTGATTTCTAAGGAACGTTTTCCTAAACTGCTTAAATTCTCTCTGCAAGTGTTACCGGTATCGCTGTTTGGCAGTACGTATGCGTGCGAAAGTCCTTTTTCTGCTCTCAATCAAATTAAATCAAAAACGAGAAATCGAATTGAAAGTGCTTCACTGGAATTGAGCCTGAAACTTTGCCCTACTGAACTTACAGTGGACATTGATACACTTGTATCAGGAACGCAGTGCCAATTATCACATTGATTTCTCGACTGTACAATGAAGTGGTATATTAAAAATAGTAATATTAAACTTCTTTTAATATACATTTTAATAATTGTTTTTGAGTAAAATATGTAATACGTTCTCTTTCTGGAATGTATCTGGCCCTCACTTTCCTCTACTGAAGTTTGATTGGCCCGCGGGTAACTAAAGGTTGGACCACCCTGTTTTAACCCATCATGTCGAGACGTAAAACGGATATAGGTCGTAGTTTATTGACATCGAAAAGAAAAGCGCTTATCACGTAATGCATTCATAACTGTTTCCGGGCGGGTTGCTAGTTTGTTTATAAACAAGACAATAGCCCCTCACAGAATTGTGTCACGTCAAGCCTTACTGTTGTGCGAGACTAATGTACAACGTCAATGATGTTGAAATGCGAGATTTCTCATACGGGTACCCTAGTAATAATAATAATAAAAATGGACTTTGGCTGCTAACAAATGAATAACATTCTCCCACTTCCGCCCATAAGCTGTTGTTAGTTATTGTAGTTTTAAGGGGCGGAACTACGAGGTCATCTGCCCCTTACTGTAAGCTGTTGTTGTTGTTGTTGTTGTTGATTAATTAAGGAGCTTTGCGGCATCGTGGTCATTTAGCCCCGTATACTTGAGTATTTGTGGAATTTGCCTGATAGGCTGTGTGTGATGGCTGAATTGGTGTGAGAATTTCTATTTTAGATGAGGTTTGACAAGGAGGCGGCCGTGTCCATCCCGGCATTTGTCTGGAGTAGAAGTGGGAAACCACAGAAAACCACTTCCACGATGGCAGATGTGAGAATCGAACCCACGTCTTCACAGTTTTACCTCACGAGTTATACCCTCAGACAAGAATTAAATGTAATGGCAGAGCCGGAAATCGAACCCCGGCATCTGCGATGACAACCAAGAGTGTTAGCCACTACATAACGAGACCCATAAGCATGCGTTGTGGTTCAGTGTGCTATAATAATAATAACATCGTATGGCCTCGGGTGCCAGGTGCGAGCTTTGTAATTCAACGCCCAAAGGGCAGCTTGCATGTCAAATTTTGTTGTTCCTTAAAGCGCTATGTAAGTCAAGGAGGTTAGATATCTAAGCTCCTTGACTTACATAGCGCTTTCTAGTAGAGAATGGGGAAACTTTTTGTGTTGGCGGAAAATCCCGAGATTCATTTTGCCATTATGGACATGGCCTATTTAATTCAAATGGGTTCTTTAACATGCCAACAACGTATGTTGTCGCCGTTCAAAAAACACTTACCATGGCCAGGAGCGAACCTGAAGGCTCAGGGTTTGTAGCCCGACACGATAACCACTCACCCCGTGGCAAGCGTTTAGTGTGCTGAGTTGAAATCCTGGAGCATTAATAAAAATTCTGGAGCACAACCCTAGCACAACCCGAAGACATCTTGGCCATCAACCACGTGTCTTTCTGGACATATGTGTAATAAAATAATGTAATTGGCTTTACACCCCTTTTAACTACTGAGGCTTTTAGAGACGTTGGGGTGCCGGAATTTTGCCCCGAAGGTGATCTTTAACGTGGCAGTAGAACCGTCCCTTGCATTTTCGCACCCTCAAATGCCAACTGACTACGCCAGGATACCATCCTGCGACCTTGAGTACAGCAGGAGAGAACGTTACCGGGCACATATGAAACTTGTCTAAGCCATCTGAATTAGTATGCTGACTTCAGCAGCGTCAGGATTTTTTCTGTCAGAAAATAAGTCGTGTATTAATGTTGGTATGTACTAACCTCCAAAAGGAAAGTTTGTCATAGATATCTGCTCGAAGAAACTATTTTATTACTCTACAATATGTCTCACTCTGGGTGCAACATAATAGATTTTTCCCATGTAGGACGTGATGGTGCAGCGTTCAAGCTGGGTTCGATTTGCGGTTAACACATTTACGCTTTCTGAGGTGAAATGTCGTGCCCAGTGGTTTAGATTCCACGTAAAGAGGAGGTCCCGTGGCTTGTGATCGCGAGATTAATGGTCAAGTAAAACTACAAGCAAGCTTGGAGGTTGGTTGGTTCCTCAGTTTAGGGGCTGCGACAACGCGGTCATGTAGCCCGTGTACTTTGGGTGTGTGTAGAATCTGTCTGATAACCGGTATTAATTGTGATGGCTGTATTAGTGTGTGTTATCTGTTTTTAATTCAAGTAAGGATTGCAGACATTCAATTTTCAAGTACTGTAGTTCCTACTTTTGCTACCAAACACCACCGTCAACGACAACTAGTCCTGAACTTGGTTACTAGATGCCACCGCAATCGGCTCCTGGCAACGAACGTTGGAACCTAAGAGCGTTAGTCAAATCTAACCTATAATTTAGCTTCATACAAGTGTAATTAGTGGAAGGTTCTTTTACATGCCATAAATCTATGACATGGGACCGCCGGCTTTACTTCCCCTCCGAAGGAAGGCATACTGAGGGATTTGTAACGCTCTTAAAAATCCGATGACGTCGGCCGGGTTTCAAACCGCAACCTTGGGAATAGAAGCTCAGCATGCTACCGACTACGCCACCGAAGCCGCTTACACAAGCAAGCCTGATCCCTTTTACTTTTGCCAATAGTGACCATCACATATGTAAATATCCTAGGGGTTTCTCCACACTCACTCCAAGCTAATACTGGGATGGTACCTTTCTTCAAATTCCAGGACATTAAACCAATCCCAAACCTTAACATTACACTATTATAGACTCCACAATAATAATGCTTATCAGAAGTACACGAGGATGATGATCTGCAAGGCACCAGCCTTTATAATCGATCATCAGCAACAAAAAAAAGTGTTGTATTAATTATATCCACCAACTGCTGCTGTGTTCGGTAGTTTAGATAAGTGGCTATAACCCTTATCTTTACTGTAAAGAATTCTGGATTTTAAGTCCATATGGTTAGTTCTCCTGGCTCCGGCTCTACCATTTCATCACCCCACGATGCGCGGGTTACTCATGGGTGTTGTCACGGATGATTACTCTTTACTCCATGACTTTTGTGTTTCTTGTTGTTGAGAGCTTTGATACACACGGCCGTGAAAATGTTGTAATGGTGGTTACTAGAATATAACGTTTTCTTGTGAGAAGTCTTGAGCGTTTCATTCAATTTGTTTTTTCGGTTATACCTACACCGGGTAGGCGTAGGTCCCTAACAAAATATTGGCGACCTTGCCAGGATGGACGCTGTGAAAAATGTTGCTTCAGAATTAGATTGTCTCGAAATTTCAATGGCACAGAAACGACTGCTGAAATTAGTTCAGGAAGAGAAGTTTACCGAAAGGGACAACCAGAAAACATTCTGCCCTTTTAAAGACCAGATGGGTCTCTTCAGGATTAAGACAAAAATTACCAATAGAAAGGATGAATATGATTTCCGTGCGCCGGTTTTATTGCCATCAAAGCACCCTTTGACTGAGATGATAATCAGAGATCATCATTTGAGAGCCTCTCATGCTGGTGTTCAGATTTTACTCGCTATGCTCAGGGAGCACTACTGGATACCAAAGGGAAGAAGAACCATTCGCAAAGTCATCAGGAAGTGTACCCAGTGCAGGAGATTCGAAATGGGAATGACAATTCCGGAAACGCCCTTCCAGAAGATCGTGTGAGAGATGCAGGTGTATTTGAGGTTGTGGGAGTGGACCTTGCTGGACCGCTATACTTAAAATGCAAGAACAAGGCTTGGATTGTGATTTTTACATGTGCCGTAGTGAGAACGGTCCATTTTGAATTAGTCATGACTTTGTCCACTACAGGGTTTCTGTTAGCTCTTAGGCGTTTCATAGCCCGACGAGGGAGGCCTCGTGTGATTTATAGTGACAACGGGACAAACTTTGTTGGCACCAACAATTTGTTTGGCTTCATTGACTGGAAAAAATTGTGTGCGGAAGTAGAATCAAGTGGAAATTTAGTCCTCCTTCAGCCCCTTGGTGGGGTGGATTCTGGGAACGTATTGTGCAAATGGTCAAGAAATTATTAAGGCGTGTTTTAGGCAAAGCTATCTTGACATATGAAGAACTATTGACTGTGATTGCTGATAGTGAATCGGTAATCAACTCGAGGCCCCTCACCTACATTTCAGAAGACTGTGATGAATTGGTACCTCTGACTCCATCAATGTTTCTACAGGACATTCCCGTGGTTGGCACTCCTGATTTAGACATGCTAGATCAAGTTAATCTCACCAGAAGGTTTCAATATCTTCAACAGCTAAGGGGTGAGCTGAGGAGGGGATTCCAACTGGAGTATCTGGGTAGCCTTCTATGCAGTTCATCGGGCAAGGAGTCCGACCATCAGTGGAAGGTAGGAGATGTAGTCATCATTGGTAGTGATGACAAGAGAAGGATAGACTGGCCCCTGGGGAGAGTGACAGCGACACTTCCAGGTAAAGACAAAGTGACCCGAGTAGTTAGGGTAAAGACATCCTCAGGAGAACTCCTCCGACCTACGAGACACCTATATCCTTTGGAGGCTGGAGGTGGGAGTGAGGAGGTGCCCTTACTTAGTGGTGCAGTTCCGGAGGCAGTAAGTCTCAGAAGTCGCAACTTCACCAGGAGTGGAAGAAGAGTTAAAATGCCTTCCCGTCTTTGTTTATGAACATTGTAATTGATTTGCATCAAAGGTGGGAGGATGTCACGGACGATTACTCTTTACTCCATGACTTTTGTGTTTCTTGTTGTTGAGAGCTTTGATACACAAGGCCGTGAAAATGTTGTAATTGTGGTTACTAGAATATAAAGTTTTCTTATGAGAAGTCTTGAGCGTTTCATTCAATTTGTTTTATTGGTTATACCTACACCGGGTAGGCGTAGGTCCCTAACAGGTGTCAAATCGAAAAGATCAGCACCAGATCTCTCCAGAGGACACTCACTATTATCATTAGCTACTGCATTACCTATATCACAACATTTTCATGATTGTATGGCCTTGGTACGATTTCAAACGTTATTAAACAATAATTGGGAGTAGATAACCTTACGTAGCACCATTCTCGGCTAAGCTACCACGGGAGAGAAATGGTTTACACAGCCCTTGCTATGGAGATACCACTCTTAAATATGAATAGAAATTGTGTCTAGCACTCAGCTATGTAGCAGTATTTTTACAATTTCCTCGGCGTTATAAATTGAAAGTTACAGTAAAACAATTGGACGAGAACGTTAGTTCCCCATACTGCAACGACGGTAAAGCCGCACACTTGGGTCAAATATGGCGACCGCTTGGGATAGAACTCTACTCTAGTAACAAAGAGCTCTCCCTCAAAGGGTTCAGTGCTTCTCTCTGTGAGCTACTCTCCAAACTACTAAGTGTTCCGCTCGAAGAGTGTCGCCCCCTGTTAACGAAATAGTTTGTTAGTTATTGACGCTTTAAGAGGTTGAGCAGGAACGTCATCTGCCCCAAAACGAAATAGTTTTCAGGATACCTATCCTTGTTGGCAGTGTTGTGTGGCTTAATTTATAGCCTAAGGCCTGGACATCGTTGTCCTCAGCCCTGTGTACTTGGATTTGTGTGATAACCTGTGTTTTGTGGTGTCGGAAGTAGTGGGTATACTTGTAATATAGGCCAGGACTGCCAACCTACGGCCCGCGAAACTATTATGTCCGGCCCGCGCCGTGTCGCCAAAACTTTGAAGCAAGTTCCAGTCGTCGCACTAAACTAAATTATCATAAACTTTATTTCATAATTTGAATATTTATTGTGTCAAATGAACATAAATACTCACTCTTTGTCATGCATGCTGTATGAGTGTATTAACTTATTTCTAAAGCGGCTTCGGTGGCGTAGTTGGTAGAATGCTGAGCTTCTATGTCCAAGATAGCGGGTTCAAACCCGGCCGAAGCCGTCGGATTTTTAGAGCGTTAAAAATCCCTCAGTATGCCTTCCTTCGGAGGGGAAGTAAAGCCGGCGGTCCCATGTCATAGATTTATGGCATGTTAAAGAACCTTCTACAAATTACACCTGTGTGAAGCTAAATTGTATAGGTTAAGAATGTAAATAACGCTCTTAGGTCCCTACGTTTGTTGCCAAGAGCCGACTGCGGTGGCGTCTGGTAGCTAAGTTCTAAACTAGGCCTAGTAGTCGTTGACGGTGGCGTTTGGCGACAAAAGTAGGAACTATTTGATAAATTCAAAGTTGCAGTTCTTCCTTGAATTACAAAACAGATACACACACTAATACAGCCATCACAATTAACACCGGTTATCAGACAGATTCTACACTAGAGCCGGGCAAATTTGCTCTAGTTCCGATCAGGATCGTAAGTTTCCGCATGGCTAGTATCGTCCCCCACCAAGCGCACTCAAGGCCAGGTCTCTCCGCTGAACGAGAATCTTAAGTCTCGATAATACTGGTACTGAGTGGGAGTCTCGATAATACCGGAACTCCTTTTTTCTCGGCGTTATCGACAGTATCTATTTAAAGGAAAAAGCAGACTCGCCCACTCCGCTGCACGTGTCACTCAAGCCGCTGCACGTGTAAAGTCAAAGCCTTCTGTAATAACTCCGGAATGTAAACCATTCCTCGTTCTTACATTTGACAAATTTAAAGCAGTATGAAGTGATCCACCCCAGGGAGATCACATTGAATTGAGTTCACATCTGCCACCTCCTTACCACTCCTATCCTCAGTTACAAATATACACACACTACTACAGACACCATAATAACACAGGTTATTAGACAAAGTTGACACACACAAGAACACAGAAATGATCACGATGTTGTAGCCCCTAAAGTAAAATAAAACTCAAATAATTGGCGTAGCAGAGAAGAGCTACAAGAAAGTCTCACGTGTGTGACTCATGAATTTTTAGCCCTACTGACTAGGAATTTGCTTTAAAGAATACTTTCAACCATCTTCTCCACCTTGTAACTGGTTGTTATTAGAGGCAACTATGGTGCAAAAATTGGCTGCGATGGTGAAAATACACTTGGAAAATATTACGCTGAAAAGTTTCAACTAATTTCATCTACTAAAAACTCTGATTTTGTGCTTGAAAACAATACCAGTTTGTGGCATGCGGTGTTTTAATCATGTCAGTGCAAACACCTCACCGATGTGTCCATAAATGCCAATGGTATGACGGTTTGAGTGAGAATAGTGCGACGGGAGTTGCACTGAGAACAATTCATTACCGCGGGAATGTCACTTCGTCCGATACTCCAAAGTCTCGTTCGATCACAAGGTAATATCGTTGCACTCTCTATTTAAAAAAAAAATACCCAGGATGCAACGTGTGAGCACGTGTGTAGGGACGCGATTGTAATGGCGGTGGCTTAAGCATATGGCAAAGCCATAATGACGAAATATAAAATCAATCTTATTCTTGAAGGTGAACATTATTTTTTTCGTATGCCCGACGACTAAAGAATATTATTTAAACTGGTAGGAGCATTTGAGATAAAGTGAGTCAGGTATCCAACGCAATAGTTTTCACTGTGTATGTTTGTAACATTTTTCCTCGGTGTAAAAGTGTCTCAGTGGCTGAAGTGGTTATATGCTGGACTCGTGAATGAAAGGGCTGGGGCCCGATACTCGGTAGGGAAAGTGATTTTAATTTTTGTTTCGTCACGTTTTATTGTTTATGTCGACCACTTAACCAGTATATTGCCACAAAAATGATACGACAGAACACAGTTGCATCACAGGGGCTTTAGTAATACAGCGAGTGCATGAATTTTCAGGTTTTATTGCGAGAAAGTTACATACGGTAGTGCTTGAATGTGGCACTACACGAAAAAATCTTAATATGTAGCCTACACGTCAAATAGAATTTTCATTTGCTGAAATTTAAAGACCAAAAAGTACAGACTGACGATCAAAATCTCCTTCCATATGTTATTAGGATGATATGCTCAATATACCTTAGGTAGTCCGTTAATATGATATCGTTGAAATTGAGTGGATTCTTCCAATTCGCAGACTCCAGTCAACGGAATGAACAATTTCCATTGAATCCTTACACAACAAGCCTCAGTGCCTTCAGGCAGCGCCATATTGCCCAAGCGTGAACGAGCGATAATGTCGAGAATTATCGTTATCGAGCCCACATTATCGGTAATACCAGTTCCGGAACCAGCATTTTCGTTTTTCTATTCTCGTCCAACGAGACCGATCGGAACTCAAGAGCGTTTTGCCCGGCTCTATTCTACACCCACCCAAAGTACACGGGATTACATGACCGCATTGTCGCAGCCCCTAAACTAAGGAACCAACCAACCAACCTAACTTACTTCTATTTTAAAGGGATTTATTAAAAATTATTAAAATTATTTTTAGTGTTTTATTTTTTAATCCACTACAAATAAATATAGAAAAGGGCAACAATACTAAGAAAACTAAGCTCAGAGAGCCACAAAACTCACCACATTGCATCTATATAATGAAAATCCACAGCCTGCTTCCAATCTCCGACCGGGTCAGGAATGGAATGAATGAAGCCCCTATCTAGCGGCGAGGATATGAACTGTGCCGGCTGCCGAGGCTTGACGCACTCCTCTGGGGCAATGATTAAATGAATGACAGATGAAATGAAATGATAGTGGAGAGTGTTGCTGGAATGAAATTTTTATAGGGAAAACCGGAGTACCCGGAGAAAAACCTGTCTGCCTCCGTTTTGTCCAGCACAGATCTCCCATGGAGTGACCTAGATTTGAACCACAGACCCAGCGGTGAGAGGCCAGCGTGCTGCCGCTTAAGCCACGGAGGCCCACACATTGCATCTATATATTATTTTTAAATACCATACCCCTCAAACCCCCGGAGTGTCATTGGCCCGCAAGATCCCCCAACTATTTACAATGTGGCCCTTAGTTAAGAAAGGTTGGGCACCCCTGATATAGGCAATGACTGGGAAGGAGACAGTCGTGACCTCAAGTTAGGAGCCATCCCAACATTTGCCTGGAGTAGATGCGGGAATCCACGGAAAAGCACATCTAGGAAGGTGAGGTCAGAATCGAACCCACTTTCTACTCCTCGGGACATTGTAACTGTCTTTGTCTCATTTTATCTTAGATCATTATCTTCGGCCCAATCTGCCACTCTGTCCATTGCGAGTTGCAGGTCTTCTGCACTCGTAGAGGTCAATACCATATCGTCGGCATACAAGTAGATTTTGACATTTGGTGGAACTATTGTAGTGATGTCAGCTGTTGCTATTGTAAACAATAATGGACTGAGAGGATCGCCTTGGAGGACCCCATTCATTTGTTCAATTGGTTCAGAAGTCGTGATATCATCGGTGATTTCTATAAGGTTTTTACTCAGCAAATTCCTGATGATTCTGACTAAGTAGCTATCCTCGCCCACTAATTTCTCCGGTTTTTTTTAATATAATAATCTGTCTGTTCCCACGAACCTACTACGTTGTCGTAGGAAGGCGGAGAGGTGATACTCCGACGTGGCGCGTCCCACGTGGCGGATAGGGGGTCCTCACCAGTTTTGCTGGAGGACTTGAGCGAAATAAAATAGCTCTCGCGGACCAAACACACTCCCATTTCTCATCAATCATCCTATCATATTCCATTCATCACCTTTCCAGATCACATCTGGAATTGTAATCCCTGACTACGGTCAGATCATGGGTCCTAGACCAGACAATCAACTCAAGTATGAACAGTCTTCTAATGAACTCTTCCACCGCAAGGCACCATTCGGATACGGTGGGGTGCCGCGTAGAAGAGTCAGGTGAGTCGGAGCGCCTGGAAACCCGAAAGTCCAAATACAAACTCAAAATTAACAAACATAGGGAATTTTCATTCTTTGCAACATTAAACATAAATTCGTTAATTAAAATTGGAAAACTTAAGCATTTAACCGATATATTGGACCAACACAAGATCTTAATAACAGCACTTCAAGAACTTAGAAACACAGATCAAGACCCCATTGAATCTGGAGGATACCGTCTCTACAAGGGACCTCCAGGACCACGAGTTATGAAAAATGTCCCCCAATTTGGTATGGGATTTTTAGTACATACCAGTATTATTGATTCAGTGGAAGACTTTTCGTCGAACTCATCAAGGTTAGCAACTTTAACAATTAGGACAGGAAACAAAATATACTCTTTGATAAACGTTCATGCCCCAACTAGTGACAAGAATGTCAAAAAATTTAGAGATGAAACGGACAATTTTTGGGAAGAACTTGCCTTACTAATATCAAACATTCCAGACACTCATGTTAAAATCTTGCTTGGGGATTTTAATGCAAAAATTGGTCAAGAAAGAAAATTTCGTCCAATAGTAGGTAAGTGGCCAGCTCACAAATTCACTAACAAGAATGGTCAAAGATTAATCACCCTTTCGGAAGAACATGGCCTACGTCTCGAAACTACTAGATTTAAGCGAAGACCACAGAAACTTATGACCTGGAAATGCCCTAATAGTGCACTAGGGGAATTCCAGATAGACCATGTTGCAATGGATAAAAAGTTCTACAAAGAAATATATAACGTGAAGGTACTACGTGGGGTCGATGTTGACTCTGATCATTATATATCCAAGATAAAGATCAAGTTAACTCCACGACGTAAACAAAAATCGTCAAACTCGACCATGCAAAGGCAATATGACCCTAGTTATTTAATAAATAATGTGTCCTATAAGGAAAAGTCTAAAACTCTCTTATGTGACAAGCTAGAAACGATGGTTGACACACTGAAAACCGTTGCTGTCGAAATTGCCCCTATTAGGAAAAGGAAAAAGCATGCATGGTGGAATGCGGAATGTGATGCTGCAATTCGGAAAAGACACACAGCATGGCTCAATGATCAGCAAAAGAGAACCACACAATCGCGAGAAGAATTAACCATTGTTCGAAGGGAAACTGCCAAAGAATTAGGAGAATTAAAAGAGAAAATCAAAAAAAGTCCATACAAATTATTGATGATTCCTTTAAGCAACACAAAACAAGGGACTATTACAGGACATTTCGTCAATATCATTCTAAATACAGCCCTCCTACACTATTAATGAAAGATAAATCAGGTAAACTAGCCCACAATGATACTGATAATGCTAAAATTCTAGCAGATTATTTTAGAGAACTACTAAATGCTGATGAACCTAAGGAATATCTTGATTTTGAGCCTAAACCAAACAATAAAACAAATTTACAGAACATTATTCCTCCTGACTTGACTGAAGTATGTGCAGCGATTAATTGGCTCAAAAATTATAGAGCAGCAGGAGAGAATTCATTGGTAGCAGAACTATGGAAATATGCAAATGAACAAACCATCTCCAACCTCCATAAACGCCTTATCGATGTATGGAATTCGGAACAAATACCAGAGGAATGGAGAATGGCTGTAATCCACCCAATTCATAAAAAGGGCGATAGATCAGACCCGAACAACTACCGTGGGATTTCTTTGCTTGATGTAACATACAAGATTCTATCTAGAATTATCTTGACAAGAATTCAACAACAACTTGACCAAGAACTAGGAGAATATCAAGGAGGGTTCCGACCAGGTCGCAGCTGTTCGGATCAGATCATCAGTCTGAAATGGATAATGAAATATCATAGAATGAGACAAAAGGATTTGGTCATTACTTTTGTGGATTTTAAGAAAGCTTATGACAGTATCCATCGAGGGTCATTACTTAACATCCTTAGGGAATTTGGGTTACATCAAAAGCTTATCAACCTCATCGGCGTTACTTTGAAAGATACTAAATCAAAGGTTAAATTTCGAGGTGCCTTGTCTGAACCATTTGATATCCGGACTGGACTTCGACAGGGAGATGGTCTATCACCGTTATTATTTAATTGTGTTCTTGAAAAGATCATGCGTGAGTGGAACAAAACTTGTCCTCCAAATGTAAAGATTGGTACTAATATAAAACTGAATTGCTTGGCCTTTGCGGATGACCTTGCACTGCTTGCAACCAGTATAGATGAGGCTAAACACCAAATTGAAGAACTTGGGTCTATTGCAGCAAAAGTAGGACTTCAAATTTCATTTGAAAAGACTGAAATCATGGCATCCTTTGATGTGGAAACACAAGCTATTACATTGATCAACAATAAAGAAATTAAAGTTGTACATAAATTTAAATATTTAGGAGAGATTATAACATGGAATTTGAATGAGAAAGCGTCAATCGAAAATAGAACAACAAAGTTAAGACAAGCGCAATACATTACTTGGTCTAGTTACAAAAAAAATCACTCTCCATAAATGCCAAATTACGACATTACGAATCAGTTATTAAACCGGAAGCAATATATGCTTGTGAAACACTTTTCAAGTTAAACACTCGATCAGTTACTGACACATTACAGAAGATTGATAGAAGAATTCTCAGAACTATAATTAATAAAAAACATCAGGTGGATGGTCAATGGTGTCTATTACCAAATGAAGTGGTTTGTAAAGAAACTGAGTCTATAGTCGATACTATGCGAAAAAGGCGAATTGCTTTTTTTTTGTCATCTCTCACGCCTGCCGGATACCAGACAATTAAACGTATTATTTAATTATTTTTTCAAAAGTAAAACAAAGAACTCTTGGTTTATGGAAATTCAAAATGATCTGGATGAACTCGGCTTGACAATGTCCCAAATTGCTAACAAAGATGAGAAGAATATCTTGAAAAACAAGAACATCCGACTTCCCTTAAAAACCTTTACCCGCAAAACTTACACCATAAGCGATGCAGAGAGAGCGGCAAGGTCGACTAGAATGAAAATGTTTTGGGAAAAGAAGAAAAATAAGAAGCTGAATCATTAATATTGTTTTTTGAGATATGTATATACTTGTTTTGGTTAAGTGCTCCAATGAGGGCGTAACATATGTAAATAAATAAATCTGTCTGTTCAAAGTGTCCAAGGCTTTCTGGTAGTCAATGAATATAATGTTCAATTTCCTCCGTTGTAGGACTGATGTTAGTGCTTCCTCAATGTCTACTGTAATTGTAAACATTGAATGGCTTGAGTGGCAGATCTACCCTTTCGAAACCATAGTCGAGAGTCGTTCACTAATTAACTTTGTGAGGATTTTCAGTAGTGTGCATTCAAGGGCGACCCCTCTGTATGAGTTCGGGTCCCCACAATTTCCTTTCCCCTTATATAGCATTTTAACTGTCGATTTCCTCCAGTTCGCAGGAATTGTACCTTGACGTAGACATTCATTGAGTAGAGAGGTTACACCACTTTTCAGTTGTGTTATGGTCCCTTTCAGATGTTCATTGAAAATGCGATCTTGACCACAGGCTTTGTTGTTCTTACTATGGCTTGCAACACTTCATTATCCGAGAATAGTTCCAGATCTCCTGCCACTGGAAATTCTTTCGCTGGTCGCGGAGTGGGGCGAGTTAAAAGCAGCTTGGAGGGATGCGATCTAGCTGGCAGTGGGTGTAGCATGGCCTCTTACCGAGATAGATGGAAACTTGGTGGTCCCGTCTTGAGCTACTGTTGCCATGGAGATAGCCGGCCTTGCCATTACTTCATCAAGGCTACTAAACTACAGAGGTTGCCTCAATATGGAGCTCTTAGGCGAGGGGACCGCGGGGAGAAGGGAGAGGACGTGACGTCACTAGATTCCTCGTAGCGCGCGAGGTGCGAGATATGCAAGGAATGTCAACTTTCCCACACATTATATTGTATGGATTTCAGTGGTTTAAACACGGGGTTTAAGCCCTTTTGTTTATAATCATGCCAGGCCAAATATGTGCTGTGGCAGTTTGTCACAGTTATTATAAAGTTGGATATGACGTGTCGTTTTTCACGATGCCAAAAGACGCATGCCTTCGCAATCAGTGGATTGCTGCATGTAAGCGAAAAGATCATTTCAACCCTCAAAAAAGTAGAATATGTTCCCTCCACTTTAAGACTGAAGACTTTGAATTAGACTACAGGGCCTAATTGCTTAATATAAAGCCAAGATTTCCAATGAATCTAAAACCAAATGGTAAGTGAGCCTAGCTGGCCTACCGTTTTGATGACATGCTAGGATGATTTTAAAGCTGTTAATATTTTTGACATATTTCGTACATGGTATTTTAGTGGTTGGAGCACTAGCTTTGAAAATACAATGGCTGTATTATAAAATCATAAATGTAAACGGGAGGGTTAGCTTAATATTCATTAAAAAAAACACTTGCTAGGCCTACAACTACATACCGTACATCCCACATGAACTTTGTTGTTCTCATATTACTTCCAGCTGTGCCAACGCTACATTTAACTCCAGATCACACCAGTATAGGAGAGTTATCATCAAGGAATCAAAGATTAATAAAAAAGGAACCAGAAGACATTGTTTCAAGATCTACTCAGAGAAGAGGGTGAACAAAATTCAGTGAGTGAAAAAGAAGCACCACTTCAAACCCAGGCAGATGACAACAGGTTTGCAATTCTTCTTGAGAATTACAACATGATTTTAGAAGAAAGTGAGCAGTTAAGAAAGCAATGTTTACAAAATAGAGCACACATTATTGATTACCAGAAGCAAATTGAGAAACAAAAAAAACGGTTGAAGAATTATCAGCTAAATTGGGAAAGACCTCTCAGATAGTACTGAACCAGCAAGTCATTGGTACATTCTCAGGGGTGCTGAGTAAAAGCCAATTAGATATCATCATCAATGAAAAGAAGCAGTTAAATGGACTTCAAATTATATTTCGACTGCATTTACCATCAGATAATTCAGCAAACGATGTTACATTTACCTCAGGCAAAAGCTACATTACCCTTTACCAGGAATTTCTTCATTGCAGAGATCGGCTTCAAGTTTAAATTTGAGGCAAGGGATTCTCGCTGATGTAATTCGTGTAATGGAAGTTACAGGCCACACTATGAATAGTTTTGAAAAAACAACAGTTCTCTCTTATGATGAAGCGAAAGTGTCAGCTACATATGATTATCAAAAAGAGGATGAAATAGTAGGTCCTCATTCATACATGCAAGCTATTATGGCTACAGGACTTTTTTCCAACTGGAAACAGCCTGTGTACCTCGATTTTGACTCTAAATTGACTAAGGGTATGCTTGACCGAGTGACTATCGAGCTTGACAACGTTGGGTACAATGTGGTAGCCTGTGTGTGTGACTGTGGAGGTGGGAACATGGGTTTGTGGAGGGAATTGTTTATCTCAGTGAACTGCTCTTCTTACAACCACCCAGTAACTCAACAGCCTATATACTTTTTCGCAGATGCACCCCATTTGCTAAAACTTATCTGGAATTGGTTCTTGGATTATGGCACTAACACCAGCACCACTGATAATGCTACCGAGTCCAGGCGAATTTCCAAGAAAGTCAAGAAGATCACTCGCCAGATGGCCCATTTGGTATCTTGTGACGTCATTCGCCTTCCGAGCGCTGAAGGGTGAGTGAAAATTGAGGCAACCTCTGTAGTTTATAAGCCTTGTTACTTCATCAGTTTATTTTCTGACTCTATTAGCCTTTGCTAGAGTGCAAAAAGGCCGATATCAGAAGACTGACAAAGACTATCGAAAATTCATGTAGCCAGCGGTTTATTCTGGGTCCTGAACTATGTGTATGCAAAATTTGGTGGAGATTGGAGGAACAGTGTACATTAGGTATACGGAACAAATATATTAGTACAGTCATATTAGGGCAAAATTTGGGTGGATACGGAAAAAATTAAATGACAACGAATTTCTTCAAAAACATGTTCTATAAGACCCCCTGAACATCCCCAGAAAAATCGCCAAAAATCGGGCTTGGGAAACAACCCTACATTTTCAAAAATCGCCCGCCATCTTGGATTTTTCAAAAAACTGCTATAATTTATGAACGAAAGGTAGAAATAAGGTGCGGTTTTCGCCCAAAGTTGTGTTTCGACTTCCAGGTGTTGTACCTACTATACTCTGAATTACCAATAATGATCGCTGACAGCTGTCAAAGCTAGCACGTGGGGTAATGTTGCGTTGCCACTGAGGCAGATAACATAACATTCCAAGAGGCTTGAAGGAAGACACTAATATTGGGGAAGCTAGACTCCCTGCCTGGCGCTCTAATGACCGTGACGAGTGAAGACACACTGAGTCAAACCATGTGCTTACTGCTGTGTCGGCATACATTGTAAAATTGCTTGCTGTTGCTATGGAGACCGTTACCCCTCTCGGCTCCACTCCTCACCTCACCCTTCAAGCGGATGACAGCTTTCACCAAGCATCTTTTGTAAATCAGAGTATATGAAAGCTCACATTCAAGTCAGGGACCATCTTTTAATTCTAAAAAAAAAACTTATCTACATTTTTTTTTTAACTTTCTACTAAACGAAAAGTGATAAAAAGGTGCTGTTTTCGCCTATATAATTAATTTAACTTTTAGAACTTCTGTTTATTTTATTACTGCGTATGTAAGATGGGGAACGTCCTTAAATTTCAAGAAAGAAGCCTGATTTCTTGGAATATATTTTTAAATTTTGTGATATACTAAATAAACGTAAAAATAAGCGGCTTTTGTCCAAGTGTTTACGTTTTTCTTTTGATTTGTTAAATAATATATTACTATTTTTGGAAGTAGGGAACGTTATTAAATCTAAAATGCATCGTAACTTTTGACCAGCCCCTGTTTATCAAAGCGATGAACATAGTATCTCAATTAGACGAATCGGATCTCCTGTCTTCAGTCATCGTGCGTTAAGGAGGGTTCCACCTTCTGATGAGCTTTGTGGGAGCCACGGTCAAAATCATGGCTGGCAGCGGCCTGGAAGACTTAGAACTTTGCGTGCTCATTCCCTCTCTCGAGCTGCTATCGGCCATTTGATTTTGGAATCATGCCAGGAACAGAAAAGCCTGTCTGCCTCCGACGTCGAAACTCTTCAACTAGCTTACGAAAAGGTTTTTAACACCGGATCTTCAGAAGAATCTTTTCTCCATGTGGAAGAACTACTCCAGGCTGTTTCGTTGTGGATGGCTGAAATGGAAGAAAAAAGTCGAACTTCGAAACAGTGGCTGCAATATTTTCGACAGACAGCGATCATTCATGACTTTGTACGAGCGGAAAGATCCGGAGATTGGAGCCTTCACCTATCCGCTGTTCAAAGGATGATAAGTTGCCTGCATGCCGCAGGACAAATTCACTACGCCAAGGAATTTGAGCTGTTCGTCAAGAAAAGCTTTATTCACTGTCCGCCTATCGGATAAATTTTGGTGTGGGGTATGGACCGATATGACCATCGAGCAGGTTTTGATGAGATCAATGAAAGTCAGCGGTGAGTTGACTCAAAGTCGAGGTATCTCTGATGCAATCGTAGCCCGTTGGATTTGCACTTTGCCGGCGAGAGAGGCAGTGGAAGCCTTTGTAGGAACTAGAAGTGAAACCTCTGAACAACACGGCTCTTTGCTGGCATCCAGGCAGTGTCGAGATTCCAAAGACTTGAAGAAATTCGTTGAGTGGCGAAAACATCATTCTCCCTTTAAGAAATCCAAAGATCTCGTTTCTCTGTCAACTGGAATAATTGCAGACGAAAGCGTCAATTGTGATTTGGCCGAAGAATTGGGCGAAAAGGCGGTGAGAAGTGTTGTGGGGAAGTCATTTGACAACGTCACTCTAAAACGGAAGGATCAAGTGACAACTTTCGCTGCCATGAAGAAGACACTCGTGATCAACAAGAAACCGGTCGTTGTAAACCCCAACCAATTGTTCCACCGCATCGCCTGTGTCGTCAGAACCGAGGAGGAGTTGGAAGACTGCTTACGACACGAGTTGGCGCCATAACCTCAAGCTTTGTTCGACAACATTGGGCCCCGTGCTGGTGATAAGTCGAAGATATATCAGGTTATAGACCAAGCCTGCAAGGTGAGCAGTCAAATGGCTAATAACCACAAGTTCGTTCTAGACGGTGGCGATCTTATACACCGCGTGCATTGGCCTCGCCCAGCAACCTACGACGATGTGTTCAATGCCTACAAGGACTACGTACGAAGGCATTATGGGGAAAGTGTCATTATAATGTTCGAAGGCTACGAGGCGAGCACGAAAGACGCTGCACAGGGTCGCCGTTGCATCGGAAAGTCGTCAGCTAGGGTAGAAGTGACATCTTCCAACATTTTTACTGCACCAAAAGAACAGTTTTTATCCAACGTTGACAACAAAACGAATTTCATAAACCTTCTTGGAGCAGCATTTCAGGCAGCAAACATCCCAGTCCTTCATGCACCCAGTGACGCGCATGTTTTGATTGTAGAAACTGAAAAAAGGCCGAATCTGAGGATAGAGCAGTCGTAGTCGGCGTCGATTCAGATCTTCTTGTTTTAATAGCAGCCTTGACGCAGCCGGACCATTCCATCTTTTTGTTAGTTCTGGGTAACTCAGCCAACTCCAAAAGATGTACAGTAGTAAGGAGCTGCATCAAGGTCTCGGAGAAATGACAGATCAGTTGTCCACGTAATGATGGGATGTGATACCACCTCCGCCTTTTACTACAAGAGTCCGTTGGTAGGCTTCAATAAACTGCACAACGACCAACAACTCCATAAAACAGTCGCTGTTTTCCTGGACGAAATCGCAACACAAGACAATATTGCAGCTGCAGGTAAAGTAGTCCTTTTCTTTCGTACTTGTCCTTATAATACCGGTATGAACTTTTAATTCTCTGACTACTAGAAGTCGGTATACTGTACATTATCTACGTTTTGTTTGATTCCGGACAGGAAATTATCATCAGGCTCTACGGAGGCAAACCAGGAGAAAGCCTTGACAAGGCACGATTTAAGAAGTACATCCAAACCGTGGGAAAGAAACCACCAAACTTCGTCATGAATCTTTCTAGCCTTCTACCACTGCGGCACGTCAACACTGTCTGCGGGTCTACCACCAGGTTCAAGCTTGGAAGGGCAACCGTCATCCACCGCAGGATTGGGGATGGAAACTCGAATGTGGAAGGCACATTCCCATTCAGTCTACGTTACCGCCTGCGCCTGAACGTCTCCTCCACATGGTAAGGTGTGCATGCAAGGGAGACTGCACAAGAAACTGCGAATGCAGGAGAGGAGGCCTCCTGGTGTATTCTTTGGAATACACGGTAAGACAGAGTTAGCCTTCGCTGCTCTTTGCTTAACTTATTTCTTCCTTTTTCGCAAACACCAATAGTGATTTCTTACTTTTTTCTTTTATTTGAACATCTTGCTTACTTCCTTTGTAAGTTTGTTGTAGATATAACTTCCATGATCAACCTAGTGGTATCTAGCTGCTAACCAATGAAGTCCCTCAACATTTCCACTCTCAAGAGGACCTCTTTACAAGTCAAACCACCAGGGTTCGTCGTTATCGCAAAATAACATCTCCATGCTGAAGAGGACTTCGTCTACATACCCATCCTCCAGGTTACGCTAGTGACGCCTGCTATCAACTCTTTGAAGACAATTTCATCAAGATACTTAATTTTTGTAATGTTTTTCTTTCTTATGTATATTCCTTTGTCTCCTACCCCCACTTTTTTCCTTCCTTGGTCCCTCCGCGCTTCGTTGAGCTGGTCTCACTTGTGCTTCAGTCGTCAAGACCTCCAGTTGGAGTCTAATTAGGGCTCGTCTCCTCTCCTCGAGAGACAAACTTTTGAATCGGACGCCATGTCCAGATCTCAACTAACGGTCGCCTGGATTGCCTACTACAGAAATGAGCTAAGTACCATGTTCTTCAACATATTTTAATTGCTTTTAATTACCTATACGCTTTTAATACCGTTTTTTAGGCAGTGAGAAGTTGCTAAATGTTGTGCAATTGCAATCATCGCGGGATTTTCGATGTCAGGCTTTGTCTATCTAAGACAGCTAATCTTGTAAAACGAAGCAGCATTTCATGTGCATGTTAACTGAGAATGAGCTCTCACACCGTGGGATTCTTATTAAACTAAATACTGTCTATAGAAAACATAGCTCGTTCCACCTCTGGACTTTATTTGCCCAATTCAACAGTTATGATTGTTCTAGAATTTTCCATGCCAAACAATTCCTCCACAAGCTAAACCTTCTAGCATTTTCCACTCACATATGGAAATACTTTTTCTAACCAAGGAATTTTCTTTATGAACAGCTAATCAATACCTAATTTGTCTTCCTCCGTGGGAAATTGTCCGCTGCATTCAACTATAACCTACAAAATTTTCAATGCAATAGACTCTCTCAAACCAAAATGCAACTAGTTATTTTACACCACCGCAATAACTTTCCTTTCTATAAACTTTATGTGCTACAATAGTGAACTTTTCAACCACGTCAATCGACTATAGTGAAAACAGTGCTCGTTCAACTTTTCATCCGCGTCGCGCTCGTCCGAGAAAATAAATTTGGCCAAAAACTTTCCCCAAAAAGTTCCTATTTCCTCTTCCACAACCACCCTTTACTAACAAATAAGGTTAATTCTTAAATTTAGGCTTGTTGCTATGGGGTGTCATTTGATAGCAAATGCCCTCCCAACTTTGTTCCGTTTGTAATAACTTAATTCTGTAAAAAATAGTGTCTAGTACACATTTTTAAGTATATTGTTTCTCCCTTTTTTATGGGGAATTCAATTATTTCTACTCACACGTTAGTGGCTTCACTTTTCTCTCTAAGTTTCACGAAAGGGTAACTTGCCCTTTTTTTCTCGTGATCCTGTTTAAACATAGAAGTCCTAGAAACATCTTCTTAATTTTTCTCTTCAGATTTCACAATAAGTGACCTGCCCAATCTGTATAAATTATAATCGTAATTACTGTATAAATATAAGAAATTATAGAAACTTCTACTTAATTTCTCTCTCTTTTTTTGTTTTAATTTCATCTTTGTTATTTGTTCATACTTTTAAGATTCCCACACAGAAATTCTTAAAGCACTCACATTGTGCCTTACCAATTCGGCAAAGCTAGAATTAATTTATAATTGTTGTTACAAACGTTAAAACTGTCTAACTTAAGCACAACTTTTAAAATCTTATTCAGATTTTTAGTGCTTGCCACAAGTCTTAAACTTGTACCCAATTTAACGTTGATTATTAATTATAAACCTGTTACCTTTAGGTTTCAGAATTTCACATGTTGTAAACTTTTATAAATCACAATCGTGATCTAAATGTTGTTAATTCTTCAAAGTTTAATTCATTGTTAATAAATCTTTATTAGTTTTTTCGTTATTATTTTCCCTAGATTCACGATTAGGTATGACCCTGTCTTCCCTAACTCTTCCTATAGGCTTATGCCCTCTTTAAAAACTCTCAAATTAAATTAACAATAGTTCCACTATTTGTTGCATTTGAGCAAGAACTCTTAGTCACAAACTTATTAAAGCCTCTCTTAGCTTTATTAGCTAATTCTAATGATCCAGCAAGGCAAGTAAAGCTAACTCTGCAAGCTTCCTGCTTGTTGAGATTGTGGTTCGTTTTCAAAATTTAAGTTTTTCTCATTGTCTAAACTTTTAGTCGGCGCTTGCTGGGTAAAAGCTTAGCCATTCTTAAATGCAACTATTGGTGCTCTTACCAAAATTATTGCCAAGGGTATAATTGCCTCATTGCTACTCTTCCTGGAGACATTCGGTTTCTCGTTGGAGATCCTACAGTTTCAAGAACTAAAACATCACGGCTAAATCAAATTATTTGCATTCTTCAAAATATTTGTTTAAAACAAACTTCTTTGTACGGATACATAGTAAACTCATCATTTCTTTCTTTGCCAGACCACCACCCTTCCACATAGTAGCCGAATCTTGGCTTGAAAGGGAAGGTGCTATCAACTCTCGCCGGCAAATAGCCCAAGCTCCAGCCGCATTTCCCGTTAGCTACGGTCAGATCCTTACCTACTTTAGGTGTTTCACGGGCTTTGCAGTGACACTCGTCACTAACTCTTTTAAATGTATTTGGTTTACTTAGTGTTGGACTCTCGTCCTATTCATCCACACTTGTTCTTCGTTCCGAAACCCACTTCCCTTTCCTTTTCTCTTCATCTTCCCTTGGGGGTAAGGTTAACTTCTAGCAGAAACCTACCCTAGCTTTGGTCCCAGAAACCCGGGAAAGTCCATTGATGAGAATCCATTTGTCAATATTTTGCAAATCATTAATATCTACTTTGAATCTTTCAGCTATAACTTCGCAGTGCAAAGCTGGTGAAGGTGATAGAGGTCGTTCCTGTCTTCTTCAGCCTGTCTCAATTGAAACCTGTTCGCTGCTGCCAACCTGACAGCATTTTCAAAATCTTGCTACAGTTTCGTAAGTTACACTTCAATTTACCCATTTCATCATGCCAACTGAAAACGATGAAACTCTCATTGCCAGACGTTCTTCCTATAAAGGACAACTCACCAGATTTAGAAATTGTCTAAATAAAATAAATCCCGCCGATTGTGATCTAGACGTCTTGACACAACGCCTTAAGTTGTACGAACGGTCCTACGATTACTATGACCAAATTCAAACCGATATTGAATCCGCCTGCCCCGAACTTCAATCGGATCGGGACGATGTTGAACCCTTGTATTCTGAAGGAATTGCTAAGGCCCACCAACTGATCCGCAGTATTCCGGAACCGGACACTAGGGTCATCAATCCGGCTCAGTTCGCACCCGCTTCAGTTCATAAGGACAAACCGAAAGCGTTACTCCCTAAGATAAGTCTACCTCACTTCTCAGGCCCGGAATGTGAATGGTATTCCTTTTACGAACTTAACTGCTCCCTTATCCATGAAAACAAAGCCATTCTCAATATCCACAAGTTGTATTACTTGCGTTCGTCCTTGGAAGGCCAGGCCTTGGCCTTGGTTGAGTCACTTCCTTTAAGCGCAGAGAACTACAACATTGCCTTTGGCCTTCTTAAAGAGAGATATGGTAATGTACGTTTGTGAGTTGCTCGCCACATTCGCTGCCTGTTCAACTTACCTGTCGTAAAACCTAATGACGTCACCTCTTTAAGAGACCTGGTAGACTCCATGCAATTGCACGTTAGAGCGTTATATCAACTCAAGCAGCCAGTCCAAACTTGGGACACCGTCCTTATTCATCTAGCTACATCCAGATTCGATCTTTCGACGTTAATGGCTTGGGAAATCGAACTCACTCACAAGGATGAGTATTCTTTCGAACATCTCATCGCGTTTCTCAACAGCCGGTGCCAATTCCTTACAGCACTCTCATTTCAGTGCGAAAGAGTCGAAACTAGTCCTCTGTGTCACATCCTGGATTAAAAAAAACGTGTCTCTTCAAATGGACATCAGCACCCATCTGTCGAGAAAAGGCAAACCCGTTCTGCTTCTTTCAACCCTCCAAGAGAACATATTAGGCCGCTCATCAAATCATTAAAATGCACATTCTGTAAGGTTTCTCACGCTTTGTACTTGTGTAAATCCTTTAAAGAATTGTCTGTTGACGACAGAAGGAAATTTGTGTCAAATAACAAATATTGTTTCAAGTGTCTGTCACCTAAACATTCTGCTTCTAATTGTACGTCTTCCAAACTTTGTTTTCATTGCAAAAGACCGCATCATTCTTTATTGCACTTTCATGATCAATCGAAGTCACTAGTACCTGCTTCTTCAAACTCCATGCAGAGCAGCTCCGAACAAACTAATGCTTCTTCCTGCATTTCTAACGCCAGAACTTCTCACAGTGCGCAAGTCCTGCTGTCCACTGTACAATTCGAAATTCAGGATAGATTTGGAAATTGGTTTCGAACCTACGGTCTTCTCGACTCTGCCTCAACTCACAACTTTGTTTCGCAATCATTAATCAAAAAACTAGGCCTACCAGTAAACTCTACTTCCATCAATGTATCCGGCATTGAAAATCTGAAAACTCAAGCTTTGCAGTCTTCAAAATTAAACATTAGTCATCTGTCAAAGAAACACCAGTCTTAACTTAAACTGTCTCATTCTTAACAGTATTGGTAAAGACACTCCAAGTCACTCTGTCGACACTTCCGGTTTAAAGATTCCTTCGCATTTAAGGTTAGCTGATTCCCAGTTTAATATTCAAAACCCCATTGACATACGCTTCAGCGCCAATATTTTTTGGAATTGTCTTCGTAAACAAGTTTGCAAACTATCTTCAAACGTGGTCGCCAGAGACACCGATTTTGGTTGGGTTGTTACTGGTCAAATCCAACATCCCAATCTTCAAACCAACTCGGAATGTTATTTTGTTACCGCTGATATAAATTCCTTTTCTAAAAAAGAGAACACTTATGTTTCCGATCTCAGCACGTTTCAAAGCAGCTTGTCGAAACAATGTCTTCATGTTAGCAACTACGCCACTGCCGTAAGCTACTCCATGTGTTTTGTTTCATTCTCGAACAAAATGGCAGTTCAATTTCGCCTCGCCTTGTGTCGCTTGGTTTATTGTCTTTTGTCATATTTGTAGCCGGTAATTGGTTAAACCTTTTATCGAAAACCATCTTCTCTTTGCATAATACCATGGCTATCAGTCAACAACACTTTGCTGTAAGCTGTGTTTCACTTCTCTCACTGTTCAGTAGGATGGCCACGGCCGCCTCCTTCCTACTTCCTCGCACGCGGAAGCAGCATTTGAAGCCGCCTGATAATCTGCGTTCTCAAACTTCAAGAATAACAATTCTTACCCCTAATTTCTCTCTCAACCTCCCAGCGTTTCTCCGCTGTTTAGGAAAATTAAGCTTTTTTCTTTGGGCAATTGTTGGATTCCGTAATCCTCAAAATTATTTTACATTAATTACATGCTTTGTTTCATATGTCCTTAAATTGGTTTTTCATGTCCAAGCTACTTATGACTGCATGACGTTTTACTTGAAGTTCTGCTTTAAGTCTCGGCTGATTGCACTTGTTTTGTTTATTTATTTTGAACTGCTTGTTCGTCACTCTTGTTTGTATACAAGCTCAGGTAATGCCAAGCTGCCGTTTACTTCCTCTATGTGTGACAAAGGTCATGACGAGTTCGTCTTATCTCAACTCGGGCTCTCTGCCAACTATTGCCATGCGGGTTGCTACCATAATTCAGGAAGCCGTCTACTTCCCCCCCTCATATAAACTGGTTCAGGTCAATGACTTCTCCAGCTATTCATACTCGTTATCTCGCTGTACTATGTGGGTCAAGAATTTGTTTATTTACTTTCCTCACTCGCTCACATTCGCACGCTCGGGTTGTTTTGATCCTCGTTTCACAACATCGTTACATATTTTTTCTGCGCACATGTATTGCAGCTATTTCGCACCTTGGTGGTTTGTTGTTAAACAAACTTGTTTTTTCTCGTCGTTACATTCGATGTACCTTCATATACAGTATATTCTTGTTACGTCACGTTTTTTGCTTATTTAAGTACTTTTCTAGTTAACCCTTTTGGTGCGGAATTATAACTTAAGGTCATTGTTTTTGGCTACTAGATTGTTGTTACTTATGGAGTTCTTGCCTTCTACTCGCGTAGTTTCTTTGCTTATTTGGTATATTATTAGTCTTAATCAATGTACTTGCACCTACATGCATTGTTTACACTTGTTAATGCTCTCTTCGAATTTTGTCGCGATCTTCATTGGCGCTTTCTTTCTCGCAGCTTCTAGCTACTTTCTGATTGAAGGTGTTGTCAATTCTCGTCCTTTGACACCACTTTCTACTGACCCTGATGATCCTCTGCCATTGACACCTGGTCACTTTCTTATAGGCACTTCTCCTTTCTCCCCTCCTCCCCTTCCCAGCTCTTATAGAGACTCTAACTTGCCCGTTGTTTGGCGTAAACTAGAAGCTCTTCGCAATGCTTTCTGGAAGAGGTGGAAATTGGAATACTTAATTTTCTTGCAACGGAGACAGAAGTGACTTGTTTCTAATCCTGACATTAAAGTGGGGGACTTAGTCCTTGTTAAAGAAGCTTCCCCCTCCCTTGGTCTGGATCTCCGGTAGAGTGACCGAGTGTTACCCGGGAAGGGATGGGAGCGTTAGGGTAGCCAGGATCTTGACCACTAATGGGCATATTACAAGACCATTGTCTTTAATTGCCCCTCTACCTTTAAATTTTTAATATTGTGTTTCTTGTTCTCTGTTGGTGTTTTTTCCTCCCATCTTGGTGTATTCTTTGGAATACACGGTAAGACAGAGTTAGCCTTCGCTGCTCTTTGCTTAACTTATTTCTTCCTTTTTCGCAAACACCAACAGTGATTTCTTACTTTTTTCTTTTATTTGAATATCTTGCTTACTTCCTTTGTTAGTTTGTTGTAGATATAACTTCCATGATCAACCTAGTGGTATCTAGCTGCTAACCAATGAAGTCCCTCAACATTTCCACTCTCAAGAGGACCTCTTTACAAGTCAAACCACCAGGGTTCGTCGTTATCGCAAAATAACATCTCCATGCTGAAGAGGACTTCGTCTACATACCCATCCTCCAGGTTACGCTAGTGACGCCTGCTATCAACTCTTTGAAGACAATTTCATCAAGATACTTAATTTTTGTAATGTTTTTCATTCTTATGTATATTCCTTTGTCTCCTACCCCCACTTTTTTCCTTCCTTGGTCCCTCCGCGCTTCGTTGAGCTGGTCTCACTTGTGCTTCAGTCGTCAAGACCTCCAGTTGGAGTCTAATTAGGGCTCGTCTCCTCTCCTCGAGAGACAAACTTTTGAATCGGACGCCATGTCCAGATCTCAACTAACGGTCGCCTGGATCGCCTACTACAGAAATGAGCTAAGTACCATGTTCTTCAACATATTTTAATTGCTTTTAATTACCTATACGCTTTTAATACCGTTTTATAGACAGTGAGAAGTTGCTAAATGTTGTGCAATTGCAATCATCGTGGGATTTCGATGTCAGGCTTTGTCTATCTAAGACAGCTAATCTTGTAAAACGAAGCAGCATTTCTTGTGCATGTTAACTGAGAATGAGCTCTCACACCGTGGGATTCTTATTAAACTAAATACTGTCTATAGAAAACTTAGCTCGTTTTACCGCTGGACTTTATTTGCCCAATTCGACAGTTATGATTGTTCTAGAATTTTCCACGCCAAACAATTCATCCACAAGCTAAACCTTCTAGCATTTCCCAGTCACATATGGAAATACTTTTTCTAACCAATGAATTTTCTTTATGAACAGCTAATCAACACCTAATTTGTCTTCCTTCGTGGGAAATTGTCCGCTGCATTCAACTATAACCTACAAATTTTTCAATGCAATAGACTCTCTCAAACCAAAATGCAACTAGTTATTTTACACCACCGCAATAACTTTCCTTTCTATAAACTTTCTGTGCGACAATAGTGAAGTTTTCAACCACGTCAATAACTATAGTGAAAACAGTGCTCGTTCAACTTTTCATCCGCGTCGCGCTCGTCCGAGAAAATAAATTCGGCCAAGAACTTTCCCCAAAAAGTTCCTATTTCCTCTTCCACATCCACCCTTTACTAACAAATTAGGTTAATTCTTAAATTTAGGCTTGTTGCTATGAGGTGTCATTTGATAGCAAATGCCATCCCAACTTTGTTCCGTTTGTAATAACTTAATTCTGTAAAAATTTGTGTCTAGTACACATTTTTAAGTATATTGTCTCTCCCTTTTTATGAGGAATTCAATTATTTCTACTCACACGTGAGTGGCTTAACTTTTCTCTCTAAGTTTCACGAAAGAGTAACTTGCCCTATTTTTCCTCGTGATCCTGTTTAAACATAGAAGTTCTAGAAACTTCTACTTAATTCCTCTCTCATTTAGGTAGATTTCATTAGAAAGCTAACTCTTGCAATGGGTACCATGTTTCGACTTCCGGAAAATTTCGACATATCTTCACGTTTCTCATCCTCTAGATCCCAAAACCAACGTCAGTTAAAAAGTTTATATATAACTTATGTATATATATATACATATATCACTTTCTTGTGGACACGATAACTACCGAAATTTTGCACCTATCAATTTGAATTTTTTACATAATATGTATGCCTATAAAATCTCGGTCGAGTTCGTTAATGGGCGCAATCGGTCGACGGGGGTGAAAATGCGGGTCTTTTTTCTAAAAAGTGAAATATCGCTATAACTCTCTTAATATTTGAAATATCGAATCCATTCAAAGTTCATACTATATGTCGAATAAGGCCCAAAAATTTATGTTTGAAGAGTTTTTTGATAACACCAACCCTTGACCAAAGGGGTGGGAAAAAGTGGATTTTTCGGGAAACATTAATCATATCTCTCTTGATAGGCACAATATCAAAACCGTGCAAAATGGACAATATTCCCCTGATAATTACCTAAAACTTTTGTCTGAAAGAATGTTTGATATGACCCACCATTACGCCAAGGTATGAGAAAAATGATTTCGGAATTATAAGAAAATGCCAAGAGCCATCAGAGGTTGCCATGACAACACTACTAAATTGATGAGGGATGAGCCATCAGACGTTGCCATGACAACGCACTTGCACGCGATCACATTCAGTTTTCCATCTGACTAAGTGAGAAGCGGCCTCGTTGACGTAACTGGTATTATGCTGAACTTCTATGCCCAAGTTCGCCGGTTCAAAGCCGGCCGAAGTCATCGGATTTTCTAAGAGCGCTAAAAATCCCTCAGTATGCTTTCCTTTGGAGGGGAAGATCCAACGTTCGTTGCGAGTTGCAGGTTGCGGTGGCATGTCGTAGCCAAGTTCAGAGCTAGGTTTCGTTGACGGTAGTATCTGGTAGCAACATTAGGAACTACTGCTTGAAATTGACCGTCTGCAGTCCTTACCTGAATTACAGACTAATACAGCCTTCACAATTCACACTGTTTATCAGACAGATTCTACACTCACCCAAAGTACACGGGGTAACATGACCGCGTTGTCGCAATCCCTAAACTGAGGAACCAACCAAAATCTCTGCGGGAGATATAATTTTGCGTGAAGAAGTAACAGACCGTTACATAGTTACACATCAGTGTCGAAATCTTGCATAAAGACAGTGGGACCACAAGAATAAAAATGTACCCCAAATGACAAGAAGGTTACCGTCCCCATAAGACAATAAAATGTTTGAAATATGCATCAAATGACAAAAACAAAGTTAATTAAGCTCCAATTGTAAAATACTTTCTCGCAATAAATGAGGTCTGATCTTTCTACGATAACGTACATATTCTGCCTATTTTCGCCTATCCCCAAGTTCGCCCGATGAAATCTACCTCCGCCTTCCGGCGTGCCGAGAGGACTTTTTTATTTTAATTTCACCTTTGGTATTTGTTCATACTTTTAAGATTCCCACACAGAAGTTCTTAAATCACTCACATTGTACCTTACCAATTCGGCAAAGCTAGAATTACTTTATTGTTGTTACAAACGTTAAAACTGTCTAATTAAAGCACAACTTTTAAAATCTTATTCAGATTTTTAGTGCATACCACAAGTCTTAAACTTGTACCCAATTTAACGTTGTTTATTAATTATAAACCTGTTACCTTTAGGTTTCAGATTTTCACATGTTGTAAACTTTTATAAATCACAATCGTGATCTGAATGTTGTTAATTCTTCAAAGTTTAATTCATTGTTAATAAATCTTTATTAGTTTTTTCGTTATTCTTTTCCCTAGATTCACTAGAATTACTCGATAATTGTTGTTACAAACGTTAAAACTGTCTAATTTAAGCACAACTTTTAAAATCTTATTCAGATTTTTAGTGCTTACCACAAGTCTTAAACTTGTACCCATTTTAACGTTGTTTGTTAATTATAAACCTGTTACCTTTAGGTTTCAGATTTTCAAATGTTGTAAACTTTTATAAATCACAATCGTGATCTAAATGTTGTTAATCCTTCAAAGTTTAATTCATTGTTAATAAATCTTTATTAGTTTTTTCGTTATTCTTTTCCATAGATTCACGATTAGGTAGGACCCTGTCTTCCCTAACTCTTCCTATAGGCTTATGCCCTCTTTAAAAAACTCTCAAATCAAATTAACAATAGTTCCACTATTTGTTGCATTTGAGCAAGAACTCTTAGTCACAAACTTATTAAAGCCTCTCTTAGCTTTATTAGCTAATTCTAATGAGCCAGCAAGGCAAGTAAAGCTAGCTCCGCAAGCTTCCTGCTTGTTGAGATTGTCTCTAAACTTGTGGTTCGTTTTCAAAATTTAAGTTTTTCTCATTGTCTAAACTTTTAGTCAGCGCTTGCTGGGTAAAAGCGTAGTCATTCTTAAATGCAACTATTGGTGCTCTTACCAAAATTATTGCCAAGGGTATAATTGCCTCATTGCTACTCTTCCTGGTGACATTCGGTTTCTCGTTGGAGATCCTACAGTTTCAAGAACTAAAACATCACGGCTAATTCAAATTATTTGCATTCTTCAAAATATTTGTTTAAAACAAACTCCTTTGAAAGGATACATAGTAATCTCATCATTTCTTTCTTTGCCGGACCACCACCCTTCCACATAGTAGCCGAATCTTGGCTTGGAAGGGAAGGTACTATCAACTCTCGCCGGCAAATAGCCCAAGCTCCAGCCGCATTTCCCGTTAGCTACGGCCAGGTCCATACCTACTTAAGGTGTTTCACGGGCTTTGCAGTGACACTCGTCACTAACTCATTAAAATTTATTTGGTTTACTTAGTGTTGGACTCTCGTCCTATTCATCCACACTTGTTCTTCGTCCCGAAACCCACTTCCCTTTCCTTTTCTCTTTATCTTCCCTTGGGGGTAAGGTTAACTTCTAGCAGAAACCTACCCACCTCCCATGTACCACCATGTGCGCCGTATATGCAGGAGATGCATGCCTGAACAAACGCAATTTCTTTGATGTCGAGGAAGAAGATGACCCGGAGCAAATCGAAAATGAATCCAATGATGCCGCCGCCGCCGTCTCTGTACAAAAGAGGTCTAGCATCGACCCCAAAGAAACTGTAATGCTATCTTATATATATCAATATAAGTTATAGGCAAACCAACGGCAAATAACCCAAAAACCGTGGATGCAGAGTGTAATAAGTATCCCGTCAGGCGCCAGCGAACAAACTGATAGTCTGTAAGCAATTTAAAAAATGGTAGAGCAAGAAAACACGTTATCTTCGAGTAGTAGGGTAAAATCTCACCAACTAGGATTCAAAGGATAAAAGGAAAGTGATTATATATTGTGATATAACCGATAATACCACATGCAAAGTGACGGGAAGAGTTTATATTAAATGCTAATAATATTTTTGAACTTGTTGTAAATCATATTCCATGCTTACTAGGCTTACCTTGTTTATTCATAGATTATCAAATATAGGTTAACCAAGCCCTCTCTCCGAAACAATAGGTATTTTTATTTGGGCATATTTCAACAACATAACATGCATAACATTCACGTCTCTTCATATATTAATCTCATTCCAAACCAATCGTATTTTATATACAGTATTTATATATACAGCTTTTTCCAATCCGCTTAATTGCCAATTAACTTTTAGGTATCCTCCTCTGTTGAAGCTGCTTTCTGCCACAGAATAAACTACATACCTTCTTCTTTGCTCTCCATCTCACGCCCGTGTCCATCCAAATGTAGTTCCAATTGTCCTCACCACTCAATCAATAGCAACAGTTGCCATATTGCTAGTCATAGATACCATGTCGGTAGCGTATCCACATGATACGCACTTTTCAGTTCAATACTCTATGGAATACAAGATGTCGAACAAAATAGGTTACAAAACCTCAAATAGAAGACGAGTTGTAAACAAATGAATGTTGTCTTAATATGTGTCAATGTATAATAAACATTATCTTCAATGTTAAATGTCTGCAATTTGTGTATTGTTGTTAATAGTACTAATATTTTGTTATGTCAGTTTTAGCTAAAATGATTTTTTGTAACCTTTGAACATCGTAAATCCAAAAACTGTAAATACTCTGCTATGAGCATTAGATTTTGTTTATGCAATATAAGAGTGTATTATGACGTGTCTTTTTCTAATTTAGGGACGTTTCCCCTCGTATATATCCAGTTATTTGATGTACACAAGTTGTGAAAGTTAATCTAACTTGTAGACAAAATAGCATCCTTTTCACTTTTCGTTCAATAGTTACATCGAATTTTTTACAGAAATCTAAGATATCAAGCGTCTTTTTTTATTTAAAGACGGTCCCCGACTTGACTGTTAATATTAAGCACAATATCAAGAGTTAATAGTAAGTACAACATCTAAAAGTAGAAATACAACTTTTTGGGGAAACCGCATTTAGTTTTTTACTATTGGTACGTAAGCTATAGCATTTTTTTTTTTTAAATCCAAACATTTAAGCACGGTCCCGACTTGATTATGAGTTTTCATAGTGTGCCCATTCAACAATGAAATATGCAAATCACAGTTTGCCAGCAATGCTCAATCGGGAGTATCGGGGTTCATGGTTTGTTCTCCCACTCTGTGACTTCCACACTTTGGATTAAGCAAAGGATACACTTCCAAAAATAAAAATCAAATCCTACTATTAAAACATTTAATTATCCAAAAATATGGCGCTACAAAAATTAAACAAATAAAAATACTGACACTCCACTTCACACTTGTCCGAAATTGAACAAGAAATTCATATCAAACAATTTACAAAATCATAATGACTGGTTTTCCAAAAAAAACTCAACTAAGTTTCACTTCCATATGGTGTAAATTCAAATTCTTTAAAATAACGAGCTCCAAATGGCTCGGTAAGGTTTACATACACTGTGTTATTAATTTAATACACATCAATTACTATTCATAGAGTATATCTTTTTAATCATCATTACCAAAGTATGGGTAATCATCAATTAATTTTGGGCTTTCACAATGCTCATATGTTACCATCCCTCTCTCTCAAGCTAACAACTCACTACCATGATTGGGAAAAAATTTGCGTACTCCCGAGCTACAGAAGATTACTGAACAAGTCAAACTTAAGATTACTCCCGGAATCTAATGTCTTCAATAGAACCCGTGAATCACTGAATCATTGAACAATAAAGTTAGGGATTTATCATTTTTGTCTTAAAAGACCATTTTATTATAAGAAAGCAACGATCTGAACTCTGCAACCGATAATAATGGATATAAACGGACCTCGGTTCAAAGACCGGGTCGTTCAAACAATCTTTAAACAAAAAGATGGTATATTGGCTAGAAGGATTGCTGAGTTTTAATCTTTAAACACTTCTGTGTATATTATGACTCAGACAGTCTGTCCTAACCTACCACACTACCAGAGGGTAAGGGTCTAATCTTAACTACTTGGCGTGATTTATTGCAGGGAGAGAAGAGAGCTCACAGTCTCGCTTTCACAAGGGACTGGCTACATCCGCTTTCCACACAGCTGTTTCAAATGCAATTCTCTGAATGACAAGGCTTCTACTACAAATCATGAAACAACATATTTAGGTTCAACAGACCTATTATCTTATCTTCGGTATATAATAATTATGAAGTGTCCTCATTAGCGGGTAAGAAAAATTCAATAATACGACCAATATTTAAGGAGCTTCAACACGGATGACTCTGAGTTCGATCCTTTCAAATGCCTCGGGAGCAGTATCCTAATTTGGAGGACTTATAACATCAGCGACTTAGGGCAGGCCTTGCCTTTTACCAGCGCTCATAATACAACATAAATAGCACCCTTTTAACCTACAACACACAATGCCTCGTGATCACTATCACAACTTTGAGGGCTTATAATAGTTCATTCCCCAAGACTAACTGTCCCTCATAATTACTTTTACCGAGCATTTCAACGCGTTCCTAGCGTGAAAAATTACTTCAATGCGCTACATGGCGCTCATACATAAATTAGCCAAGTTGCCTTCAAAGAACAAATTAAATTGAAAATCAACGTTTGATCTACATCTGACAATATATTACTCTTCCTCCCTTAACAATAATCATTTTTACCATAAAGAACATGTATTCATAACATGTATTAATTCAACTAAAGGAGCTCGGAAGCTACTACTTTCAATATAAAATTCATCACAATATTCATTCATTTATATAATTATTATTATTATTATTATTATTATTACGCTTGCTTTCTCATATTTATATCATTTATCAATTACACTGATATTTTACTGAATATTTTCCACAAGGGATTCATTTATATTTCACATATTTATTATATTTCTCTCAAAGTAATCGTTCAGATCGCGCAATCTTTCTTTCACCTGTTATTAAACATCCCTACTCGCTCTCTCTCATAAGGATTATACGCAAATCTTCCCAAACACATAATAATGAAAATAGTTACTCACATGACGGTACGGTCAGCGACCGAATTCTCCAGCGATGGAACAATTTCGCCCACTAACTTTTTCTTAAGCCATTTTTATGGTTATATTTACACTCAATGACACTCCTTCAACAGCACATAAAATATATACCTTAATCACTGGGAATATATTGAATACCATTTTGTATTCGTTTTCACTTAACACAATACAATTCACTAAAAATATTACACTCAAAAATGTCACTATATTTACATTACATAAAAAAATTATCACTTGGGCGTTAATTATTCGCCTTACACACGTGATTTCTTTTCCTTTCCCGTTTCCAAGGGTTGCACTATTGCACGTCGGCTTCCTAATCTGACGAGATGATGGAAAGTCTCGATCGAACTAAACCTCACTGGAACGGCTGATCTTCTAATCCTGGGTTTGACTATCGGCTTCTATAAATTTACTGCACGATGTCGTATCTTGCTAGACGCTACCTTGTTCGTCTAAATAAAAGTCTGTCCTTGATGTATTACTTTTTCGATCGATCGAACTGTTTATCGGTGACCTAGTAATTTCCTTGTACTTTCTGTTACCTTGATTCGTAGCTTATTGGAGTACTCCCCAATGTTTAACTGTTCATTTGTCTACCTAGACAAAGCCTGGAACTACAATTCCTGATTTTTATCGTCCTGCGCTCTAGTCCCTACATTTCAGGAACACTAGGCGTTATTATTTCGTTCTACCCTAATCGGGTTCCTTAACGTAGATAGGCTGTTTATTTCACTTTCCTTGGGTACTTCGAAACCTTATGATGCGTCGGTTCTTTAACTGAACTATTATCTTCGAGTACCTATCGCCTGTTATTTCTCAAGTCCACACCCTAAACTTTGACTATACTTGTGAACTTTATAAAGTCTGAAGCTTGCCGATATTATTCCTATAATAGGATTCTAATGTGTCTTCACACGGCGATACTAATGACGATACTGCACGGCCACTCCCATACGGGGTGCTCGTTGGTGATACAGCGTAACACGACCTCTCAAGGTCTGGTAAAGACTGCATTAACGATGATAGTGACACAGTGTCACGCCCGTAGGCTGACAATAACTGCATGCTTCTCCTGGCACCGTCCAGGGTTTTTATCCAGATCTGCGGAAAAAAGATCAAATCCGCGTCTTCTCCAGCACTAACTTCTGAAGTAATAGTCGTATAATTTTGAAATATATATCTCTGGAAAGCTCTTGTTCTAAACATAAACTGGGGGGCGTGGTGGCGCAGCGGTCAAGCTGTATGCCTCTCACCAAGGCGGACCGGGTTCGATTCCCGGTCAATGCATGTGAGATTTTCGATGTGAAATGCCATGTCCTGTGGTTCGGATTCCACGTAAAACGGAGGTCCCGTGGCTTATGATCGCGAGATTAACAGTCACGTTAAACTACAAGCTTCCTTTTTAAACATAAACTGGTTTCTTTGATCATGAAAATCGATCACACAATTCCAAGATATTAAATAATTTGTCTCCTCAGATACGTGGGTGTTGATGTTTATTTTTCCATCCCTACCAACTCTGGCCTCGGGGAATTACTATCGACGTCATGCTACGTCTGCAGTTCTTTCCTGCGCAAATATTATAAACTTTTTCCCCACACAAAAATCTCTATTCCAGAATGATCAACAATGATGTGTTTCTTTCATTAATTAAATACTTGCAAATGGCTTAATTCTAATTATTTCTCTTCTTGTACCATTGCGAGGTTGTCATTTTCTAGCTGAGTAAGGTCTATTTCCGAAACCTCTTCTCTCTTACTCGTCGTGGAAAGTTTTTATCGTTCTATTTATAATCATGAGCTAGCTTCTTATCGATGCGTCAAGCATGATCTCACGTCCGCATGACTCGTGGTCACCCATTCTTGCGCCACATTATAACAGCCTACTTCTTAAAATCTTTCCAAGTTATTCTACAGACTGTATTATTTCCTCTCTTCTTTTGCAAATAAATTATGGATTCGACGCTTGAACCAATAGCACATGGGTTCAAATCTCCCCTCCTTAGATAAATAAATTTTCGAAATTTTGAGGAAATTTATTTAAGTGTTTTTTCCTAGAAATTCTTATTCTCTCAGTGTCGAAGCCATCATAACATCCCGTAGTACCTTTATTTTATTTTCTCATAGAAACCCACGATGATTCGGGTTTTCCAATTTTTTTAAGTCATATCCGGTAAAGGTGTAGGTTGAGCACGCTCTGTCCCTACCCGCTCTTCCTTTCTTATTTTTCTGGACTAAAAGTCTACAGATCTTAATCCTTCGTTACGGGTGTGGTCTATCCCTACCCGTTTCTTTCTTTCCTCATTTTCTCTCCTTAAATTGAAATTTTCTTCTTCAATTAAATCAATTATCTCTCTTAGCTCCAAATACGTTTGCTCTAGTTCACATTCACAATTGAATTGTTGATCTCTATTTTCTTGTTCTAACTCACTCCTATTTGTATCAAAAGTGGATTTATTATTTCTAATTTGTTCCATAACCAGGGCGTGTTCATTTGCTTCATCGAAGTCTTCGAGAGGGTAATATACTTTCAGGTTAGCTGAATTCATAGTCACTTCATGATTCGTTTCACAGTGCCGAATTCTATAGGCATTATTTCTTAAATCCCTTATTATTCGATACGGGCCGTGGTACATTTTCTGGAATTTCTTGTACACGCGGTTCCCTGGATCCGAAATGGCTGGTCTTTTCACGAACACAATTTCTCCTGCTAGTAGTGGTTGATGATACCTCTTGTGCCTGTTTCTCCTTTGTCTTCTATCGGCTTGAGCTTTTAGATGCTCAAAGGCTCTCCTAATTCGTACATTTCTTCCAGGCTGAGCGTCTGTTGGCCTAGGAATGACCAGACTCCAAGGTCTTTCTGGTTGCTCATTCCGATGTAATGTTATTGGTATCTCTCCCGTAGATTAGTGGATCGTATTATTTATACAAAATTCGATGATGTCGAGGATGTATATCCATTTCCAATTTTCCTCGGCACAGTATATCCTACAATACTTGGCCGTTTCCCTCATAACTCTTTCTACAGGATTTGCCTCAGGATGGCGAATGCTGGACAGGATCTGACGTATTCCAAGTTTCTCTAATTCCTGTCTAAATTCTACACTTGTAAAACAACTACCGTGATCCGATAACAAATTCTCTGGTTTACCCAGAATAGGTATCACTTTTTCTTTGAGTCGTTTTAAAACCTGTTTGGTACTCGTCTTCTGTCTGGGAGCAAGAACAACCGTTTTTGTGAAGACATCCATAGCCACCATTATATGTCTGTTTCCACTCCTGGCCTTTGTCAAAGGTCCAAAGTTGTCAATAGAAATAATTTGACCTGGTCTCTCGGGCAACAGTGGTATTGACTTTTGTCTCATCAAAAACGCATTTGGCTTAATCCTTTGACATATGTCACATGTCTTTTGCGTATCCCTTACAGTTTCTCTCAGTCTCGGCCATACAAATGCTTCTTTCAGCATCGAGACTGTTTTGTCGACTCCCATGTGTCCAAACGATCTATGGGCCAACCATACCATTTTCCTCTGCAAAATAGCAGGTATAACGATCCTCAATCGAGTATGGTCAGAGTCCGCAAACTTATATAATAATCCATTAAAGAAAGTATAATCTTGAGCTATCTTATTAGCTTCAGTATACGCAGGTGTTCCCCTTATCAAACTCCCTTCTAAGAAAGATATGAGCATGTTCATCCATGGATCTTCACGTTGTCGTTGACCAATGTTTCTTAATTCGTCCAAAGTACGCTGATCTCTGTCTTCTAAATCAATAGCCATTACTTCCTCTTCTGTGGACTCTGGCTGTCTACTTAAATAATCTGGAACTACATTTTCTTTCCCTGGGAAATACTCTATGTTTACATCGAACTGTTGTATATATAAAGCCCAACGCATCAACCTTTGACTGGATAAATCCGTCTTCATCAAAAAGGTTAAGGCTTTATGAACGGTTCTTAAAATGACTGGAAACCCATATACAATCTTTCGCCAAAATTGCAACGCATGCAATATCGCGAACAGCTCGATCTCGCTGATTGTATAATTTTTCTCGTGTGGTTTCAGTCTTCGACTCGTGAAAGCTAGATAATTTTTCTTCTCAGGGTTTTCCAGGTCTTCCTGATACAGCATTGCCCCTATTCCAATCTGGGATGCATCCGTCTGTATTATAAATCTCTGATTAAAATCAGGATATCCTAGCTTCACATAATTTAAGAGCATTTCCTTGGCCTCTATAAACGCTTTCTCCGTTTCCTCCGTCCATTTCCACTTGCCACCCTTCTTCAGAAGGTCCTGTAGTGGTGCAACAGTTTTGGTGTAGGATGGACAATGTCCTGAGAAAAATCCAATCAATCCCAAAAACTGGCGAACGTTTTTCACTTTCAAAGGCCTGGAAAAATTTCTTATCGATTCTAATTTGCATGGATTTGGTTTGACAACATCCTTTTCAATCACATGCCCCAAAAACGTAACTTGCCTTTGACAAAAGTTCGATTTCTTCAAGTTAATCTTGAAGTTAGCCCTTCTCAAGTCTTCTAATAATTTCTTTAAATTTTTCAAGTGTTCGTCTATGTTTCCCGAGGTAAGCAATATGTCATCCACATAACGGATAGTGCAATCCTTTACTTCCTCTGACAGGTTGCGATCAAGTGCTCTTATTAATGCGGATCCCGCTGTCTTCAAGCCAAATGGACATCTCTTCAAGCAATACGTTTGTTGATCGAACTGAAATCCAGTTAAAAGACTGGTTTTCTCTTCAAGTTCGATATGATGATATGAAGAAGTCATGTCAATATTTGTGAAAATCTTCTTGTCTTTAAATTTCCTCAGTATTTCTTTTATGGGTGGTGCCGAATCATTTTCTGGTATAATCTTAGCGTTCAAATTCCTGGCATCTAAACACACCCTTACTGAGCCATCCGGTTTACTCACAATTACTAATGGACTAACATATGGTGTCGCCATCTTTTCTATTACACCTGCATCACTCATCTCCTGCAATGTTTTCTTTGTTTGTGTGTAATGCTTTTCTGCAACCGGGTATGGTTTTTGTCTAAACGGTGCCCAATCATTTACTTGAAATGCGTATTTAAAATTGTGGATCTTTCCTGGCTTGGAATCAAATACGTCCCTGTAATTTAACAGCAATTCCTTTAAATTTTCCTTATTTTCGAGGATAACTTTGGCTTCCTCTATTTTTCCTGACAGGTTGGTCTCGAACTCGGTTTCCATACTATCCTCAAGTTCTATGTTTAGGACTTCAAATACCTTCTCTATGACCCTACAACCTTCCTCAGTCATTTCTTCCACATGCCATACCTGTTCTTCTATTTTTGCATCCTGTTCATGTAAAATAATGTTTTGTTCATCCACATCCTCTCTTTGAATCCTAATGCAATTTTGCGCTAGGTCTATTATGACCTTGTTCTCACGGATAAAATCAATACCCAATATAATATTGTATGGTAATTGATTTACCAGCAAAAAGCATTGTGAAATTTCAGTGTTACTCATGATCAAATCAATGTATACCTGAAATTTGCATATCAAAGATTTTTCAGGAATAATTCCCTTAATCTTCACGCTTGAGGTGGGAATTTTTAATACACGGCCTCTTGTTTCTAATTCATTTATGAGGCTTTGCGTTATCAAACTTATAGTTGATCCAGTATCTATTAATACTCTGACCAGTAATCCTTCTATCCTTAACATGATGATAGGTAATTCTCTTCTAATGGGTGGGATTCCTTCCACGTCCTCTTTAATTAGCTCATCTGGTCTCGCTATCCAATTTATAATCTCAACCTCCTCCCAGCTCCTGGTATGTTTCCACGTTTGATGATTTAAATTTTGAGTTTTTTTATCTTGAGGGCTTCCTTTCCCCTCACTTTTCAACTGAGCTTGTAACTCCAAGCTTTGAGCTCCTTCCAGGCGGTCGGGTGATTTTCGGTTCTTCATTGCCTCACCCCAACGGACTCTTCGCGTCTCAGGTTCGTCTGTTCGTTCATTCATATAACGAAGACTTTCCTGATACCTTTCTTCAATTTCAGCCCGATATTCATCGTTTCTGTCCTCATGCCTCACATTCCTTCTGGGATAATTTTCCCATCTCTTTCTGTTGTCCTGCCTTTGATTATTATTATACGGTCGGTTTTCTTGTTGCCTATAACCCGTATTTCTGGGATTTCTTCCTCGATATCCTCCTCTATAGTATTGCTGTATTCCCCTAGGCTCTTGATGTCCATATTCTCGACCCAGTCCTTGAGTATTTGTACTAGTTGACTGATTTCTTGTCGATGGTTTCTCTCTATCCTCTTGACTACTGGCCATGTGTATTTGTTCAGTATGTCTTTGATGCCTGGGAGTAACGTGTGAAGTCGTCATGTCCAGCTGACGTAATACGCTCTCCACTTCCACAGCACTTCTGGCTTTGGATGAGATTAGCAACCGTTGTATCTCATATGGAAGTTGTCTTGCAATGGCAGCACACAGGTCGTTTTCAGCTGGGGCAATATCAAGTTCACGGAATTTACACAGCTGAGCCGTGAAAAATTCTGAGTATTTAGTGGGGGCATTCGTACTATATTTCTTAGAGTACAGATCTAGCCTCAGATTTTCTTGTACATCTGCTGCCCAATATCGTTTCAGAAAAGCTTCTCTAAAACCTTCCACCGTGTCAAATGTATATCTGAAACTCCTGCACCAGGTGAGACAATCACCTGCAAACAGCTTCTCAATTGCTCTCAGTCTTCGATCCTGAGGAATTTTCTTTTCATTCAAGTATTCTGCTACCTCCTTCAACCAGTATTTAGGAGTAATTGACATATTATTACCCGTAAACTTCACCGTCTACCCTCATTTGACTTGATAATGTTAATTATTTGTCTATTTGTTTGGTTCATATAAGGGGTTGACATCGCCATCGGATATCCTGGGTTCTTATAAGGGTTCTCCCCTCCTAAGTCCCTATCTTGATTAGTGTCTAGTTCATGGGGATCTACCCATCCTGTCTTCTGAAATTCATCCTGACATTCAAATTCTAGTTTTCTTTCTCTACTGGCACTCTCTTCTTGAGACATGAGCTGAACCTCCATTTGACTGTTCTTATGTTCAGTCCTTTCCAACCTTGAGCCAAATTCATTCTGATATCTTTCCTGTTTCTTCTTACTGCTTTCAACTTCTTGTTTGATTTGGAATTTCTCTTCCCTGAAACTATCCCTTATTTCAGCTAATTGTCCTTCTACCTCCTTCTTGATGATCATGACCTGTTTTCTATAATTTTTGGCTTGACATCCCCTTTGGTATCTAGGTCTTCTCGTATCTCATTTATCTTTTTCTCCATTTCTTTTCGTCCCTTAACAATCTCTTCCTTCATTCCCTCAAGCTTTTCCTCAGTTTTCCCTTGAATTTTATACAATACCGTTAAGTCGTCTTTGACCTGGCTTACTTCAGTATTGGTTTTTCCTACTTGTCCCTTTAATGTTTTCATGGTTTCCTGAACCCCATTGATACCCTTACTTATTTCGTCTATCTTCTGAGTATTCTCCTTATGTTCTTCATCTCGTTGCCTTCTTTCTCCCTGGAGATTCTTTTCGTATGTACTTAATCTCGTATTTATTCCTTCCTCGTGCACCTTCCAGTTCTCATCTACCTGCCCGGTAAAATGATCAAATCGATCTTTCATGCTGTTCGCATCAGCTTGATTTTGACTTTTCATCTCATTTACTTCGGCCTGAACTCCCTCGACTTTTTCCTCAAGTTTTCCTACTTTTTCCTCGACCCCTTCGAATCTTTTTCCTAGCTCATTGAGACTACCTTTTATCTCATCCCGGGATGTTTGACAAAGATTCATGTTAGATTTTATCTGATCTTTTAACTCTTTTTGCACCCCTTGGATCCGGGTTACAAGTTCCTCTTTACACGCGTCTACATTCTCTTTACAATTTTTTTCCATTTTGTTTAATTGATTTTCCATAGAACCAAATTTATTCTTTAAATTTTCAAAATTTTCTCGACATTCAGTTTGGGATGTTACAGTACTTTCCTTCAAGGTATTTAATTGGGCTTGCAATCCTTCCTGAAGTGCCCCGTTTTCCTCTTTAATTTTACTTGTGATTTCCCCTTTGAACTTATTTAACCTAATCCCAAAACCCGTGTCAAAACCTTGAAATTTGGTATTCATTGTCTCTTCTATTTTCTTATTTATATTACTTTGCATTTTAGTCTCCATGGTCTTTAATTCGGTTTCCATGGCTTGACTTTTTAGAGAATTATCAGCTATCATTTTCTCCTGACATGAAGATAATTTATTTTCAAATTTATCTTCCATGCTTCCTAATTTATCTTCCTACTCCTTGGATTGTGCTGCAAAATTATCCGAATTCTCTGACTTTATAGTATCTATCTCATCCTTCAGTACCTTATTCATGTTTATACTGTCGGTTTTGATAGATTCTAATGTCTCCTCCATCTTAACACTGTCCGTTTTAAGAGATTTTAAATTCTGATTTATGGATTCTAACTCCTTCTTATTTGCATTCTGTTGGAGGTCCAATTTATTGTCTATAGTTTCGAATCTATCTTTACTATCCGCCTTCATGGCGTCCAAAAGCCTCTGCCTCTCTTCACTACTGTCTGCCTTCATGGCCTCCAACTTTTCACTACTATCTGCCTTCATGGCCTCCAAGAGCCTCTGCATTTCCTCACTCAATGACATCTTACTATCTTAGAGAATACAGTGGGCTACTCCGTCCCATCGTCGGTTCATGCATGAGGGATGGTACCCTGAACTCTTGTGTCCCAATTTCCTAAATTCAACTTCAGTACGGGTGTTTACTAAAACGTACCCGTCTGGTATAATACTCATTACAAGATCCACACCTTTATGGAAGTGATTTAAAATTCAAAAATTTTGAAAAACCATATTTTTCAAAAAATGAAAACTTTGATTTTTCAAGAAAACTCGGGTTTTCCCTAGGAAAAACTCATCCCCACGTTGGGCACAATTTTATATGTATTAGGGGGTGTTTATTATTAAGGGCTGCTCGGTGTGAGTTTCCAGGGTCCCAGCGCGGTCAGTTCATTTTATATTTTGTAGCTAATTCTATCACTATTTTACCTTTATGTGATATGACCGTCTTAAGTGTTCCTAAAAGCATTAATCCAAGCACATTATTTCTATGCCCCCAAGTGCCCATTCAACAATGAATTATGCAAATCACAGTTTGCCAGCAATGCTCAATCGGGAGTATCGGGGTTCATTGTTTGTTCTCCCACTCTGTGACTTCCACACTTTGGATTAAACAAGGGATACACTTCCAAAAATAAAAATAAAATCCTACTATTAAAACATTTAATTATCCAAAAATGTGGCGCTACAAAAATTAAACAAATAAAAATACTGACACTCCACTTCACACTTGTCCGAAATTGAACAAGGAATTCATATCAAACAATTTACAAAATCATAATGACTGGTTTTCCAAAAAGAAAACTCAACTAAGTTTCACTTCCATATGGTGTAAATTCAAATTCTTTAAAATAACGAGCTCCAAATGGCTCGGTAAGGTTTACATACACTGTGTTAATAATTTAATACACATCAATTACTATTCACATGAGTATATCTTTTTAATCATCATTATCACAGTATGGCTAATCATCAATTAATTTTGGGCTTTCACAATGCTCATATGTTACCATCCCTCTCTCTCAAGCTAACAACTCACTACCATGATTGGGAAAAAATTTGCGTACTCCCGAGCTACAGAAGATTACTGAACAAGTCAAACTTAAGATTACTCCCGGAATCTAATGTCTTCAATAGAGCTCGTGAATCACTGAATCATTGAACAATAAAGTTAGGGATTTATCATTTTTGTCTTAAAAGACCATTTTATTATAAGAAAGCAACGATCTGAACTCTGCAAGCGATAATAATGGATATAAAGGGACCTCGGTTCAAAGACCGGATCGTTCAAACAATCTTTAAACACTTCTGTGTATATTTTGACTCAGACAGTCCGTCCTAACCTGCCACACTACCAGAGGATAAGGGTCTAATCTTAACTACTTGGCGTGATTTATTGCAGGGAGAGAAGAGAGCTCACAGTCTCGCTTTCACAAGGGACTGGCTACATCAGCTTTTCACACAGCTGTTTCAAATGCAATTCTCTGAATGACAAGGCTTCTACTACAAATCATGAAACAACATATTTAGGTTCAACAGACCTATTCTCTTAGCTTCGGTATATAATAATTATGAAGTGTTCTCATTAGCGGGTAAGAAAAATTCAATAATACGACCAATATTTAAGGGGCTTCAACACGGACGACTCTGAGTTCGATCCTTTCAAATGCCTCGGGAGCAGTATCCCAATTTGGAGGACTTATAACATTAGCGACTTAGGGCAGGCCTTGCCTTTTACCAGCGCTCATAATACAACATAAATAGCACCCTTTTAACCTACAACACACAATGCCTCGCGATCACTATCACAACTTTGAGGGCTTATAATAGTTCATTCCCCACGACTAACTGCCCCTCATAATTACTTTTACCGAGCATTTCAACGCATTCCTAGCGTGAAAAATTACTTCAATGCGCTACATGGCGCTCATACATAAATTAGCCAAGTTGCCTTCAAAGAACAAAATAAATTGAAAATCAACGTTTGATCTACATCTGACAATATATTACTCTTCCTCCCTTAACAATAATCATTTTTACCATAAAGAACATGTATTCATAACATGTATTAATTCAACTAAAGGAGCTCGGAAGCTACTACTTTCAATATAAAATTCATCACAATATTCATTCATTTATATAATTATTATTATTATTATTATTATTATTACGCTTGCTTTCTCATATTTATATCATTTATCAATTACACTGATATTTTACTGAATATTTTCCACAAGGGATTCATTTATATTTCACATATTTATTATATTTCTCTCAAAGTAATCGTTCAGATCGCGCAATCTTTCAGATCGCGCAATCTTTCTTTCACCTGTTATTAAACATACGCAAATCTTCCCAAACACCTAGATATCAAGGGAAAGGCTACAGCCGCTTTTGAAAGTTGAGATATTTGAATATCGCGCTCCATTGCTTCTAGAAGCAATTGGAAATTTTATGCAGCTAAGAGCATGTGAAGTGACGTAGCAAGTAGTAGCAGAGGTCGAGGCTATTTGTTGATTAAATAGTTAACCATGGAGTAGAGACTTGAGACTTGGATCAGATTACTGGCACGGCCAAATGAAAGAGAATGCACTTAGTATCAAGTAAATCGGACCAGGGATACCAGAGATATGAGGATTTCCAGATTTCAGCTGATTCAGCGTGACCCTGACCGTTTTGAATAAAAGCCGGCCGGCTCAAGCAACTTCAGCTCACTTCGAAACAAGCACTTGCCTAGCAAGGTGCCGCTACGCTGAGCCAAGGCACATGGTTGCCGGATCTACGCAGAAGTTATTTGCAAAATTGTGATAGTCACAAAAGTGCTGCGATACATGTGGAACTTAGTAACTTTACGACAGAGAGAATCACTAAGGTGATTGATTTTTTTATTCAACGGACACTGGTGAAATATTTTATTTCTATATGGACATATGCTAGACTTTGTCTAGAAAGTACTTTGTCACAGACCAGTAATAATCTAATACTTGGATATTTTAGTCCAATTTAGTCAGTTTCATATTTGTAACTTAATAACCACTCCGATCTTTCAGTATATTGAAGGCCAGTCTATCACGGTGTTGTTCATTAGCCGACAAAGGGAAACTATATGTTGCTTCGCGATCTTCAGAACAGCCGTTGATTGGTTTAGACTGTCAGTGTTTTCTTGTACTGAAAAGATTACCGTGAGTTATGTTACAACTGACATATTTGAGAATAGATCACTTAGATCTGACCCCATTTAAGCAAACTGTTATGGCGTTAACAGAAGTAAACATTAAAATGGATCAACAGTTACTTCAAACTTCAAGAGATATTACCACTATATCTTGTTAGACAGATTGTGGGTATATAATGGCAGCCGATACAAGGATTAGACGTGCGTGTCCGACAGGGCATGTTTCTGGATAAATCTGGTACAGACCAGGTTCACTACGCTTCAAGACCAACGAGAAATGTTAGCCACATTTTGACTTTATATTATGCCTAGCTAATTGGAACAAACTATTTTTCTGCAGATGACCAACACATTTATTTTTCTTCGTATTTAAATCTTGCAATGATTTACGCAAGACATATTAGAGTTATTCTGAGTATTTTCAGCACTCAGAACAGTTTAGGATCGATGACCGAGCATAACGAGGATTTATTGGAATATTTTATATTTTTGGGTAGTCACGGAAAACCGTCGATGTAACTGTAAAAGTTAATAATTATTTTTGTTGAGGAATGGATATTTTATCCATAGTCGAAGATTCGAACATGTGGATTCTCACATAATGAAATAATAGTTAAATATATTTAAAATAATATAACTAATAATAATAATAATAATCCACTAATAATAATAATAATGATTTTCATAACTTTTCTAAATAATTTTTGGATCTTATATTTTTCTAATAATCATATGTATTGAGAGAGAGCTTATGAAGTAGTTTAATCATTTCTAGTTTGGAACAGGTGATTTTCCGAAGGAGAGTGGTTAGCGCAAGCCCGCATTCAACCAACATTTCAGTTCTGGTTGAACAGTTGATATTTGCAATGAGCAAAGTATATTTTTCAGATAACACGGAGAGGCATGAAACGGGAAGCAATTGATAATTGTATCAAATAGGATATTTTTGTATTTATATAAAATCATGACGTAGATACACATTCGAAAGTGAAATAAAGATTATCATAAGTATGGTAAATTCACGGGTTGAACTGAATGGTAAAATAAAATAAACTTGTAAGTTTATAAATCTTCCAGTGTTGATAACAAGCAGAGGCTTGATTTATTGTATAAATTTTGGGAAGAAAATTTATGTGTGTGGAGTAGTTGAAATGCCATTCCCAGGTGCGCATGTTTAAGTCGCAGGAATGAGGAGTTTTTTTGGAGCATCAATCAAATAGCAGGTTCGATGGCTCAGGTTTCTAGAAGGAGTATTGGAACTACACATTGCGTCGTATGAATGACCCGAAGGTTATTTCTTAAAAACCATCAGTTCTTATTTCAACCTTGTTTACGGATTCCATTAAGATTTTGATTTTGCTAGAACCCGGATTTGTCATGATAGTATTTTATTCTTCTTCAGTGGAAGACCTTTGCCGTTGTTGTTGGAATATTGTGTTCTTATAATAAAATAATAGAATGGGCCACTGCCAATTAAAAATAATTCTATAACCACGAATAATTTGAAGGATGTTTTCAATCCTAGTGCCATGCACTAAATGAATTTATTATGAAGCTACAATTCTTATTTCCGCATTCTGTCGAAGAATTGCAAGTTGTGAAAGTTACTAAAATAGCAACAAATATAAATATTTTTCTTAATAATGATTCCAAGTGGAAAATTGAATAGTTGAATGGTCCAACAATTTATTGATCAAGTTGATGATTCAGAAATCATATATTTTGTTAGGAACTTGAAGTTCATAATCGAGTCACTTCTCGAAACGTTTAATGTCAGAAGAACAATTAACTTTGTTGTGCTTCGCACAGTTCTTCGATGCTATGCTCAAGTTCAAATACTTTTCAGATGTTATTAATATGTGTAAATAATTTGTGTTGATTCAGAAATAATAATATTTTTGACAATATTTTTTTGAAACTGGAAAAATAAGTGAAAGTTAAAAATTCTATGAACATTTATTCTACGAGTGTTAATATTACGGTATATAAAAATTCAAACAGTGAACTACGATATTTCCAGTAAAGACAATTAAATTTGAACTGGATTTAATCATGAATAATGAATATAATTTTGGAACACAGTCTACAGGACTAATAATCAGACTTGTGTTTCCAAAGATAATTGTCCAATGTGTTGGAAAATTTCTGTACATTATGTAAATAGGATGTGGGTCGCCACACGTGAATTATGCCGCTTTGAGCATTTTTGCAGTCAATTTTAAATTCAAAATAAAATGAGATAATTTTACATGATGTGTTATGCCCAGTTGAATCTCCTTCTATCCTTATTGTTGCATCGAGCCAAAAATCAGTAAAGCATTTTTTTCATTTGATGTCGTTTTTGCGATTAGCTTTAACCCATCTGGCGCCCCGGGATATTTTAACTCTCGTGCTGACTGATTATTGGTAAAATGCATATGTGGTCGTGCGGACTCCGGTCTAAACGGGCACAACATGACGGTACGGTCAGCGACCGAATTCTCCAGCGATGGAACATTTTCGCCCACTAACTTTTCCTTAAGCCGTTTTCATGGTTATATTTACACTCAATGACACTCCTTCAACAGCACATAAAATATATACCTTAATCACTGGGAATATAATGAATATCATTTTGTATTCGTTTTCACTTAACACAATACAATTCACTAAAAATATTACACTCAAAAATGTCACTATATTTACATTACATAAAAAATTATCACTTGGGCGTTAATTATTCGCCTTACACACGTGATTTCTTTTCCTTTCCCGTTTCCAAGGGTTGCACTATAGCACGTCGGCTTCCTAATCTGACGAGATGATGGAAAGTCTCGATCGAACTAAACCTCACTGGAACGGCTGATCTTCTAATCCTGGGTTTGACTATCGGCTTCTATAAATTTACTGCACGATGTCGTATCTTGCTAGACGCTACCTTGTTCGTCTAAATAAAAGTCTGTCCTTGATGTATTACTTTTTCGATCGATCGAACTGTTTATCGGTGACCTAGTAATTTCCTTGTACTTTCTGTTACCTTGATTCGTAGCTTATTGGAGTACTCCCCAATGTTTAACTGTTCATTTGTCTACCTAGACAAAGCCTGGAACTACAATTCCCGATTTTTATCGTCCTGCGCTCTAGTCCCTACATTTCAGGAACACTAGGCGTTATTATTTCGTTCTACCCTAATCGGGTTCCTTAACGTAGATAGGCTGTCTATTTCACTTTTCTTGGGTACTTCGAAACCTTATGATGCGTCGGTTCTTTAACTGAACTATTATCTTCGAGTACCTATCGCCTGTTATTTCTCAAGTCCACACCCTAAACTTTGACTATACTTGTGAACTTTATAAAGTCTGAAGCTTGCCGATATTATTCCTATAATAGGATTCTAATGTGTCTTCACACGGCGATACTAATGACGATACTGCACGGCCACTCCCATAAGGGGTGCTCGTTGGTGATACAGCGTAACACGACCTCTCAAGGTCTGGTAAAGACTGCATTAACGATGATAGTGACACAGTGTCACGCCCGTAGGCTGACAATAACTGCATGCTCCTCCTGGCACGTCCAGGGTTTTTATCCAAATCTGCGGCAAAAGATCAAATCCGCGTCTTCTCCAGCACTAACTTCTGAAGTAATAGTCGTATAATTCTGAAAAATATATCTCTGGAAAGCTCTTGTTCTAAACGTAAACTGGTTTCTTTGATCATGAAAATCGATCACACAATTCCAAGATATTAAATAATTTGTCTCCTCAGATACGTGGGCGTTGAGGTTTATTTTTCCATCCCTACCAACTCTGGTCTCGGGGAATTACTAACGACGTCATGCTACGTCTGCAGTTCTCTCCTGCGCAAATATTATAAACTTTTTCCCCACACAAAAATCTCTGTTCCAGAATGTTCAACAATGATGTGTTTCTTTCATTAATTAAATGCTTGCAAATGGCTTAATTCTAATTATTTCTCTTCTTGCACCATTGCGAGGTTGTCATTTTCTAGCTGAGTAAGGTCTATTTCCGAAACCTCTTCTCTCTTACTCGTCGTGGAAAGTTTTTATCGTACTATTTATAATCATGAGCCAGCTTCTTATCGATGCGTCAAGCATGATCTCACGTCCGCATGACTCGTGGTCACCCATTCTTGCGCCACATTATAACAGCCTACTTCTTAAAATCTTTCCAAGTTATTCTACAGACTGTATAATTTCCTCTCTTCTTTTGCAAATAAATTATGGATTCGACGCTTGAACCAATAGTACATGGGTTCAATAGTAAGTACACCTAAAAGTCGAAACACAACTTTTGGCGAAAACCGCATCTTAGTTCTACTTGTCGTTCATAAGTTACAGCAGTTTTTTGAAAAATCCAAGATGGTGGAAGTTTTTTGAAAATTTAAGGGTGTTCCCCAAGCCCGATTTTTGGCGATTTTTCTGGGGATGTTCAGGGGGTCCTATAGAACATGTTTTTGAAGAAATTCGTTGTCATTTAATTTTTTCCGTCTCGAAGACTAATTTCACCGTACAATATATACAGACTTTCACTTTTATATATTAGAAGATTAGGCTGCACCGTGCAATATTTTATACCCGAGACTAACTACACAACCTTACATATTTTCTTACACTGGCAGGGGGAAACTAATTTAAATTGAATGAACTCATACTCTTATTGTCAATTTATTTATTTCTTCTTCTTTCTCCGTTATGCCCACTTAGGGAGCGCGTTTGAACTTTCTGACTTGGGTTGATGGTGTTTTCCTCTTCTTCTCCTCCCAAAATCTCCTCGTGTACTCGCGATGCCCTTTCTTACGTTCTTCCGTCCATTTTTCTCCAGTGGTCTTTTTAGCTTCCATTTATTTATTTATTTATAAAATGCTTAGGAAATCCTGGGCACAAAGATAAAGGATGGAGAGAGAAGACTAAGACCAAACAAAGAATTGTACCAGTTAACTGAAGGTGTGGTTGAACTGTTGAGGAAGAGGAGATCACAGTTCTAAGGACATCTCCTAAGAATGGATGACAACCGACTGACAAAATGAATTTTCGAATTTTTCAGGAAGAGAAAAACAGAGTTTAAATGGTTTCGAGGAGTGAGAACGGACCTAGCCAAGATTAGAAGATAGGGAGAAATTTAGACGACTAATTAAGGAGTACAGAGGTTTCTAGGAAATGGGGAAGGAGCAGGGCCATATTTCTAAATAGGCTAAGTAGGCTGCAGCCTAGAGCGGCAAATTTTTAGGGGCGGCAGTTTGGCAATTTATTAAAAAGTTAAAATGAAGTATTTCGGACGTTAATAATATTTTCCGTACGAATTTAAGAATGCATGTTACTTAAAAATATGTTTTAATCCTTCTACAGTTTTTTCTGCCTTAGAAGAGCTAAGAACTATTTGCGAACTAGTATTTCTGAAATACGGTTAAACTCACTTTCATTACTTTGTTTTGAGGCAAATACAACAAAAACACTTTCGTATGAGGACATTATTAACGAGTTTGCCATTATGAAATTTCGTAAGAAAGCTATGTAGATTTGAACATCAAGATTGCGTGGGATGAGTTGTTTTAGAGTAGTTTGCATATTTTTCAACAAATTAACCAGTAATTAATTACAATTTGTGTAATTTCATTTCACCATGAAAGACAACTTAATTAAAATTGAACACAGTTCATCAATTACGCAAAAGATAGTCATTAGCATTAAACTATAAAAATATGTGTAAAATAGTGATCACTGATCTCCAAGAACAAATTAATTAATTAATTAATTAAGTTTGAAATCCATTTCATTTTTAACGAATCTTAAAGGAAGTAAAAGTTAAACAAGTAGATAACTTATTTCATTATACCTATAATATTTTATGTAAACCATTAAAGTTTTAGTTTTATCTAAACGAAATGAACTTTATGTTAAAAAAATATGAAAACGTCAATGAACTCTATCCTTTTGTTGTATAAAACAAATGTATTAAGCAAATATGGACTATAGAGGGGGCGGCAATTGGACTTAAGCCTATAGGAGGCATACTCTTAAATCCGGCCCTGGGAAGGAGCCAGTTACAAAGAGAAGAACAGAAGAGGGAATTAGGAAAAGGATGAGAAGATACTGGCATTTGATCGGGTTCCACATGAACTGATTTGGCATGCACTCCGTTCACATTGTGTTCCTGAAGAATACGTCCGCTGGACACAACTTCTGTATCGTAAGTGCAGTAGTGTTGTGCAGTGTCCCGCGGGAATCACATCTCCTTTCCCCATTCAAGTCGGTGTCCATCAGGGATCAGCCCTGTCACCACTTCTGGTTATTCTATGCATGGATACAATAACATCAGATAACCAATCGCAACTTCCATGGATGCTTCTGTATGCTGATGATGTCTTATTGGCTGCAGAAGAACGCAACGTTCTTGAAGAGAAACTGCAGGAGTGGAATACGAGGCTGGCTGAGAATGGACTGAAGCTGAATGTCCAGAAAACCGTGTATATGGAGTGTCGGTCACCGACGCCTGGCACCATCCTTGTAAGTAGTTTAGATCTTCAAAGAGTCGACCAATTCAGGTATCTTGGCTCCTTGACTCGTTCAGATGGTGACACCCTCCCTGATGCTCGAGCTCGTGTGAGTGCCTGTTGGTTCAAATGGAGGGAGGTAACTGGAGTCCTCTTTGACCGCAAGATACCCACCTATCTTAAAGGCCAAGATTTACAAGACCGTCGTGCGCCCAGTCGCCCTCTACGGTTCTGAATGCTGGCCGGCCTCTGTTAAACACGAGCAAGCCCTGCATGTTATGGAGATGCGCATGCTTCGTTTGGTGCTTGGTCTGATGCGACTTGACCATATCAAGAATTGCGATGTCCGAGGGAGGATGGGAGTTGCGCCCATACAGGATAAAATGCGGGAGGCTCGTCTACTCTGGTACGGCCACATCATACGCAGTCACGAACAATCAGTGGCTAAAACTGCCTTGTGCCTCAACCCGGATGGCAAACGTCCTCGTGGGCGACCTAAGAAGAGGTGGCTTGATCGCCTTAGAGAAGACATGCGACAAATGAATCTGTGTCGGCATGTTGCTCTTGACCGACAGAAATGAAGATTGGCATGTAGAGTAGCGGACTCTGCTCCAAAGCGGGACAAACGCTAGGAAGATGATGATGAGAAGATACTGGCAGAGAAGGCAAAACATAATGTAAAGACTGTCAGGCGTGGTCCATAGAATGCCAAGTCGAAAATAAATAACAATAACACCATTATGTTTGCCAATGTCACAGAATAATATTGCAATATCATTTATTTCCAACGAGAATATGTTAATTAAATACATTACCTGGTACTGCTATCATGATAAGAATAGTTAATGTTGGTGACTATAGTAACTGGATAGAACGCTAGTCTTTGATTTGAGGGACCCTGGGTTCGATTACCGGTGGGGTCGTGGGATTTTAACTCCATATTGTTAATTCTCCTGTCTTGCGGATTGGGTGTCCGCGACGTCTTCATCGTTCATGTCATCCTCATTAACTAGGGAACATCAATGTCAGTCATCGTAATTTTCCTATGAAAAAATATTTAAAAGTACGGTAGTGTACTTGTATATTATTGACTTACCGGTAATACAGCCTATTCTAAACACACAAGCTATAAAAATCATCACAATTTAGGAGTACCGTAGGCTACGTTAACTTGATTGTTGACACTGACTTGGAATATCGTACTCAGCATGAGAGATCCTTTTGAAGGCTCGTTAGCAGTCGGCAATTATCGTAACCGATCGGAAAGCGTGACTGCAACCTTAGCCTCCAATAATAGAAAGCCTACTCAATCGCGGCGTTCTCTGCAATATCAGTGTCCTCCTAGCAGTGCGCGTATTGACCACTGCAGCGCTGATTCCCCACCCAACATTAGCATGTAATGGCATTGCTATCGCAAGGTAATACCAGCATAAATTAATATATAGACTATGTTTGCAGTACATGAACATAGGTTGTTGAGTAGAATGGAGTAAAATATAAGTAATGTTCATCTTTTACTAGTAGGAGTTCGTTTCATCTTCGGATTTCCCTTATATAGCACGCACAACTAACTAAACTAATGTCTGATTTGCGCAAGAGTACGGTACGGTTGCACTGAATACTTTTACTGGCGTCCCATAGACCTAGGGGTTCAGTGAAAAGGAACGACTTTAACAATTTTTCTTGATTCTCTTTTCTCATAATTTGTTCTTCTTCTCAAGAAGTAGTCTCGGCGAAACTCATCTGTCATGTCATTGATGTAGTTAGTGACAGAGGGGTGCAGAAGCTTCTGCAATATTAACTTGCGCAGTTCCTCAGGGTGATCACTCACTCCACACTGTAGAATATGTGTTTTAGCAACATGTGGCAACAGTATTGTGGTTAATGTTTGTGCTATTCTTGGACTGCCCAGCGTAACCGATATAATTTCGTCCGTTACTTCTTCCAGTCTCATCAGCAGCGAAACAAAACCTGGCTTAGGATATCGGAGACCTCCTCTGTCTTTGAATTTTATAAGTGACATCACTGGGGATTGACTCTGGATACTACTAATTTTATCAAGGCACTCTTGACGTGATATATGGTCTTCGACAGTTCGTACCAAATACCTTCCAATATAGGCCATTGCAGCACTCGTCATAGAAACACATGGCACCCCTTCAGCTTCATTTGCGATGCTTTCTAATTGTGTTTGAAATTTTCTTGCTAAATCTGTATTCGTTGTTGCCGATTGATCTGCATGAATCGTTGTGCTCGTGCGTCTCCCGGTTGAGTTACTTGTTACCATCCAGTCACTACAGGCAGATTCAGGTGCTACATTTCCCGTGAGAGATGCAGTAGTCAGAATTTTATGCAGGGCCTGTGTAATACTTGCAGCGTTGGTTTGGTCGTTGCTGCCTCCAAAATGTCTGATGCAACTGAACAAGCTTTCTACTTCACCAGAAGAAAATTTCCTGGTTAATACGAAATGAAAGCCATTTTCAAGCAGGTACTTGACACAGAGTATGGCAGATTTTGTCGTCAAACAAACTGCTTCATAAGTTTCTTTACTTATGAATTCCACCGGACTTGCTGATGTTTTCTTCCAGAGTTCCAGATAGGGAATGAAGTCGTTCTCCAGCCATTCGAGTCTTTCATCGTCAACTGAGAAGAAATGCATTGCGTCTTCATTCCTAGAGTGTATATGCTGCAAAGTGTTCTTAACATTGAGGATGGTGAACCATTTGTTAACTAGCTTCAAGGACTCGATAGTGCCTTCAGCATCTTGAAATTATTTTATTCCGAACTGAGACCCATATTGCCTCAAGAACTCAAGGGCTGAAATAACATCCGATGAGAAAATATCGACAGCTCTGCCCACATGCATTTTCTCAAATGTTGTCGGGTAGATATGTTTGTGTGTCAGTCTTCTAACTAGTTTCACTTTCAAATCCTTTTGCAGGTCGTACAACTTTCTGATGAACCAACCAGATATGGGATTCCTATCCTTAACTAACTGCTTCTTCACGTCCAGTAATGCATTCCTTAATTTTTTCAATATATGGCATTGGCCATAAGACAGAAATAAATTGCGTGAACTGTCCAAGGGATGTGGCACGACAGGTAGAGTTGTGCTTCCCCCAGAAAGTAAGCGGAATAATTTCACATTTGTAGAATGATTATCTGCCACCACACGTACAACAATAAATGATGCCTTTTCCACTTTATCAATAACTTCAATAGTAAGTTGATGAAGTACGGTACTTCAGCTTTTAGGTCCCGAGTAAAAAAGTATGCCACAGGAATTTTAAAATACGAAGCAAGTCCAACGAACACAAAGCACAGCAGTTTTGTTGCGATTTCTTTTTCTAGGCCTAAATCTTTTTCCAGTCCACCCATTGACACAAGTCCCTGTACTTCATCAGCTGCTTTACAGTAAAGCGCGCGTGGTTGGATAGCCGTCTCATCTACAATAACTGAGCCAAATGTATTTATTCCCTGAGTAAATTTTGCTTCTTCGTGGAGTCTCTTCACTATTAAACTTGACACCATTACCCCAGTAGTGCTTCCAACATAACGTTTGATGGTAGATTTAGAAGGCAAGCTTAACAGTTCGCTACTTCGTATAAATCGGTAACCTGCCGGGGACTTTCTGTGCCAGATAATGCAATGCCTGATAGTTGAGTCACTCCATCGAGGCTTCTTCTGTAGAAATACTTTAAGCTGTTCTTGTAGAAATTTTGCTTTTAAATTTCCTTCAGCACTCGAAACCTCAATTGCGTCCAAATTATAGTCAGCCATATTTTTCTCTAGCCTGCTGATTCGTTGCTTGGGTTGCTCTTGGCGACCTTTAAGTGCAGATATTTTTTGTCTTGCACGTCTTAGTGACCTACGCAGTGTTCGTAGTATCCTATTCCGTGAGTTCAATTGTCTCATATTTACTTTTGTTTGTGTAGACGCATCTTTCTTGACTAAATCATTAACATTTGAGATGGCAGGTGGGGACACCATCCAAAGCACAAGATTTAACCGCAACAAAGCCTACCTTGGGGGATTTTGTACATTTTAATGATACAGTTGATTTGACAATATTTCTTCTTGGCACTGACAGTTTAAGTTTCTTACTTGGTGGGTAGTCACTGAAAACGCTGGGCACCGCATCAGGTTTCAAGCGCTTTGCCTTTAATTCTGGTCTGTAGTCAAATTCGATGAAGTGATTACTGCACACGACGGAGCGGTCATTAGGGTTCCATAACTTATCCTTGGTATCACATACACAATAGAAACAGAAGAATATTATATTGTTTGTTGTTCTATCATTAGTGGGGCTTGGACATATTGGTCATTTAGCTCCGTGTACTTGGGCATTGTAGAATCTGTGTGATAACTGAGCAATTGAGGTGTCTGTAGTAGTGGGTGTATTTGTAATTCAGGTGATGATTGGGAAGTAGGTGGCCGCGGCCTTAAATTGGGAACAATCCGGGCATTTGTCTGGAGTAGAGGTGGGAAACCACTGAAAACCACTTCCAGGATGGATGAGATGGGAATTGAACCCACCTCATCTCGGTTTTACGTCATGAAGTTGAGTGTTCCCCGTTCCAGCCATCAGACCTGAGTTAAATTTCTTGGCAGAGCCGGGAATCCAACCCGGGCCTCTGGGCCGACAGACAAGAATGCTAGCCTCTACACGACAAGGTGGTCAGGAGATTATTATCATCATCATCATCATCAGAACTAGAGCAATAATAGAAAGTAACCTAATTTTCAGTCACATGGTCAACTTATGCTGCATACCTTGTCTGCTTATTGCTTTAATCCATAATTTCTAGGAAATTCATGAAAACTCGTTCCAGGAACATTATTTCTAGAGCCTTGTTTACAAAACGGCACGCAACAGTATACCATCTTAATAAAGTGGCCTTATTTCAGCTGGTACAATGTGTGTAAATACCGCCAAGTGAACGGATCATGTGGAGGGTATGCAGCGCCTCTAGCGGCAAACATAGCATCTGCAGGGGGACAGCTCCCAGAGGCCATTGGGCAGGATTTTTATTATTGGAGGCTAAGGTCAGACATGCCCATACGACTATTTTCATTATCCGTCGCTCTTTGGTCATCAGTGCGGTTTGCACGTGAACTGGCTTCGACGAACTCTGTCAGCTCTTCCTCTCCTTGGCATTGTAATGGACACTAAAATTACATGGAATTTTAGTACCGGTAATGTAATGGACACTGTAAAACGACACGGAATTGTTTTCATAGTAACTCAAATCTATCGAACCTACCTTGAGAACTTGACAATATTGACATCCTTTCCGTTAGTAGTACATTCTCACATTAGATATGTTGGTCGAAACACATTAACGTGAAAAGTAATATTATTATAACATACTTGAATATGCTGTACTTTGATTATAGAGCATGATTCTGTTACGTTAAGTATTATTTTGTTGCACTTATTGATCAAAGGGTATGGTACGGGATGTTATCTTTGCTCATAGAAAATTTTGAAGTGGATGCACTGTGTCACCATCTGTCAGTCAAGTTATTAGATTCAATATTGGCAAGGCTTTTTAATGTAAATTAATTTAAAAATACTGCCAGTTCGATTTTGTTCAAACCACTTTCTAAACCCTGTCTACCATAATGAGAACAAATCGTAAAATTTTCATTGAAATCGGAGCAGTAGTTTTCGAGATTTTGCGGGACTAATGCACGGCAAAGTCGCGTGTCCAACGGGAAACAAACTCTGCTATCCGTACACAGGTTCCCACCAGTACGAACTGCTAATAATTGAGTATTCTATGTTCCTTGAACAATTCTGTCAACGATGCACATATTGGAGGGAAATGAGAACAAATGATTGGCACATTGCACCTTTCTTCTGAATGAGCTGCAGGACTTACCACTAGTGCCATCTTGTGATGCTCTTGGAAGGTCCTTCGAAACCACTGAGGAGTTTGCCCTTTTGATATGTAATGCTACATCGCACATAGCACCATTCTAGCAAAAAAACGGCTTTTTTTTTTCAAAAAATGGCACTTAGCACCTTTCTACTGATTGGTATCCAATTGCTAATCTCCAAATACCGTTGTTAGACTTAATCGTATTTGTATTGATATGGAAGAATATGGAAGGGGGAAAAAACACATAACAAGTACATTAATAAAATGCCATAGTTTTACTTGAAATGCATTTGAGTTCATTGTATTTTGTGTTCCTCTTGCTCACTTTCCTCTATCTGAATACCAGTCCTATTTTGTGCATATTATAACTTCACATTGCCAGTAGCAGAGAGAGAATCAATCTGCTCTAAATGCCAATAACTTTATTAATGCAGCCAATGGCCATGTATTTTCTTTTCAGGATGGGTCAGGGAAGGGATATTGGAAGGAAATCGGCCGTGGACCAATTGAAAGGAACCGTCCCGGCACATGTCTGGTGGTGAAAATGGGAAACCACGAAAACCAATTTCAGGACGGCCAAGGAGGGGTTTGAACCCATGCTCTCCCGATGCCAGCAAGGCATGAGGTAGCGCGTTAGCGCTCTCAGCCAATGAACCACTGTAGCACAAGCTTTGCAGGACATTTCAAGTTTGTGTTATATAAATGGTCTTAAGGCATTTATACATTTAACAGAAGAGTAGTTTACACATACAGTATAAGGAGGCTATAGAATGGAATCGCCTCAAGAGAAATCATGCAAACTTCTCCAGCTTCAGCAGTGTAGTTTTAAAATACAGGAAAGAGCTCGAACTGGAACTGTTCGTTACAACTACTATTCTGACTGCGCAGTTGTTTTCTCCATGTCTTGTTTGTGATGGATTCACTGTGGGCGCTTTCTCGAAGTGTTGCAAATCGGAACTTATCGCGGAACGATATTGACCAATTTTGCCGCCAAAATTACCGGGGAAGAAAGTTTGTTTGAGAGGCGACCAAATGAGTAGTAGTTTTCTTTCCCAGGTTGTCTTTTTATTTCCCCCATTTCATTTCATCTGTCATCCATTTAATCATTTCCCCAGGGAGTGCGACAGGCTTCAGCAGCCGGCACAGTTCATATCCTGGCCGCTAGATGGGGGCTTCATTCATTCCATTCCCTGACCCGGTCGTTCGACTGGAAGCAGGCTGTGGTTTTTCATTTTCATATGTTGTAGTTAAACTGCAGTAAAAGTTTTCATAGCTGCATGACTAGCAGCTTTTGAGAAAAGAAAAACATTTTAGTAGGAAAAACAGGTATTTTTTAAGCTATGTTTAAAAAAGGTAAAACATTCCATCTCCAAAAGTATTTGAACTAGAGCAGAAAATTTTTAAATGAAAACCCCTCATCATCTTCATCATCATCTTCATTTCCCCTTTTCCAGTTGACTCTGGGTGGGGGCAAATATGGTTCCTCTCCATTTTGTTCTGTCGTTCCACCATTTCTCTTCCGACACAGTGTTCCAATCCAGGTTCTGTTTTCTAATACTATTCTCCACCGAGACCATCCAACACATTCTTGGTCTACCTCGTCCTCTCCTCCCTGTCATCCATCGTTCCAGTGCTCGTCTTGGTAGCCTTACTTCATTCATCCGTTTGACATGTCCAAACCATCTCAATCTGTTTTGCTCCAGTTTGTCATTTAGTTTCTGTACTCCCAGTTCTTTCCATATATCTTCATTTCTCACTCTGTCCCTCCTCGTTTTCTGGACCATACTTCTCAGGAATCTCATCTCAGCTTCTTGTACTCTGCTCTCATCCCTCTTAATTAGGCTTGCCATAATTTTGCTGAGTGAAACCGGGACACATTAATAAGGAATGGCCTTAACGGGGGGTCTAATTTTAAAAATTAAGGCAAAATGGTGAGATTCAAGCCTCGTAAGTGACGAGAGGGGGGAATCTGGCACCCTAAATTGTTAGTTCTACACACGTTTTAAAAATAAAAAAGGAATTTTTGCTACATAAAAATATATTTTTTTCTTTTTAATGATAATTTTTTCTGGTCTACCATCTAGAAAGAAGTATTAATAAAATACAATTTAAAATACTTCATAATATGTTTAATTGAACAATTTCTAAGTCTTATTCTTTTTTGAAAAACTACAACTTTTTGTCTAACTACAAAATTACCAATACATTTTTTTGGTCAAACTATATAAAATAATTAATTAATGAGTTAACAATGTTAATCTTTGCTTTAAAACCACTCATATTTTTGACTTGATTGTACTTTTTTCAAAATGTCTTGCTTAAGCTTGACCTTTTCATAAATTCATTACTTTTTACATCTTACAGCCGTTTTCCGGGACATTGATAAAACCGGGCGGGACACCGGGACAAGAGCAAAATACCGGGACTGTCCCGGTCAAACCGGGACGTATGGTAAGCCTACTCTTACAAGGGAAGTCTCTGAACCGGGGAATCGCAGATCCTGCTGGATCTTTGCAGATACGTTGCGTGAGCCCAAATAGGCAGAACCGTGAAGAGAAACCTTTCGGAAATTAACTTCCCTTTGTACTAGATGAAAAATTAAGATTTACACGTTTAAATTGGCGCGCCAGCGGCGTGAGCTTCATTGGCTGCGTCAGAGGTTGCTTCCCGGCCTACGGCGTACAGTCACCGAATGAGAGGCGACAGACCCGGCATACGCTTATATCCGTATACGGAGAGTGTCCCATGCATTGCATGATGAATATTAACATTGCAAAAGTTATATGTTGTCTGGAGGAAAAATATGGAAAATGTATGGAAAGGCCTCTCAGGATTCAAGAACAGGACCTGTTGGACAGTTTGGATGGTAGGCTATAGGCTATTGATGGTTTTGTGCCTATCTGACTTTCTGGCGTTCGTCTCTTGTAACAAGTGTGTTTATTTGTTGTGCTTATTGATATTTACAGGTATCATAACTGGTTGTATAGAGAACAGCACTATGAACGTGGACTCCTATTCTACTCTTACTGTCGCCACACATGAGCTACCGGATGACAGTAACACCAACAACTCTGATGAAGATAATATTTGGACTGCCACCGATAGCTCACCCAGGAAAGTGTCAGATGAAGCTGTAGGTATGGGATACAAACAAAATGCTGTTGATTATTGGAAAAGCGGTAAGAGGCGTCCGCTTTCCTTTTCGTCGGTAAAAAGTAAGTTTCACCGTTTAAAAAGCAGGAAAGATTTATATTTGTGGGCAGAGCAAGTGAAAAGGGGAGGCACCCGCCGCGACAAATTGAGGAGAATAACATGTGTCGTAAAAGCCCAATTTGACATTGCCCATCAGAATAATGAAGTTATACATGACGTGACAATTCAGCAATGGGCTATGCTAGCTGCACAGGACGTAAAATGTACGGGGTTTAAAGCCAGCCATTCCTGGGTGCAGCACTTTAAGGATCGCTAAAATATCATTTCGCGAAAAATAACAACTGTGACGACATCAAAGAATGCCCATCGAGAAATGGATATTATGTCAGCAGCAGAAATATTCGTAGAAGAGGTTACATCGGTTCTTGATTCTCTCGGCCCTGGGAACGTATGTAATAGTGATCAAAGTGGGTTCAATTTGGAGATGTGTTCGGGTAGGACACTGGCTATAAAAGGGTCGAAAACGGTGTGCTCCAAAGTGCAATCAGTGGGGGCCACAACGCACAGTTATACAATAATGCCAACAATAACAGCAGCCGGCAAGCTACTAGGACCTCTCTTCATAACTCTGAAAGAACCAAAAGGTGTGTTTGGAAAAAGGGTGAAAGAAACTATGTTTCCACATGACAATATTTACGTTGTTCCTACAAAATCTGGCAAAATGGGATCCGCACAATTGAAGGATTGGTTTCACAATGTTTTCAAACCGCATGTACCGTCCGGCAATGTGGCACTCCTTCTGGATTCCTTTTCTGGACATAAATCGTTAGAAAGTAAAGAGCGGATGCGACTGATGATACCTCCTGGAGCCACAGCCTATTGTCAACCATTGGATGTATACGGCTTTAGGGTCTGGAAAAGCTTTGTCCGTAGATTTTCGAACACCGTTCGGTTATTGAATTTTGACATTAATTTGGCCCAGAGAAATATAATCTTGAAAATGCAGTCTCTGACATATCACCAATTGTCGTCCCCTCGTTTTACTTCAATGTGGCAATACGCATGGTACCGAAGTCAGTACCTGTCCGACAATCCCGGTGGGTTTGAACACCCTGTGCCATATTGTTTCGATATCAGTGCAATACAATGTAGTACTTGTACTCGCCCGTGTTTCATACGGTGTGGATGGTGTAAAACCAGTTTGTGTTTACAACATTATTACCACGAACATCACTGTTGTCAGAACTATGTGAAGTAGCTTGGTCACTTACTCACTTGTTTGACTATTGGTTCAGTTTTCTCTGTGTTGTGTTGTAATGATATGTATTTGTGATACCGTACATTGCATGATTAATAATAAAGCACGACGTGCAATATATTGTAAAGATGCAGCATTAATGTCCACGCCGCAGCGCAGGTTGTGAGCGCGAGTACGGGAGGGCAGTCGTTTGGAGCATGACCTTTTGAGCCACCAATCAGGCGTGAGGCACACCCGCGCTTGACCAGCGCGCACAGTTCAAAATTGTTGTACTTATTGCCCTCTACGGAGGGCAGGAGTTAATTTCCGAAAGATTTTTCTTCATAGTTCTGCCTAGTTGGGCTCAAGCAACATATTTGCTAAGTTTCAGCAGGATCCGCGATTCCCCGGTTCAGAGACTTCCCTTGTTAGTCATTGTCCAAGTTTCTACTGCATATGTCATTATAGGAACATAATATGCTTTGTACATAACTTCTTTAGCCTTAATTGGTATATCCTTGGTCCATACAAGTCCCCGTACCTGTTGGTAGAAAGCACTCCGAGTTGTATTCTTCTGCTAATTTCCAAATCTAGTCTTCCATCTTGTCAGTTCACTTCCCAAGTATTTGAAGTGTGTCACCACTTCCAATTCCTTATCTCCTACATTGGTTACTCATTTTCCTTCTTTCTTATCTCTACTCATCACCACTGTTTTACTCTTCTACACATTTATCTTCAATCCCCATTGCTCAATCTTTTCATTTATTACGTCTAACTATTCTTGGACCTCCATCTCATCCTCGCCCCAGATCACAACGTAGTCTGCAAACATACAGATGTCTAATAACATTATGTAAAACAATGACTGAAATGCTGTTACTTTACGGACAAATGTGCATCAAACGATATTTAGACCTGTCCCTCAAGTTTCTGCAAGCACTGTATTAGTTGTCATTGTTAAGACCGTGTTGTATTTGGGTCTGTATCGACTTGTCAGAGTTGTATATTTTTATTCAAAGTAAGAGATCTTTTAATTGTTTGCCCTTGTCAATACATAATAGCCCAGGCAACGAAGGCCGAATTTCAGCAAATAAAAATAATAAATATGAAAGTTTTGAAATTTTGTGAAAATGTTTATTAGAGCTTACTACTGAACCTGTCAAAACTCCTGACCTATTAAAGGTCCGCAATCGCCGCCATCTTGGAAAAAGGGTGCACTTTTATGGTTTTTAGTCTATAACCCTTTATTTATTAACTTTATCGATAAAGTTGCAGTGATCAAATTTTGAGAACATTTAATTCTCTAAAAAGTCGGCAAGATCAATTTCTTTCAAACGACAAGAACAAAAGCAGGTTAATTGACATGCTATCAACCAAGCTAAACGGTCAGGGAATAGGATGTCAACAGAGCACAGATGATGCAGATTTTTTGATCGTGAACACTGCAATCCAATTATCTTCATCAAAAAGTAACGTGGCTATTATTGGCGAAGATGTTGATCTTTTAATGTTGCTGGTTGCATTGGCTCCATCGGAAAAAATATATATATTTGTCAAACCGGGAAAGGGAAAAATCGCGAGAAGAGTGTATTAATCACAGCAGTAACAATCATCAGGACTTGCGAACTACATTCTTTTCTTGCATGCCTTTAGTGGCTGCGACACTACTTCAGCGATTTTCAATAAAGGAAAAGTTAGGTGCGTAAAGTTATTTAACAAAAGTAAAGAGTTGCATGATATCGCTGAAAGTTTCAACAACCGTGATTCTTCACACGACGTTATCGCTGAAGCTGGAGAATGTTTTTTCCTTGCAATCTACGGTGCACATTCTACAGACAATTCTTTGAATAAACATCGATATCATTGTTTCACGAAATCTGTGACGAAAATAAAGCCCGACATTGCCTCACTACCACCAACGGAAGGAGCATCCAGGCAACATTCTTTTCGAGTGTACAATCAAGTGCAAAAATGGCTGGGAAATGAATTACTCCCTGAATTATGGGGTTGGAAACTAGTCCAAGGATACTTCAGTCCGATTACAACAATGGACTCCATTGCACCCGAGGCTTTATTAAAACTGATTTTTTGCAAATGTACAACTGGCTGTGCAGGGTTGTGTGGGTGGTAGAAAAGCAGGGATTGATTGTACAACAGTTTGCAATAATTGTCATGGAGACTGCTTCATTGGATCGAAAATAGTCGATGAAGAAAATGAAGACGGAGACGAGGTCGATAACGTGAATGAAGAAAGGGCAGTGTCAACCAAAAGCTCGAGACGATCATCCTATGCGGGGAGCATTAATTTATTGGATTATGCTGATGTAGTCGATGATAATAACTCCAGTACCTGTCAGACTGAAAAAAAAAAAAATCGACGCACTCAAACGTAATAATAAAGTGAGTAAATAAAAAAGAATGTGGAAAATGAAAAAATAATAACAATGATTGAATTTTACGTAACGAATATAAATTTCTGTTTGCAGAATTCCCACAGAGATTTATATGGACCGTTATGCGCCATTGAATTCATATTTTGCTGCTGAAGCCTACAGTGAGAGCGATTCCTCGGTCTGCATCAAGCTTGTCGTCCATTCACATGGAAAATATTAGTTTTATGAAAACAATGAATTGAATCTTTTTGTAGAGAATTGAATGTTATCAAATTTTGATTACTACAATGTTTTCGATAAAGTTAATAAATAAAGAGTTATAGTCCAAAAGCCATAAAAGTGCACCCTTTCTCCAAGATGGTGGCGATTGCAGACCTTTAATTGGTCAGGACTTTTGACAGGTTCAAGAGTAAGCCCTAATAAACAATTTCACCAAATATAAAAACTTTCGGATTTATTATTTTTATTTTCGCTTCGTTGCCTGGGCTATAATGAGATTAGGTATTAAAGAAAGTCTTAACTTTTCGCACTCCTATGTCAAGTGGGGTTCAACATTAGAATATTTAACTTCTGCTCCAATGTCGAGTCCTCCCACACAACATGACAATAGCTTGTACTTACAGCGCTCATAAGACTTCTGTGCTGTATTCCGGTATTGTGGAGCCATCTAGGGGTCTCCAAGAGAACACCTTTCCTTATTTACTATAGTTTGCGGGAATTGTAATGAATTTTTATCATTTTAAATAATCTAGTCGACTTCGTCGTTACGTTAAGGCAATGTCACGAAATATACCGAGAATGCCCTGAGGTGTGTGATGTCATAGTACCGCTTGGTGCATGTGTACTGAGTTCACTGGTGAGCTCTGGCATTACGAGACGGCAACGACACGGCGAGCGTGACGTCATCCAGCCAGCTTCCTCCTTTCACCGTGATGACTTGTAACTTTCTAGCGTACTGATTGTTTTTTGATCATCTAACCTGTCAAGAGTCTTTGGCTTCGAGCGAAGCGAGAAGCCTCCATCCTTTCTAGCATTTTTCAGCATTTGTAGCATTTAAAATGATATAAAGTCCAGTCTTTCAGACTAACTGTCTCTTTTAACCTTTGTTACCGTATTTTCGAATATTTATGTCAGTTTTACTGATGATATAGATAGAATGTAAACATAGCGTCTGCTTCATCTTCGAAAAGTACCATACTTTGAAAAACTACAAGGATTAATGCAGTTTATGTTCTAACTGTAAATATATTTCATATTACATAATTATATTTTGTGTCAATAGTTTTGCAGTGTTCACTTCCTGCTGTTCATAGTGCAGAAATTAATTAAGAGTGGAGCAGGAAGCATATGCTAAGGGTAATGAAGTTCAAAAGGTTAGTAAAAAATAAATTAAATAAGAGGATCTGGCTGACTTATTGCATTACAGCAATTGTTATTTTTACCAAATTTTAAATAAAAACTCTGTCATCAATATCATCATCAATATTTTGAAAAATTAATCTAGTCAATTCAAACCAGTTTTATCAGCGTTTTGGCTCATCAGATGATATGATACACCTCATTATGCTCAATCAGAGTACAAAATATCCTGGCTCCTTTGGGAAACAATTTACTTCAAAATGATCGTCTTTGTCGTTCTGAAATAAGTGTGCTGTGTACAGTGTTCGCATTATATCTCTGCTGGTGAGGACCGTTATATTTCTGAGAATTCGAGCCGTCAACTCCTCTACTCCTATTCATAAGACATAACCTCACAGTGTGGGGCTTGGGAGTTCTGGTGGCCGACTTAGCATAATGCACTCGGCACACTCATTAGTGCTTGCCACACAATTGTTTGTGTGCCAATTTGAGGAAAGTCTTTGGTGAGGCTAGTACAGTCGGTATACCTTTCCTGGAAGTAATGACGTAGCTCACCGGCAGAGATATAACGTGGGCACAGTACATCTCTGTCTATTGGAGGAACCAGCATGTGACAGTTGTTTTCAGCTCACTGAGCACCTGTTGTTCAAGAAACTGTGTGTCAGGTCAGTGCTGACAAACCTGACACCCGACCACAAAATGCAGCGCTTATGAGTAGCGATACCACGATGACAGCGACAAGTTTCTCGACAAGATCACCACGGTCGATGAGACATGGGTCCCTTTTTCCTGTCCTCCAGTCAGTAATATCTTATATTATATTTTATTTGAGATAATTTGACCTCTAAATTTGGAGAATGAGTTTCGGAACTTTTCGCGAATAAACGTCTCGCGGAAAGTGAGGTTTCCTAATAATACAGAAAAATATTACACACAAAACTAAAAATTCTTCTTGATGCCAAAAATATACGTTGAACCGATGTATACCACTCGAGGTATCCTCCGTATGCATTTCTTTGAGGGCGGGATATAGCTTACGTGAAACTTGCTCCATCGCAATCTGTAAGCCTAGCGGCGCGAGTTTTAATGATTTAAACCGACCTCGGCGAATTTTCGTGACCTCCAACTATCCAGACATAAAAATTAGCTACTTTTAGTTTCTTTCGTTACCTGTTTGTAAAATTAGCTACTTTTTCGTTACTTTTCGTTACCGGTAGACACTCTGTAACCTTTCTTTTCTTTTTCATAGAAATGTAATTCTTTTCGTGATAATGCCACTTTTCCGTAATAATTTCCCCTTTGACCGTAATGCCGTAATCGTGAGGAGAAATCCGTAATAATTACGGACAATCCGTAATAGTTGGCACGACCTAATAGCCCCAAAGGTATATAATGGATAATTACAGTACGTCCCAAAAATATAATCAAACTTTCAATGTCCTATAACATTTTTTTTTATTTTCCTCTAAGCAAAGACAAAAAGGCATCCAATGAGTTTTGAAAGGGGTTTGGAACCATCTTCTTTTAAGTATGTGCATACTCTTGTGGCATTTTACAACAATAAATACTCGAAGACAACAGTAGAATTAATATCCATGGCAATGAATGAAGAGACCAATACTTACCAGACAGAATGATAGCTTGCGGGTTGCCCGTCTCTGACTGTTGGCGCACGGCTTCTTGAACCACCCTGAGCAGCTTAGGACTAAGTGCTACCCCACGAGTGCTTGTCAGAGTGAGATGGTTACCTACGTCATTGTACGGGTTCACAGCTAGGAGGATAGGCCCGACGTTGGTCTGAAACACAAGTCCATACAAAATCTTATTTAGAATCACGGAAATGACTTCAGGGAACAGATATCCTTAGAGAGGTCACATCTGTTGAATAATACAACTTGAAAATGATACCGCCGTCAGAATTCACAGTGAATGAATTAGTTACGAGGGGTGATCCGAAACTAACAAGGGAAGTATCAGGTGAGACTGGTTGAAACCTATCTTGAAACTTTGTGGATGCAATCGTTGTACTATAAGAGGCAATCTTGAAACTTTGTGGATGCAATCGTAGTACTATAAGAAGCAATCTTGAAACTTTGTGGATGCAATCGTTGTACTATAAGAAGCAATCTTGAAACTTTGTGGATGCAATCGTTGTACTATAAGAGGCAATCTTGAAACTTTGTGGATGCAATCGTTGTACTATAAGAAGCAATCTTGAAACTTTGTGGATGCAATTGATGTACTATAAGAGGCAATCTTGAAACTTTGTGGATGCAATTGTTGTACTATAAGAGGCAATCTTGAAACTTTGTGGATGCAATCGTTGTACTATAAGAGGCAATCTTGAAACTTTGTGGATGCAATCGTTGTACTATAAGAGGCAATCTTGAAACTTTGTGGATGCAATCGTTGTACTAGAATATAAGAAGCAATCTTGAAACTTTGTGGATGCAATCGTTGTACTATAAGAGGCAATCTTGAAACTTTGTGGATGCAATTGTTGTACTATAAGAGGCTATCTTGAAACTTTGTGGATGCAATTGTACTATAACAGGCAATCTTGAAACTTTGTGGATGCAATTGTTGTACTATAAGAGGCAATCTTGAAACTTTGTGGATGCAATCGTTGTACTATAAGAGGCAATCTTGAAACTTTGTGGATGCAATCGTTGTACTATAAGAGGCAATCTTGAAACTTTGTGGATGCAATTGTTGTACTATAAGAGGCAATCTTGAAACTTTGTGGATGCAATCGTTGTACTATAAGAGGCAATCTTGAAACGTTGTGGATGCAATCGTTGTACTATAAGAGGCAATCTTGAAACTTTGTGGATGCAATCGTTGTACTATAAGAAGCAATCTTCAAACTTTGTGGATGCAATCGTTGTACTATAAGAAGCAATCTTGAAACTTTGTGGATGCAATTGTTGTACTATAAGAGGCAATCTTGAAACTTTGTGGATGCAATCGTTGTACTATAAGAAGCAATCTTGAAACTTCGTGGATGCAATCGTTGTACTATAAGAGGCAATCTTGAAACTTTGTGGATGCAATTGTTGTACTATAAGAGGCACTCTTGAAACTGTGGGTGCAATTGTTGTACTATAAGAAGCAATCTTGAAACTGTGGATGCAATTGTTGTACTATAAGAGGCAATCTGGAAACTTTGTGGATGCAATCTTTGTACTATAAGAAGCAATCTTGAAACTTTGTGGATGCAATCGTTGTACTATAAGAGGCAATCTTGAAACTTTGTGGATGCAATCCTTGTACTATAAGAGGCAATCTTGAAACTTTGTGGATGCAATTGTTGTACTATAAGAGGCAATCTGGAAACTTTGTGGATGCAATCGTTGTACTATAAGAGGCAATCTTGAAACTTTGTGGATGCAATCGTTGTACTATAAGAGGCAATCTTGAAACTTTATGGATGCAATTGTTGTACTATAAGAGGCAATCTTGAAACATTGTGGATGCAATCGTTGTAATATAAGAGGCAATCTTGAAACTTTACGGATGCAATTGTTGTACTATAAGAGGCAATCTTGAAACTTTGTGGATGCAATCGTTGTACTATAAGAAGCAATCTTGAAACTTTGTGGATGCAATTGTTGTACTATAAGAGGCAATCTTGAAACTTTGTGGATGCATTTGTTGTACTATAAGAAGCAATCTTGAAACTTTGTGGATGCAATCGTACTATAAGAAGCAATCTTGAAACTTTGTGGATGCAATTGTTGTACTATAAGAGGCAATCTTGAAACTTTGTGGATGCAATCGTTGTACTATAAGAGGCAATCTTGAAACTTTGTGGATGCAATCGTTGTACTATAAGAGGCAATCTTGAAACTTTGTGGATGCAATCGTTGTACTATAAGAAGCAATCTTGAAACTTTGTGGATGCAATCGTTGTACTATAAGAGGCAATCTTGAAACTTTACGGATGCAATTGTTGTACTATAAGAAGCAATCTTGAAACTTTACGGATGCAATTGTTGTACTATAAGAAGCAATCTTGAAACTTTGTGGATGCAATCGTTGTACTATAAGAGGCAATCTTGAAACTTTACGGATGCAATTGTTGTACTATAAGAAGCAATCTTGAAACTTTACGGATGCAATTGTTGTACTATAAGAAGCAATCTTGAAACTTTACGGATGCAATTGTTGTACTATAAGAGGCAATCTTGAAACTTTACGGATGCAATTGTTGTACTATAAGAAGCAATCTTGAAACTTTACGGATGCAATTGTTGTACTATAAGAAGCAATCTTGAAACTTTACGGATGCAATTGTTGTACTATAAGAAGCAATCTTGAAACTTTACGGATGCAATTGTTGTACTATAAGAAGCAATCTTGAAACTTTACGGATGCAATCGTTGTACTATAAGAAGCAATCTTGACACTTTACGGATGCAATCGTTGTACTATAAGAGGCAATCTTGACACTTTACGGATGCAATTGTTGTACTATAAGAGGCAATCTTGAAACTTTACGGATGCAATTGTTGTACTATAAGAAGCAATCTTGAAACTTTACGGATGCAATTGTTGTACTATAAGAGGCAATCTTGAAACTTTACGGATGCAATCGTTGTACTATAAGAAGCAATCTTGACACTTTACGGATGCAATCGTTGTACTATACGAGGCAATCTTGACACTTTACGGATGCAATTGTTGTACTATAAGAGGCAATCTTGAAACTTTACGGATGCAATCGTTGTACTATAAGAGGCAATCTTGACACTTTACGGATGCAATTGTTGTACTATAAGAAGCAATCTTGAAACTTTACGGATGCAATTGTTGTACTATAAGAAGCAATCTTGAAACTTTGTGGATGCAATCGTTGTACTATAAGAAGCAATCTTGACACTTTACGGATGCTATCGTTGTACTATAAGAGGCAATCTTGACACTTTACGGATGCAATTGTTGTACTATAAGAGGCAATCTTGAAACTTTACGGATGCAATTGTTGTACTATAAGAAGCAATCTTGAAACTTTACGGATGCAATTGTTGTACTATAAGAGGCAATCTTGAAACTTTGTGGATGCAATCGTTGTACTATAAGAGGCAATCTTGAAACTTTGTGGATGCAATTGTTGTAATATAAGAGGCAATCTTGAAACTTTACGGATGCAATTGTTGTACTATAAGAAGCAATCTTGAAACTTTACGGATGCAATTGTTGTACTATAAGAGGCAATCTTGAAACTTTAGGGATGCAATTGTTGTACTATAAGAGGCAATCTTGAAACTTTACGGATGCAATTGTTGTACTATAAGAGGCAATCTTGAAACTTTGTGGATGCAATCGTTGTACTATAAGAGGACAGCGTGCGGAAAATCAGCTGCCAGATTGAACTGCAAGGCTTCGAAATCGTACCTAATATCGTGGTACGGAGGCATGACGGCTGGAGGAGCTGGACATCCCTGTGGCACTCGGAGTAGTAGTGAGGCCGGGCGTATATGCTGACTGGAGCTTGCGGCTCCTTCCCACCGGCCTTGAGTACTTGGGTGGTCAGGGCTGTCCATTCCATCATGTACGGTACTCGCTACCTCCCATTGATTTATATGGGAGATTCGCCACATGATTTCGGAGCCTTGCAGTTCAATCTGGCGGCTGATTTTCCGCACGTTGTCGTCTTGTAGTACAACGGTTGCGTCCACAAAGTTTCAAGATAGGTTTCAGCCTGTCTTATCTGATACGTCCCTTGTAAGGTTACGAAGCCTGCAGGGAAACGTGTACATTTTATTTCACACAACCAATACAGCCAACTGATAGTACATAAATTAGGTTATTTTTGCATAGTCTCCATATCTGTTTAGGCACTTGTCTCTTCGTGGGGTGAGTTTGAATCTTCCCTCATGGTAACAATCCTGTCCTTGCGTGTTCAGCCACATTGTCGCGAAGTGCTTCACCTCCTTGTCAGAGGCGAATTGACGACCTCCTGGGTGTTGCTCCCAGTGAAAGTCGCTTGGTTCGAGGTCTGGGCTGTAGGGAGAGTGGTCAATGATGTCCCAGCGAAACCGCTTCAACAGCGTGGTTGTGTTCTGGGCTGTATGCAGTCGCGCGTTGTCATGAAGGAAGATGACACCTTCGTGAGAAGTCCCCGGTGCGGTTACATGTTTCGCAAACAGAAATCGAATAACTGATGGGCTCTTCGTGAGATCAGTTTTCCAAACGAGTCGCCATTAATTGTTTAATTACAACTAGCGCTGAAGGTGGCACAGTTACCAACCGTATGCATTCAAATTACCCCCACACTACTAATTTTTCTGTAACAGACGATACTCCCGGAATATCGGCTTTGTAACCTTAGTTTCTGATCACCCCTCGTAGTTAGTAGAATATTATTGCTTTAAGGGGCGGAACAGCGAGATCATAATTATGTCCCTTGCAACACACTTAAAAAATACAAAATAAGTTACGTTCAAATTTAGAGGTGGATGACCAAATATGAAAAGATCCTAAAAATAATAATAATAATAATAATAATAATAATAATAATAATAATAATAATAAAACAAAACAAAATAAAATAAAACTATTATTATAATATTATTTAATCGCTTTTCCAGCCAGCTCGGCCTCATCCACGGACTCTACGAAGGATCATTCCTCTACCGTCGCTAGGACGGTGTCTGGGAGCTGAACACACTGTCAGCAGATACAACTGTAGATAAAAATAAGCTATATGAGCACATGTAATTATATTGCATTGATCATTTACTCAAAAGTGATCTGCAATATACCGGTACTGTAGTCTCTTTGACACTTGGGCATAGACTAAAATAGGCAAAATATTCAAATCGTCGTAGAAGCACTGTACACAGCTCATTTTACGCCTAGTGCGAGAAATAATACTCCCGAAAACCACATTTTAAGTCCTTATAAGAAACTGTTTCCGAGATATTTCCAGAACAATCCCCGCTCTTGGAAACAGATCAAGAAATCGTCAGCCGTAGCCATGGCAACGTCGGCTCCAAACGTCCCATTCAGCTTTCCATCTCCCTCTGTAAGTGGCAGTGCCAAAATCTATTTATCAGCTACAATATATAGGCGGCTTCGGTGGCGTAGTTGGTAGCATGCTGAGCTTCTATGCCCGAGATCGCGGGTTCAAAAGTCGTCGGATTTTTTAAGAGCAAAGTCTGCAGTCCTTACTTGAATTAAAAATCAGATAAGACACGCTAATGCAGTCATCACAATTAACACCGGTTATCAGACAGATTCTACACACACCCAAAGTACACGGGGCTACATGACCGCGTTGTCGCAGCCCCAAAACTGAGTAACCAACCAACCATCAGCTACAATACAAAACATTCAACCTTCTTAACATGCCAATCCCAAAACAATATTTAACGAAAATAAAATAAATAGTGAATATATATTTACTCTCTTAAACAACTCTTAGATATAAGCAAAATTACGAATGTCGGTACAAAATAAAATACAGCTGGCTGCGTGGCTCAAGATTGCAGGATCGAAACATGGCGCAGGCGGAGAGCTTTCACTAAGCGACTTACTTGAGACCGGATAATTTGAACGGCTTGGAGGCAAAATGCCGTGCGGAACACCATAAATAACGTAAAATGTTTCGTAATGTATAAAGGAGAGAAGATTAAATATAATTTACGTTTTCTTTTAATGTCCAGATTGGCTTTGCCTACCTTGCCTACCCTGAGGAGCCACTACTGTTACCCGGATCTTTCAAATATTTCTATTAAGACTCAGAGTTGGTTTGAGGAGAGAGCTACACTGTCTCCAATTAACGAGCAAGTCAATAAAGTAAATGACTTGATTATATCTAGGTTTGATGCCCCGTCTAAAATTTACCAGTCAGTTGACTGTCCTAGATACACAGGGCGCCAGGGAATGTTCTCCGCAGTACCTACGTGCTGCTGCGAGAGATAGTATCATCAGTTCAGTTGCCAGCACGGTGTCCTTGACAGGGTTTCGATACAGCGAAGGCCAAACGTGTGGGTTAATTTGTCAAAATCGTCAGTGTGTATTGCAGTAAGCGATCGTTCATATATTGGAAGAGTGCAACAGTATACAGATGGTAATGTTTACTACTAAAGAGAGAGCTTTTTTGGTGGAATACGTTTTTCGCGAAAGCGATCGGTTTACAGAAAATGTAAAACAAAAATTCTAGGCTTGGTTTCCTAATTTAAAGTGTCCAAACCGGGATACTGTTCGTGTTGAAGTCTGTCTTCGAGCACAAGGCCAACACTTCCAGCATCTGTTATGAATGACTGTGGTGAGTACACAGTTTACTGTTTGTTTTGATCCAAGCGGCAGCCGTGCTGCCAACGTAACTGCTCAGGACAAATAGAGTAATAAGTGGTGGAACTCCAGTAGTTGGCCGTTTCCGCCGCTAGATGGTACTAGCGTTCCTTGGCCTGGACGTGCAGGTGGACGGTCAGTCAGGCTCGTTGTTTATTAAAAGAAGTATTGCACTAAATACGAACCAAGTTGTGAATAACATAAACAAATCTTCGAGGAAATACGAACATATTAGAATACTGTCCAGATCTCCAGAACACACTTAAATACATTTCTAAGAAGAGTAGAGCTTACCTCTAAACAGAAGAGATATCCATTTTTTTCTCGCTGATTTTGAATACGATCTGGATCTCAGTTCCCTGGACATTTCTCTCGCCCGGAAAATGAACCGGCATTTAATGTAATGAAACACTATCCTAGAAAAATATATTAACAGGTGTTTCTCTGAGCAGCACACATTTCGGAACACAGGAAGTTCACATATCATATCCACACAATCTAAAAAGATATCGCCCCACAACGCGCCTTCTTTCTCCAACTTTGCCTCCACTACTGCATCTACGCGTTTCTTCACGTGAAATAAAGATAAAGATGGGTTTTTGAGAAATGTATATTCACTTCCGCCAAAGTCTCATAGCATGGTTAGGTTACATAATCACTAACAACATTAAATGTTTCGGAATCACTTTCCAATGACCTAATGCAGGAAGTACATTTCACAATCTTCTGTGCTGCTGTGTGAATCAGGTAACCACACAAATAAAAACAACGTTATAGCCTGCTCTCTCAGAACTGTCATTATTAACTGACAGGATTATAGGATCTAGTTCGGGTTCAATGTCTATCAATGTAATCGTTTCTATAATTTGCTGACAATTGTTATCCTTCACATCTCTGCTCATATGCATTTCATTTCTCACCATAGACCGTATTCATTATAGGAAGAAAGCTTATTGTCAATAACGTCCTCATAATTAGTTTGTGAAGAAATTACCTCTTTCACCGGTAGGCCTATGTACAGTGGGTAGACTGAAGCAAATGGAGGCGAAAGAAATCGGTAGAAGTAAGATGATCGTCACTGCTTAAACCTCGTGTAAGTCCAAAATATCTCTCAGAAGGGTCTTGATTTAATTTTGCACTTAATACGTACTTGTATTGTAAGTACAATTTGCGCGCGGTAATGCTTCACTGCTTGACTGCCGTCATCTGCTGAGACCACACGCTCGGCGTGGCGCTTGGTGTTGAAATTTAGAACTACTTCATCTCATATGGAAGTTCCACCACGTATTACTTTATTCGCCCTGTAACTGCTGATACTACATCTGGCAGCTGCACGTAGGCACGGCGGAGAACATTCCCTGGCGCCCTCTAGAAGAGGCGGTACATTACCCAACTGAATTTTTAAATTCGTTGACTCCTCCTGGAACTCCTCTTCACAAACTGATTTTAAAGGTATGTTCCCCTAGAATATTATTTCGCAAACTAAACCACCTACTTACTTTACTTTCCGTGTCCGGGAGACACACTAAATTCTTCCTTTCCAGAACTCGGCAGCTCTTATCCCTCGGTCTGTGGCCAACATAAGGTCTTCCAGGCTGCAGGTGTCATCAAGATCTTTGCACGTGAGCAGGTGTTGTGGAGTCTGGATTTCTCCACAGGCACATCGTGGATCTTCTGCATAACCCCATTTCACAAGGTTGCTACGACACTTAGGCACTCCTGTTCTCATCCGGTTTAAGGACCTCCAGGTGGTATAAGGCAAATGACTACCACTGCTCAGTTCTTCTTTAGGGGTAAACCCCTCTGGTACTATTTGTTTCCAGAGTGACACACGCCGGACGTCTGGCTTGGTATGGAGGGGTACTGTTCTCTTAATAAAACTCTCCTGGATCTTCGGCGAGGAGTGGTCACCTTGTGGTTGAACATAGAATGTCTGGGATCTGTTTCAAGCTTTTGTCTCTCTTTCTCTGCTGCCACCCTGCGTCGAATAAACCACCAAAATTGTGCAATGGCACAAGATTGCTAATACAAACGTTAACAAATGTCCCACTTGGCTGTGGAGCCGGTGAAACTGTTTTGGTTCCTCGAATACCAATGATACCCACCGACATATCATTTCTGTTTTAAGAGCTCCAATTTCCAGTAAAAGAATGTATCAGTATGCCCATTAATAAAGCTCAGGGCCAAACTCTAAACGCTGAGCGTTGAATGTTTTTCTCATGGTCAACTCTATGTGGCCCAATTGCGTATTACTTCCAAAGAAAACTTATTTGTGTTGGTCCCAGATGGATAGTCAAGTACTGTTATTTATTATGTAAAGCCACCCGTCCGAACTCGGGACGGGTCAGCTAGTCTACAATAAATGTTGAGGATATGATAGATGATTTATGGAGTGGAACAGCCAATCTACAGCAAGTCTCGCGTGAAGTTCAAACCGATTTGACCCACGTAGTATCTTCATAGTAGGCTACTGGTGTCTTTACTTTCTTTATGATACCGAATTCATAATATTGTGGTAGCTGTGGCAATGTGTGTACGTGTGATTATTCAGGTCTGGGGTTGGAGTAGGCTGTTACTGAACATGAGTTTGGAAAAATACAGGGAAAACCCACACTCAGAATGACCGGTGCCAATTCCAAAATACGAACCTCGGATGTGTGTACGTGTGATTATTCAGGTCTGGGGTTGGAGTAGGCTGTTACTGAACATGAGTTTGAAAAAATACAGGGAAAAACCACACTCAGAATCGCCGGTGTCAATTCCAAAATACGAACCTCGGATCTCCGAGAACCAGCTACCAATCCCAATCGTGGGACGTTCCTTAGATAACTCGGCTAAACTGATGGCTTTCAAAAAATCGGTTAAAAGTCCAAGACGTCTAGAAGGTTTTAAGATGTGATGTTCAAGTATTTAATTGAGAAGTTCCATCGCCTTCTACACTTACAAGCCGTGGCATTACGCTTGGCAACGCCACCCATCTGCTCTCTTGTAGTCCTACAGCAAGCACATGGTAATTTTTAACACTGCGTAAACACACAGATTTTGACGCGAAATGTTTCTGGAAATACAGCAGAACATAACGTCCGCTAAATCCACACAGAATATTATAGACGGCGATGGAATTTCTCATCCTTTTCTTATTTTATTGGTAACATACGATACTATTTTAGTTTATAGGCTATGTATTATTGTATTTTCGTCGGTTAAAAATAATATACTGTTGTGTAGGGATAATTCAACATCAAAAAACAATAAATAACAAGTTACAGCACTCAGCGCTTTGCGGTAAAGTGAGGAAAATTGTATATTTCGTCAAGGCTGTGCAAGAAGGTGGGAAGCGACGACTCTAGTCGGCTGTGGTTTGATATTCCAAGATAGAAACAATTTCAATTAGTCAACACCTCTGATATTCTGCAAGAAACGTAGGGGGAGACCAGGCTTCTTTTCTGTGTTGAAACCTAATTATTGTAAGTATTGTGTTAATATGTTATGTTCTGCAGTCTAAATTATTACCGTTAGATGTTCGAATTTGCATTTTGCTCAACACCACACAGATCATGCTAAAAACATTCATCTACCAGAATTAGGTCAAAATGATTGGTCTACCGAGGTTAGGTCATGTGGATACTAAACACTATTGGTCTAGTTATTTAGTTAGTTATTGCTGTTTGGGGTGGAACTACGAGGTCATCTGTCCCACACTATTGATCTACCGAGGTTTCAGTACGCGAAACAAACGGAGCATAAAGGTTTAGACCCGCGTGGAGAACGTCAGTTTTGCTTTGTATTACTCCCACACACCCAAACCACTGCTGTCCAAAAATGCAGGATTTACCATTTTGTACCGGTAGTTTTTCCATAATTCTCGCGGAGAATGGCGGACACTGCTGTAATTTAATTTTAAAGGTGATGTTTCAGGAAGATAAAAGAGAGGGATGGGGTTGACAGCGGGGGAGCAAACATTTAGATGACTCCCAAAATTCTTTTTTATCATTACGAGAGGTATTTTAGCTAATTTGAATGGTTTGAAAAATGTTATTCCATAAGTGGGGTCTCTCCTACTTTTATCGAAACATATTTACTAGTCATGTATTTGTAAGTGGGATTGCATTAGCCGATAGCGTGAATATACCGAAATATTTCCCGTACCACTGCCGCAAGACGAAGATACTGTATGTCGCTGTTTATGTGGCATGTTTATTACCGATATCATTTAAATACTGATTTCTATACACTAATACTGTGCCCATTAGTCCGGAGACCAACGCCCACATATGCGTGAACATCGAAATCGGTTAAGCACGAGACTCGGAAAACTCTCGGGGAAAAATGGGTAGAAGAATGGTTCTAACCGAATTCGAGTTCCTGGCTTGAATATAGGAAAGGATAAACACAACATTCTTAAAAACACTCCACTTTTATTCCACACACAAAATAAAATAAAACACTCCTGCCAAAATCAACAGGGTTGTAAAAATAGAGTCCTTTACCCTGAGATTCCTAAAAAAAATGGTGAACCTTCACTCAAAATAAAAATGTCTTATTAAATAAATAAGTGTTCTATCGTGTCCAAACAATCTGATCATTCACTAATGTGTTATTCACACGGGTCATTTGTTTAACACAAGCACTTGGTTTCAATTATTTACCACTTATTAAATCCTTGTACACAAATAATAAACCTGCTTGAAATCAGATATTAATGCAAGTTGACACTCGATAAAAACCTTCTAATAGGTATTTTAGATATTTGTCTAATAGGTTGCTTAACCTCAAATCACACTCCCCTCAAAACATGACTGTACTGGTAAAATATACTCATTTAGAAATACTCATTCTCAATATTGAAAAGACCACTTTCTGAGTAGTTCGATTTCATTGTGTTGTGACATCATTAACTCCCAAAAAGCTATAACCCTTCTAATAAATAATTCTCACTCATAACTTTGCACAACCTATTTAACACAGCTCTATATAATCAAATAGCAACATCATTTTCATGATATCAATTTCTCAAGCAACTGAGCCTGAGCCCTATTATTCTCAAATATAACAGTACCATGTCCTCGACATGCCCGTTCAACTGAGGCTTCGCCTGCCTCCAAAGAATGCAAAAATATTCACTTCATTAAAAATTGTCACAACTCATACTAAAATAATATCCAAAAACTACTCAAAAAGTCGTTGGTTGGTTGGTTCCTCAGTTTAGGGGCTGCGACAACGCGGTCATGTAACCCCGTGTACTTTGGGTGTGTGTAGGAACTGTCTGATCCGGTGTTAATTGTGATGACTGTATTAGTGTGTGTTATCTGTTTTCTAATTCAAGTAAGGACTGCAGACTTTGGATTTTTCAAATAGTTCCTACTTTTGCCGCCAAACGCCACCGTCAACGACTACTAGTTCACAACTTAGCTACTAGACGCCACCGCAGTCAGCTCTTGGCAACGAACGTAGGAACCTAAGAGCGTTGTTTACATTCTTAAGCTATATACTTTAGCTCCACACAGGTGTAATTAGTGGATCGTTCCTTAACATGCCATAAATATATGGAAGATTGTAGTTTAACGTGACCGTTAATCGCGAGATCATACGCCACAGGACCTCCATTTTTACGTGGAATCCGAACCACAGGACATGGCATTTTACTTTGAAAATCCCATATGCATTGACCGGGAATCGAACCCGGTCTGCCGTGGTGAGAGGCCAACAGCTTGACCGCCATAAATCTATGACATGGGACCGCCGGCTTTACTTCACCTCCGAATGAAGGCATATTAATTTCTGGTTTACCACAGAATGAGATTTTAAATATTCCACAATATGGGAAAAATCTTCAGTCGGAATAAAGTACAGGGATAGGAGGGTGTTCTACAATCTATACATGAAACAGACAGCAGTTATTCGAGCCGAAGGACATGAGAGAGATGCTGGTATTCAGAAAGGTGTAAGGCAAGGCTGCAACTTATCACCCATACCAGGACGAATAGAAACAAATTGTGTCATCACTCCGCTCCTAAAGCATTGTAGTTCATGGTCCAGCCAGTGCGTGGCGCGGAAGTCGCGCCGAACCTTACGCACGTGTGACAAGTATTTTCGCGGTTAGTCAACTGTAACATCCTGTGCGCGAGAAGTCATGCTATGCGAGTGAATTTGTTTCTTTATAATAGTTTACGAATGTCTGTGTAGTGCTTTGTGTGTGCAAACAACTAAATTTTCTGCTGTTTCGGGAAAATGTCGTACTGCTTCGTTCCTGGATGTAAATCTGGTTATGGAAGGAAAGCTGATGGTAGACATTTTTTCACACCGCCAAAAGAAACAAATTTGTTTGCGAAATGGGCGCGAGTTATTCCGCGGAAAGATCAGCAATTGTCGACCAAAAGTAGGATCTGTGACGTGCATTTTTCGGAAGATTTAATTATAAAGGCGGACTGTTTCGTAGTGAATGGTGAGAAAGTGGAACTTCGTCGTGTCAAGTGGAAATTAAAACCAGGATCGGTACGGTACCTCACATTTTTCCAAATTTACCGAAATATCTATCCACTGAGGTAAAATCACGAAAGGCGCCCAGTAGGAAACGGAATGAAGGCAGCATCAAGGGGGCAAGAAACAAGAATCGCAATGTGAGTGAAACAATTATTCCAACAGCAAGCGGTGAAGTTCAAAGTCAACCTAGTTGTAGTCAGATTCAGGGCCAACCTAGTTCTCTTACTGATGCCGAAAAGACAATATTGTCTCTCAAAAGGCGACTAAAGAATGCAAATCGTAATTTAATGCGAGCAAAATGTAGTCTGTCCTCAGCCAAGGTTAAGATTAATGTCCTACAGAGACAGATTAACAACACGGAAGTTCAATTTAAAGATTGTAAGTTTCTTAGTAAAAAGCAAAAAATTATTATAGACACAATGTTAAAGAAATGCCAAGTAAAATCTCCCCATGGTATGAGATACAGTAGTGATTTTCTTTTAGAGAGTTTATTACTTAGAATAAAATCACCTAAAGGATACAGACACTGTCTGCGGCATAACCTGTTACCTCTTCCCTCTGAAAGCCATTTGAGGAAACTCTGCAAAGGACTTAAATGTCCCTATGGAGTAAATCCCCATTGTATAAGTGCTATTTCCAATTATTTCAAGGATGAAATGGACGAGAATAAACGGTATGGGGTAGTTATATTCGATGAGGTTAAGCTAAGAGAAGAGATTCAATTTAATGGTTCTTCACTGAAAGTAGATGGCTTAGTCGATTTAGGTGAACTTACACCAGATTGTCAAAGAAATCAGATGGCAAATCATGCATTAGTTTTTATGTTTTTACCTTTTTTACAGAACTGGATTCAACCTATAGCCATTTATGCAAGCAGAAATGCAACTCCAGGAGATATCCTTGCTAAAATTCTAATACAGGTTATAATGCAGCTAGAGGCGGCTGGGGCTAGAGTGGTAGGATTCACGTGTGACGGTAGTCAGTCAAATAAAAAAGCCTGGAAATCTTTAGGAATTAGTGGGAAGAAAAAACAAGCGCAATGCTATATTCTGAATCCAGCAGATGTGAAACGGAAGATCTGGGCTTTTTCAGATTTTGTGCATATATTAAAATGTATCAGAAACTTTTTCCACGATAAAGTAGAACTATCGTACAATGGAAATAAAATCAAATTCAGCTTTTATAGGGAACTGTTTAAGGAAGATCTTTCTGGGTACGCAGGACTTCGAGCTTGCCCCAAGTTGACAACAGATCATTTAGATCCCTCCTCCTTTCAAAGAATGAATGCCAGGCTCGCATTTCAATTGTTGAGCGATAGTGTCGCCAAAGGTCTGCGATTTTATCGAGAAATGGGACTGACAGGATTTGTAGGCAGTGAGGACACTGAGACATTTACAAGTGACTTGTGAACCGTTTTTATCAGGTTCATTATTTTTTTGTCATATTATTATTATTATTATTATTATTATTATTATTATTATTATTATTATCATCATCATTTCCTTCATGTCGCATTATTGTGACATACGTTTCTCTGTCTCACCTACTGCGTTCAAACTTTGTAATTCTGCGTAAATGTTTCACCAGATGGTGAAACTTTTCACCCCTACTGACACTGTGTTACCATTGGTTGAAGCATAACTTGTTACTAAGCTTTGCTTCTCCCATTGGCCCCCTTTATGTTCTGGAGAGGGGGAGTTCTACGACTTATTTTTCCCGAGCGGCGTTACTGCGTTCCTTTTAGAGAAGGTGGTTTCCTTCCATTTCTGACCATCATGTGAAACGGTCACAGCCTAGGTGTGTCGGGCTTTTCGCTCGTGCCCAACGCAACTAAACGTAAGTACGATTCGATCACTTGGTTTTATCTGGCATGCTATCATTTTTGAATTTCAGTTTATCAATTTCCCTTTCTTATGATGATGTGAATTCGATCCATGAACCCAAGTCCCTTCGCCTTTGTTTACGTTAGTTTAGCGAAGCCTCTGTGTTTATTTGTCATCCCTACCTTTCATGTAATCGGTTTTATTTTTACTCAAATCTCTCAGGTCTGAAATATATGCTACTTTTCTGCGAGGCTTTCTAGCGCTCTGTATTACGTCACAAATTGATGTGCACTCTTTCGAGGCATCTTTCATTTGATTGTCGTATCAGAGTTTGTTTTTTGGGTCAAGGTATCATTGGAGTAACGGAGCCATGTCTCATTTCGCCTCCTATTTGATCCTTCCCTCTGTTTTAGGAAAAGTGTGTGAGCGATGGTCTTAGTGTTAGTCACTGTCCATTCGTCATGCCTTAATTCCTTTGTTTCTTCGTATGTCGTTATATTATGACATAACTACCTCTACGTAAGCCTATATTTTCCTACAAAGCATATTTCTTAGCTGATCGATTTTTTTTTTCATTTCCTGTCCCGGTAATGTCAATTAATTTAATGTAATGCTCATTTTCCTTTATTTTTATGTGTTAATTTTGTGTTGCTTCCTCTGGCTTCGTTATATTACGTAACTCCGTGTCATCCCCCCCCCCTCCCCCCCACCCCCGTTTCCTACATACGCACCCTTCTCATCCCCACCACTTTTCACCCCCCCACCTCATGATTTCACAACATCATGAGCGTTTGAGTTCTGTTCTTGGCGCGGGACATTCTAGTCCAGGTCATCCTCGTAAGTAGAGGTGTTCTCTTATTCGACCCATCCATATTCTCTATCTTTTGTTTTTTATTGTATTTTAAATTTTGGTTATCGAGTCGCGCTTACGGTTTAATTGCACATTGATTGTAAGTACATTTTAATTAATCATTGTGTCATCTTTGTTAGTGCTTAAGTCCATTTATACACTTTCCTCTTGATATTGTTTTTGTGTACCCCTTTCTTAAGTACCATCTTTAATAATTAATTTTATTTTATTTGTTATTAATTGATTTTAATACTTCTTCAAGTTTTCCTTTTATTTTGTGTTTAGATATATCCTTATTCTTATGCACACCTGATTTAGTTTACTTTAAATACATTAGCAAGTAGTTCAATTTCCGTTTCGTCCTCTTTCATTTGTAATTTTAAGTTCCCTCATCTCTCGTTCGATTTCGTCGGTCTTGGCTTCGTACTGTAACGCAGTCACGACCTACGCGCTTCTGGGTTCTTCGATCAATTAGATAAATTTAATTCCGCTTTTGATTTGTTTTAAACAATTCATTCGATTCCTTTTTTGGAAAGTATCTTTCTTTCGATCCGGAATCTTGGGCCCAGCACGCATCGAAAGAGACATCCTTTCCCCGCTCCTTAGCGATCCTGTTTAAGGTGTTGTTTTCGCTTCTACTGTATTTTCCTCACGCCTCTGCTATTTTGTTTAACGTAAAAGCACAAAGCGGTGCAAATGGTATATCAGAGCGTGGTTTTTCGTGAAATCGTTCCCTTTAAATTACCAAACTTATATTATTTTTGCAATTATTACAATGTTGTCTTTCTGAGTTTAAGATACCTGTACTGAATTGTTCCCCCATCACCGAAGAAAGTGTGGAGTGTGAAAGCATTTCTCGAGTGAACAAGACATCCAAAGAATCTAGTTCCGAGGTGAAGAGTGCAACAAGTTAGTGAGTACTTCGCAACGCTGGAATAGGACGCATTACGGTATTGTGACCTTTATTTTACTAAGTTAAAGTGTTTTACTTTTCTCCTTGTCTATTGTCATGTCTAAGTCAGAATTCCCACCCGTCAAAAAGGAGTTAAATTTTATGGGCTTTGAATCTTTAACAATGCCCACGCCACTATTGCAAGATACGACACAGGACCTGCTAATGATAGACCCTCCCCTTTTAGATTGCTCCATCGCCCCTGTTGGCACTGTTAATAGTGCTCGCCACAACGAAAATGTTGCATCAGTAGTGAGTAGGTGGGGTTTGACTTTTTCCGGAGAAAACAATACCTCATCAGTTTTTTGTTTTATCCAACGTGTGGAGGAATTGTGTCAGTGTCACGATATTAATCCCGACAGTATTGTACGTTGCTTGCCTATTCTTTTGTCTGGAAAAGCGCTGATGTGGCATCGCACTACTCCGAATTTTTATAAGTCATGGGACGAATTTGTTGGGTGCATTAAGGACCGTTTCACGCCACAAGATTTCGATTTCGCTCTCAAACAAGAAATATACACCCGTACTCAGGCTCCTGGGGAGATGATCGACGATTATGTAACCGCAGTCCGTCTGTTAGCAGCGAACCTCCCCCAACCCTTTCATCCCAGGGATCTGTTGGAAATTATATACAGGAATTTAAATCCCACTTATAAGTACTTCATTCGGCGTACATCCATTTTTTCCATCGAGGACATCATATCGCAAGGCCGTGAGTATGAATTAAATGCACGTGCCTGTTCGAACTATACTCCACCTCCAAGAGCCGATAATACGATTTTCCCCGAATTAGCCTACTCCCCCCAGACAACAATGTCTAGCCCAGCTGTCGAGCGAACAAAAGACGACACCCTACGGTTTAAGCCGTCTGCTTGCCGTGCTGAGTCCCTTTCTAGGAATTCTAACCCAAGCCCTTCTGTGGCTCGTAATTCTTCTGCTGTTTCCCGTGAAAAGACTACAAACACCCCAACAACAATCACACGTAATGTTTCTTCTGGTCGCATAACTTGTTGGAACTGTAATGAACTTGGACATCATTTTAAAATGTGTTCTTTAAAACGCCGAAAATTCTGTTTTGGCTGTGGGATGAATGAGGTCACGACTCGTTCCTGTCCGAATTGTAATTCCAACCAGGAAAACTCATAGGGAGGTGTTCTGAGTTCGACTCCCGGAGCAGTCCTCCATCCAAACTTGACAATGCATCTAATTTTGATGTTGTGTTACAACCAGGAGTCTCAGTAAATTTCGATAATGTCTCGGCACCTGCTATTTTGGATACAGGCGCCACCAGAAGTTTCATCCACCGTTCAGTGGCAGATAGCATTCGATCTTCGCAAAAACACCCAATACAGAATAAATGTCAGTTCCTCTCTGCGGGATCGTCAGTTATCGACGTTACCGAAACTATTCTATGTCGCATTAAAATTCACGGATTTTCTTGGAAACATGTTTTTCATGTGGTTAACAATCTCTCCACTCAATGTATTTTAGGAATTGACTTTATGCATAAAACTGGTATGCAGTTGGATTTTATTAACGATTCATTTTGTTTCAAATTTCGCTCAGATAAAATGTTCCCCTTTGAAGAATGTACTTCTAACTACGTTGATGTGTCTCCTGTATTTTCCGTACATCTTCCATTAACTTTGATGTCCGAGCAACGTGATACTCTGAACGATTTAGTTGAGGAATTTTCTGATGTCCTCACAGAAGATTTAGGTTCTGCTGTAAATCACGAATGCCACATTGACTTGAGTGACAATGTACCTGTTCGAAGTCCTCCATTTCCTTGTAATCCGCCCAAGCTCTTAGCCATGAAAAAGTATATCAATGATTTGCAAGATCGGGGAGTAGTGGTTCCTTCCAAATCAGCTTATGGGTCTCCTGCTTTCTTAATTCCCAAGAAAGAAGAGGGCGAGTACCGGCTAGTCGTAGACTACCGAAAATTGAACAAGAAGGTAGTCTTTGATAATTTCCCACTGCCTACTATTGAGAGTGCTTTTCAACATTTCCACGGGGCCAATGTGTATTCGATGATTGATCTAAATAGTGCCTATTATTAGATTCCTTTGGATGCTGAGAGTCGCGACTTCACTGCTTTTAACACCCCTTTCGGATTATATAATTTCGAACGTCTGCCGATGGGTATAGCTGTTGGTGCGCAAGTCCTCAGTCGCGTGCTGGACGACATCTTGGGAGACCTGAAGTTCAATTTTGTATTTAATTATCTTGACGATTTAGTCGTGTACAGCAGATCTTTTGAAGAACATGTCGTTCATCTTAGGGAAGTTTTCTCCCGCCTCAGGAAGGCCGGTATCACTATCAATCCAAAAAAGACCTCTTTGGGCTGCACTCAAATTAAATTTCTGGGTCACATTCTGTCAGCCGATGGTATCCGTGTCATACCCGAGCGCGCAGATTGCATTCAGCAGTTACCTGTACCCACCACAGTTAGGGCCTTGAGAAGAGTAATGGGTATGTTCACGTTCTATTCTCGTTTTATCAAAAACTTCTCTGACATTTCGGCACCTCTAAATGCTCTCAAAAAGAAGAATGTAAAATTTGTGTGGGGGCCAGAACAGGACAAAGCTTTCAATGTTTTGAAAGAAGCCCTTATGTCAGCACCAGTACTGCACACGCCTGATTTCGAATCAGCTTTCTTTTTACATTGTGACGCCAGTGATTTGGCCATTTCTAGTGTTTTGAGCCAGCGTGTGGATGGAAAATTTGCACCAGTGGCCTTCGCGAGTCGTATGTTAAATCAACATGAACGACGTTACTCAATTTTCGAGAAGGAAAGTCTTGCTGTGGTATTTGGATGTGAAAAATTCAGGACCTTTTTGGAACACCGTCACTTTACTGTTTTTACCGACAATGAGGCTTTGAAATGGAGTCTTTCTCACGTGAAAAAGCTTGGACGCATCAACAGGTGGATATTGAGGTTGTCATCTTTTAAGTTTGATATCATCCACGTAAAAGGGAGCGAAAACCCGGTAGCTGACTGCCTGTCACGCATGTTTGAAGAGACCCCTAAGACTCCAATCGAGAGCGTTTCTATCAGTACACCACTTCAAGAAAATCTTTTCCTATTGCAACATTGTCCTTGGTCTTTTGTGGATATCCGGAAATTTCAGTCTGAGGATCCATTTTGCACTGACCTCCGTGCAAAAATTGCAAACAAAGATCCGGCAGTAAGCAACTTTTGTGTTCGAAATGATGTTACTGGCTATGTTCTTCCTAACTCTTCTAAATTTAGAATTTTTGCTCCATTAGCAGTACGTGATATGCTTTTGACATATTATCATGATTCTGCACTAGGAACTCATGCAGGAATGCAGCGCACTTTCCGTAAGATATCCGGTGAATTTTATTGGCCCTCAATTAAGGTAGATGCTTTTGCTCATGTCAGAAGATGTTTAACCTGCCAGCGTTCTAAACCTGCCCAGAACACTCGTGTAGGCTTCCACCAAGCTGGTATCGTCACTCGCCCCGGCGAACGCCTTTTCATTGATTACTTTGGTCCAGTCGTGAGATCAAAATCTGGCAATCAAGCCATTTTAACTGTCATTGATGGTTTTTCGAAGTTTGTTTGGTTATTCCCAGTAAAGAATATCACTTCTCAGACTACTATCCATTTCTTGTCTAGATATATATTTGGAGTTTTTGGTCCTCCCAAATACCTTGTATCAGATAACGCCTCTGTATTCCGTTCCAAAGCTTTTGAAACTATGGTATTTAACTGGGGCATCCAACATATTTTCTTGTCACCGTATCGACCGCAGGGAAATCACGTAGAGCGTTTTCACAAAAACTTGAAGGCTTGTATGTCCGCTTTTCACAATGCCGATCAAACCTCCTGGGATACGAACCTACAGTATTTCAGTCTCGGATTCAATACCTCTTTCCATTCGTCCGTTCAAACTACTCCAGCGGAATTATTCCTAGGCCGATCGCTTGTCGACCCCTTGCTGCTCAAATGGAATATTGAATATCTTTCCGAACCCTCTCGCACTACCTCTGTTGCTCAAAAATGGGCCATCGCTAACGGTCACCTCAAGAAGGCAAAAGCCAGAGTAGCAAAACGCTACAACTTAGGCCGTCATGATGTTAAATTCCAAATTGGAGACAAAGTTTTGTGTCGTTTACATCCTTGAGTGACGCTACCAAACAAATTTCCAGTAAGCTGTGCTTACGTTGGTCAACTCCCAAGACTATTTCACGCTTTTTAAATCCTGTCTCAGTTGAGTTATTGGACGATCACGATAATTCAGTGACTTCGGCCCACGTCACGCAGTTGAAAAAATTTGTCAAATGATCTTGTGAATTTCGCCTCGCTATAATGTTGTATTTTTGTTTTCCTTTTATTCTAATTGGATGCCCGAGCTCCTTAATAGCCAACCTAGCATGTGAGCCTATTCTGATCTTAATTCGTGTGCTTCCTTTTCATTTATTCCTGTGACAAGACAGGAGACACCCGTGGCCTTTTTCTCGTACGCGAGTGTGTCGTGAATACTTGACATTTCTGTCGAACTATATCTTTGCCTGAGGCCATCAGTATATACCTGGTCGGTCACTATTTGCAAACCACCCCTACTCCTCTTTTGTTCTCCCCCTCGGTTTAACTCCTATTGTTCGGCGACAGACAAGGACCCTTCAACACTTCCTGTTTGACCGTGTAGGAACCTTGTATTTATTTTAAATTGTCAAGTGTTCTTAGAATATCATGTATTGTCTAGCAAACATCCAGAGGGTTGGCGAGTAACAACAAACAGCCTTTGTGTACCCGGGCTAACACAGCAGGAGGTCTTCTCGGAACTCGTTAACGGACCAGTCACCCTCCACTGGGTCTATACTTGGCTTTATTTTTCAGCAGCTGAAAAGGAGAGTACTTTCCCTTTCGAAGACATTATGACACTATTGCATATTCTTCGTTGATGCAACGAACGGTCCTATATACAGGGTGTCCCAATTGTATTTTTTTTTTAATGTGATCACGATTTAACTTTGTCTATCTTTTCTCATCAGAGGCTGGAGAAATTTGCAGTCTCGAGGTAACGTCCATCTTGAAGATTTCGACCTCCGCATCATCATGAACTAGCAAGAACAATGATCACTATTTAATATATGAACTCACTGTATTTCTTTTTGAACGCAGTACTTTTGACGTTAGTGGCTAGTGTTGACGAGCAATGAAGGGGGTACCACCTTCATTTCACGGTCAGATTAGTCAACTGTTCATTTTTTTTGTATTCTCCTAGAGGTCCTTAGTACCCAATTTTTGTTAGTATTCAATTTTTTCCCCCTTTACATTTTTTCCCTCTCTTTTTGTACAAAAAAAGAAATTTCCATGGCCAGGAAAATTCCTTTTTTTTGGGAGAGCAGGGGAATTTTGAACCGTTTTTATCAGGTTCATTATTTTTTGTCATATTATTATTATTATTATTATTATTATTATTATTATCATCATTTCCTTCATGTCGCATTATTGTGACATACGTTTCTCTGTCTCACCTACTGCGTTCAAACTTTGTAATTCTGCGTAAATGTTTCACCAGATGGTGAAACTTTTCACCCCTACTGACACTGTGTTACCATTGGTTGAAGCATAACTTGTTACTAAGCTTTGCTTCTCCCATTGGCCCCCTTTATGTTCTGGAGAGGGGGAGTTCTACGACTTATTTTTCCCGAGCGGCGTTACTGCGTTCCTTTTAGAGAAGGTGGTTTCCTTCCATTTCTGACCATCATGTGAAACGGTCACAGCCTAGGTGTGTCGGGCTTTTCGCTCGTGCCCAACGCAACTAAACGTAAGTACGATTCGATCACTTGGTTTTATCTGGCATGCTATCATTTTTGAATTTCAGTTTATCAATTTCCCTTTCTTATGATGATGTGAATTCGATCCATGAACCCAAGTCCCTTCGCCTTTGTTTACGTTAGTTTAGCGAAGCCTCTGTGTTTATTTGTCATCCCTACCTTTCATGTAATCGGTTTTATTTTTACTCAAATCTCTCAGGTCTGAAATATATGCTACTTTTCTGCGAGGCTTTCTAGCGCTCTGTATTACGTCACAAATTGCTGTGCACTCTTTCGAGGCATCTTTCATTTGATTGTCGTATCAGAGTTTGTTTTTTGGGTCAAGGTATCATTGGAGTAACGGAGCCATGTCTCATTTCGCCTCCTATTTGATCCTTCCCTCTGTTTTAGGAAAAGTGTGTGAGCGATGGTCTTAGTGTTAGTCACTGTCCATTCGTCATGCCTTAATTCCTTTGTTTCTTCGTATGTCGTTATATTATGACATAACTACCTCTACGTAAGCCTATATTTTCCTACAAAGCATATTTCTTAGCTGATCGATTTTTTTTTTTCATTTCCTGTCCCGGTAATGTCAATTAATTTAATGTAATGCTCATTTTCCTTTATTTTTATGTGTTAATTTTGTGTTGCTTCCTCTGGCTTCGTTATATTACGTAACTCCGTGTCATCCCCCCCTCCCCCCCACCCCCGTTTCCTACATACGCACCCTTCTCATCCCCACCACTTTTCACCCCCCCCCCCCCCCCCCCACCTCATGATTTCACAACATCATGAGCTTTTGAGTTCTGTTCATGGCGCGGGGCATTCTAGTCCAGGTCATCCTCGTAAGTAGAGGTGTTCTCTTATTCGACCCATCCATATTCTCTATCTTTTGTTTTTTTATTGTATTTTAAATTGTGGTTATCGAGTCGCGCTTACGGTTTAATTGCACATTGATTGTAAGTACATTTTAATTAATCATTGTGTCATCTTTGTTAGTGCTTAAGTCCATTTATACACTTTCCTCTTGATATTGTTTTTGTGTACCCCTTTCTTAAGTACCATCTTTAATAATTAATTTTATTTTATTTGTTATTAATTGATTTTAATACTTCTTCAAGTTTTCCTTTTATTTTGTGTTTAGATATATCCTTATTCTTATGCACACCTGATTTAGTTTACTTTAAATACATTAGCAAGTAGTTCAATTTCCGTTTCGTCCTCTTTCATTTGTAATTTTAAGTTCCCTCATCTCTCGTTCGATTTCGTCGGTCTTGGCTTCGTACTGTAACGCAGTCACGACCTACGCGCTTCTGGGTTCTTCGATCAATTAGATAAATTTAATTCCGCTTTTGATTTGTTTTAAACAATTCATTCGATTCCTTTTTTGGAAAGTATCTTTCTTTCGATCCGGAATCTTGGGCCCAGCACGCATCGAAAGAGACATCCTTTCCCCGCTCCTTAGCGATCCTGTTTAAGGTGTTGTTTTCGCTTCTACTGTATTTTCCTCACGCCTCTGCTATTTTGTTTAACGTAAAAGCACAAAGCGGTGCACTTGAACAACGTTTCTGATGCACTCAATGCATTCATACCTTGTAAGGCTCTTTATAAAAACTCATCAACCCACAGAACTCTCCTAAATTTTCTTCAAATTCTAAAATCTACAGACAACACGTTTGCCTCGTCTAGGACTATGGAATCCTTAATGGTAACTATTCAAAGTACATTAGAGATGAGTGAATGGCTTTGGGAAAGAGGATATGCGTATGTACTGACAGGAAAACTCACTCAGGATCCTTTGGAGCGACACTTTGGAATCATGCGTTCGCTCAGTTCGGATGACCATCAATCCACGATTGATTTTCTTCATTTACATTTACTACAATGTATCTACGTTCCTGTGAAGCAAGCACTATCCTCTGGAGGAAATTGTGAGCCGAAAAGGGAATTAGTACTAACGTCCTTTGTAAACCAAATGCGAATGTTGGCCCGAAATGTGAAAGTGCGCAACGAGACTGTAAAGAAATCAGTGGAAACTTCCATAAAAAGCAAAATCGTTATTCAAGACTGTTTAAATATTGAAGATTGGGAAAGTGCTGTGCCGGAGTTGAACCCAGTTCCCGATGCTTCGATTGAAAAGTGTTTAGTTTATCATGTGGCCGGGTATGTTATTAGGCAATCCTCGAAATGTATTAAGTGTTTATCCTGTGTCCGTTCTCTCCGTGACGAAAGTGAAAGTCGTTTTTCAGCTCTTACGGAAATAAAAGATTACGGATCCGATAGTGGCACGAAGTTTTTAACACGTCCCTCCAAAAGTGTGTGTGACATTCTTTTCCAGACTGAAAGGAAAATCAATGAGAAACTGAGCTCATCTAGGTCGATGTGGGGTGACATTTTTTACGAGTGTCTTGATTCGATTGAGACAATTTCAGTTGTGCCATCAGGGGCTGGCTGTTGTATTGAACATACTTTGGACATTATTCCTAAACTAGTCTACCACTATTTAAAGTGCCGATTCTTCTTCAGAGCGAGATAAATCCGCAGAGATCTTCAAGCTCGGAAATCTGCTAAGTCTACTCGTAAACTTTCGAAAGTGGCCTCAAGCTAGTTTTGGTGAGTAATTTACTTCATTTGAGTTGTTTTGTTGCCTGTTATTTTAGGGCTGTGATATCTTGGTTATATATTCCATGTACTGTATTTGGATGTTTGTGTATAGTGTGTGTGTATAATCGCTATTGACGTCCGAAACGGGGGAGGAGCTTACGGTCAGCTGTTTGCAATTTGGCGGCGATATAGTGACGTGAAGTAATTGTGTGTGCGTTTGTTATGGCTTCAGATTTATGATGGCAAAATACTACATACTTCCTTTCATTGATAGAAATATTTTTATAATCAATTTAAATGCAGTGCTTAATTACTATCAGTTAAAAATATTACCCACATGCAGATAGTTAATTTACTGTCTGCTGTTACATATATGAAGCCTGTACTTGGGAGGCTAGCGGTATCGATGTTTTTATTAATTTCACAATATATATATCTCACATAACACAAAGGACGACTCCCTGATAATAAATTGAAGCAAGCAACCCTGAATTTGCATGAATGTTTTGGGTTCAAAGAAGCGTTACTTGGGATGTTCAAATCATATTTCAATATTGCAAATATTGACCTACATACTTGCTGTTCAAAGGCAAGAATGTTAATTTATTAATCTCTTGCCACAGGCAAGTTAAAATGGAGGCATCCTCTTTATCAATATATTTAATTAAATATTTAAAATACATATATTTAACAAAGCTGGAGTCTCCATTTGAACTTGTCATTAGCAAACGGAACAGATCAAAAACTACACTTTAAGCCAAACCAAATTCACTCCTCAGCTCGACATAAACCATAATACCAATTAAAACTTATTCAAAACATACTCTCCTTACTGTTATACAACTTTCAAACCAACTATTCGCACTGAAAACTGTAAAACCCTGAAATGGGAACTAATTAAATTTAGAATAGCCTAGGCCGATCCGGTCTCCTGCTACATTACCGCATATGTATACTTAACATCACTATAACTTCAAAATTGCGGCTAAGAGACGTATCTGCCTGAGTAGTATAGGTGTTGCCGGCCTGCCTGGGATGATGGGTCACCAAACCGGTACTTAAAACTAAGATTTTACATTTTAATTAACTAAATTCAACAGTAGGGAGATTATAGCGAAAAACACAATTTAAGCCAAATCATACTTCAATGACCTACATACTTGCTGTTCAAAGGCAAGAATATAAATTCTCTGGCAAATTAAGGCTAGGAACAGCATTTTTCTTAAGTTTTCTAATCATTCGGCTGTTGTCAATCGGAAGAACCCCTAAAATAAGTTTACGAAGAGCGGATTACATTCTTTGTACGGCACAGATGTAATAGGCTATAAGTTTATCAGTATTTTTGATGTAGCTAAATCCATGTGAATACAAATTAGAGACAATAACTATCAATAATCAACAGTACCGGTGGAAAGAAGTCGTCTTCACAAAAATACTGACTGCACACTGTCATGTAACATGTAACACGTTTTCCAATTGACAGCGCCGAAGCCCATCTTTCTCTCTGAACTTTTTGTACAGGAAAGTAGTGAAGATATTTCGTAGCCGTTTTATACGATTTGCAACCGTATACAGAGCAGTACCTCCTCGAATTTGACAAATTTCTTTCTGTTTCCATCACGACGTCAATGCTTCACCATCTAAATAAATCTCAGCAGTCACAATGTTACAGCTTCAACATTTTGCCGCGTGGCTGCGCCATTCAACTTTTCTGACGTCAATATCAGCACACCTGCAAATCACTGATGACTCACTGACAGCATATTACATCATTGAGCGCCCTGGGGTTACCAATCGGCAATCCCACATGACTAGAGTTACACGTGTAGAGTTATTTTTAGGCTCGTCATTCCACAACTCAAAGAAAAATGCTTACGAAGGTATGGTGTAATATGTCCCTTGACAATATGATCATAACTTGAACTGTTAGCTTGATATTAAAACTGAAACGAAACATGAGGCTGTCAGACCCATTCGCGACTAACGGAGGGTTTTAAAAGATATTTCTACATAGGGACTGAAAATATTAATAATAAATCTTTGAAAGTAATATTCATAAGTCGAAACAAGGAATGTGCTGTAATGACCGTAACCAGGGCCTTCGAAAAGAGTTTTTTTTTAGGCCGGGAGTTATTCCAGTTTTGAACAGCTGACTATGTAGCGTTGGGGGTCTGCGCTGCTAGCGCTCGCCAAGAGCGGGGCGCGCATGGACTCGATGAGTGATAACACTATATTATTCTATTCGTCCTGCCCATACTTTTCCATCGATATATTGAACAAGCAATGAAGAAAATTGGAGAAAAAAATCAAAGTAGGAGTTAAGATTCAAGGAGAAATTATTTCAACTTTGAGATTTGCTGATGACATCGTCATCTTAGCCAACACACCAGAGGCTTTGAATGAGTTTTTAATGGTATTTTTACGAATGCTAAACAGTTTCGTCGCCCGCGCGTGACACAGGCCGCCCGAGGCTATTCCAGACTGTGTGTTACCAGCGCCTTACGCAACGGGGATGTAAGAACAAAAGGGCACGGTCTAGAACCTACGCAACCCACCCAGAAATGGAACTCTCGAGAAACCGTGAACCCTGGTCCGCTCTAGAAGCATCCATTGAGTCATCAGCTCCGATATATAAAGAGCGACCCTGGCCGGTGAGGACGAACTGTGTTTTTGAGGAGTGTGTGTTTGACTGTGCGACAGAAGTATTGAGGCGAAGTGCCGAGCGAGTGTGTTTTCCAGTGCGACGGAGTTTATTGTGGTGAATTGCGAAACGCAGTGGGCTGTTCCCTAGCCTCCGGACGGCGAGACAGTGTGCATTCAAGAACAAGTGAGTGCCAGACTGTGGCTTGTTTACATGAGGAAGAGTGCAGTTACTCCTTGCCAGGATACGGGTCTACATCATTAGTGAGAGATTAACTTCTGTGAGTGAGTGAACGGGGTGAGTGAATTCCATAAGGGAGGAACTTGACTGAGACTGCTAATTGTTTTCCAAGTGTTTATGGTGTGGTGTAACTTTCTAGACCTGCAATAAAGCTAATATTTCTAAAAAGGGCTTTTACCCACTGTAATCCAATTAACGAACGTGCTACTAGGGGTAACACGTATCAGTATGGATTCTGTCTTGAGGAAAGAATTCACGATGAAAAATAATAAATTTAAAACAAAAATATTGTAATGGAGTCGAAAGAAATCAGAAACCCCTATGGACGTCGAATTGGCAGGTGGAAATCTAAAGGAAGTAGCTGACTTCTGTTACTTAGGAAGCAAAATAACCAGTGATGGACCAAGCAAAGAGGATAAAAAAAGTAGGTTAGCACAAGGCAAGGAAAGCATTTCTACAGAAAAGGAATATGTTGACATCGAATGTAGATTTAGGTATTAGGAAGTCATTTTTAAAATCCATTGTCTGGAGCGTGGCGCTGTATAGAAGTGAAACTTGGACTGTTGGTGCAGCAGAAAAGAGGAGAATTGAAGCGTTTGAAACGTAGTGTTACAGGAGAATGGTGAAGATCAGATGGGCAGATAGGGTTACGAACGAAGAGGTGTTAAGACGAGTGGGAGAGGAGAGATGTTCCTCGTGACTGCTAATGAAGAGAAGAGATAGGTTGGTAAGACACATATTAAGACACCCAGGAATAGCAAACTTAGTTATAGAAGGAAAGGTCGAGGATATGAACTGTAAGGGTAGACCAAGGTTAGAATATGTTATACAGATTGCCTCGGATGTAGGGTGTGGTAGCTATGTTGAAATGAAACGATTAGCTCAAGACAGGAAAAGAATGGAGGGCTTCATCAAACCAGTTGAAAAGCTGAAGACTCACACAACAACAACAACAACAACAACAACAACAACAACAAGGTATAATGGATACCAAAGCCATTGGTTTATCGAGGTTAGATCCGGTGGATACTAATGCCACGGCATTGGTTTATCGATGTTAGGTCCAGTGGATACTACAACCATTGGCTTACCGAGGTTACGGTAGGTCTGGTGGATACTAAAGCAATTGCTTTATCGAGCGTAGGTCCAATGAATACTAAAGCCACTGGTTTACTGAGGTTAGATCCGATGGATACTAAAGCTATTGTTTTATCGAGGTTAGGTCTGGTGGATACTAAATACATTGGTTTAACAAGGTCACGGTAGGTCTAGTTGATATTAAAGACATTGGTTTATCGAGGTTAGATCCGGTGGATACTGTTACGACCTTGGGGGTTTAACTCCGGCCTTGGTATGGGATTGTGGAAATGTCGGAAGGACGCAACGTGTGAGTAGGTGTTAGTGAATGAGTGCTGCGTGGACAGAATCTGGAGGCCGCTTAGCGATCTTGCCTTGAGAGCTGGCTCGGCGGGTGCTGAGTGCTCGTTCCGGTCGACAATGTGCCTGGCCTCTTGTAATGGGAACTAAACGTACAGCTCGGGGGAAGTTAGAATCGGGGTTATAAGCGAGGGCGTTTAAGAAACACAAGAGATTGGTTTAAAAGTGTAGAAGTGGCTTTAATGCTATAAGTGATGAATGTGTAGCAGTACTGCCAGAGGTGTGAATGAGTTGAGTGCGAAATCAATGTAAAAAGGAGATGAGTACAAATTTAGTAAAGGTTCAGAGTTGGTAGGAATGACTAAGGAAAGACCTTGAGCTCACTCACCTGAAAAAGCGGTACGTCGAGCAGCGGTCGGGCAGCGAGACGGTAGGCGTAAGATGACTAGTCCTTGGTGGGGCTGGCATTTAAGCAAATTGCCAGTGTTTTGTAATGCAATCAGCAGATTCCTGCTCTACATACCAGGTAGCTAGGTGTTTGTGTTAGGTGTGGCAATTGTTACCACATGTATGGAAGTTGGATGGCTAGGCCTGTGTAGTTGTTGTTGCTTTGGATTGGGGACTGTAGCCTGAAGAGCGGTTGAAAGGGTTGGTTACGCCCTACCGGGCTCAGGGCGTAACACTACTAAAGACATAGGTTTACCGAGGTTATGGTAGGTCCGGTGGATACTAAAGCCATTGGTTTATTGAGGTTAGGTCCGGTGGATACTAAAGTTATTCGTTCACTGAGGTTAGGTCAGATGAATACCGGTATTAACATTATTGGTCTATCAAGCTTGGGGTTATGCCCAGTTATTCTTGCTATTTTTCCGCACGTTTGAAATTGATACCTCAACTACTGTTGTCCAAAAAAGAAATGTTAAGTTTCTAGTGGTAGGCCTATTAACATTGTTTCTTTTTCTATTAAACAAATGACTACAGAGACGAATGTGATGTGGAGTAAGGTTAGTTGTGATTTAATTGATTTAGTGACTTTATCGTAATGCTGTAAAGTCTTCTCTTGGTTTGGCCTTAAAACACCTTTTCTTGAACCGGGGCCGATAACCTAGATGTTAGGCCCCTTAAAACAACAATTATCATCATCAACCTTTTCTTGATATTCGGAACAATATACAATTAGCGTGAGCGTGCTTGGTTGACTTGTCCTTTCAATGCAAATATTTTCGGTTATTACCCTGGAAGGAAGTCCGTAAGCTTATCAGACGCATCCATGTTTCCATCCCAGTCCGTATTGCAGCATATTTCCATGCCAAGAGTGGTATGACATTGTACTAATATGATAATATTTCCGTAGTTTCACCCAAATGAATTGTTTATTTTCTTTGATATTGTTGCGTGGTACGGTATCCAATTTCGATTGCTACTTCTGAGTGCGTTATTTTCTTGACAATGAGCGAGTTCTGTTTGGGACTTCGTTTCTTTACACAATCACAGAACAATAATGGTGGTAGATCCAATACTGTTTAGAAAAAACTATATACTGTATTTCCAACAAGTAAATGTATATAGACATGGCTTTAGCACATAACACCCTATGAAGCAGTCATATCTGTGGAATAAGACTTTTGATATTTCCTGTCAATCTCCCTTGAGTGACCCTTGTTCTCTTCTAACCATGACGGTGTCCAGGAATCTAAGACTATAGAGTGTCTTTCATTTTCCCTCACTTCGTGATAATTTTATCCTATTTTCATTTTATGAAATATACGGTAGGTTTGATCATGTTGTTATAGGGGGTGGAAATTTCAGATCATAATTATGCCCCCAAAAATATGGGCTTATGAGTTGCACTTTCGCCCGTATTTGTACAGTACTGTAGGTCCTTCATATTTGCTTCAACGACTTCAATGAAACTTACTAACATTCCAAATGACCCAAACTGCACCTTTCGAATTTAGATACATGTCACCAATCCAACATGTCACCCAAGCAAAATATTCCTGTATTCAATATCTGAGACCCTATTAGAGTTATGAGCTTAAATTTTGTACCACAGTGAAGGGCTATAAAACAAGTTTGCATGACTCCAAAAACCATGACAAGCACGAAATCAAGATGACGGCCGTGAAAATTTTCAAAATTATATTGACTTTCTCCTGACCTAGGAACAACTATAAGCCTGCAAGTTTGCATCACGATAGAGGGCAATCAAACAAGATTGTTGATATCGTCACCTGAATGCAAGAAATAGGTAACTCGAAATTTCCTGTCTTTTTTCTTGTCACTGGTCACTGGTATTGTTTGTTCAGTTACCTAGTTCTTGCATTAAATTCGGAGCAATTTTAGCTATGCTATGACATACGGTAGCCTACACATCTACGAGAAATGGTATTTCACGTTACCTAGTTCTAGCATTCTAGTGACGATATAATATTATCGAAACCATGACAAGTACAAGCGGCCGCAAAAAGTTTCAAAATGCAATTCACTTTGCTAGGGACCTATTAAAGCTATAAACCTGAATGTTGTGCCATGATAGTGAAAGATAAAACAAATTTAATGTTATAACTCAAATCAGCGGTCAATGCATGTGAGATTTTCGAAGTAAAATGCTATGTCCTGTGGTTCGGATTCCATGTAAAAAGGAGGCTCCATGGCTCATGATAGCAAAATTAACGGTCACGTAAAACTAGAAGCTTCCTTACTTTTAACTCAAATCAATAACAGGTATTAATTCATTATGACAGCCGCGTAAATTTTCAAAACTCAATTCTCCTCTCTCGGGACATATTGAAGTTATAAGCCTGAGAGTTTCCAACATGATAGAAGACTTAAAGACCAAATCATACCGTAACAGGCATGACACGAAGAATTTTCAAAATTCAAATCCATTTTCTCGAGGCATGTTATAGCTATAGAGGAATATAAAACCAGATTCATGATATGACTTTCTATACCGTGACAAGAACGAAACTAAGCCGGTGGTGACGTAAATTTTCAATATTTAATTCCTCTTTACGGGACCTATTACAGCTATAAGCCTGAAATTTATACATGACAGAGGACTATAAAACATGTTTATTGATCTAACTTTTGAATCCTGGACAAGAACCAAACAATGATGACGGTCACATGATTTTAAAAACTCAATTATATTTTCTCAGGACCTATTACTGTTATAAGCCTCGAATCGTGTGCCATGATAGAAGACTAAAAGACAAAGTCACAGGTGTGACCATCAAAACAGGGACAAGCACGAACCCAAAATTATGGCCACGCACATTTTCACATTTCAATTGCCTTTTCTAGGGACCTGTTTCAGCTATAAACCTGATATTCTTACCATTATAGATGGGTATAAACAAATGTTGCCCCAGAGGAGTGCGTCAGGCCTCGGCAGCCGGCACAGTTCATATCCTCGCCGCTAGATGGGGGTTTCTTTCATTCATTCCTGACCCGGTCGGAGACTGGAAGCAGACTGTGGATTTTCATATAAACAAATGTATATTTTTCAAAACCGTGACAAGCACGAAAACAATATGGCGTCTGTATAATTTTCAAAATTTAGTTACCACTTCTCGGGTCCTGTTACATCTATATGCCTGCACGTTTGTTCCATGATAGAGAGCTACAGCACGTAACCTGTCCATGCATACTGTTAGGAATAGGTTAATGTTGTCAATCTGCCTACCCGGCGGCCATGGCAAGGTCCAGTTGGACCTGAACAACACGTAGCCTGCTACAGAAGACAAGGATATCATACTGCGTGGACTCCCCTGTATTGCCATAAGGTGTTTACCGACGAATGTCACGTATGCCTCACTCCTGACGATCGCAGACGAGGTGTTTGGAGAGAACACGGTAACTCCGCAAGCCCCCGACGCTTACATTAACTATTTGCAACAAGGTAGTGGCGTTTTGATGGTCGTGGATGGCATCACACAGGGTCACAGCATTATTGTTCAAGGTAGGCCTACTCAAATGATCAACAGTACATCGACTACAATCTTCAACCAATAATGGAACCATATCCCCGGCAGTTTGGTGAGGATTTCATTTTAATATACGATAATATTGTCATATCCATATCCATCGTGCAGTTCTCATGAATACTTACCTCCAGACTGGAGTGGCTTTCCAGTTCCCCTGGCATGAATCCCATTAAATATGTCTGCGATCGATTGAAGCAAGCTGTTGAAGGACATCCAGACTAACCTGGTAATCTGAAGGACATACTGGTATGCCGAACCACCATTGAGGAATGGGACAAATACGTAGAATCAAAATAGGCTTGACAACTTCGTGTGGATGGTATGCCCTGACGGATCCAAGCATGACTACAGGCAAGGAGACATAACACGCCTTATGAATGCCATATGCCACATTCCAACTGAAAAACCACGCCTGTCACTTGGTACGGAAATGTTGTGGTTGGCTGGTTGGTATGCCCAGACGGATTCAAGCATGAATACGAGCAAAAGCGGAAGCTTTTAGTTTTACGTGACCGTTAATCATGCGATCATGAGCCACGGGACCTCATTTTTACGTGGAATCCGAACCACGGGACATGGCGTTTCACTTCGAAAATCTCACATGTATTGACCGGGAATCGAACCCCGTCCACCTTGGTGAGAGGCCAACAGCTTGACCGCTGCGCCACCACGCACCGTATACGAGCAAGGGGACGAGTTATTCATATGAATGCTATATAATTTGATATGGCACACTTCAACTGAGAAACCACGCTGTGACTTAGTACGGAAATGTTACTCTTTTTGATTTGCTAAGCAAGAATATGCGCTATTGAATTATACAATGTATTGGGACCCTTTGTAGTGTTCCGAGTCGTACTATATACTGTGACCGAAATCCACCATGTTGTTCGGCTACGCTGGTTGTGGATGATTAAGTTGCCGAGATTCGCGAGCCAGCAGTCTAGTACACAGATTACCTACTACTAGTATTAACCTCAGAGCGACCTTCAAACATCTGATTTAAACAACTCTATTGACACGCATTCTAGCAAGCATATTTTGTGAAAGACCCCGAGTTATGGAAATATTCTTCGTATTTAGTCAAGCTAAGATAACAGAAATTATTATTTGACCTTGACAAACTATCTGGTATATATTGCAGAAGAGAGTCGAACATCTTTGAAGGGAAGGCATTATCAACTTCTTTGACCGTGTCCGTGACGCAACGTATGAGGGATGACAATTTCTCCACTCACCCCTCTACTTACCATGTGACCAGGGCAGCTAGTGCAGTGTGGACCACGTTCAGATGACTGGCCATAGCTTGTACAATACGGGTGTGCACGAGAGTGTACCATTATACGCTCGAGAAGCATGTGTTGGACCATGTGAAATTAGCATTACAATTTGCCTGTGATATACTTGTTATAATTTATGAGTGACAGATAAAGTTAAAATCAGTGATTTCTACAAGTGGCTGATGTAAGTAAGGATTGAACTATTATCAGTGAACATACCAAAACCACAACATATTGGACTTGACACAATGCAACAAGTTACAGCACATGTTAAAAATGGCAGACTTTGTCATGCTGTGAAACAAGACATCCAGTTAATCAATGCTGAACATTGCCACAATTGTAATTTCACCACATTCAACAAACTACAGTCAACAATTAACTGAATTGCTAACAAGAGCATTAATAAATAATGAACAGAATCGTATTAACACCACACATTCCAAATTAGTGAAATACATGGAGTATTTCTTCGTCAGTGGCGAACACCCAATCTATTTGAGGGGTGCTTGACGTCATCCACTATGGAACTTTCACTCAAGAATAGGAATATGGGAACACTTATGGAGGTTTTGATACACTTCAAGATGATGGCTTAAGCATTTAATAGTGAAACTTGATGATGAGGATGAATCCAGGATTCGGGGAGGCTGAATACACTATAGAACAGGCATTACGATGAGGGTGGTGTAACACAATTTCCTAATGCGACGATCTTGCAAATTAAAGAACAGAATCACGATTTATCCGCCGTGGGAACACATTGGAGACACATTCATCGTCAACCAGGAGCATGAATTCAGACAACACCCATCTGAACACTTATGGCAAACCATTACCATGAATTTATAATGTCCTTTATTCCAAGTGGCTAAAATATATTTCGAATGAATTTCCAAACTATGAGAGCAAATTATTTATAAGATATTGAGATTATTTCACATACATAAGTTACGATATATTTAATAATAATAGTATTTTTATAATGGTTGAATTCTAATATAATTATTCTAAACCTAGGATTTTTTTCCTCATTGCGATTTTACCTTGAAGGCGATTGTGAACGGAACATTTGACTTATTTCAGCGCTAATGATTGAATCTTGTTAATTAATATAATGGCACTGTAATTACTATAATTTTGATTCATGATGTACACACATCAAAAAAAGTTTTGCATCACCTCGGTTCCAAGAGTTCCGGAACCTTTAAATACAAAGGGAATAGAGATCAACACAAACAACATTTCAGCTCGTTTTATTGCTCATGAGACCCACACATTGCATGTTGTACCATCATACAGCTAGACTTTCAGCATTTGTGGTCCAGATTGCAGTACACACCACTACCTCTAATACCCAGTAGCACGTCCTCTTGCATTGATGCATGCCTGTATTCGTCGTGGCATACTATCCACAAGTTCATCAAGACACTGTTGGTCCAAATTGTCCCACTCCTCAACGACAATTCGGCGTAAATCTCTCAGAGTGGTTGGTGGGTCAAGACGTCCATAAACAGCCCTTTTCAACATATCCCAGGCATGTTCGATAGGGTTCATGTCTGGCGAACATGCTGGCCACTGTAGTCGAGCGATGTCGTTATCTTGAAGGAACGCATTCACAAGATGTGCACGATGAGGTCGAGAATTGTCGTCCATGAAGACAAATGCCTCTCCAATATTCTGCCGATATGGTTGCACTATGGGTCGGAGGATGTCATTCAGGTATCGTAAAGCCGTTTCGGAGCCTTCCATGACCACCAGTGGCGTACGTCGGCCCCACATAATGCCACCCCAAAACATCAGGGAACCACCACCTTGCTGCACTCGCTGGACAGTGTGTCTAAGACGTTCAGCCTGACCAGGGTGCCTCCAAACACGTCTCCGACGATTGTCTGGTTGAAGGCATATGCGACACTCATCGGTGAAGAGAACGTGATGCCAATTCCGTGGGGTCCATTCAGCATGTTGTTGGGCCCATCTGTACCGCGCTGCATGGTGTCGGGGTTGCAAAGCTGGACCTCGCCATGGACGTCGGGAGTGAAGTTGCGCATCATGCAGCCTATTGCGCACAGTTTGAGTTGAAACACGACGTCCTGTGGCTGAACGAAACGCATTATTCAACATGGTGGCATTGCTGTCAGGGTTCCTCCGAGCGGCAATCCGTAAGTAGCGGTCATCCACTACAGTAGTAGCCCTTGGGCGGCCTGAGCGAGGCCTGTCATCGACAGTTCCTGTATCTCTGTACCTCCTCCATGTCCGAACAACATCGCTTTGGTTCACTCTGAGACGCCTGGAAACTTCCCTTGTTGAGAGCCCTTCTTGACACAAAGTAACAATGCGGACGCGATCGAACTGCGGTATTGACCTTCTAGGCATGGTAGAACTACAGACAACATGAGCAGCGTACCTTCGTCCTGGTGGAATGACTGGAACTGATCGGCTGTCGTACCCCCTCCGTCTAATAGGCCCTGCTCATGCATGGTTTGTTTACATCTTTGAGCAGTTTTAGTGACATCTATGAACAGTCAAAGGGACTGTATCTTGGATACAATATACACAGTCAACGTCTATATGCCGGAGATCTGGGAACCGAGGTGATGCAAAACTTTTTTTGATGTGTGTATGATCCTAGATACTACAGATTGCACAAGAATACAGTCAGCCAACGATGATCATTCGCATTAGGAACTTTTGACCAGTTTTGTGAATGCACATCAATAACACTTATAATGATTTGGCATTATGTCAAAGGATTTTGAACTGCACTTTGAATGTAAGCACAATGACTTATGAGCTGTAGACACTTTAGAGTGGTCTTATGGTAGCAACTGTTGGACATGAGAAATGTCATTCCAACTTATTAATACGATTAATAAATCAATTTATAAATTTCTTCGAGGAAAGAGAAGATGATTATGATTATGCCAGGATGTGTAGGGGCTTACGCAGTCCTAGGTTCTAAAGATTCTAGATTAAGCTTTATATTTGTAATTATATTAACAATTTACGTTGGTGAAAATAGTTCAATGCCAATTAATGATTTGAGAATGTTTCAGGGATTAGGATTTCAATCAAAGCTAGGTATTGTGCGGCTATAACAGGACATTGCTATTTATAGTTGATATTATTTCCATAAGGAAACATTAAATAATAAGGATTTCTTTTCATAAGTCATTTAAGTCAAATCAGATGATTGACGGTAATTGTTGGTAATCTAAATTCTGTAAATGTAAGTGTGTGAAATTTTTGTGTAGATTATTCTTGTTAAGTTAGCATTGATGGGAAGGAAAAATGTATAGTGAATTTAATACTTTTCTTTATGAAGCTGAAAGTGAAAGTGAAGTGTTTTGTTTTTTAATTATTATTATTATTATAGAATTCAGCTTATCATCGAACACTCGAACTCTTATTACTTACTTTTGCGAGTACTTCCCAAATAATTCAAATAGGGTAGCTCAATGGCATATGTGGACATTACGGATTTTAGAATCCCAACCTAATGAATTGCATTGAGTTATTGGAGTGTAAATTTATTTATTTTTTATGTCCGTCTGCTCCAAAATAAATTAAGGACATTGATTTTAAAGCTCTCCTATTATTCCTGTAGTTATTTGAACTTCTCCCGAATCAATGATATTTTCCTGTTTTCTTTTTGTGAAATATTTGTCCTGTTAAACCGTACGTGCCTATCCATTTAACCGACCCGAGATAATCGATCTCTTGCCTGCCCGAGCTATTTATGCTGATGTTTTTTTTGTGGGAAAAATATTTCCTGGGCTTAATTTCCTTTATCGCCTGTATCCTTTCTTCGGTTTCACTTTGAAATCGCCGGGCCAACGTGACGTTACGGAAACGGGCACAATACAGTAATTCAAAAGTGACGCAAAATGTATATCACTTGTATCGCATGAGAAATGTTAATATCCCTTCTGTATTTATGACCAGCCCCTGGTGGCTGAGTTAGAATGAACGACCACGGGAGATTTATGCACATTTACCTTTAAATATTATTAAAACTTGTATAATGTCCGTAAATTAACGTCCATTACTTAGCCTATTTGTTTGATTTTGAAACAATAGTTAAATAATTAAAAGGAATAAATGTGCCACGTTCAAAGCAGAGCTCTGTGGAGGCATTTTGTGAGATCGGTGCGGGTTCTTCGTGTCCCAGCCTTCAGAGTGAGTGAGTGAGTGAGTGAGTGAGAAATGTGCCACGTTAATAAAATACAAACACCACTTCGAACATAAATACAAAGAGTGCGCATTGTCACACTGCGCCTATACTGTGACGTGACAGCGACATCTCGATCAGCTGACTGTGGTGTAAACAGAGGAACTCTTAATGGAAGGTGATAGGAGTAGGTGGGAAAATGCTTTTCAATGAGGATACGTATTTATACATGGTTGTCGTCGTTGAACGTAGAGCAGGCTTATGAATACAAAACACACACATTTTCATCATTTATACGACATTGGAGAAAGCATCGCATGTTTCTTTACGTACTGGAAGGTAGCAAAGGTAATATTTGATGTTAAAAGTGGCTGTCGTGTTCCGTAATACTCATACATCCAGGAGCCCCTCTTTAAAATAATAACAAATCTAACTCTGAGTTAGGCCTGCTGATTTTTGAACAGAATTGTTTTTGTGTAGCTGGTCATTTTTGATTGAACGCCCGAGGGCTCCCAACAAGTTCAATCTATTACTACATCATTTCCTAATTTACTTTCCATCATTAAAATATGTATTTTGGCTTATTTCAGTACTTTAGAAAATGTTATCGTACGATGACCTCTCATTCAGCATTACTATCTACTTTAGTATTTTATGAAAGTGAACAACACAACATGGGCAAATGGAAATAAGGAAGTCTATTGATTTAGTAAGCATTGATTTTTAACAACTATGCATTACATTTGCTACTAAGGAAAACAATATAATCAATTAATCGTTTCCTTTTAATTTTAAATTCAAATTTCCATGAATCATAGAAACCTTCGCAAAAATAACCCAGAACTTGGAAATTCTACAAAGAATTAAATAGACTAATTTAGGAATGCAATGTATCCTAGAAGAATCTCAAAATTCCCTCAGCCAAACGCACTGTCCATACGTTTAATAAGATGACAAATATTACCTCAGCATATTTATTATCGAAGACTACACCATCACATCTGTAGCATCACCTGCAATTTGACACTGAACATGATTGACGACTGCAATGCGCATTCCACACTATATGTAATCCAGCATAGGGACATAAAGCATTTTTATGTTCCTAGATGCATTTACTAGCAGTCTCAACAAAACACCATGCAAAAAAGTCTATGGACATTTAAATACCTACTTGATAACTTCGACCATGATACATGCTTGTTCAATGGGGTAAGGGATAGGGTAAATTATAATAATTTATAATAAAGAATATAATACGGTACTGTGCCCAACTCTAGGAATGGGTATTCCAAGATTCAGACACCTAGATATCAAGGGAAAGGCTATAGACGCTTTTGAAAGTTGATATATTTGAATATCGCGCTCCATTACTTCTAGAATGGAATGGAAACTTTGTGCAGCCAAGAGCATGTTAAGTGACGTAGCGAGTAGTAGCAGAGGTCGAGACTATTTGTTGATTAAATAGTTAGCCATGGAGTAGAGACTTGAGACTTGGATCAGATTACTGGCACGGCCAAATGAAAGAGAATGCACTTAGTCTCAAGTGAATCGGACCAGAGACACCGGAGATATGAGGATTTCCAGATTTCAGCGTGATCCAGCGTGGACCCGACCGTTTTGAATAAAAGCCGACCGGCCCAAGCATCATCAGCTCACTTCGAACCAAGCTCTTGCATGACAAGGTGCTGCTGCTACGTTGAGCCAAGGCACATGGTTGCCGAATCTACGCAGAAGATATCTTTAAATTGTGATAGTCACAAAAGTGCTGCGATACATGTGGAACATAGTAAGTTTCCAGCAGAGGGAATCACTAAGGTGATTGTTATTTTTCTACGGACACTGGTGAAATACTTTATTTCTATATGGACACATGCTAGACTTTGTCTAGAAAGTACTTTGTCACAGTCCAGTAATAATAATTCAATACTTGGATATTTTAATCCAATTAGTCAGTTTCATAAATTGTAACTTGATAACCACTCCGATCTTTCAGTATAATGAAGGCCAGTCTTTCACGGTGTTGTTCATTAGCCGACAAAGGGAAACTATAAGTTGCTTCGCGCATGATAGATGGTGATAAACCATGCCCAGGGAACGATCTTCAGAACAGCCGTTGATTGATTTAGACTGTCAGTGTTTTCCTGTACTGAAAAGATTACCGTGAGTTATGTTACAACTGACGATTTTGAGAAGAGATCATTTGGATCTGACCCCATTTAAGCAAACTGCTATGGATTTAATTGAAGTCAATATTAAAATGGATCAGCAGTTACTTCAAACTTCAAGAAATATTTCCACTATGTCGTGTTAGACAGATTGTGGGTATATAATGGCGGCCGATACAAGGATTAGACGTGCGTGTCCAATAGGGCATGTATCTGGATAAATCTGGTACAGACCAGGTTCACTACGCTTCAAGACCAACGAGAAATGTAAGCCACATTTGACTTTTATATTATGCCTAGCTAATTGGAACAAACTCATTTTCTACAGATGACCAACACTTTTGTTTTTCTTCGTATTTAAATCTTGCAATGATTTACGCAAGACATATTAGAGTTATTCTGAGTATTTTCAGCACTCAGAACAGTTTAGGATCGATGACCGAGCATAACGAGCATTTATTTGAATGTTTCATATTTTTTTTGATAATCACGGTAATCAGCCGAGGTAAATGTAAAAGTTAATAATTATTTTTGTTGAGAAATGGATATTTTGTCCATATTCGAAGAATCGAACATGTGGATTCTCACATAATGAAATAATAATTAAACACATTTACAATAATATAACTAATAATAATAATCCACTTATAATAATAATAATAATGATTTTCATAACTTTTCTAAATAATTCTTGGATCTTATATTTTCTAATAATCACATTCATTGAGAGAGAGCTTATGAAGTAGTTTAATCATTTCTAGTTTGGAACAGGTGATTTTCCGAAGGATGGTGGTTAGCGCAAGCCCGCATTCAACCAACATTACAGTTCTGGTTGAACAGTTAATATTTGCAATGAGCAAAGTATATTTTTCAGATAACACGGAGAGGCATGAAACGGGAAGCAAATGATATTTGTATCAATTAAGATATTTTTGTATTTATATAAAATCATGACGTAGATACACATTCGAAAGTGAAATAGAGAGTATCATAAGTGTGGTAACTTCACGATTTGAACTGAATGGTGAAATAAAATAAACTTGTAAGTTTATAAATCTTCCAGTGTTGATAATAAGCGGAGGCTTGATTTATTGTATAAATTTTGGGAAGAAAATTTATGTGTGTGGAGTAGTTGAAACGCCATTCCCAGGTGCGCATGTTTAAGTCGCAGGAATGAGGAGGTTTTTATTTGAGCATCAATCAAATAGCAGGTTCGATGACTCAGTGTTAAAGAAGGAGTATTGGAACTACACATTGCGTCGTAAGAATGACCCAAAGGTTACTTCTTAAAACCATCAGTTCTTATTTCAACCTTGTTTACGGATTCCATTAAGACATTGATTTTGCTAGAACCTGGATTTGTCATGATAGTATTTTATTCTTCTTCAGAGGAAAACCTTTGCCGTTGTTGTTGGAATATTGTGTTCTTATAAAAATAATAGAATGGGCCTCTGACAATTAAAAATAATTGTATAACCACGAATAATTTGAAGGATGTTTTCAATCCTAGTGTCATGAAGTAAATGAATTTATTATGAAGCTACAATTCTTATTTCCGCATTCTGTTCAAGAATTGCAAGTTGTGAAAGTTACTAAAATGGCCACAAATATAAATATTTTTCTTAATAATGATTCCAAGTGGAAAATCGAATAGTTGAATGGTCCAACAATTTATTGATCAAGTTGATGATTCAGAAATCATATATTTTGTTAGGAACTTGAAGTTCATAATCGAGTCACTTCTCGAAACGTTTAATGTCAGAAGAACAATTAATTTTGTTGTGCTTCGCACAGTTCTTTGATGCTATGCTCAAGGGTCAGATACTTTTCAGATGTTGTTATTAATATGTGTACATAATTTGTGTTGATTCAAAGATAATAATATTTTTGACAATATTTTTTGAAACTGGAAAAATAAGTGAAAGTTAAAAAAAATTCTATGAACAATTATTCTACGAGTGTTAATATTATGTAAAAATTCAACCAGTCAACTGCAGTATTTCCAGTAAAGACAATTAAATTTGAACTGGATTTAATCATAAATAATGGATATAATTTTGGAACACAGTCTACAGGACTGATAATCAGACTTGTGTCTCCAAAGATAATTGTCCAATGTGTTGGAAAATTTCTGTACATTGTGTAAATAGTAATGTGGGTCGCCACACAGGAATTATGCTGCTTTGAGCATTTTATTTTGAAGTCAATTTTAAATTCAGAATAAAATGAGATAATTTTATATGATGTGTTATGCCCAGTTGAATCTCCTTCTATCCTTATTGTTGCATTGAGCCAAAAATCAGTAAAGCATTTTTTCATTTGATGTTGTTTTTGCGATTAGCTTTAACCCATCTGGCGCCCCGGGATATTTTGAATCTCGTGCTGACTGATTCTTGGTAAAATGCATATGTGATCATGCGGACTCCGGTCTAAACGGGCACATAAAATAAGATAGAGAGAGAAATGGCTTCGAACGTGGGGCTCGAGTTAGACACGGTCAATCGCATGCCGATTTAAATTGTGATAATTTGTATATAGATATTTTGGGAATTGAGAGATGTCTGGTTTGGATGAATAAATTAGTAGGAAACCCAATTAGTGGGGAAAATTAAAAATTTCACTGGGTTAATAATTAGAATGGGTTTGATTATTTTTGATAATGGCTTAACCATTAGGGTGTCAAGTAAATTCAGTAGTAAACGTTCGATGACTGGACATACGCATTATTAGAATCCAGGTGGAGGATATTTGAGAACTTGCATATTTTTCTTGTGATATTGTGGTAAATGTAATTCGTAAAAGTATAGAATTTTGTTTTTCCATCACGTCGACATTAGGACAAATCTCATTTTATTAGAGTGTTCCAATTAGCTATTCATATTTCTTGTTCTAATTATAATCTTGTGTCTGCCAACATGTATACCCCTAAGTTTTGAATAATAATTGAAAATTATGGAAGAGATGATGAGGAGTTTGGAAGAGAGTTCCAAAGAAGCTGGACTGCGTGTAGCAGCCATTATGAAAGAAAATACTGAGGCTTTGGAAAAGAAACTTAAAGAAAATTCTGATTCTTTAGAAAATAAACTTAAAGAAAGTTTAAATGATAAACTTAAAGAAAATTCTGATTCTGTAGAAAGTAAACTTAAAGAAAGTTTAAATGATAAACTTAAAGAAAATTCTGATTCTTTAAAAGATAACTTGAAAGAAAGTTCCGATTTGTTAGAAAGCAGGTTAAAAGATAACTTGAAAGAAAATTTAAATAGTAAATTTAATTCTATGAAAAATAAATTTAAAGAGAATTCCGAAATCTTGAAAATGTCACTTGAGAGTAAAATGACTAAATTATGCGAAAAAACACATGAGCTCGAAACTTCATTAGCCACTAACGCAAGTTTAATGGACGATAAATTTCGCAATGCCGATCTAAGATCCCAAAGCTTAGCTGATAGGATAGAACATGGTCTTAGGAAAGTTGGTGAAGACATGATCAACCTAGAAATCAGAGTGAAGAAAGAGAGCAATGAGATGGCAACTCTAGTTGTTCAACGTTTGACAGAACAATTCAAAGAACTCATAGTGGGAGAAATAAGAGAAGGTGTGATTAATGAATTACAAACTGAAATTAAAACCACAGTTATCAATGAGATTAAAGACACACTCAATCTGGAGAACCAAGAGGGAATCAAAGACATTCAAGCAACTCAGAAGGACATATCAGATGTGACAGGGTCGTTGAAAAGTCACGAGGCTGATATGAACCAGATATCCACTGATGTCACGGAGAACTGTAAGGGAACCGAAGAAATTAGAAAAATGGCAGAAGAAAACCATAAGGAAATTGAGGCTATGAAAACCCAAATCAAGGACGAGAAACAGTCTGACCATCTGTTGAAAATGCCAAGTATAAGGGGAGAAGAACAGAAACAGATAAACCTAGGAGCAGCTAGAGAAACTGATAGTCAAGGAAGTTTGTAGTTTAACGTGACCGTTAATCTCGCGATCATGAGCCACGGGACCTCCTTTTTACGTGGAATCCGAACCACAGGACATGGCATTTCACATCGAAAATCTCACATGCATTGACCGGGAATCAAAACTGATAGTCAAAGACAGGATGAGGTCAGGACAGTATTTCAATCCAACCCCATAACTGTATTCAAGAATGTAGAGGATAAGCCTTCTAAATTTTCAGGGCGAGATTCTGTGACACCCGTAGAATTCTTGAGAGAAGCAGGTGATTACCTAAAAGATTCCAAAATCCCTAAGGAAAGACAGATCCGAGTGATAGGGAAATGTTTGGAAAGTCCCGCACTTCTCTGCTTTAGAGCATTTAGGTCCACTCTCACCAATTTTGAGGAGTTTTCCCGTGGGTTATTAAAAAAGTTTTGGTCCCCGGACACCCAACAGCAAATCAGAGCAGAATTATATTCAAAGAGATTCTCGACGTCACAACCTACTCAATACTCTATGTACTTTTCTGGACAGCTTTATAAACTACAACATTTAGATCCGCCGATGCCAGATAATTAATTAATTACCGCATTAATACGTCAGTTTCCAGCAGAAGTCCAAAGAATTTTGATCGCTGCTGACATTTATAATATGGAGCAATTTGACGAGGTATTGCAGAAACTTGATCACACGAACGCTCAATTCTTCCATCAGAAGGGAGGAAAGAATAACAACGCTGTGTACGCTGTTATGGCCGACAGTTATTCCCAAACACCTCGAGAGATTCGAGAGGGGCGAGAAGAGAAAACGCCGAGGGAAGAGCCCGATAAAAGAGGATGGAATCATAACAATAACAGATACAGTTACAAGCCTTATGCGAGACCGGATGGTGGATATCGATATAATACTCGATGGAGAAGGCCAAGGGGTAATCAAGGAAGGTACCAGGAAAGAAGGTACTATGGTAGAAACAATAACTACAATAACAGAGGGAATGTGAACAATCGTCAGTACAATGAAGAGTTCAATAAGGAGACGAGGAAGAACTTGGAAGAAAGACACCAGGAAAACTTGCAGTTCTTGAAACAGAAGCCCAATGAACCAGGTCCATCGGGAACACAACAATCCCGAGGGAATGGAAAAGAAAAAAACTTCGAATTCACAGTAGAAGATAGAATTTTAAACACTTTCACTTCCAGGATTATTAAATGGCAAGCAGAGGATGATGACTTAATTCAACATAATGACGAACGGAAAGAAATGGGTACAAGAATTAAAATGCCAATCATATCATGCGAAGTATTCGGTATGCCTGTCGATACTTTAATTGATACTGGGGCTATGCTTTGTCTTGTGAGCGAGAAGCTTTATATTCTGTGGAAGCTCAAAGAGAATTTAGAGGAGATTCCAGTATCAGGAATTAAAATCCAAGGAATAATACCCAACAAAATATCTCTGTGTAAAACACAATTATACTTATGTGTTACTATTGGAGGACATGATTTCCGACATGTGTTTGTAGTAATGAAGGACATGGCTTTTGCCATGATATTGGGAGCGGTTTTCATTCAGAAATATCAAGCAGTGATAGACATGAAGACAGAGACGATCAGATTCAAGAATACCGAAGAGATAAACTTCGAGGGAAAAGAAGAGGAAGACATCGAGGGAGATGCTCAATGGTCTCTGATTTTTCATGAAGCTGAAGGAAGAGAAGTCTACACTGAGAATGAGTCCCCAGAGCTAGGAAAAATTTTGGAAGAGTACCACGATATTTTTGATATTAAACCTGGTGAAATTAAAGATTTTGAATATCGTATTCGTGTAAATGATGATGCACCTTTCCATGCTAAATTGTATCCGGTAGCGGAAAAGCATCGAGAAATGGTAAAAGTGCTTATCAACGAGATGGAAAGTAACAATGTGATTGAAAAGTACACTACCTCTTATGTCAATCCATTAGCAGTAGTGTCTAAGTCAGATGGAAGTCTGAGACTATGTTTAGACGCGCGAAATTTGAATTCAAGATTGCTGCCAGAGTATGACAGACCACCAATCATTAGGGAACTGTTAAGGAAATTCCAAGGCAAGGTCTGGTTCTCTAACATTGATCTCACTTCGTCCTACCACCACATTAGGCTTAGTGAAGATTCCAAAAAGTTTACAGGGTTTATGTTTGACCAGCAGACATATGTATTCCGCCGTCTACCATTTGGGGTCAAAACATCTGGATCTGTTTTGATCAGAGCACTGGAACAAAACTTGAGTCCTGAAGTAAAAGAGATAGCAATTCGTTACATAGATGATATCCTAATTGCATCTGAGACTAAGGAGGAACATTTGTTACATCTTCAGATGTTATTCGCAGATTTGAGAAAAGCGAACTTAAAAGTAAACCTTCGAAAATGTCAGTTCTTTCGGAAGGAAAAAATTTTTGGGCCACATTTTGGATGGTGAAGGATACCGTCCCAATGAGACAAAGATACAGGTGATTGCAAATTTCCCTAGACCTACTAGAGTGAAGAATGTCCGCAGTTTTCTCGGGACATGCCAATTCTTTGCAGGGCATTGTCCAAGCTTCACCAAGACTGTTGCTCCATTGCAGGAATTATTAAAAAAGAAAACAAATGGAAATGGAAATGGAATGAAGATTGCGAACAATCATTTTAAGATGCCAAGAGGTTATTGGTAAACAGCGTGAAATTAGAGTATCCTGACTTTACCAAGAATTTCATCATAGAATCCGATGCATCCACCGTAGAGATTGGAGCTATTCTTCTTCAAGAAGATGACGATCACAAGAGACGTTACCTGGCGTTCATAAGCAGGAAACTTCGTCCATCAGAAAGGAATTATTACACCACAGAGTTGGAAGCCCTTGCTGTAATCTTCGCGTTGGAGTCGTGGAAGAAAATGTTAATTGGACATTCAGTAATTGTGAGGACTGATCACCATGCATTGGAGTTTATCTTGAGAACAAACTTTGCCAGTGATAGGATAACTAGATGGTCACTTTTTATTCAACAATTCAACCTAGTTATTGAACACACTGCTGGAAAATTGAACGTTGGGGCCGATTTATTGAGTAGAGCAGTGGAGTCTACATCTAAGGTTTTTCAAGTTAAAATGACGCAGGAGGATGAGGATACCTTGAGAAGGTTAAGATTGTTGCATTTATCCCAGAGGAGAGACCGACGTTTTAGAAATATTTTTCGTTTTCTACAGGGAGACATGGATCCAAATGATGATGATTTTGTGGAAGTAAACAACAATGGAAGCTATGAAATCGCCAATACACGAACTGGTAACATCGTGGAAACTTATAATGCAGCGAATTTGAAGATTTATTATTCAAGTACCAGATGATTTAATGTGTAGATAGGAAAAATAAAAATTTTCCAATTTTTATTTTTTGCTAGGTGTGGGGTGGATGTGCCCAACTCTAGGAATGGGTATTCCAAGATTCAAACACCTAGATATCAAGGGAAAGGCTACAGACGCTTTTGAAAGTTGATATATTTGAATATCGCGCTCCATTACTTCTAGAATGGAATGGAAACTTTGTGCAGCCAAGAGCATGTTAAGTGACGTAGCGAGTAGTAGCAGAGGTCGAGACTATTTGTTGATTAAATAGTTAGCCATGGAGTAGAGACTTGAGACTTGGATCAGATTACTGGCACGGCCAAATGAAAGAGAATGCACTTAGTCTCAAGTGAATCGGACCAGAGACACCGGAGATATGAGGATTTCCAGATTTCAGCGTGATCCAGCGTGGACCCGACCGTTTTGAATAAAAGCCGACCGGCCCAAGCATCATCAGCTCACTTCGAACCAAGCTCTTGCATGACAAGGTGCTGCTGCTACGTTGAGCCAAGGCACATGGTTGCCGAATCTACGCAGAAGATATCTTTAAATTGTGATAGTCACAAAAGTGCTGCGATACATGTGGAACATAGTAAGTTTCCAGCAGAGGGAATCACTAAGGTGATTGTTATTTCTCTACGGACACTGGTGAAATACTCTATTTCTATATGGACACATGCTAGACTTTGTCTAGAAAGTACTTTGTCACAGTCCAGTAATAATAATTCAATACTTGGATATTTTAATCCAATTAGTCAGTTTCATAAATTGTAACTTGATAACCACTCCGATCTTTCAGTATATTGAAGGCCAGTCTTTCACGGTGTTGTTCATTAGCCGACAAAGGGAAACTATAAGTTGCTTCGCGCATGATAGATGGTGATAAACCATGCCCAGGGAACGATCTTCAGAACAGCCGTTGATTGATTTAGACTGTCAGTGTTTTCCTGTACTGAAAAGATTACCGTGAGTTATGTTACAACTGACGCTTTTGAGAAGAGATCGTTTGGATCTGACCCCATTTAAGCAAACTGCTATGGATTTAATTGAAGTCAATATTAAAATGGATCAGCAGTTACTTCAAACTTCAAGAAATATTTCCACTATGTCGTGTTAGACAGATTGTGGGTATATAATGGCGGCCGATACAAGGATTAGACGTGCGTGTCCAATAGGGCATGTATCTGGATAAATCTGGTACAGACCAGGTTCACTACGCTTCAAGACCAACGAGAAATGTAAGCCACATTTGACTTTTATATTATGCCTAGCTAATTGGAACAAACTCATTTTCTACAGATGACCAACACTTTTGTTTTTCTTCGTATTTAAATCTTGCAATGATTTACGCAAGACATATTAGAGTTATTCTGAGTATTTTCAGCACTCAGAACAGTTTAGGATCGATGACCGAGCATAACGAGCATTTATTTGAATGTTTCATATTTTTTGATAATCACGGTAATCAGCCGAGGTAACTGTAAAAGTTAATAATTATTTTTGTTGAGAAATGGATATTTTATCCATATTCGAAGAATCGAATATGTGGATTCTCACATAATGATATAATAATTAAACATATTTAAAATAATATAACTAATAATAATAATAATAATCCACTAATAATAATAATAATCCACTAATAATAATTTTCATAACTTTCCTAAATAATTCTTGGATCTTATATTTTCTAATAATCACATTCATTGAGAGAGAGCTTATGAAGTAGTTTAATCATTTCTAGTTTGGAACAGGTGATTTTCCGAAGGATGGTGGTTAGCGCAAGCCCGCATTCAACCAACATTACAGTTCTGGTTGAACAGTTAATATTTGCAATGAGCAAAGTATATTTTTCAGATAACACGGAGAGGCATGAAACGGGAAGCAAATGATATTTGTATCAATTAAGATATTTTTGTATTTATATAAAATCATGACGTAGATACACATTCGAAAGTGAAATAGAGAGTATCATAAGTGTGGTAACTTCACGATTTGAACTGAATGGTGAAATAAAATAAACTTGTAAGTTTATAAATCTTCCAGTGTTGATAATAAGCGGAGGCTTGATTTATTGTATAAATTTTGGGAAGAAAATTTATGTGTGTGGAGTAGTTGAAACGCCATTCCCAGGTGCGCATGTTTAAGTCGCAGGAATGAGGAGGTTTTTATTTGAGCATCAATCAAATAGCAGGTTCGATGACTCAGTGTTAAAGAAGGAGTATTGGAACTACACATTGCGTCGTATGAATGACCCAAAGGTTATTTCTTAAAAACCATCAGTTCTTATTTCAACCTTGTTTACGGATTCCATTAAGACTTTGATTTTGCTAGAACCCGGATTTGTCATGATAGTATTTTATTCTTCTTCAGAGGAAGACCTTTGCCGTTGTTGTTGGAATATTGTGTTCATATAAAAATAATAGAATGGGCCTCTGACAATTAAAAATAATTCTATAACCACGAATAATTTGAAGGATGTTTTCAATCCTAGTGTCATGAAGTAAATGAATTTATTATGAAGCTACAATTCTTATTTCCGCATTCTGTTCAAGAATTGCAAGTTGTGAAAGTTACTAAAATGGCCACAATTATAAATATTTTTCTTAATAATGATTCCAAGTGGAAAATCGAATAGTTGAATAGTCCAACAATTTATTGATCAAGTTGATGATTCAGAAATCATATATTTTGTTAGGAACTTGAAGTTCATAATCGAGTCACTTCTCGAAACGTTTAATGTCAGAAGAACAATTAATTTTGTTGTGCTTCGCACAGTTCTTCGATGCTATGCTCAAGGGTCAGATACTTTTCAGATATTGTTATTAATATATGTACATAATTTGTGTTGATTCAAAGATAATAATATTTTTGACAATATTTTTTGAAACTGGAAAAATAAGTGAAAGTTTAAAAAAATTCTATGAACAATTATTCTACGAGTGTTAATATTATGTAAAAATTCAACCAGTGAACTACAGTATTTCCAGAAAAGACAATTAAATTTGAACTGGATTTAATCATAAATAATGGATATAATTTTGGAACACAGTCTACAGGACTGATAATCAGACTTGTGTCTCCAAAGATAATTGTCCAATGTGTTGGAAAATTTCTGTACATTGTGTAAATAGTAATGTGGGTCGCCACACAGGAATTATGCTGCTTTGAGCATTTTATTTTGAAGTCAATTTTAAATTCAGAATAAAATGAGATAATTTTATATGATGTGTTATGCCCAGTTGAATCTCCTTCTATCCTTATTGTTGCATTGAGCCAAAAATCAGTAAAGCATTTTTTCATTTGATGTCGTTTTTGCGATTAGCTTTAACCCATCTGGCGCCCCGGGATATTTTGAATCTCGTGCTGACTGATTCTTGGTAAAATGCAAATGTGTTCGTGCGGACTCCGGTCTAAACGGGCACAGTACGGTATAATAAATAATATAATAATTTAAGCTTACATGTTTAATTATTTTTCTTTCCTGTTTCAGAGTTAAGAGGAAACGTAAAGAAATGCAAGTAGTTAAGCCAAGAATTTTATGGTTATTTTACAATTAATTACCTTACCTACGGAAAGAAATACTCGATCCTTTATTAAACGTCTCCTTACATCCATACGCGACACAGTAATACCGTACACCATTCTGGTTTAGTAATGAATAAAACTCACTTTAAAAAGCCCAATTCCATCATCACGTGTAGTATTTCAGTGTTCCAAACTATCGCAGTTCACCACAGTCAGCTGATCGAGATGTTGCTCCCAACAATGTGACGTCATCAGCCATCTATAGGATTTATGATCGAAGACCACAGAGGACGAAAGTGGTAAAAAATCTTAATTGGTCACTGTTGGTGCTCTCTCCACACTCACATGGCATATACATATTATTGTTGTTGATGTTGTTTTCTTTGTCGCCCAGTGCAATGAGGTAACATTTGAAAGTTTTTTATTACTTTTCAACGTATATTACGGAGTCATGTGTCAGAGTTTCGCATTTCGTTCTTAAACTGGGTCACGGTTTAAAACATTTTGAAGGAGGGGAGGTATTATACCTTAAATTATTGCCTGCATACCTACTTTGTGTTGCGTACACTGTAATAGAGATAGAGAGTGTGACTAAAGTATAAAGGTGTGTGTGCATGTACAGTAACTGACATTCCTATGTTAAGAGGAGAAACTCAGAAACCAGATTACTTTCATTTATTTTCTTGTATTTACAAATTATAATATTTTGATGGGGTGGTTATTCACCTGAATTGTTTTTAGCGTCCCTTTTTATGCGATAGGGACCAAACGGTGTTCACCAGTGCAATATTTGTTTTATTCTGGAACTATTGGTTCACTTCTTTTATGTAACAGCACTGCATGACTGTAAATCAGTAATACATCATATGCTTTTCTCTTTTCCAGTCAAATCTTCATTACAAGAAAAGAATACTTTCCAGGGTCGGACGTTGTTCGCCTTTCCAATCATGACTCAGTCAAAATTAAGCGAACTGGCAGGCCGTCTCACGAATGGTCCAAAAGGAATGGGAACTGGATTGAAAGCCCTTGCACTTGCAGCTGCTGCTGCTTACGGAATTTCTCAGTCCATGTTTACAGTTGACGGTGGCCATCGTGCAATAATATTCAGCAGAATTGGCGGCATTCAAAAGGACGTTTTTGCTGAAGGCCTTCATTTTAGAATTCCATGGTTTCAATACCCAATAATATACGACATCCGGTCTCGTCCAAGAAAGATATCTTCTCCTACTGGCAGCAAGGATCTACAGATGGTGAACATTTCATTGCGTGTCTTGTCTCGCCCTCATGCTCAAAGTTTGCCTACCATGTATCAGCAACTTGGATTAGATTATGATGAGAAGGTTTTACCATCTATTTGTAATGAAGTTCTGAAAAGTGTAGTTGCCAAATTTAATGCATCACAATTGATAACGCAACGTCAACAAGTTTCACTTCTCGTCAGGCGTGAGCTAACTGACAGGGCTCGAGACTTCAACATTATATTAGATGACGTGTCGATCACAGAATTGAGTTTTGGCAGGGAATATACCGCTGCTGTTGAGGCCAAGCAGGTTGCCCAACAAGAAGCACAACGTGCAGCTTTTGTCGTTGAACGAGCTAAACAAGAACGACAGCAAAAGATTGTTCAGGCTGAAGGTGAAGCAGAGGCTGCTAAGATGTTAGGTGAAGCTATCAGCAAAAATCCTGGATATCTGAAGCTGAGGAAGATCAGAGCCGCCCAGAGTATCTCTAGGACAATCGCCAACTCACAGAATAAAGTGTTCATGAATGGGAACAATCTAATGTTGAATATCAGTGATCCCGCCTTTGATGATTTAAGTCAGAAGTTAAAGAGACATAGCGCAGTGTATTAGTGATGGATCTCTGGTTGAAGAAAACAAGACAGACTCAGAGAATGAGAATATTGTCACCATCAATTCGTGAATTGTATGAGTAATCTTTAAGAATATGCTAAAGCTAATTTTTGGAGAACGTCTCTTCCGGCTTTTGTTTCCTAGAATGCATTTTGGCAGAACGTTCTTGTATTTAAAATTACTATTTCCTCTAACAAAATATAGCCAAGAAGCAAAATCAGCTCCCTTATACTTGGCTGGAGTTCTGAAAATAGGAATTACCGATACTAAGAATAGACTGCTGTATGTGGGATACATTCTTCCCAGTTTACTGCTTTTGGAGGAGTGCATTGAGTGCAGTAATATATGTAATAACGCTTAGCAATGAGAAGTCAAACAAGAAGAAGTAGTAATGTTTTTGTTGTAAATAACATTGGTATCGGAAACTTAATTTTACTCCTAGACAGACTTCGGTGAAATGTGCATTTAAATGTATTTGGTTTGGGAAGTTAAAGTTAGTAAAACGTCAAGCACAGCATTTATGCAGATACTACATACTGAACTGATTGAAAGCAGTAGGCCTGGAGCAATGGATTTGATATAAGCATATATTATAACCGGCCGCAGTGACCGAGAACGCAAACGAGCTAAAACGTGAGAGCGTGGGTTCGAATACTACCTCGGCCGTCCTGAAAATGGTCTTCGTGGTTTCCCATTTTCACCAGCAGGCAAATAACGCGACGGTTCCTTTCAATAGGTCCACAACCTATCTTCTTCACTGACTCGTTCTGAAAAGAAAATAAATAGTCATTGGCTGCATTAATAAAATTAATATAATATCATACGGTAATTCATCTCTAAATGTATAAAAATGAAAGTTTGTCTGTTTATCTGAATTTCCACAGAAATTTGTGTTATTAACGCGTTTCAGACTGGTTTAAGACGGTTGCGCGCAAGAACAAAATTTTTGTCTGTCTGTGTACAACTTTGTACGCGCATCACTCGAAAACGGCTGGATCAACTTAAAATTTGGTACAAATGTCCATCAGAGGCACGAAAGTAATCATTGATGTAACTCTTCTTCGTACCTCTCATAAAAGAGGGCATACCCCCTTAAAATGCATGCTTAAATGGGCGTAGAAAGACGAGACAAAGCTCATTTTCAACGTCTCAATGTGAGAAACCACATTTTAAGGTCCTAAAACCAATAGTTTTTGAGATATTGTCAGAAAACTATTTTCATTTAATAAACTAATGAAAGAATGCAAGCCGGTAACCATGGCAACCCAATCTCAGGAGTCCATTTATTTCTGTAAGACGCAATGCCATTCCATTTATTACATTACTGTGAACGTTCGCAAACGGCTATAAGATTATCACGGAACCAACTAAAGCTGTAAAATTCATCAGTACATATATAATGCGCTTAAGGGGGTCAAGAGGTACTCTTGAATTTTTTCACGCAATTTACACGTGCGAGTGTGGTACTGAATGTCTATTATATCCCCATCCCTATATTATTAAATTATTATTATTATGATTATTATTATCATATTATGGCGTACAAGGACAGGTCAAAACTAATTTTCAGCCCCTCAATGGCTCGGAGGCTACTTCGTTTTATGGCTCTAAAACCAAGTTTCTGAGATATTCCCAGAAAACTAATTTCATTTAATAAACTAGATGACGAGTACAGAAGAACACCAAATCAGGAGCTACAGATATACAGATATACTGAGAAAATCACAGATGTGGCCAGGAAGAGACGTTTGGCTTTCTACAGATATGTCTCAAGGATGAACCCAACAAGACTAATCAACCGGCTTCTCAACTACTGGGAGAATAGAAAGAGCGCGACACCGTGGCTAACAGAAGTTAACAAGGACATCCAAGAACTGAAGATAATGGAAAGTGATATTAGAAGCCGATCACAACTCAGAGAAATACTTAAACAGAAGAGTGTTAAGGACAGACCACCCTGTAAGAAAACCGGCATCATCTGGACAAAAGAGAGAAAGGAGAAACATAGCCAGAGAATGCGCAAATATTGGGCAAATATTAAGTCCCTCGCCAAGCTAAAACGTTCAACGTCGTGGTCCTTAGCTGGCCCATCCGAAAGGAAAAGAGCAAGAAGTAACTAATGAAGTAATGCAAGCCAGTAACCATGACAACAGTATCTCAAGAGGTGACATCCAACTTTTCATCTATTTCTGTAAGAAGCAATGCCAATCAATTTATTAAATTTCTGCGAAAGTTTGCAAATGGCTATAAGGTTATCATGGAATCAAACATACGACTGTAAAATTCATCAATGCGCTTAAGGGGGTCAAGGGGTACCCTAGAATTTTTACACTCGACTTACACGTGCGATATGTTGTACAGAAGGTATATTATATCTCCAAACAGCAACATAATTTTCAAAAATTCCTGAATTGAAATAGTGTTTTTGCAGCTTTTGGGAATTTGGGCCATTGGAGGCAAAAAAAAATCCTGGATTTTCATGCACCACAAGCCTTTATAATTTATTAAAGGGGTCTTCCTGGGGATGGGGACTTTCCACAACGGTGAGGGTTAGTTTTTATTTGACATATATTGCGTTTCATCTACGAGGTTTTCAATATTATTTTCACATCAGGAAGTACACGTTAGGCGAATTTAGTTTGAGAGCACATTTTAACTAATAATATTTTTGTCGACAAACGGGTTAATGTAAAGATGATTTTGTTTGACACTGTGTGGTTGATATATCTTTATATTTATGTACGCCTATAACTCGTGTTCGGGTGCTTGGAGCATCGTAAAATTAGGTATTGTAACCATAAGTCAATACACCAATCATTTATAAAACTCTTCACAGCATTTCTCATATAAGGGTAGGTATAGGGATTTTGTTTTTAAATACGTGCTAAAGTAGGCGAAAAATAAAACTAGAAAGACGACCAAAGCACATAATGCGCTTCTCAATGTGAGACACAAAACTAGGGAGTATATAGGGGTCTCCGAAAACTACATTTTAAGGCCCTTAAACTAATAGTGTCTGTGATATACCCAGCAAACTAACTTTGTTCTGATAAACGTATGGAGGAATGATAAGCCCCTAACCATTGCAACAGTAGCTCAATTGATAACGTCTGGTTATTAATACCGAAGACCGTTCGAAGAGCGGGTACTTCTGCTACTATAGAGTACAAGGGAACTCACTTTGATCGGCAATATATTTGGTGAGGTAACATATTTAATTGATTAAAGTTACAAAACAACAGATTAATGTCCACGCGAGAAAAGCCATCGCAAATGTGCCATGCAGGTCCATTAATAACCGGTATAATCGCCAGACTGTTAAATGCAGGCATGCAAACGTGCATGCATTGTGTCGTACAGGTGACGGATGTCAGCTTGTGGGATGGAGCATGTTACACTTGGTCGGTCAATACAGGGACGGTTAATGCCGGTTGTGGATGACGTTGGAGTTGTCGTCCAATGATGTCCCATACATGCTCAATTGGGGACAGATCGGGAGATTGAGCAGGCCAAGGCAGCATGTTGGGTTACAACAGTGGCTTGGGGGCGTGCGATATCCTGTTGGAAAACACCCCCGGGAATGCTGTTCATGAATTGCAGAACAACTGGTTGAATCATCAGACGGACGTACACATCTGCTGTCAGGGTGCGTAGGATAACCACGAGAGTGCTCCTGCTGTCATAGGAAATTGCTCCCAGGCCAGAGCGCCCGGTGTAGGTCCAGTGTGTCGACGCCGCATAAAGGTGGAATGCAGGTGCTCATCTGGCCTTCTTCTAACCAAAACACGGCCATCACTGCACCATGGCAGAATCGGCTTTCATCGGAAAACACAATGGACCTCCACTCCATCCTCCAATGAGCTCTCGATTGACACCACTGAAGTCGCAGACGGCGGTGGTTTTGGGTAAGTGGAATGCACGCCGTAGGGCGTCTGGCTCGGAACTGTCCTTCTAGTAACCGATTTCGAACAGTTCGTTGCGTCACTGTGGTGCCAACTGCCGCTTGAATTGCTGATGCCAGTTTTCAACTAAGCAAGTAAGGTGAACAGACGTGCAGTGAAGTGTAAGTAAATAATTGGAATCGTTATTCAGCAGTACCTGGCGGTCATCGGCTGCTGGCAGGCTAGAGTGAAGTGCGATTTCGATGTCGGGAAAATGATAGTGGGCAACGCCACTGAGCAGATGGGGGTTTTGCTGATAGGGACGGCAGAGGTGGCTGTGGCGTCGCTACTGATAATTGGAGGTGTGGAGTCAAACCCAGGGCCTGGACAGTTAGAATGGCAAGAAATTGAAAAAATAAGGGAAATTTGTAAAGGACGCGTCCCAAAATGACCAAATCCGGGACATTCTCCGAGAGCAATGCAAGGAATTTAAGGAGATGAAGACATGTATGAAGGAAGAGATGGGAATAGTGACAGAGAGGCTGGCTGAAAACAGTCGAGAGATAAAGGATCTAAGAGAAATGGTGAGGATATTAGAAGGGGAGGTGAAAGAATTAAGGAAGACCAAGCAGGATGAGAGGGGGAAAAAGTCTTCATTTACGGATTAACGGAAGATGTCAATGAAAGCACCAAGGATCTACTGTCCAAAGTGCTCCGAGTGACTAGGGACGGTATACAGATAAACATTGGGGATTCAGATATTGACAATGTGTTCAGGATATGTCGTCTCAAGGGCAAGAGGCCGGTTAAAGTGGCATTAGTTTCCTCACTGATGGCACATAAAATTCTGGCGAACACCCAGAATCTGAAAGGGGAGAGGATATGGGTAAGAAGGGACATGAGCAAAGAAGAGATAGGCGAGCAGAGGACCTTGCAGTTTCATTTGACGAAGCCAAGGAACTCTGGTCTAAAGGCTTACGTAACAGGCAATAGGCTGGCGGTAAGCGGTAATAACTGGGAGCGGATATGGGTAGTGAATCATCTTCAGGATATGGAGAAGCAACAACATCAGGAGCCAGTTATACGTAGCAAGCAGGTGGAAGCAAGAACTGACGAATCAGCGGAAGGTGTGGTGTTGTTACAACAGAGAACATCGAGCTCAAAGTCTAGTGCGGATGTTACACGATCAGGTGCAACGCAGGTCAGCAACAAAAGCACTGGAGAAGTGCGTGCAATGCAGAAAGGTGAGACTATCCAACAGCGAGTAACTAGTTTAAAAGAACTTTGGAGCAACAAAGTCTCTGTAGATCCTTTGAACGTGGAGAAAGAAGTCAACTCTTTTCCAGCTGGTAGTATTCTAGAGCTAGAGAGAACAAGAATTACTAAATGCAAAGCCACCACCAGCCTAGAGTGTAGGGGGGAAAAGTAACTGAATTGGAATATTGCATGTGTAAATATTGTTATGGTTTAATGGACCGTAACAATGTGTTAGGGGTTGCCAGGAAGCTTCCCCAATTTGATTATGGTTTGAAGCTTCAGGCTTTGCCCGTCGTCTCAACCAATTTGGTTATGGTTTGAAAGGACCTTAACAATGTATTATGGTTTGAGTGACCGTGACAGTGTTAGTTGTGAGTTTACCCTAACTGTGTGCTTTAGAGCGAAAAGTGAGTTTGTAGTGTTAGGTGCAAGAGAGAACTAAGTACAGGGAATGCAGGCAGGCTACTGTCAGCGAGTATGCGAGCTTAGCGCTGACGTCTATTTATAACACCGGGGAACATTGAACATACCTTAAGTGGTCAGCAAGGCGCAGTGGTTTAGGATTTATAGACGGAAGGCTAGCGTTTACACAAGGTTTGAATAAATGCAATGAAATAACCTGAAAGAATGTGAAATGCTTTTAATTTACTCTTTGTCTGACAGACTCGCTATTTGAATAGTAGCGGAGTAAAATTATAATAATGAATGTGGCGATTACAAGCTTTACAGGTTTGGATGTTTAGAAAGGAGATGTTTTGGGAGAGCCAAAAGTACACTTACCGGCTCTGCTGGACGGTCTGGCGAGACGGCGTGACGGTGTCGAGACAAGTGACGAGACAGTGACCCCGACTCCTGGGGTGGCGAACTATTTATTGGACTTGTTGGTGCTGCGTCAGAAATCAGCAAATTCCTTAGGGGTTGTAGCCCGTATGAGGAAGTAAAAGGTAGCTGGCCAGGCCTAGAGAGTAATGGCCTGATAGTTAGATGGTGTGGTTGTTGTTGCTTCCTTGGTGTAGGTGTAGAAATGGGGTGTGAAAAGTGGTGAGAGGGGGTTGGTATACCCTGTAGGGACTTCAGGGTATAAGAACACCCTTTCTGGGTTTAATGACTGTCCTCAGTCATTGGAAAAGTCCTGGGGTGGCGTAAAAATGTAGAGTCTCCTCCTCTTCTTCTGCATTCTCCTCTTCTTCTCCGTGTAGGTACGTGGGCGATGTAGGTGTATATGTATTCTTATGTGCAGATGTACACGTACTGTTGTGTGTGTATTTGGGTTAGGGGTAGGTTTTGAAGGAAGGTACAATTTCGTTATGTAGTTCATGGATGATGATGAGATGAGAATGTGTACAATATTTACATAGCGGGGATAGTGGTTACATATACAAAAGGTTACAAGAAGTTACAGTGTTACCAAGCTATGCATGGATAGATTGCATGTGTGAAAGGTTTACAAGAATTTACAGTGTTACAAAGGTATGCATGGATAGATTACATGTGTGAAAGGTGTACATGAATTTACAGTGTTACAAAGGTAGCAAATAAAAGACAGTATAACATTTAGATATAAGGGCATACAATAGTTGAAAGAAGAAGTCAATAAAAAATATACAATGAGGTACCGTCTTGGGAAAAAAAATACTTTTAATGGGTATGAAAATGTCGTGCATATTGGAAGTTTTTATTGTATGAGATGGATATATTGGGAGCATATGGAAATGTTATGCATGTACATGTTTTGCAAGATATTGCGAGGTGACAACGAAAAAGAATGGCTGATATCTAGGGTGACGTCCCATATCTAATTTGTGTCTTACGGTACCGTTTTGTATCTATAGCTATGCGCTGCGCTATTTCCTTATGTCTAGCTTATGTTCTAAACGGCCGTCCTAAGTGTAACTTATGAATTAAGCTTATGATTTAAACGGCCGTACGAAGCCTAACTTAAGAATTACGTGGCCATTCTATACTAGACACTGTAAGCTACCCGCTGTAGGTGGATGAGCTTACCTTAACAGTGAGAGGCGGCATTTACAGATTCTGTCGTCCCTCACTGCTATGTTGCGCGCCTCATGTGTGGCGTCTTTAGTGTGTATTTGTAGTGTGAAGTGCATGTGTATTAGTTTTGGTAATGTCTGACGCCCCACAGGTATCAGACATTGTCGTATTGATGTCTCCTCGGCATGCTGTCCTGAAAACTATAGAGCATGAATGGGTAAGTCTGATGTCCTCCTCTGCGGCGCGTGCTTTCCCGGCGGGGAAACACGTATGTCCTGGCAGGAAAACTCGTCCTGATGGTTTCTGAAAGTGAAAGTGGAATTAGGATTTGTTTGTCAACAGTCAATAAGGCAGCTGCTGGTCGTCCGATTTTGGTGAAGGCTAACCTTATCGACGAACGTGTATAATGTAATTACATAGCATGTCTGGTTTACGCATGTTGGACCCGGTATTCTTCTGGCAATTTTACTGTGCTCTTTGTGTGATACATTCAGCGAATTTGTGTATTATAATGTCGCATTTAAATTCATATTTCAATTCTTATTTTCATTATATTCTTCTTCTTACATTCTACGGAATATTTAAGTTCGTGCGTAGGTGTTTCCACGCAGATGAATTTGTGTACGCAATATTTGTAAAGCAAGATTAGCGCTTTTTCCTTGGCTTCGGATCATCCCTTACGGAGGGGCGGTGTGTCACTTTTGGCACGTTTGCACGCTAAGATTTGTAATGTTTGTTGGTGTGCCATATAATATATCGCGGAATCCATATTCAAATACTTCGCATATTAGCGTCATTCGTATTCATATACTTCGCATATTAGCGGCATCCTAGGGAACAATTCATTCAATATGTGCTACGCATTTAACGACATTTTCTTATTCAGGCTCGAAAACGCAGTGGAGATATTTGCGACGTGGGCATATATATGACTTGTTTAACGAGTGTTGTATGAGTGAGCTCTTGCGACATTTCTTAAATATTTTACGCATTACTTATGACACACCCTCGGGCAGGCAGGATTAGATTAGACACACCCTCGGGCAGGAAGGATTAGGTGTCACTACTTACCTCTTATTCAGAGGTCCGCTCACAACTCCAACTCACCGCCAGATGACATACCCCAACAGAAGAATACCTAAAGATGAAGGAAGGTGGAGAGGAGGAATCCCACAGGCTCGTCTACAGAAACGTCCCAATAACCCACAGAAATGCCACCGGCGACATAATGCCACAATAGATCAGTTAAATATAAAAAGCAATTTAATCAAGAAAAAAGGGGCAAAAGCAAAATTTACTAACAGATCCTTCAGCAACACAAAATAACAAAAAAAACTCCTCTTTCCACAAAAAATCACTGGCGATGCACACTGGCTTAAGGCCCAAACAAGAAAACGATTTCCCATCGGAAAACAAGAGAGGGTATTACATGAAGCTTGAAGAGCAAAACGGAAACATTTAACAAATAATGAATAAAGCCCATAGGAAATAAAAACCAGCAGAGTGGAAACACAAAAATGAGAAATGGGCTCAAAGAATCACCAAAACACATAAAACCGGCTTGACATAAAGTCAGCTATTCCACGAGAAAAAGAAGCAGCAAACAAAAATAAAATAAAAAAAGGCAAATTAAAAAATCCAAGTAATGACGGCTGTATACACAGGAACACTCACAGCAAAGAAAAACGCAAGGAAAAAACAACAAGAGTAAATGACACAAATTAATTCTAATCGTGCACAACAACACGTTTGAGTGTCCCGCTCGACGCCAAGAGAATGATCAACAGACCACAAAGCACTTTAATAACAACTTACAATGGCGACAAAAAACAAAAGACTGACTGTACACCCAGCCGATTTACGACTAACAAAGATATTTAAATTAAAACTCCGCCAGTGAGAAATGACAATTAAAGAGATAAATTATTACATATTAACAAGTATAAGAACAACAACAAAGGTAAATTGAAAGCGACGGATCAACAACCTACAGACCAAAATATACGTGAACCCCTAATTACGAGAAGAAAACGAACTAGAAAATCAAAAGGAGATTACCCCCTAAGAAAATAAAAAAGGCAAATAAATTAAAAACAAAGTTACACTAGAAACGTGTCCCCGGAAGGTACAGAAAAAATATTTGTTTACATATCAGAAAACAGAAAAAACAAGAAGTTCCGTGACGAACTAAAGAGCCTACTTTTCTTAAAATTTAAGATCCATGCCAATGATTAATCTATTAGGATCTATCTAGAATAATGACGAACTTAAGTTAGTAATATCGAAATTTCTAATTAGTTCGAAATACTGTATACCTGGCATAATGTAGCCTAATAGAGTACTACAGTTGGCAGCCCTGGTGACGGAATATATTCTTAGTTCCATCTCTTAAGGTACAGAATACAAAATTTGGTTGAAGTCTAATGGATAGCATGGACGTTACATGCAGTTAAACATTGGATATAACAGCGCACGTAAAATCATGTTGGCAACAATGACATACATGTATTGGTCAGAAATAATCTGAAATAATATGATCTATTGTTGTGTCACTGAAATCCATTAGTTAGTATTGTACCCATGTGAATAATTTCCATGGAAAACATGCTTCTGCCTCCACTAAGCATCAGTCCTCAGGCGTGTACCGTTCACCCACTGAGCAGTTGCATATTTTTGATCTGAGACTAAAAGGTATCAACTCGACAATAATAAGGCACAACTCTATTCTAAAGACTTTAATTGAGCTCCAAATCATGGCTTCACACAAACAAAAACACAATCCCAACAACAAAAACACAAAACAATGCAAAACTTATACCTTCAATCCACTATTATTCGCATTTTATCCTCGCAAATCCAAATGATTATTGATTCATTTACCATGAGATTAACATGAAATTCATTCTCAGGTGCGCTGATGCACTGGTAAAATGCACATACAACTGTACTTACAGTCTTACGTCATCTATTGTGATCACTTTAATTTCGCAATCTAGTTGTTTATTCTCAACACATCCTACTTTACCTTATGCGTACAATTCTGTTCTGTATTTCACTTCCCACCAAAAATGCTCTACCATGCATTAACCAATTTATGGGTTGCACATCATATTTACTTGCAACTCCACTGTTACTTGTAATTCTACCCTTTCTGCAGTTCCACTGTATGCCGCAATGAGTTCAATTTCAATGATTCCGTTACCGCTGTGTCGGGTGGGATTTAATGCTACCCTTGCGTGGGCGTAGCGTGTGACATCTGGTATCCACCTTCGGAAATAGGTGGCAATGTCAGTATAAAAATGCAACTTTTAACATCTCATAAGTTTGCCAAGTATTAAGTTATCAGAATGATCCTTAATTATCAATGTGTTTCAAACCACACAAATTCATTATACAATACTACAATGATTCTTTTATAACAAACAGGGTTTCAAAGTCTTTCCACTTTAAACGTCATCCTCCAAGTCTGGGTAGTTTAAAGCCTCTTCCCCCGGCCCTTCCTGTATACAATGGGTCCGCGACGGACTGTAACAAAACACTTATTTATTTATTTATTTATTTATTTGTTTGTTGATGGTACACAACAGGGCTCAGTGTGCGCCCCAATAATAGTGCACCTACACAGTAAGATACATTTCCTGATATGTCTGCATTAAGTATTAATATCTTAATGTAATTCTTAAAACTAAGAAGTTCACACAGATCAAAATGCATAGTAGTAAAAAGATAATATAAAAACTAAATCTAAATATGATCTAATGCCAAATATAAAAACAGGTTTTGAAATTATTACATAATAAACTAAAAGGTAACATCAATAACTAGGGAACAGGCCTATCCACATATATACATTGTTGATTCTGTTATGTGTGATAATTTTATTTCAAGTATGAATTAGAGTGACTGGGTTATAATTTCCAAGAACGGTCTGATTGAGAGACAGAAATCTAGTTTCCAGTTTACACGAACCGCATCGTTGTAAATACTGCAAAGCCTCCATACAGGTGAATTGTTATGTGAAGGGGTATTGGTTATATCAGTTTTGAATGTTATGGTTGATCTTGTAGTTAAGCGAGGGATGTTGAAATTTAGGAGCGATAGGAAAAATGAGTTATCAATTTGACCGTTAATGACTTTATAAAGGAATTTCATATCATTCACTTGCCTTCGAGACTCCAAACTAGTCATGCCGAAATTCAACAAAAGTTCACCGTAGGGTACTGCCCCCGTAATTGAATTATGTAGAGACCACGGTGGCTGTATTTGAAATTATGATTAGAGTTATGCCTGTCATAGTTATGACGTGGGTAGTCATGACGTAAGCACGGATGACGTAAATGTTATGCCAGCAAGCTACTTGAGCTGAGATTCTCAGTGACGTCAGCATTTTTGTCCAGAATGTTCCAAGATGTACGACGCAGTCGCAGGAAACGAGGAATTCTGCTGAGGAAGAAACTATGCTATTGGAGGAGAGGCATGAACCAATGAACGATAGTTTAAAGGAAGACGGAGATTGCTGAAACTATGGTATTTTTATGACTTTTTGAATGCAGAATTGTGGAAATACATTTGCAGTAAAAGCATTGATTTGGAATTTTGGTGAAATTTATTTTCAGTTTTTGAATTTTGAAAATCCGTCATGAATTAACGAAGTTGGAAGTTCTAGCGATGACGCAGTATCACGCTTTGGAAGGGATGGTAACGCCCCTCGTGAAGGTAATAAAAGGGCTTGCGCAGAAGAGAGGAGCCTCTTCTCTTTCGTTCGCTGATCATTCTGAGATCTAATGCTCAGATCATCGAAGTATTTGTGAAAGTCTTTTTCTTATACATTCAATATAGTGAGACATCAAAGTGAACAGCAAGTGAAAAGAATCGTTTTTATAACGCGTGGCGAGGCCACTATAGTAACGAGATACAGGTCAAACTAGGTGAAGTTGAAACGGACCTTAGAAAGCTTCTAAAAGTTTAGCTTCGAACAGTTAGCGGTCTCCGATAACATAATTGTATTGTGCAGTACTACATGCAATTATAGAGAAAAGCTGAACAATTTCGACCGAGTACTTCAAAAGATATTAGCAATTTTATACGACTGGCAAAAGTGATTATCTCGCCACTAGAGAAACACTTTTGTATAAGCAAGAATCAACGCAAGGCTAACGCTGTGAGTGGAGTAGAAAGACTTCAGATTGCTTGCTTACAGAACGATACAGTATAATGGAGCATTTGAATACGGCAGTTTGTTCTTCTGACACTACAACCGAAGTGCAGATGGAAGGCTAAGAAGGCTTATTGCAATTGGGACATACTTCAATGGAGTAAGATAGCGACATGGAACTTCGCTAATTGCTATTCCACACAAGCGAACATGCGGTGAATACCATCTACACCCATGTTTCGTAAGTAAAGGCTGAATACCATCGAACAGCCATAGAAACAATTTCATACTCTGTATATGAATAATTTCTTCGGAAATTTCTACAAAACGTCATGATGATTGTCTACTGGAACTTCAGGGAATTTTTCAAGAGAGGTCAGGGTAGTCCCGACTCACAATTGCCGGAAGGATGTCTATTCGTATTCGAGGAGCAGAGCGATTCACGGAGAAGGAAGCAGTTCGATTCTCCGAAGGTGCTATTTCCTATTTCGAGGATGGAGCTCAGCTTTAACGTGGTGAAATGGATCCATCAGCAGTCTTCTTTGGGGAATTTTCCTCTGGAACGTCAATCGGCAGATAAGGTAGTCGTGAACGTTTATTGTATTTGAGTAACCTAGTAATGTTTGAGCAACCATTTTTCCCATATTTTTTATCCTCATGTATTTTGCCTTATTTTCTTGTTGAGATTCTTATTCTCAGTACACCTTGTTGAGTTTTGCAATTTTTCGACGATTTATTAAGACATTGTTATGTCATGGGCATAGTTAACGACTTTGAATCAGTTGAGACTGATATTTAGATTTTTCAGTAATTAATCTTTTTGTAGTCACGATTTGACTGTAAGTTAATGATTTTTATGGCAGATTTAAATTCAGACAGCGTGTCACTTTATTAAAGTAATTCTACCCCAGTTTAATTACTTTGAACAATTTTCTGTCATCATCAAGAAGGAAGAACGTTTAAATGATTTTAGAGCGTTAAAATCTCTTACGTTATCGACGATCTTGGAAATACTAGTCGTTATTTGTATTGATTGCAACACAGACATTTGTCGTCAGTTATGAATGAACATTGCATTATAGACAATTTTGTGAAAGAGTAATGTTAATAATGAATTATTGAATGCATTAAAGTCAAGTACTTTTGTTAGGAGTTTTTCTCAATTAGAGAATTATAGAACGATGTTTGCATTCCCCAGTCTAATTGGATTCTATTCGACTACTTTGCAGTTTAGTCGCACTTTATTTGAAGATAGTATTTTCATACTACATTTTCTTTTAAGATGTTAGTCTTAAATTTTGATAGACCAGATAGGCGTATATAAGCGTATTCACTATTAAATTTGTTTGTGATTGGCAAGTTTTGACTTCATTTCAGTTCATGAATGAAATCTACGAAGGTTAAATAAAAAAAAACAGTTTTGAAACAATTTATGATTATAATATTTTTAAGTGGAACTATGAATGTATAATCGCTAGTGCAGCGCGTGTTGAAAGTCGCTGAAATATAATGCCCTTGAATATGAAGGAAGTTCCCACAGGAATAAATGTTAAAGAATTATTTGTGGAAGTTTTGTAAGTGATGTGAAAGTTTTAAATGCCATATAGATTAATATATGATGATTTTGGGCATATTTTTAATGCAGATTGTGCATTAACTTGTTAGCGAAGGATTTTCCGCTGGAGTAAGATTGTTATAGTTCGTTGAAAATTAATCAAGTGATTTACTGTTATAATTAACACGAGTTTTGAAAGAATTTGAGACAAGATGTTGAATGAAGGTTGCCGTCACAAATCATTATTAAAAACTTTATTAAACCGGATTGTGACATTAACATGTATAACTAACCTTCATTGGTCGATTATATTAAACAGGATTATAAAATTACCAACCGAATGAACATGTGGCTAATGTATTTATTAAATTAATAATTTAAACAATTTAAATGTTAATATTGTAAATAATTGTTGTAAATATTTTTGAAAATAATGTGAAACGAGAGTGATGTTAAAGGCGTGCTTATAATATTTTTATTGTCTTTGACAAATATTATAAACAATTTCTAATTGTTATAAATAATTTATGTGATTTTGTTATAAACATTTAAGAGCTAATTTAAACATTTGGATTGAAGTTAACAAGTTTAAGAAATTTATGTAATGATCCATTAGGATGTGATCAAAGTACTTGAAAGATTTGCGTAAATATAATGTGAGTTGTCTTGTAAGACATTTAAAAGCTTGAGAGTGCAGGCTGGATTCTTACGTAACATAGCGTGTGAGAAGGGAGTGCATTTGACCAGTATGCGTCAGGCTGGAAGGTAGCCCGCAGCTGTGTCAACATATGTTTTTCAGGGAGTGAGGTCGTACACTCCGGCCTTGCGACTATAAATATCATTCTCTTGTTTATTAAAAGGAAACAAATGCTCTATATATGTCACACCCTGACGTCCTTTTCCAATCCAATAGTGTTATGAATATTACGGTATTTGGAGCTCTTGGGAGCTAAAATGTTTTATATCATGTTGTATAATAATTTTGCAAGTCCTACTGGAGGACGTAGTCAGATTGACTTGGGCTACTGATAGCCACGTATATTTTGTTGTGTTAGGAAAATCAGACCCTTTATTAGAAATAAAGCTTTTGTACAGTTCAAAGTTCTCGTCTTCGTTCTGGTTCATTTTTAAATGTCATGGCGGAGATTATTGTGTGAACAGACTTTTAGTGATCCTGTTGTCAACTCAAACCCCGAGATAATTAAGAGGTAAGCAACGGTAAGTATAAACCCCCGTCTATTTTGGTGTGTTCCACAATGATTTCCTGTGAATTTCTGTGCTCTTATCTCGATAGTATCTGTCAGTGCCATTTTCATTGATGTAACTGTGCCGGTGCGATTGATAATTGGCAATCCGATTGAGGGGGCGGATATCTGACAGCCTACTATCCAGGTAAACGGGGACAGAAAGATTGGCGATCCAAGAGCGTGGGGCTGAGTCAACAGTAAGATTGACCCTAATATGTGGGACGAATTCGACAAAACTGGATTACCAGGTTGAACACCAGTAAGATTGACAAACCTAAAACGTGAGGTTCGATTAGACTCAAATAAAGAGGTTGATTCTTTGTTAGATGTCTAGGCCAATTGTAGTATTTAAGAGTGTGATTATATAGGAATTAAATGTTGTATTGTATTAGGAAAATTACACTCAGAAAAGATCAGATCTTATACAACTTGAGAAAAGTTAAATGGGCAGGAAACTTAGAAAAATCGCCTATAATCTGGAATCTTATTTTATTTGACCGGCTTATGACATTTCAGTCATATTAAAGATAAAATTAATTATTTGGATTGTAAATGTAAATTATTTGTGTTAGGATATTTTAAAATGAGCCAGAGAAATTTGAACATGTGCTTGAGTTTGTTTCAACATGAAGTATCTTCGAATATTAATTATAAGGTAGTTATAAGTTAGATTTAAGACAGAAAATTGATCAAAAATTTATATATGGTGAAAAGTGTTGCTCAAATGTTGTTATTTTGCTCTTTTGATGTATGTCCCTACAGCAATCCATTTTGAATAATATTGTAATGGCAGATGAAAGTTTGAAGAAAATGTCAGAGGAGATGTATGCTAATTTGAATGCAAGGATGGAGGAAAATGCTAGTAATTTGAATAGTAGTATGAAGGAGATGGAAGCTAGGAATACTAGTCGAATGGAGGAGAATGCTAGTAATTTAAATGCAAGAATGGAGGAGAATGCTAGTAATTTAAATGCAAGAATGGAGGAGAATGCTAGTAATATGTCTGCTAATTTGAAGGGTATCCAAACTAGTGCTGCTAATTTGGAGGATAATATGTCGCGTTTACAGATTAATACCCTAGGAATTGAAAATACTGTAAGTGACATCCGCACAAATGTGTCTGATGTTAAAAATGATGTGTCTAAGGTACAGAGAGACCTTACAATGTTAAATCTAGATGTAGCTAATGTCCGAGGGGATATTTCTTGTGCTAGAGCCGAAGTTGTTGTTGTCAAAAACGATGTAGCGACTGTCCAAGACAAGGTCGAGGAAGTCCAGAAAGAAATTCAAAAAGCTAGAACAGATGTATCCAATGTTCAGGTAGACATTAACAACATTCATGCGGATATAACTGAGGTGCAAAGTGACGTAACTAAGATTCAGGTAGAGGTCAACACAGTTTTCGTAGATATCACTAAAGTCCAAACTGATGTAAATAAAGTCAGGGAAGAAATCGAAAACTCAAAAACTCTTTGTACGCGTAATATAACTGCATTAACGACTAGGTTAGTCGACGAATCAGTTAGAACAACAACGTCTTTAGCAGAGTTGAAGTATGACGTAGAGGTCATGAGAACACAGGTATTAGACCACAATAGAGTATTAAAAGAGGATATCGAAGTAGACATAGCCGAGATGTTAACAGCAAACGTAGCGGTATGGAAAGACGAGTGGAATAAGTCAAGTGGGGAACATGTAACCCAAATTCAGGAAAGGATTGAAAGAAAACTTGCCAGTACGCAGATAGAAATTAATAATGAGGTAGTACAGATTAGAAAAGATTTAAGCGTCAGGATAAATTCGCTATCCGAAAAACAAGTTGACGATAGAACACAACTAGATCAGGATATGCAAACTTTAAAATCTACATTAGAGGATCAAATTCATAAAGTTGTCTCTGACGTAAATGAAACGACGAGTAAACTGAAAAATTTGAAGTTAGGAGAGGCTAGTTTAATGGAGAACTACAAGGAAGAGATAGTCAAGAAAGTCTTAACAGAAATCACCGACAAGGATACAGAAGGCTTAGCTTGCGAATTGAACAGGAAGCATACCAGAAGATGTCACCTAGATCTAGAAGAAAGAGACGCGACTCCTGAAGAACGTGTATCCAGATTCAGAGAGGAGGATGACGAGAGGAATATGGAATCTGAGTGGAATTATCGAGATAGTGGGAAAAACTATCCGGATTCATATCCGAGGAACGTAACGGTCATTAGGAATTTCGAGGACAAACCACAAAAATTCAGTAACACTGATAGTTTGACACCTATAGAGTATGTAAGGAATCTCAAAGATTATTTCATCGAAGCTCACATTCCCAGAGAGAGAGAGATGAAGATAGTAGAGAGATATCTGATTGGAGGACCCCTTGAATGGTTTAGAGCTTTTAGATATACATTCAGTAACTTTGACGAGTTTGCAGAGGCATTAATCAAACGATTTTGGTCCATAGAAGCGCAGAATTCGTTAAGAGCGGAGGTATATTCAAGAAAATACTCAGGTACTCTTCCAACGAGGTACGCTGATTTCTTTACGAGTCAGTTGTCCCGCTTGAGATTTTTGCAACCCCCATTGTCCACGGAGCAACTAATAGATGCGATTTCTCGTATGCTGCCAATTGAGGTGAGGAGACTTATAATTTCGTCCAACATCAGGGATTTATCCAGCATGGATGAATTACTAAGAAGGTTAGACTACACAAGTCCAATGCCTAACGTAGTCCAGAAAGGTCAAAGGCAAGAGTATAAGGAAATCAATACGGTATACATGGACCAAGTCCAACAAACTGACAAGCCAGAGGAGGAGAAAACTGACAATGTAGGTCCTCACAGGAATAATCAGTTTAGAAATTACAGATCACAAGGTTACCGACCATATCAACAGAGAAGAGGTTGGAACTACAACCGAGGAAACTATAATGGAAGAGGCAGATATTATAACAATAATGGGTAAAATCGTAACTATAATAGGAATAACCAAAACCAAAATAGAAACCAGAATACTCAAAGTCAGGTTATGACACCTGAGCAATATCAGCAAAGAGAAAAGGAAAGCCAGCAATACTTAAAAGAATTAAGGGATAAAGAAGCTGACAATCAAAGGAAAAGGCAGGATGTTGTAATCGATCCTGGGCCTTCTACGAGCCAACAGAATTTTGAGGTCGGTAACACAAAAAAAAACGCCGATTTCTCAACGTCAGTGAGAACCTGTAAATACATTGCCACACCACACCTGATTACGATTAATGAGATATACGAAGTTACCGATGAAGATTTACTAGAACAGAGGGGTATTGTTAAAGAGGAAAGACCATGTGCCTTACCGATTATTGCTGTACGGATAGATGGACAGCAGTACAAAGCCCTGCTGGATACTGGTGCTATTATTTCCATCATTTCAGAGGAATGTTATCAAAGTCTGCTAAGAGGAGAGAACATGACAGTTCTACCTGTTTCTACCGTCAAAGTGAGAGGGATATTCCAAGATAAGGTAGTGAAATGCAAGATTCAAGTGTTATTGAACTTTGAGATCAATGGAAGGAATTATGAACAGATCTTCATTGTGGTGAGCAAGATCAATTTTGATATGGTGCTTGGAATCGATTTTATATCGAAGGTTGGAGCTATTATTGACATGAAGAACAGAAGTATTAGCTTTAATGATGGGTACATAATCACAGAAGAGATAGAAGAACAGGACGTGAAAAACAGTCTGGATATAGACCTTAGGGAAGAAATTTTGAATACAATAATTAATGAAGTGGAAAACTTAGAAGAAATACCCAGTAGAAAAACTGAAGGATTTGAAGAAATTCAGGGGGAATTTGAGGATCTGATAAAGGAATTCCAAGATATTTTCGATGAAAAGCCTGGATTGATTAAGGATTATAAGTACAAGATAAGACTGACAGATGAAACCCCTTACCAGAAGAGAATATACCCCATTCCTGAGAAATACTATCAAGAAGTACGAGGGTTAATCAGAAAAATGGAGGTAGATGGTATTATTAGAAAACAGGCGTCGTCTTATATAAATCCCATCACAGTAGTAAAGAAAAGTAATGGTCAGATACGTCTTTGTCTCGATGCCAGGACCATCAACTTGAAGATTCTTCCAGAAAATGACAGACCACCCAAGATTAGAGATCTGCTTCGGAAATTCAAAGGAAGAGCTTGTTTCAGCGTTCTTGACTTGACGTCTTCATTTTATCAAGTTCAATTAGAAGAGGATAGTATGCAGTACACTGGATTCCTATTTGACCAGACGTCATGGGTCTTTGCCAGAATGCCTTTTGGAATGGTTAACAGTGGACCAGCACTTATTCGAGCACTTGATAGTAAGCTCACTGACGAAGTGAAAGAAAATGTAATCTGCTACATTGACGATTTAATCGTATCTTCACCCAGCGCCGCAGAACATTTAGTGCACTTGAGAAAGTTGTTCGAGAATTTAAGGGAGGCCAACATAAAGGTGAACTTTGGAAAATGTCAATTTTTGAAGAAGGAGATAAATTACTTGGGGCATACTATTGATAAAGATGGATATCATCCAAACATGAAAAAAGTAGATGCGATCACGAGATTTCCAAAGCCAACTAAGGTAAAACAAGTCAGAGAATTTGTAGGTGCATGCCAATTTATTAGCAGCCACTGTCCAAGATACTCGGAAATTATGGCTCCTCTGTATGACTTACTCAAGAAGAACAACAGATGGAAATGGAGTACCGCTGCAGACGAGGCTTTTGAGAAAGCAAAAGAGATGCTCAAAAAGAATGTGAAACTGGAGTACCCAGACTTTGAGAAGGTGTTCTATATTGAGTCTGATGCATCAAGAATAGGCATTAGTGCAGTCTTATACCAGAAAGACGAGGCAGGCTACAAGCACTACATTGCGTTCACTAGTCGGAAGTTGAAAAAGCACGAGGAAAACTACTTCACGACAGAGCTTGAAGCGTTAGCTTTTGTGACAGCTTTACAAGCCTGGAAGAAAATCCTGCTGGGACATAAGGTCATCATTATTACTGACCATAAAGCACTACAGTTTATGTTGCAAACTGACATGTCGAGTGATAGATTGACACGTTGGGCTTTGTTCACCCAACAGTTTAACGCTACTATCGTCCACCAGCCTGGGAAAGATAACTTACTGGCTGATGCTCTATCACGTAACCCTATTAAAAATGTGCAGATACACCATGTACAATTGGAGCAAGAAGATGAAGAAACCGTTAGGAGGTTAGCCCGAATCGGTGTGTCACAGAAGAGACACGCTCCAATAAGGAAAATGTACAGGTTCCTCAAGGGTTACATGGACAATACGGATGTTGACTATGAGACTACACGGAGAAATTCACGACACTTTGTCTTGAGTGGAGACATTGTATGCAAGTATGCTGACCCTGCGCATACAAAACTTCGAATAGTCGTGCCACCTAAACTTGTTGTCAATTTAGTGTGGGTAGCTCATCATGCAACTGGACATGCCGGTTTAGATAAAACTCTTAATACACTTAAAGAGAGATTTATCTGGACTAACATGCGTTCCAGCATTGCCAAGGTCATTCGATCCTGTGACAAATGTCAAAGAGCAAAGTATGCTTCTGCTTTATTAAAGGGAAAACCGAAGGCGATGATTCCTTCTAAGCCAAACGAACTTATGGCGACGGATATATTTGGCCCCTGTCCGAAGGGATACCAGGGTAACCAGTACCTGTTGGTGACCGTGGATGTTTTCTCAAAATTTGTTACAATGAGTCCCATGCAGAAAGCTAACACGAGGAACGTAGTAAGCAGACTGGAAAATGCTGTATTTCCTAAAGCTGGTATACCGGAATATCTACTGTCGGATCATGGAACGCAGTTTACGTCCGTGGAATTTGCAGCGGATATGGAAAGGCTTGGCATTAAGCACTTATTTTCAAGCGTGCGTTACCCTGAATCGAATTCCTCAGAAAGATATATGGCTGAATTTTCGAAATTCTGTCGAATTTTCTGTCCTAATGATCATTCTGGTTGGGTGAGATTTGTACCCCTTATTGAGGAATGTCTGAACTCTACAGTGCAGGAGAGCACAGGAGAAGTGCCAATGCGACTTCATCTAGGAAGAAACCCAGAAAGGCCGTGGGATAATCTTTTCAACCACATACCGAGAGATCCCGACATAGGAAGACAGCAGAGGATTGACAAGGCAAAGGAACAACTCCAGAAAGCAGCAGAGAAACGATTGAAGAGAGTAGCTGGAAAACGTTTTGGTACACCCTTTCAAGTTGGAAATCTTGTATTATTACGCAGACCTGTCAAGGCTGATATGACCAAGAAAATCTACCCCAAATTTGGATTAGTGTTCCTGGGGCCGTTTAGGATTACGAACGCTTATGGAAACAACTGTTATGAACTCTACGATGATGAGAATAATGTCGTTTACGGCAAGTTCAATGCTGGAAATTTAAAAAGATACTATCCTAGAGTAAGCCAGTAATAATTCAATTTCGTGTTCAAGAGAGTTGAGATACTTGTAACATTGAGTTTAAAAACAATTTGCAACTGTTTTTAAAACGTGGTGGGAGGAGAATGCCCCCGTAATTGAATTATGTAGAGACCACGGTGGCTATATTTGAAATTATGATTAGAGTTATGCCTGTCATAGTTATGACGTGGGTAGTCATGACGTAAGCACGGATGACGTAAATGTTATGCCAGCAAGCTACTTGAGCTGAGATTCTCAGTGACGTCAGCATTTTTGTCCAGAATGTTCCAAGATGTACGACGCAGTCGCAGGAAACGAGGAATTCTGCTGAGGAAGAAACTATGCTATTGGAGGAGAGGCATGAACCAATGAACGATAGTTTAAAGGAAGACGGAGATTGCTGAAACTATGGTATTTTATGACTTTTTGAATGCAGAATTGTGGAAATACATTTGCAGTAAAAGCATTGATTTGGAATTTTGGTGAAATTTATTTTCAGTTTTTGAATTTTGAAAATCCGTCATGAATTAACGAAGTTGGAAGTTCTAGCGATGACGCAGTATCACGCTTTGGAAGGGATGGTAACGCCCCTCGTGAAGGTAATAAAAGGGCTTGCGCAGAAGAGAGGAGCCTCTTCTCTTTCGTTCGCTGATCATTCTGAGATCTAATGCTCAGATCATCGAAGTATTTGTGAAAGTCTTTTTCTTATACATTCAATATAGTGAGACATCAAAGTGAACAGCAAGTGAAAAGAATCGTTTTTATAACGCGTGGCGAGGCCACTATAGTAACGAGATACAGGTCAAACTAGGTGAAGTTGAAACGGACCTTAGAAAGCTTCTAAAAGTTTAGCTTCGAACAGTTAGCGGTCTCCGATAACATAATTGTATTGTGCAGTACTACATGCAATTATAGAGAAAAGCTGAACAATTTCGACCGAGTACTTCAAAAGATATTAGCAATTTTATACGACTGGCAAAAGTGATTATCTCGCCACTAGAGAAACACTTTTGTATAAGCAAGAATCAACGCAAGGCTAACGCTGTGAGTGGAGTAGAAAGACTTCAGATTGCTTGCTTACAGAACGATACAGTATAATGGAGCATTTGAATACGGCAGTTTGTTCTTCTGACACTACAACCGAAGTGCAGATGGAAGGCTAAGAAGGCTTATTGCAATTGGGACATACTTCAATGGAGTAAGATAGCGACATGGAACTTCGCTAATTGCTATTCCACACAAGCGAACATGCGGTGAATACCATCTACACCCATGTTTCGTAAGTAAAGGCTGAATACCATCGAACAGCCATAGAAACAATTTCATACTCTGTATATGAATAATTTCTTCGGAAATTTCTACAAAACGTCATGATGATTGTCTACTGGAACTTCAGGGAATTTTTCAAGAGAGGTCAGGGTAGTCCCGACTCACAATTGCCGGAAGGATGTCTATTCGTATTCGAGGAGCAGAGCGATTCACGGAGAAGGAAGCAGTTCGATTCTCCGAAGGTGCTATTTCCTATTTCGAGGATGGAGCTCAGCTTTAACGTGGTGAAATGGATCCATCAGCAGTCTTCTTTGGGGAATTTTCCTCTGGAACGTCAATCGGCAGATAAGGTAGTCGTGAACGTTTATTGTATTTGAGTAACCTAGTAATGTTTGAGCAACCATTTTTCCCATATTTTTTATCCTCATGTATTTTGCCTTATTTTCTTGTTGAGATTCTTATTCTCAGTACACCTTGTTGAGTTTTGCAATTTTTCGACGATTTATTAAGACATTGTTATGTCATGGGCATAGTTAACGACTTTGAATCAGTTGAGACTGATATTTAGATTTTTCAGTAATTAATCTTTTTGTAGTCACGATTTGACTGTAAGTTAATGATTTTTATGGCAGATTTAAATTCAGACAGCGTGTCACTTTATTAAAGTAATTCTACCCCAGTTTAATTACTTTGAACAATTTTCTGTCATCATCAAGAAGGAAGAACGTTTAAATGATTTTAGAGCGTTAAAATCTCTTACGTTATCGACGATCTTGGAAATACTAGTCGTTATTTGTATTGATTGCAACACAGACATTTGTCGTCAGTTATGAATGAACATTGCATTATAGACAATTTTGTGAAAGAGTAATGTTAATAATGAATTATTGAATGCATTAAAGTCAAGTACTTTTGTTAGGAGTTTTTCTCAATTAGAGAATTATAGAACGATGTTTGCATTCCCCAGTCTAATTGGATTCTATTCGACTACTTTGCAGTTTAGTCGCACTTTATTTGAAGATAGTATTTTCATACTACATTTTCTTTTAAGATGTTAGTCTTAAATTTTGATAGACCAGATAGGCGTATATAAGCGTATTCACTATTAAATTTGTTTGTGATTGGCAAGTTTTGACTTCATTTCAGTTCATGAATGAAATCTACGAAGGTTAAATAAAAAAAAACAGTTTTGAAACAATTTATGATTATAAAATTTTTAAGTGGAACTATGAATGTATAATCGCTAGTGCAGCGCGTGTTGAAAGTCGCTGAAATATAATGCCCTTGAATATGAAGGAAGTTCCCACAGGAATAAATGTTAAAGAATTATTTGTGGAAGTTTTGTAAGTGATGTGAAAGTTTTAAATGCCATATAGATTAATATATGATGATTTTGGGCATATTTTTAATGCAGATTGTGCATTAACTTGTTAGCGAAGGATTTTCCGCTGGAGTAAGATTGTTATAGTTCGTTGAAAATTAATCAAGTGATTTACTGTTATAATTAACACGAGTTTTGAAAGAATTTGAGACAAGATGTTGAATGAAGGTTGCCGTCACAAATCATTATTAAAAACTTTATTAAACCGGATTGTGACATTAACATGTATAACTAACCTTCATTGGTCGATTATATTAAACAGGATTATAAAATTACCAACCGAATGAACATGTGGCTAATGTATTTATTAAATTAATAATTTAAACAATTTAAATGTTAATATTGTAAATAATTGTTGTAAATATTTTTGAAAATAATGTGAAACGAGAGTGATGTTAAAGGCGTGCTTATAATATTTTTATTGTCTTTGACAAATATTATAAACAATTTCTAATTGTTATAAATAATTTATGTGATTTTGTTATAAACATTTAAGAGCTAATTTAAACATTTGGATTGAAGTTAACAAGTTTAAGAAATTTATGTAATGATCCATTAGGATGTGATCAAAGTACTTGAAAGATTTGCGTAAATATAATGTGAGTTGTCTTGTAAGACATTTAAAAGCTTGAGAGTGCAGGCTGGATTCTTACGTAACATAGCGTGTGAGAAGGGAGTGCATTTGACCAGTATGCGTCAGGCTGGAAGGTAGCCCGCAGCTGTGTCAACATATGTTTTTCAGGGAGTGAGGTCGTACACTCCGGCCTTGCGACTATAAATATCATTCTCTTGTTTATTAAAAGGAAACAAATGCTCTATATATGTCACACCCTGACGTCCTTTTCCAATCCAATAGTGTTATGAATATTACGGTATTTGGAGCTCTTGGGAGCTAAAATGTTTTATATCATGTTGTATAATAATTTTGCAAGTCCTACTGGAGGACGTAGTCAGATTGACTTGGGCTACTGATAGCCACGTATATTTTGTTGTGTTAGGAAAATCAGACCCTTTATTAGAAATAAAGCTTTTGTACAGTTCAAAGTTCTCGTCTTCGTTCTGGTTCATTTTTAAATGTCATGGCGGAGATTATTGTGTGAACAGACTTTTAGTGATCCTGTTGTCAACTCAAACCCCGAGATAATTAAGAGGTAAGCAACGGTAAGTATAAACCCCCGTCTATTTTGGTGTGTTCCACAATGATTTCCTGTGAATTTCTGTGCTCTTATCTCGATAGTATCTGTCAGTGCCATTTTCATTGATGTAACTGTGCCGGTGCGATTGATAATTGGCAATCCGATTGAGGGGGCGGATATCTGACAGCCTACTATCCAGGTAAACGGGGACAGTACCATGTGTGGGTAATTGCCCGTTATTTTGAGGTATAAATATCTGAGGAATTTCTTTTGAACTTGCTCAATGGACTTAATGCATGTTTTCTGCCAGGGACTCCATACTTGGCTGGCGTACTCGAGCTTGGATCTCACCATGGCAGTATAAAGTTTTATGCAGGTACAGGTCCTAATGAATGGCTTAGTGTTTCTTATTATAAACCCTAACATGCGGTAAGCATCCCCGACCGTCTTTTGCACATGATAAGTGAAAGCAAGCTCTCGGTCAAACAGAATCCCTGGATCTTTCTTCTCGCTTACTGTTTTCAATGACTTAGGTCCAATTCCATAAACAAATGTGATTGGGTTCTTCTTACGTGTAAAGGTCATAACAACACACTTCGGTACGTTTAAGTATAATTTGTTTTCTATACTCCATTTGTGTATATTATTTAGGTCATTTTGTAGTAGAGTGCAGTCATTAGTGGAAGAAATTGATTTAAAAATTTTGAAGTCATCTGCATATAAAAGACTATTTGAGTGCAGTATACATCGTGGCAAATCATTTATCATTGCTAGAAAAATCAAAGGTCCAAGGTTCGAACCTTGGGGTATTCCGGAATGAACTATGTATTCCTTTGAGACAATTTTCTGGAACAAAACAAATTGTTTCCTGTCTCTGAGATAGGAGATGAATAATTTTAGTAATAGGTGGGAAAATCCCAAAATACATAATTTTTTAAGAAGGATATCGTGATTTATTGTGTCGAAAGCTTTCTCGAAATCTGTAAATATGACATCCATCTGCCCTCCCTTATCTAACTCTTTAGATATAATTTGAGTAAAATTAATTGCATTCGTCACTGTAGATTTCCTGGATAGGAAACCATGTTGGTTATATGTTACGAGTGGTCTGAGGAATACTGATATTCTTCCGTGCAATATGAATTCAAATACCTTGGCTACTGCGGATAAAATAGATATAGGACGGTAGTTATTAATTAGTGATGGGTCTCCCGATTTTAGTATAGGGCAGACGCGAGTGATTTTCCAGGCGTCAGGGAACGTACAAGTTTGTATTTATAAGTTAAATATAAAGTGTAACGGGTCCCTGAGGCTTTCAGCACATCCCTTAACTACATACGGTGGAATATTATCAGGACCAGCCGACGACTGAGGTTTTAATTTTTTAAATGCCATTTCTATCTCTTCCTTTGAGACAAGTTTTATGTGAAGGGTGTTGGGAGTATTCGAATTTCAGGCTGGGACTTTGTATTGGGCTGACTGAGAGTCATACACTGATTTGAAATATGACGCGAAACCTTCAACAATGGAATCACCCCTGTCCAATTCTTCATTATTATATTTAAAAGTGTCGCATGAGTTCCTATTTTTTTCTTGTTTTTAATAAACGTCCAAAATTTCTTTGAGTCCCTGCTTATGTTTTGTTCAATATTATGGATATATTTCTTATAAGATAATTTAATGTCCTTTTTAATTTCTGGCCTTAATTCTTCAAAACGTAGTCTATGATGATCTGAGTAATGTTTTCTCTTCCTATGGTGTTCCTTCTCCTTCAATTTACTCTTTATTTCCTTAGAGAACCAGACAGGATATTTTCTGCCCGTTTGTCGTTTACATATAGGAACGGTTTCGCCAAGTACTGTGTTAAAAATCTGATAAAACAGGTCTACTGCAGTATTTACATCATTGCACTCGTATATTTGACCCCAGGCACTATCCCTCAACCGAGTGTACATTTGCTCAAAATCGGCTTCCCGGAAGTTATAGGTATCATTAGGCTAGATAATTACTTGGTTTCGACATATAGTTAGAGATATTTCCACATCCAGAGCTGGGTGATGGCGATCCTGCGGTAAGAGTGGGTCTGTGTTTTCCGTTACATTTATGTTGGGTTTGTTGGATAGAACTAAGTCCAGCGTCCTCCCGTTACGGTTTAGTACTGAATTATAAGATTTTAGCTGAAGATAATTAATAAAATTTACGAGTTCTCTTGTGTGAATATTGTCATCTGTAATTATTGTACTTTGTATTGTTGGGATATTGAAGTCACCAAATATTAATAAATTTTTATCATATATTTCTGTGCGGGATTCCAGCCACCGATATAGTTGCCTGAACGATTCTACTTTTGAAGCTGGTGGGATGTAAACATTACAGACGTACCAAATATTTTCTGAAATAACCAGTTTCACTAATAGACATTCCAAGCTGCCAGTCATTCTTTCGACCTAGAGTACTGTTAATCCGCTCCGAACCAAGACAGCCACCCCACCCCCTGTTCTGGCAGGCCTCTCAGCCCTGTATACTCTGTACATATCACAACAGACCTCACTGTCAGCGATTTTACTAGATAACCAAGTTTCTGTAATTAGAATTAAGTCATGCTTTTTGGTGATCAGGTTTTCATTGAATAAATCTAATTTTGTATTCATTCCTCCTACATTTTGATAATAAATGGATAATCTAGATTTTGATACCATTAGAGAGTGTTCAGGTCATCCTCATTTCGATTTACGATGACTCGAGAACCTTCAGATTTGCGTATTTTAATGTGTCCATTTCTTACCCACAAGAAAGAATACTCCTTCTCTCTCCTGATGTTCCGAGCTTGTGACAGTAATTTCCTCTTCTCTGGTAATAAACTTTCGTTCACATAAATTACACTGTCCCCAGGAAGACCGACGTGACGAGTGGAGAGATTACGTTTCACTCGACGACGCTCCATGAAACGCTCCTTGTCGTCCCGCCGAACGAATTTTAAGATGATGCCACTGTGTTGATGATTAGGTGACTTAGGCAGTCGATGACAGGCATCTACCATTGTTTCAGTGATGACCACATCCAGAGCTTGACCTACTTTCTTCACAGTTTCAATAATGTTTTCGTTAGGAACTTCCGGGGCACCGTGTATTTCCACCGTATTCCTACGTGTGTACTGCTCAGATTCTCCTAGGCGGTTTTCTAGGGATTTTAGCTTCGCATTGAGATTGACATTTTGCTGGGTTAATGTTACCTCCCTCGCCCTTCTCCCTTTCTTGCTTAGCAGTAGCACGTGGCTTCAAATACAATAGTGCCGTCTCAATGACCCGCACAACACAGATGATCTAACTCAACTGTATGCAAGACGGAATATGGAATTGTTTAAGCATTTATTCCTATCCGTAGGATATTAATAGCTGGCCTCAACAGGTCCATTTACATTTATATGAAGGAACGAGATTCATCAAACACATGTCGAATTGGAATAGCCGGCATCTTTTTGTCAAAGAACGCGGTCAGGCACAACTTCCTGCCGTCCAAATTCTCTCCCAGGAACTGAATTTATTCACACAATAGCTAGTTCTCGGTCGATATCAGGTGTCATGCTGAGGTGTCCATTGTTATCCTCCCATGCACCACTGGATTCGAACCCGGAACATTTCATAGCAATACTCAGAGCTAGGGTCTCCACTAAATACGCTCGATTGCAACAATATTACATATCTGTATGCCCTTGGCTATACGAGATTTCACACGTCGATTAGACTACCTGCCTCCCATGACCATTGTGAGATGATCCCGTCCTTTAATTAATAAGATAATCTCTATCAATTACTTCTTATAAGCTTATTCATCAAGCTGCGATTCAATTCACTATTAAACCCTTCCAGTTCCTATATTCTTGCATATTTATTTCCATTATCATAATATACTCTGATATTAAATTCCTTTGCTTGGCCCATCACGTGTAACACTACTGCTTGGATACACAAGTATTCCAATTAGCATATATATTGCTTACAAACATTTTTCCTTGATGTATTCATTTATTCTCATTATTATTATTATTATTATTATTATTATTATTATTACTGACATAAATTTTCCCTATACCGACACAACGTAACCGTATTTATATAATCAATAACCGAACATCCGTGTTCGTTACGTTAACTTTCTATTTAACTCAATTGCCATTTTACATTAGTGGTAACGATTTATCCACTCAATGATGTGCAAAGACATCTCAACTTGACTAAAATCAATACAACATTAATATCTGAAGGTTCTACCTCCCAAAATTGACTCACATTGCCATATTCTATAATTTTAACATCACTCAACATACAGTGGACTACATTCACTACAAAATCATGGTTTTGGGTACTTACATTGGCTAATCTGGCGGGTCCGACCATACATTTTCTCCCTTAATGCCTACCATAATTTGCAAATTAGCAAGGCATTATCACACCTTTCACACACATATTACATATTGTTTGCATTACAAAACACACTGCACTTTGCTTCTCCATGTCGAAGCTGTCGCTTCCCTTTTCACAAAACACGTTATATCAATTATTACACTGGTAATTTTACACATATTTAAATGACCATCACTAAAATCACACGATCACTATGTACATCTCTTAATGGTTGACCCTTCCTTGCAGAATTTCAGAAATGCAGGCGTTGAAGATCTTTCCTTCACGAATATCCCGCATCTCGTTCGAAAGTCTCTATACACTGCCTGACGATTCCTAGCGGTCCCCAGTCTGTCTATCAATTTCTATCCTTAGATAATTTCCCGATATAGCATAGATATGCTTCCACATAGTCCTGAGCATTAATTACAGTGGTATCCCTACGAAATTGCATCGCTCGCATAACAAAGTTTATACCTGCGCAGTTCGACATCATATTATTATGTCTAACCAATAGCTTATATATTGCGCTCGTCCATTGTACATTGTACTTGTTCACTTACCACTTTCAATTGTCCTTCGGCCGAACTTACAGCCTCCTTGAATGATCTGCTTATAACAAAGCCTCGGACAGTTCCACGTACATTATTATGATACCACATAATATCTCCTCGTCATGAGGTACGATTTGCCTAATATGACATTGTCTTAACTTGTACACCACACAGTACATTTACTGCGTACTCAATAGTAATCACTTGTACTGCCGACTATAAAAGTATGGCACGACTATCCTTATTAATTGTTCTAATTAGTGCGATATACTGCATGGTTACTATGTTGAACACTATATATGTTAAAGTGCGCGGGTCCCCCTCCTGGACTCAGGCAACGTGCGCTCCGCACTAGCGTATGGTTCAACTGACCTCGACTGCTCGCTCCACTGACCGTATATCTGTTTGGAGGCGAAAAGTAGGTCTAAAATTTCCTTGGAGCTTCATATCCTCTATCCGTGCTTCTCTGGTCTTGAAATAACGTTTTCCTGGTCCATTTTGCCTCGCTGATTACATATCCGCCTGTGTGCCCGAGGATCGATCGGCCAATTAATTAATATTAATTGCCTTTGCCAGCGCGTCCCCACGACGCGTCATTGGTTCTTCCCCGAAGACATGGTCAGATTATGGCGCTGGACTCATTCCTTCAATGTCCTTGCGCGTTACATTAAATCTGCCTCGATTTCAATGTTTGACGGCTTGATAATTATCCTCCTGGCAATTCATTCACATAGGTGCAATCCTCATGTCTCTGAGTTACTCCATTCACGAGTAATCATTAAATTATTCTGGCATCTTCTCATCCCACTGGAACTCTCCCTTATGTGGCGGGGATTCACTTGCCCATATATTACTGTCCTGCCTTGTCTCAGACAGCGTAAATAGGTCCTAGTGACTGGCATGGCGCCACGAAACCGCGCCTATATTCCAGGCTCATTTGCAATCTGTCAAGAGTTCCAACTCTCTGCACTAAGTCCAGAATTGTATGCCTCTTACAGCCCAATAATGCCGTATTCTGCTAATATTTTCTACATTATGTTAACAAATAATGTCAGAATTTGTTTATATCACAACAGTAATTTAATGTGCCCTTTCTCTAGGGGTTTTTATAGCTTAAATCCCTCAAAAGATCTTGTGTTCGTTTCTTTCTGGTATCTCTAGCCTGTTCTCATTTATCCCAGAGATCCAGGTTCGACACCAGTCAGCCTAATACCGTTGGGTTCAGTATAGAAGTTACATGCATTTTAACATTGGACCTATCAGCAGGCTTAGAATCATGTTGGCAGCACTGGCCTAGGCCTATATTAGTTACTCCAAATTAATCTAGAATGCCAGGTACTATACGTGTGCAATGTTTAGAGCTATTGGCTTGCATACTTTCTGATATATTGATATAAGGGTAACAAAAATAGAGGCAGTATTTATTAACAGTTGGCAGCCCTGGTTACTCTTAAGAATCGGCATAGTCATATCTGTTATGGTACACATAGCACACACGAAATTTGGTTGAAATCCAAATGATAGTATAGAAGTTACATGTATTTAATGTTGGACCTCTTAGCAGGTGGAAAGGGGTGTACCAAATGGATGTGGTACATCCTAAGGGATTTAGACAGAATGAAGTTTCGGGCACAAGAGGTGATAATGAAGGACAGTGCGGGAAAAGACCAAAAAGTTAAGATTTAGATTTAAATGATATTTATTTAATATAAAGCGAATATGTCGCCAGGAATGATAGCTTCAAAGAAATTACTTTAAAAATTGACAATAAAAAATAGTAACAATTAAAAAGTACTTGTTTCTCCAGGAAACGTAAATAGAGCAGTGACTAACTTTAAAGGATTAAATATAAAATTACTAAAAAAGAAGCATAATAATTTAAATTCATCCCAGAGTGGATTAAAATAAAATACTCTTCTGACGGAAAGAATCCGGGCAGAATTAAAGAAGTGAAAGGGTACCACCTCTTCTAAGGTACGATACAAGAAGTATCAGAACTCCTTAACCATCTTCCGAAGGTAGGCCGGCAGTCGGAGGTCCTCAGTAGCTGGCGGTAATTTAGTGCGCCCGCTCGGGCGGTGCGAGGTCAGTCTGGCATGTTCCAGGGTTCCGGGTTCGGAACTAGAGTAGATGATGATAGGTTCTCCTTAAAATAGCGACCAGCATAGAGAGGCTCTTGGTAATACCTCCTGCGGCTGGTGAAATGATGTCCTCAGAATTACGATTTGCAGAGTAGATCCGTGTTGAAGATTTTGGTTGAAGTGCAGGCTGGTGAATTTAGACTGCCCGGCCAGGCCGCCAGGTCCAGCAGAGAGATTATGCCGGCGGAGAAGAGACTCCGGCAGCCAGAGGTACCCCGAGGGGGCAGTAACCCCAGCAGGGATGACGTGAGCAGATGTGATCAGTTGAGAAGAGTGGACGAGAGTAGGCACTGTAGGCCGGGAGACCTCAGGCTATATAGCGGTAGTGACGTCAGCGCGCCGAACCTTCTAGCATGAAGGTGTGGCGAGAGAGCAGCCAATCACAGCACAGCCCCATGCACATTGCGAGCGTTACCGCTGGAGAGAGCTCAGTGCTCGTGAGAAAATGTGACGGTATGGTACGTCTAGAAAGACACTACAGAAAAAAGGTGAGTTGACATGAATATTACAGAAAAGCAATTAATTTGAAACACCAATATTAAACAAATCAGAACACCGCGTTCAGACTGCAATTCACGAAATAAAAAATAATGGGGCAGAAAAATTGAACGTGTGTTTCACACCGTAAGGGAAACATAGCCAACAAAAAACATTCGCAAAGCGAACATGCTGGGAGGGGCGAGAAAAAATTGCAGTAAGAAGGCGCAGAAGTTAGGCCTCGCGTGGCAAAGGAGCAATCATGGTGATTGGCCTAAGAAAATGACCAGCAGAAGTCTGCAGTTTTACCACGCGAACCCTACCATCTCTGCCAGGAAAGCACTCAACAACCCTACCCAAATTCCAAACAAGAGGAGGACTAGGGTCTTTCAAAAGCACCAAGTCCCCCACCTGAAGGTTAGAGCAGGAAACAAGCCATTTGCCACGCTGCTGAAGCAAACCGAGGTATTCCAACCTCCAGCGACGCCAAAAATTGTTGCGCAAACTTACAATTTTGCGCCAAGAAATGGCTAAAGAAGATTGAGAATTAGAATATAACAAAGGTGGGGAGGCAGTCAATGGACCACCGATAAGAAAATGGCCCGGCGTTAATGGTAGAAGATCTGAAGGGTCAATAGATAAGGGTGATAAAGGACGAGAATTAATTATGCCCTCAATAAAAATAATTAAGGAATTAAACTCTTCATGAGAAAGGGGGGTGTGGCCACAAACACGTCTAAGGTGCTTCTTGGTGAGTTTCACACAAGACTCCCACCGTCCACCTTGATGGGGTGCATAAGGGGGGATGAAGTGCCACTTGAAATTTCTCTGGTGAGCATAATCAGTAATCCTTTCCAGCGCTGCATTTTGAGTAAGAGCTCTCTTAATTTGCTCAGAAGCTCCGATAAAATTTTTAGCATTGTCGGAGAATACTTCTGAAGGAAGCCCTCGGCGAGCAGAAAATCTGGCAAAAGCTGCCAAAAAAATAAGCAGTAGAGGCGTTGGTAACTAGTTCTAAGTGAACTGCTCCGGTGACCATACATACAAACAGCGAAATATAGAGTTTTCCAAAAATACATTTTTTGGCCTCAGGAGAATTTTTTCTGTAAACAAAAGGCCCGGAATAATCCACCCCCGTAAAGGCAAAAGGTCTAGCAGGCGCAGATCTAAAGTTGGGAAGATCACCCATGAGCTGAGTGGTAATTTTAGGGTTGGATTTAAAACATGGAATACACTTCCGGATAACAGAGGTAACTTCATGGACTCCGTTTATGGGCCAATACCTTTCACGAATGACAGAAAGTAATGTACGAGTTCCAGCATGAAGATGCTGGTAATGATACTGACGAATGATTAGAGAAGTGACATGATGCTTTGAAGGAAGAATAATTGGGTGTTTTTTATCCTCGGAAAGATCAGCCAAAGATAAACGTCCTCCAACTCTTAGTAAACCATCAGTGTCCAAAAAAGGGGCGAGTGATGAAAGCCTACTCGATTTCTTAAGGGATTGACCTTGGGACAACACCTGACATTCTTCAGAGAATATTTCTTGTTGAGTAAGCCATAAGATTTTTGTAGTGGCTAAACCTAATTCAGAAAGGGTTAAATATGGCTTAGGAAAAAGGGGTTGTTCTACCACAAAATATTTCCATCGAAGGAGATAAGCCATAACCCTCACCAATTTATGGAAAGAGGAATATCGCTGCAAGAGAAGGGGAGAGTCAGAAACGAGAAGAGAAGATCCAGTAATCTTACCAACATCCGGCAAGTCTGATAACTCCGGAAGAGGAAAATTTGGCCAAGCGGAAGGTTCTTGCAGAAGCCAAGGGGGACCGTGCCAGTATAATGTCAGGTTAGCCAACATAAGAGGGGAACATCCCCGAGAAATGACATCTGCAGGATTCTCCTTGCCAGATACATGATGCCATTGTTCAAAGTTAGACAATTGTTGAATTTTGGACACTCTATTAGCTACAAACACCTGCCAATGCGAGGAAGGTTTGGCAATCCATGCCAACGTGATGGCTGAGTCACTCCAAAAGTAAGTTTTGCTAAATCGGATTTTCAAAGATTGGCGGATTTTGACCGATAATTCAACCGCCAGAAGAGCAGCACAAAGTTCCAGTCGTGGCAAGGATAAGGATTTAAGAGGGGCCACCTTTGACTTAGCGCAAATTAAATTGGAAAAGAAATATGACTGGTCAAAATTGCGGCAAACAATATACGCACAACACCCATAAGCTTTCAATGAGCTATCGGCAAAGATGTGAAGTTCATATCCTCCACAAGAGGGAAAGGGAATAATCACTCGCGGGATAATGGCATTGGAGAGATCTTCCAAACTATTTCTATAAGAAATCCAATTTTTTTGCAACTCTGAAGGAACTGGTTCATCCCAACCAGTTTTCAAGGACCAAAGGTCCTGCATGAAAAGCTTTGCTGTGACAATAATTGGCGCCAAAAATTGGAGAGGATCAAATATCTTTGCAATCTCAGACAAAATTTGCCGCTTAGTTTGCGGTTTGATGTCACTGAGATTAATTTTGAAAAAGAAAAAATCCTTTTGAGGACTCCAATAGATGCCTAGAGTTTTGATAGAATTACTTTCTTGAAGAAGCTCTACTGAGTCGTTATAGACTGAAGTTAATGGAAATTTAGAAAGAAATTCTTCCGAATTAGAGTTCCACTTGCACAAGGAAAATCCGCCTCCCAAAAGCAAAGCTGTCAAATCTTTAGAGACCTGTAGTGCTTCAGATACTGACTCAAATGAATGAAGAAAATCGTCAACGTAAAATGATGATTTTAACACTTCAGAAGCCTTAGGAGAATACAACGGGCCATCCTGTTCAGCAAGTAATTTCAACGTACGTATGGCTAAAAAAGCAGAGGGCTTTAGTCCATAGGTTAAGGTTTTTAGCCGAAAAATCTTGACAGGTTTAGTAGGCTCGTCGCGCCAAAGAATTCTCTGAAGGTCGCACTGTTGTTGATCGACCAAAATCTGCCTATACATTTGCTTGATATCAGATATCACTGCGATAGGGAACAAGCGAAAATTCATCAAGACAGAAGAAATGTCAGATTGAATAGGAGGGCCTGATAATAATGTGTCATTCAGAGAAGTACCATTGGCATCCAATGCAGAGCCATTAAAGACCACTCTTATGTTTTCCTTTAAAATCTCATTCTTCCAAACTGGATGATGATTGAGGTAAATGACTTCAGATGGGGTATAAGAAGCATCATCTTTCTTGGTAACAACCTCCATGTGATCAAGTGCCTCATATTCCTCCATAAACGTGGAGTATTGAGTTTTAACAACAGGGTCACGTTTAAATTTGTTTTCCACAGCATAGAGTGCTCTAAGAGCCCTAGGGTGTGTTTCAAATAAAAGAGGTGGATTATCCACTCGGGGCATTGTTACGACAAATCTACCCTCTGAATTGCGTTTGGTCGTTTCGCGAAACTGTTTTTCACACATTTCATTTTCAACCGAGGAAGGTGAAACTGAATCTATAGTTTCGATTTTCCAAAATCTTTCTAAGTTATAATCGAGACTTGTATTGACAAAATGACATTGAGAGAAATTTTGAAATGACTTACGAGGGACTTGACCCGTTACTAACCAACCTAGCTTGGTATGATGAACAAACACTCCTGGTGATATTTTAACCTTAGAGCTAAGGAGACATTGCCAAAATACTTGGGCACTGAGAAGTATGTCTACCGGAGCGCTCGTATTAAATGTTGGATCCGCCAACTGAATGTTATGAGGAAATTGCCACTTTCTAATTTCAAAAGAATTACTAGGGATGTTACTGCCAATAGTATCAATGGCAAGGCAATTCAACTGCAATGTTGTGTTACAATTCACAGCATCTTTGATGTGAAGATGAACAAAATGCAAAGATTTAACATTGCTACTGTTAATACCGGTAACCTGAATTAATGTAGGTTGCTTGGGAAGACCAAGTTTCTTAATGAGACGCTCACTTATGAAGTCATGGGTGGCGGCATTATCCAATAGGGCACGTGCTTCAAGCCATCTACCAGAAGAGTCTTGAACTTTTATTAACACGGTTGATAGTAGCACCTGGGAACTACGAATTGAGCTAGAGCTCTGAGTATAAGATTGCGCATTAGCTCCTGGGGATGCATCTTTAGAACATCCAGGGGAAGGAGCCTGACGTGGCTTTTCAAACCTATGAAGCAAGGTATGATGTTGAGCCTTGCAATGGGAGCAAGTATTTTTAGATAAGCAATCAGGCACCATATGCCTAGTTGACAAACAGTTGTAGCAATATCTTTTTTGAGCTATTAATTTGCGTCTTTCATCGGTAGAAAGGGCTTTAAAGGCAACGCAGGAATATAACCTGTGAGGTGCTTTACAGAGAATACAATCCGTTGAATTATGCTGAACAGTAAAGACAGCAGATTTGTTTATTTTTGCACCGACTGGTTTCACAACATTAGATTTGTTATCTGCACTTCCTGACATATGACAGGCTACAGCTGACAAAACCTGACATCTATTATTCATAAACGTAAGCAACGAATCATAGGTATATGACGTGTCATTTGTTAGTTCCCTCTCCCATGCCTTTAAGGTTGATGAATCAAATTTAGAAGTAACCAAGTAAATTAAGAATAGATCCCAATGCTCGACCGGTTGATTCAACCGTGCCAATGCTCTGACATGTAGTTGGACCGTGTCATTTAAGGCTCGCAGTGTTGACAAGCTTTCAGCTCGCAAGGTGGGCAGGTTAAATAAGGCTTGAATATGCCTTTGTAAACATAATTTTTCATTGCCATAACGGCCTTTAAGAAGCTCGATAGCAATGTTATAGTTTTCTCCTGTTAAGGGAAGTTCTCTTATAAGTTGAAGGGGTGGCCCCTGCAAAATGGATTTTAAGTAATGAAATTTCTGAATTTCTGGAAGTGTGGCATTATTATGTACTAATGAACTGAACAATTCAAAGAATGATTGCCACATCTCTTCCTTTCCTGAAAAGTGCGGAATTTCAATTTTAGGTAGCAATGGTTTGATACCGTTCCCATGGTCGCTAATTCTTCCTTGAGTTTCTTCTACCTTCCACGCCAGGGTCAAAGTTCTAACTAATGCCACAGCCTGAGCATGTGTATCAAAGTAATTACTCTCTACTTCTTCCCTATCTGATTGATGTTCTGGACTTTTGATTTCAATTTCAAGTTGCACGAGATCATATTTCTCGTACGCCTGTTCAAAAGCTTTTAAACGCTGGGATATAATGTCAAGGTTTTGTTCCTCTTTCGGTAGAGTAGCTAAATATTTTTGAAAACGGGTGAGTTGACCTTTGTAGGCCGCCCGAGAGTTTAACAGTTTATCATCAATTATTGGTGGCATGGCTGGAAAAGTTGGAACAACTCACTCACCAAAGCTGCTTGTGGCACCAGACAGACCTGCTCTCCGGAAAGAAACCAGTTGTATAATATGCTGGGATTGTTTCCGCCTTCCCGCAGATCTCCCGCGCTAGCCACGATGTACTGAAATGTATAGAATAAATATTAGATTGCACCAGTTTTTTTTTAATTGAATTTGCGGTCTCAGAATAAAGGTTCTGGGTTCGATCCCGGGTTTCGGCACCATGGAAAGGGGTGTACCAAATGGATGTGGTACATCCTAAGGGATTTAGACAGAATGAAGTTTCGGGCACAAGAGGTGATAATGAAGGACAGTGCGGGAAAAGACCAAAAAGTTAAGATTTAGATTTAAATGATATTTATTTAATATAAAGCGAATATGTCGCCAGGAATGATAGCTTCAAAGAAATTACTTTAAAAATTGACAATAAAAAATAGTAACAATTAAAAAGTACTTGTTTCTCCAGGAAACGTAAATAGAGCAGTGACTAACTTTAAAGGATTAAATATAAAATTACTAAAAAAGAAGCATAATAATTTAAATTCATCCCAGAGTGGATTAAAATAAAATACTCTTCTGACGGAAAGAATCCGGGCAGAATTAAAGAAGTGAAAGGGTACCACCTCTTCTAAGGTACGATACAAGAAGTATCAGAACTCCTTAACCATCTTCCGAAGGTAGGCCGGCAGTCGGAGGTCCTCAGTAGCTGGCGGTAATTTAGTGCGCCCGCTCGGGCGGTGCGAGGTCAGTCTGGCATGTTCCAGGGTTCCGGGTTCGGAACTAGAGTAGATGATGATAGGTTCTCCTTAAAATAGCGACCAGCATAGAGAGGCTCTTGGTAATACCTCCTGCGGCTGGTGAAATTATGTCCTCAGAATTACGATTTGCAGAGTAGATCCGTGTTGAAGATTTTGGTTGAAGTGCAGGCTGATGAATTTAGACTGCCCGGCCAGGCCGCCAGGTCCAGCAGAGAGATTATGCCGGCGGAGAAGAGACTCCGACAGCCAGAGGTACCCCGAGAGGGCAGTAACCCCAGCAGGGATGACGTGAGCAGATGTGATCAGTTGAGAAGAGTGGACGAGAGTAGGCACTGTAGGCCGGGAGACCTCAGGCTATATAGCGGTAGTGACGTCAGCGCGCCGAACCTTCTAGCATGAAGGTGTGGCGAGAGAGCAGCCAATCACAGCACAGCCCCATGCACATTGCGAGCGTTACCGCTGGAGAGAGCTCAGTGCTCGTGAGAAAATGTGACGGTATGGTACGTCTAGAAAGACACTACAGAAAAAAGGTGAGTTGACATGAATATTACAGAAAAGCAATTAATTTGAAACACCAATATTAAACAAATCAGAACACCGCGTTCAGACTGCAATTCACGAAATAAAAAATAATGGGGCAGAAAAATTGAACGTGTGTTTCACACCGTAAGGGAAACATAGCCAACAAAAAACATTCGCAAAGCGAACAGCAGGCTTAGAATCATGTTGCTAGCACTGACGTATATAAGTTACTCCAAATTAATTTAGAATGGCAGGAACTATACGTGTGCATAGTTTAAAGCTGTCTGCTTGCATACTTTCTGATATATGGGTATTTGGATTTAAAAAATTGAGAGCATTTATTAACTGTTGGCAGCCCTGGTGGCTCTTAAGAATACGCTCAGTCATATCTGTTTATGTACACATAGCACATACGAAATTTGGTTGAAATCCAATTGATAGTGAAGAAGTTATATGCATTTAAAATTTGGACTTATCAGCAGGCTTATAATCATTTTGGCAACACTACCATATATGGCCTCCTCGAAATTAAACTGCAATATTATTACCTATACGTGTGCCAATTTTGAAATAGCTCCCACTCATACCTTCCAATATATCCAACATGGAGCTCGAATTTCAATTGCGATTTTTCATCAGTTGGTAGCACTGACATCATTTTCAAATATGGCCGTGAGATATTCAGGTATAGATCTTTACTCCTACCAAATTTTGTTTCGATTGCTCCAGCCGTTTAGGAGTTGATAGGGGGGACACACACAGAGACAGACAGAAGGACAGACAGACACACATTTGCCCGATCTCATAAGTCTACTTTTTCCTCATTTTTGCAAAATGTGAAAAGTAGGCTAAAAATATTTGGCCTGGAGTACCAAATTAAATATTAAGGCCAATATCGGAGCTCCAATGACAAAAACTATATAATATGAAACAATAACATACCTTAAATCCATTTTAGGGAGACACAATTAACAAACACTAACAGATATTAATTAACATTAAAAAACACAAATTATTGACGTCCGAAACGGGGGAGGAGCTTACGGTCAGCTGTTTGCAATATGGCGGCGATATAGTGACGTGAAGTAATTGGGTGTGCGTTTGTTATGGCTTCTAATTTATGATGGCAAAATACTACATATTTCCTTTCATTGATAGAAATATTTGTATAATCAATTTAAATGCAGTGCCTAATCACTACCAGTTAAAAATATTACCCACATGTAGATAGTTAATTTACTGTCTGCTGTTACATATAATTATGAAGCCTGTACTTGGGAGCCTAGCGGTATCGATGTTTTTATTAATTTCACAATATATATATATATATATATATATATATATATATATATATATATATATATATCACATAACACAAAGGACGACTCCCTGATAATAAATTGAATAAAGCAACCCTGAATTTGCATGAATGTTTTGGGTTCAAAGAAGCGTCACTTGGGATGCTCAAATCATACTTCAATATTGCTAATATTGACCTACATACTTGCTGTTCAAAGGCAAGAATATTAATTTATTAATCTCTTGCCACAGGCAAGTTAAAATGGAGACATCCTCTTTATCAATATATTTAATTAAATATTTAAAATACAGATATTTAACAAAGCTGGAGTCTCCAGTTGAACTTGTCATAAGCAAACGGAACAGATCAAAAACTACAATTTAAGCCAAACCAAATTCACTCCTCAGCTCGACATAAACCATAATACCAATTAAAACCTATAGAAAACATACTCTCCTTACTGTTGTACAACTTTCAAACCAACTATTCGCACTCAAAACTGTAAAACCCTGAAATGGGAACTAATTAAAGTTAGAATAGCCTAGGCCGATCCAGTCTCCTGCTACATTACCGCATATGTATACTGGGATGATGGGTCACCAAACCGGTACTTAAAACTAAGATTTTACATTTTAAATAACTAATTCAACAGTAGGGAGATCATAGCCAAAAACACAATTTAAGCCAAATCATATTTCAATGACCTACATACTTGCTGTTCAAAGGCAAGAATATAAATTCTCTGGCAAATTAAGGCTAGGAACAGCATTTTTCTTAAGTTTTCTAACCATTTGGCTATTGTCAATCGGAAGAACCCCTAAAATAAGTCTACGAAGAGCGGATTACATTCTTTGTACGGCACAGAAGTAATAGGCTATAAGTTTATCAGTATTTTTGAAGTAGCTAAATCCATGTGAATACAAATTAGAGACCATAACTATCAATAATCAACAGTACCGGTGGAAAGAAGTCGTCTTCACAAAAATGCAGACTGCACACTGTCATGTAATATGTAACACGTTTTCCAATTGACAGCGCCGAAGTCCATCTTTCTCTCTGAACTTTTTGTATAGGAAAGTAGTGAAGATATTTCGTAGCCGTTTTATACGATTTGCAACCGTATACAGAGCAGTACCTCCTCGAATTTGACAAATTTCTTTCTGTTTCCATCACGACGTCAATGCTTCACCATCTAAATAAACCTCACCAGTCACAATGCTACAGCTTCAACATTCTGCCGCGTGGCTGCGCCATCCAACTTTTCTGACGTCAATAGGCAACATGGCTACCCAAAGCACAGACGCCGTTAGTCGCAGATGTAACATCACTTCACCTTTAATATGCAGAATAAATTACACACGCTTTTCTTAGTAGTTTGACAACCCCATAATCCTTTAGTTCACGCAAAACATATTAAATAATACATCCATTCTGAGGGGGAAGGCCTTCCCCTCAGATGGCGAAGCGAATTTCACGACTTCCTAGTTCAATCCAGTCATGTCAAGTCCCAGAGCCAACATGGCGGAGGGCAGGAAGCCAGGCCGCATTGCATGCCTGGTACTTTTGAAATAGTCCAATCAACGAGTGACACACAATGTGACAATGTACAATATTAAAATATTAATTTGGCTGTATAATTTACATACAGTCCTTTGTTTAAATGACGTATGTTTAATTGAACATTTGATTTACATTTCACTTTCATATATAGACGATGCTGCGCTCTGGAATGAATCACTTCAACCTCACCATCAAAACAGTAGCCAGAAGGTGCTGCAATCTCCAGGACATAAGTTAAACAAGTCAACTTGGCGAGCACTTTTAAAACGTAGGGAAGTATTACGAGTCCAAATGATGCAGGAAAATGTTTGAGACAGCTTGCATGGCTCAACTTACTTTCTAGGTACGATGCCAGTGTATGTGTTTGTGCGTAATTGCGCGGTGATGCCTCTGTCCGATAAGTGGGCACATACTTTGGGGTTTCGTCCTGTTTTAACTGGCTGGTCAGCGAATGACGTCATAACACAGCTTGGCTGAATTCCCAGAATTAGTTAGTTAGTTATTGTTGCTTTAAGGGGCGGAACTAGGAGGTCATCTGCCCCTACTTCCCAGAGTGTTAGGGCTAATGTCCCCAAGTTCACTGGCGAGCTAATGCCCTGAAGGTGGTGAAGGTTATATCCTAAAGTGTGTGTTTGGGCTGGCTTCCCCCAAATTTACTGGCTGGCTTAATCCGTAAAGCCGGGTTGGCGTCACCCGCGGCCACTGTTGTCTGGTGTTCTGGGTTGTTGTCCCCGAGCTTGCTAGGCTGACCAATGCTCCATTCGGTTGGTTTTACCCTTTGTCTCTCGCCCTGTGGCGTCTTTTGCAGCTAGGTTGCGTGTACTCATAGGTTGGAAGGATGGGGTGGAGGAGGGCGGTAGGAAGTAAATCTGTATTCGTCCATACTGCTGGACTTTACCTGGTTATGTACGTATACACGTGCTTGGCATTGTAGACTGTTAATTGTGTTAATGAGTTCCTTAGGATTTGTTATTGTGTTAATTCGGTGCTTGAATTGTTAGTCGGTGTTAATTAGGTTTTGGGACAGATGACCTCGTAGTACCGCCCCTTAAAACAACAATAACTAACTAACTAATTAAGTTTCGCTAATAACTGGGAAGGTTGGGTCTTTTTGTTAAATAGGATTCGTTAATAACTGGGATGGTTGGACGGTTAGCTTTGGTTAATTAGTGGTTGGGGAGGTTAATGGTTGTTAATCAGTGGTTTGGGATGGTTAATTGTTGTTAATTAGGCTTTGTTAATTGCCTAGATGGGTTAGGTTACGTTAGTTGGGTGGTTAGTTTTTTGTTAGTCAGTGGGTTGGACGTGTGGCTGAGGACGTCAGGATTTGTTATTTGTTGTTAGTAGGTTAAATGCTTATGTATAGTAATTCTAAATCTCCATTCAGCTAGTACTTGCAGTGTATGTGAACGGCGTGCGCATGGCTTGTTGCCTGCTGGGATGTAGCATACCCCTTGGCTCGTGCCGGGGAGAAGGGAAGTGAAGTGTAATCCCACCGTGCGGTTTGTGCAATGGACTGGGGGAAGTGATACAAAGATGGCGGTTACTGACATTCCCAGCGTGCGTCGCCTTAGCCAAGCGCTTAGTGCGGCCACTTCCATTCGTTCTCGACAATTCGTTTACTTGGATGAATCATCCTAGCGGCTATCCACCATCTAGGCGCTAATAGCCCAGGCATTATATGCAAAAATCACTGCCAACCTCAAAAAAAATAATGTAAAGCTGAAATTTGGCATAGATGTTCCCTAGTACCCTAGAAACAAATCCTGAAAAGTCCCTATCTCTGAGGTTTCCGCGTCATAGTTTTTGGAGGGTTCAAATGGGCTTAAATGGGGCCTAAGTGCCAAAAATAGCATTTTTGCTTCCTGCGTTCTAAATATTGATCTAAATTTAGTTCTCGCGAGCTTTAGCAATTAATAAAAATTAACCAGTAGTATAACGGACTTATCAGGCCTAATTATTGCTATTGATGAAGGAAAAAGAACGACTAATTTAACATTTTTAGCACAATTTTTACACGAAAATTTGGTTAATTTGTCATTAGCAGGTCATTATTTTTTAAACAACTGCTGATATTGTCTAAAGACCAAGAATGAAAGTTATAAAGCATACTTTTAGCTTTACATTGGTATATTACCCATGCCTGTGCGAGAAACGGTTACCGAGTTACGGTCCCAAAGCATAACCGCTGTTGAAAGGGCAACCGATCGCGTTTCTAGGTGACAGCGCTCGCTCGGCCTGTCGGAGCAGGCCAACAATACTCGAAACAATTAATTCAGATTCTAAACAGTCTTGGATTTTCAGTAAATGTGGTGGAAGTCCACAGGTACGAAGTTTCAGCGCTTCGTGAAGAACGTCCAATCCCGAATGCTGGAGCGTTCACGCAGTTTTGCTTTGACAACGTTGACTTTAACATAAGGACATTGGACGGGCGAACACATTTCACTGCATGGAAGGCATCAAGTGCATAGGTACAGTGCCTGACAGTGAAATTTCTTCACTCCCACGTACACGAGAAGTTCCTAATGCTGGTTTGATTGCGGCGATGGATAAGTTGAACATTTCGTGGTATCGGAAGCCCTCTTCTCCTGGTTCAAAGGACGTCAAGATTAAGGAGTTAACTGTGGAAGACCCAAACTCTGTGGCTATTGCGTCGATGATGGATTCCTTGTGGTTATCTGGACGGTGGTCAGGTATTAATTTACCCGTTTCGTGGAACGGCTTTATGAAGACGTCACTGTCTGCTCATGCTCAACCAGCTCCCCAGACGAAGTCAATTGATGCCCTGCCGTTCATTAACTTGGAACCGAGCAATCCATCAACTATATATTCCGCGTTGAAGTTTGCCGCAAGAGAGTGCGCGGAACTGAAACAAAGCACTTGTTTCGTAACCTTTGACCAGCCTCTATACGCGAAAGCTGAGAGATAGTCGCATCGGACACTTCAGAGGAACTCAAAAACGTGGTTGTTCGTCTAGGCGGATTTCACCTTCTAATATAGTTTCTTGGGGCAATCGGCTACGTGATGAATGGAAGCGGTTTGGAGGAGCTCTGGGCGGAAATATACGCTAAATCGTCAGTGACTCACATGATGTCTGGACACGCATATTCTAGGTAGGCTTGAAATTAGCTCACTCTTAAAAATGATAACGTTATGCCTTCAATTAAATGTATCAATAACGCGAAACTGTGTATGTTCAAGGACTGTCGGAACAATGCTACTCAACATGAACGACGGGCTGAAGGATGACTAGGAGGAAATTCAGGCGCTTTTTACCGTATTCCAAGAAGGCACCGCCAACAACTTGCTATCATATAATTGCCTTCAACGCCTCAAAGAGTCGCTTCATGACACATTTTAGTAGAAAGGAAAAGTATGTTTTGAATATTGCGTAATCGCGAGGACATATTGCATCATCATGACGTCATCTGATAGCCATGCGGATGTGAGCACGTGCACATGTTAGCGTGGGAAGAGGTTGACCTTTAACCGCTTGAAGCAGATGACCTTTGGGTAACCGCTTGAAGCAGATAACCTTTGACTTATTTATGCGATGGAGATAAAAATTAATGGGTGTTGACGTCATCTGATACCCATGAAAGTTTGCAGCTGTGCGAGCGATCACGTGATATGTCTGCAGTGTTCGCGTGAGACGTGGTTGACCTTTAACGTCATTGGGTAAGAATGTAATCTTTGACTTCTTTAAGTAATAGTGATAAAAATATAATGAGATGATTGCGTCAGAAGCTTGTTTTGTAGCATTTGGTTTCTTGAGTGTAGGTGGGGGTGAAGGATATATAAATGCATGTGTGCGTGGATGAGTTTAACTTCTACGTTTGCGCGAAGAGAGTGTGTGTGTGAAAGAAATAAAGAAAGCCAACGACGAGGAACAAATTGTGTGTGTGTGATGGATGTTCTAACGAAGTTCAATAACTTAGCCACTTGCGTTGCGTATTCTAATAAGAAACTATCAGAACTAATAATTGATTTACCGTATGTGGTCCAAATTATTCGGGCTGTGGAGACGAGATTTGGAAGAAAAATAGTGGTGGACATTATCATTGAAGGTGAAATAACAAGTGTATTTCTACCAGCAGTATTTGCAAAACTAAGCGCATCAGAGATCGATGAACTAAACTCACTTAGAGGCAAACTGATGTTGGTGTATTTGGGGTTGAAGAACCGCTCACATCAAGTTGTTTTAAAACTGTAAATTTTTGGTGAGTATATATATGCAGATTGTATATGTATTGATTGATATAACGAATGATATATATATTTAGTTGCTTATTATTTCTTAATTTGTTTAATTTTTTTCAGATTATCTAAAAACTAATAAAAAGGAACAGGAAAATGAAGTGGAAAACTGTTAATTTTCTAAGTGGAACTGAACATCGATCGCACCCGGTAATAGAGTATCATCGTGTATGCTTTCATCAGTCTGAAGAAGAAGAAGAAGAAGGAGAAGAAGATGATAATGAGGTGAGTCATAATGAGAAAGAAGCTTGTTTTAACAAATGGACATCTTCGAGTGGAATTTCAACATTTTCAGTCTACGTTACTAATGTTAGCAAATCAGATGATAGTCAGCAAGAGGTGACAGAAACAGTTCTAAGATATTTGTTACAAGAATTATGTGAAGATGAACATTTTATTTGTTTCTTCGGATACAATACATTTGATGAGGTTTACAAAATTGAATTTTCCATCACTTGTTTTGAAGTAACAAAATTGAATGAGTATAGAAACAAATTGCTTGGTAAACTTCAGGATGAATTTCCCTTTGAAGCCATTCATTGTTCGCTGGAGATTACAGGCAGCAATTTATCTCAATGGCTTGAATACATAATACAAGATTATAGGTTTATGGTGAGCCGATGTTACAGCAACTGCTGGTGGTGTATTAACAACAGTGCGAATTGGACAATTCCTTAGACAACAATGGCAACACCTCCTAGCAAACGTAGAAAGGTTGATATTGTAATACATAATAATAACAGTGAAAATATAAGAAACCAATTGGACAATGCATTTGAAAGTGTTTCTAATTTTAGAAGTGAACTAAACGGTGCTATTTCAATATCATACCAAATCGGGGAATACACTCAAACGGACTTGATTGAGAACAGTGATGAGTTGATTGAATGTTGGAGAGTTATTAGTGAGCACATATTGCAACAAGCTGTGTATTGTGAAGAAATTACACTTCAAATAAAGGATGAATATTTCTTAAGCTGTGAGTTAATTGAAACAGCATTCATTTCTAGAGTGTACACACTTGCAGTTTCAAATGTTAAGAATGAGTTTTTGGATCCCCGCGAATTTTTAGCAAATGCTAATATTTGGTTTACAAAGTATGTTAAGAAAGCGTTAACTGTGTAAGCTTTAAAGGTGAATTCAGTTTTGTGTGCACAGTATGTGCTTCGCGACATATCAGAAACAAAATATTTTGCTGTCAAAAATAAAGTCGTTTTCGAGTATACGGATGTAAATGAATTTTATAATAATCATATCATTGAAGGTACATTGACAAAAATGAGCGAATTTGAAGCAAATGGCTCTGGGTGGGCTTTAGAAAAAATTCATAGTTTGAGAATTAATATAAATATGTTGGATTTCGAGTAGGAATGTCCAATACTAGTAGGTTGCCTGATGTAATAGTCAATAAACATGCAGTGCTAAATTTGTATGATACAAAGGAAGCTTGTTTTGCGTGGAGTGTGGTTGCTGGTTTGTATCCAAAAACGCGAAACGTGAATCATCTTTCTTCCTATCCTAATTACAGAGATGTTTTAAATTTAGATGGTATTCCAATTCCAATGCAAATGAAATATTTAAACAAGTTTGAAAATCAAAACAATATTTCTGTGAATGTGTATGGAGCACAATATGATGAAAACAAATGGGTGTGTATGGGAACAAACGAAGTAAAAGGAAAAAAAACATTTACTATTGTACCTTTGTATGTATCAGATAAAGTATATGAAAGGAGTGTGGAATTATTGATGTTGCAGATTGGAAACAGTGAAAGTTATCACTTTTGTTTAATTAGAAATCTAGCTCGCCTTGTGCGCTCAAGCGTCACTAGGAATTGTAGACGAATTTATATATGTAGACGTTGTTTGTCATATTATTCTCTTGAGGATGAGTTAAATGTTCACTTCAACTGACGAACAAAGATTTGTTAATTTTACAGAATTTAAATTTAAAGATTTTATGCAGGCACTGAATGCGTTTTGTCTCCTATTTCCTCTTGTTTTCCAAATAGTGACATTCCTAACTCTACATTAACCCATAAACATATTCCTTACAGCATTTCTTTATACCTTCATTGTAATTTTGATAGTGATTTGTGCAGTTTTAAACTCTTTAGGGGAAATAATTGCATAGAATTGTTTGTAAAGGAACTTTATAGTATTGTAGATGAACTTCAAACATATTATTTATCAGCTAAATCGATGTTAAAGATGACGGAAAACGAAGAAAGATTATTTTTGTTAAGTAAAATTTGTCATATTTGCGAGAAACCGATTGCAGATAATGAACTCAAAGTACGCGATCATTGTCACATAACTGGAAAATATAGAGGAAGCGCACACAATAGTTGTAATTTAAATTACAAAGTAACAAGGGTTCTGCCTATAGCATTTCATAATCTAACGGCGTATGATGGACATTTTATAATTAAAGAAATTTGTGAGAAACAAGATGGTGAGGTGTTACATAATCCTGTTCATATAAGTTTGTTGCCGGTGAATATGGAACGTTATAAAGGGTTTACAAAGCATGTACGGGTTAAGAATGGATTCATTCAGTTAAGATTTATCGATACATATAATTTCTTGTCCTGTTCACTAGATCAATGTTCATCTTCTTTAAGTGAAGATTCAAAGCAAATAACTAGACGTTATTTTAATGATGATGCACAGTTTCGACTTACTGCGAGAAAAGGCGTGTTTCCCTATGAATACGTCACGAGTATGGATGTACTTAACGAAATTAAATTACCTGAAATATCCAAGTTTTATAGCAGTCTTAATGATCAAACAATATCGAATGAAGAGTATGAGTTTGCTCAATCGGTGTGGGAAACGTTTTCCTGTCAAACATTAGGAGAATACGCCGATTTGTATTTAAAAGTTGACACACTTCTTTTGGCGTATGTCTTTGAAAATTTTAGATCGAATGGCATGGAAACTTATGGCATTGATGCAGCTCATTTTTACACTGCTCCATCTATGTCTTGGTGTGCGATGAAAAAGATAACCAACGTTCAACTTGAATTGCTTCAAGATATTGATATGTTACACTTTTTTGAACGATATATTCGAGGAGGAAATGTTCAGTGTATAACACGACATGCGATTGCTAATAATAAGTATATGGAAATTTATGATGAGAAAAAGCATGAGTCCTACATAATTTACTTTGATGTTAATAATTTATATGGATACGCGATGATGGAATATCTTCCAACGGGTGGCTTTAAATGGGTTGCAAATGTTGAAGGCTTTGATGTTTTAACTATTGATGATACTTCAGAAATCGGATATATCTTGGAAGTAGATTTGACTTATCCTCAAGAGTTACATGACAAACATTCAGATTACCCTCTATGCCCCGAAAAGTTGACAAAGCTAATGGCTACCCTAGATAATAAAGAACGTTATGTTTTGCATTATAGAATGTTAAAGCAATGTATTCAACTAGGAATGAAATTAGAACGTATTCACAGAATAATCGAATTCAATCAGAGCCAATGGCTAAAACCATATATTGATGTGAACACAGAAACGAAAACATGCTAAAAATGATTTTGATTTTTTTTTATAAATTGATGAATAATGCAATTTTTGGTCGTTCACTGATGAATGTGAGGAAGTTAAGGGACATCAAATGGGTTACCAAATGGCATGGAGCCTATGGTGCTATGTCTTTAATAGCTAAGGCTAATTTTAAACATAGAATTATATTCGATGAACAATGTATGGTCATCGAGATGAGCAGACTAAAGATTTTTCACAATCAACCAGTATATGTTGGTGCATCTATATTAGATTTGTCTAAATGTAAAATGAATGACTTTCATTACAATGTTATTTTAGCAAATCCTGAATCAAATGTGAGGTTGTTATACACAGACACAGATAGTTTTATGTATATATTCTATTTTGATATTTATGAGTTCATGAAACAGCATTCAAATTTGTTTGATACTGGAAACTATGAAACAAACAATCCTTTAGGCATTGTGAGACAAAATAAAGGTGAAATTGGTTTAATGAAAGATGAACATGCTGGAAGGATTGTTGAAGAATTTGTGGGGTTAAGACCCAAAATGTATGCAATAAAATTGTGTGATGAAATGAATAGCTTGTGTAAGGCTAAAGGCATTAAGAAGAGCGTGAGTAAAACTATGAATATTGATGAGTATCGAAAGTGTCTTTATAACAGAGATCAAGCCAGCAAAGTTCAAGTTTGTATAATTTCAAAATCTCATTCTGTATTTACTGTTCGGCAAAATAAGTTGGCAATTTCATCAAACGATGATAAAAGACACATAACTGAAAACGGAATTGATACTTTACCGTTTGGTCATTTTTCTCTGAAACAAATTTGAGATTAAAGCAATTCATCTCTCTTACTTACTTTATTTCTTTCACACACACACTTCTATTCTGTTAATAATACTATTTTTTGTGTGTTCCTTTGCTTATGAAAAAAAAACGAATAAATAATAACCCAAATTTTGTGTGTATTATTTACAACTCCTCCCCCCACCATTCCCATTTTCCTGGAAATATATATATATATATATATATATTGAACCCTTATTAATCTGCGATAAATAAGTATTCATGATTTATTATTATTATTATTACTGCGGCCCAGGCAGTACGTATGGATGGTAAATAGTTCATTTTAGTCCTTTTCTTGTTTTGAGTGTTTTTCTTGTACCGACACTAAATGTTTTAAATGTACGTTGGCGCGTGGCCAAAGTTGTGTATTTATTTTTCTTTTGAGTCATATTTAAAGTACACGGCGTGTGTACGTGATTTTATCCATGCGAATGCGAAACCCGTTACATTCGATAAGTGGTGCTTTATTAAAGTTCATATTTTGTTGATAGGCAAGGGAGGTAATTACTGTAAGATGTTTGCTGAACAGGTTATTATTTATATTAGGGTTGCCAAGCGCAACGATTTAAGATGTAATTTTAGAACACCTTAGTTCTAATTTTTTTTAGATTTTTTGAGTCCTTTTCAGGTTTATTAGTCACTGGCATCGAACGGAGGCGCCAGCAGGTGGAAAATATTTATGTCATTTTATTTCAGGGTCTGAGCCTCCGTGGCTCAGGCGGCAGCACGTCGGCCTCTCACCGCTGAGTCCGTGGTTCAAATCCCGGTCACTCCATGTGAGATCTGTGCTGGACAGAACGGAGGCAGACAGGTTTTTCTCCGGGTACTCCGGTTTTCCCTGTCAACATTTCATTCCAGCAACACTCTCCACTATCATTTCATTTCATCTGTCATTCATTTAATCATTGCCCCAGAGGAGTGCGTCAGGCCTCGGCAGCCGGCACAGTTCATATCCTCGCCGCTAGATAGGGGCTTCATTCATTCCATTCCTGACCCGGTCGGAGACTGGAAGCAGGCTGTGGATTTTCATTTTCATTTCAGGGTCTGTCAAACCCATACGTGTGATTCTGTGTGTGTTATTGTGTCAGGTGTGTGTTTTGATTCTACGTGAAGAGGGGTAGAGGTCCTACCTCCCTCCTATTTTGTTGTTGTATTTTGATGGAGAGGCAGGGTGCTCTGAGGAGACCGCTGTTCCTTGTCCATATGCTGATTCTTGGATTTCCTAGGGGAAATGCTGTGATATATTTCGTTCTGACACACACACACGTATTATTGTGCTTTGGGGCACGCTTCTTCGAGACTGGGTTGACAGATATGCAGATGTCCACGTATCGCCCGTCTTGCCTGGTGACTTATTTTGTTAGGCAGTCCTATTTTCCGACTGGCCCCTTTAAGCTTTCATTTAGCAAACCTGTTCTTTGTGATGGTTATTTTGAACCATAATTAATTGGGGAGTTCGCCATGTTTGTGACGGATTATTGCATGTCGTATGGATGGAATATTGTGTTAATAATGTAAATGTTGGCTTTGAGCCTAGTGATTTGTTTATGACTCAGTTCATGTAATTTAGTGTGTGACGCCCGTGTGGTGTAGTGGTAGTATACTTGTAAAAATGACGGCGGTCATATGTGTATTTTGTTTCGTTGGTCACGTGTTAACTTACTTGTGTTGATTTGTGGGAGAAGTCCTAATTTTAGGCAGTTATGTTTTGCTACGGCAGTTTTGAGTCCAATTTCATGCGGAAATTATTGTGTTGTTTATTTTAAGTATAGGAAGTGTCGGTTTAGTTTTAAGTGTTGTATAGTTGTTCCCCGCGTCTGTCTAGCTCTAAGTAATGCGGATTCGTCTTCTGAAAGTTTATTCCGGATGATGACGAATCATGCATTCAATTGTACTCATCGTGAAGCATGTAGAACAGCACTCGCGCATACATTGTCATTATTGTTGATTTTCTTTTTGGGACACTTGGTCCGAGTAATAATCTCTCCTGAGATTTGGCCTAGTTTTGGCAAATTTAATTTATTCAGTGGGAGTCATTATGGGAGTTTTGCTTGTTAATTCTTTTGTAAATAGCTGACTTGTTATTAAATTCATTTGTTATAACCCTGGCTTCACTTTTTGCTGCATGTTATTTTGTTATATGTTACCCTGCATGTTAATGAAGCGCTTAAACAACAACTTACGATATGGACTGTTACACCCCCCGAAACTGAGTCTCATAAGCTTCTTTGCAAGGGTTCATAAAACAAAAATGGCTGCCCAAGTGGAACTTGTTGTTGTTGTTGCTTCGCTGATCTCATATTTATTTCGTTGAGAAATGATGCCAGGTCAAGCGGGCAAAGTAAATTCAGTAAATTGAGGCGATGTTGTACCGCCATGTGCATTAGTAAAATCACTGAGTTCCTAAAGTTAGAGATATTGAACAAGGTTAGAATTTGATATTGTATTTGTTATAAACTTGTTCTGGCGCCCGGCATTAAAATTAGAAAATTTGCATATTATTGAACTCAGTCAAAGCAGGAAGGTGTTGCCTTATATTTGACATTTAATTAACTTCGATTAATTAGTGTTGTTCGTAAATTCTGTTGGTTAGGAATTTAAAAGCAGATCACTAGGGAGTTATTTTGTTGTTTGGAAATAAGAGTAATTTATTCAGTAAATTTTGATTACTGAAATTTTTATTAAATTAGAATCAGTAATATTTAAATATTATGACATGTATGCGTGTGTATGACTGAAATCTCGGTGCATGACCCTGTTTTTCTCTGATTATATTTGTGTATTGTGCAATGGCGAGTGTTGAAGAAATTAAGGGATTGTTAGAACAGATGTCCGCGAAAACGGAAAAACAGTTAAAGAACATGAAGGAGGAGATAAGTGAAGACAATGAAAAACAGTTAAATAAACAATTAGAACAGATGTCCGTGAAAACGGAAGAACAGTTAGTGCAGATGTCCGCGAAAACGGAAGAACAATTAAATAAACAATTAGAAATTCAGCGTGAGCATAGTGAAAAACAGTTACAAGACATGAGCGGTAACATTACGGTCCAATTACAGGTCCAAAAATTGGACACTGATAAACAATTAAACGAATTGAATCACAAACTATCAGAACAGGCGGTAACACAAACAGAGCAATTAGAAAAGATCACTCATTACATAAATCAAAGTGTTAGGGAGGTAGAGAAACTGGCAGATGAGGTCGCGGAGAATAACGCCAAACAATTAGGTGAAATTAAAAAGTTGGAGTCGAAATTTGACAATAAACTTATACAATTTGACGATATGGTGGCCGATAAATTAAAGCAAATCGAGGCAGCATGCGTCAATAACACAGCCGGAATAAAGAGCACACAGGACAAATTACAGCAACAGATTAATTCAGTAGACAGCAACGTACTTGAATTAATAAAGGAAATCGATAAACTTGAGATTAAGACCGAAACAGAACGTATGCACTTGCGTGAAAATTTGGAAGACCAATTAAGTAAAACCCAGCAGGTCATAAGAGAAGAGGTCGGAGAACAATTAGTTAAAACACAAGAGGTAATAAGGGAAGAGGTTGGAGAACAGTTAGTCAAAACACAAGAACAAATAGGGGAACAGCTGGAGAAGAGTCAGGAAAGGAACGAAGAGAAAATTAGCAGTATGAAGAATCGGATCCGAAGAGATTGGGAGCAGCAGGTCAACGAAACGAAGGAAGACAGGCTGACAATTTTAAAGCGCTTAGGTGAATACAATTCGAGAATGCAGACTTTGGAGGAAAACGTAAAATCCAAACTCCAAGAACACACAGATCTGATAATTAAAAATGAAATCAGATCATTAGAGAATGCAACATTAATTTCGACAGAAAATGCAGTAGGCTAGCAGGGAAGCATTGGAAGTCCGGTGGGCTTGAAGTTGGCTGAGGATAATAGCCGAGGTCAAAGTCCTAAATTAACGAGCAACGCATTCCAACAGTACAGGGGAGAGACATCCACACCGCAACCAGACTTGGCACCTGCCCAAGTAATTCAAGTCATTAGGGGAAATGATTTCAAACCCGATAAATTCAGGGAGCACACAGGAACCACTCCCAAAGCTTTTTTACGTCAGTTGGATGACTATTTTAATGATCAACATATCAGTCCCGCAAAACAGTTGCGACTCGTGGAGAAATTTTTAGAGGGCCCAAGCTTAATCTGGTTCTTGAGCTTTAAATATACATTCACCGACATGGCACAATTCAGAGAAGCGTTCTTAAAGAAGTTCTGGAGTCCTTCTTTGCAGCAGGGATTAAGAATGGATCTGTACACTAGAAAATATCACAGCGCGCATCCGACTAGATTTTCAGAATTCTTTAGCCAACAGCTGGTTAAATTCCGCGATTTTGACGACCCCCCTAGTGAACAAAACATGGTTCTAACCATCGGGAAACAACTTCCTATGAACATTCAACAGCTGTTAGTAGCCGGAAATATTAAGACCGCAGTGCAGGCTGAAGAGTTACTCCGCCATTTAGACGAGACAAGCATGGTTAGTCCACAGACAGGGAGGAGAAACATGGTATGTGTCAACACGGCAGAAGTGGTTCAGGTACACCAAACTAGTCACAACCAGGGGAACCAAATAATAACCCAATCTACGGGAACGCAGTTTACACCGAGACGGCAAGATTATGCTGGCCGAAATCAATTCAACCAGAATAATCGAAATTTTCAGAATCGCCGAGATAACTATAACCAAAACATTCATAACCAGCAAAATCAATGGACGTACCAGCGGGAATACACCAATTGGAAGGGAAACCAAAGGCAGGGTAGACCTTACCAAAGGAATGGAGATGGCAGGTGGAATAACACGAGGAACTATCGCCAGGAAAATCGGGAAGACTATCGCAACAATTGGGATGAGCGGTACGTCGAATCGCAGAAGTATTTAGATCAGTTAAACGCCGAGGAGACGGTGAAAGAGAAGTGGGGGCGTGCAATGGCGAATAGACAGAGCCCGGATAATCATCAAGGAGAGGGGGCGGAAAGTTTATTACGGCAGCAAGAGAGGCGCGATGACAACCGGTGGAACTCAACGAATGGGTCCCGGGATTTAAAAAAAACTCAAATGAACCAAAACCTGATAGCCTGAAAATGGAGGACGCCAGGGAGCGGGAAGAGCTGATTGTTGCTAATGTAGAAGAGTGGGTTGCATTCCCAGACGATTGCCTGGAGGAAGTGGTGAAGGACCGAGAAAATGTCATCAGACAATTGCCGATTATTTACGCACATATTGGAGGTATGAGGGTGAGATGCTTAATTGACACAGGTAGCCAGGTGAGCCTAGTCACAGAGGTATTGTTAAAAGAAATCAGAAGTAAACAAACTGTTCCAATTATGCCTGTCCCGTTAATGAAAGTCAGAGGGGTCATTCCTGACAAGACCATAAGTTGTAAGCAGCAAGCATATTTAGATCTGGAAATATTGAACCACACATTTTCGCAAACATTCATTGTCATACCGAAAATGAATTATAACATCATTTTGGGAGCCAACTTTATCTGTGATTTTCATGCTGTAATTGACTTACATAACAACACTGTAAGTTTCAAACAAGTTGAGGGGTTGAATCACGTGGGTTTAAACATGGAAGAGAGTCCACTAGAGAGAGAGGCGAATACTTGGGTCATTGAAGAATGCACTAATGAGGCGATTAGAGATAAGAACTTGACGGAGGAACGAGTAAACCAGACAGCAGTGGTTGAAATTGACAGCCGAGATATTTCGCAGGAACTTTGGGTACATTTGGCGGAAGAAGAAATTAGCGGATCCAAATTTGAAATTCTACTTCAGGAGCGGCTTAAGGAGGCAATAGTAGGGGAACCTGATAGAAGAAAACTGGAAGAAATTTTGAGATTTCATAAAGGAGCTTTCGACACCATCCCTGTAAAAGTTTTGAATTTCCAATATGCCATGCAAGTTACTGACTGGACCCCATTTAAAAGTAAATTGTACCCGATCCCAGAGAAACATTTTGCTCAGGTGAAGGACATCATTAATAATTTATTAGATTCCGGCATGATAAGGAAAGCAGCAACCCCGTACCTAAACGCAATATTGGCTGTGGCCAAGCCAAATGGATCAATTAGGTTATGCCTAGACGCGCGAAATTTGGACAGTAAAGTGCTAGTTGAGCATGACCAAGCACCTAGGATCAAGGATGTTTTGAAAGGCTTCCGTTTGAAGAAGATTTATTCGAGTGTCGACTTGACAAATAGTGTCCACCATCTTGAACTTGAAGAAAAATCCCAACTATTGACGGGATTTTTATTCGATAACCAAAGTTATATCTGGTCTCGGATGCCCTTTGGTGTAAAAACAGCTGGATGTGCACTGATAAGAGCACTAGATAGGAATCTGACTGAGGAGGTCAAGAGCTTCACTACGAGATATGTTGACGACATATTAATTGCATCTGAAACAATGGAGGAACACTTGGTAAACCTAAATAAACTTCTGGATAACTTGAGAACCATGAACTTCAAAATTAATCTAAAGAAATCACACTTTTGCCAGAGCGAGATTCTGTATTTGGGTCATATAATTGATGTTGAGGGCGTGAGACCTAATCCAGCGAAAATTGATGCAATCAAGAAATTTCCCACACCAACTAAAGTCAAACATGTAAGAGCGTTTTTGGGAGTGACAGGTTTCTTCAAAGAGAATTGTCCTGGATACACGGAAACAGTAGCACCTATGCAAGAGATGTTAAAGAAGGCAAATCGATGGTCGTGGAATGAGGAGTGCGACAGGTCCTTTAAAGCTACGAAAGACTTACTGGAAAACTGTGTTAAGCTAGGGTATCCAGACTTTGAGAAGAAATTTATTATTCAAGCAGATGCTTCATTGATTGGAATCGGTGCTATGCTGTACCAAGAGGACGCTGAAGAACCCAAGAAGAGATCATATTTGGCATTTACAAGTCGTAAATTGAGGAAGCACGAGAGGAACTATACTGTGATGGAGCTTGAGTTGCTAGCGATTTTATATTCTCTCCAACAATGGCGCAAGATGATCTTCGGTTATGCCATTATTGTCAGAACCGACCACCATGCACTGACATTTCTATTCAAGACGACGATGGCAAGTGAGAGAGTTACGCGTTGGTCCATCTACATACAGCAGTTTGACATTACAATAGAGCATTGCCCTGGAAGGATGAACGTCATACCAGATGCTTTGAGCAGGAATCCTGAAGATGAGAACGAGGTAACTGCGGAAGTTCACCATGTAACACTACCACCTAAGGCTCGTGAGTTTTGGAGAAACTAAAGGAAATTCGGAAGGAGCAAGAAGCAGACCCATGGATGATGATGATGATCAAGTTCTACAGGAAGGAATTACAACCAGATTCACCTGAATACCGAGAAGCCCGTGCTAAAGAAGCGAGATTTCACTACTTAAATAACCTTTTGCATAAGTACGTGGATGAGCATCATACCAAACTGCGAATCCTAGTTCCAGCATCACTACAGAGAGGATTGACGTGGCATGTCCACGAGAGCCTAGCACATATCGGCACGGATAAGACAGAAGCAACAATAGGGGAGATTTTTACTTGGCCTAAGATGAGATTCACCATTGTGGAAGTAATAAGAACTTGTGACGCGTGTCATCGCACTAAGCCAAACAACTTCATTATGAAACAACCTCCAAGACCACTATTACCGCAAAAACCATGCGAGATGCTCGCTATCGACTGTTTTGGCCCTCTGGTTAAAGGGAAACGTGGATGCCGACACCTTCTGGTGTGTGTTGATGTATTTTCAAAGATGGTAGTGTTATGTCCAATCCAGAAGACAACATCAAAACAAGTCCTCAGTAGAATTCAGAACAAAGTTATTCCGATGCTTGGGAAGCCGGAATCCATTTTATCAGACCATGGTACTTATTTCACGAGCAATGTTTTTAGGCAAGGTCTAGAGAGCCTGGGGATAAAACATATATTTTCGAGCATTCGTCATCCTTGTGGGAATCCGAGCGAGAGAACGATTCGCTGTGTTGCCAAGTACTACAGAGTAATGATTCCTAACGATCATAATGAGTGGGTTGACAAAGTAGGAGATATTGAGATGTGCATGAACACCACTAAGCACGAGTCGACCGGTCAGGTCCCACTAATTGTACACCACAACAGGTTGCCAGAGAGATCGTGGGACCAGATTATTACATGTCCAAGGGATCCACTATTAGCGCATGAGTTGCGAATTCAGCGAACGAGAGAGCGCATGAGAAACCAAGCGGACCGAAGATTGAGAAGGTACAGAGGAAAGAAGTTTCACCGGGAATTACAGGAACAAGAGCTAGTGCTTGTCCGCAGGCCACCGATATCTGATCCCAAAAACAAAGTGTTTGCAAAATTCTGTCCAAAATTTATTGGCCCGTTCCGTGTCATTAAGAATCTGGGTAACAATGCTTACAGGTTTGAAGAAGTGAGTACTGGTGCTAAATCTGTCTTCAATAGCGCCAACTAAAACCATATTACAGAAGAGAACCATTTGATGAATAAGCAGGATTATGTGTGCAGAATCATTATTGCAGAATTTTATTTTGAGAGCCAACACTCAAATGTACGTGGCCGTGGAGCACCTGGGGAGAGAGAGTGCTTTGTTTGTAAACAACAAGACAGCTGAGACGACAGGAGTGGTAATCACGTGAGGAGAAGGGGAGGTCTAGCGAGATGTATGAATGACATTCCGGCAGGGAGCGCGCACACTAATTGGGTCAGTGGAGTGTACACTCGAGCAGCTGAGCGAGGTATTAAAGAGATGTTGTTGTTACTACTGTGGATATTGTTTTTGAAATCCAAATCAATCACTTGCTTCGAATTTCAAAACCTTGCTGAGGATAAATGAACCCTTATTAATCTGCGATAAATAAGTATTCATGATTTATTATTATTATTACTGCGGCCCAGGCAGTACGTATGGATGGTGACAAAGATGAAGGCAAGTTAGCGTGTTGCAATGATTGCCACAGAAACAGAGCTTGGTAGCTATTCTTGAAAATGGCCGGGTAAGCTGAGTTCAAGGCCAAATTGTGTAACAACATGCACCAGAATTGGAGTCATAAAGGGATGGTCACGAGTTTCTTGCAACCGACCTAAGATTGAATCACCCAATAAGGAGAGATCAAGCCTAAACCACGCGATGGGTGGCGTCACTGGTAAAAAAAAGCGCGCGGAATTGATTATCTAAAGAACCGCCGATCCGAATTATCTCCGCATGAGTGCCCTGAGACGTTTGAATTAAATGATGAACATTGACACTAGTCCCGTGCGTGTGAGATGAAAACTTTAGAAAAATTTTCTTATTTTACCCCATTCCTCCTCACTCTGTCAGTTTCCAATAAATTGATTGACGAGACGCTGTTTCGAGGTCTATCTGTTTTAAGCTCTGGTGAGCTAACTTCACGCCAGTTTGCGTGGTGATTTTAAGTACTCTAATATTATCTTGAAGACAACTATTTTCAGCTCTTAGGGGCAAGACTTGAGTAACATTCCAATTAGCGCTCAGCGAGCGAAGGTCCAAGAGCAGTAGAGATTACCGAGCGAGATAACGACTGCGACAGGCAGATTTAAAACTTGTATTGTCAAACCAGCGACGATGGGTTTGAAGTGTACATTTCATGTAAATTTTTACTGTATTTTTAAGTGGTGTATTGTGCGTGTGTAAACGAGAGCTAGGGAAAGTCTTCGTTGGTTAATCGCATAGGACAATTCGTGGGCGAAATTAGTAACTCACAAGCGATTATAGCCAGGTCAAATTATAATAACATTGAACTTTTCTTCCAAAGAGACTACACCAAGATGTCCGACGTGTGGTCAGGAGCTGGAGTGATGTCCGACGCTTCTACGAAGACAACGATGGAGTGCTAATTTCCCGGAGGGAAATGGGCCGAGATGCAAGTCATATGTTCTACAAGCTGATACGGTGATGTACAAAAATTGATTATTCAATATGTAGTTAGATTGGCGGGGGAACTTTGTAAATAGTTCATTTTAGTCCTTTTCTTGTTTTGAGTGTTTTTCTTGTACCGACACTAAATGTTTTAAATGTACGTTGGCGCGTGGCCAAAGTTGTTTATTGTGTATTTATTTTTCTTTGGAGTCATATTTAAAGTACACGGCGTGTGTACGTGATTTTATCCATGCGAATGCGAAACCCGTTACATTCGATAAGTGGTGCTTTATACAAGTTCATATTTTGTTGATAGGAAAGGGAGGTAATTACTGTAAGATGTTTGCTGAACAGGTTATTATTTATATTAGGGTTGCCAAGCGCAACGATTTAAGATGTAATTGTAGAACACCTTAGTTCTATTTTTTTTAGATTTTTTGAGTCCTTTCCTGGTTTATTAGTCACTGGCATCGAACGGAGGCGCCAGCAGGTGGAAAATATTTATGTCATTTTATTTCAGGGTCTGTCAGACCCATACGTGTGATTCTGTGTGTGTTATTGTGTCAGGTGTGTGTTTTGATTCTACGTGAAGAGGGGTAGAGGTCCTACCGCCCTCCTATTTTGTTGTTGTATTTTGATGGAAAGGCAGGGTGCTCTGAGGAGACCGCTGTTCCTTGTCCATATGCTGATTCTTGGATTTCCTAGGGGAAATGCTGAGATATATTTCGTTCTGACACACACACACGTATTATTGTGCTTTGGGGCACGCTTCTTCGAGACTGGGTTGACAGATATGCAGATTTCCACGTATCGCCCGTCTTGCCTGGTGACTTATTTTGTTAGGCAGTCCTATTTTCCGACTGGCCCCTTTAAGCTTTCATTTAGCAAACCTGTTCTTTGTGATGGTTATTTTGAACCATAATTAATTGGGGAGTTCGCCATGTTTGTGACGGATTATTGCATGTCGTATGGATGGAATATTGTGTTAATAATGTAAATGTTGGCTTTGAGCCTAGTGATTTGTTTATGACTCAGTTCATGTAATTTAGTGTGTGACGCCCGTGTGGTGTAGTGGTAGTATACTTGTAAAAATGACGGCGGTCATATGTGTATTTTGTTTCGTTGGTCACGTGTTAACTTACTTGTGTTGATTTGTGTGAGAAATCCTAATTTTAGGCAGTTTTGCTACGGCAGTTTTGAGTCCAATCTCATGCGGAAATTATTGTGTTGTTTATTTTAAGTATAGGAAGTGTCGGTTTAGTTTTAAGTGTTGTATAGTTGTTCCCCGCGTCTGTCTAGCTCTAAGTAATGCGGATTCGTCTTCTGAAAGTTTATTCCGGATGATGACGAATCATGCATTCAATTGTACTCATCGTGAAGCATGTAGAACAGCACTCGCGCATACATTGTCATTATTGTTGATTTTCTTTTTGGGACACTTGGTCCGAGTAATAATCTCTCCTGAGATTTGGCCTAGTTTTGGCAAATTTAATTTATTCAGTGGGAGTCATTATGGGAGTTTTGCTTGTTAATTCTTTTGTAAATAGCTGATTTGTTATTAAATTCATTTGTTATAACCCTGGCTTCACTTTTTGCTGCATGTTATTTTGTTATATGTTACCCTGCATGTTAATGAAGAGCTTAAACAACAACTTACGATATGGACTGTTACACCCCCCGAAACTGAGTCTCATAAGCTTCTTTGCAAGGGTTCAATATATAATTACATTATATTACTTATCATAGTAATGGTGCGTTGTAAGAGGAGCAACTCTGCCACTCAATATAAACGATCAGGAAGTGGATCATTCATTAGTCGTGTACTTAATAAAACTATTGATAATTTACCTGTGGAATTACACATTCTGGGATATGAATATTGCGGACCAGGAACAAAATTAGAAAAGCGATTGAGCCGTGGTGATCCAGGAATAAATATATTAGATAAAGCGTGCAAAGAGCACGACATTGCTTACGCAAATCATAAAGATTCAAACAAAAGAAGAGAGGCTGATGAAATTTTAGCTTCAAAAGCTTGGTCTCGTGTAAAATCTCGTGACGCATCATTAGGAGAGAGAGCGGCTGCACTAACAGTCAGTGGCATAATGAAAGCTAAGTCTAAGCTTGGTGGAGGTAAACGAAAATTAAATATAAAAAAAACAAGAAAAGATTTTAAAAAAAAGAGAGCATCGAAAAAGCAAGGTGGTATTTTACCCCTACTTCCGATATTTGCAGCCTTGTCGGGCTTGGTGGGTCTAGCAGGCGGAGCATCCGGGGTAGCGTCTGCTATAAACAAAGCGAAAGCTGCACAAGAAGAATTAAAAGAAATGAAAAGACACAATCGAATGATAGAAGCAATGCGAGGAAAAGCAGGTCAAGGCATTTATTTAAATCCTCCTGCATACAAAAGATAATTAACCAAATACCAAATAAAGCATTAAGTAATTTCGATTTAGCTAAATACGCACATCAATTAAAGATTCCAAATTTCAGAGGAGTCTTTATGCGAGATACGTTACCAAGACATCCTCGAAAAAATGAAAACTGTATTGTTAACCTTGAACCGATGGTTAAATCTGGTTCACATTGGGTGGCTTTCAGTAAACGAGGTAAATGCGTGCATTATTTTGATAGTATCGGTAATTTAAGACCACCATTAGAAATTTTAACATATCTAAAAAATTGTTATCTACAATATAATTTTCATTCATATCAATCGATTACTTCTTCAATTTGTGGACATTTATGTTTAGTCTTCTTGTATTGTATAAATAAGGGAAACACATTCTGTCTTTAAACATTTCAAAGATGGCTTTCGAAAGACGGATAACTCTTGAAGGTAAAGGCTCAAAGATTGATGTTACATTGGACAATCCGCTTCATCTTGTAGCAGCAGAGTTTTTTGAAATAGGACTTGCAGGATTGTATACATCTAATTCTATTCGAAATGTTACCAACCGAAATAATAAATTTCGCATTCATTTTACTAATTTTTTGTTATCAATTGATTTAGTGGTACCACCAGGTATTTATGAATTTGAAGATCTAGCCTCAACATTTGATGATTTACTTAGTTATCACTCATTGTCGAAACTTATAACAAATCATATACAAAAAACAAATCTTTATTTGGAAGAGGATATAAATGGAAAAGGACGCAACCGTCTTGTTTTGTCTTCTCCGTTTAATATTGATTTCAGTGTACCCAACAGTGTAGCAGAGGCTTTAGGTATTGAAAAGAAAGTATACCCTAAAGAGAATAAAAAAGAAATTGAGATTGATCGAAATAGAATCGAAAGTGAAGTAAAAATTAACGAAAATAATAACGTTTTAGCCATAAAGATGAACGATGTGGATACAACAATTTAATAATACCTGATGCTAGCTATACGTTTCAACAATTAAGTGCAAAGATTAACGAATTATTACTAGCACATTTATTATCAGTTTTATTAGGCGAAAAAGACAAATTTCCTTCATATATTTATATTAATTATGATAAAGTGTTCTCTAATTTAAACTATATTCGAAAAACTTTGCTATAGGTTTTGGTGTTGCAGATTCTATTGCAGATTTGTTAGGATTTTCTCATAAAAAGTTCGAGGCAAACTCAACTCATCATCCTGAATATATGATTAAAATTAACACTGTTAATAGTATTCGAGTATGTTGCAACCTTGTGCTTGGTACGAGTTCTTATTTGAACCATAAACCAACACACTCTTTATATAATTTTAAAGCTCATGTTCCTGCTGGTTATCCGATTGTTGTACAACCAACAACAATTAATTTTTTGCCTATGAACAGCAAGGTTATTCAACATGTATCTGTGCAACTTGAAGATCATCTTCAACAGCTCATTGATTTGCAAGATGAAGATTTAACTGTAGAATTAATTATTTTTCCAGCACGTTATCTTGCTATATAAAGTAATGAAATACTGTTATATTTTCATTCTAGTTGAGTAAGCTTACTAGAAAACATTCACAAATATGGTTATACTATATAATACTGAAAGTTTGAAAAAAAAGAAGTCAACTCTGATTCGAAAAAGAAATATAAATCAATCAGCTAAAATTTCTAAAAAAAAAAACTAAAAAAAACAACGCCATCACACCTTAAAATCTAAGAAACAGTTATCGAGTAACAGCAAACATTTCTTACAGTCTTTAGGCTATCGCGTACTTTAATTTCAATATAAATATATATGCAATTGTTAATCTTATTTAGTTTCTATCTATATTTGAAGTAGTTAACATGTTTAACATGTTTAACATGTTTAACATAACAGATAAAAGAGAGGTTGACAACAGAGTTGTGCGACGAGAAGAAAGAGTTTACCAAACTTATTCAGCTAATAAATTTGAAAATAATGATGAACTTCGAATACCAATTCAAAATGAAGAAGACATAGTTTTATTATCAGAAGGTGTTCTTCACTTAGAAGGACAAATTATTACTTCTAACGTAAATCCGACTGCTTCTACTACAGCACATCCTGACCAAAATTTTGGGGCTAATCTTTTTAGCGAAATTCGCGTTACGTTAAATGGTAAAGAAATTGATCGTACACGCCATCTAGGTATAACAAGTTCTATAAAAACGTTTGCATCATATTCAAAAAACGAATATACAGCTTTACAAAATGCTGGTTATTTTCCCTCTTTAACAACACCAGCAAGTGAAGCAAATATTGTTGATAGTATCACAAAACGTTTCCATGTAATACTTCCTTTAAGCAACCTGTTAGGTTTAGCAGAGGATTATACAAAGCCGATTTTAAACTGCAAGCATGAGCTAATACTTCTCAGATCGTCGAGTGACGCACGTGCGTTGCAATCTGCAACCGAAAATGATCTTTCTAAGGTCAAGTTATTTAAAGTTTATCTAAATATTCCCGTTTTATTATTATCGGACGAAGAACAAATTAAAAGATTAAAACTAATGCAGAAAGATATTCCCATTCAGGTTGGTTTTCGATCATGGGATGTTCATGTCTTGCCATCTCTTCCTAGAACAACTAAATATAGTTGGACTGTAATGACAACTTCTGAAACGCAAAAACCACGTCAATTTTTATTAGGTTTTCAAACTAAAAGAAATGTACTAAATACGTGCTCTTCCTATTTTGACCATTGTAACATTAAATCTATAAGAGTTTTTTTAAATTCAATTTTTTATCCCTATGAAATGCCAACTTCTGAAATTGCTATAAATGACTACAGCGAATTGTATGACATGTTTGTTAAATTTCGTAATGTATATTATCAGATCGATGATTTTCGTTCAGAGACTCTAGTTTCACGAGATGAATTTAAGTCTCATTGTCCGATAATTGTAATTAATTGCCTTGAGCAAGTGGAGGCAGTGAAGACAGCTTCAGTTGACGTGCGAATTGAAATCGAGACAAGTGAGAATATACCTGAAGATACAACTCTTTATTGTGTTCTTATTCATGATCGTCAAATATCTTACAGACCATTAACTAATGAAGTAATTATCTAAAACAATATTTGCTAAGTTATAAGCAATCAAGTAAAGAAGTATTCTCACTTTAGTTGCAATCATGGAATTGACAACAACAAACTCTCCTTCTACTGATGCTGACACGTGGAATAAGAAGCAGCCAATAGTTGCAGACATTCGCAAGCTACCAAACGGCAGTTTGGAACTTGCTTACTGTATGTTAAATAACAGCAATATACCTTCATTCAGTCCTGTGTTAACATGGGTCGCAGCGTATTGTGAAAAAACTCTTTCTTCTTTTTTTGACTCTATTAAAAATAAATATGAATATTTAGCTGTGTATAATTTGCCACAAGAATTTTCTTTGTTTGCACTAAAAACACTTTCCCCTGGGTCATTAATCGATCTTAATACGATTGATGGAATGTCAGATCTAATGTTGAAGCATAGCCAACGTTTACCTACAGATTGTCCAAAACATTTACCATCTCTTGCATTGGGAAGCAATAGTTGTGCTAAATTTAATGTCAATGCTGTTCAACATTGGTTAAATTCCTCTGATGGCATCATGAAAATCGTGTGTTCGATAATAAACAAGTTTCGAAACAATGGACTTCAAGGTTTTAATAAGTTTGATTGGAACTACTTTCCTGTAAACATACTGACTATATATGAGCCACAACGAATTCTTCTGGAGTGGGAACATCTACCAGATCATCTAAAAAGAAAATTTCAACTGTTTCATCTTCGCTGCAAATGTGATAACTGTAACCGCTATCTATAAAAAGTAATTCATTAAATCTACTAGTGTTGTTGACACCTATACATATTTTGTTTTTGTTTGCTTTTTTAACACAGTGTATATTTTTTGTCTACAGAAAATAAACATCTGGACAACTAAAAGAACAAGATCATCTCAACACACACTCATCAGGACAACTAAAAGAATGAGATTACTTCAACACTCATACAAGAGAAATAAAATTGTATTAATTGTAATTCTAAATGAATAAAGAAGAAAAGGTCTTTGTACCACTTCATATTAAAGTTTCTTTAATGATCAAGCACCTCCTCACTCCACATGTATATAAAATAATATTTGTCAGGTGAGGGATTCGAACCCTCGCTTTCAATTTCTGAAAATTAGATCTTAAGTCTAACGCCTTAGACCGCTCGGCCAACCCAACACACGCAAATCTTGCATATTAGCCAGCATGTTTTGTTGATTCATATCAGTTCACATTTAGCTTCGTGTGGGGAACATCTTTTTTTTTGTTAAGTAAAGCATCATCATGAAGTATTTTAATTGTGTAAAGTAATCCAAGAAACAGTTAATGCAAATGATATTGGGTCAAAAAGGAATGAATTTAAAATCTGAAAGAGATCGGCTAAAAACATTTAAGAACTGGTCTTCAGACAGTTTTACGAACACTGCATGGTTAGCAGCTGCGGGATTTTACTATTATGGATATACGGATATGGTCAGGTGTGCTTTCTGTAATCTGCAACTTAGTTATTGGGAAGAAGATGATGATCCGTTTGAAGAGCATAAGAAATGGGCTTTTTCTAGCCCTTACGTAAACAATATTTCTCCTACCATAGAATTAAAATCTGAATATGAAAGACTTAAAACTTTTCAAAATTGGCCTCTTCCCTCTCCAAACGAATTTTGTTTAGCATCAGCAGGATTTTATTATACCGGTCATGGTGATAAGGTGAAATGTATATTCTGTAAGATTGAAATTGAAAATTGGAGAGAAAACGATATTCTTTTAAGTGATCATAAAAAATGGGCACCATATTGTCCATATTTAAGAGGGTTTTACGTTGGCAACGTTGATTTAAATCCTGAAAATCCTACTATTATTCCATATAATACAAGTTATGATCGTGTGGAAACAATATATGTTGATGTGATGTGATTTTTTGTGCAGTGTGCATTCTCAGACGTAAACGTAGACATGCTGAAGTTTGTTAAGCAGTCAAACACTCTACCAGTAATTTCATTTACTAATGGTGAAAACCAGAGTAAAAGTGAAAAAAGAAAGCATAGTGTTTTACTACCGAACACTATTCGATGTATCATTTGCGGTCCATCGAACTGTGGCAAAACAAACGTAATGCTAAATTTATTATGTCACAAAAATGGAGTTCGTTTTGAAAACGTTTATATTTATTCTAAATCACTTGCTCAAAGTAAGTATGTTGAATTAAAAAAGTTTTTGGACTCTATAAAAGAAATAAAAAGTGATTTTTTTTTCGATAATGATGAAGTTATGCCTCCAGAAATGGCTAGAAAAAACTCTATATTTGTTTTTGATGTGTAGCCAGCAATAAACAACAACACATGAAAGATTATTTCAGTAGAGGTCGTCATCACGAAGTTGACGTCTTTTATCTTTGTCAAACATATTCTTGTATACCTAAACATCTAATTAGAGATAACGCTATTTTTTTAATTCTTTTTAAACAAGACGGAACAAACTTGCGTCATGTATATAACGATCATGTAAATACAGATATGAGCTATGATCAGTTCTTCGATATTTGTTCTTATTGTTGGCAAAACTCTAAGTTTGGTTTTTGGTTATCGATAAAGATAGCGATTTACAAAATGGTCGATATCGCAATGGATTTGATGTTTATTTTCAGTTATAAATAATAGTTCAAAAGAGCTAAATGCTCATTCGCGTTATACACTTTGTGTGGTTAACAACATAACTATGGCATCGTTTAACAAAATCAATAACGTGTCTATCAGACCACCAACTTCACGCCATGATATTGCAACTAAATCGTATGTTGATGATAAGCTACTGCAATATGGAAATCAAGTAACAACAACAACAAGCGATGGACATCTAAGTATTAACGGCAAACGGTTAAAAGATGTTGGAACGCCCATACATGTTGAAGATGCTTGCAACAAAGGTTATGTACTGAAGTTACTGAATGAGCTAAATAAAATTGAGTCTAAAGAAGACATACAACGAAACATTAACGACCTTAAATGTTTAATTTTTTCAATTTGTAAAATAGAGAAACAACAACTTGACATTGAAAACAAACGTCTCGCAGGCTTAGCTTTACCATCATCTGCAAATGATGCAGTAAACCTTTTTGCAATGCAGCAACATACATCGAATATAAAAACATATCTGGAAAACCGAATAACCGAAGTGTTACAACGAGTAGAATTCATTCATGGTTTAGTGAGTGAATTTTCAGAAGATCACTTTCCGTTTGATGATGATAGTCTCGACTTGGGTAACAAAAGAATAAGAAATGTTTAAGATCCAATTCAAAATCAAGATGCGATATCGTATTCTTTTCTTAAAACTCATGTAACAAAAGAACCCGATGAAATTAAAAAATCTCTTTTGAATATAAACAAAGATGATGAAACTGTAGATATGTTAAATAGAAGAATAACAAACATATCTCAACCAATCGATTCGTTAGATGCAATAAACAAATATTATTTAGAAAACTTTGCTGCTTCTCGAAAAGATCTAGAAGACTTAATCACTAAATTTAATAAACAAAACTTCTTAAACGTAGACGATGGTGGGACTTTAAATATGATGAGTAGACGAATTACTCACGTAAACAATCCCATATACGATAACGATGTTGCAAATAAGACGTTTGTTGAACAATATGCCGCTTCACGAGATGAATTTGAAAAAATGAAACAGACTGTAAACAATCTACAACATCAAAAACAAACAAATGTTGAGTTTCCTGTTAACGACCAAGATGTGACAAATAAACGGTTTGTAGAACACTATGCTGCTTCACGAACTGAAGCTAATCAACTAAAAGAAATTTTAAGCAATTTACAAACTCGTATTGAGGGTTTTGCTAACAATCTAAATATTGTTAAAAAAGAAGAACTTGAAAGTTCTGCTGCTGCATCCAAAGAGGAATATAACAAGTTAAAAACTGAACTAGAAAATATTGAGCAATTGGTTAACAAAGAATCACTCGAAAGTTGTACCGCATCCAAAGAAGAATATGGTATATTACAAGATGAAGTAAAGAAAAAGAACTTGTCGAAATTTATTCTGAAATTCTCCAACACACCATCAATCCATTCACCGGTATACACGCTTCATAATCATAATATACAATACCAACTTCCCTATAAAGGTATATTAAAACCAATTTTTGTTTCACCAAGATCTCCAATTGTGTATGCAATTTTAAATATACGTCAAGAGATTGAACTGGATGGCAGTGACATTGTAGTTGAAGAACAAGATGAAATACAGTTTCGACTTAGAGACCCCGAGAAACATAAAACCAATGATCTTCCTCTTCAAATTGATTTTGAATATACTATAAATAAATAAAACAACTACAATTTTAGTTTAGTCATGGAGAAGGGCTTGAAGATTAAAGCTGAAAGTCGAGTAAAGGATAAACTTTCTCGCTTAAGAAAAGATGTTAAGGACAAGTATCTTTCACTTCAAAATGATGTTAGACGTCAAGAATTAGATATAGAGACTAAGTTTAAACCAGTAACAAATTCATTAAATCAGCTTGTAGCTATTGCTAATACAACGTCAACTAAGAAAAAAGAAAATCAAAAAAGAAAAGAAAATATGATGATTCTGAATCAACTGCTACTTCAGACGAAGAAGATGGAGATAGCATCAAAATAATTACACTACTTAACCGCTACTTTGATCCGTTCATTAAATAAAACGTGGATAGAACATTTGGTATAACGATAAGAAATGATAAACAATACTTGGGACGTGAACGAGTTTTCTTTGATAAAAAGTGGATAAAAGTTGGTGGTGAAAAATTTCCTATAACAGAAGGTCTACTTGAATTTATTCAAAGGAAAGTACCAGATCACTCTCTAGTCGATAGGAGTGATTTAAGTTCTTATTTGAAATTATTAAATGTTTCAAACGTGCACAAAAGAAATTATGCAAGAGGAACACAATCTCATAAGTATAAAAATATAATCGAACCCCTTCTTACTGACGACATAGATAGAATTATAAAAACAACAGATGAGAATGAAGAAGCAAATACTACGATGCATACTGGATATGGCCAAAAGAAACACATCACACCACAAGCCATTTGGAAATTCGGAGGAAACAATATTGAATTTGTCCATTGGAATGAACCAAACAAATTAGTATCAAGACTTAAAAAATTAATTGCATCGAAAGCTGCATGTCACACAGGACTTGACAGCGAAATCTTTGCAATTGAAGAAGAACTAAGAAATGCAGGATATATTGAATAAAAATTCATACATTTGTAAAACAATGCACAGTATGTTATAAATCTTTGTTTAGAAATTAACTATGAACGAAATTAGACGAGAAATTGAAAAAGAACTTCATGCACCTCTTAGAAAAAAAGTTTAAAAGACGACATGTTATTAGCAAAGGAATCGATGACCTCCATGAAGCTGATCTTGTGGACATGTCAAAACTTGCAAAATGGAATAATGGATTTAAATATGTATTAACCATTATTGACGTTTACTCAAAATATGCATGGGAAATTCCTCTTAAAACCAAAAAAGGAAGTGAGATTGTAAAAAGTTTAAAATTTGTTTATTCTGAAAGTAAAAGATTGCCCAATTATTTTCACACTGATCGAGGAACGGAATTTTACAACCGTGAATTCAAAACATGGTCTCAGAAACAAAATCTAAAGCATTATTCCACTGGGAGCTCCATAAAAGCGAGTGTAGTAGAAAGATTTAATCGAACTCTTAAGGAATCGATGTGGAAAGAGTTCACAACACATGGTTCATACCGATGGGTACATATTTTGCCTGAGTTATTAGTAAAGTATAATCACAAAATACATCGCAGCATTGGCATGAAACCTATTGATGTAAAAAGAAACAATCCACCCAGCTTGCCAACACAATATAATGAAACTTTAAGAAAACCAAAATATAAAATCGGTGACATTGTAAGAATATCAAAAATCAAGAAACACTTCACCAAAGCCTACGAAGCTAATTGGACTACGGAATTATTTACAATTTATAAAGTTCAAAATACTAATCCACGAACATATCTTTTAAAAGATAATAAAAATTTGCCGATATTTGGGGCGTTTTATGAAGCAGAGTTACAACGAACCAAACATCCTAATATTTACTTAGTTGACAAAGTACTACGTAGAAAAGGAACCCAAGCCTTCGTATCTTGGCTAGGATTCGATTCAACTCACAACTCTTGGATTTCGAACAAAAACATATTCTAATTAAAACAATGTAAGTTTCTTTGATTCATCGCAAAAAATATTCTTATTATTATTATTATTAATATTATTATTATTATTAATGTGTGTCTATATATTTTTCAGCTCACGAAAACCAACACACACAAGAAAGAAAAGAATGATTGTACTTACCTTCCACACAAGATAACCAGCATATTCAACTCTGCAGACAGCATCTTCAATTCTCATCATCTTGGCGGAAAAAAGAACTACTTACCACTTTAGGAAGGAAGATCATACCATTTTGTTTTCACTATTTCGTATTATATAATTAATGTAAACCACAATGATTAAAATAAATATATTTTAAAAAATATATACATCCGTCATTTTAAATAAAAAACACTGACCCTGTCCATTTAATTAATGATTTGACAATCATCATCATCAACTTCTTCTTCTTCTGCTTCTTCTGTTTCTCCAACACGCTCCTCATCCTCTTCTTCACGTTCTTCTGCTAGAGGAAGCGGAAGAGTCATTAAATCCTCCAACCTCAGTCCATGAAGAGGAGTCATACTTATAATATCCTCACCCCTCACTCTGAATGCTCGAAGTCTATTAATCAAAACATTAATAATTTCAATATTTAGTCCATTTAATATTAATTCTGCACTATATCGTTGGTCTGACACTATTTCCTTTACATGAAACTCGAAAATTTCTCTTTCTCGATCACTTAAAGTGTTTATGATTATTCTTTCTTCTACTTTTACAGCCGAAATAAGGTAATTTAAGTTCAGCACCCTCGCTCGCTCTCCTATTAATTTCACCTCTCCTATGCGGCACAACTTCTCAATAACACATTCAAATACGTTCATGATGAGAGCAACTATGGCTCCCAAACTATCTCTGCTCATATATACTATGAAGTTAAATAAACAAAAAGCTCATTAAACATATCACATGAATGAGGCTCTGTGAACGGACATCCAAACTTGTTCTCTCATTAAAATAATTTCAGAGTTCAATAATGACGGTTAAGAATTTAAAACAAACAAACAAACCAATATTCATTTCATGCAGTCAATGCTATATATTTGTCTTATAAAACAGTCTATGCAGAAAGAGACCACAGAGCATGCAAGCCCGCAAAAAATGTTAACTAACAGCTGCACATCCTATATGGAGCAGCAATCAGGACCTCCCACGTTCAGCATGCTAGCGCTAGCCAAAGAACGAAAACAGTCGCGCGCGGGGCAAAAGGTTATCCGATTCAAGCGGTCAAGGGTCAATCCCTTCTTAGTGCTAACGCATGCAGACCAATTAGCAAACGCATGTGAATAACCAACTGGCTCTCCATGGGCGCGTCGCGCCCAGACAGTCTCATTCAAATGTTAGTACACCTAAAACATTTCCGCTAACAAAGACGCCATTTGAACATTTTCTTTTCATTTTTGTTCTATACACCTGAGAGTTGGTTTACTGGTAGAGGAGATAGAGAGCTTTCATTTATGCCCAAACAAACTTATTTATAGATTTCCTAAATTTGGAAATATAGCCTATTTTCACAATTCAATTTATTTTGTCCTAGAGAGTTGAAATTTGGTGTGGGGCTAGAGCAGGTCAAGGCCATTCATTTATGTCAAACAAACTTTTTGTCGCGAACACTGCAGGCATATCACATGATCGATCGCATGATGATGCAATATGTCCTCGCGATTACGCAATATTCAAAAGATACTTTTCCTTTCTACACATTTTCTTCAATGAGCCAGAAATCTCGCATAGGAAAGCTGTGGTTCGAGTACATCATACAGCAAGCCTGGAAAATATTGAAGGATTTCGCATCTTTACGCGAGGAAATGAAGGTATTCGGCTCCAGATGAAAGGCCATAATATCAGCTGGAGAGAAGTTCGCCATTTGTCTCTACGACAGTGCCAAATCGGAGTGCAAAAGCCTCGACGAACTTCGGGTAGTGAAATACAGCCAAAAAATGCCAAACAAGCGGTCACAGCGTCGTTTCAGCTGGCTTTACTTCCGCCGACATCGGCGGCATGCAAACAACATTCACTGCAGGTATATTTGCAAGTTCAGGAAGGTTAGGATTTTCTTTGGACCCGACCCAATGGGGATGGAAAATCCAACACTCAGCTTTAGTACCAGTGACAACTCATCTTCCAGCTGCTCCAGATCATCTCCTCAATTTGGTGTCCTGCAACTGCGAGAGCTCTTGTGGCAGCCAGTGTGAGTGTGTACGTTCCGGTTTATAATGCTCCTTAATGTGTGGGCACTGCAGTGGGAAAGCGTGTAGCAACGTCACATTTGATGGCTCAGACAATGAGGAGGACGATTGAGTCCGATGTAAGCTTTGTTTTGCAAGTTTTCTTTGTCTAAAGAAAGCTTTTTAAGCTTTGTTTTGTTATTATTTGCATTATGCATATTATGAATGTACGTTTAACTGCTAACTGCATTAAACTCGTTTTGTTCTATGCAAACTGTTTCTGCTAGTTTACCTGGATTCAAAGGAATATTATCCTAAAAGCTCTTGAGCAAAGATACAAAATGGTGTCAGCAAGGATGAATAGATGGAGCCCACCAGCGTAAATGGACGTTCGTCCGGAAAGCGACTCCCACACTTCCACTTTTATATTTGTAACTGTATCTCTGCTGCTGTTTGTCGGATGAACATGGGAAATGTATCGTTTTAAAGCTACAAGTACGCTTTACAACTTTTTCTTCAGGTCTTTAGTCGCTATCAGCAGCTGTTTGCACGATAAGTCCCGGCTAATGACAAATTAGCTAAATTTTCGTGAGAAAAGTTGAGCTAAAAATGTTTGATTACTCATCGGTTGAAATGTATGGCGATAATTACGACCAATAGGAGCGTTATATTTAACGCAGTCCTTCTCTTATTACTATCAAAGCTCATTAGAACTGATTTTGGATCAATATTTTGAACGCTGGAAGCAAAAATGCTGTTTTTGGCACTTAGGCCCCATTTAAGCCCTTTTGAACCCTCCAAAAACTATGACGCGGACACCGCAGAGATGGGGACTTTTCAGGATTTGTTACTAGGGTACTAGGGAACATCTATGCCAAATTTAAGCTTTACATTATTATTTTTTTAGGTTAAAACTTAAAATGCCTGGACTATAAGCAAGCCACCTCTGGTGCGGACGAAGCTTAATTAGTGTCTCTAAATTACTCATGTGACTTGTTTCTGTAGACACTCATGTGGTGTATTACCAGTAGGCAATGAAAGTGTGATTAATCATATTGCTATTATAGGTGATTCTGGCCGCTTGGTTGAGTCTTGGTTATTTATTCCAAATTTAAATCCTGCTAGATGTTCTTACGAGGATTAAACAACACTGTGCTTTGAATGACAAATTTTCCAAAGAGTTTTCACACTTTTAATAACCTGGTATGACACAGATTGGTCATCTAAATGGATCAGAAGAGAAACAAAAATGACAACATGGTGCTTTGGGAGTTTATGGCGAACATCAAGGTACGGTCATGTTCTTCTTTTAATTGTGTTATCATTTGAGAACTAACTTACATGCATCAAGGTGTAAAGCTTGGTATGTGAAGTTTACCTGAACCGAAGAAAAAAATCTTAAACGTCTGAAATTAGTCAAAATACCTGTAGTAATGGTATCTGGAGATGATATAGTAATAGATGTTGACTCTTCCGCTGTCTGTAACCCGCCCGAACCTTCTGAGTCAATTATATTAGACGGTTTGGTAAATATGGAAACCGTGCATGTTGTAATTGAACAGGAGATTATTACTCCTGATAATTCCCCGGTCCCGCCGGTGGTCAAACCTTCGGAGCAAATTCGTACCCCAGCTAGTGACTATCGTTACCAAAATACCCATACTGGACCTTATCTCGTCTTTGTACAAGACGACGAGTCACAAACAATCGGCAATCTTCATCCCATGACATTGGGACGACTATTTTATGAGCGTCACATACCTGGAATTCAGGAAATTTAGAAAAAGGTCGTAATAGGGTTCAGATTCAGTTCAAGACTTTCAAGGATGCCAATGCCTTTCTGGAACACCCAGTGTTAACAGATAGGCGACTGCTTGCCTTAATTCCTTCTTGCAACATTCAATGTGTGGGATTAATCAGGGGTGTTGATACCTCTCTCACTCATGCTGAGTTACTCCGGTATATTGAATCTCCTGTGCCCATTCTCCGAGATCCAAGATTTTTCCGCACGAAAACTGTAAATGTTGTGTCTGAAAAGATCGCTACGGGGACTGTAAAAATATTTTTGAAACACAAAAATTGCCGGCATATGTCAGTATTTTCAATGTCTTATTAGATAGAAGTGAGTTTGTATATCCTTTCCCCCATTAGATGTCAAAAGTGTCAGCGTTATGGACATGTCCAACTTCATTGCCGGGTGCGGGTACTGCCCCCGTAAAATGAATTATTCGGGATGAAAATGGGAATATTTTTCGGAGTCCTATGATAAAATTCAACCAAGCAATATTGAGGCTGGAACTTGGCACAAACCAGTCTTGAGGCTACGTTGAGCGGTAGGGAATTTCCGTCACGAGATTGTATTGCGCAATCGAAGCTTCCAGAAGCTTAGAATCGGCCTAGCAACAGCGAATATTCCCAGGAAATGTTTAAATATTGTTATAAATTATGCGATTGGATATAAGCCCACAGCCAATGAGAAGAAGTCTTAGAGGAGACGGGAGTTCCAGCAACTAAATTTTATGGATAGCAGTCCCGAGTGTATCAGCCGAGTCCGTAGTGGATGACTCGTGGAGACACCACATCGTGAAGCTAGGTGGTGGAGATCGTCGCACTCGAAATCTAAGTGAAGTTGCGAGGAGTATAAATGCCGCAATAACTTCTAGATTTTCAATCTTAGGAACAATATTTATATTACAGTATATAGTACTGAACCCCTAGATGTGTATTATAAACTTTCGGCGAGATTGAAAGAATACTTTAGCAGATATAAGCATTTTTGTAAAGTGTTAGAAAAGTATCAGAACCATGACTAACTGTATATTTTATTGAAGAAAGCTATGATCTTTCAGTCAGTTAAAATAATTTGAGAATAGAATCTTCTTGGAAGATTATTATCACCCGACGTTAGGGAAGTTCTAGTTTGATTACCTTGTCGAGATTAATATTTATCGGACCTACACAAATAACTTGTAGTTATTTATTCACGATGGGTAATATAATGTCATATTGTAGACACGATATTCCTTCATCTGTGAGCGTAAAGCCAGAAGCATTGGAGAGACAGAACAGTATTTTTATTAAATTTATACGCAACAGTTTGGAGATATCCTAGTAACGTTTTTAAAGTAATTGTAAGGAGATCTTTCACGCTTGGTCCAAAGATCGTAGACATGTATAAATTAGTGGATTAACAACTGATGTTATTGTTTGTTATACCAGCGGTTGGTTTGGCAACGCTGAGGAATTATTCCCCTTTTAAGGAATGCCAGTTATAAGGAAGTGAAGATGATAACCTTTGATATTTGTTAACATGCTTGTAATTCCGTGTGCAGTTGGCATACGAGGAGTAGTTAGCGAAGGAGTTTCCGCATTGTAATGAAGTCGTTGCTTGAGCAAGACTATTTTTGGCATGGCGTAGGATGTGAGTTAAAATAACTTCTTTTATTTCATACACGACTTTGGATAAGTGAAGATAGTAGGGTTGCAGCTGAAATTTAAACGAGAAGTCGGGTATTGAAGTCTGTTATGTATTACTCTTATTAACCTTTATTAAACAGAAGTATGTAACTGCGTATGTTTTACCTTAGCTGGTTGAAAATATCCGAATTATTTTGACTACAGACCAGAATTGAGAATAAGTAGTAGTGTTTCTGAAGTGATGGAAGGTTGTGAGGATCCCATTAAATTGCGATTGGCATTAATGTGAGATCAAAGCGGACGCTCGTGTGTAAATAGACATTACTTTTTGTGATGATAATAGCTCAAGCTATTAATTGTAATTTAAATTTGTATTGCTATAAGCTTTTGTTTAATTTCAATCGAGGGTATAACGTTTTAGAATTAGGAAGTCGTTTGATATATTTGAAAAGTGCATAAGTATGAAAGGCATTGTGGTGCGAATGCGGTTTACTTATTGCTCAGTGTGTATGGATCAACTCCGTTGGAATATCGCGACGCGGGAGCATGTATGCTTTGTTGTATGAAAGTTTCATGTGTTTTAAACCAAGGGGTGTGTGACTTGATATTTTGTTCCGAGTGACTGAGATTTTTATAATGTTATCCAGTAGGCAACGAAAGTGTGTATCGAGGGCCGAGTGCAGTCAAACGAGGTTCTGTGTGTAAAACTCGTTTTGTCAAGGCCAGTGCATGGCCCACATAAATGAAAAGACATAGTGTCACCTGCATTGTATTTTGCTTGGATCAGCCGGTATTGAGGAGTTGTAACGGGCTTGATTATATAACCTGTCACGTGGCTCAAGTCGCTCGCTCCATAGCGCAGGTGTCCAGTAGAAGCGTGCCAAAGGAATGTGAAGCACGCCAGGCACTCTTAATTGTTTTAGCTCATAGAGGAGGCTTAGGCCGCCCCCAAAAATTTTGTCCCGATGTGGAAGAAGGGAGAATATGTGTGTGTGTGTGTTTTTTTATTATTGTATGAATGTTTAGATGTAGTTTACAATCTGTTATTAAATTGTTTAGTTTTGTTAGACGCCGCGTCGTTTGGATTTATTTTAAGTATAGAGAGATGACACTGTGAAACCGCCTTTTAGGTCCTGAAGCTGACTGCGAGATCTCCGAGAACAAGGTAGGTGCTCTACTTTGAGCCAAGTGCATATATGTGATTCACAGTTTCGTCGTATCTTCCGCTACGTATATTCTTGAGGGTCATGTTGGAATGGATTATTGACTAGTATTTAGCCGGAGCAGTCAGTGTCTACAAATCCAGCTTTGCTTCGGATATCTGACAGACCGCCTCTCGAATATACGGGTACAGTTCCTCGTTGTGGTAAATGCGCACAGGACCACCTCACCTCCGATTGTAAAGAAGTTATTTTTAAAAGTGCAAACTGCAGGGTAATCACCCGGCAGGGGTGGTACGTTGTGACGTACATCAGCACCAAATTGAAATCAAGAGACAAATGTGTGTTGAAAATATGTCCTATAATGAAATCATGAAACGTAATGCCAGTGCCCCTTTCAATCCATTAACGCTCCCACAACAATTTCCCCCGATTATTGCATCCACCAGTAGGCCTTGTGCTGATCCACCACGGAATCGTAAATTCAGACATAGTGCATCCTGCACCAAAACTTATTAATCTCCTTGGCTATGATAGGCAAACATATTTACAGATTGTCAATAATCCACCGGTTGTAGAGACATCCCCTTCTTTGCCGGCCAGTGCACCGGGAGCTGTAGGAGGCCCCCGTCCAACGTCTTCTGCTGGGTCAAATAAGCCTGCACCGACGAGATTAATTCTAGATGAATTTACACAACTCATGGACCTGTTGGATCATAACGTCCAATGGGCCCATTGTGTCAAAAATCTCTTAGATAAAGTACTTCCGTTATTACCACCTCTGGAAAAAAAACTGTTAGTCAAACTGAAACTCATCCCTAGTTTTCACTTCCTTTGGTACTGGATGGATGTGGATCCTCCAATGGAACTGTAGGAGTGAGATCAACAAAAAACATGAATTAATTCAATTGATATCGGAATTTCAACCTGCGATTGTTTTTATTGAAGAAACGTGGCTATATCCCCACTAGAGCTTTTTTTATTCCCAATTACACCGTTTATCATAATGATGGTTCTGGTTCCGGGGGGTCTTTTAACGCTTTTTAAAACGGATCTCGTTATCACTTCAGTGTCAAATCCTTATCAGCTCCCACACACGTACCACCAATTCTTTCGGGTTGGTGACCTTCATTTCAATCAAATGTATTGCCCACCGCATGTCCAAGGATCCGAGAAACAATGGCACATGTGTTTTAACTATGATTCAAAATATCTAAACATATTATCCTCGGTGATTTTAATGCCCATCACATCCTATGGGGCAGCGAACGCACAAATCCCAAAGGCCGACATATCGCGAACGCGGTTCAAACATTTTCGTTGAATGCATTAAACGATGGTTCGCTTACGCGTCTGACACCGCCGGGACGACCCAAAAGTGCAGTTGACTTATCGATCAATACACCTGATATCTCACATAAATTAGCATGCCAAACGCTAGCGGACACACGCCAAAGTGATAATTTTCCCATTTTACTTCATTATGATCTTGATAGCGATATTATACCTTTCCCACGGGGCACAAAACTAATCCGATCTTTAAAACATTTGGATTATGATCTTTTTAACAAATTTGTCACTGATAGATTGGGGACCGCTCAAAAATTACCTCGTCAGAGTTATATTATTTTGACTCAGATTATTTAGAGCTAGCTGGATTGTTATCATCCACCTATTACTGTTTCATATACCCCCTCCCCCCGGTAAGATCGCGTTGTGGGACCCTGAGTGCTCCCTGCTAGTGCGAAGGCGTATAGCGTGCTTAAAAAAATATCGTCAACATTGTACCTTTGCTAATTTATTATCTACTGTATAAACGCGTCACTGCCACGATTCAAAGGGTGTTTAACGACAATCGACGGGAAGCATGGAAGAATTATATTAGTTCTTTAAATTCTACCACCTCCTTAACTACGTTATGGTCTTTGATTAAACAGTTATCTAATAATCGTTTTCTTAGTCAGTCTCCCCTTTGGGTTTTCAAGCGTTCTACCATGGCCTTACGCCGGATGTGGTTTCACGTCCGGTGTCTCTGACGCCTTATTTGTCTTCTGCCCATTTTCATGTTTTGCTCCAACCCATTACCCATTTAGAAATACAATCTGCCATCCGTCATAAAAATCTACTTGTCCTGGGTTAGATTCCATTACCTATAATATTGTAGCACACCTTCCCTTTCAGGCACATGAGATTCTACGTTCTCTGTATAATGACGTTTTAAAATCTGGTACTTTTACAGCCGAGTGGAATAACTTTGAAATTATTCCCATATTAAAATCAGTGAAGGATGCGCGCGACCCCAATAGTTAACGTGGCATTAATCTACGTTCATGCTTACGGAAAATATTTCAAAAAATGTTGTTAAAGCGTCTGCAATGGTGTTTGGAGTATTATAATTTATTCTCCAAATATCAATTTGCCTTCCGAAAACGTACTAGTACCGTGGATGCCCTCACGATTTTCCTAATGGATGTTTTATTGGCTACAGGCAGATATAATCACAGTATTGCCATATTTCTGGATATTAAAGGTGCTTATGATGCCGTTGACCCGTTCTTATTACAAAGGAAACTCTGGGAGATGCAATTTCCCTCACCTTTTATTTGTTTGGTTCATAATTTTCTAACGCCTAGACGACTACTTTTACGTACACCCGATGGTGTTCTCGATCAACGACATACGTCACATGGCTTACCGCAAGGCGATATCCTCAGTGGCCTTCTCTATTCCCTATATACCCAACAATTAAAATCCGTCATCCTTCCGCATGCGAGCATAATACCATTTTCAGATGATATTTTGATTTACTGTTCCCGTTCCTCCTTAACTCAATGTCGTCAAGATCTTTATCTCGCTCTCATGATTGGTTCTTTACGCATGGCCTTGAAACGTCTCCCGGTAAGAATGCCGCCATGGTTATCACAAAAAAACGCAGTTATAATAATTCCCCTATTTTATTTCGCCAAGGTGCAATCGAAGTCGTACACCACATCAAATATTTAGGGATTTATCTTGATGATAAACTTCTGTGGAAGCGTCAAGTTCAACATCTCAATGTTCAAATCGAGAAACGCATTCAGGTCCTGAGGGCTTTGGCACGTTGAAGTTGGGGCGTAGATCCGGCTTTATTGTTAACGGTGTATAAGAATATTATACGCTCGCAGCTAGATTATGGCAGTTATTTTATGATATGATGGCACAGAGTCGATTATTAACGCTCGATCGATTTCAGTTCAAAGCATTACGCATCATTATGAGCGCCCTCCCTTCAAGCCCCACGAGCGCTTTATTGGTAGAGGCCGGAGAACTGCCCTTAAAACACAGACGAAAATTCTTAGCCTGTAAATATCTTTTACACAAAATGTTTCTCGCAGCTTCTCCCAATATATTAAAATTACTGCTGCTGACGGAGCATTATGACCAGCGCCGTTTAGATCTCTCGCATAAACCAGCCCTTGTCGCTGCATATGAGTTGTCACAGCCATTTCGACAGGATGTTTTACAAACGCGAAAACCTATCCATGATACCGTGCCATATCCGGTCCTTAATTCAAAACCTGATATTTTCCACAATTCCTTGCCGCTCCTGTTTCGTATGTTCAAACACCATCCCTCTGTCCTTCAACGGTCATTTCGTGACGTCGCGAATAGTTATCCCAACTATACTATTTTTAACACCGATGGTTCCAAAATGGAGAATCCTGACCGCGTCGGCGCTGCCTTTTTTTTCTCCCTGACCTCCAGGTTACAGGCACTTTTACCCTCCCCGCTAACTTGACGATATTTACTGCTGAATTGTTTGCCATACGCCAAGCATGTCAATATATTCATACACATACTACATCTAAGGCCCTAATTTGTTCTGACCCTTTGAGTGTCATTAACGCCTTACCTAATGTTTTTTGCTCCAATAATCGGTATCTTTATCAACTAGCCCAACACTTGCAAAATTTCAAAACCACAGGACAGGAAGTCGTTTTAACATGGCTTCCGGGACATTCGCACATTGAGGGCAATGAATATGTCCATCGCATGGCTAAGAAAGCAGCGCAGGGACAGGGAGTTTCATATCATATCGCGCTACCATATCCATATCACGTTCCTACTATACATAACTTGATCCTAAGGGCATGGGCAAGATGAATGGGTCTCGATGTCTAAGCTCAAAGCCCAAAATTATTTTACAGTCCAACCTACCGTCTACACCTACCCCTGGTTTCGTGTCGGTAAATATACACGTAGCCACGTTATTGCCATCATTCGCATGCGTTTCCATCACGCCCTCACACCCGTTTATATGGCGATAATGAATCTTCGTGAGGATGATATGTGTGTATGTGGTCAAACGCGTGGTACGTTAAATCATATTGGTTTGCAATGTGACCTATTTAACGCTCCTCGGGAGGTGATGCTTGGGAAATTTCGACCTCTTAATTATCATTTGCCTTTAAATATGGCTATGCACTTACACACTCCTACTGTTCCTCTGGTTGAGACCATCATGTCTTATATTGAACAACTTCCGTTTACCCTATAATGAGTGCGTTTGGTCTCAGTTTGCTTGAGGCGTTAATTTTTCGACTCCCACCATATATCCGTTATTTCTGGTGATCAGTGCGCTTGTGGTGTTATTTCTTGTCGCGATAACCACATGTATCATGGCGTGTGACTTTACTCCTGAGTTTGCGAGTACTACAGCCCGATTCTGTAACTTCACTTCATAACAACCCGCCAACATGATTACGACGGAATCGCAACCATAGGCATAACAACCCATGGCTAGCGAGGTTCAAATTGGTATTCTGTAAGGTACCTTGTTATGACGCTTGTTAAGAGTTCAAGATCACGATCAATCACGATCTCATAGCCATCATTATAGTACGAAAGCCTACCACCAGGTGACGGGTAAATCGATTGGAGCGTTATTTCAACTTATTTCACAACAATCTCTATCAAAATTAGTTCGTAGTTCTTTTTAATTCTTTCCTGTGCTCCATATTGCCTTAACTCATACTTTCTCGTATTATGGTGTTTTATTTATCCTAATCATTGACCATTCCTGCGGATCACTTCAATCTGATAAGCCTAACCCCACTTGTGAAAACATTTACGCTGTCTATGCACATGAATATCCACTTCAGTTGAGTTGGTTTTTTTTTTTTTTTGCTATTGCTTTAATTAATACTTTATTTTATTTTAGTGTATTGTATTCATAGTATTCAACGAATATTACAGCGGAACACATCAAACTCATACACCTAACCCCTTTCGAAAAAAATGATGCTGCATGCCCATATTAATATCCATTTTAGTTGATTTTTGTAGGAATGAAATAAAGAGTTCTCCGATTCATTACGAAATGACATGTATCAGAAATTAAATTAAGATAAATCTACGAGGCTAGTAGGCTAAACCATTAGGCAACTTACCCGCAATGCATTGGTTTGTTTGGACTTAGATTCTACATTTATTTGAATACGGTAGACCTACTGTGAGGAGGTAAACACACATGAACTTATTATGCTGTTAGGAAAATAGGTGTAATAAAAATAGGACACATCTCCAAGGATGGGCAGTAACACAGCAGAAGTTTTGGGAGGCATGGATCCAATCTAGTTTGCCAGTTTTTATTCATACTGTAGTGTTATTAATCTGAAAGCAGCTAGGGTTCTAGCCAGAACAAACACATTGTTCCTGTGTATGCAGCTGAGAAAGTCAAAGAGTGACGCTTTAGTGATCCAACGCAATGCCATCCATCTATAAGAAAACAAAGCAAGTGCCCACAAGGTCCTTAATACTTTCAACATAAAAAACTATGCTGAAAGAAGTGGGTTTGGGTGCATTATGTTGATCTGTCGCACCCGGAATGATGAAGAGCTCATGCCACTGGAACTACCCACAGAATCCCTTACGCCCGTCAATTTATAAGTCTAGGACTGTTGCGTACGATAAGCCTACGGGTTAAGTTTCAAGTTTGCAAATAAGTAGAAAGAATCAGTAGGCCATTGATGTGCTTCTAACTCCTTATCCTAGAACAAAACTACATTCTACATTTCAGCAATATTTACCACTTAATGGAATGTATTCCAGTTTTCTTCAGATGAAGTTATTTATTAGCATTATCCCTTCTCCCTTCGTCTCTATATGGCCCTAGGGCATAGCAATCACTATAACTCAAAGCACCTCCGAGATTCTACACAGGAGGGAGGAGGCACACAACTAGATTATGACCTTTGATGGAAGGGGTATCTCATCCTCACACTTAATGTATTTTACATGAAGGGAGGGGGAGAGAGAAAACAGAGGTTTGCATCAGCACCATGCAGATTAAAAAATCTCTCTGGGGAGTAGGGGGCAGGGGTTGATCCATCCCTAGCATATCCCCACAGGTGACACCTTGTCCCTAAATACTACTACTGGGAATGAGATAAGACCAACTACATTGAAATATTATGTGGATAACATTACTCTCACCTGAATTCTTTACATTCTTATCACATACAGTAGTATGAAAAAGTCTACTTTCTAATTGCACAACCTTCAAAAGGACATAAAGGAGGAAAACACAAACCTCGTGAATTAGGAGGAATGCCTACTGGTTCGGGTGGGAAGAGTTGGTGTTAGGACTAGCAGCAGTTCAGGAAGCAAGGCTCAAATCATACACAATGTTTTCTTTAACAAATTATTATTCAAATAGAACACTTAATTTATAACATAAAATTAAACATTTGAAAATACAGCAGTTTGCGGAGCATTGGTAATGCACCTGTGGAATGTGTCCCGTTGTAGAGATAATCAAATTCAGTTTCTTTCTTCGTGTTCTCATTCAGACCAGGGAACTGGAAGGTGTTTCACAGATTTTTTGGCAGAGAATCCTGGAAAATTTAAAACCAATCCCTGATATTGTTACCAGTACTGTGACGAAAAACTAAAAACAAATTTCTAGATTTATTTTTGTATCATAAACTGGAAATGTGCCCGTGTAGCCTATACGCTACATTCTTAAACCCAGTTAGCCATGATAGTGTAACAAAACAATTAAAAACAGGCTACATCCTTAAGCGAAAACGAGAATAATTATATTAAATAATAATAATTATGTTGTTATCTTTTATTTTCTTTGAGGAGCATTCTTGTGTAGTGTTTTGGTAAATTTCCATGCTGGGAAGTGTCTGGAAATACTCTCAAGAAATTAGAAAACTTCCCTTACTATACTACTGAGCAAGACCAATAAATGCAACAACTTATCAGACTCAGTCGTCACAAATGGACAACACACTAATGAAAGCCTAACATTGTATCAGTTACCTACCAAATGTATGTAAAAGAAAAACCTCAGTGACGTGTGAGTGTTTAGTATAAATATCATGATGATGTCACACAAAAGTGTAAATGTTCCCCCCGTAATTTAAGCATGTTCAAACCATAAATTGGAATCAAGGTTGCACCATTTCAAAGAACACAGCGACGTAACACACTGAAAAATCCATGTACACAGATTATATTTTGAAGCATCCATTTATCTCATTTTAAATCCTAAATATGACTGTAATAATCACTCAAAAGAAAACTTAAATTTCCTGTCCTAATAATCTTGTCATGTTATGGCATTTTATTTCGATTATACGCCCATCTGCTCAAATCTCAATAACCACTACCCAGTAACCACTACTTATAAATTAACATGGTTTTCAGTACCTTCCGGCCGCCTCGGTCCTGGTTCCGCTGGCTCGTTTCCTGGGGGTTTGGTTCCACGTTCTTCTGATTGAACATCCTCCCCTCTCGCCCTGGATCCGGGTCGCGATCCTCTGGGTAGCCATGGTCCTGGCTCGCCTTGGTTTCCATGTCATCATAACAGCTTTCACATTTCTAGATCTAGCCGGTCATCTCTTCGCTCGTAAAGTTCTTGTCACAAAACTCGCACTGGTCTGTACTGATAGCCTTTATGTCCGTCCAATACATCGCTGCAATCTTCATGTCGGATATGTCAAGTAATATCAACTTATGGCCGTGATAATAACTCTATAACAACACAGGTTATATCGTAGCATTTACACCAGCATGTACTCATAAGAAATTTCGTTCGTCCTTGGCCTTGAATGTCGCTCTATATTTGGACTACATCCAGTTTATCTCTCATAGTTCACTGACCCTGGTGACTGTCACTTGTCTGCTTGTCAAACAAATGCACATCGCCTCGTAAATTATATCGAGCTCGGCTCATGCAGTTCCGTACCTCGTAAAAGCTTAAGACACCATATGTTTGCTCACACTTCGCTGTACTAACGACTAGTATTTCACAACGAAATGCATTATGATCTGCATTATAATATCACCTCGCCACATTTGTCTATGATGTTCGTTAATACAGAGCTGTTCACGCAAAAAATAATACTGAGTCTTTCAGCTACGTTCCACGCAAGAAAAAACTATCGGAATACCGCACTGGTTCCAAGTTGCCACGGTACGACTGCCTCTACACACTTGCTTGAACTTCGGAGCACGGCGATACAAAATAAAGTGAAGTGCCTCTCCGACGTAACCTTCCCACCTAGACTTTCCTGGAGCTCATCAGCACCCTCTACGCTTCTGGAACCTTCGCCTAGTCATGCTCTCGACTATGTCCATGACGTAAAAGCATCAACCTCAGGTTACTTCCGCATGCTTCCTTCCTCCTGCTATGCGACGTTGCCAGAGCTATCAAAACCATGCGATATCGGCGACAGTACCAGTATGTAAAAAATACATTCATGTCTGATGCAATCGATATGTAGTAGCGCCAAATGCTGAAAAGATGAAGGAAAGCCGTCTCCGCTGGTATGGCCATGTCTTACAGGCTGCTGAAACAACAGTTGCACACACGGAATTGGCATTGCGGATAGATGGGAAGAGACCAATAGGACGACGAAGACAGCGTTGGCTTGACACTCTACATAACTATTTAAAAATTGCCTGACTTTATCCTGACATGGCACATAATCGTGTAATATGGCGACAGAGAACAAAAAAAACAGACCCTACTAATTTGTGGGACAAATGCTAAAGAGAAAGAAGATGTCTGATGCTGGTGTATAAGCTGTGTTCCATTTTCATTCAGAATTTATCATTGCACTTGGCACTACTTTTTTACAGTACCATCTATATACACAGTAGCCTAGTACTGCATTCGTGGGGTTGGCAATACAGTATTTGACAATTCTCGCGTATAATGGTGGACACATCTGGAAGTTTACTATATAAGTCAAGATCTAAAAAGGGGAAGGCAGGAGGGTTATCGACAGCGGAGGAATCAACTTTTATTACCACATCATTTCCATCATTAGAAAAGGTATTTTAGCTAATTTCAATAATTTAGAAAACATTATCGTATTGTGCCCGAATTCCTCGAAGTTAGCGTCCAGAATCCGCACAGATGGAAGAGGATCGTAGAGATGTCAATACCCGGCTAAGAAATCAACAATACCCTACTGGACTGATAACTAAGGAACCCTTCACTCACATAACACATATATAACAATACTACTAACTAGTTGCACGCACAACAGTCTAAAAACAAACAGAGCAAATCGAGCAACTCTGCTCTCGGGGGTGATAACGTATAGTTAGGTAAAAAACTGCCTGCATCTAACTAGTAGTATCATCATATCGCAATTAACCATCGAATAAAGAGCATATCTTATAGAAAACTGAGCAAGCAAACTAAAAAGTGCCTGCAAATTTATTAGGCTCTGACAATACACTTATGTCCCTACTCATATGAAAATAAAAAACGCTTGCCTTCAAAAAACACACAAAAAACTCAAAATTTGTCCCTGCTGGACATAAATCCGACTTCACTAAGTCTTCCTACACCAAATAATCGTAATATCCATGAACAATAGTTACTTGAAAGATTGTAACATGTAAAATACACTTTCTGAACACCACGTATTTTTTTCCAAATAAATCCACTTCAAATTAGAATTATTTTAACGCAAAAATCTTCCCTACACAATACATCGGTATTATCATTCACAATGTCGTTTCAAATCTAAATATTATTAATAGTTATATTTATTAAAATATTATTATTATTATTATTTACACAAATATCTGATATTTACATAATCGCGACCTGCATGATTTTTCTACTCCTTCTGCTTTAATTACATAAAGTCCAATTAACACCATTTATCTTTAGTTCACACAACACTTCTGTTTCATGTATATGAAATTATATAGTTACATCCATGTGAATATATGTATCAAACGACTAAGTTCAGCACTATTCAAATTTACACTTTTGGTTTAATAATACTACGATAATATTTGAACTACGATGCAAGACTCTCAGACTACAGTACATAAATATTTATAGGTGCGTGGCGTTATTCCTCACTATTCACACCTCCTTCTTATGTAAATACAAAACTTCAAAATATTTCGCTGACATACTGTACTTCCATTATTTCCTCGCTGTAATTACTGTTTACCTTCACACACTCTGTGAATAACTTTTACGTGTTTCGTTTACACTTCTTTAAACAACAAACCTTCGCATACGTTTTAGCACTTTCACAAAAATTCTACACCATCTCAAATACACTCAACAATGTAAGAGATTCAGTAACCCTACTGATTATTACTACTGTAATAACTTCAAGTAACAACTCCTCCACGAACATCAATTCTCTCGATTATACAACATCGTGCTATTCTTTAGTTGTTCGTTCAACAAATCGTTACTTTCTTAGTACACCTTTATATTCTTTCTCACACAAATATGTTATACTTCTTCATAATACTTTCAACATTCAACTCTGTTACACAATCGTAGTTTCTTTCTGAATTAAGTCTGCTCGTGTTTGCTATTTAATAAAAAAAAATACATTTTACCTCACGTTCATAATCATTTCCGATATAAAATATATTTACTGTACTCTTCCAAGACTTCTTTATAACAACAGGTTAATCTATAACATCACACCTCTCCTTCATTTCAAAAATTATGCTTCAATATACGCATTCTCTGTTTACATTTCTATCAGTGTTAAATTATTCGTTATAATACTTTAAAATAACATTATTTCTCTTTATACAATGCCTTCAGATTTACAAATCTGTGCATTATAATGATAAAATTCTGGGTTTTACAATATTCTACTTGTCTATACTTAAGTGTCTCAAACGCAATTGTCGAACACCCCTGACAATAGTTAACGTTTCCTGCCTACACATGTTTCGTTCATCTAACGAAATTATTATACTTCGTATAACGATATCCATCCTGTTTCTCAAAATATTTTCATGAATAAGTTTCTCTATTTCCATCACACTAACGAAATTACTTCACTCTCCGACGTAAACTAGATAGATAAAAATCAAAGGACTAGTTAACACGAGTGAAAAATAGTTAATATGAAAATACTAAAGATAAACTTTAAAAAATACGTCACCAACGAAATTCGTTGACTCAAAGAAAATTACATTTAAATTTCAAAAAATGTACAGCAACTACAATAACATGAACTATGAATAAAATAGACAGATGTAGGTCAAACACTGGAATAACCCATAAACCAATACTAGCTACATAGTTGATAAAGATCACTGGTCTACCTTAGGTCTGGAACGTTTCATACAGAATCTGTGGCCATTTACAGCTGTGGAATCCGGCCACGTGCTTTGGGATCACGCCGACATTCCTGGATGCGCGTGTGTGCATTCCTGGAGCGTCTGCTTCTTGCCTCGCAGGTGAGACCTGCCGTCCGTCCTTGACTGGTTTACAGCTGGGATGACACATAGCACTCTCCCGGGCTGCTTGTCAATGAACTGCACGCACGGTTCCATATTCTTGCTTCGCGATCAACGATCTAGATACTGCTTTCGCTTCTTTTATAGTTTTTCTTCAATCGGCCCATCTCTGGAAGTTCTTGATGGTAATTTTTGGTAGTGATATGCTTACGATGAGAATTCCATGGAATATTAGTATCTCTCGTCTATGTAGTAGCTTGTTTTGGCCTCCAAGCTTACTGCTGTTTGTTATGCAGCGAAGTTCCATAGTTGCGTAGTTTTGATCATCGTTGGACTTCGCTTAGTTAGTGTAGCTCAACCTCCCTCCATAGTGAAGTTAGAATATCATTCTCAGTTCGCAAATATAGTTGACTGTAGTTTCTCCCCTCCGACTTAAGTTTGAACACATTTTGTAAATGTCCTTATAGATTTTAAATACTATAATGTCGGTATAATACATTCTCTGCGTTCTCGTAATATGTTGCTGAAGTTTCACTTTTATGACAGTGAATTCTTGTAGAGTATATTTTCAAGTATACTTTCTCAAATTCGACGTTTTAATATTCTGCCGGTAGTTCTTATAAATTATTATCAATCTTATTTTATATTTCCAATATACTTTCACGAAATCTCTGGTAATTTACTGCTAACGAGGTATCTCCTCCCGCTGTAATTTCATTCTTCTGTTGGTTGCAATTGTATACTATTCTGTAGAGCGACTTTCCAACACGTCTTGCTTCTTCTGAAACTCGTAGAATAAGAACCCTGTTCCTCCTGCGCTGCTAGCCTCCTAAGTTCTCCTTCCTCTCAAATTGTCCGCGCTAGCCTCACACTCGTTCATAAACTCACTTATTCACTCATATCTTCTATTGTAGTAATCTAATTCACTTTCTGTTTTGTCAATTAAATTTCTTTTCTCTTGGTTGTATATTTAATATACTCCAGTATGTTATAATGTTAAAATATAATTATATTAATTATGTAGCCTCTTATAATTTCCTATTAATCTGATTGGTTACTTCATTGTTATCAAATCTATTGTTCCTCGTGGATCACTGTAGTGTCGTGTGCTATCTCCCCTCTTCGATTCTCTGGCGCGTGCCTCACCTTCGAGTCTCCTTGTCACATCGCCCCAGTGACAAAAACAGGTTTCGCTATCGTAACTCCGTGAAACTGTGCATATTCCTGGCTACATTTCCAATCATTCTCTCTTGGCTAAAATTATGCAGAATACAACATTCTCATTTCTCTTCCAAATAATGATATTTCTTCAGGTTAAAAATTCGTTAAACACTTCCTTGCACATTACCAACCTTCCTAAGCGTAAAAATAACTCAGATCACGATTTATTTTATACACATATTTGTCTGTCTCTCCGTTTGAATCTCGGTCGGCTTCTTTCACATGGAATCTTATAATTTCGAGTGCATTTCCCCTTCCGACTTATAATAGAAAGTTGAGCATAGACTTTCTTTTAATACAGTATTTTTCAATATAATAATGTAGTTGAAATTATACTTCTCATTGGATCTTGGGGTGGGGGAGCGAGATGGCGCTGTGGCTTAGCTGCTCGTCTTTCACTCGGACGGCCGGGGTTCGAATCCCGGTGACAGCGGGGTGGAATTTTCACCTGAAAAATCACGTGGCGTCATGAAGGGCATCCGGCCTTAAATCCCCGGCCAAAACCAAAATAAGCCTGGTTGGCTCCGGCGACCCCCATTAATTGGGAAAAAGCCGAAGAAGAAGATTGGACCTTGGGGTGAAATCTCTTAAGTTTAGAATGATTATGCTTTCCAATTATACGATTATCAATCAGTCTTGCAATCAAGTAGCAATTATTACCATATACTTTAGCTACTTTGAACGGTCCACGGAACAGATTTGAGAATTTAATGTATACCTTTCTCAAAACATCCGCTTTTACTGGGATCCTTATAAGAACAACATCTTCTTCCCGCAACCTATTCTCAGCTTGTTTGTTCAAGTTTTCTCGCGCTCTCTCTATCCTCTGTTCCATCGATGGTCGGTATCTTCCGGAATATTGATGATTCCGTTCCAAGGTATAATTGGTTTTTCGTCAAAGTGCAACGCACTAGGGAGCTCATTTGCGCTCTCGTGGCGAGTACTATTTATACAAAATTCAACTAATGGGACTATCTCCACCCAATTTGCGTGGTTTTCCGAACTGTACAGACGTATGTACTTGGAAAATCCAATTTCGTTCTTTCAATCGGCTTTGTCTGAGGACTACGTACAGAACTGTAGATATGACTAATATCTAGTCTGTTCATCGTTTCTTCAAATTCTGCAGACGTATACTGAGTTCCATGATCTGTGATTAGCTTCACTGGTTTTCCTAATCTTGGGATCACGTTTTTCTCTAGATGATAAAAACCGTTTTCGTTGTGGCTTTTTGCATAGGGTTTAACATTACAATCTTTGAAAATACGTCCATGGTGACTAGTACATATTGGTTGCCTCTAATACTCTTGGGAGCTGGAGCAAAAATGTCTTGACTGATCAATTCCAAGGGTCTCGTTGGAATGATTGCTTTCGGCTTCTCAAATAATAGTTCAGAATTATATTTGTTCTTCTGACACAATTCATAAGATCGGACTACTATAGCTATGGACTCCCTCATATTTATCCAATAGAATTTCGGATGTTTTAAGAGCGTTAAAAATCCCTCAGTATGCCTCCCTTCAGAGGGGAAGTAAAGCCGGCGGTCCCATGTCATTGATTTATGGCATGTTAAAGAACCCTCCACTAATTACACCTGTGTGAAGCTAAATTGGATAGATTAAGAATGTAAACAACGCTCTTAGGTTTCTACGTTCGTTGCCAAGAGCCGACTGCGGTGACGTCTAGTAGCTAAGTTCTGAACTTGGTCTAGTAGTCGTTGACGGTGGCGCTTGGTGGCAAAAGTAGAAACTATTTGAAAAATTCTAAGTTGCAGTCTGTACTTAAATTTAAAAAAACAGATAACACACACTAATACAGTCATCACAATTAACACCGGTTATCAGACAGATTCTACACACATCCAAAGTACACGGGGCTACATGACCGCGTTGTAGCAGCCCCTAAACTTAAGAACCAACCAGAATTTCTCCTGAGCGGTACTGTAGATTTTATCTAATCCACCATCTCCAATACATTTTTGAGTTAACCATATGAATGGTACAATAAGTTCGGGTGGTACAACTACTCTCATCTTGATATGATCTGCATTGACATACTTGCAAACAATGTCCCCCGGTAGTACGAAATGTCGAGACTTCCTTCTCATTTCATCGTAGTCTGCATTCTGTACATTCATTCTTCCTGTCAGTAACTTACTAATGTTCCTCAGAAATGCATCTTTCCTTTGAAATGTGGCTATTCTTCCCAACTTGTTCAAGGTTGCCTGGTCTTCGTCATCCGTCTGAACTACGTTGACTCTGACGTTGTTCTCAGTCATGGGGTTTCTTGATAAAATATCTGTCAATAGAGTATCTTTCCCTGTCACATGAATGATGGTCGAATTGAACTGTAGCAAAAACATAGTCCATCTAGTCATTCTATCGCTTGATAAATCGGAATCAACATGAATTCTAGTGCTTTGTGATCAGTTCTTATGAGAATGTGGTGTCCTAACAGTATATTCTTCCACTGTTGTAACGCATTGATAACAGCTAATGCCTCAAGTTCTGTAGTAAAGTAGTTTACTTCATGGGATCGTAATTTTCTACTGTGGAATGCAATGTAATGATTGTTTCCTTCAGGATCTTTCTGATATAAGGCTGCACTTGCTCCAATTCTTGATGCATCTGTTTCGACAATAAAAGATTGTTCGAAATCTGGATATTCCAACTTTATGTTGTTCTTTAACATTTCCTTGGCTTGCGTAAAGGCAACTTCAGCCGCATTGTCCCACTTCCATCGGTTATTCTTCTTCAAAAGTTCATGAAGTGGTGCCATCACTTCAGAATAGTGAGGGCAATGACTGCTGAAAAATTGGCATAAACCAGCGATGGCTCTAATATCCTTAATTTTCTTCGGCTTAGGAAATTCCAAAATTGCTTCAATTTTATCATTGTTTGGATGATAACCAAATTGATCTATTGTATGACCGAGAAAGTTTATCTTCTCTAGGGAAAAGTGGCATTTGTTGAAGTTGACCTAGATGTTAGCTTCCCGTAGATTATCAAACAACTTTCTCAAGTGAAGTAGATGTTGCTCTGGCGTTTCTGATGAAATAATTAAGTCATTAACGTAGCATATGACGTACTTCTTGACCTCTTCACTTAGCTTTTTATCCAAGGCTCTGATAAGTGCTGGACTAGAATTGACCAGCCCAAATGGAACTCGGTTGAATGTGTAACTAGTTTGATTAAATAGGAATCCTGTGTAGCATCCTGTGAGCTCTATTTGGTAAAATCTTGCCGTTAAATCAATAACAGAAAAACAAGTTTTTCCACGGAATTTTCGTAGTAGTTCCTTTATCTTAGGTGGTCTATCATATTCTTTTAACAAAATCAAGTTGATTTGACGAGTATCCAAGCATACTCTCAAACTTCCATCAACCTTCTTCAACACAGTAATAGGATTTAAGTAAGGGATAGCTTGTTTCTGAATAATTCCGTCCTTTTCCATTCTTTTAATAATGTCTGCTACTTCAACTTGATATTTTCAGGAATTGGGTAGAGTTTCTTCTGAAATGGAGTGTTATCAGACAAACGAATCTGATATTTGAAACCTTTTATCACACCTGGTTTCTCATCGAAAATATCTGCATAATGCATAATTAATGTTTCCAAATTTTCCTGATAATCTTCAAAATTTTCTATTTGACGTCCGTACTGTCTTGGTTTTTCTCCTTCCACTTCCATAACCATCTCCTCCAATTTCTCTTCACATATTCCATCTTCAATGGTGTACTCCTTCTCCTGTGGTCCTGAGATTCCTGCCTCAAGGTGACTGACATTAAATCTTATAATTCCATTCTTCATGTCTATGGCTGCTCCTGATTTTGTAATCAACCTAATATGATTCAAAACTATGAATATCTGTTCATATTTATGTTGATTTATTTCGAATTCCATTAATGCTTGTACGTTGCATTTCATCGTCTTATCATTCTAAACTCCTCTCACTTTAATCGTTGAAACAGGCATAGCACTCAACAATTTTCCTACTAGCTTGTGGAAACCTTCTCTCATAGGATCGACGCCGTGGCACCAGTGTCCACCAACGTTCGTAGACTTATTTCTTCTACTTTAATAAGGACAATCGGTAGTCTAGCTGCATTTCCTTTCCTGGGCTCCTCTCTTTCATATAATAACTCCTCATCGGTGACTTGATATAATTCATTTATAGCGATCTCATGCTTTAGTATTGTGTGTTCTAATTCCTCTACGTCCGTTTCTTCCTATACTCCTGACTTTGCCTTTCTCAGTCTCCGTAATACCTCTGCACATTGTTATCATTCCTCCATCCTCTCTTCTGGTATTCATTCTGTTGTTGCTGGGGACGTCGTTGGTTCTATTGTCGGAAATTGTCGTCATTCCAGTTCTTATATCTGGCATATCCTCTCTGATTTTCTGTGGTCTGACGATCAACGTATCCGTTCCTCCTAAATCTATTGGCTCATATCTATTTCTGCCAAAGCTATTCTGTCTAATGGGACCTGTTCTAACCTGGTTTACTTCAGTCTGCTGTGTCTGATCCACTAATACTGTATGTATTTCAAGATTTTCATGTCTGACACGTGGATTTCCTGAATGGCCTTGGCCTTCAGTGTTGGACACTAAACTAGTATGGTCCAAACGTCTCAAAATCTCAGCCATTTCCTCTAACGTACTCACGTTGGATGAAATCAATTATTTTCTGACTTATGTTGGTAGCTGTCGTGATATAACGTGTATTAGCTCCGGTTCAGGTAATGGAGTTTGAAGATGTTGCAGACGGGCTAACTGATTCGTAAAGTAGCTCGCATAACGTGTCGGTACTGAGTATTGGTACTTCTTAGAGTAGATTTCAGCTCTAATATCATGCTGCAATTCCTTACTCCAAAATCGTTTTAAAAGTGCATCCGCAAATTCATCGAAGATATTATAGGTGTATTGGAAAGCTCTGTGCCAAATTAATGCTTCTGATGCTAGATACTTCTCTAGGACTCCCATTTCTCTATCTTGTGGAACTCTAATCTCGTCTAGATAGTATCGCATGTCACGTAAGTATTCGACTGCAGTGACATTCCCCTCTCCAGTGAAATTATCAGGCTTTTCCTCATGACCTTTAATGACTACGACATTCGGGTTATTTCTGTTCATTCCCTGGTCATATGTTCTTCCAAATGCTTATGAATCCCTCTGAGTTCGTTCTGTTCCAAATATGATGTGTGGTTTACCGAGTATCTGTCTATCAAGACTTTCTCTATCTTCTTCTTCTTGTCTATCTTGTCCAAATTCTAACTTGTTCAGCTCTCCACGTAATTTATCATCTCTTTCTCTGAAGAATTCTGCCAAATCGTGTATAAGACCCTCACGTACTTCAGTTCTCAGAGTAGACGTATCCCTGATCGATAGTGATTTTATACGTTCATTTACTTCTCCTATCTCTTTAACTTGGTTAGACTTTATCTTAGCTATCTCAGTGTTAATATCGTCAACAACCTGTTTAATCCGTTCCAGTTCTTTTAATTTTAATCTATCTGTTTTGCTAGTAATTTCGCTAAGAGTGGTAACATTGGATTCCTCCAAACCATCTATACGTTTCGATAATTCCTCTCTTAACCCAGTTGCATGTGTGTTAGCTTTAAGTTCAATATCTTTAACTTCCTTCATCATTTTACCATGCATTTCATATACAGTCACTATTAGTTCAATTTTAACACAGCATCAACAATACATTTATTTATATCAACATTTATACCCTCAGTGATCAACTTTTGTTGATCTGTCAGCTTATGATGGAGATCATCAACTGTGCAACTTAAATTGCTCAACTGGTCCTGTAGTTTATCTTGGAAACCTGAAATAGTTTCAAAGCGTTTTGTGTTGTCAACCTTGATAGTGTCTATACTGCCTCGCAAAGTTTTTTGTAACTCCACAATGTGATTACTGTTAGCTATTTGGTTTTCTAAAACGTTTTAGTAACTTCTGATTTAAGGGAACCTATTTCATTCTTAGTTGAGGAAATTTCTTCGTTCATCTTGTCGAAGATCATCTTGTTTTCTCTCTGGACAGCATCTATAGAGTTCTTAACTGCATCTTGTGCCTTTATGGATTCTTCCTGTGCTTTTCTGGTCTCTTCCTGAGATTTTTCTAAGGATTTTCTAGTTTCTTCTTGTGCCTTTCTAGTCTCTTCCTGAGATTTTTCTAGGGATTTTCTAGTTTCTTCTTGTGCTTTTCTAGTCTCTTCCTGAGATTTTTCTAGGGATTTTCTAGTTTCTTCTTGTGTCCTCTTGCATTCTTCCTGATATAGGGTAATGCTAGATATAGTAAGGGATTGGGCTACCGCTAACTCTGCCTTCATCTCAGGCTTAACAGTGGCTGCTGATACTTGAATTTCTCTGCCTATCCTTTTTGTGTTATCATGTATTAACTTGTGTAGGGCCTCCAAATCAGTAGTTAATTCTGACTGACCCTCCTTCATCTTTTCCAACATGGACCAGATGTAGATCATGTCAGCTGCCGTCATTTCATCTTATTGATGAGAAAACTGGGAGTATTACTACACTAACATGGTGAAATTCCAGGATGACCTAAAAAATAGTCTATGTTAGAAGAGTGAAGCAGTTCAATAACCTACCCTACAAATTAAAATAACTAAACTTACAATCTACGATATCTACTTCGTTATGTTGCTGATACTGACTTTAATTCAACGCTCAATTCTATCAAAAATACAAATTAATCACCACGTTAACTTTACATTTACCATTACTTGACCAAAAATGTAAATTGCCGGTACAATACAAATCTGCCTCACAACTATGAGTACTCCTCATATTTGACAATGTGAATTCACTTCCACGTCTATCAAATTGGGATTGGCATTTACAAATTTCCAAAAAAAACTCGACTGTGTCTTACACCAAACTTGCCTAAAATAGCCGTGATTACGGAATATCGCCTGGCGTAATAATATCGACATAATCGATGGTCACACACATCTGGGAATGCAAATAAACAAATTTGACAGGCCAATGCAATCGACACAGTCGACGCCACACCAGTTGGGCGACCATAAATTAAATATGCTATATATGTGCCCGAATTCCTCGAAGTTAGCGTCCAGAATCCGCACAGATGGAAAAGGATCGTAGGGATGTCAATACCCGGCTAAGAAATCAACAATTCCCTACTGGACTGATAACTAGGGAACCCTTGACTCACATAACACATATCTAACAATACTACTCACTAGTTGCACGCACAAAAGTCTAAAAACAAACAATGCAAATCGAGCAACTCGGCTCTCAGTGGTGATAACGTATAGTTAGGTCGAAAAACTGCCTGCATCTAATAGTATCATCATATCGCAATTAACCATCGAATAAAGAGCATATCTTATAAAAAAAACTGAGCAAGCAAACTAAAAAGAACCTGCAAATTTATTAGGCTCTGACAATACACTCACGTCCCTACTCATATGAAAATAAAAATGTTTGCCTTCTAAAAACACACACAAAACTCAAAATTTGTCCCTTCTGGACATAAATCCGACTTCACTAAGTCTTCCTACACCAAATAATCGTAATATCCATGAACAATAGTTACTTGAAAGATAGTAACATGTAAAATACACTTTCTGAACACCGTGTATTTTTCTTCCAAATAAATCCACTTCAAATTCAAATTATTTTAACACAAAAATCTTCCTTACATAAGACATCGGTATTATCATTCGCAATGTCATTTCAAATCTAAATATTATTAACAGTTATACTTATTAAATTATTATTATTATTATTTCTATTGAAATGAAAATCCACAACCTGCTTCCAGTCTCTGACCGGGTCAGGAATGGAATGAATGAAGCCCCCATCTAGCGGCGAGGATAAGAACGTGCCGGCTGCCGAGGCCTGACGCACTCCTCGGGGGCAATGATTAAATGAATGACAGATGAAATGAAATGATAGTGGAGAGTGTTGCTGGAATGAAATTTGTGACAGGGAAAACCGGAGTACCCGGAGAAAAACCTGTCTGCCTCCGTTTTGTCCAGCACAGATCTCACATGGAGTGACCGGGATTTGAACCACGGACCCAGCGGTGAGAGGCCGGCGTGCTGCCGCCTGAGCCACGGAGGCTTACTATTATTTCTATTATTAGTATTATTATTATTATTTACACAATTATCTCATATTTACATAATCGCAACCTGCACGATTTTTCTACTACTTCTGCTTTAATTATATAAAGACCAAATAACACCATTTATTTTTAGTTCACACAATACTTCTGTTTCGTGTCTATGAAACTATATAGTTACATCCATGTGAATATATGTATCAAACGATTAAGTTCAGCATCAAATTTACACTTTCGGTTTAATAATACTACGATAATATTTGAACTACGATGCAAGACTCTCAGACTACAATACATAAATATTTATAGGTGCGTGGCGTTAATCCTCACTATTCACGCCTCCTTCTTATGTAAATTCAAAACTTTAAAATACTTCGCTGACATACAGCTCGAGTCTAAGCTGCGTGAACCTGAAAGGAATGTGCATCGCGGACTATGAGAAATTGTGTTGACGAGTGATGAGCTTTCTCGGTCCGTGCATAGTACCGAACCAAATATATTGGTCGGTGATTCACTGACTTATTCGTAACACCACACTGGTTTCAGAAAAGACCCTATGTTAGCAGTATTGGAATACGCGAGTATGTCAGGTAACACGGTGGGCTGTCGACAGGCTTCTCAATTCTCGCCTGCTCCTACTCTGTTTCTGCCCCTCATCCCGCAAGTTCACAGAACTTGGAACCGAGCAGTACTGTACTTCCGTTATTTCCTCGCTGTAATTACTGTTTACCTTCACACACTCTGTGAATAACTTTTACGTGTTTCCTTTACACTTCTTTAAACGACAAACCTTCGCATACATTTTTAGCACTTTCACAAAAATTCTACACCATCTCAAATACACTCAACAATGTAAGAGATTCAGTAACCCTACTGATTATTACTATTGTAATAACTTCAAGAAACAACTCCTCCACGAACATCAACTCTGTCGATTATACAACATCGTGCTATTCTTTACTTGTTCGTTCAACAAATCGTTACTTTCTTAGCACACCTTTATATTCTTTCTCACACAAATATGTTATACTTCTTCATAATACTTTTAACATTCAACTCTGTTACACAATCGTATTTTCTTTCTGAATTAAGTCTGCTCGTGTTCGCTATTTAATTAAAAAATACACTTTTACCTCACGTTTATAATCTTTTCCGATATAAAATATATTTACTGTACTCTTTCAAGACTTCTTTATAACAATAGATTGATCTATAACATCATACCTCTCCTTCATTTCAAAAATTATGCTTCAATATACGCATTCTCTGTTTACATTTCTATCAGTGTTAAATTATTCTTTATAATCCTTTAAAATAACATTATTTCTATTTATACAATGCCTTCAGATTTACAAATCTGTGCATTATAATGATAAAATTCTGTGTTTTACAATATTCTATTTATCTATACTTGAGTGTCTCAAACGCAATTGTCGAACACCCCTGACAATAGTTAACGTTTCCTGCTTACACATGTTTCGTTCATCTAACGAAATTATTATACTTCGTATAACGATATCCATCCTGTTTCTCAAAATATTTTCATGAATAAGTTTCTCTATTTCCATCACACTAACGAAATTACTTCACTCTCCGACGTAAACTAGATAGATAAAAAATTCAAAGGACTAGTTAACATGAGTGAAAAATAGTTAATACGAAAATACTAACGATAAACTTCAAAAAAATACGTCACAAACGAAATTCGTTGACTCAAAGAAAATTATAGTTAAAATTTGAAACATTTACAGCAACTACAATAACATGAACTATGAATAAAATAGACAGATGTAGGTCAAACACTGGAATAACCCATAAACAAATACTAGCTACATAGTTGTTAAATATAACTGGTCTACCTTAGGTCTGGAACGTTTCATACAGAATCTGTGGCAATTTAGAGCTGTCGAATCCGGCCACGTGCTTTGGGAGCACGCCGACATTCCTGGATGCGCGTGTGTGCATTCCTGGAGCGTCTGCTTCTTGCCTCGCAGGTGAGACCTGCCGTCCGTCCTTGACTAGTTTACAGCTGGGATGACACATAGCACTCTCCCGGGCTGCATGTCAACGAACTGCACGCACGGCTCCATCTTCTTGCTTCGCGATCTACGATCTAGATACTGCTTTTGCTTCTTTTATATTTTTTCTTCTCTGGAAGTTCCTGATGGTAATTGTAGGTAGTGATATGCTTACGATGAGAATTCCATATAAATATTAGAATTTCTCGTCTATGTAGTAGCTTGTTTTGGCCTCCAAGCTTACTGCTGTTTGTTATGCGGTGAAGTTCCATAGTTGCGTAGTTTTGATCATCGCTGGACTTCGCTTAGTTAGTGTAGCTCAACCTCCCTCCATAGTGAAGTTAGAACATCATTCTCAGTACACAAAAATAGTTGACTGTAGTTTCTCCCCTCCAACTTAAGTTTGAACACATTTTGTAAATGTCCTTATAGATTTTTAAATACTATAATGTCGGCATAATACTTTCTCTGCGTTCTCGTAATATGTTGCTGAAGTTTCACTTTTATGACAGTGAATTATTGTAGAGTATATTTTCAAGTATACTTTCTCAAATTCGACGTTTTAATGTTCTGCCTGTAGTTCTTATAAATTATTATCAATCTTCTTTTATATTTCCAATATTCTTTCACGAAATCTCTTATAATTTACTGCTAACCAGGTATCTCCTCCCGTTGTAATTTCATTCTTCTGTTAGTTGCAATTGTATACTATTCTGTAGAGCAACTTTCCAATACGTCTTGCTTCTTCTGAAACTCGTAGAATAAGAACCCTGTTCCTCCTGCGCTGCTAACCTCCTAAGTTCTCCTTCCCTCTCAAATTGTCCGCGCTAGCCTCACACTCGTTCATAAACTCACTTATTCACTCATATCTTCTATTGAAGTAATCTAATTCACTTTATGTTTTGTCAATTAAATTTATTTTCTCTTGGTTGTATTTTTAATATACTCCAGTCTGTTATAATGTTAAAATATAATTATAATAATTATGTAGCCTCTTATAATTTCCCATTATTCTGATTGGTTACTTCATTGTTATCAAATCTATTGTTCCTCGTTGATAACTGTAGTGTCGTATGCTATTCCCCCTCTTCGATTCTCTGGCGCGTGCCTGACCTTCAAGTCTCCTTGTCACGTCGCCCTGCTGACAAAAACAGATTTCGCTATCGTTACTCCGTGAAACTGAGCATATTCCTGGCTACATTTCCAATAATTCTCTCTTGGCTAAAATAATGCATAATACAAAATTCTCATTTCCCTTCCAAATAATGATATTCCTTCAGGCTAAAATTTCGTTAAACACTTCCTTGGACATTACCAACCTTCCTGCGCGGAAAAATAACTCAGATCACGATTTATTTTATACACTTATTTTCCTCTGTCTCTCCGTTCGAATCTCGGTCGGTTCCTTTCACATGGACTCTTATAATTTCGAGTACAGTACGATGAGCTCTCATTCAGCGTTAAAACTGAATGTACCCCGTTATAACCCTCAGACCTGAATTAAAATTCTTGGCAGAGGACTTAGGACCCACAGTCCTGATACATACAAAAGACATATCACCTATCCTAAGAAACTAGGGCTCAATTCAGTATTGCAAAGGCCACCCATCATCTGATAACATGTGCCATCATTTATTATCCTTTAATTAATTGTGGAGTTTACCAGAACCGGAACGAAATGAGAATGTGGTAGATTATTGAACATAATTATGTAATTCACGTACCATCCTGGGTGTCATTAAGAATTGAAAATACTGTCAAATATCACTGCTGCATAGGGGCAGATGACCTCGTAGTTCCGCCCCTTAAAACAACAATAACTATCACTGCTGCAAAATAAAAAATACTGTCAAATGTCACTAATATTGCTTAATTGAAGGTTTTTATTTGTAGCTTGTTCAACGACGGCAGATATTTGTGGCCGACAAATTGACGTCATATTGCGTTGCCAACATGTCCGATGCAAAATACACTACATGACACACGTACCTTTATAAGTATCTGAAAAAAAGATATAATTGGCAAAACCATTGGCATGGATAAAGATTATTGATGTGTGACAAAAACTAGGGGCGTTTATATTACCTAACGCTACCTAACAATTGGTCTGCCCGATGCAATATTGTACCGAATGCATGTGGTTAGCAATGCTGTACATGATGCTAAAAATGGCGGAGTCAGCTGGAATTTCATCTATATAAGTCGTGATGCTATTTGGGATGGCTGGATGGGTTACTGACAGCGGAGGAGTAAACATCTAATTCTATATTGTCTCCAGATACCATTACCACTGGTATTTTGACTAATTTCAGTAGTTTAAGAATTTTTTACTTCGGTTCGGGTAAACTCCACTCTTATAAATCTTTACACCTTCCATGTAAGTTAGTTCTCAAATGATAACACAATGAAAAGAAGAAAATTAACGTACCTTGATGTTCGCGATAAACTCCCACAGCACCATGTTGTGATTTTTCTTTCTCATCTGATCCATTTAGATGACCGAGCTGTATCATACCAGGTTATTGAAACTGTGACAACTCTTTGGAACATTTGTTAATCAAAGCACAGTGATGTTTATTCCTCGTAAGAACATCTATTAGGATTTAAATTTGGAATAAATAACCAAGACTCAACCAAGTGGCCAGAATCACCTATAACAGCAATATGATTAATCACATTTTGATGATGATGATAGCAAACACTCGTCTCGAGTAGGTTGGCCTTCCAATACTGAATGACTCTTCATCGATGAGTCCGGAGGTGACTAAAAAGCCCAATGCGGGAGAGACACAGTTTCCCGCAGTGATGACAGGTAGTATCAGGGTCAGGTGAGACATCCGCATTCATTCCCTGTCTTCTAATGAACACTCTGTTCTTTCTGCGTTGCCTCCGATCTTCTATCATACGTCGGCGGTTTTCTTCAAAAAGTATCGCACCACGATGAACAATTGATCTCCAGGATGAGCGATCAAGAGCTAAGGTCTCCCAGTTGTTGATATTAATATGGCACATTTGCATATTAGCCTTTAGTACGTCTTTGAATCGCTTCCTCGGACCTCCCACACAGCGCTTGCCCTCAGTTAGTTCAGAGCAAAACACTTGCTTGGGAATGCGATTATTGGGCATGCGGATTACGTGTCCTGTCCATCGCAGCTGACGTTTTAAAAGCATGGCTTCAACACTGGTAGTCTGTGCTTCTTCGAGAATGCTGGTGTTTGTGCGTTTGTCTTGCCATGTGACACGAAGAATTCTCCTCAAACAACGCTGGTGATATTGCTCCAGCTTTTTAAAATGACGTCTGTAGCATGTCCAGGATTCAGATCCGTAAAGTAAGGTGGGAACTACAACCGAGTTGTACACAAGGATCTTCGTTGCAGCATTGATATCATGGTTGTCAAAAACTCTAGACCTCAATCTTGCAAAGGATGCCCCAGCACGGTTAATCCTGTGTTGGATTTCGGAATCTATATTTGCACTTGATGACAGGGTGCTGCCAAGATAAGAAAAGGCGTTAACTTCTTGAAGCTTCGCTCCGTCGATGGTGACATTGATGTTTCTTTGTCCTTGTCCAGGGGCTGGTTGGTAGAGGACTTGGGTTTTACTGGTGTTAAGTTTCAGCCCAATCTTTTTGTAGGCTGAAGAAAAAGCATTCAGGATTTTCCTAAGTTCGTCCTCTGATTGAGCTACTACTGCATTATCATCAGCGTACTGTAACTCAACCAATGCAGCAGGAGATGTTCGAGTCCTTGCCTTTAGACGGCTCAAATTAAAGATCTTCCCATCCATCCTGTAAGTTATCTGTATGCCTGTAGGAAGATCATCTTTGACTAACTGCATGACAGTGGCAACGTACAGAGAAAACAATGTAGGGGCAATCACACAGCCTTGTTTAACGCCGGTATTAATATGAAATGGTTCTCCAATCGAGTCGTTACCAATGACATTTGCCTTCATATCATTGTGGAGTAGTCTTAAGATGGTAATAAATTTCAGTGGAAAACCATACAATGATAAAATCTTCCACAAGGCTTCACGGTTTACCGAGTCAAATGCCTTACTGAGGTCTATAAAGGCAATATAAAGAGGTCTATTTTGCTCTCTACATTTCTCCTGAAGCTGACGAACAGTGAATATCATATCTGCAGTTCCTCTAGAAGGCCTGAAACCACATTGGCTCTCTGGGAGTATTTTCTCCACCAGGGATAGAATACGATTCGCCAAAATACGAGCAATAAGCTTTCCAAGGCATGATAACAAAGATATACCACGATAGTTGTTGCAGTCTGCACGATCACCTTTCTTAAATATGGGAACTATCAGACTATCTCTGAAATCAGCAGGCATTTTTTCAGTTCTCCAAATTTTAATGATAAGATCATGTATGTGGCTTATGAGTTCCTCACCTCCTTCTTTGAGAGCTTCCGCTGGTATTCCATCACATCCAGTAGCTTTGTGTCGCTTTGCTTGATTAATAGCACACTGAACCTCATCTAGTGTTGGCAGGGTACCGAGTTCTTCTTTGATGGGTGCTTGTTCTAATATATCATACACCTGCTCATCAATAACTGAGTCCTGGTTCAAGAGGTCTTCAAAATGCTCCTTCCACCTATTCATGATGGAGTATTGATCTTTTAGAAGTGTACTTTTGTCACTGGACCAAAGTGGATTTCTACCAAACGTGGAGGGGCCATAAATCGCTTTTGTGGCTTGGAAGAACTGTCGCGAATCTTTGTCTGCTAGATATTGCAGCTCTTTAGCTTTGGATGTCCACCATGCATTTTTGAGAGCACGAGTTCCTCTTTGGACATTTGCCTTCGCAAGACAAAATGCTTCTTTCTTAGTACGGGAGTTCATATCTTTTCTCCAAGTTTGCAAGGCTTTTCTCTTTTCTGAGATTAATGCTTCTATTTCTTCATCATTTTCATCAAACCAGTCTTGATGTTTCCTGGTCTTATATCCCAGCGTTTCCTTGCAAGCATTCTGAATAGCGGTCTTCAGACTCTCCCAGTGCAGTGTTACATCTGGATGGTATTCCTGTGGCAGTGTCTGGCTAAGCAACTCTTTATATTGGGAGATATGCTCTGACTTACCAAACTTCTCGGTATCAAAAACATGCCTACAGCTCTTCTGTTGCTTCCTCCTCTGTGTGGACAATGGTATACGCATAACTGATCTGATAAGCCGGTGATCTGTCCAACAGTCATCGGCTCCTGTCATTGCTTTGGTGATAAGAACATCTCGTAAATCTTTCTTGCGTACAATCACATAGTCAATAAGATGCCAGTGCTTCGATCTAGGGTGCTGCCATGATGTTTTAAAGCGATTCTTTTGGCGAAAGATAGTATTGGTGATTACCAATTCATGTTCAGTGCATTTGGAGAGCAGTCTGACACCATTGGAGTTTTCGCTACCAACTCCCTCCTTACCAATGACACCATTCCAAACATTGTAGTCCCTGCCCACTCTAGCGTTAAAATCTCCGAGTAAGATGATCCTATCTTCACGGTTGATGTTTGATAGGACGGTATCCAGATCTGAATAGAACCTTTCCTTAATGTCATCATCAGCATCTAGTGTGGGGGCGTATGCGCTGATCACCGTGGCATGCTGGTTGTTATATAACCGAAGTCTTAGTGTCATGAGGCGTTCATTATACCCAGTTGGAAGCTCTGACAGATCCTTGAGAAGCTTGCTCTTAATGGCAAAGCCAACTCCATGTATTCTGTGTTCGTCCTCACGTTTACCCTTCCAAAAGAAGCTGTACCCTGCACCTTGCTCATTCAACTGACCTTCCTCAGCAAGACGGGTCTCCTGAAGTGCTGCTATGTCAATGTCATATCTCCGTAGCTCTCTACCCACAATAGCTGTTCTCCTTTCAGGTCTCTCATTTGCGGGGTCATCAGTGAGTGTTCTTACATTCCAGGTTGCAAAATAAAATTTGTTACTTATACATTTTCGACCGCATGGAGGTGACACCTTTGGACGCGGCTATCCAATCGGTAGTATAAGTGGCTGACTATGTTTAGGGCACCTTTTCTAGCCCCTTCCCCATGTGGGGTGAGCAGAGTGGACCCTAAATAGGACTGCTCAGTCGTAGTTGCAGCGGCCGAATTGCTCTACAGCCACAACCCTAAGCAAGACGACCGATCACACATCTACCGCCTACGTGCCAAGTTATCACTAGAGGCTCCCAGACATCACAATCCTGCCCCCGTCGCAACTTCTTGATCGCCGCAGGACTTTGAAGAAAGTCAATGTTGTTGGAAGACTGCTGTGCGTGAAATCTTTTTACGTGAGAATGTTGCTGCACATCAACAAACGCACATTACTTGATGACTTAGGAAAGATGTTCAATGGCAAGCAAATGCAAGACGATTGAATAAATCCTAGTCACTGCAGCCTTCATCCGCCATTCCAGCCAAGGAGGGACTCATTGCCCTTATGCCTGGTCCGCCGTTGAGGACTTTCTATGCCGTTGACCACAGGTGGTTCATCCGCCTTTAGGGAAAGTTTCCTGTCCCAAGGGCAAGAGAGTGCCCTAACCACTACCAGCTCATTCGCCTCCCTGGGGAGCCGGTGGCATGGTAGTGGGGGACTCCTTATCCCGGGAGTCACTCGGTCGTCAGAGCCTCGTTAGTCTAAAGCAGGGTGCACCACGTGCAGGTGAGGTTGACATTTGAGTAGAAAGCCTACCCCTTACACCCCAATCACATTTTAATTGCCTACTGGTAATACACCATATGAATGTCTACAGAAACAAGTCAATGAGTAATTTAGAGACATCTAACATAGTCCTTGTATTGCAATTCTCAGCAGATGCTGCCTCTGGCCAAATGGAATACAGATCCTAGTATCACATAATTTACTGGGCTCGGGTAACACATTTAGAGCAACTATGTCTAGCCAGTGCTATGGTTTTAGTTTCCAGCAGAAGCATGCAATGTAATCTTTTACATGAAAGTCCTCCCTTCCCAATGACAACTTGCCAAGCAAACTGACCACAAAATTTAGTTCATTTTGGGCTCTTTATGTTCCAGTCAGCCTACTAAGGATATTTGCCAAGGTTTTAAATGATACCCTATTGTTTAAATACTTACTGCATCAGGATTGAATGCTTTGACACTACCAGTTCTGACGATGGGGATAACATTTCCTCTAATTCTCTCATTTTCTTAGATAAATGAGTTAATTTCAGTTTGTGAAAGTCCATTATGATAATCATGTTGTCATGTCTCTTCACCACAATTCATTATAATTTACCAATGGCATAGGCCAAGGCCGTGATGAGATGTGAACATTTGCAGACTTAATTTAAATAATTAAAAGCACAATTGCCGCACATTAGGTAGGTATTCGTCTTCAAACTTCTGACAGCAATTATTTCCATAACCTAGAAACAAGTTTGGAGGACTACTGACTGACTACAAGCTTCCGCAAATATTTTTCGAATTCTACAATTAAATGTAAGCTAATTCTTTCCAAAGCAGTAAAATAGCACTTAAATTTCTTCTCTATCAAATAATTGTTCTAGATCGCTTATGTACGGCATCTCAAAATATAAAAACAAAAAGTGTAATAACATTACACAGGACGACATAATTCATATTAAGTATGCTATTTACCATAATCGTCAAAAAAAGATATTTGCACAACTTGAAGAATCAAAAATATATTGTTTTGTACTTACCTTAGCCAATCGACAATAAATAACTTAATATTCATGCCATTAAGTGATAACATACATATCAGCTGTTCGCTTCCATCTTTGATTTATCGTTACAAATGAGCTAACCATGGTCTACAACACGGCTAACAAGCCCTCGAAACAGGCCTTTCAGCAGTAAGAACTACGTCACAACATGGATGCGATTTGGCGTTACAGAATACCAATTCGACTACTAACCAGTCTTTACGGGTCCTAAAGACTTGTTATAACTTAACCATTTCTTACAAAATCGTGGTGCTAGCCTATTGGCAACTCAAACTAACACTTGGGGCGCTGCGGTCGCCTGGATAAGTAGGGTAAATATACTCAATAACACGCGTTTGATATGGAACACTTTTTATTTTTCGGTTATAATCAGTAAATGTGGTCCCTAAAATAATGACAGTGTTATTTTCAATTGTATATATGTATAACTGTGCGATGCACGTGATCTGATTTGTATGTTCCACTGGATTTTATCTGTCAATTGCATATTATCAAGCATCGGTTGACTGCTGGTATTTGTTTTTGTGCAGTTCGAGTCATGGCGCTGTTACCTTTAAAAGCTATATTTGAGTTTGCTCATTGTACCATAGACTCTATAAATTATTTTCTGCTTCGTTGGGCGAAGGGATGAGTTTAACTTGTATTAAAACTCGGGGTAGACAGGAATTGCTTGATTTGGATGGTAAGTATTGTACCCGTTCGTCCTGGGGATGCGATGACCCATCTGCTATAACATCACATCCCTGGAGTTCCAGGACAGAGCGGAGTTAAATGAACCTCTAGTCAAATAAGGAATGTGTCGGAAATTCAGCTGAGTTCTCGAAAAAGCAGTGGGTTTCACGAGACAAAGTATCTCTAGGGTCGTTACGGGCTTAAGTTAATAAAAATAATTCAAATATAAATGGGCGCCATCAACTGAATTCCTAGCAAAACCACTTCCTTTCCGGATAAGCCTTACTCAAGACAAGGAAAGAAAAAGGAACATCACACCATCATCAGATCACAACTAAGATAAAAACAAATTTATTTTACTTTGAAAGTCAGACAGACATTTTAAATATAATTCCTACCTAAGAGTATGGTCGAATGCAAAGTTATTTTGTCATTGTCCAAAAATCGAACCATCTCCTTTCTAATGCAAAATTAATTTTATCCACATAACAAGAAAAATGTATAAAGTTCTCTTGGGTTCTCAGGATCACTGTAGCACTATGTCTTTCGTCACTGACATTTGTGAAACCTGAGACCTAATTCTCTTTAATTTAACATCAATGTGGATTTAATTAAGTTATTAAGCTGTCTAAACATACACATATAATAATCACTCATATTAAATATCACATAAATTATGGTTTGCATGGTATAATTTGAACGTAGAACATGTTAATCAAATGTTCCTAAACATTGAATAATTAATTTACACTATTTACATCGTCATTAATCTCTTATCTGTGAATTACAGAAAATTCAAATTCTCATTGGTCATCATCATAATTATCATCAAAATTAAATATTTCTCACATTAATTCTCACTTCAAAATTCCAAATATTCCTGTCAGAATCGTTAATTCATCACCCTTGCATCATTTAAATTCTCAACTCAAGTTGCAATTCCTTCGAATTATCTCTCAATTAAATTTATTTAAATCCATATAAATTCATTAATCATCAGCTTCTTTAATTAATTATCACCTTCTAATTCAGTTATTCATCATCATTATTATCGTCTAATAATTTATTTCAATCAGTTTAATTATTCAATCATTAATTCATCCACTTATTTAATTCATCGATTTATTCAAAAATTTAATTTATTAAATTATTTAAATTTCAATCATCTGGTTATTTAGATTTTTATTATTTCATCTAGTCATTCTGATTTTTATTTCATTAGGTCAGATCGTTAATATGCTTAAATCTCAGATTATTATTTCGTTAATTATTATTTTCAGAAAATCTTGTATTATCAACTTCATTTATTTGTTTAATTTCCTAACAAATTGTTTAATAAGGTTTATAGAACGTTGTCTTACAGTTTTATTACTTCCAAGTTACATCTCGTATTTAATTTATCATGCCAAAAAATATTATTGCCTCCACGACATCACGTTGGATCTAACTATCCACAACGACATTACATTTCTTCAATATTCCAAATATCACATTTGAATATAAGAATTACTCCACAAAACTCCATAAATATTCAGCACATACAGCATGAATCTCAACAATAACGCTAGACTGGGTACGACGACCTCATGTCTGCCTCAAAATACATTATCAACGATGCAACTATCACATGGCAAATTCCACAAAATGCCTATCACAAGCTCCACTTAACCATGTTGCATGATCTACAAAAAATATATAAATGGCTTCAAATTGTTAACGCACATAATCTCCAATGACTGTAATTACTCTGATCACATCTATACAACTTCTTAAACAATTGGAAAAATATTACTTCAGTAATTTATGATCTGCTTTCAAATAGCATAAATTTTCTTTTACAATTCTTCATAAATTCAAATCGCAGAAAAACACCAATGTGCTATAATCTCTCATATCAAAATCTGCAATACTGATCTGTCTTAAAATAATTATGACCATTAATGATTAATCTTATAAGATTCAATTACTTTAAATCCTTCTTAAAGGTATCAAACACAATTATAAAAATCATCAAAGCATCAGCTGTAATAGCTGTTAAACTGAAATTACTCTCAAAAGAGTATAGCAACAAAATATTGGATTGGCAAACAAGAATTACTAAATGCAATCCTGTTGACATTTATCGTTACTTTATTTAACAAAATTTCGACTGATATGTGACTAGTAGTTCCTTGTTTAATTCACTTACATCTCATGTACATTCGGATGATAAAAATGAGTCCCTCAATGGCGAGTAAGATGTGTAACCACCGTACAGTCGTATAAATACCAAAGACCTCGCCCCGTCGACTTGGATGATAGTTCCCTAAACGATGGGTAAGGTGAGTACCACCATACAATCGTATAAATACGAAGGACCCCATCTCGTAGGCTGTATGAGTGAATGTACTAGATAGGAATCAACAAGTTTCTAGTTGTCATATAAAAGCGACGTTCATTCACTAAAGTGAATAACTTCTTAATATCTCCAAACAATCCAATGGAAAAAAATCCCTACTGATGAATAATACACACTCGCTAGTATGCAATGAACTGACGAAGTAGTTTCTGATAATCAATTGCAGATCACGAGTTCGAAATACTCGTTACACAAAAAAAACTTTTATGAAAAATATCCTAGCTGGAAAAATGTCTAAAAGACCAAACATCTGCTTAATAAAGCCAAACAACGGTGAGAATTTCGTATAATGATGCCTGCCATATCATATGGTCACTCCATATTCTAGCAAATTCGAAGTATAAAAAATTCAAACCATGTCTTAATAATCAAATCACTCCTATTAGAAAAATATACATGTGTGCCCAGTATTCATGAAAATAATCGTATCAGGTAGTTAGAACTCTTACAATACCTTTCATTATCAGTTGTAATTTAATTTCCAAGATCGTCGATTTTTCCTACATAAAGAATTTCTCGTAAGATCGGCGTGAATATCATTTCATCCATGAAATGACGATTTCCTTCGAAATCCCAAGCGAATCAGCTGGTGGACTCCTCTCGTCAGGAATCGAATCCATCGCTCTGTGGTGCCATCTTGTCTCTATTCACGTTTACTCGGTAATGTTGAACCTCGGATTACCCATAGCGGATATTGTCCAACTCCTTCTCGAAAAGTTCATGAAAACGGCGGACCCCCTACTCCTCTTCTAAGATACGCCACTGTTCCGTTAAATGTTCAGTTTGAGAATTGTAAGTCCAATCTCAACTTACTGCAAAGTCCCACTTGAGTAAAATAAAATTTTACTTGAGAGTGTTCAAGATTACGAAACACCCTGTATCTGTTCGTAATAGGTAACTCATGAAAACTGTATAAGATATAAATCTTATAAATGCACGATATGATGTTCATCAGAGCCTATGCTAACATTCAGTTTACTTGGAATAGTAAAAGTCGCTTTGAATGTGTTATATAACAGCATAGTTATAAGGTTATTCGTAAAAGCCTGTGTTTGAACAGCGTCGAAATGAAGCTTGAAATAAAGTCTTCAACTACGATCAGTGTGGTTTTGAAATACCCCGGCTGTCTACAATTGCCTCCTCGGCCAGCCCGCCTGGATCAACGACCCGCTCGGCCTTGGCTACTCGGCGATGCAAGAACTGTCACCTACTCTCCTGCCGTGACGGTTTCCGTAAGTTGCGTGACCTTCAATGCGCCCCGCTTGTGCTACAGAGCTGCTCTGAACTGCCCGTCTCCTTGGGCTCAACTGAACTTGCTAGCGCTGTGTTCCGGCTTATGTGCTCCGCGCGGCACGTGGCTCATTCCCCCACCACTGTGCTCTCACGTCATGAACATAGTCTCGAACCCGAATCCTCTCGGTTGTTCTGTTATAAAATAACTTACTTCCATAAAATTATTTCCACATATAATGCACGTTATATATCCTCTTCTAAGATGTTTAAATTACTATAATTCCATATATGTTTCAATAAAGCTTCACATCTCCATTCATAATTCTATCTTCTCACAGATTTCAATGCCTCCTCGATTCACGACCTCCTACGTCATCTTGGCATTCTTCTTGACGCGATCGATGCGCTATCTTTTCTTAATGCTTCTCAAAACCTCAACTACAGCTTAATGTCTGCTGGCGTAGCCGATAGTCTAAAATAGGTATCGGGTACATCTCTCCCGTACATCTCCTTTTTTTATCAGGATTGAGAAAAAATACACTCTCAGGCATTCAATATATAATACATGTACACGATAGCTCTACAATTCCCTTACTCAGCATGATGGTACTTTCTGACTCTCTATAATGATGACTTCCAATGATTAACATCTTGATTCCGTGTTATTCTGACGTTTATTTCTTCTTTCTTCACTCGTGCTTGCTCGATTGACATCTCTCACTGTCTCCTCGAGTGGTGCACTAGGCTGTCTATCCTCTTGTCTCGACCTCTCATGTCCACGATTATCCCGTCTGTCGTTAGGATCGTTTCTTCGGCCATCCTGTCGGTCGTTTCCATTATACTGTTGACCTTGGCCCCAGTTATTCCTTCCCCGATATCTGTTATTATACCGATTCCTGTCCTGATACCTGGAATTTTGGTTATAATTCCTATACCGGCTATCTCTCGCTTCTTGATCGTATGGCCTCTCATATGGTCCTCTATATCGATCATTTCCTCTTGCATTACGGATATTTCCTCGATTCCCTTCGTTCCGTCGGTTTTCCCAGGAATCCCTTCTGTCCGTTTGAGCTGCATTGTCAACGACTACCGCATTTACTTCTTGCGTGTTTCTGTTGTCGTTTCTATTACTTCTAGGCGTGACCTGTGCGCTTGTATAATCCAATCGCCGCAAAATGTCGTCATAATGTTCCAGCGTATTGGCTCCCGATGTTATCAGTGATCGCTGTACCTCTATCGGTAACTGTCGCGCTATAGCTTGCAAAAGCTCTTCTTCTGGCAATGGAGGAATAAGGAACTGTAATTTAGCCAGCTGTGACGTGAAGTAGTTGGCGTAATGCGTCGGATGTGACGTAGAATAGCGTTTGGAGTACATCTCCGCTCTTACGTTGAGTTGATCCTCGGCACTCCAGAATCTCCTCAAGAAAGCCATGGCAAATTGCTCCATGTTCGCAAAATTGCTTCTGAACGCTCTAAACCACGTAAGTGCAGATCCATCTAAGGCGCGTTCTACTATCCTTAGCTCTCTTTCTTTGGCTACCCTGTGTTCCGCCATGTAGTCTCGAATATCTCGCAGAAATTCTACTGGTGTAACTCCTGTATTTCCCGAGAACTTTCTCGGCTTGTCATCTAGGTTCCTAATGATGGTAACATGACCTGAGTATCGTTCGCTTGGACCCAACGTACTCCTATTCGAACTTGGATTATCCTGAGGGGTTGAACTGACCCTTTCGAATGTCACATTCGGTTGCATTTGACGGTCTTCTACCATGCTCGGTTCTTGATTCGTCATACTGCGGTCTATCGCTGTTTGATATATCATTGTTTCCCCTGATGTTACATTATGACTGGTAAAACTGTTAACTATGGATTCTAGTTTAGTCATCCTGTCTTCTGCTAATCTCTTGACCTGAGTCTTCAACTCATCTAACGATGTAACATCCTGCGTCTTGTTACTCTCGTCTAGATCGTTTCTTAACTTGTCAATTTTTCCTTCGCACGTGTTCTTTACTAACGCGACTTGTTCTTTTAACAGATCAACATCTGTTCTAAATAGAGTTGAATCTATCTTCATCGCTTCCTTGCTTTCCGTAAACCTAGCTTCTAAGTTTGCCATACCTGCGATTAATTTTTCATCTAACCCGTCTCGTTTCTCTTTTGCTTCGGCATCGACCTCACTATACCGTTCTTCCACGATTGCTCCGACTCTATTTTTAAACAAAGCTAAGTTTTCGTTAACCTTTTGCTCTATATCGTCGTCTATCTTCCTAATATCCTTCTGCAATTGATTTTCTAATGACTTTAAATTAGAATTGACCTCTCCCAAGACTTCCTCTTTAATGGTCCCAATTACTGTCTTTAAATCTTTTATTTCGTTACCTAGATTCGTTTCTAGACCTTTAATCTTAGTCTCGAAAGATACTTCGGTAGACCAATCTTGAATTTTTCCTACATCTGCCACTAAACCATCAATGTCGAATCTCAACTTCGATACATCTGACTTAATGTCTTTTTGTATGGTCATAACGTCTGTTCTTAAAGTAAAAATATTTTCTTCTCCTCTACTTTCTAATTCAATAATATTTTTCCTTAATATCTGAACATTTTCCTCTCCTTTCATGTTTACTGCAATTATGTCTAATTGTAAAGTTTTCAGCATCTCATTATTCTTTAAAGTTAAACTATTCTCTAATCTGGTTAACTTATATTCTAATTCAGTGTTAGTTTCTTCACTACGAGACTGTAATTTCTCTTCCAATGACTTAAAGTTAGCTTCACTAGCTTTTAAATGACCTTCAGTACTAGTCTGTAATCTAGTTTCTAATGACTTTAAATTATCTTCATTAGTTGACTGCAATAATTTCAAATTTTCTTCAGTACTAGATTGTAGCCTAGTCTCTAATGATTTAAAATTATCGTTCAGATTGCCTTCGTTACTAGCCTGCAATAATTTTAAATTTTCTTCATTACTAGCCTGTAATGATTTTACATTCTCTTTACATTTAGCTTCTACTCTAGCTTCTGAATTATTAATTTGTTCTTTAACTTCCGTTTCCATCTTAGAAATAGTTTCTGCAATTCCAGACATACCCGTCTGTAACTCTCCTAACACCTTCGCTAAATCCTCCGGCAACATAATTATATTTTCAATATAGAATTATATAGAGACGTTAGACAACAACACATCACAATGTCTCAATTCCTGCATTCACTTGGGTATAGGGAAAAAATGTCTTATAACTAACATGATATTACTAATACGATTAACATGAACACTGGATTGGGCACACAAGTACATTGTCTGACTAAGTTTAATAAATTTTGTAACACACTTAAATGAACTTGAGATCAATCTCTCAGTAATCTAAATCTGATGTGATTCCATAGAATTAACAAAATCGAAAAGCCCCACTAGTTGGATAAAGCCAATTCTCCCTCTCTCTCTGTACCCGTTCGTCCTGGGGATGCGATGACCCATCTGCTATAACATCACATCCCTGGAGTTCCAGGACAGAGCGGAGTTAAATGAACCTCTAGTCAAATAAGGAATGTGTCGGAAATTCAGCTGAGTTCTCGAAAAAGCAGTGGGTTTCACGAGACAAAGTATCTCTAGGGTCGTTACGGGCTTAAGTTAATAAAAATAATTCAAATATAAATGGGCGCCATCAACTGAATTCCTAGCAAAACCACTTCCTTTCCGGATAAGCCTTACTCAAGACAAGGAAAGAAAAAGGAACATCACACCATCATCAGATCACAACTAAGATAAAAACAAATTTATTTTACTTTGAAAGTCAGACAGACATTTTAAATATAATTCCTACCTAAGAGTATGGTCGAATGCAAAGTTATTTTGTCATTGTCCAAAAATCGAACCATCTCCTTTCTAATGCAAAATTAATTTTATCCACATAACAAGAAAAATGTATAAAGTTCTCTTGGGTTCTCAGGATCACTGTAGCACTATGTCTTTCGTCACTGACATTTGTGAAACCTGAGACCTAATTCTCTTTAATTTAACATCAATGTGGATTTAATTAAGTTATTAAGCTGTCTAAACATACACATATAATAATCACTCATATTAAATATCACATAAATTATGGTTTGCATGGTATAATTTGAACGTAGAACATGTTAATCAAATGTTCCTAAACATTGAATAATTAATTTACACTATTTACATCGTCATTAATCTCTTATCTGTGAATTACAGAAAATTCAAATTCTCATTGGTCATCATCATAATTATCATCAAAATTAAATATTTCTCACATTAATTCTCACTTCAAAATTCCAAATATTCCTGTCAGAATCGTTAATTCATCACCCTTACATCATTTAAATTCTCAACTCAAGTTGCAATTCCTTCGAATTATCTCTCAATTAAATTTATTTAAATCCATATAAATTCATTAATCATCAGCTTCTTTAATTAATTATCACCTTCTAATTCAGTTATTCATCATCATTATTATCGTCTAATAATTTATTTCAATCAGTTTAATTATTCAATCATTAATTCATCCACTTATTTAATTCATCGATTTATTCAAAAATTTAATTTATTAAATTATTTAAATTTCAATCATCTGGTTATTTAGATTTTTATTATTTCATCTAGTCATTCTGATTTTTATTTCATTAGGTCAGATCGTTAATATGCTTAAATCTCAGATTATTATTTCGTTAATTATTATTTTCAGAAAATCTTGTATTATCAACTTCATTTATTTGTTTAATTTCCTAACAAATTGTTTAATAAGGTTTATAGAACGTTGTCTTACAGTTTTATTACTTCCAAGTTACATCTCGTATTTAATTTATCATGCCAAAAAATATTATTGCCTCCACGACATCACGTTGGATCTAACTATCCACAACGACATTACATTTCTTCAATATTCCAAATATCACATTTGAATATAAGAATTACTCCACAAAACTCCATAAATATTCAGCACATACAGCATGAATCTCAACAATAACGCTAGACTGGGTACGTCGACCTCATGTCTGCCTCAAAATACATTATCAACGATGCAACTATCACATGGCAAATTCCACAAAATGCCTATCACAAGCTCCACTTAACCATGTTGCATGATCTACAAAAAATATATAAATGGCTTCAAATTGTTAACGCACATAATCTCCAATGACTGTAATTACTCTGATCACATCTATACAACTTCTTAAACAATTGGAAAAATTTACTTCAGTAATTTATGATCTGCTTTCAAATAGCATAAATTTTCTTTTACAATTCTTCATAAATTCAAATCGCAGAAAAACACCAATGTGCTATAATCTCTCATATCAAAATCTGCAATACTGATCTGCCTTAAAATAATTATGACCATTAATGATTAATCTTATAAGATTCAATTACTTTAAATCCTTCTTAAAGGTATCAAACACAATTATAAAAATCATCAAAGCATCAGCTGTAATAGCTGTTAAACTGAAATTACTCTCAAAAGAGTATAGCAACAAAATATTGGATTGGCAAACAAGAATTACTAAATGCAATCCTGTTGACTTTTATCGTTACTTTATTTAACAAAATTTCGACTGATATGTGACTAGTAGTTCCTTGTTTAATTCACTTACATCTCATGTACATTCGGATGATAAAAATGAGTCCCTCAATGGCGAGTAAGATGTGTAACCACCGTGCAGTCGTATAAATACGAAAGACCTCGCCCCGTCGACTTGGATGATAGTTCCCTAAACGATGGGTAAGGTGAGTACCACCATACAATCGTATAAATACGAAGGACCCCATCTCGTAGGCTGTATGAGTGAATGTCCTAGATAGGAATCAACAAGTTTCTAGTTGTCATATAAAAGCGACGTTCATTCACTAAAGTGAATAACTTCTTAATATCTCCAAACAATCCAATGGAAAAAATCCCTACTGATGAATAATACACACTCGCTAGTATGCAATGAACTGACGAAGTAGTTTCTGATAATCAATTGCAGATCACGAGTTCGAAATACTCGTTACACAAAAAAAACTTTTATGAAAAATATCCTAGCTGGAAAAATGTCTAAAAGACCAAACATCTGCTTAATAAAGCCAAACAACGGTGAGAATTTCGTATAATGATGCCTGCCATATCATATGGTCACTCCATGTTCTAGCAAATTCGAAGTATAAAAAATTCAAACCATGTCTTAATAATCAAATCACTCCTATTAGAAAAATATACATGTGTGCCCAGTATTCATGAAAATAATCGTATCAGGTAGTTAGAACTCTTACAATACCTTTCATTATCAGTTGTAATTTAATTTCCAAGATCGTCGATTTTTCCTACATAAAGAATTTCTCGTAAGATCGGCGTGAATATCATTTCATCCATGAAATGACGATTTCCTTCGAAATCCCAAGCGAATCAGCTGGTGGACTCCTCTCGTCAGGAATCGAATCCATCGCTCTGTGGTGCCATCTTGTCTCTATTCACGTTTACTCGGTCATGTTGAACCTCGGATTACCGATAGCGGATATTGTCCAACTCCTTCTCGAAAAGTTCATGAAAACGGCGGACCCCCTACTCCTCTTCTAAGATACGCCACTGTTCCGTTAAATGTTCAGTTTGAGAATTGTAAGTCCAATCTCAACTTACTGCAAAGTCCCACTTGAGTAAAATAAAATTTTACTTGAGAGTGTTCAAGATTACGAAACACCCTGTATCTGTTCGTAATAGGTAACTCATGAAAACTGTATAAGATATAAATCTTATAAATGCACGATATGATGTTCATCAGAGCCTATGCTAACATTCAGTTTACTTGGAATAGTAAAAGTCGCTTTGAATGTGTTATATAACAGCATAGTTATAAGGTTATTCGTAAAAGCCTGTGTTTGAACAGCGTCGAAATGAAGCTTGAAATAAAGTCTTCAACTACGATCAGTGTGGTTTTGAAATACCCCGGCTGTCTACAATTGCCTCCTCGGCCAGCCCGCCTGGATCAACGACCCGCTCGGCCTTGGCTGCTCGGCGATGCAAGAACTGTCACCTACTCTCCTGCCGTGACGGTTTCCGTAAGTTGCGTGACCTTCAATGCGCCCCGCTTGTGCTACAGAGCTGCTCTGAACTGCCCGTCTCCTTGGGCTCAACTGAACTTGCTAGCGCTGTGTTCCGGCTTATGTGCTCCGCGCGGCACGTGGCTCATTCCCCCACCACTGTGCTCTCACGTCATGAACATAGTCTCGAACCCGAATCCTCTCGGTTGTTCTGTTATAAAATAACTTCCATAAAATTATTTCCACATATAATGCACGTTATATATCCTCTTCTAAGATGTTTAAATTACTATAATTCCATATATGTTTCAATAAAGCTTCACATCTCCATAATTCTATCTTCTCACAGATTTCAATGCCTCCTCGATTCACGACCTCCTACGTCATCTTGGCATTCTTCTTGACGCGATCGATGCGCTATCTTTTCTTAATGCTTCTCAAAACCTCAACTACAGCTTAATGTCTGCTGGCGTAGCCGATAGCCTAAAATAGGTATCGGGTACAGTATTTACCCTGCGAAGTCAAATTAGGCCTATATGACTCGTAGTGGAATGGCTCGGATATCGCAGAGCGAGGTGATGACGGTTGGTAGGGTTATTGGAAATGAACTTGGGAGCGGGAAAGGACCTGACTGATGAAGCTTGGCTGTCCTCGGCTGGTGTAGGCCTAGGCTTGGCTGTCTTGGTACGGCATGGCTCGGCGAGACTGTGCTTGGCTGTCTAGGTGCGGCTTGGCACGTCGTAAGTGAACAACCCGTCCTGTCATCAGTGAGTGAAGTGGTGAGTGGTCCAACCCGCTCTTGTTGCCCGTATTTATTTGGTATCGTCACCTTTCTGCTATTGCTATTTGCATCTTTTGGAAAGTGATGAAAACTTATATCCGCAGCCTTCTTATACATCGACTTACAGCCGTAAACTGAGCAATATACTTTGATTTTACTCATTTTGCACTCTTATTAACGAGTAAAACTTATTACTAGGGACCGGAAAAAATCGCATTTGCGATAAATGCGAATTTTTGTAATATGTGTTAAAACCATTTTTTAAATAGTTTTAAGGTGTTCTGAAGCACTGTGGTACCTAAATTCAAAATGCGACAAAATGCGAATTTTGACCAAAATGCGAAATTAGTACAAATATGCGATTTTGGTGCGAATTCTGCGAAAATGTGATATTTTAGTGGCGAAAACCACATATTTCGGCGAAATCATGAGAACTGCAAATATGACGCATATATTTTTCAACCGCTCTGATCGATATACCGTATTTGCTCGCGTATATCTCGCCCCCGCGTATATCTCGCACCCCATGTTTTTAATTGAAATTTCAGGGGGAAAAATACTCGCATATATCTTGCATTCATTACTGACACCGTCATATAAGTGACCGTAATAACCTTCAGGTAGAAACACGTTCGATTTAGCGCGCCACAACAGTCGTCATTGTCCAGGAACTTACCCGAAGCGATACTAACAGGAAGAGCGAGCAACAACGAGTTGGTCCGAACTTCGATACGAGCCGATTAGGGATCGAGGCGCCGCGTGCAAGCATACGGCGCAGCGTGAGTGTTAGCACGCTGTACATCGTTCGCCGCGTCTCCGGCCAAGATTGGCTAAATTCGCCGCCTTGAGACACGTTCGAATTAGCGATTAGCACGCCACAACAGTTCTGCAAGTAGGCCTACTGTTACATCGCAGGGAAACGCAGTTCAGTCTTCTCGAATCTCAATGATATCGTCTTTACGCATTGCTTCGCATCAGAGCTCGGCTGCGTGCAAGCATTCGGCGCAGCGTGAGTGTTAACACGCTGTGCATCGTTCGCCGCGTCTTCGGCCACGGTTGGCTAAATTCGCCGCCTTGAGATACGTTCGAATTAGCGATTAGCGCGCCACAACAGTTGCGCAAGTAGGCCTACTGTTACATCGCAGGGAAACGCAGTTCAGTCTTCTCGAATCTCAATGATTTCGTCTTAACGCATTGCGTCGCATCAGAACTCGGCCGCGTGCTAGCATACGGCGCAGCGTGAGTGTTAGCACGCTGTACATCGTTCGCCGCGTCTCCGGCCAAGATTGGCTAAATTCGCCGCCTTGAGACACGTTCGAATTAGCGATTAGCACGCCACAACAGTTCTGCAAGTAGGCCTACTGTTACATCGCAGAGAAACGCAGTTCAGTCTTCTCGAATCTCAATGATTTCGTCTTTACGCATTGCTTCGCATCAGAGCTCGGCTGCGTGCAAGCATTCGGCGCAGCGTGAGTGTTAGCACGCTGTGCATCGTTCGCCGCGTCTTCGGCCACGGTTGGCTAAATTCGCCGCCTTGAGATACGTTCGAATTAGCGATTAGCGCGCCACAACAGTTGCGCAAGTAGGCCTACTGTTACATCGCAGGGAAACGCAGTTCAGTCTTCTCGAATCTCAATGATTTCGTCTTTACGCATTGCGTCGCATCAGAACTCGGCCGCGTGCTAGCATACGGCGCAGCGTGAGTGTTAGCACGCTGTACATCGTTCGCCGCGTCTTCGGCCACGGTTGGCTAAATGCAATTCAAACCCAGATGAAAGAAAGTGAAAAATATGATATCATACTTGCATTAACTGCAGTTCAGACAGAGTTCAGCATATTTGCTAAATACTGTTTTGTGGACCCCAACGAACAATGTAGATAGCGAGCGTGTGTTGTCCCATTACAACACGGTGGTTACAGACAGACGGTGCAATTTGAAAGAAAGCAATGCTGAACTACTGACAATGCTTTCGTTTGAGGACTATAACTGCACTTCATAACCTTGAAGTCGTTAAAATAATATTACAATGTGATGATTTTTAACTTTGTAAATAGATGCTAATTTTGAAGAAAATAGATGCTAATTTTTAAGAAAATAGATGCTAATTTTGAAACAAATAGATGCTAATTTTTCCGGTCCCTACTTATTACTTTATGTATAAACATGAAGAATTTACCACGATCTGCTTACCAATACAAGAAACCATAATACAAACAGTCACCACGTGACAAATGTACCCTACTTGGTAAGTTTCTCATTTTTACCGCTAGATGTCATATCAGATAGCTGAAGTTGCCAATACGCTGCCGAAGTCGACGTCACTTCCGCTCCGTTGCTAAGCAACTGGAGCAATACAACATGGCTCCCTTGTAGCTTGCATCCTCTTTGAGCCGTCATTATTTCCTATTTGTATCGTATAAAACTGTACATGCTTGGATGTCCAGAGGCAAGACAGCATAGAAAAGTATATTTTCCAGAGTAATTTAACGTAGTTGTCAATAAAGTTGTAAAATATTGCGTAAGAGATGCACATTATGTCTTAGAGCCTAAGTCGTAGAGATGTGGCCTGCGATATTTAAATTAAATTAACTGAAAGCATGTAAATATAACATTTCTGGATATTGTGATTCACGTCCCGTACGAATGATGAATACTACGGAAAGTAAAGTACCGTAGGCCCTACCAATAAGTGACGAATAAAATGAACTTGAGGTACCGTATATCAATGCATAAGGGAACAGTTTAAAATATTTTACATGAGAGTTTAGGCCAAATCTCATCAACGGCTTTAGAAGAAAAAAAAAAATTTCAATACAATTTGTGTGTTTACTACAATGCCGCGTTTGTTTGAAAACTTATCAAATTAACAAAGCCTAACCTATATGCTCATTAACAGGTTAGATAAGTCTACAATTAAGGGCTATCGTCCTACCTCATTCTAAATAATGGGGCACTTTTCCTATCCTTGCTCTAAATATTCAGCCACTAAAACTGACATGAAAATATACGAGGCTCTCACCCAATAAGTACACCAAGCTAATGACCACATTGTTCCTTGCTCCTAAGGATCAAACAGATTATTGTTACACATTAGCTGGTGTGCCACAAAAGGGCTAAATATAATTAGCTGGTATAGAGAGATTTAGAACAAAAAAAAATAGCCACCCTGCATCTTCACGAGCAATCCTAGCAAACATTCACACAATATGTGCTGGACAGTCAAAGTGGTACAAGTAGCCTACTTGGTATGAAGTGGACCAAAGAGTTCATGTAGGGAAATGCTGAGAGTCCCGGTACCATAACGATGATCCATGTGCTACGGTACTTGATGGCTCACACTGGTACCGTACCAAATTGAATGGGACTTTCTAGTAGCAACTTCAAACCTTTCCACAGACCACATATTATGCTCAGTTTGCAACATAAAACATCCTCTTTCAACAGTAAGTGGCTGTATTCTGGCGATAGATTTTACCCTCTCCAACACCTTATTATACGGTACATTAGTCAAATGCATCTCATAAAGTAATTGATGCATATATGTATGGTACACTCAAAATAGTACCGTTTGATCAGTGATAGGCCATTTGGAGGGAAGGAGGGAGAATCATATATATTATTTCAGTAGTATGCATCCCTCCTGCGGCGTTCACAAGCGACCGATCGTGACAAATGAGCATTCAAATGAAAGAAAATATACATTATCAGTGACTTATTGAACTATAATTTCATAAATATCTATAATTTCTTTAAAAATTTACTTTAAAAAATTGTACGAAGTGTGCGATTTGCAAACACCGTTGATGTAGGAAAATACGCTCCATAATTGCTGTCCACGGGCCGCTGTAACGCCTGTTTCATGTCATATTAACATTCTGAGGTTTTTCATTTATCCTGAAATGTAAATAATGTTCTATAATCATTTGGTTGAAATAAGCAAGCAAGCTTGTAGTTTAACGTGACCGTTAATCTCGAGATCATGAGCCACGGGACCTCCTTTTTGTAGGAGTATATGGCAGGAGAAAGACGTCTAGGCGTATATGCAGTATACATGTTTAATACGAACCGAACGACAAGGTTACATGCAGGCGTATATATACAAAAACAGACAAAAGAATCAACGAGAACATTCTCGTAACTAGAACCGCCACCAATGGCGTTGCGCTTCCTGGCGCTGTATTTAAACCACAGATCAGCTGTTGGGTTACACATTTCTAACACACCCACTTAAATCAATAGCTGATCTGGAATGTAATAGTCATTGTATACCAGACTTCAATCATAGAGTACCCTACATAAACATAATACAATTGAAAACATTTTTTTGAACACAATGTATACTTAAAATACTAATTAACAGTTCAATCCCATTCCTTGGGCACAATACACATGTTTTTGTTTAGGTAAAGGTTTGGTGAGAATGTCTGCAATCATTTCCTGTGTGGACAAATAGTGCAATGAAATGATTCTCTCTTGAACCTTTTCCCTAATTAAATGATGTTTGGTGTTGAAGTGTTTAGTGCGCCTATGAAAAACAGGATTTTTTGCAATTTTCTGTGCACTTTGACTGTCATTATACAAATCAATTTCTTGATTACAATCCATCAACACACACTGCAAATCACATTCACCTTTAACAAATTCAATTTTAATTGGACCTTGATTAGAACCAATCAAATCAAACATCATATTCTTAAGATAAACTGCTTCCTTTGCAGCCTCTGACAAAGCTACATACTCAGCCTCTGTCGATGAGGTAGCAACTGAGCTCTGCTTATGAGCTTCCCATGATATGGCAGCATTAGCAAGCTTGAAAAGATAACCAGTATAGGACTTACTATCACTATCTGTGGAAAAACTGGCATCTGCAAACCCTACCAAATCTAAACCAGTGCTCTTAAAAATGAGTCCTTGGTTTATCGTACCTTTAAGATACCTAAGTACCCTTTTGGCTGCAAGCCAATGCTCCTCACTGTGGCAAGAATTAAACTGACTTAAATATGACAATGCATAGGCAATATCTGGTCTAGTGCACACACTCAAATACATGAGTGAACCTATCAGCTGCTGATAAGGTTTATCGTCCACGCTTTTGGCTTTAGACAATTTCATATTTACTTCCATAGGGGGAACAGATGAGATTAACATCAGTCATCTCAAACTTATTGAGCAGATTTTTTATGAACTGCGTCTGAGAAATTTTGAGTATTTTCTGTGTCCCTTTCTATTTGCATTCCAAGAACCTGAGCAGCAGGTCCAAGATCTTTCATCATGAAATTTTGTTTTGAGACATCTTTTAGTTTACTAACTTCCTGTGGATTATTGTGGAACACAAAGAAATCATCAACGTACAGAGCAACAAGAATTACAGTATTGCGGATACTCTTTCTGTAAACACATGCCTCATTATGACTGTTTGTGTAGCCCGAAGCAGACAGAACTGTATGAGCCTTTCTGTGCCACATACGTGCAGCCTGCTTTAGTCCATAAATGGCCTTTTTGAGCAAACAAACCTGGTCTTCCTTTCCATTCACCTGGAAGCCCTCTGGCTGACACATAAATATTTCCTCCAGTAACTCACCGTTGAGAAAAGCAGTCTCAATGTCTAGATGATCAATCTGTAAATTTAATTCAACCGTTAAAGCAAACAACATTCTGAGTGTGCCATGCCGCACAACTGGTGAGAATGTCTCAACAAAGTCAATGCCAAATTGCTGTGAAAACCCCTTTGCAACCAACCTTGCTTTATATTTTACAACATCACCATTTGTATTACGCTTAGCTTTAAACACCCACTTATTCTGTACAATGTTTTTACCTTCTGGTTTAGGAACTAAAACCCACGCCTTATTAACCATCATGGAATCCATTTCGCACTTCATGGCTTTATGCCATTCCTTAGAGTAAGGTGATGACAAGGCTTCACTTACTGTGCATGGTTCACTTTGATCAGAACAATGAGTGTAATGCAGAATGTAATCAGGATATTGTCTTGGTCTTCTTTCTCGCTGGGGGTAGCGACGCGCTTCCTCATTGTGCTGTGATGGATTATCTTGATGATCAGGCTCAACTTCCACTTCTTCATTATGCTGTGGAGCTGGATCTGGAACATCCCTATCACATGCAGTCAATAGTGGTTTACTGTTTTCAGTGGTTAGGGATATTATTGTATTCCCTGGTACCACTGGAGGAACTGTTAGAGCAGAGAAAGACATCTCATCAAAAATCACATCTCTCGCTGTGATTAATTCATGGGTTACTGGATGCAGGAGCCGGTACGCCTTTTTCTCATCCGAGTACCCAACAAATACCATTCTCTCAGTCTTAGGATCAAGTTTTCTTCTCACCTGATCTGGAATATGAACGTAGGCATTACATCCAAACACTTTTAAGTGCGTCAGGTCTACTTTCTCTCCAGTCCACATTTGTTCTGGTGTTGAATTTGGTGTTTTCCGTGCAGGAGACCTGTTGACAAGATATGCAGCTGTATTGACAGCTTCTGCCCACATGCGTTTGTCACAAGCTGCACCTTGCATCATAGCGAGTGCTCTTTCATTCAGAGTCTTGTTCATGCGTTCTGCAGTTCCATTTTGCTCTGGTATGTACCTCACTGTTAGCTGATGCTTGATGCCACGCTGTTTGAAAAACTCATCCATAGCTTTATTACAATACTCCCCACCATTGTCAGAGCGTATGACCTTGATTTTCCTTTCACACTCAATTTCAACAGAATTAGCAAATTGTTCAAAGATTTCTCTTACCTCACTTTTCCTTTTTAGAAAAAAGACAGAAACCTTCCTCGTATGGTCATCGATGAAGGTGAGAAAATGTCTGGCTCCTCCCCAGGATTCCTCAGGCATCGGTCCACACAGGTCACTGTGCAACAGGTCCAGTCGGTTCTTGGCACGATGCTTGGTGGTCTTGAAAGGCTGTCGAGCTTGTTTCCCTTCTATACATGGAACACAGAGCTGCTTTTCACCCGAAAAATCAATACCAGTAGCCAAACCATTTTTTAACAAGTCCATCCCCACGTGATTGAGATGGCCTAACCTTTTGTGCCACAATTCTCTAGAATTAGAACTTTTTGAACAAACACTTTTAGCATCACTTAAACAAGACACTGCTGATGCATTTGCACTTACAGAACCTGAGTTATTTAAGATATAAAGTCCATTTGACTCTTCAATCAATAATTGCACATCACCTGTAACTTGGCAGTCACTGTCTTGAAACACTTTACAACCTTCTTCATCAAAAACAATTACATGCCCCTTTTTAACAATACTGTTCACAGAGAGCAAGTTTGCTGTAAGGTTAGGTACATACAGAACATCGCTCACCTTTGTAAAAACATTTGCTTGTACTGGAACATCACCTATGCCGCCACTATATAGTTTACAATCGTTTGCTACGGTGACTTCATATCCAACCTCCCTTTTATCATCAAATTTTGACATCCAATCCACTCTACCAGTCATGTGTTTGGAGGCTGCGGAGTCCATGTACCAGCTGTCTGCTGAGTGGGTATCAACTCCAAGTGCTGTGAGCAGAGCCCTACCCTTCTTTTCCTCTTTCTTCTCTAGTGGCTTGGCATCTGCTTGATGTGCTGCTGTCTTGTTTTGGTGTTTGCAATCTTGTTTCCAGTGGCCAGTTTTACGGCAGTTCCAACAGAACGGTTTCTTGGGTTTAGTATTCTTGAATCCACTCCTGTTGGTGTAGAGTGCTGTTTCTTTGCTGGAGCTGCGTTTGTCTTCCTGTAGCAGTTTACATTTCACAAAGTCACTAGTCAACTCTGCGCCTGAATTTTCCAATGCCATAATCATAGGTTCATAGTCATCAGGTAGTCCCTGCAAGAGCAAGGCGCCTAGAAATTCATCATCAAGTGGTTTTTTAACTGCTGCTAGCCGCTGGGAGAGCCCCAAAACTGTGGTGACATATTCCTCCATAGTCTTGAATTGTTCAAGCTTGGTGGAACACAGTTGGCGAAGAATTCTTGTGTGCCTGTTGGCGCCTTTATCTTCATATGCCATCTCGAGCGAATTCCATGCTGCTTTCGCCGTTTTTGCTTCCATGACGTACGGAAAAACACTCTTTTCCACCATAAGGTTAATCTTGCACAAAGCACGTTCGTCGCGCCGTACCTTAACCTCTGCGCCCGTTTTATCATCTTCTGCATAACCAGATATGCACTTCCAAAGATCATCGTGCATAAGATAATTCTTCATCTGGAAACGCCAGTCAATGTAGTTTTCTCTCCCCTTCAGTTTCTCGAAGTTATAAAGAGAACCGGTGCTTGATTCCGCCATGATGCACACACTTATTACACGCGATCACAGTTTTGTTAATTCAAATAGAATCACACTGGTCAGAAAACTATACACTCGTCAATGATCCTGCTGGTCCCATAACCTGTAGGAGTATATGGCAGGAGAAAGACGTCTAGGCGTATATGCAGTATACATGTTTAATACGAACCGAACGACAAGGTTATATGCAGGCGTATATATACAAAAACCGACAAAAGAATCAACGAGAACATTCTCGTAACTAGAACCACCACCAATGGCGTTGCGCTTCCTGGCGCTGTATTTAAACCACAGATCAGCTGTTGGGTTACACATTTCTAACACTTTTTACGTGGAATCCGAGCCACAGGAAAGTGGGTTTATGAACATGGGAGATTTCTCGCACGGGTCCGCTAGTATTATTACATTATTCCATAAAGAATAATCTCCAAGGCTGGAAATTGGTCTGCATAACTATGTTCCAATCCAAACAATGGGAATGAGGGTGATGGTTCTTATGGTAGGCTACTGAAGAGTGGGTAAAAGATAATTAGGTTATTAGCCCATGGAGTAAGGAAATAAAAAATATTGGGCAATGATATAGAAATGTAGGCTACACCATTCTTGGTGTAAAATATGTTCATTACTTACCACAAGCCTACAATTTAACTAGGTAGCTAACTTACTGTAAAGGTACCGGTGCAGTATGATCTCTCTGACAGCCTTACACATGAAGAGGTAGCCATATTATACCTTAGGTTTGAGTTAAGCAATGAATTTAATGAGGTAGGCCTATACGGCACTAACAAAAACATTATCTAGAAAATATTTATGCTACCACCTCTTCATGATTAAAATTCATTACTTGACCAACATAACTAAATAAAATCAGCCTACATTTCGGTTAGGGGCTAATGGCCTCAATAACCACCAACACCACCTACCTGCCATTTGGTACCATATTACATAATTCACCACAACCTGTGATAAAATGACCTGTTACAACTCCAATTAAACTAAGTTGCTCAATAACAACAACAAAAAAGGCCTATTGTGAGGGGCGTAAAAAACATCCACACTTCTCCAGGAGCTTGTAAGCCTACTTCCCAATAATATACCATACCAGGACTTCCTAATATCCATGAAAGATGTTTGGTATAAACATTGCAGTTAAGTATTAACCCTCGATATTTTGAATAGCAATATAGTTTTATTATAACTCACAATAAATGTACAATATTGTAGCATTCCATAACTTTATTGAACTAGCCTAATTTTACTGTCCATTGTTTGAAAAATTAACCAGATAAGTAATGCACAAGAAAGTGACTAAGTACATACATAGGTTATTATATTTCCACTTTTATTGATACCTTTATAGCACCACTGATTTTTTCACTAATACTTCATGCTGAAACGATTCAAATATTTTCTAACAATCTTGACATGATGCCATGGTAGCCTGGTTCGCCACGATCCTCATCACCTCATTTCTTGACACCACTGACTTTTTCACCGAAACTTCCCTGACAATCACAAGACTTGCCACTCCATCTCTTCAGAAATAAGCAGTATTCATTAGCTTGAATAATGTCACTGTACGGTACAGATTAGATTAGATTAGATTTTTATTAATCCATTTGTTCAATTACATGTATACAAAACATTTTTGACATAGGACACGTCAGCAATTACATCTATAAAATAAAAGAACTTACAGGTATATATTACTAATACAATAGCTATTTATAACTTATTATACTAACAGATCTTAAGAGATACACTCTTATTGGACAACTATTTACACCTTACTCTATTATCACAATATGAAAACTTAATTCTGTATATACAGCAACTTACAGCTAGGTATTACAATTAAAATAGAAAAGTAAAATATAATTATAGTTTTCATCGTTTCTATACACCAAGATATTCAACTACAGAGTAAAAACATTGGCACTGCAGATAAGCTTTCAACATTCTTTCAAAGGTTATTTTTGGGGCAAATTTTATATACTGGGGTAGTTTATTGTATAATTTAACTCCAGTGTGAAAAGTTCCTTTTTGATATTTGCTTATGTGTGTGTGTGTGTGTGTGTGTGTGTGTGTGTGTGTGTGTGTGTGTGTGTGTGTGTGTGTAACATGAATGTTTTGATTTTGTCTTGTGTTATGCCTATGAACATCATTGTTTGTTTTAAGAAAAACGTCTTTATTCATTAAATTCTTTAAAAAAACATAATACTTTCAAAGATATGAATGCAGGGCAGTGGGAGAATGTTTAAATATTTAAACAGGGGTCTGCATGAATCTCTAGTGTTTACATTTGCCATAATTCTAATCGCCCTCTTTTGTATCCTAAACGTGTTTAGTACATCTGGCGACATACCCCAAAATATGACCCCATATCTTAAGTATGAATGGAAATAAGCAAAATAAGTATTTCTTAATGTGTGCATGCTTGTGCAAGTTTTCAAAATACGTAACGCAAAGCACATCGAATTCAATTTAGTATTGACATATTGTATATGTTTATTCCATTTCAAGTCATGTTGTATCCATAGTCCTAAAAACTTTGTTTCTGATTTATTTTCTATTTGATGACCATTTAATGTTATATTGGGCTTCGCAGGATTCCTATTCTGTATAGTGTGGAAATTTAGAGATACTTTTTTTATAGTTTATTATGAGGCGATTATCTTGTGACCATTTGGTTAACTCTTCTGTAACGGAGTTAGCCGACTGCTGTAAGCCTGCTTATTTTCACCTTTTATTTTGTATCGTCCGCAAACAAAATTTCCTTATGAGAACGAACGTTCTGTGTTATATCATTGATATACAGAAGAAAGAGTAGTGGGCCCAAAACCGATCCCTGGGGTACTCCAAATTTAATAATTCCCTCATTGGACAATGTTTCATTAAGTAATTTGGTTCCATCATCCTTGTGTCTCAAGCTGACTATTATTTGTTTACGCCTTGTTAAGTAAGAGACTATCCATTTATTAGCTAGACCTCTAATACCAGATTGATTTAGTTTTGTGAGGAGGATTTTATGGTCAACAACATCAAATGCTTTCGATAAATCCAAGAATAGGCCAGTTACATGTTCTTTATTGTCAATTAATATCAGTATACTATTACTACATTCATAAATTGCTGTCTGTGTAGATCTTTCCGTTCTGAATCCATGTTGTAAGTTTGATAGTATTTCATATTTTTTATAAAACTTATCGGTCTCTTATACATGCTTTTTTCCACAATTTTTGCAATACCAGTCGGTAAGGTAATAGGACGATAGTTATCTAATTCATCTTTTGAACCGTTTTTGTGCACTGGACTGACTTTTGATACCTTCAAAATATCCGTGTAAGTTCCTGAGAGGATTGAACTGTTTATTAAGTGCGTAAGTGGATTTATTATATTTTCTGCACATTTCCTTAAAATTGCACCAGGGATGCCATCAATGACAGCACAGAATTTATTTTTTAGCTCTTTTATAACTATTCTTACCTCTTCACTTGTGACATGATTTAAAAATAAAGAAGCACTGCATATATTTATTTTATTATTAGAATTTAGGGTATTTATCTGTGATTTATTTGATATTTTTTGTGGAATTTCCTGAAAATAGCCATTAAAAGTGTTTGCTATTTCCTCTGGATTATTAATCACTTTACTATTGCTGGTCAGTGTAATGTTCCTTTGTATTATAGCAGATTTTCCAGTTTCTTTCTTCATCATGGACCACATAGCCCTGTTTTTATTAGATGATTGGGAAATAAAATTATCATTATGCATTTTCTTTGCTAGTCTTATTACCTTATTTAATATGCTAGTGTATTTTTGTAGTATAAATTGAATTTAGGTATTGTGTGGTATTGTTTATATAATTTGTGTAGAATTTTTTTCTTTGACATGAATTAATCCCTGTTGTTATCCAAGTGCTAGTTTTGTTATTTTAATAGTTCTTTTTTTAAGAGGAATGCTGTTCCAAAATAGTGTTTTATGGTACTGTTAAATGCATTAAATTTATCATTTACATTTTCTAGTTTATAAATTTCCGACCATGTTTCTTTATTTAATAAGTCATTGAAATATGTAACATTTGTTTCAGTGAATGACCTGCACATTGATTTTATTCCATTAGATAGATAGATAGATAGATAGATAGATAGATAGATAGATAGATAGATATATAGATAGATAGATTTTATTAATTCCATTTGATCAAATACATGTATACAATACATTTTTGATATAGGACACGGCAGAATTTACATCTATAAAATAGAAGTACTAATAGGTATATAATACCAATACTATAACTAGTTATAACTTATTATAATAACAGATCTTAAGAGATACAATCTTATTGGACAACTATTTACACCTTACTCTATTATCATAATATGAAAACTTAATTCTATAAATACAACAACTTACAGCTAGGTAGCCTATTACAATTAAAATAAAAAAGTAAAATATAATTATAGATTTCATCGCTCCTATACACTCAAGATATTCAACTACGGAGTAAAAACAATGGCACTGCAGATAAGCTTTCAACATTCTATCAAAGGTTTTTATTTTTGGAGCAAGTTTTATACACTGGGGTAGTTTATTGTATAATTTAACTCCTGTGTGAAAAGTTCCTTTTTGATATATGCTTGTGTGTGTGTGTGTGTGTGTGTGTGTGTGTGAAATATGAATGTTTTGATTTTGTCTTGTGTTATGCCTATGAACATCATTGTTTGTTTCAAGAAAAACATCCTTATTCATTAAATTCTTTTAAAAAAACATAATACTTTCAAAGATATATATGCAGGGCAGTGGGAGAATGTTTAAATCTTTAAACAGAGTTCTACATGATTCTCTAGTGTTTACATTTACCATAATTCTAACCACCCTCTTTTGTATCCTAAACGTGCTTAGTACATCTGGCGACATACCCCAAAATATGACCCCATATCTTAAGTATGAATGGAAATAAGCAAAATAAGTATTTCTTAATGTGTGCATGCTAGTGCAGGTTTTCACAATACGTAACGCAAAGCACATCGAGTTCAGTTTAGTATTCAGATATTGTATATGTTTATTCCATTTCAAGTCATGTTGTATCCATAGTCCTAAAAACTTTGTTTCTGATTTATTTTCTATTTATGACCATTTAATGTTATATTGGGCTTCGCAGGATTCCTATTCTGTATAGTGTGGAGATTTAGACATACTGTTTTTTTTATAGTTTATTATGAGGCGATTATCTTGTGACCATTTTGTTAACTCTCCTGTAACGGAGTCAGCAGACTGCTGTATGACCTGTTTAGTTTCACCTTTTATTACGAGTGTTGTATCGTCCGCAAACAAAATTTCCTTATGTGAATGAACGTTCTGTGTTATATCATTGATATAGGTAGATAGATAGATTTATTAATTCCATTTGATCAAATACATGTATACAATACATTTTTGATATAGGACACGTCAGAATTTACATCTATAAAATAAAAGTACTAATAGGTATATAATACTAATACTATAACTATTTATAACTTATTATAATAACAGATCTTAAGAGATACAATCTTATTAGACAACTATTTACACCTTATTCTATTATCGTAATATGAAAACTTAATTCTATGAATACAACAACTTACAGCTAGGTGTTACAATTAAAATAGAAAAGTAAAATATAATTATAGATTTCATCGTTTCTATACACTAAAATATTCAACTACAGAGTAAAAACAATGGCACTGCAGATAAGCTTTCAACATTCTATCAAAGGTTTTTATTTTTGAGGCAAGTTTTATATACTGGGGTAGTTTATTGTATAATTTAACTCCTGTGTGATAAGTTCCTTTTTGATATATGCTTGTGTGAGTGTGTGAAATATGAGTGTTTTGATTTTGTCTTGTGTTATGCCTATGAACATCATTGTTTGTTTTAAGAAAAACATCCTTATTCATTAAATTCTTTTTACAAAACATAATACTTTCAAAGATATATATACAGGGCAGAAGGAGAATATGATCCCATATCTTAAGTATGAATGGAAATAAGCAAAATAAGTATTTCTTAATATAGAAGAAAGAGCAGTGGGCCCAAAACCGATCACTGGGGTACTCCAAATTTAATAATTCCCTCATTGGACAATGTTTCATTAAGTAATTTGGTTCCATCATCCTTGTGTCTCAAGCTGACTATTATTTGTTTACGCCTTGTTAAGTAAGACTCGATCCATTTATTAGCTAGACCTCTAATACCATATTGATTTAGTTTTGTGAGGAGGATTTTATGGTCAACAACATCAAATGCTTTCAATAAATCCAAGAATAGGCCAGTTACATGTTCCTTATTGTCAATTAATTTCAGTATAATATTAATGTATTCATAAATTTCTGTCTGTGTAGATTTTTCCGTTCTGAATCCATGTTGTGAGTTTGATAATATTTTATTTTTTTCTATAAAACTTATCAGTCTCTTATACATGATTTTTTCCCACAATTTTTGCAATACCAGTTGGTAAGGTAATAGGACGATAGTTATCTAATTCATGTTTTGAACCGTTTTTGTGCACTGGAATTACTTTTGATAACTTCAAAATATCCGGGTAAGTTCCTGAGAGAATTGAACTGTTTATTAAGTGTGTAAGTGGATTTATTATATTTTCTGCACATTTCCTTAAAATTGCATCAGGGATGCCATCAATGACATCACAGAATTTATTGTTTAGCTCTTTTATAACTATTCTTACCTCTTCACTTGTGACATGATTTATAAATAAAGAATCACTACATATATTTATTTTATTATTAGAATTTAGTGTATTTACATGTGATTTATTTAATAATTTTTGTGGAATTTCCAGAAAATAGTCATTAAAAGTGTTTGCTATTTCCTCTGGACTATTAATCACTTTATTATTTCTGGTCAGTGTAATGTTCCTTTGTATTTTAACAGATTTTCCAGTTTCTTTCTTTATCACGGACCACATAGCCCTGTTTTTATTAGATGATTGGGAAATAAAATTATCATTATGCATTTTCTTTGCTAGTCTTATTACCTTATTTAATGTGCTAGTGTATTTTTGTAGTATAAATTGAATTCAGGTGTTGTATGGTATTGTTTATATAATTTGTGTAGAAATTGCTTTCTTTGACATGAATTTATAATCCCTGTTGTTATCCAATTGCTAGTTTTGTTATTTTGAACAGTACTTTGTCTAAAGGGGAATGTTGTCTCAAAATAGTGTTTTAGGGTACTGTTAAATGCATTAAATTTATCATTTACATTTTCTAGTTTATACATTTCTGACCATGTTTCCTTATTTAATAAGTCATTGAAATATCTAACATTTGTTTCAGTGAATGACCTGCACTTTGATTTTACTCCATTATCATTATTATTGATTGTTTCGGGTACTTCAAAACTCAGTATTTGTCCATGGTGGTCACTAAAACCCGGACAATATACTTCTATTGAATGGTGATATCTATCTGTGTTTATTAAGATTTGATCAGGAGTTGTTTTACTAAATTTTGTTATTCTGGTTGGGGTATTTACTGTAGGTGTCAGTCCATAGGAAATTAGTAACTGTGTTAATAATTCACAATTTCTATCACATTTTAAGAAATCCACATCTACATCCCCTCAAATTATTATATCGAAATTTACTTTGCTCATGTTATTGAGTAACAATTCTAATTTGTCTATAAATAAACGAAAATTTCCTGACGGAGAACGGTATACGCATACAATTCTTAATTTAAACTGCTGTATTTTTATGGCAGAGAATTAAAAATCCTGTTCCATAATTAGATAATCATAAGCTGTTAACTGTTCATGATCTAAATTATTTCTTAAGAAGATACAAGTAGCACCCTGGCTAATATTAGATCTAGAGTATTTACTAGCTAGTATAGACCCTGGGAATTGAATTAATTCGGGTTGTTCCTCTTTCAGCCAATGTTCTGAAATGCATAGTGCTGAGATGTCTTTAAGTTCATTTTTAAGCATTAGATTTATGTATTCAATTTTATTATAGAGAGACTGAACATTCTGGTGGTAAATTTTAAATTTGTTACTTTTGCAAGCTTGTGTTGGTGATTTATTTACATTATTATTATCATAATTGTTATTATTATTGTTGCTAGACAAATCCGAAATACCATTGTTGCACTCAGTTTAATTTGACATCAAAAGATCTGAATGCCAAACCTCACGTTTGGCTTCTTTTACCAGTTTCCCTGCTTCCACTCGAAAGATATTACTGTTGAATTATTCTTACCATTTGAATTTACAATATTGCATATTTCATCAATAAGATATTCTTTTCCTAACCTATTTAAGTGTAGACCATGCAGAGTGTGGAACTCCCTGCCTAATTTACTTACTTCTATAATTTGGACATTTGGAAAACTGTTACAAATTTTATGAATTTTTCCATTTGTAGCCTCTATTTCTCCATTTACACATGATTTGGGAATTAAGTCATATCTCTGCGGAATGTTTACAATAATGACATTTGTATCTTTGTATCTTTGTTGCAGGGTGTAGGCCTAGGCTACTAGTACATGATAATTGTTTTCTGAAAGTGCAAAAAATAAAATATTTAGGCAGAAATTTTCAGTCCGGGATAGGCCTAATTGTTATTTGGAAACACAATTCACTGCTTAAATAAATTACGTGAAAAATCACCATTCAGAACAGTAGTAGGAGAAAATTTATTGCTGTTAGTGAATCAGCTGTAAGCTTATGTAGGTTGTCGTTTATAATACTTATAGTACAAACCATATTTAATTACAACTACACTCCCCACATGAACCAAAAACCCCTTTATGTGACATATATGTCTCTCTGTATTAGATATACTGTATCCACTAAATTATGTTATAAATAAATATTCATAATTTGTAGTACCCACCATGCAATTCTTGCCTCAGGAGTGAGGTCAACCTTATTCATAAAATCTTGCAAAATTCTCGACTTTATCCATAAAATTTCACTTCTATATTGTAGCTCCAACACTGTAGATGATCTTCACGGGAGGCGTTTGCCTTATTTCTCGCATATTACACCGTTTTATCCACAAAATTCAAGACACTGCGCAGCGTTAATGCAGCTTCCTATGTAAAAAAAAACTAGCAACCAGTTGTTTGGGACCAATGTGACTGCGCCCATGCGGTTGCTAGGCGCGTCACTTCGGCAGCGTATTGTATACCAACATTCGGGCGTACGCGTCTATAGTTTGTCTCTACCTTAAAAGACAGTACGCGTTAAATGGGGCGTGCTGATGCCAGATCTGCTGCATGTACAAAGTTCTGCAAGTTCAGGCACATGAAGTTAACATAACTCGTATACAGGCGTGGTTTTATGCAAAACACTCAAAATTTCCGAAATATTTGTTTGTTGTATATAACTGTACCTCTTGCCTTGCAGCAAATGACGGTACAAAATTTAGATATGATGCACCAAACCTCAGAGCGCAATTTTAATGCACGCATTATAATTTATAATTTTCAATTATTCATGAATATGATAATATTATAATCAAGTCAACCCCTGGCACTATACAGCCCATGACGTGCTAAGGCCGACCAAGCGACCGCTGCCCAGCCATTTGGCCTGCAGATATTGGGGTGACGCGTGATCAGCGCATCGGGTCCCCTCGGCCGTTAATCTTGGTATTCGTGATCGGCGCGCTGTCTCACTGTCAGACAGCTACTCAATTGTCCTCACGAGGCTGAGTGCACCCCGTTCCAACCCTCACGTCAGATTTAAAATCCCTGACGGAGCCAGGGATCGAACCCGGGGCCTCCGGGTGAGAGGCAGGCGCGCTACCCTAACACCACGGGGCTGGCGATAATATTATAATATGTTATAATATTACATTTTCTCAAATATCATACAGTAGGTTGTAATAAATTATGATATGACATTTTCCACGAATATAATATAATAATATCAGAAAATTGAAAGTTAAAAAAACACATCACATACCTTCAGGCCTGCCCACTATGCTTTGGTAGTGGTGTTACCCTTCCATAAATTCCTCCGTGTCCCTGGATGGTCCAGTTTCAGCCGAATCGGAACCAGTAGGTGATCCATTGAAAGTGGAAGAAGTCGAAGATGATGATGAAGACGACAAGCGTATCAAAAATTGCTCCTCGTCATCTTGAATCTCATCTGCTTTCCACAGTTCACTTTCGATTCTTTTGGTGTGGTTCACGTAGTTTTCCCAATTTTGTGTGGTCACGAGGTGGTATGCAGCAGAGGCGGCTCCAGTCCCGCACAAGGGGTAGTGCCAAGTAAAAAATATGAAAATATTGGTATTTTCATAATATTATATCAGAGCAGGGTTCGATTTCCGATGTATATATAGGGCCTATAGTAATCTTGATAGTCAACATTTCACATCGGGATTTACCGAATATAATATATACGATAAGAAAATATATTAAAATACCGGTATATAAAAGAAACTTTTTCAGCACTCAACCATTCACTCACTAATAGCCTACAACACAAACTCAATGTTTGACTCTTTAATACCTTGACTCACTAAAAATAACCACGAACCGTTAACAAGAACTGAAGATAGACTCGACTACAAACAGGAATTCGCGCGATTTCAGCCAGGCCTGACAGTTGCAGATAGTTTATCAACCATAAATATTTAGCTACCGAGAGTAATCCGTGAAGCTTTAACATGTAAGCCTACGGTAGTCATGATCTTACATTTTTTCTCTTTTATTCATTCGCTTAGTTATTCACTTTACCAAATACGGAATTAATAAATACATATATAATATTTTCACTATTTATTACGGCAAGTTTGAATTTCACTGTTGGACGCAGAGCCCCCTTTTAGAAAAATCTAGAATTAATGCTCTTTGTGTGAGAGCAATTGGTTGTCAATTTGTGTCAACCAACGCCCCACCCCACCAAAAACCAATGAGTCACATTACTTCCAGCCAATCAGGCCATTCCCTTCCTCTCTTTGTGACAGTGTGTGACTGGCATGTCGCTGGCCCAGTACCTCTTAATGACCGACAGATAGCATTGCACTTCACTTTCAGTACCGCTTTGAGCCAAACTCGATTCGGCACGGAGACCAGCATATTTCCTCATAGCGAGTGACGAGAGAGGCTACGGAAAAGATCGTAAATTGGACTGCGCATGCGTCAACCGTGCCGTATAGACCGCGGCTCAATATATCACTGGGGCGAAGATGGAATCAATGATCATACTTTACGGACGGAATAATTTAACTACAAAGTAATTTGAAACTAATTAGATATCGGTATTAAACGTAGGCGTTCGAAATTATTCTTTCAGGACTATGAATAATTTATTTTCTCTTAGAGGGCAGTGCCAAGGCACGGTTGCACTACGCCTAGAACCGGCCCTGCTATGCAGCCGAAATTAAAGTCTTCATCTCTTGTTTTTTGAATGAGACGTTGCTCAATTTTATATAGTTCTTCACTTGCGCCCATACCATTTCGATGGGATTAAGTACACAGTGGTATGGTGGCAAGCGAAGAACATATTTTCTTGCTGATTTGGCCATCTCGTGAATGATGTATTTATCATAACTCTCTCTTTTTTTATTCACAATAAAAAAGAAGCTCCCGTTTTAGCATATCATTTTGAAAATGGATACCCTTTTGCGTGAGCCAGTCTACAATCCGGTCTTTTCTCCATGACGTTGTAGGTAAAAGTTCGCTTTTCCGACTGTGATAGCCTGCATTATCTATTACTAGGATAGATCCTTCGGTAACATTGGGCAACAATTGCTCGGCAAACCACTTTTCATACAGTTCACCTGTCATTTCATCGTGGGCGTCTGCCGTGTTCTTTTGGCACAGAAAAGTTAACTCGGCACCATTAACGAACCCTTGTTCATCCCCGGCATGAACCAAGGCAAACCTCGATCAACGAGCCCTAGGTGACCTGTGCTAACACCCTCAATTGCTGCCTGACGAGCACTTTTAATTTTAGTATCTCTCCATTCTTTTGTCACGGTGTAGCCCATGTTCGCCCAAGACTCGTCAGTAAAATCAATAGATTTGCCTTCATTCCTAAATCTTTTCAAGTCCATAAGATACTTATGACGCCACCTGATTATACTGTATCACCCCTTTCAATCAGGGCACATTTGTTGGGTCTTCTTATATAATCAAACCTTATGTCATGAAGAAATCTATTTGAAGTGCACCTCGAAAAATTTGGCAGTGTATCATCTCTGTTTACCTTGCTCAAAACTATATTTGATGATGGTGGTATGTTTTGAAAGAACAATGAATGAACGATGCGACGGACTCCGCTTTGTACTATTCCATCATACTTTATTAAACTAGCATTTTTTGTTTTGTTTACTCGCTCTATTAGGTTTTGTTTTTGCTGGCGTTCTCAGAGGACCTTCCTTTTTTTTCCTTTCTTATTCTATATACTAAACGTTTTGAACACCCGGTAGCTTCTGCTGTCTTTTCAACTGCCTCGGTAACGTTCGTGTTCTTTAAGAAATAATTAAATATATTCAGTACTATAATCCGTTCTCTACTGTGCAATTTGCCAATACTACGCCGCTTTCTAGTTGCTAAATTCATAGTGAATATTAAAATAATAAATATAATAACTCAAACATCCCTAAAGTAAAATACAAAACGAGGTCCGAACCTCTGCTACCGTGAATTGTATAACTTTAGGTTGGAAGCGGAAGGACTGGGCCTTCTGCCAACATAACCCAAGGTACACCTATTAGAACCGTGTTGTCGAGTTCAAGCCTAAAAGAAAACACAGTTACTCTGGTATGAAACATTCTATTGGCCAACAGAGTACATTTACAAAGTAAAAAAAACAATAAACAATAAAAGGATATCAAAATAAGACATGGAAATCACCCCCAATATCCTACACCAGTTCCCATCAGAAACCCGTCGGAGTATAGTACAATAGTTAATTAAAACATTCCTGACATGATATCTTTCTCAAATAAGACAAATATTCAGCTGACACCAGATGACAGAATTACATATCTCGCATGCAAGGCACTTACTTCACGACTAACACGACACGTCAGAAATCTAGATCAATATTACCAACTGAAGATCAATGCCAATAAACAAAACATTTATCATAGTGAGGATAATTACATTAAAATCCAACTCCTATTAATGGCATGAAAACAGAACTAATCTCTCCAAACACCAAACCAGTTACATGGCTGCCATCTTTCAAGTACAGTACTACGTAATCAGCTGTTCGTCGATAATGGCGTTTCGTTACGAACTGGAAATCAATGCCGATAAACAAACGTTTATCATAGTGTGGATAATTTGTTTAAAATCCAACTCCTATTAATAGCATGAAAACAGAACTAATCTCTCCAAACACCAAACCAGTTACATGGCTACCTTCTTTTAACTACAGTACTATATTATCAGCTGTTCGTCATTAATGGTAGTTCGTTACCTACAGAAAATCACATCTTTTAAAGAACCTAACACCGACGTCATCACCATACCTCATAACTATACTCCGTACTGAATAAAATTTAAAACAGATCCAAACTAGGATATCCTACAGTGATTAGAGAGAAATGAAAACCTTTACGTTACTTTACTAATTGAAACTACTAACCACATAACAAAATGATAGTCAACCCTAACACGGTATCACAATGCCGGTGACTCAAAAAATTATAAGTTAAATAATTGTACTTCAGGCGCAGACCTCACATATGAATAAACTTCAACACAACATGACGTACCTTTCAGTAGACCACTTGTTCACCCTCACAAACTGTAACAACATTTCGTCGAACACAATATTGCTTATTTCCTCCGTCATGGAACGTGACATTCTACAGTGATCAGTATCACAAATAAGAAGCAGAACATCTTTCATACGGCAGATCATTTCCTCAACAAGTTGATCTTTTCCAGGATACCAAATGTTACATCATCGCTTGTAATACATGAGAGTTCCAATCCAGTCTTCCTGATTTCTTCAATGCAATTATAATTTTAAATTTAAGGTTGTTAATTCCTTCTTACATTGGTACTTGTCATTACTCCGAACTAAAGGAAATAGGGCAGAAGCTAGTGAATAGCCCCAGGCTATTCCATCCCCCTCGGGAACTCCAGTTATGTACACTACATCTTATCGCCTTGATGATTTCAACACATCTTCCCTTGTAGATCCTCAAAAGTTAACAATTGTCGTTGTGACGACGGGTAAAAAGACAGACCTACCATCTTGTCAACAGACGACAGGAACACACTCTATAGAGTATCGCCCCAATTAGAAGACTTCCTTCTTACCTGTTTGGTGGAGCGCTCTGACGAGAGTCAGCATAAACATCATACTCGCAGAAGCAAATTATACAAATCAGATGGAGGTGAGAGAAGAGACATGTCTAGTGCCGTATTAATGGCTCAATAACTTAATAATAATTAGCACAATTTATAAAAAAGACAAGGACCACTTCACTTCACAGTTTACCTTCACACCAAAACAAATTTAATAACACTGAGCTCTGGGGTAGCACAGAATCTTTTCCTACACTCATCAAATGCAGCCGTGAAGATAACGAGGCCGCCTGAATAGACAAACTATCGCTTGCGTCAATTAGTACTGAGCGGGTGCATTACGCTATGTGCGATAACTTATGAATGCTATCTGATACCGAGCTCTGGTTTGTTTTAAAAACTATGTCAAACATTAATGAACATTTCTTCTCGCTTAGTCACCGACGTAAAGTCAACAGCAAAAAAGTTTAAGTTATCGCTACCTAACTTCCCTGTGATATCGTCCTATAATGTTCAGGTAACGTTTAAGAAAAAAAAATAACTTTCTTAATATGAAACATTCTACTACCCTGAGAAATAGGATATCTTCTACCAACATCGGGCAATCTAAAAATAAATTCTTAATCTGTTGTGATCATTAGTTCATTACCTATGGCGTGATAAGTTTTATATGTGCATAAAAACAGATTCGCGCTAAAATATCGTAATTGTGAAAACTGGGCCATGTGTTAATTATTTATGGCTTTTAATTTTCATCATGATAAAGAGCGGAAAATTCTCTATTAGACCACGCAAACATTTTCTTAGATTTATTACATTGCATTATTGGGAAATGGCAACATCGCCGGGGTAGAAGAGGACGAAGCTAATTGTAGGACATATGAGTACGAGTGACAGGCAAATGATACATTTAATCCCATACTGTCTTTTAAGGTAGAGACGCTCTATAACTGGATTGCCTATCTGATTATCATATTATGTACCACACAGAAGTTATTGGGAGAAGGTTTTCTACCTCTACCATTGCTACAAAGAAGAAGATGATAGAACATCACGGTGTTCGTAAACATTAGGCGGCGCGAGTCTCGGTAGTTTTTTTTAAGGTAACTTGTTTATTGTCTTGATATATTTAAGGTACACAGGTGATTGTGAGGTGGTAGATAAATAACAATCGTGGATATGGATGAGTTTATCACAGTTATACTAGTCTACTTAATGTTCAATGTTCAATCACTATCACAAAACACAAACACTCACATGATGCGGGTGAGCTGCTGGGCATAGTCCCCCAGCCGGCGAGTTCTTGTAGTACAGCGAAGACTCGTGAGGACACACTCACTTACCTCGGACAGCATTTCGAGTTCTGTATATGGCCCCGTAGTTTTCAGCACACAGTGCACATAGCAACCGAGGAGTAACACTACCGCACTGTTCAGTTGGGGCGGTGAAGGCTAAATGTTGGGCGGATCACCCATTCAGGCGTGATGTAGGTAGTAGAACAGTTCAAGAAGCTATTCAGGACCCGGGTGAAGCGGTTCCAAGTCGATCGAATCGGATCACACTGCGTAAATCGGTGAAGGATTGTATCCTGATTGGAACATGAAGTGCATAAGGCGGTCTCCACCATGTGAATGCGATGGAGTCTGTTGTTTGTTGGTATAAGGTCATGGATTACTTTATACCAACTTTCCTTCGCTGCGCTGGGAAGAATGCGATTGGAGACATTCCTCCAGACTCGATTCCAGTTGACGATCAATGCGGATTGCATAATTCTGGGGGCAACATACTGTTGTGCCATGATAGAACGATACAGCTTTTTCGTTGAGATAGACCTGATGACGTCTTGTGGCACGTAGCTCAATTCAACTCTCAGATACCGGACATGAGGTGCATGATGATTGATATCATAATAAGCTGGTGGGTTCGAGCAGTCATGGGGACTACACCATCTCCGTAGGAAGTTATGTGACTCATCGGTCCCGAAGCCTGTAAGCAGTTGAAGGTGTCGTTTGAGGAATAAAGTTCTAGCTTTCTTTTCAACGTCGATGAGTCCCAGACCTCCCTGAGATTTATGCAATGTTAATGTGCTGCGGGAAAGACGTAATAGAGCTCCTTGCCAAATAAGCCATCCGACGGCGGAAATAATACGTGTACCCACCATTCTTGGCATAGGAAGAATTTGACTGAGATACAATAGTTTACTTAAGCTGAACATATTCACGTAGATTGTTCGTTGGTGTAAGAGGAAGGAGCGGTACCGCACTTGTTGCAAGGCACCACGCACAGAATGTAGGGCAACGTCCCAGTTCTTTTTAATAATTTGGTGTACACTGTTCGAGAAAGATATGCCCAATATTTTGAGTTCTGAGGCGATCGTTACCCACGCCGGGAGAACCCCTTGGACTCGGTCCAATTTCCAATCCACATCGCCTTTGTTTTTCGTCGGTTCAGCCGCGCACCAGAATATCTCCCGTACTCATCAAGGTCCGTGAACAATTGCTGCATGTCAACGGTTCGATCCACCACAAGAGTGACATCATCCGCATATGCAAAAATACTGATGTCCGTGCCATTGAAAGATGTATGGAGATTACAAATAAGGGGTTCCAGGGATAGAACAAAAAGAAGCATGGACATCGGACACCCTTGCCTGACTCCACGATGGATGAGGAGAGGTCGTGTGAAATACCCATTTACATTCACTTTTGAAGATCCACCATGAAGAATTTTGCTCACGAGGGCAATAAACCGCATATTGAAGCCAATAGCTTGAAGGGTCGCAAGGATGTATTTATGGTTTACCCTATCAAAGGCATGGTCAAAATCCTGTGATAATAACAGTTTCTTCTTATTGCCGACCAGCGACTCACTAATGACATCGCGAATAGCACATGTAGTGTTGACAATGCACCTGCCTGGTACCCCACCCGATTGGTGGCGAGATGTGGCTTCCTCCATAAAGGCCTGAAGTCTCGTTTTCATACATTTCGTGAAGATCTTGTAGTCAAAGTTTAAAAGCGTCAGTGGGCGAAAGTCCCTGAGCTGTGTTGGTTGTGTAATTTTTGGGACTAATACCACCAGGCCATCTTTCAGGGTGTCGATATTTCGTCCAGGACGACAAGCATCATTCACTACGGCTGTAAGTTCATCGCGAATGGTGGTCCAAAACGTCATGTAGAAAGCTCTCCCCAGTCCATCAGGACCAGGAATCTTGTTCGGCGCACTGTGGAGTATGGAGGTATATATTTCTTCGGCGGTGATGTCCTGGGTCAAGCACTCTTGTCCTCTGTGCAAAAGTCTTCCTCGTACACCATCGAAGAACGGATGCTGGCAGTGAAGTGGGACTGGGGCGTCGTCTGTGTACAAGGACTGAAAGAAGTTCTCTACCGTTTCTGTGATTAAGGTATGACTAGTCACCATTTGTCCCTCAGGTGTCGCAACGCGGTTGATGTACTTCTGACGGCCTTTGCGGCACGCCCGTATAAAATGATAAACGGAGGGTGCCTCTGATGCCAGATTTTGATGATCTTGGGCTTGAAGTTTGAGTCCTTCCAATGCTTTTCGCTGCAGCGTGAGGAGCTGCGCTACGATATGTATTAGGGTTGGTAGGGTCTTCATTGTATAACTGTCGTAAACATTTATAGTAGAAATCTGTCGTCTGATGGATGTGGCGTCTTCTCTCGGCACTGTAGGCCTTCAATAACCTAACAGCTCTGGGTTTCGCATACTTCAACCACCACTCAAGAGTATCTTGAAACCGGGGAATGTGGCGTTTCCAGTTATGCCATTCAGTGGCAAAGCTATCTTTCATGCCCAAGTGTGTCAGAATAGAATCATTTAACCTCCATGATCCTCTCCTACGGCGAGGTCCCAATTCTGGTTGGCGAATCTTGCACAGATACGCACAATGGTTTGAAAACTCTACCGGGCATACATCTGTTTCCCTCACGTGTTCTTTCAATTCCCCGCTGACATATATTCTATCCAGTTGAGAGGCACCATTATGGTAGTAGTACGTGCAACCGGCTGACCCCGACGGCTTCAGTTCCCATGTGTCTTTTAAGCGTAGCCCTTGTATTAACGCAGATAGCGCAGGGTAGCCCTGAAATTAGCCACTTTGTTCTTTGGGTGATAGCACTGCGTTAAAATCCCCACCGAGGATTATATTGCCGGTATGATTATGGAGAAGTGGGAGAATATCTGTGGTATAAAAGAGCCCGCGTTGTATCCTGGCCTGCGAACCAGAGGGAGCATATACATTGACAATCAGAAGATCTCGAATACGGATACTGAGTCCGTGTGAGTTGACTAACTGGACTGGATCCGCATATGGTATATGGTCCTTGATGTATATGGCTGTACCACGTTTGTTCTCATTGACATTAACTATTTTATCGTAGCCAGAGATGGTAAGGAGGTCTTCAGTAGCCACTTTTTGCAACAGAACAATATCCACATCTTGGTCTCGAATGAGGTTGCGTAAGAGCGACTGTTTACTAGCAGTTTGAATGCAATTTACATTGAGTGTCATTAGAGTGTATGTCAACAAAATCGTCAGATGGATAGACATGTTTTTTTAACAAAATAAACAAGATGGAGATGGGGTGGTCTTTAACGCTTGTCGCTCGACTTCCCGCCTTGTAGTCGGGGGTCCCTGACACCCGCATAAGGCTTGTGCGTTCCCTCTTTTGACGCCCGGATTGTTTTAGCTTTGGAGGAGGTTTTCAAAGGTGCCTGTTCTTTAGGAGTTAGTTCCTTGTTGTCCATGATCGCCAGGTCCCGTGACCCCGTCACTTCTGTATCCATGTGGCTGGAGTGGTCGTCTTCTATTTCATCCGACCATTTTATACCAGCGGACGGTGGTTCACAACTAGATAGGGACAGGTTTGAGGCTTCCAGACTGGTAGCACTTTCTCCTGAGGTCACGCCTTCTGTGACCGCTTCAGGGCTGGCAGTGCTGGTGTCAGGTTTCTGGTCAGTTTTAGGAACTAGAGAAGTAGCCGTCCTACTTAGACTGCCATTGGTGTATTGGCTAGTATCAGACAAAGGTGGCAACGCTGGCTGCCCGTGAAGTTTCTGTTGTAATGTGGGAGTATGTTGTTGTTTACTAGTGACGGGCAATGGCCCAGCTGGTTGCGGCGATAAGGCGGTGGAGTGAGGAGTCAACACGTCCATCGTCTCTTGTGCTACAGCTGACGGATCAAGTGGGGCAGGTTGTTCTGGAGAAATACTGACGTTAGATGAACAAGGTGCCGATAAGGCAGGCGAGACAATGTCACTGTCCTTGTTGGCTACAATTTCACTGAGAAGCTTAGGGCCGGTTTTGTTTTCAGTTTCACCGCGCCTCACTGGGCATTCCAGTCTAAAGTGATCAGTGGCATTACAATAAAAGCATGATCGAGGTTGTCCATCATACACCACCTGTGCTTTGTAGCCATCGATAGAAATAATGGGTGGAATTGCAGTTTTTAGTTCAATCCGCATAGCCCGAATACCGCTCAAAATATTGAATAGGTAGGTAGCTGACCATCGTTCGTTTCTAATTTCACGAACCTTCCCGTACTTACTAAAGTACGACATTATCCGGTCATTCGGTAGTTCAATGGGAAGGTTCATAATTCGGATTAGTTTGCTGTCCACATCCGCACAAGTTATAATTACCTCAGATATAGAGCCATTAAATTTCCGTACCTGAGATTTGCCGTTGGTACTGTTGAGGACCTTCTCCATCGGTAGTTTGCTGGTGAACTTGATGAAAACAGCAGTTTCCAGATTGTCGAGTTGAATGGCTTCTAATTGGTCCACGTTGAGTTTTAGGGTGTACTGAATCCTCTCATGTATTTCTGCAGGGCCTGGTTTATTGGCCTTGTCGGGGAAAGCACATTTTATCGTGTTTTTCCTAATGCTGTTGGTTGCCATTTTAACTGTACTTGAAAAGACTTGAAAGACACTCGAATACGTCACTCTCAACGAAGCAAAGCGCTAGGGACGGGTTGCGAACGGAGTCGCGAAGAGTCGAGACTGCTGCCGCTGGAACCGATACTCTCGACTCCAGTGTCGACTCCACTTATGCACTAACGCCATCTAACAACTGTTTTTGGAACTGCTTGAACATGTATGCTGGCAGCAAACACAGCAACAACTGTTTTTGGAACTGCTTGAACATGTATGCTGGCAGCAAACACAGCAAAGTAGTTCGCTATCGCTGCGGCATGTTTAAAATACAACTGAATAAATCTTGCTGCTAGCTTGCCAGTTATACTTTTTTGGTATTGAAATGTATGGCAAGCTATTATAACCTGCAAAACGGTTCAATAGAATGATTATATGCATAGTCGTTCTTTGTTATGATCTACTCTAGGATTCTACAGTATGAGAATATGCTGTATGGGCCTAGTTGATGCACAGTGGTAGGATATTTATTTTGCCGGCAAGATCGTTATATGGAATGTCGAATACCAATTACGAAGTTCTTGGCACTATGTGTGTTATTCTTATTTTCATTATAGGGTGTTTCATTTCCGTGTCTCCAATAACAAAATGTGGGTGTTGAATTAATGTAAGATTTGGCCTATATTATGGTTTGTTAATTGCTTTGTTTAAGATGTGCGCGCACAGGCCTCTCATAATGAGACGGTCTTGTTAAACGTCCACGTTTGTCCCTTGATACCTTGTTTTACGATGAATACAATAGGATTATTAGCCTGCAAACATGGATGATTGTTTCGGGTTATCATCTCATCGGTAATGTTGTAGGCGTAATTGTTATTGTGTGTATTATGATGATGATTATTAATAACAATAATAGTAATACAACCTGTCAAAAGTGCAATATAAAAACAATTTGGTAAAATGATTGTAAATAATAATAATAATAATTATGAGAGATTCGGATAAAAAGCGACTGTGTGCCCCCCGCAATACTCACCAGATGAGCTTGGAGTCGCGAGGCTTCATGCCAAGCGGCCCTGCAATACTCAACAGGGGAGCTTGGAGTCGCGAGTCTTCATGCGAAGCGACCCCGCAATACTCATCAGGGGAGCTTGGAGTCACGAGGCTTCATGCGAAGCGGCCCCGCAATTCACATCAGGTGAGCTTGGAGTCGCGAGGCTTCATGCGAAGCGACCCCGCAATAATCATCAGGTGAGCTTGGAGTCGCGAGGCTTCATGAGAAGCGACCCCGCAATACTCATCAGGTGAGCTTGGAGTCGCGAGGCTTCATGCGAAGCGACCCCGCAATATTCATCAGGGGAGCTTGGAGTCGCGAGTCTTCATGCGAAGCGACCCCGAAATACTCAACAGGGGAGCTTGGAGTCGCGAAGCTTCATGCGAAGCAGCCCCGCAATACTCAACAGGGGAGCTTGGAGTCGCGAGGCTTCATGCGAAGCGCCCCCTCAATACTCATCAGTGGAGCTTGGAGTCGCGAGTCTTAATGCGAAGCGACCCCGCAATTCTCAACAGGGGAGCTTGGAGTCGCGAGTCTTAATGCGAAGCGACCCCGCAATACTCAACAGGGGAGCTTGGAGTCGCGAGTCTTCATGCGAAGCGACCCCGCAATACTCAACAGGGGAGCTTGGAGTCGCGAGGCTTCATGCGAAGCGGCCCCGCAATTCTCATCAAGTGAGCTTGGAGTCGTGAGGCTTCATGCGAAGCGACCCCGCAATACTCAACAGGTGAGCTTGGAGTCGCGAGGCTTCATGCGAAGCAGCCCCGCAATACTCTACAGGGGAGCTTGGAGTCGCGAGGCTTCATGCGAAGCCCCCCCTCAATACTCATCAGTGGAGCTTGGAGTCGCGAGACTTAATGCGAAGCGACCCGAAAATTCTCAACAGGGGAGCTTGGAGTCGCGAGTTTTAATGCGAAGCGACCCCGCAATACTCAACAGGGGAGCTTGGAGTCGCGAGTCTTCATGCGAAGCGACCCCGCAATACTCAACAGGGGAGCTTGGAGTCGCGAGGCTTCATGCGAAGCGACCCCGCAATTCTCATCAGGTGAGCTTGGAGTCGCGAGTCTTCATGCGAAGCGACCCCGCAATACTCATCAGGGGAGCTTGGAGTCGCGAGTCTTCATGCGAAGCGACCCCGCAATACTCAACAGGTGAGCTTGGAGTCGCGAGGCTTCATGCGAAGCAGCCCCGCAATACTCTACAGGGGAGCTTGGAGTCGCGAGGCTTCATGCGAAGCCCCCCCCCCCCCCCTCAATACTCATCAGTGGAGCTTGGAGTCGCGAGACTTAATGCGAAGCGACCCGAAAATTCTCAACAGGGGAGCTTGGAGTCGCGAGTTTTAATGCGAAGCGACCCCGCAATACTCAACAGGGGAGCTTGGAGTCGCGAGTCTTCATGCGAAGCGACCCCGCAATACTCAACAGGGGAGCTTGGAGTCGCGAGGCTTCATGCGAAGCGACCCCGCAATTCTCATCAGGTGAGCTTGGAGTCGCGAGTCTTCATGCGAAGCGACCCCGCAATACTCATCAGGGGAGCTTGGAGTCGCGAGTCTTCATGCGAAGCGACCCCGCAATACTCAACAGGTGAGCTTGGAGTCGCGAGGCTTCATGCGAAGCAGCCCCGCAATACTCTACAGGGGAGCTTGGAGTCGCGAGGCTTCATGCGAAGCCCCCCCCTCAATACTCATCAGTGGAGCTTGGAGTCGCGAGACTTAATGCGAAGCGACCCGAAAATTCTCAACAGGGGAGCTTGGAGTCGCGAGTTTTAATGCGAAGCGACCCCGCAATACTCAACAGGGGAGCTTGGAGTCGCGAGTCTTCATGCGAAGCGACCCCGCAATACTCAACAGGGGAGCTTGGAGTCGCGAAGCTTCATGCGAAGCAGCCCCGCAATACTCAACAGGGGAGCTTGGAGTCGCGAGGCTTCATGCGAAGCCCCCCCTCAATACTCATCAGTGGAGCTTGGAGTCGCTAGTCTTAATGCGAAGCGACCCCGCAATTCTCAACAGGGGAGCTTGGAGTCGCGAGGCTTCATGCGAAGCGGCCCCGCTATTCTCATCAGGTGAGCTTGGAGTCGTGAGGCTTCATGCGAAGCGACCCCGCAATATTCATCAGGGGAGCTTGGAGTCGCGAGTCTTCATGCGAAGTGACCCCGCAATACTCAACAGGGGAGCTTGGAGTCGCGAAGCTTCATGCGAAGCATCCCCGCAATACTCAACAGGGGAGTTTGGAGTCGCGAGGCTTCATGCGAAGCGCCCCCTCAATACTCATCAGTGGAGCTTGGAGTCGCGAGTCTTAATGCGAAGCGACCCCGCAATTCTCAACAGGGGAGCTTGGAGTCGCGAGTCTTAATGCCAAGCGACCCCGCAATACTCAACAGCGGAGCTTGGAGTCGCGAGTCTTCATGCGAAGCGACCCCGCAATACTCAACAGGGGAGCTTGGAGTCGCGAGGCTTCATGCGAAGCGACCCCGCAATATTCATCAGGGGAGCTTGGAGTCGCGAGTCTTCATGCGAAGCGACCCCGCAATACTCAACAGGTGAGCTTGGAGTTGCGAGTCTTCATGCGAAGCGATCCCGCAATACCCATCAGGGGAGCTTGGAGTCGCGAGTCTTCATGCGAAGCGACCCCTCAATACTCATCAGGTGAGCTTGGAGTCGCGAGTCTTCATGCGAAGCGACCCCGCAATACTCAACAGGGGAGCTTGGAGTCGCGAGTCTTCACGCGAAGCGACCCTGCAATACTCATCAGGGGAGCTTGGAGTCGCGAGTCTTCATGCGAAGCGGCCCCGCAATACTCAACAGGGGAGCTTGGAGTCGCGAGGCTTCATGCGAAGCGACCTCGCAATACTCATCAGGGGAGCTTGGAGTCGCGAGGCTTCATGTGAAGCGACCCCGCAATACTCATCAGGGGAGCTTGGAGTCGCGAGGCTTCATGCGAAGCGACCCCGCAATACTCATCAGGTGAGCTTGGAGTCGCGAGGCTTCATGCGAAGCGACCCCGCAATACTCATCAGGGGAACTTGGAGTCGCGAGGCTTCATGTGAAGCGACCCCGCAAAACTCATCAGGGGAGCTTGGAGTCACGAGGCTTCATGCGAAGCGACCCCGCAATATTCTTCAGGGGAGCTTGGAGTCACGAGTCTTCTCCGGCCCCCCTGCTATACTTAATGGCCAGGGAATTCTTGTCTTGAAATACTACTACAATGCAGAGACAGGGGTACATTCACGAAACAGAGGGGCAAATTAATGGAATTTCCAAGGGTCGAAAATGTCGGCAGCATTTATCTAAGGAGTGCGACATGCCACCAAAGACAGGTAATAATAATAGCTACTTACGAATAAATTCACCATAATAAGTATTTATTCATAAAAACGGCAAATATATATAAATAAATAGAAAATATTTAGTAAAATTATATGTATATAAACACATAACTATCCGGGCCTTACTCATCGGGTTAACTTGGATTCGTGAGGCTTCATGCGAAGGGACCGTGTGGCCTCGCAATACTTTTCACGCGAGGCTTCATGCGAAGCGGCCCGGCAATACGCATAAGATTAATGTGGAGTCGCGAGGCTTCATGCGAACCGAGACCGGTGTTTGGATTCGATCGAGTCGACACTCTCGATTCCGGGCTTCAGTCGCGCCCATCCCTACAAAGCGCAGCGAACGGTCGCTGCCAAGGTTCAGACCGGACTCTGAAGTTGGCATCTCGGGCTACTATTGGCAACTCAAACTAACACTTGGGGCGCTGCGGTCGGTCTGAATAAGTAGGGTTTAAAAGCCTCAATAACACGCGTTAGATATGGAACACTTTTTATTTTTCGGTTATAATCAGTAAATATGGTCTCTAAAGTAATGACAGTGTTATTTTTAATTGTATATATGTATAACTGTGCGATACACGTGATCTAATTTGTGTGTTTCACTGGATTTTTTGGTGTAATTTGCATATTATCAAGCATCAGTTTTTATGGGTGATGTAGATCAGCTGATTCAAATTTACACAGGGCTACACTTCGGACATTATTTCGGTACTATTATGCGCAATATAATGTAAATGTCGATCCTGAGTCAACGCCGAGGACATTCAAATAGAGAAATACGGTACATAAACAAATAAATAACACACCGAAGCTGTGCTACTTTTATCATTCCGAGACTAGCATCCACGCAAACCAGACGCCACTGTTCCAAGCTCCGACTTATATCGTGAATTGATGTCAAACTGATGATCCTCCTGCCTTTCCGCCAAGCCTACACCACGTAATCGCTAAGTTCTTCGATATTCGAGCTATTCCACTACGAGTCATATAGGCCTAATTTGCCTCCCCGTGGGCACTGTAGAATGAGTGATTCCGCTACCATTCAAATATTCAACACCAAACCCACCTATTAACCATCCAAATCAAGCAATTCCTGTCGCCCCCCGAGTTTCAATGCAAGTTAAACTCATCCCTTCTCCCTACCAAGCAGCCAATAATTAATTATTTAATTAATTATTCAAGTAACTTCAATCTTACCAGCGCGCCCAGCGTAACAGCTGTTTTTAAACTGAATAACCTTCGCTGGCTTTACGTCGCAGGTCTTGTCTACCTCGACAAGTGTTAGATCCTTCCCGGTGTGGAAAGGTATTATTATTAGGTATTAGGTATTATTAGGTATCATCACATTTCGGCTATTGCTATTTGCATCTTTTGGAAAGTGATGAAAACGTATGTCCGCAGCCCTCTTATACATCGACTTACAACCGTAAACTGAGCAATACACTTTGCTTTTAATCATTTTTCACTCTATCAACGAGTAAAACTTATTACTTATGTATAAAGACACGAACAATTTACCACGATCTGTTTACCAATACATGAAACCATATACAAACAGTCACCACGTGACAAATGTACCCTACTTGGTAAGTTTCTCATTTTTACCGCTAGATGTCATATCAGATAGCTGGAGTTGCCAATATCACGTACCACACAGCAGTTATTGGGCGAAGTGAATATCTGTGTCCAACAAGGATACACCGAAAAAGAAAAATGAAGAATGAATATATTCCTTGGCTGAGCTATTCCTTGCCAGAAAGTAACGAGGGGGATCTGGCTCTTTCAGTGTAGTTTGGTGTATTTGAACAAATTGTAGTACGTATTTTGTAAATATGGCCTATTTGATATAATTTTTGATTTGGAATTATAACTGCTGACGATGTTCAAATTAGACTGAAATTACTTGTGTTCCTTGATAAAAACCGGTATGGGTAGGCTATGCTTTTCGCCGCACCGAATACATTGCCAATCATGATGCAAGAATGTATTAATTTTACTCTATTTTGGAAATGTCTGGTATTCATTGCTTTTGTGACTGGCGAATGTAGAAGATTCATATTGATATGTAGGATAGCAATACCTCCGTGTGAATTACTAATGCGTCATTTTCTCTTTCCAGCTTAATCTTCGTAAATAAACGTTCTGTCTTCTATCATGGCTCAGAGCAAATTGAGCGATTTGGCAGGTCGCCTAGGAAAAGGTCCAAAGGGCGTGGGAACTGGATTGAAAGCCCTTGCATTTGCTGGTGCTGCTGCTTACGGAATTTCTCAGTCCATGTTCACAGTTGATGGTGGTCATCGTGCAATAATATTCAGCAGGATTGGAGGTATTCAAAAGGAAGTATTTGCTGAAGGCCTTCATTTTAGACTTCCATGGTTTCAGTACCCCATAATCTACGATATCAGGTCTCGTCCAAGGAAGATATCTTCCCCCACTGGCAGCAAGGATCTACAGATGGTGAACATTTCATTACGTGTCTTGTCGCGCCCTGATTCTGTCAGTTTGCCTATCATGTATCAGCAACTTGGATTAGATTATGATGAGAAGGTTTTGCCATCTATTTGTAATGAAGTTCTGAAGAGTGTAGTTGCCAAATTTAATGCATCACAATTAATCACACAACGACAGCAGGTCTCACTTCTTGTCAGACGGGAATTAACTGAGAGGGCTCGAGACTTCAACATTATATTGGATGACGTTTCAATTACAGAATTGAGTTTTGGTAAAGAATATACCGCTGCCGTTGAGGCCAAACAGGTTGCCCAACAAGAAGCACAACGCGCAGCTTTTGTCGTTGAACGAGCTAAACAAGAACGACAGCAAAAGATTGTTCAGGCTGAAGGTGAAGCAGAGGCTGCCAAAATGTTGGGTCAAGCTGTTGGCAAAAATCCTGGATATCTGAAGCTGAGGAAGATCAGAGCAGCCCAAAGTATCTCCAGGACAATCGCCAACTCGCAGAATAGGGTTTTCTTGAATGGCAACAATCTAATGATGAACATTAGTGATCCCTCCTTTGATGACTTGAGTCAGAAGTTACAGAAGCACTGACACATGGCATACTTGAGTGATGGCTCTCAGGTTGTAGAAGACGAGTCTGACTTACCGAACGAGAACATTGTTACCATCAGCTCACAGCTTGTGAATGAGTAATGCACAAGAAGGTATTCAAGCTATTTTGTGGGGATGTTGTTACAGTTTTTCCCTGGAATTAATTTTGATACTGTATCTTTTATGTTATTTTATAAATTATTTTCCCGGTTCAAACTCAAATGCATTTATCACTAGGAAAAAAAAATAATTAGTATAACCTTTCCTAGGCTTGGTTAAAAATATTCAGCAAGTTGACAGTAGTAGGCTATGTGAAATATATATATTTCAACCATGTGGTATTAATTGTTCACAGTTTTGAAGGGACATTGTGTAGCCTATCCTGATGTACAGTATAATGAAGTTAAAATAGTAAAGAATGCAAATGTTGTGTTTGTGTAGTAAACACACTGACTGAAGACTTAAATTTTTATTTTAAAACCATACTTGGATGAATTTTCCTTTCATTATTCTTTTGCTGATATTCATATCTTGATGGTAAGAAGAGCATGTAATTTTAAGTGTATGAAGCAGTCCTAGTACATTGGAAGAGGTTTTTTTTTCATTAACAATGGCTTCAAAGGTTAATTTCAATATATTGATCAGTTGCTTCTATTTGTAAATACTTCATTAATATTTTAATATACCATATAATGGAAACATTGCGGTAACCATTTATTTTAGGAGATATCTGTGTAATAGCACTGAAGGAATACTTTGATTGTCTTTTATATAGAGTGACTTTTCTGTTTTTAAGTCTGCAATTTGGAGTTCTTATCAGAGATGTGACATCGAGAGAAAATAGGCTCTTGTGTGGTTAACGGTGTCCCTTTTTAATTTTGTTAGAATCACTCTGAAAATTGTTTGTACTTATTGTGCCATGCTACTGAAACTAACCGCTTTTAGCGAACACCACATTCACACTTTAAAATAAGGAAACTATCAACATTCACTTTCAAGTAATAAACTGACGAAAAACATGTCACCATGTTGGATAAGGCTTGTATCAGGCAATTCTGTCCACCTCACTTCACCGCACTCCCCTGTAGTGAGGTTAGGCGACTGTCTGTACGAAAATTACTGATGCACTAAAATGTTTGTGTCTGGACGAAACCATTGGTTGCTACTTGGATGGGCAAAACCATTGGTCGCTACTTGGTTGGATGACTGTCTGGACAAAACCATTGGCCTGTATAGCAGACGCAAAAAGAGCTTGCCGCTGAATGCTGCGCAGTTCTTCGGGTGTGCTCGGTAGTGGCATACAACGCCCCTCCCACTTCGCGGCAGTCGCTCGCTAGCATCAGTTCTGAACGGATCATCTGCCCAGGCTTGGCAGGCTGAACTGGGACTGGGGTTCACGTGAGATCTCGGCGCGTGTATGTAATGTCTTACACAGTAATAGCCTGAAAATACTGTTGAAGATGCTGGAAACAACAGAGAGATTAAAGGCGTGGTTTCTCAGAACCGACGTTGTGTACTTTTGTCCCAATGACGCTGCGAGGCATATCTCAGTTGCCGAGCACATGTCTTGTCCAATGGATCTCGCAGCCTGTGTGCTAGTCTTGGAAGAGGAAGTGCATGATGAAGTGGAAATTATACTGCGTTGTTTTGGCGGAGAAGGCAGCGATGTCTTTAAACTTTCAACTTCAGTGCGATCATTTTTCCATAAGGTGTCTTTCCTAACGTCGTTTTTGTAGATCTTGTATTGTAAATTATACAACACTGGGTGGATTCGCACTTCTTCAATCAGTTTCTCGCACATTTCGTCCGTAAAGTTCATCGTGTTGCTTATAACAAAATATAAGAACAGAAACAATGTCGCCTACGCCTCGCACAAATCTGGCAGGTCGAATTAGTGCGGGGTGACGCTGCGAGGTCTCACTGTGAAGTTGCGCAGCGTGAAACCACTGCCATAAGCTCGTGTAGTTGGATATGTGCGAGGCCTCGCATGCGTCGGTTCTGAGAAACCAAGCCTTAAGAATGATACAATCGTAAAAAAAAAACAGTAAACTTACCTAATGACCTATTCCTGGTGCACGTCTTCTGAAAGAGGTTGAAAGCCGCTCATATCTCCTTCACTGTCATCTGTGCTATTGGTGCTGGCGTCAGTAACACGCTCTCTGTCACTGTCACTATTTTCCCCCAGATTAATGATTCTGCGGTCTGATACTTCATCCATTATGTGATCGCCGTCAATGTACTTCTTCTCAATGTCTTATTACGTGCCTAAACCGACTCGACCATTCTTCTGCTCCAGTTGATGCAATTATTTCCATAAACAATGTTCTTGCATCATCAAGTTTTAATGTAACATTCTTTTCAGCTACTTAATTTTTAACATGAGCCCAAATCATTTAGGTAGGATTCAAGTCAGGGTGGTACGGTAGTAGACGCAAGATCGTGTGTCCATAGGTAGCAAGCAGTCTATCGATTTGATGCGTCTTATAGCGTGGTTTATGGGATTTAATCAAAGCGTACAGTTGAGGTTTTATCATCTCTGTAGAAAATGGAATACCCTTATCGGTCATCCAATCCTGCATAACCGTTTTTCGGGAAGATGATGTGGGTGTGCGCTCACATTGGAGATAATGGTGCGAGGCATTGTCAATCACAACTACTGAGTTGGTTGGCAAATTGGGAATTAATTTCTTTGTCAGATATTTTTCGTAATTTCTATAGTTCATCTCATCATGATAGTCCCCTGTTGTTTGGTTAGATTTGAAAACCAACAAAGCATTTGGAACGAAACCTGCATCTGAACCGGCATGTACCACTATTACTCGTTGCCCTTTCGAGATAGGCGACTTCAGTCCCTGAAGACAACCGTCACTCCAAGCACTTGGCTTAGTGTGCGAACTATGCAAATATGTCTCATCAGTGTAAACAATCGGCCTACCCTGTTGTCGGTACCGTCTTATGATCTGTAAGTACTGCATATGTAAGAGCCTTATGTCAGGCCTCTCTATAAGTATTCTACGCATGTCTTCTGTCTTCCTCCATCTAAAGCCTAGGCCTGGAATTATTTTGCTTAATGTTCGTACGTCCCCTTTAAAATTTATATCCTCAACCAGTTTCTTACGGTTCTTTTCCAGCACTTTCAATTCTTTTGGCGCCTTGTATTATATTCCGCACCTACCTTTCCGACACACCTGTTGCTTCAGCCACTTTATTTTGAATTGCGCATAGGTTCCCAGTGAGATGTGTAAAGTTTTGGCACTCTCTAATTTAGAGCAAAACGGTGGCATTGCTAAGTACACTGAATATTATACACAATTTTCAAGGTTTTTTGGTATTCAACAAACACACTTTCAGCTACGTAATATACATAAAATAGTAATAATACACTCACACCTGTGATGCCTCCTGCACTCTACTCTTGGTTTACAACTGTAGACCGCGTCTCTGAGTGAGCCACATTGTTGAAGAATGGAGTGAGCCCGGTAATCAGCATTTGGGGGACACACAGGAGCCCCGCAATGAGCATTAAAATACGCCGATTGATGTTGGTCTCTGCGCATCGTTGAGTTTCGGCAAGCTCTTCCTGCGTCTGCTCTACTAGGTTAGATGACTGTCTGGACGATAATTACCGATTGTACTACAAGCCAGGGGGTCTGGGGTATAAGCACCAGGTTAGGTTCGTTTTTGTATATAAAACAATATTCCACCTTTACCACTGCCAGACATATCTGATCTTAGCGATTCCATGATTCAGTGCCAAGCCATAATGTTGGCACTACTGAAAAAATGCAATAATACCCTCTAGCGATAAAATGTTCAACTCCCGTATCTTACTCACATTGGCTATTCCTATAGAGAATTTTCCGGATTTTGATGGCGGTGAACACCGTTAACTACAAGAGTTCCGTAAATTGTAGCAGAGATTTTTTTTTTTCTTGTGGCTTCCTATATTAAATGTCCATAATTTATTATGTTGTAGGATGGACCTCGGTAACGAAGCAGGCCAAGGTGTTACTATTGCTTTTTTAGTTCTTGTCGTTAGCCTCCTTGGAGGCCCGGCCGTGAATCGAACCCAGCACCCTTTGGGCCAAAGCCTAACGCGCTAACCAATTCGCCATGGAGTTTATGCTGTGACGTTATTCCAACCTAACCATGACTGGCTAAAGCCATCATTACTTTCGACTTGACGTTAAAGTGCTAGGCTAGAGTTTCGTTCGCTAAGTCGCAACATTAACAATTAACAAATTCACAAAGAAATTTGATACAATGGTCCGGCTAGCTCAAAACAGTTGCCAGCGTTTCACCCCAGTGTACCAATGGGCTCTTCAGTTGGTTATGGTACACCTCACCAAGACGCGTGGCTAGTACATACTGTGAAGGCCGCTGCAAGGCACAAATGTTGCCACGAGCAGCGCCAATGTACTACGGAAGTCAAAACTTCCTTTCAAAAATAATGTTAGCTTACCTTGCTAATCCAAGTCGCAACATCGCGAATGAAACTCAATTTTTTGTGATATATCTATTTGAATGGCTGCCTGTGATTGTCTATTGGAACTAACATTCATTTTCAGGTTCTGTATTGACAGTATTATACAAAGATAAATCTTTAAATTTTCTGCCTAGTCAATACTGTACTTAGATTTATAAACTTACAAGATATTCATAAATTAGGGTACATGTTTCGGGGCGTATATTTGCCCCTTCGTCAGCCCATGTTTTCGTGCATAGGACCACATCTTAAATACATCGAACTCTCAAAACAATGAACACATAATAGATTAAAAACTAAAAATCTAATAAAATAGCATGCAAATAGTTGTCAACATTCCGGTACCCTAATTTATGAATATCTTGTAAGTTTATAAATTAAAGTATTGACTAGGCGGGAACACTGATGAGTCATTGTGCAAAGATCTTCGAGAAAGTTTTGGAAAAGAGAATTAGGACAAGGATAGAAGGAGGGATGAGGGAAGAACAACATGGCTTCAGAGCAGGAAGGTCCACAGTGGATTTGATTTTTGCTGTAAGGCAGTTACAAGAACAGCACTATGAGTATGGAACAGATCTACTGATGGCCTTCCTGGACATTGAGAAAGCATATGACAGTGTATGCAGAAACAAAGTATGGAAGTCCCTGGAGGATAGAGGAGTAGAGAAATGGACCATAAAGAGGATAAAGGAGATGTACAAGGGAAGCGTGAGCTGTGTGAAAGTGGGAGGAGAGAGATCGGACTGATTGGAACAGAGAAACGGCCTGAAACAAGGAAGTGCACTGTCACCGTTACTTTTCATTGTGGTGATGGATGACATAATGACCCGAGTGGCGTAAGTAATTGGGGTAGGAAAGATGAAAGCAATGGTGTTTGCAGATGATTTGATGATTAAGGGAAACGAGGAGGAGGTACAGGAACAGTTGGACGTGTGGGAAGGAATAATACAAGGATATGGGATGAAATTTAGCATAAATAAGAGTGAGATGGTGATCACAAGGAAGAAGGAAAGAACCACAACGGGAATAACAATTGAGAGTTTCAAGTATCTGGGAAGCCTGATACAAGATGGTGGAAGAAATAAATGAGCGGGGGAGGCAGGCAGAAGCATTTCGGAGGAGTGTGAGAAGCATGTTATGGAGCAAGGATGTCCCTCAGAACAGAAAAAAGATCATATATCGGACGTACTATGTCCCTATCCTGACGTTTGCCTCGGAGACCTGGGTTATGAAAGGAAGGGAGAAGAGCAAAATACAGACCAGTGAGATGAGGTTCTTGAGAAGCGGTATTGGAGCTACAAAGATGGACAGAATAAGAAATGAGAGGACCAGAGATTTAATGAAGGAGGAACCATTACAGGATGGTATAGAGAAATCTAGACTTAGATGGTATGGACATGTAAAACGAATGGAGGAGAAGAGGATACCCAGGAGAGTACACGAGACGAAGTGGGAAGGAAAGAGACCGAGAGACAGGTGGCTGAAGGAGGTGGAAGAAAGCGTGAAGAAGAGAGGAGAAGACTGGACAAGGGTGGAGACTGAGAGATGGTGGGAAGACAGAAGACGTTGGAGAGGCTTGTGTTCCAAACAGACCCGGCCAGTGGCTGGAAACTGTGCAAGATAATGATGACTAGGCGGGAACTCGTGTAGTGTCTGTTACCCACCGCCATTAAAATCCGAAAAAATTTCTATAGAAATGGCCAATGTTACTAATATACAGGACTTGAATATTTTATTGCTAGAGAGTGTTATTGCATTTTTTAAGAATGCCAACATTATTGTTTCCAGACCAGTGGTTTTCGCCTAGACCAATAAAGGTTAGGTAGCTCGGCCCTCGTTAGCTAATATAAACACCCCTGGTTTTTGTCACGCACAGTGGGAGTAGTCTTGCATCAATGATCTTTATCCAGGCCAATGGTTTTGCCTAGTAGTACAATCAGAAATTTTCACCAATAATTTCGTCCTGAGTGTCGCCGGGGAAGTGAAGTTGGCAGCATTCCGTAATCAAACATGGCAACGTGTTTTTTGGTAAGTTTATTACTTGAAAGTTAATGTTGACAATTTCCTTATTTTGAAAGTGTGAACGTGGTGTTTGTTAATGGCAGTTGGCTTTAATAGCGTGGCACAGTAAGTACAAACCATTTTCAAGAAAAATAACACACTTTTGAAACGGGCAACGGCCAATACACGAGAGCCTCTAGGCGGAAAATTTAAAGATTTATCTTTTTGATTTTATAGTTAATGTGATTTTCCTTCTGACCGCTACATAACCCTAGGGTAACACAGAAACGTCAAGGCAGAAGTAATGATGGCTTTACTATAATCTAATAATGGTACGTGTACCACGAGATAACATACCTTACTTTCGGGCTGGAATATGTAGTATACATATGTTGTACACAATCTGAGAAATTTGTTTCTAATGGGAAACCGTTCTTGAACTTGTTACTAATTTCAACAGCACAATTAAATAGCATGCATTCAAAAGAATTGATTTGTAGTGTATTGAACTAAAAATGATCCATCTAGAAAGGTTTCATCCCATATCTGTGAAATAATGAGTTTGTAATGAACAAGTCTACACTATGCCAGTACTGGTGTGGTTGTGATGTACACATCTTGCTAACAGTAATTAGGTCCTAACCTAACCTAACCTGTCACTTAATAATTCTTGGACAAAAGATATTTTAGTGTCTATTTCAAATTTATTTATCGTATGGCTTTTAGTGCCGGGAGTGTCCCTGGACATGTTCGGCTCGCCAGAGGCTGTAGCTGCTTCAAGCGCACAACCATAGGGTGAGCTACAAGTTCCGTTCAATTTCAAGTAGTCTTATTGTGTTTGACAATAATAATTCAACAACATCACAAAAAATTTGTTGAAAAAGTGATGCCAGATAGCCTTAAAACTCATCATTTTGCACCAAATTATACAAACCTCGGACCCCTATATCTTTGGGGACTATTCCATGCCACCTAACTCCCGGTTGCCCCCCTCCCCATTCCTCTCAAAACTATATGCTCCCCTGCGGGCAGTCAGTGTTCGGATCTTTATCGACGTTGCAATTATTGTTTTATGTTTTGTATTCATATTCTGATAGTATTTTGTATTTTAACCCTTATAGTGCCAGGGGGCGATATATCGGCCAAGAGCGCTTCTGCTAAAAAATGCCACGGGCGGTAGATGTGTTATTATTAGGCTACTACTTAATAGTCCAGTCAAATTAGACATCTGACCTTGCAAAAGGTCATGTAGTTATAATTTTTTAATATGTTGTTTGGACCTCTGCCAATAGTAAAAAACCAAATTTGCAACTTTGAAAGACCTGTGCTAGTTGTGTAATACCCAAAAAACTATTAACTTTTTGTAGAATTTTCGGTTTTTGCTCAATGTTGTTTAAAATATGCATCTGACAGAAAACAACATACTTATCTTTTGTAAACAAGAATAAATTTTCTACAATTTGAGACCTAAGAGAATACTGTATGTTTAGTAGATCCCGAGATACAGTTCTTCAAAGGTTGAATATTTTTTCATAAAAGTAAAAATTCTTGGTTTTGGTCTTCTAATTTGACAAATATTATCAAAAATACTCATTCCATGAGAAAATTCACAGGAAATGAACTTGAAGGATATTTGTTTAGCTTCAATCTGAGCTCTGACGGGTACCTGTAGGCCAAGTGCGTCTCTCAAAAGTGAATTAGAAAAAATTGAAAGTAATCAGTTTACATACCGGTAGGTACTATTTTGTTTTATTACAAGGGAAAATGTAACGTTTAAAATAAGTTTGTACATGTACGAAGCAACAAGTCTCATCGTAATTCTATTTGTTTTGATTGCTTGGGTCTCAAAAAATCCTCCTGTGATGATGGTGCATGTTCATTGGAGGAGTTCTCGAACTAACAGCAGGTACAGGCTCGTTTTTCCGTTCTATCAATTTAGCGGTGGGGACTTCTTCCTCGTCAGAATCCTCTAGCTGAAGAGATTGCACGTTTTTACATAATTTTGCCACCACAATATCAACAAAGGGCTGAGCATTTGAGTTCAGCTTATGGCAACTCCAACCGCCGCTGCAACCTTTTCTGCAATATTGCAGGAAATCATGTGCAGTAGGAGCTGAGTTTCAGGATCCATAGTTGTAGGGATAGGGATAGGACCTTGATCACCAAGCTTCTACCACAAATCTGCAAGATTTTTATTGACCCCAAACTACTTTTGAACTTGGTTGTAAGTTCTGTTAGCATGATGGGGTGCTGCATCCTCTGTTGGGGGCAAGCAAGCAAGATTTATTTTGGTGTTGGCTGCAAATGTAACAAATAGTTGGTAAGGAAGGCTATTCAGGGTGTTTGTTAGCAAATCACCCCACACAAAGCACTTCTCCCCAGCTTTTGCTATGGTTTCGTTACTGGAGTCTAGTAGCAGGAAAAGTTCTGCCAGTTCTAGAAGTTGGGGATTTTTCTTTGTCAAAGACAAACTGGATGAGAGCTCCTTATCAATAGGTGGTGAGGATTCTGACCTCCTGATCGCAGAACTTTCAAGCTGCACTGCATCGCTAAAGTGCATGGAAATCCCAGAGCTGAATACATATTAACTAAATGCTTGGAACCAAGTTTTCTGTATAAGTAGGTCCCAAAGCCTAACATGAGTGAGGAGATGAAAGACCGTGGTCGTACAGCACATTTGAGAGTACGGTATGTTAAAAAGCTACACATCAGTTCTCCAAGTGTTAAGAACAGCACGCTTGTGTTTCGGAACAATGGTTTCATAAAACAGTAGTACGGTACGGATTCAGGGATGGCAATTACCATTGCTTAAGAAATCACCGGATGGAGGATATTCATTGGTTTCATACACTTATGTGATCTCACAGTTGTTATATCAGGATAATCTCCTTTGATCTGTTTCAATATATCATCTATTGAGAACGGATGTTCCTCAGAGTTCTCCTAGAGGTAAGTGTATAGCCTATACCTTCCAATGCCTCATCTATATCAATTGCCGGTCAATGTCCTCTCTTCTGTCCAGTTATTAATGGCTTAGTGAATAACATTTAATTACACAGATCGTGGTATCTTGTATCAGCAACTACCCAGTTATTTACACTTGAGAGCCGCTGTATAATTTTCTTTCCCCATTGGCCACTTCAGCATTCAGCTGCATCTAGGACTGTTATCCTGAAGCCAAACTTATCAACTTTGTGGACATCATTTCTTCGTGATTTGGGCAGTTCTTTTTATAGCCTGATGAATTCTTCCGTTATATCCTACCGAGCTCACTTGAGGGTCTGGATGGTTGGAGATCATAATCTCCTTTACGTCGAACAGATGCTTTAACATTGCTTGCAGCAGTGTAACTCTTCCTACTTCCTCTTGAAGTTTTCGAGAGAAAATTTTCTTTTCTTTAAGGTCCCGTTTAACACTCACGTTAATGTGAGCGAATACCTACTGTTTTACGGCAATGGTTGTGCCTTCACTCAGGGTCTTATGACATTTAAAACAAACACCTGGAGGAATAGGCATTGCACAAGGTTTTCGAGTACACTAACGCTTCACAGGCCGCATTCTTCGATTTACGCGGCAAAACTGACGAAAGAATGTGTAGGAGGAGGGAATGGTCGATTCTTTGATCAGGGGCCTCACCTTCATTGTTGAGGTCCCGACGCTTGCTCTCACAAACACAATGAACCTCGCTCGTCTACAAGCCATTCGGACGAGTAAATATTATACGTAAATTACACATCATTATTATCGGCCCTATACTTGATATCTGATGCACTCAAAACTTGTTTTCATTCATTTTTCCTGATTTCTATACTTCAAGGTTTTCAATTACATGCCACTTTTGAGAGAAGCATTAGGCCTACCGGTACCTTCAATTACATGCCACTTTTGAGAGAAGCATTAGGCCTACCGGTACCAATCAGAGTTCAAATTAAAGCTAAACAAATAAACTTCAAGTTCATTGCCCATCACCTTTTGATGGAATGAGTATTTTTGATAATATTGTCAAATTAGGAGACCAAAACCAACAATTTTTATGAAAAATATTCAATCTTTGAAGAATTGTATCTCGGGATCTACTTAACATACAGTATTCGTTTGGGTTTCAAATTGTAGTAAATTTAATCTAGGTTAAAAAAGATAAGTATGGGTTTTTCACGCAGATGCATATTTTAAAAGACATTGAGCAAAAACCAAAAATTGTGTAAAAAGTTAGCTGTTTTTTTGGGTATTACAAACTAGCACAGGTCTTTCGAAGTTGCAAATTTAGTTTTTTACTATTGGCAGAGGTCCAAACAACATTTTAAAAAATTAGAACTACATGACCTTTTGCAAGGTCGGGCCCCTTTTTATGTCTAATTTGATTGGACTACAAGCAGTGCTATCACTGTTGTAACCAAGACAATGTAGGAATTATTCTCTCTCTGGATATCGATATGTTTGTGTTCCGTGAATAACTGGGTTCATAATAAATAATAATATTTTATGGCCTCGGGTGCCGGGTGCAAGCTTTGTTATTTGACACCCAAAAGGAAGCTTGCATGTCAAATTTCGTTGTTCCTTGAAACACTATGAAAGTCAAGGAGGTTAGATATTTTAAGCTCCTTGAACACTATAGCACTTTCTAGTAGAGAAATGAGGTACTTTGTGTATGGGTTTTTGACATGCCAACATCGTATGACATGGTGTTGTAATTTTTGCTGCCTTGCAAAAATCACTTACTACGGCCAGGAGCGAACCTGCAAGCTTGGGGTTAGTAGCCGACACGTTGATCACTCACCCACCGTGGCAAGTCGCTGGGTTCATAATAAGTATTCTTTGAACATTCTGTAGTCAGCTGATTACCTGCACGTGTGATCTTTTGAAACTATGTTTGTTTACATTCTTACTCGGAGCTATGTGAGATACGTGGTGATAAATATCGCTACCTCTTTGAACAATGGAGAAATAAATGAAATTTTAAGGCTCAGTGAAGCGTGTGAGAGTACTTTCCGACTCATAAAGACGACTTTGAAAAATGTCCATTTCATTATTATAAAAAGTATCTTTTAACTTAATGAAATCAAATGAAACACTGTTTTAATTATTTAGCATCTCATATACTATATTTGCCTGCTAGAGTCAAATACTAACACCTTAAAAATTATAGGTAAGTTACCCATAATGTTTATCAAGAACTGGTGATTTAATTAAAGTAAGCTTGGCATCCGAAGGGTTAATTAGGCCTATAGTACCGTGTTTTTTCAAGCTTTAAATGCAAAAACAAAAAAAGGTTCTCCCTGGTAGGTAGGCAACCGCTGTTTATAAATTTGACCCCCCCCCCCAAGTTTGCGAGGAGTTTTATGCCCCTGGGTTACCGTGTCGGTCTACTAACCCCTAGCTTGCAGGTTCGCTCCTGGCCGTGATAAGTTTTTTTTTTTGAAAGGCGGCAAAAATTACAACACGCATGTCAAAGAACCCATTTGAATTCAGTAGGCAGTGTTCATAATGGCAAAATTAATCTCAGGAGTTTCTGCCAACACAAAGTTCCTCATTTCTCTACTAGAAAGCGCTATAGTGTTCAAGGAACTTAGATGTCTAACCTTCTTGACTTTCATAGTGCTTCAAGGAAGAACGAAATTCGACATGCAATCTACCCTCTGGGTGTCAAATAACAAAGCTTGCACCTGGCACCCGAGGCCATACGATATTACCATATGATTTATTACTATTATTATTGCATAAAAGTTAATTGAGATCAAGGTTAGCTGCGGGGTAAAACAGCTCTCGCAGCGTTATCATCCATGCAATTGAAACTGTCAGCATAGCCTTTCACTACAGGTGCCAGGATAGTATCCCTGTAAATATGTTGCGTTATACGTCCTGGGATGTACACGAGGGGATCGGCGACCCTATATGATGCCACCGCAATACGTTGCACCACCTCCTCCCTGTTGGTATTGGTATTGCGTACATTCACTGGGTCGTCTGCACACTCGCACAGATCTATCCTCATTTACACAGCCGATATACGCGCAGGCAAGAATGACTGATGTATTTGAGACCAGCAATATGCAAAACTTTTTTTTATGTGTGTATTAGAGAATTACATTGTTCAATGCCACATACACAGGTGGTCACATTATTATGGTAAAGCGAAATATAACCAAAATATGTATTGTTAATTCCTTCATAGAATCTTCAATAATGTATAAATTTCCTGTACCCTGTTTTTGTGGCATCCTAACCAACCAAATCAGTCTTGGTCACCAAATGAGCTAGCGAGACTGGAAATTAATTAAATTAATGATTTCCAGTCGATAAGCCTCTGTGGCTTAGGCGGCAGCACGCCGGCCTCTCACCGCTGGGTCCGTGGTTCAAATCCCGGTCACTCCATGTGAGATCTGTGCTGGACAAAACGGAGGCAGACAGGTTTTTCTCCAGGTACTCCGGTTTTCCCTGTCAAAATTTCATTCCAGCAACACTCTCCACTATCATTTCATTTCATCTGTCGTTCATTTAATCATTGCCCCAGAGGAGTGCGTCAGGCCTCGGCAGCCGGCACAGTTCATATCCTCGCCGCTAGATGGGGGGCTTCATTCATTCCATTCCTGACCCGGTCGGAGACTGGAAGCAGGCTGTGGATTTTCATTCATTTCCAGTCGATGATTTGCTGTCAAATAATTCATTTTATGTAAGATATTCGTTTGCTGTACACTACTAGTAACAAAATATGAAACTGCGACAGATTTAATTTTGGGATAGGGTATGTTATGACACGGCATTTAGCTATTTTAAAGATTGGTCTTTTACTATCTTTTGTTTAATAGAAAATAAAATAATATTTAAGCGCTTTAAAGTCTAATACGTTTAAAAAAATGCGTAGATACATATTATATTAGTTCGTAAAAGATCTCTTGTGGCACATTTGGTGAATTAATGACAAAATACAAACAAGAAATATACTGTAACGGAGACTAGGATTCAAATAAAATCTTCCATTTTAGTGCATTGTATCTTAATTACTAATTAGCAATAAGGAATTTGGTACTGTTCAGCTTCACCATAAGAAATTGGCCACCTCTGTACATGGGAAAGTATGTTTACATTCTACATTTGGCTGTACAAATCAACAGATTGTAATGAAGGGGTGCAACTTTGATTGAAATTTTCCTCTTGCCAAGGGGAACGGGTTTGATCTCTGTTTAATGTTCATATGATTTCTTGTAGTGGAAAGTAACATCCAGTGGTAGGTCTATGACTTCCCTGTAAAGGAAAGTAACATCCAGTGGTAGGTCTATGTCTTCCCTGTAAAAGGGGAGGTCCCATGGCTAATGATTGCCAGATTAATAGCCACGTATAGCTACAACTTCTTTTTTTAGACAATTATGCAATACATTCTGGATTAATCAGTTGGTGACCCAGAACGTAGCCAGGAACATATTACAGTAATACACTCATATAGGCTTACATTGATCCAAACTAGTGTTAGATTTGTGTCACTTGCTCAAGTCGGAATCATTCAAAACTTAAGTAGATTTGAAGTTTTAATTACCATTGTGGTGTATTGACTAGCATAATTGGCCACCATCCTGGTGGCCTGAGTCTTATTTCTGGCTCTGACAAGAAATTTACTTTACTGGAACAGGATACCTAGGTATATGCAGGTGTTGATTTCAAAGACTTGCACCAGCACTCTATTAAGGTATACAGTGCAGTATGATACCTAAGAAGGTCTGAACTGTTGTTAAATTTTATTTTCTTCGAGTATGATTGTCCTAAAATACAAAATAGTATTCTTGGATCGATAAGGTGTGTTATTCTTTATTTATTTAGCGTATGGCTTGTAGTGCCGGGAGTGTCCGAGGACATGTTCGGCTCGTCAGAGTTTGTAGCTGCTTCAAGCAGACACCCATGGGGTGAACTACAAGTTCCGTTCAATTCCAAGTAGTTCCAACTTTCGCTACCAGATGTCACTGACATCTAGTGGTGAACGTTGGAACTTTGGTAGAGCGTTTCAACTAAATATAACCTGCAAATTTAGCTTCACACACTTTTAATTAGTGGAAGGTTCTTTTACATGACATGGGACCGCCGGCTTTACTTCTTCTCCAAAGGAAGGCACTCAGAAGGATTTTAACGCTCCTGAAAAATCCGATGACTTCGGCCAGGTTTGAACCCGCGATCTTGGGCATAGAAGCTCAGCATGCTGCCGCCGAAACCATATTATTCTTTATAATTAGGTATATGTTGGTAATAAAAGTTGTTAAAAAAATGATACATCATAATTTACCAATGTTACAATTTCATGATAGTTTGTTTTGCCATGCTGGGTGTAAAGAAAGACAAATGTGCTTGTTCTGAACCAAATTCAGGAGGAACGATGCCTGTTGAACACCATCAAAAAAAGGAAAGCAAAATTCATGGGACACATGACACTCTCCTCCAGGTAATCTTGGAAGGAAAAATTTTGAGGAAAAAACCAAGGGGACGACCAAGGCGACTCGTATCAAGAACATTGTCAAGGAGATGGAATGTGACTCGTATGCCAATATGAAAAGAACTGCTGAAGACCATAAGAAATGGCTGCAACGACAAGGCTTTTAGCCTTTAGAAGCTGATGATGACATATCAGCGAGTGCTTGGCTATGTGGTAGGACATAATAGGGCAAACTGTGTTAGCCTGGCTTACTTCTTAATGAGATCTTTGGCTGGGTCAATGGAAAAAGTTGTTTGAAAACTTAGCCATGAGCTAGGAAATTGATGTGGCGGCAGTCGAGACAAAATGTTGCCAGGAATAACTTTTGTTTCAAACAACCTATGAGTTTTGTTCAACATGCCTCAAAACCATTAGGCCTAGTGTAGAATTTTGTGTACTATACACTGAAATTAGGATTTTATGAAATCATTTATTATTATTTATTTATTTACCATAAGTCGTACAAGAAGTATGGAAGGCCTAGTGAAAAAGGGCAAGCCCCACATACATATTTCATGCTTTACAGGCACAGTTTACATCTACATTTGTTTTAACAATATTTACATGTTTTACAAAGATATTTGCAGTATTGACATAGTACATTTATCCTGTTCACTCACTCTCTCACGCACGCACTTTCATAACCTCAATCACTCGATACATTCATTCATTCAGCGAGACAATCATTCATTCTTACATACGTTTATTTATACAATGTACCTTTTTGCGTATGGATTGAATTTCCGAAGAGGCAAGATCTTGGCATCCCCTGGCAGCGCGTTCCATAACCGCGCAGAGCGGCCGTAGAAACCTGTCAGGTAAGCATTGCTACGTGCGAAGGGTGGCACGAGAGTTACACCTCGTCCTCTTCGAACTGAGCGATATGCCAATGACAGTCGGTAAAAAGGGTCAATATTAATGGAACCTGTAAGGGATTTTTAAAGAAAAATTACATCAATTTGTTTGGCTGTTGCCTCTATAGATGGAAATTTTGACAAAGGGGAATAACGAGCTATTAGCCTCTCTGCGCGGCGCTGTACACGCTGGAGCTTGTTCATGTTTTCCGCTGTAGTGGGATGCCAAGCAGGTAAGCTGTACGTTAATATCGGACGGACCATGCATATGTAAGCCGTCCTGAAGGCTCTAGGTTTACAACCTCTCATGTTTCTGTACAGGAAACCCAGAACTTTGGTGGCCTTACATCTTGCCTCTTCACTTTGAATGTTCCAATTCAGGGTGTCTGAGATTATTACCCCTAATAACTTTAAGTTTGTGCACTGTGGGATGACACTGTTCATAATTTTGTATTCATTCTCAATGTTTTTTTTTTGACCTGGTTATTCTTATGTATTTACATTTTTGTACATTTATATTTAAATTATTCACAGAACACCACAGCGATAAATTGTCCAGATCTGATTTAAGACAGAGGGAATCTTCTTCACTTTTAATGCACCTGTATAGCACGGTGTAATCTGCATATAGTGACATTGATGAGGTGACACAGCCAGGAAGATCGAGCACATATATACAGTAGTGAAGAGAAGAGGTCCGATCACAGAGCCCTGAATCACTCCAGAAGTAACTTGAACAGCCTCTGGAAATCTCAATATCCCATTTCTCACCATGAAAACTTGCTTGTGTTATGTTTTCATACCGTTGCTTTCCTGTGGAGTTGTAAATTCATTTTCCCATCGGTTATCTTATAACTTATTTGGAAACTTCCACGCCAGGTTCCATCCATACTTCTTTATAATAGCCGGGGGCTGCAAGTTAACCTCGTTGCCACTGCCACTGTTAATGAGACCTAACCCCAAAGGTAACAAAAGCCCATTCACCTGCATCAGGTTTGACCTTACATGCCTGTGTTGCACCATTACACCTACTCTTTGTCCTTCCCTCCATATAAAGGACTTTTTTTTTTTTTTACTAAAATCAAAAACACTTTTATCCTTTCCACATGTTCGTAGACATGTTTAGACCTAAACTTACACTTGAAATATGCTTATGCTTGCTGAAGAGGCCTGTCGTAGACCCTGGTTAAGTAATCTGATGGTTGGGAATTGTGGACTGCAATTTTAAATACCTCCTGCCAGTGGGGGCTGACCTATGAGGACTGAGCTGGGTTTGGTGTTATGTATCTTACTTGTGGCATGGTCCTTTCGCTCACCTGCCTTGATCAATTCTCATTAGGCTGGTAAATAGTGCTGTCCAGACTACCTTAAATTTTCAGTCTACTCACTAAATTGGGTGTTCCACCTCAACATTAGATGCCAGTAAATGTTAACTGACATTTATGCAGCTAGTGTGTGTCAAATGCTGCATCATCACAAGTTTTCAAGCTCTGGTACCTGATTCCATCAGAGGTACACCAACTACCACACAGCCAGTTGGAATCTGACTTTAAAGCTTATGTAATGAAATAGGTTTGGATGTAGGTCCCCGTATGACTGATCACTAGGGGGCGGATTTCTATGACAAGTCATATATTTTCCCTTAACATTATATCTTTATTTTTAACACGTTTCCAAGCATGATAATCAAATTAAACAGGTTTTATTGGGCATATAAATGCATATTTAGGCTTTCTTAAGTTTTGTGGCATATTTTTAACAAAATATCATTATAAACGCCATATTTTGGTAATTTTCATTTAAATTTTGTTTTATAACAAGATGTTCAGTAAAGAACATATAGCCTACTTTCTCCTAAATGTATGAGTATAGTTATAACTCGTTATTATCAAAGAGTATAATAGAATCATTTCTTGGTTGAAGACCTTAGAAACTATTTACCTCTACCAAACGCCACAACCTAGATAAAAACTGCTACCATCATTGAAGAAAGAAAGATAAGAAATATCTCAAGAATGTTATGGATCTGGAGACAATCGACCGGACTGGCTGCTGGGCTCAGCGGTAACGTTCTCGCTTGCTGGGCCCTAGGTTGCAGGTTCGTATCCTGGCGCAGTCAGCTGGCATTTGAGGGTGCACAAATGCGAGGGAGCCGTGTCAGTACATTTACTGGCACGTTAAAGATCCCCTTCGGGCCAAAATTCCGGCATCCCGGCGTCTCTAAAAGCAGCAGTAGTTAAAAGGGACGTAAAACCAATAACATTATTATTATTACATAATCGATCTGCCGTGGGCAACATCCAACTTTGAGTTGAGGCATGTCTTTACACGTCTGGTTGTGCATGGCTTTCACAACCCTAATTAAGAAATCTTTCCATGACCCTACAGAGATGTGTGTATACAAACTATGTGGATATTTTCGATTGCTATTTGCCTGAAATAAAAGTATTAATTAATAACCTGAACTAGCACCAACGGCTAGAATTCAGTTACTATGTGAAATCGTTTTGTTCTTTACTTCAAATAACGCACAATAGGCTGTTACAAACCCTTTAAAATAAAAAGTAAAAATGTATCATAGTATCATCTTGTCATTCTTCAAATTCGTTGGGCATAGAATGCCAATGGTATAGTAATCAATGGAGTCCCACGTAGATCAGTCGTGACATCTAGTGGAGAAGTATCGAACAATATAATCCTAACAGGGCGAGTGCATTCTAGCGGCCATAAGAAGAAACTTTTCAATAAAATCTGGTCGGCGTGCAGTTACCTTTTTGGCTGCTAGATGTCTCAAGCAAATCTGCTGGCGAATTATGTTTTAATTAAATATATATTTTCCAACCCCTCCTCCACGTGGTGGGAGACGGGCAACGGCATGAAGTAGGGGATTGCCTGTAGGGGTGAAGTACAGTGGGGACTTTGTGTGCCCCGGGACCGCTACGGTAGCTGTGAAGGCTCTATGGGAACCCTGAAAAGTGACGGCTGACGGGGCTCTGGTGAAGCTACGATAGGCCTAGCAAGCCAGTAGTGGATATCATATTTGCTTTCAAACCAGGAACAGGCCTCGGAAAGGACGGATGCAAACGACGACGACCCGGATATGCTAATGGACTACGAGTTGGGACATTAAACATACAGACACTGACAGGAAAAGTGGAGGAGATTGTAGATGTGATGGAGAGAAGAAAACTGGATGTACTGGGCTTGGCAGAAACAAGATGGAAAGGAGAAGGTCGCAGAGAACTGAGGAAAGGGTACCGGTTGTACTGGAGTGGGAACCGTGAAGGAAGGAGCAGCGGAGTAGGAGTAGTTGTGAGAGATGGAATGAAGGAAGAGGTAAAGGGAATAAGTGACAGGATCATGAAGATCAGAGTAACTGTAAAGGGAAGAAGCCTGGAGATAGTCCAGGTATATGCCCCTCAAGTTGGATGTACAGCTCAAGAGAAGGAAGACTTTGAGGAGGAGCTACAACAGCAGTTGAATGGGCAGAGCATCATTGTCATGGGAGATTTGAATGCACATGTAGGAAGTGAAAGGCAAGGATATGAAAATGTATTGGGAGCAGAAGGATGGGGTAGCAGGAATGAAGAAGGGAGAAAGTTGCTGGATTTTTGCAAGAGAAACTGTTTGGTGGTGGGCAACTCCTGGTTCCGGAAGAAAGAAAGCCACAAGGTAACGTGGTACAGCAGTGATTTAACGAAGAAATCTTTGGTAGATTACATGCTGTACGACTGGGAAATGAAGAGAAGTGTCAGAGATATAAAGGTAATACCATCAGAGGCCTTAGATAGCAACCACAGAATACTTGTAATGAACCTGGGAGTTGTTAAGGATAGCAAGAGGACAGAGTACCAGGAAAGGAGAATCAAAGTATGGAAACTCAAGGAAGAATTCCAGAAGATAATAAGGGAAAGGATGCCAACAGACAATCCTAAAACGGGGGAAGAGGAATGGAAGCAATTCAAAAACACAATGGTGGAAGCTGCAGTGGCAGTATGTGGAAGAACAAGCAACAGAAAGCGGTGTAAAGAGACACCATGGTGGAATGAGAGAGTAAAAGAAGCTGTGGGAAGGAAGAACAAGGCTTTCAGAGTATGGTTCCAGGAAAGAACTGATCTGACAAGGGAAGATTATAAGATAAAGAAGAAAGAAGCAAACAAGATTGTCGCAGAGGAGAGGAAGAAGTGGATGGTAAAGTGGACAGAGATGATGGAGGAAGACAGCAGAGGAAATAAGAAAGTACTTTATGGGATGGTCAAAAGTAAGAGAAGAGGTCTGCGAGAGGATGTGGTAATGATGGACAAAAACGGAAATGAGGTACACAACAAAGAGGCACTCAAGACAGTGTGGAAAGAGTACTTTGAGGATTTGCTGAATCCGAATGGTCATAGGGAGGAAGACAATGTATTGGAAGATGGAGAAGATAACACAGGAATGGAAAAGGACCTGACTTGGAGAGAACTGGAAATGGCTATAGACCAGATGAAAGGAGGAAGGGCACCAGGTGTGGATGAAGTGAGTGTTGAAATGGTGAAGGCAGCAGGGGAGGTTGGGAAACAGTGGCTGTACCGTGTGATGAGGGTGATATGGAAGGAGAAAAAGACCCCAGAAGATTGGAAGAAAGGATTAATTGTCCCAATATTTAAGAAAGGAGTGCAGAAATTACAGGGGAGTCACACTCATACCTCACTGTACCAAGATATATGAAAAGATATTAGAAAGTAGAATACGAGCCAAAGTGGAGAGAAAATTGAGAGAGGAGCAGTATGGATTCAGACCTGGGAGATCAACAGTGGATCTCATATTTTCAGTGAGACAGCTCCAGGAACACCACTACGAATTTGGAGAGGATCTGCTGATGGCCTTCCTGGACATCGAAAAGGCCTATGATAGTGTGTGTAGGGAGAAGGTTTGGAAAGCAATGGAAAACATGGGAGTATAAAAAGAGACTGTAGGCAGAGTGAAGGAGATGTATTGTGGAAGTGTGAGTTGTGTGAAAGTTGGAGGGGAAAGAACAGACTGGTTCAGACAAATGAGTGGCCTGAAACAAGGAAGTGCACTGTCACCCCTTCTCTTTATTGTGGTTATGGACGAGGTAATGACACAGGTAGCAGGAAAGATAGGAGAAGATAAGATGAAAGCAATGGTGTTTGCAGATGATGTCATGGTCTGGGGAAACACGGAGGAGGAAATTCAGGAGCAGCTGAAGGCTTGGGAAGAAACCGTGGGAGAGTACGGATGGAAGTTCAACATCAGTAAATGTGAGATCCTGTTAACGACCAGGAAAAAGGACAGACCAATGAGTGAGATAACACTTGGAGGTGGACAGCTGAGGAAGGTGGAAAGTCTCAAGTACTTGGGAAGTATAGTGGAGGAAAATGGGAGAAATGACAAAGAGATTACGGAACGTGGCAGACAGGCAGAAGCATTTCTGAGAAGCATTAGGAGCTTAGTGTGGAATAAAGATGTCCCACAAAAAAGCAAGGAAGTGTTATACAGAAGCTACTATATCCCGATACTGACCTATGCTTCAGAAACGTGGACAATGAAGAAAAGAGACATAAGCAGAATACAGGCAGGTGAAATGAAGTTCCTGCGAAGTAGGATCGGAGTAACAAGAAGAGACAGGGTGAGGAATGAAAAGGTCAGGGAAATGGTGAAAGAGGAGCCCTTGCAAGGTAGGATTGAGACATCAAGACTGAGGTGGTATGGACACTTAAAGAGAATGGATGAGAAGAAGATTCCCAAGAGGATACATGAGATGCAGATGCAGAAGAAACGACCAAGGGGAAGACCAGGAGATAGATGGCTGAAAGGAGTGGAGGAATGTGTCAAGAAGAGAGGCGAGGACTGGACCAGAGTGACAGCGGAGAGGTGGTGGGAAGAAAGAACTAAGTGGCGAGGCTTATGTTCCAAACAGACCCAGCCTGGGGCTGGAAACTGTACAAGATGATGATGATGATATTTTCCACCATTATCTCCGGGTACTCCGGTTTTCCCTCTCAAAATTTCATTCCAGCAACACTCGCCACTTTCATTTCATCTGTCATTCATTTAATCATTGCCCCAGAGGAGTGCGTTAGGCCTCGGCAGCCGGCACAGTCCATATCCTCGCCGCTAGATGGGGGCTTCATTCATTCCATTCCTGACCCGGTCGGAGACTGGAAGTAGGCTGTGGATTTTCATTTCATATATTTTCCACCATAATATGCACAATATAACGCTTAATTTTAAAACGTCTTGAGTCATTACAAAACAATAAATATATAAAATTTCAAGCAAAAAAAAACTAACTCTGATGGGGTTTGAACCATACGCATCGGCCTATGAGCGATAGGCCAACGCTTTACCACTGAGCCAATTGTGCCAACGAACATCGTTCTATATAAAATGACTTACATAGAACTTGTTAGCAAATAATGATTTATACTAAACTATTTCATCAGTGGAGTATATTATTTATATATAAAGCATTTCATACCAAGTTTATTTATTTTGTATCAGTACGCTATATTGCATGCAATACTCAAATTAGTGAAATATAAGTCAGGCACAAGATATCCACTGCCATCTTGTCAAATAACCGAGACGACTCAGCTTTTTAAAATCACGTTTGCACTATAGTATTACAAAATAAACTTTTAATTTCGAACGTGCCTCTTCCTTTAGAACAGTTAAAACGATTCTCGGCTCGATAATCGGAACTGGTGGGTCCCATGATATGGATTATAAAGTTTGCATAATTCGCACGGCCGCCATCCCGAAATGGTATGGCGGATGACCTTGTAGTTTGGTCACAAGACTCGTCCTATATGAAGGTATGTTGTTACCAAATTTGGTAGATATCGGATGATTTGGTTAGTCGTTATTTGATTTTACGTTTTGACCGTTTAAGTGGCCGCTATTCAGTTTTGGTAAAGATGGCGGCGATATAAAACATGACACTGAGGTGCCCTTTGCTTGTTCTACCTCTGTACCAAATTTCGTTCAATTCAGTTTCACCGTGTTCGAATTGACATTCAGAGTACATACACTCTCACACACAGACAGACACACATTTTTTGGCCCTGTAGTGATCTCATGTCTACTTTCATTTTTTGCAAAAATCGAAAGTAGGCTAAAAATCAGAATAAGCTCTAGAAATTATTGTTCAGGATAGACTGAAATATACTACTGAAGAACCATTCTAAAGTAGTGTGTGGAATGTTTCTAACAGGTAGTTAGCTATTGTTTGCTAGCTGGGTCAGTTCCTGGAAACCGGGCTATTGTTTACAGGGAAACAGAGGTAATTCCGCAGTTATTTGTCATCGTTCTTATCTCTCTCCTTCGCCCTTCCCTCTTCCATCAACACACTGAATGACCTTGGTCACTCATTAGGGAGCTTCAGTCATTCAGTTCTTTTCAATATGCCTAAAACGAAAGTCTCAATTTGTGGGAAGTTACGAAGTTTTGTTCGCGAGTTCGGTGAAAACATATTCAGTACGTATGGAGCGATATTATTCTGTAAATTGTGTGAGGTTAAAGTCATATTTTGAATTTTATAGGTCATATTTTTATGTTTTTTAGGTCATAAATGCATACATATTTCATACATTTTTAGGTCATAGAAATCCGCCCCCTACTGATCACTTAGCATGGTGTGTCTGTGGCAAGTTCCATGCCTGGAAATTCAGGTAGATCTACACCAAACTTCTAGGCTAAATGTGGAGGCCTGCAATTATCGATGCTATTATCCTAGACATGGGTGGATTGTGCATACAGAGATGTCTGCCACAGAGCTATAGTGTTTTCCAGCAAATCTCATTGCCATCTTTGAAGCTCTGCAGTTTTGCTCTACAGAATGCAAGACTCCGTTTTCTTGTATTTGCTGACTCTTTGAGTTTGTTACTGTCGATTGTTTTGTGTTTTCGCAACCCTCTGTAGTGAATCCAGGACCTAGCCAGGCTATACAACACTAGTACATGAATTACCTTCCTGTGGTTACCAAACCTTATGGTAATTGCGGGAAATTAGTTAGCAAATCGAGCTGCAAAATAGACAGCATCATTACCACCTCAACTAATGTAGATATATTTGCTCTCGATTATGTTACACCCTGGGAAAAGGGGCAGATGTCCTTGCTGTTCCTCCCCTTAAAGCAACAATAACTAGCTAACTCTCCTGGAAATCTCGGTGGCTAGCAAGTGAACTGAATATGTTACAGGAAAATAATTGTGTGTGGCGGAGCTCCTTCCAGGGTGGAGAGCATCCGTCATTACATGCAGGTTAAGGATTGGTCATGGAAGTTACACTCGCAAGTTCCTCTTGAAAAGGGAATATGCCCACTTGCATCTGTAGTGTCATGTTCCCCATGGTTGGAACTTGCAGAACAACAAAGAAACCTTGTTAATAAGGAGGTATGCAAGTTATGTTTCTCGGGGGAAGGGGAATGAAAGTCTATGAACATTGCTGCAGATCTTTCGTAACACCCGATAGGGACAGAAAAGAGAGGAAATGTCGGTCAAACAGGACAAAGCAAAGAATCCTAGCAAGTTTCAGCATATGGGTCCTATAGGCGCCAACCACTTTCTCCTAGTTGTAAGTTTCTGGGACAGTCCCAATCGTTTAGGCACTCAATAATCCAGACATTCCTGACCTTTACTCTTGCTGTATTTAAAAAATTCAGTAATCCCACTGTTGGGACTTGGATGACAGCTGCCTAACTTGTAGTCTGTTGATTATGGAGGATGTGTGACCATCAAGACAACCTTGTTGTATTTAAATGACAAATTAAACCATAAGAGAACTTATTATAAAAGATGTGAAAATTTACAGAAACCATATCTCCACATGCAGAACAAAGACCACTATGATTTTACTGACGATAGGTTAGTACACAAAATTTATTTATTTAACTGTACCGGTAGTCCTGCAATTGTATCAAACTTGATTGGATCAAAGAATAGCTCAATCATATAAACATCATATAAATAATCCGGGCCGTGAAAGCCTTAATATGCAAATCATATAAACATTACAACTTTTGGTTTGGATCTAGCCTGCTGCAGGGGTCTCAAGAGGCAACCAGAAGATGAGAGGACTATTTCATTAATGCCAGGCAAATTTTATCAAATTTCAAAGAGACTTTTAAAAGATTGAAAATTTTTCTTGTTCTTTCAATTTGGTTTGCCAATGTTTCACTCCAGTATACCATTGGGCACATCAGTTGGTTTGGCACATTGAAATAGCTGGACAATTTCAGTTTTTCAAGCATCGGAAATTTGATTTTAACGTTGATGTGCTCAGAGTATTAATTTCTATTTTGTTTGGGAAACAAGATTTTTCACATCTTTACTTGTCTGCCTTGGTAAATTAGAAAAACAATTTTATTTACACTCAATCAATAATGATTTTGTGTATTTACTTTAATAGTTACTTATATCTAACATACTCGTGTGTTGTAACTTTATTTCAAGTTTAATGTTCTCCTGATGGTCCTTTTAGTCATCCTAGTTTGAGAATGTGCTTCAAATGACTATATAGGCCAATCCTCTCATGAAACAAAGTCCACACGGGGAAGAACATGATTGTGTTTAGCAAAGCGTATGCAATTGAAATTTGGTTTCTTTATGTATGCATTGCTTATGTTCGAAAAGGACTACAGCATCATGGGTCAGGTGATGCCACCATGAACAATCATATGCAGGTGCATCCCAGTTTTCCAGGTTATTGCCAGCTGCCTTCTTTATACCACCTCAAAGGAGCTGCATGTGGTCTTACCCCATGCTAAGTTCGCCATAGAGAATTTGGGCAAGGGAGCCTGGTATCACCCATGCGACGAACACACCCTGCCTGGCGAAGGCGATGACAAAGCATGGAAGCTTCTATGATATTCAGGGCTTCCAGCGACTCACTTTTCTCACTATTTGATAAAATTACTCACTATTCTCACTTTTTTTTGTACAAAACTGGTCACATTCTGCATTAAAAATGGTCTCGTGCACAATCAGATCGCTAGAAACGACCCAAAATATACCCATGAATGGGTAGTTCATTTTTCTGTGACCGGTGCCTGAGCGCGCTGCCGGCAGCGAGCCCGGCAGCCAGAAAGCATGAAAAGCTTCCATAGTGCAATACCACAGCCGGAGCCGTGCAGCGATCGCCGAAAATTTTAACAAAAGTTCAAATTTATATTTTTGTTTTACGATTTTAAATTTCTTGAGTGTTGCATTGATTTTCCTATCCATTATTTCCAAGTGTCCTCTAACTACATGAAAAATCACAAACAGTAGCTACTCAGAGATATTAACATAGGCACAATTTGGTTGACATTTTTGAGGGGCTAATTTGTTTTTCAGATACACATTCTTAAAAATTTTGTCTATTTCAATACAGTTCTGTCACATTTTGGGGAGGGCTATGGTTGGTTTTGGGGAGTTTAGACAACCCCCCCCATTGCGCCTACAGATATCAACAAACGTTAAAATTATGAACCAGATATACGGCGAATAATGCTATGAATTTACTCACTATTTTCTCACTATTTCATGCAAAAACTCACCTCTTTTTCACTTTTTTAAGAAAAAACACTCACTATTTCACTATTTTTGGACGAGTGAGTGGATGGAAGCCCTGATAATATTATTACTAACCTTTCAAGATACTATTGCCAGTGGTCGAGGTGAGAACTATTCTTCGTTTTCTTGTGTAATGCTGCCAGCCTGCTAGGTTGACAGTTAAGCCCCTTTCACACCGAAGACGCAAGATGCATTCATCCTGGGTGCAGGATGCACGTGCCACTTGCACCTTCTGTTAATATCCATTATTTGTGTTTAGTTTAGTACACGAGTTTGAAAAATGAACAATCAATCATCCGACTTTTCAGACGACAAAATTATAATTCTTGCTTGTGCAGTCGGGAGAAGACGAAGACAAAGAAGGAATCGTTTATGGCAGCATCCATACTGGGATAATGCTGGAGAGCGTAGCCCTGCTATTGTCTCAGCAATTATTACTGAACGATCCCGTCAAGTTTCAGGTGTAATGCGGATTTCGACTTGTAACAAGTCAGATCCCCATTCTTTGTTTTCTTGTGTCATGCTGACAGCCTGCTAGGTTGACAGTTACAGTTCACGCCACTGTTGCTCCAGTTGTGCAGTCGTGCAGAGAAAAGTCGGTGAGCCTTGGGCATGTGCAATTGATCTGTGAGTTGTGCGGAAAGCAACTGGTAAATAACCTACATTACCAATACTGAAAGAATTTAGTATACCGTAGCTAATATGTCGCGTACCTCGCCGATTATTAAGAGAGGCGCCACGAGAACCAAACCCATTAAGGTATGTGTTCACATTGAAAAAAAATTTTTTTTTTTAATACTTTTCAAAAATGTATTTTTGTTATTTTGTTGAAGCCTGATCAACCTACTTTAGGAACATGTATAGTTTATATACATTTAACAAAAGTAAATGGCATTCAGAGAGGTTCTATACAATGATCTTTGGAAATAAATTTCTATAAGACAAAAGATTAAAAAATACCATGAAATTCATTACCAGTACCCTGAATTAATACACTCGCTCAGAAAGCTTCTATGGGACACGAAGATCCAGCGCCGATCTCACAAAATGTCTCCACTGAACTCTGTTTTGGGCGAGTTCTTGCCACTTGTCCACATTCAGACACCTACAAAGTTTGGAGATTTCATTTTTTCACGAACTTCGTGGTCTTCCTACTGACCTTCTACCTCTTGGTTCTTCTTTAAAGATTTGTAAGACCATCCTATCATTTCCCATCCTGCCCATTGAAGTCTTCTGGAGTTAATAATGATGTTGAGTATTGGTGCTTGCCGAGAGAGTGAGTGTATGTCTTTATTTGATCTTTTTTTTTTCCAGCTTTGAGATGTGGGGTCCAAAATTTTCCTATACACTTTTTTTTTCGAAAACCTGTAACTGGTGTTCCTCCTGTTTTGTTAAACTCTATGATTCTGCACCATACGATAGAACTGGCCTAATGATGGTATTGTATATTTTCAATTTTGCCCGTTTAGACCGAAGTCCAACGACCACATATGCATTTCACCAAAAAATAGTCAGCACGAGAATCTAAACATCTCAGGGCGCCATATGGGTTAAAGTGACAACAATAACAAGAAAAGAAATATGCTTTACTGATTTTCAGCTCGATGCAACAATAAGGATAGAAGGAGACTTTGAAAATAGCACAAATCCTAAAATAATCTCATTTGATTAAAATTTTAAAATTTACTTGAAAGAAATGCTAGAATAGCATTAGGAATGCATGAAGAATCGTACATTTATGTACAACAAAAATACAGGGTTACCAACACTTGAATTTGAACGAAACCCAGAATGTCAGTCTTGTTGACTTTGTTCAAATTAAATTTATTTACAGTAGTAGGTTCTTCAGGGCAAATTAAATTGTCCAGCCTGAATCCTAAATTATTAGCATTCACTTGTTGAAAGAAAAATTTTATCGTTTCACTCGATGTAAAAAATCACTTTGTTTCTGGTTTCATTTTGTTGCAAAAATAACTATCACTTTCCGGGAATCATTATTCCAAAAATTGGTACATTTTTAGGTCATAACAATGGGTTTAATACTACATCAATTTAAAGGACATCTGAGCATCTTTGAAAAATAATGTTTAAACAATATGAGCATGGATTCGAAGAACTTCAATGTTGAGCAGAAAATTTATTGTATCATCTGTTCTCGATCCAAAATAATAATTCTGAGTGGATGACTCGACTATTAATTCATGGTCAAAAATCATTAACAAAAACATCAACTCTTGAAAAATTAATGTAACCATCCAATCATTCAAATATTATTCAGAAAATTGTTATCAAAATAGTAACAAATATTATTATCAAAAGTTACAATTCTTTGACAGAATATGACAATGTCTTTACATTATTTTACATTTTATAATATTTATATTTTTAATAGGATCACAAATATCCTTTAAATGGTAGTGGCTGTTCATGAAATAACAGTATTAATTTATTTATAGCATCGGCCCATTCTATTTAAATGTGTCAAAAATCACATGATCATATTTAGCATTAGACAAACGGTAATGTCTCATTATAATGAAAGGTTAATGTTAATAACAAATTCGGGTTGACAAGTACTGGGAAAATATTTATAGAACATGAGATCAACTGTGATGGTTTCTTAATATAACCCTTGGTTATCGAATCGACGAACATATTTATAAAAGTCATCTAACCTTCACAATGGTTGATGCTTCATATAACGATGACTTCATTCCTGCGACTTAATTGCACAATCAGAATGACAACATTTAACTATTTCCACACACAATATTTCTTCCCAAATTATACATAATCATGATAATCAAGCCCTTGCTTGTTATCCAAACTGGAAGATTAAGCAGCTAGTAAGTTCCTCCAATGAGTTTACTGTCATTTCACCATCATATTAAATCTTAATAATTTCACATCGTGTCTATTCATGGTCAAACGTTCTATCAAATGACGTTACCCAAATAATTTATATTTATATAAACTTTAGTAAAACCCTAATGTATATATTCTATTTGTTTCCCATATTATCACTTTCCATATCTTCTACATGATTTGACTGCATAATGCAATTTTAAAATGCTTCCAATATATTATTCTGTTAGAATGTGGGCGTGCATTTAACCACTAACCTTCGGAAAAACAAGTATCCGATATAGTGAACTGTTTAGAATATCAAATTTATAAATCACACTATATGGTATGATTATTAGAGAATACAAAACATTATTATTATCTCAGAACAATTGAAAATAATTATTCATCATCATCTTCATTTCCCCTTTTCCAGGTGACACTGGGTGGGAGCAAATATGGTTCCTCTCCACTTTGCTCTACCGTTCCACCATTCCTCCTCCGACACAGTGTTCCAATCCAGGTTCCGTTTTCTAATACTATTCTCCACCGAGTCCATCCAACGCATTCATGGTCTTCCTCGTCCTCTCTTCCCTGTCATCCGTCGTTCCAGTACTCGTCTTGGTAGCCTTACTTCATTCATCCGTTTGACATGTCCAAACCGTCTCAATCTGTTTTGCTCCAGTTTGTCATTTAGTTTCTGTTCTCCCAGTTCTTTCCATATTTCTTCATTTCTCACTCTGTCCCTCCTCGTTTTCTGGACCATACTTCTCAGGAATCTCATCTCAGCTGCTTGTACTCTGCTCTCATCCCTCTTAGTCATTGTCCAAGTTTCTGGTGCATATGTCATTATAGGAACACAATATGCTTTGTACATAACTTCTTTAGCCCATACTATTCCCCATACCTGTTGGTAGAAAGCACTCCCGAGTTGTATTCTTTTGCTATTTCCAAATCTAGTCCTCAATCTTCAGTCAGTTCACTTCCCAAGTATTTGAAGTGTTTCACTACTTCCAATTCCTTATCTCCTACTTTGATTACTCCTTTTCCTTCTTTCTTATCTCTACTCATCACCACTGTTTTACTCTTCTCCACATTTATCTTCAATCCCCATTGCTCAACCTTTCATTTATTACATCTAACTGTTCTTGTACCTCCATCTCATCCTCGCCCCAGATCACAACGTCGTCTGCAAACAACATTACCTTCATCTTTGCCCTACTATATTTTTTCATTGCTGCCTTCAAGATGTCATCCATCACCATTACGAACAATAATGGTGACAACACACTTCCTTGCTTTAGTCCAGTGTCAATTTTAAACCATTCCGATGTCCCGACTCTAGTCTTCACACTACTGTAGCACTTCATGCTTATAATCACAAGATTCACGGTCACGTAAAACTACAATCTTCCTTCTTCCTTCCATTCCTTTTATCATGTCTCTCAGTTCCTTGCCTATCCCCCTATTTGTTAAGCTTTCCCAAACTTTTGTTCTAGGGATGCTATCATAGGCCTTTTCTAGATCAATAAAAGTCATTACCATATCCTTCCCGTATCCCCAACTCTTTTCAATTTTGTACTCGCTTCGGCGGTACATATACTAAAATTGGAACGATACAGAGAAGATTAGCATGGCCGCTGCGCAAGGATGACACGCAAAATCGTGAAGCGTTCCACATTTTTTAGGTTCCTACGTTCGTTGCCAAGAGCCGACTGCGGTGACGTCTGGTAGCTAAGTTCTGAACTAGTAGTCGTTGACGGTGGCGTTTGGCGGCAAAAGTAGGAACTACTTGAAAATTGATCGTCTGCAGTCCTTACTTGAATTAAAACAGATACACACACTAATACAGCCATCACAATTAACACCGGTTATCAGACAGATTCTACACACACCCAAAGTACACGGGGCTACATGACCGCGTTGTCGCAGCCCCTAAACTTAAGAACCAACCAACCTCTTTTCACTGTTCTGTCTCAGAATGAAAATGGGTTCCACTGTTGACCTTTCCCCTCTAAATCCAAACTGCTCCTCCTTTATTTGGCTTTCTACCTTTACTCTAATTCTTCTTTCTAGGATTCTTTCCATTACTTTGGCAACATGCGAGATGATGGTGATTCCTCAGTAGTTACCACACACCTTCCTGTCTCCTTTCTTGAATATTGGCAATATTATTCCCTTTTTTCCAGGCTTCAGGTACTTTCTTCTCTCTCCACACACTCCTGAGAAGTCTGTATGTCCACTGCAGTCCCACTGGTCCTGCCGCCTTGATCATTTCTATTGCCACTTCGTCGATTCCCACAGCTTTCCCCATCTTCATCTTCGTAACTGCCCATTCCACTTCTGCCATAGTAATGTCTGGTTCTTCTTCTATTTCTTCCTCCACCGTTTTGGCTGTTTGCGTAACTTCTCCGCATGCCTGGCGTCTCACCTTCAACAGCTCGCTGAAATATTCTTTCCATCTGTCCGTTATCTCTTCTGGTTTTGTCAATATTTCACCTTCTTTGTTTTTCACGAACCCAGTGTTCACCTTTTCATTCCTTCTGCTTTTTATAATTCCAAACAGCAATTTCTTTCCACAATGTAAATCCTCCCTTATTTCCTGAGTGAATCCTTCCCAGCTTTTCTTCTTTTCCTCTGCAATTACTTTCTTGCAATCTCTGTTTGCTTCTATATATTTTGCTCTACTTCTTTCAGTCCTTTTTGTTTTCTATTCCTTCCAAGCTTTCTTCTTCTCTCTCCCCCTGGGGGTGGGGGGTTTAGAATACACTCACGGTATCCCCTGCCTGTCGTAAGAGGCGACTAAAAGGGGGGACCTTGGCTATACTTTAAGGACTCCGCGTTGGTTTGTGAATTGGACCCCCAGTGGGTGGGAGGAAGCGAATACATCCACGGTAATCCCCTGCCAGTCGTAAAAGGCGACTAAATGGGTTTCTCGGATCGGTCCCCTTTCGAGGGTTTGACAGTCAGCTCTCAAAGACATACATCCGTGTGGTATAACTCTCATTAGGTTATATCGCATTTCTTTCCGTTAATGCTTTCAGGGTCTGGCAACCAAAATTACCTTATGTGCGTGCTGTTAGGGGATGGACCACTTACGCTTGCGACTACGCTCGAAAGCCTGTTCCGGTCTTGGCCGCGCCGACCGGTGGGTGTGCCATGTACCCGTGCAGTAGTATCCACCTGACTACGCAGGTCCCCGCACAGCCGAATGTCAGAGCTGTAAAATCCAGTATATGCCAAGGGGTACATGCCGATACGGCATTGTAAAACATCGGACCCTCGGGCAATGCCTTCCAAGCTAGGCGGGCCTTGCCCTGGCTGGGTAGCGCCTACTGTGACGGCGCGTGATTGGATGTCGGTGGCATTCGGGGAGGATGATCTGGCCATGGGTTTTAAAAGAAAAATCCCCAAACAGGGTGGTCCTACACCCAAGTCTTTAACATTTGATTCCCTACGGGGAACAACCCCTTGGGAACAGTCGGCGTGAAAATCTGGGTGCTAACACCCCCAAGTTTCTGGTAGCTACCAGAACAGATGGGGGTGATTTCAAGCTGGTAAAGAGTATTTTGTTTTCTCGCCACATAGAAGGTGTCTATGGTGAGCTTGAGAAAGTACAAAAGATGAGGAACGGTAGCTTGTTGCTCAAGACTAGGACTGGTGAGCAAGTTGAACAACTTCTGAAATGTGACCACTTTGGAGATATCCCTGTCAAAGTGGAAAAGCACACGTCTTTGAATCTGGTCCGAGGAGTTATTTTCCACCGGGACCTGATTCTCAACACTGACGAGGAGCTCAAGGAGGATATGCAGCACCGTCACGTGACTGATGTCCGGCGCATTACGCGCAAGGTCAATGGTCAAATTGTGGATACTGGTGCTTTCATTATTTCCTTTGAGCTATCGGTGCTCCCGGAGAAAGTCAAGGTTACAAGTTACCGTTGTGACGTACGGCCTTACATCCCGCCGCCAATGAGATGTTATAAGTGCCAGAAGTTTGGGCACATGTTATCCCGATGCTCGAGCCCAGAAATCTGCGGAACATGCGCTAGGGTACCACACGAAGCGGAAGATTGCACAACACCCTATCAGTGCACTAATTGCCCTGGATTTCATTCTCCTCGGGACAGGAACTGCCCTGTCTTCCTGAGTGAGAAGAAAATCCAGGAGATCAAAACACTGGATGGTCTCACCTACCAGGAAGCCTGCAAGAAGTACCATACCGCGATAGCTCCTGCGCCTACGATTGATTATCGGGTTATCATACCCAATTTGGTTCCGTCTACCTCATCTTTTGTACCAGCTGTGAAACCTGCAACTGAGTTTACTGTTCAGAAACCAGCACTTATGAATATGACGAAAAGCCCGAAGGTGACTTCAACTCCACCTTTGGCCACACAGAAGGCTGTGCGAGCGAAGGCTGCTCCGCCCGCACAGCAGGGGAGGAAGTTGGAGACTTACTCCCCACTCGGGAGGAAGTCGAAGACTTCTTCCCCACCCAAACGGTCGGCGAAGGCCGCGCCAGCGGAGGCGGCATCGTCGACCAGGGTCAGGAATTCGTCTCCTGACCCGTCTAAATATCTTAAAGAGGCGGGGAAGAAGGGAGCTCGCACTACGCATTCCCTTTCTCCTCCAAAAAAGGGGAAGCCATCCGCCCCACCAGCTGCGGATGCCTCTGCGCCTGGGGACGTTTTGGTCCCCAGATCTGCGCGCTCCCCACGGAGATCCCCCCGCCGCCGAACTGCGTGCAGGAAATCTTCCGCTGAGTCGATCCACTCCACGACCTCTCCTGAGGACATGGAGATTATAGTCGACGTAGTGGGTGATGGTCCTCCAGAGGTTAAGTTGTAGCTTGCTGCTCCAACTTATTCCCTAGTTTATAAGTTCATACTATGGCACTGTTACAATGGAATTGTAACAGTTATGACAGGCATTTGACAGAGCTCCGTCAGCTCATTGCACAATACGCAGCGAGTATAGTCTGCCTACAGGAAACCAACCTCAGACCTGATCACGAGACTGTTCTGAGAGGTTTCGGACTATACTCTAAAGAGCGACAAGACGCCGCCCGGGCTTCCAGGGGCGTTTGTACCTTCGTTCGCTCTGACTACTATAGTGAAGAGTTTCCACTCGCCACTCCTCTGGAAGCTATTGCAGTTCACGTGTCCTTGCCTGCTATGACAACTCTTTGTAACGTGTACCTTCCGCCGAACCAACCACTTGATATTATTAATGACGTCTTTGATCTTGTTGATCAACTTCCAGTCCCTTTCCTAATCGTGGGTGATTTCAACTCTCATCACCCCCAATGGGGATCACCATCTTCCTGCCCCAGAGGAAGGGACGTGGAGGGCTTAATTCAAGGGTTGGATTTATCTCTATTAAATACAGGGGAAGCTACACATTTTAGCTTAGCGCACGGCACGTACTCACACATTGACTTGAGTGTGTGTAGCCGTGCGCTGGTCCCCCTATTTGGTTGGTATGTACACGACGACCTCTGGGACAGTGACCATTTCCCGATCGTTCTTACACTTCTGAACCAGAAGCCCGTGGAGTTCCCCAGTCGTTGGGTGCTTAAGTGGGCAAATTGGCCCTCGTTTCAAGAACGAGCTGTGTTCGTTGATCTTGGTTGCCGGAGCGTCGATGACGAGGTACAGCACATCCCCGATGTGCTTCTTGCTGCCGCCGAAGAGTCCATTCCATCCTTTTCTGGGACTCCTCGTCGCAAACTCGTCCCTTGGTGGACAGAGGATATTGCAGCGGCAATAAGAGACCGTCGGCGTCCAACCATGGCCAATTTGGTGGCGTTTAAGAAATTTCGTGCCAAGGCACGGATTCTTATCCGTCAGAGTAAGAAAGAATCGTGGGGATGGTATGTGTCGTCTTTTACGGCACATACCTCCTCTCTAGTGTGGACTAAACTACGACGCATCTCGGGTGTTCAGACATCTTCTACTGTACCGGGAATTTCCATTGACAATGAATTGGTTACAGATCCGTACCGCGTTGCAAACCATCTCGCATCTTATTTTGCGGATATATACGGTTCCGATAACTATGATCCTGCCTTCGTGGCCATGAAGCGCGAGGCAGAACGTTTCCAGCTCAGTTTTGCTTCCCGCGCTTCGGAGGAGTACAACGTGCCCTTTACGGAGTGGGAACTCCGCGGAGCACTGGCGCTCTGCAGGGACACGTCTCCCGGCCCGGATAATATTCACAACCAAATGCTTCAACACCTTAACGATGAGAGCATTCGTTATTTGCTCAGGGTGTTTAATCGTATCTGGTTGGAAGGTGTGTTTCCAGCGCAATGGCAGGAAGGTATCATTATACCTATCCTGAAGCCCGATAAGGATCCCAATTTGACAGGGAGTTACAGACCTATTTGTCTCACTAACGGTCTGTGCAAGCTCTTTGAAAGGATGGTCAATCTGCGCCTGGTGTGGGTCCTGGAGAAGCGAGGACTCCTGTTTGAATACCAGTGTGGATTCAGGGCGTCTCGGTGTACCAACGACCATCTGGTACGCCTGGAGACCGCCATACAGGACGCTTTTCTCCGGAGACAGCACCTAGACGCTGTTTTCTTTGACCTCGAGAAGGCCTATTACACCACTTGGCGTTACGGCATCCTCTCCACCCTGCATCAATGGAAATTCCAAGGTAACTTGCCGGTTTTTATTGCAAATTTTCTGTCCCTACGCCTATTCCGTGTCCGAATAGGGAGGACATATTCGCAATATCATATACAGGAAAACGGAGTCCCACAGGGATCGGTGCTTAGCGTAACATTATTTGCAATTGCCATAAACGGTATAGTCGCTGCTGCTGGTCCAGCTGTGGTACCGTCGCTATATGTAGATGACTTCGCTCTACATTATAGTGCGCAAAATATGGCGGTCGCTGAACGACAGCTACAACAAGCTATTCGGAGAGTGGAACGCTGGACACTAGAGCATGGCTTTCGGTTCTCAACCACTAAGATCTCGGTTGTCCATTTCTGCCGAAAGCGCACTCTCCATCCTGATCCTGAGCTTTATCTGGGCAATGTAGCTTTGCCTGTTGTTTCTGTGTACCGGTTCCTTGGGCTCCTTTTCGATCAGAAATTGACGTGGGAGCCACACGTGCTGTGTTTGAAAACTGCCTATGTTAAGAAACTCAACATGTTGCGGTTTCTTAGCGGCACATCATGGGGGGGGGGACCGCGCGGTGCTCCTACGTTTTTATAAGGCACTGATTTTATCTAGATTAGATTATGGAAGTGTAGCATATGGTTCGGCCCGTAAGTCAGAGCTTGTTAAACTGGACAGTGTCCACCACGGCGGTGTGAGGCTGGCGACGGGAGCCTTTCGGACGAGCCCAGTCGTCAGCTTGCTCGCCGAGGCTGGCGTACCTCCTTTACACCTGAGGCGCCAACAAGTACTGCTGACCTATGCTGCAACTATTCGACAGATGCCACTTCATCCAAGCTATCCATGCATGTTTACCAATCCGAATCGCCGGCTGTATGATGCGTTCGGCCGGCGGGAATTCGCTTGGATAACTTATACCGTCAGTTCCGATTTCCTTCTGTCTCCTGTAACGTCCGAGTACCTAGCAAGGCCCCTCCGTGGATGGTCTCTCGCCCTGATATCATCCTGGATCTGCACACCGGCCCCAAGTCGGACACGGACTCCTCCGTCCATCGGAGGCTGTTCCAGTCCGTGGTGAGCCGGTAACCAGGATCAGGGCTTCTATTTACGGATGGTTCGAGGGTAAACGAGAAAGTAGGCTGTGCATTTGTGGTTGAGGATCGTCGGTTTCTCTTTTCACTTCCCGAGGCTTGTGGCGTGTACACAGCGGAGCTCTATGCCATCTTAGAGGCCCCGCGGTACACGTTATCAGACGATCACCAGCACTTTCTTGTGTGTACTGACCCTCTGAGTGCGCTGCAAGCGCTCGATGTGTGTTTCCCGAAGCACCCGTTGGTCCAGCGTGTGCACGACCTGCTCGTCAGTTCGTGTAACGCTGGAACCGGGGTGACCTTTGTGTGGCTTCCTAGCCACATGGATATTGCGGGAAACGAGCTTGCTGATCAGGCGGCGTGAGAGGCAGTCGCACTGCCCTCACTACTGTATAAGGTGCCTGCTAGTGATGTGCGCTCTCAGTTGCAGCATTCGATCCTGTCGCATTGGGAGGAAGCGTGGCGTGCCACGCCTCCACCCAACAAACTGAGAGGCATCAAGGAGACAACGAAGGTGTGGAAATCTTCCTTCCGATCTCTCCGGAAGGAAGCTGTGGTACTCTGTCGACTCCAGATCGGCCATGGGATTGCTACGCACTCCCACTTGCTAAAGAGAGAAGATCCCCCTGTGTGTACTTGCGGTGCCCATCTAACTGTGGCACACATTCTCTTGGAGTGTGTGGATCTGGCCGATCTGCGAAGGACTCTTAAACTGCCTAATACCTTCTCCGTGATGACGGGCCGTCAGTAGACCTCGTCATCCGGTTCATGAGGGAGAGTGGTTACTTTTTTAAGTTTTAATGTGTAGTTACGACTTTTAATTCAGGTTAAGTCTGTTTTATGTTTTTTATTGTGTTCATCTATTTTATTGTTCACTACGCCTTATTTGTTTTATTCTTTTTTACCATCCGCCTTTTATTCTTTTTATTCAAATAAGACATACTTTTTGGGGCTCACTGTCTGTTTTATAAACACCATTTTCGTTTCATCCATGGCAGTGAGCTGTTTTTATCTACATCCTTTAATTTCACGCCATTTCATTTCATTAGGGGCCGATAACCACGATGTTAGGCCCCTTAAAACAACAAATATCATCATCTTCTTCTCTCTTACCTTTTCTTTCACTCTATCATTCCACCATTTTGTCACCTTTTCCTGTACCTTTCCTGATGTTCTACCACATGTTTTCTCTGCACTGTTTACAAATGCACTCTTAAACTTTTCCCATTCTTGTTCCACATGGGTAATATCCGTCCTTGTATCTGTTCTTGCAATTCACTCTTAAACTCTTCTGCAACCTCCTTTTCCTTTAGTCTCCAGACCTTAATCTTTCTTTCCCTTTTTTCTGATAATCTCATGACCTTTCCTACTTTTAATTTTGCTACCACTGCCCTATGGTCTCCTCCAAAGGCTTCCTCTGGCATGGCTGTGACATCCATTAGCTCTTTCCGATGCCCTTTTTCGGCTAATACATAGTCTATAAGAGTTTTCATTCTTCTATCTCCCCATCCATACCTCGTTATCTTCTGACTATTTTCTTTCTGAACCACGTATTCCCTATAATTAATTATTATTATTATTTCCAAAACTGGAGTTAACTTCAATCAACTATTCGAGAAAAGATCAAACTCGACTTCTTAAACATGGAAAAATATCCATTCCTCAACTTAAATTTATTTTAATATTTACAGATACCACGGCTGATGACCGCGATTAGAAAAATCACAAAATCAAATAAAATGCTCATGATGCTTGTCCATAGATTCAAGTCATGGAATCGACATGTCTGAATGTTGAAAATACTCAGAACTAGGCTTCCCATGCCTCGCAGAATCATTTGCAACAGCAAATTACCAAATAAAAATTGTGTTGATAAGACTAGAAAAATGAGAATTCCGGCTAACTACGCATAAGAATAATGCAAATTGTAGCTTACATTCTTGTAGATCTTGATGTAGAAGATAATCTGGTTAAAACCAGACCATTCCAGTCTTCAGTCCCCATTTGGACTCGTACCTAAATTCTTGAATCGGCCTCCATTTTATACCCGCAATTTGTCTAACAAGACATAGCGGTGATTATATTCGTTGCCTTGTAATAATCTTGGTGTAAACAGTTCATGTTGGCAGCTTTAACAGCTGTAGTTAAATTCTTGAAAGGGATTAGATCTATTTGATCCATGGTAAAAATACCAGATGTAACACAGACCCAACAGTGACGCATTCAGTACAGTTTAATATGCTAACAATCTTATTCAGCTTCAGTAACAGATCCGATGTTCTAGTTGTCCCTGGGTAGAGTTATGCACTCTCCAGTCAGCGCTAGGCACAGCTGGCCTCTTATGTCGCCTAAGTGATCTTTACCGAGCAAGAAAGGTATTTGTAAAAAGTACTGACATGTGATCTTGGTTGGTCTTTCAGTCACCAAGACAAAGCTTGCCTCTGGTAATTGGACATGAAAATATTCCAATAATAATTTTATGGACTGTGGAAAGTTTATAGACTAAGTCTATCGTATGTCCGTTAGCAGTTTGATATTTACCAGTATTGACTGTCACAAAATGTCTATCACATGAGTGATAAATGACGAAAAGTAACCTATGTTTCACTGAAAGAATTTCTAACACTTTTAAAGTACCAGTAACCATGTACTGTTTCGGCGATTCGCACTAAGACTTAGCAACCATGTGCTATTGACAAGTATAACGACGAACATAGCAACCATGTGCTCGTAGATAAGTATCACGAAGTTGATGTAAACTCGAAGTGTTAGCGGCTCTGCGCTATGAAGAAGTGACATGATGAGTCGCGGTCGGCGCTCATTTTATACAATCCAGGCAGTCCCCTGACGTCACAGCGAGAGATGTCCTCAATCCTTAAACTTCTCATATCTCGGCTTCCGCTTTTCTTCTAATATAGCTCATTCTTCTTCTCTTATCCGCGCCAGTAATATGGTATGAGTCCCATGTTTCCAATCAATCTGAAAATATTTTATCAAAAATATAGCCTCGCTTGTGACAAACTGCCACGTCACTAGCCGTTCTGTAGGCTGCAAATTCCTTCGATTTCCTTCTTAGAACAATCGGCACGCGCTATTCAAATCTTCGCCTTGAACTTAGGATATGTGCCTGTTCTCTCAGATCTGGACAAGTGGATTTGGGCACAGTATTTCTCGTCAAAAACTTGGATCCCAATAGAAACTGCAGAGAGTAGTACACTTTGTTAGCACTCTGTATTCTAACTGTAATTTCCACTTCTTTATGATTCTGTTCATCAATCATTACTCCTAAGAATTTGAAATGTTCAACACGCTCAAAACTCTGCTTGCCAATGAAAAGAGGTAACCGGTTCCCACACACGTCAATATTCCTCTTCATTACCATATACTGAGTTTTTTGGTCATTAATTCTAAGGCCCAATTTTGAAGCTGTCTCGTTCAGTTCAACAAACAATTTCCTTATCTCAATCTCATTTCTTCCTGTGAGTACAATATCATCTGCGTATGCAAGCACTTTATGATACTGTCCAAGATGCATGCCAGCCGGAACTTAATTTTAGTGATCTGATAACTTTGAGAGCATTGTTGAAGAGAAGAGGAGACAGAGCATCTGTTTGTGAAAGGGTCAGATCTTTTCCCATTCAGGAAAATTCTACCTGTAATGTCATCCACACACAATCTACACTGGAGGTTAATAAGTTTAAGAGGGAAACCAAACTCGGTCAAACATTCCACAGACTCTCTCCATGAATTGAATCATATGCTTTGAGGAAATCAATAAACAAACAGTGAATACATTGATTATATTTCCACTTATCATTTTGATTGCAAATATGTTGTCCGTGGTGGATTATTACTGTGAAAGCCATTTTGATAATCCCACCAATGAAATTCTCTGCATATGGTTTCAAGCGATTTAGTATAACAAAGGATAAAATTTTATAGAATGTATTAACAAGGAATATTTCATGGTAATTTTGAATATCTTTCTTGTCTTCCTTTTATGCAGGGGCACTATGAGAGATTCTTTCCACTCTCCGGCCATCGTATTTTTCCACCAAATTCTCAGGATAAGTTGGAATATATATTTGTGTAATACTTCTCCAGATTTAATTAGTTCAGCTGGGATGTTGTCATTACCATGAGCTTCGTTATTTTTCAGATGTTTAATGCTATTTACTACCTCCTCATACATAGGCTCTGGAATCAGATCATCATTAGCAGGGCATTTAGGTTTCATTTTTATCATTTATTGATAATTCATCCGCTCAAATGGAAACTACATCATATTCCCTTCGGGAATATTCAAAACCTTATTTGGATTGCCAAGGTAAGGCTTTTGTTTTTATGAAAGGAAGTTTGACTCCCGTAGCACATTGGCATGCTCGTGACGTCAATGCTGCTTGTATTTTGTGTCTTGCATGGCCTTCTCAGTATGTGCTAGCCACGCGTATTGATAGGTGTGTCTGTACCAACTGACGAGCCCAACGGCACACTGGGGCGAAGCACTGGCATTGAACCGGACCATTTTTATCATTTATTGACAACCACTAGATTGTGGTCAGATCCCATCTCAGCCCCTCTATAGGACCGGACATCAGAAATAGCATGTCTATGCTTGCTGTCTACAAGAACATGATCAATCTGATTTGCTGTTTTGCCATCACAAGAGTACCGAGTTTATTTATGAATCTGTTTATGGGGGAAAGTATTACTACTAATGATTATGTTAGTTGATACAGCAACATTTATCAGCTGTATTGTATTTCCATTACTTTTTTATGCAGGCTTTCTACTCCAATAGCGGGTTTTAAAAAATGTTCAGTTCCTACTTTTGCGTTGAAGTCTCCCAATATTATCTTAACATCATGGCTTGGTACCCTATTCCATAGTTCCGACAGTTCTTCGTAAAAGGCATCCTTAACATCATCATCTTTTTCATTAGTTGGTGCATGACAATTTATGAAGGACAGATTAAACCATTTGGATCTTAATCTTAAATAAAACAGTCTTTCATTAATAGCTTCAAATGAGATAACTGAAGAGAGGAAATTATTGAGCACCCAGAAGGTGGTACTGAACTCGTGCAAACCATTTCCTTTACCACTGTTTCTCCATGTCTTGAATATCCCTTCCTGGTAGTCTTGTTTCCTGTATTGCTGCAATTTTGTACTTTTCTAACTGCTGAGTTAACATCCTGAATGATCCAGACTTATACATACTTCGTACATTTCATGTACCAAATCTCATATCTGATTTCCAGCTAATAGTCATCATATTGTGAACATCATTTATCATCCGAGGCTTATGTGAGATTTTGTTTTCCGCAATAGGGATGTTAACCCTAAGTGCAACCCCCAACCAGGTACTCTTCTGTTATGGTTACCATACCTCAGCCAAGATTATCTCGCTTTAAAGCGCCAGATACTCGCCCTCACCCATCCTCATAAGAGGTAGGATTTGCTGGTTGCGTAAGTAGGCAAGCCTACCAACTCGAGCAATTCCCAGTATTTACCAGAGACACCTATTTGGCATTAGTGTCTCCACTGAGACTCATTACCAGCCATTCACACTCACCATTTAGGCGGGCTTGGGACCGGCACAGATGGAGCTGGATTGCTCCCCCTGAGGCTGGTTTTCTGAATTAATACATATCATCGTAATTGTACACTAGTGTCCAAAAGTTAAGCATAATCACTAAACGAGGCCATACCGCCTGATAGGAATGTCAGACGGATTGTTGAACAAACGAAAGCTGAATCCCACACCATGTGTCACACAACTTGTCCAAAACAACAGTGTCAGAAGGGTTCTGATAGCCAAGGTACACCTTTGACAACAACTAACAAAACTTGGCAATGTTTTCCACAACAAAACATGCTGTTAATAGGGTGTGTGGTTACCCCCTAACGGCCACACATGCTTCGCAGCAACGTGGCATGCTCTCTATCAGATGGTCCTAGAGCTCTTGTGGCAGTCTATCCCATTCCTCCGAAAGGGCAGTGCGAAGGTCTTGGAGGGTCCTTTGAGGAGGCTGACGGGATGCAATTCGCCTCCCCAATGCAGCCCAGGCATGTTCTATAGGATTCAGATCCGCAGACCTCGCTGGCCAGTCCATGCGATGAATGTCATCCCCAGCCAGACCGCGTTGCGGTCGGGCATTATCGTCCATTGAGAGGAAGTCTGGACCAACCGCACCTCTGAAGATTCGAACATGTGGTTCAGTACCTCATCCCTGTATCTCCGAGCGTTCACAGTGTTCCTCGGACCACCCATGAAGAAGTGCAGGTCCATACGGCCATTCAACATAATGCCACCACCACCATACTGGTCCCGTTCCACGATGTTCCTGTGGTTGTATCGGCTACCTGGTTCTCTCCAGATTAATGTGCGACGGGAATCGTTCTGCAAACTGAAGCAGGATTCTTCTGTGAAGAGCACATTCGTTCATGATCCAGTTTCGACGTTGACTGCTCAACAGTAAACGGGCCCGTCTCTGTTCTGGAGTGAGCGGGACGCACACCGCTGGACGTCTGGCAAACAGCCCTGCAGTTCTGAGCCGCGAGGAAACGGCAACCTCTGAGACGGCTGCAAGCTCCGCCGATAATTGTCTTGCAGGTGCACTCCGATTTCCTCGAACGGTTAAGGCCACTTATCGGTCCTGCTGTGCGGTGGTTACTCTTGGTCGACCTGTTAACTGGCCTACGACTAATTTCTTCTGTGTTTCGAAACCGTCTCCAAAGCCTGGAAATGACACTTTATGACACATTCGACGATACGGTGACTTCGGTTTGTGTCTGGCCTGCTTCCTGGCGGCCGAGTATTCTACCCTGCAAAACGGGGTCCAAATCAGTGGCGTTTTCTCCAATACCACGGGGTAAGCACTACCTAGCATATTCTCATAAGAATAAAGTATATAATATCACTTTCTAACGCGCAAGCAACTGTAAAAACGTCGCTTTGAATGACGTTCCTCGTTCTCTACCGCAGTTCTCCACGATCAGCCAGTACTACTTTGGAGAGAAAGAAGAAAGAGTGCGGCTGGTCGCTATGACAACGGCTTGTTTACCTCCAGGAGCCTTCTGGCCCGGAACACTGCTATGGCCGATGGAGTGGTACAACAAGAACGCCAGGTCGTCCTTGATTGGCTAAGACAGGGGGTGTGGCGTTCCATAGCCACAGGGCTGTCGTCGAGACAAGTCAAAGCGGGTAGCAAGGTCTGCTTCAGTTCGGGCGGCTTACCCTAGCGAGCCTGGACATCAGCACTGCTTAAAATTATTTGGCGCGCCTCTCCAGTCCCCACCCTCCATCTGACCAGCAGACCCGACCTTTGCTGGGCGCGGTAGTTAAAATTCTTCTTCGTCCGGTTAACTCACAACTCTATGTTTTTGAGTGCAATTAGCAAAATTTAGTATACCGTAACTACTGTTGATATTATTGTGTTGGGAGTGAACAGTGCGTTGGAATCTTCAGAGTGACCCATCAACCCGAAAAGTTCCTCTGATTATCATTCAAATTATATTTAAAGAGTAGGTGTAAAGGATACATAATTTTAAATGTATGTACATCCGTATAATTTGAATAATATTTTAAAGACCTATCACATTTTTTTTTTTTAAATTGGTAATTACGGTAGGTAGGGTCTATCAAATTCTCATTTGTACAAAATTAATTAATGCCACTATTTACTGTACCTTGGCGGATCATTTGTAGCGAAGTTCAATTCTTCTCTCCCTCTTAGCGAATTCATCAATTACATGGTCGTGAAAATCAGTGTTCCCCTGAAGGCTGCACAATAACACCTTTTCAATGGAAAGAAGCGCGAGATGTGAAAGTCCTTCTTGATGCATTGAGTTTCGGGTGAAGGTTTTTATACGTTTCATGGTAGAAAACATTCTTTCCACTGATGCACTAGACGCCGGAATTGTCAGTACTAGTTTAAAAAAAGAAGGAAGCTTTTAGTTTTACGTGACCATTAATCATGCGATCATGAGCCACTGGACCTCCTTTTTCTGTGGAATCCGAACCACAGGACATGGAATTTCACTTCGAAATCTCACATGCATTGACTGGGAATCGAACCCGGTCCATCTTGGTGAGAGGCCAACTGCTTGACCGCTGCGCCACCACGCCCCCCCTTAGTACTAATTTGCATAGGTTATAGGCCTACGCCCCAATTAAGTCATTCAAACTAATGAAGCCGTGAAAACTTACATCAGTACAATTTGAGTGATATTTGCAAATAAATATTAACTGAACATGCAATACAATGACATAAGAATATCTATTAGTCTACTAATAGCATGTTTATTATTTTAATGTTCACTTAGGTCTCATAATAGAAAATAATAATAATAATGTTATTGGTTTTACGTCCCTGTTAACTACTGAGGCTTTTAGAGACGCCGGGGTGCCGGAATTTTGACCCGAAGGGAATCTTTAACGTGCCAGTAAATATACTGACACGGCTCCCTCGCATTTGCGCACCCTCAAATGCCGACTGGCTGCGACGGCATTCGATCCCGCTATCTTAAGCTCAGCAAACTAGAACGTTACCGTTAGCCACGCACAATAGAAAATTTACGGGTAATAACCTAAAAGTTTAGCTCCTTAGGCCAAGCAATGCGAACAACAAAAACACAAATTGCCACACTGTTCAATCGTCAAATGATACACGATAAGAGAAGCTCGCCAAACCTATTGTTGAATAATTTTCTCCGCACTTAATGTACATGGATTGGCATGCCTAAAGTTGAAAAGGGAAAAATGAGCTGTGCTGTATTACGATTCTTTCTATTTTTATTTTTTAAATGTGAAAGACTAATAATTATGTGTGTAGAGTAATTGTTGCTACTTCAGATATCAACCTCAACATTGACAAGGGCATAGCTGGAACCGGGTGCTGAAGTTGCTTTATGGTGTAAGCCTATATTTTGAGTCTTCTTCACAGCTTACCCTCGAAAAAATTCCACGCCACGCCACTGGTCCAAATGGCGTCGTTGTGTCATTATGTTGTCACGTTCACCACGAGGCTACACTCCGCACACTGTAACAAGGTAAACAAGACTGCGGGAATATGGGTAAAGCCCTGCGTGGGTGCGGACACCCGCAACATTTTTCGGCATGCGGATATAGTTTGTATAGCTGTGCGGATAACGGATAAGCTGTGGATAATGTTTGGAGAAAATTTGCGGATAGTATTTAGAATACAATCCGAACTTGTTGAATATCAGTACTAGGACCTGGTTGTTTATGGCATATTTTCCTGTATGTTTTTTATTTCATTACAAATATAAGATGATTTAAGCTAATCTCATTCAAATTATGTCATTAGGCCTAAGCATAATTAACACTCCGAACTGGGAAGGGTTGCAATTCTGGCTGTATAACATTCATTTTAAACAAAGCACATGGCATAGGCTACATAACCTTAGGGAATGACTTTGTCCTCGAATGTCTAAATGTGTTGCTTTATGTTTTATCTAATTAAACATATTATTGTAATGCCAGTAGATTCGGATACAAAAACGTGCGGATGCGGATAACGGTTTTGATTATCCGCGCAGGGTTCAGGCACTGGCTGTGTTTACCTTGCGGTTACGCCGCTAGTCAAAGCAGGGAATACTCCTTTCCTGTACAGAGCGAACACGTTAGGTTGGTAGGTGTATATGTCGTGCGATTTGTGTCTATTTCCTGTTGCCCTGCTTATTCGTAACTTGACTTAACTTTGTAATTGATCAAATGGACAAATAAATATCTAATCTAATTTTGGACACTAGTGCAGTTGGCCTATACAACATTCAGTAGCTCCAATTTGATCACATACCGGTACAAGTTGATTGTATTATTTGTTGTGGAAATACGATGTTTTGAAATTTATAAGTTTTTTGACTTTTCAAATTTTGGCTCTTGAAACTTAAAAAAAAATGCCTTTGGTATTGTATTGTTACGGCTGTGAGTTTGTTTTGTCGCCTCGCCGCGTTGAGTCACAGCTGCCCCCAGGCTGTGTGTGCTCTGCCTCAGTATATTACGTGCGCGTTACGCAACGGGCTGCGAAGTGAAAGGGATGGTCCAGAATATTCGTGACCCAGCCAGTGAAGGAAATCTCTAGAAGCCGTGTGTCCTGGACGATTCTAGAATTCATTGAGTCACCAGCCTGCTATATAAGCGGCCTCAAATTGAGGGGACTGAGTTTTCTGTGGGTGTGTGTTTTATGAGCTAGTGCGAGCGTCTTTCCTGAGCGACAGAAGTGTGGTGACGAAGTGCCGTGCGAGTTACGAAATCCAGTGACATTGCTTCCCCCAGCTTGTGGACAGCGAAATAGCTTGTAGCGGATTATCGTAAGTAACTGTAGTTGGTGTACATGAGGAAGAGGTGCAGGTAGCTTCTGTCAAGGCCACCGGACTCATTAAGACGGTTTTACTTCTGTGGTTTGTTGAGAAGTGAAAGGGGCAAGAGCGCTCAAGGAAGAGACTTGAGGAAACTGGAGTAAGGTTCTAATTGCTTGTATTTGCTGTTGAGTGGTGTATCTTTCCTGCAAGCAATAAAGCTAACTTCTCTTTAAAGCAGTAATTGGTATTGTGCTTTCTACCCTCCGTAATCCAGTTAACGGAATTGCCACTAGGGGGTGGCACGTAACAGTATATAAATGCTGAATCCATCATATAAACTTCAAATAGATTAATTAAGAACTGTAAAAGTGAAACCTTAAAGTTAAGAAAGACGTTTAGAAGGGATTATTATTATTACGGTATTTTTATTATCATCATTACTTCTGGAAGCTGAGAGAACGTACATATACCAGTTGCGGCTGGCGGATAATTGTTCCGGGTTGCACTATTTTCCAGTGGCGGCCGGTAATAAGGTTGCAGTGTTGCACAACGACCAGATTCATTCATGAAAAACAATTAATTCAGTAATAATATTTTTAGTATAAAAGTTGTATGTTTCCTTCTATATGTATAGGAATTCATAATTCTGATCTTTAATAACTCAGGAAATCTTATAGTAAGTTACTGTGAACTGACAGAGAAAGCTAGGCGCGCCAGCCGTCTAGGAGCGCTCGTCCGTTCGGTCGTTGCCAGGCCCAAGCACCGACCAGATCTCAATAGTGAAGGGTATGGCAGAGATGCCAGACCGGGTAAGCCCTATCCCAACAGTTAACACGGCTGGTCGTTGCCTGCTGACTGCAACCAGGAGCTGAGGCGCAGGCGCGGCCGGAGACATTCGAGATGCTTCGTCAATGTTGCACGTGTACTTGTGACACTCGCAGTTCTCGCCCTCATATATAACTCACGTTGTTTTGTTCTCGTGAAGGTTTTCATTTAGACTAACTTATATTCCAATTTTAATCCGATGAAATTGTGATGTCTCTGAACTGCGGCATTCGTTATGAATGAGGTACATCCGTTTTACCGCGCAATTGTATACAGTTTTCTCCGGTATCAAGCAGTCTTTAACCTATCACATCATGGGTGCCCGCAGGAGGTACGGGGAAGGGGTGGGGTGAGGCAAGGAGTGGCCATGTCCCCACCCCCTGAAATCCCGAGATTATTTCGATTGTTCATTGTCACACCAGTTTATTTCATAAAGTAAGGTTACTGATGGTCAACTGATTTAGATGTAGGGATAATTCCACAGTTTTATTTAACTTAGTAATTTGGGATTATTTGAGAATATCTTCAGTTATTTAAAACATCGCCAAACTGGATTAACAATACTATTTTAATGAACTGCTTGATTTTTATTTTTGTCGATAGGCCTACATGGTGATACAACTACGTTTTGCCTGTTTTAAAAAATGAACATTATGACGATGATTCACAAATAAAAGCGAACTCCTATGGACAAAAACTCTGAACAACAAAAAATCCTCCCTTTTATGCCATAAAGACTATGCACTGAACGATTTAAGAGCAGCCAAATAATGAATGTCACTAAGCAAGTAAGAAATTAAACGAAAATTGCGGGAGGGGGGTGTAAGTCTCAATATCACCTAGTGACATGTAGGCAACAAAATAAAAAAATAATACATCCCCCCCCCCCCCCCTCCCATAGAAAAAATCCCGCTGGTGCCCTTGAACAACCATATTGAAAATAGTGCAACACCCAGAACAATTATCCGCCAGCCGCTACTGCTATTTTCATTACGATGGGGCGGGGTAGGGTAAAAGACAGATTGATATCAGAGAAAACTGTATTCAATTGTGCGGTAAAACGGATGTAGGCCTACCTCATTCATCACGAATACCGTAGTTCAGAGAACATCACATTGTCATCGGATTAAATGGATTATAAGTTAGTCTACGCTCTACGCCATACATAAAAACCTTCACGAGAACAAAACAACGTAGCCTAAGTATATGAAACGAGGGCGAGAAAGAACCACGAATGTTAAACGTACGCGCAAATTACATTGCAAGACATGGTATCGGCAGTTCACGGATGTCTCCGTCTGCGCCTCGGCTCCCTTGTTGTAATTAGCGGGCTGCGACCTGCCGAGTTAATTGTTGGGATAAGACTTACTCTGTCTAGCATGTCTGTCTTACCCTTCACTATTGAGATCTGGTCGGTGCTTTGGCCTGGCAACGGACGAGCGCTCCTAGTTGGTTGGCACTCTTCGCTTTCTCAGACAGTTCACAGTAACTTAATATAAGATTTTCTGAATGATTAAAGAACAAAATTATGTTTTCCTATAATTTACATATAAAAGGAAACGTACAGCCATAACGAATAGAATAAGTAGTGATATCACTGGCCTGGTCCGCCGCAGCGTAGCGCTGGCTCCGATCTGTGATGTAAGTTAGCATTGGCGCTTACAAGACTTTTAAAACTTTGCGACCTGTTTTACATGTTAAAACACCGCAAGATATCCTCATAGGCGCTAATAAGTTCGAAATCTCCACTTACTTTACTGTGCCCAATTCTAATTTAATAAGTCGTCTTCTGTAATAGTCCAGTTTCGACAATAAGCGAAGACAGAGAGCAAGTTCAAAATGCAATTAGTTTTGCCAGCTATCGGTAAATTTAAAAAAAGAACGGAAAAGTTAACCTCGCTATCAGAAAGGATTTCTTCACATTGTTACACAATTTACATTCCCTTAACAGACTTGCAACACAGCAAAAAAAAAGCCGTACGAACGCAACTTTCAACTTTACCGTAGATTACTATAAAATTCAATAATAACCATAAATTTCACTCCACAAACACCAAAATCAGTAAACTACCATCATTTCAGAAGAAATTAACATTAAACGGACATAGAAGGCACAGTCATGACCCCTTCTTAGAGTAGGCTATTGCCTAAAACTGATCACGCCTCCCTCAGCATTACGGTACATATATGCTCTTTAACTCATTGTATTTTTATTCTCCTCCCTTTCTTCACAGAAGTAGTCTTTAATGGCATCAAGAGCATTTTATTTACACCATTCTGGACAAATACTTAGGCAATAGGCCTATATGTGGAAAAGAATAGTCTTTCAATCGCTAATTGGTTCTTGGGAGAAGTACTACTTCCTTCCCTTCTATCACAAATTTGTCAAATTTAACAATTAAATCTTCTGAAAAGTGATCATCACAGATGTAGGACTTTTCGGTAAGTTCCCTATCCTTCCCTGGTATGGCCCCTTTGCACTTGATAAAACGTTCCTTATCTTTAGGAGGTTTGAAAAACCGTCTGACCTCTTTACAGTCCCCATAGATAGGTCTGCATCCTGGTACAAAAGAGCAAGACATCTTCACTCCTCACATTAAGCACTCATGAAAATGTAAGGGCTAAACTGCTGTTTACTTACATTAAATAACAATAAAATTAACACACGAAGATAACGTCAACACACGACAAGAAATTAAATTCCATTTCAGTTAATGCTTCCTACAATAGCATTTCAGGTATTAATACTATGAAGTAATAGTGTAAGCACTTGTATATCAATAAACGTTTGCACAGAACACCACCAAAACACTCCGACCTATTAAATACTTAATATATCGCACATAAACACATAAACATATGTGGAAATCAACAATCTCAAGTCGACTGTAGCGCTGCGTAGCGGCGAGTGTCAACCCGATCCGTATTCATTACATGCTATTGAGGGAGAAGAGATCACACTTTATATTCTATTCGTTATGGTACAGCTTTTATTACTAAAAATATTATTATGGTATTGTGCCTCTTGGATTAATCTGGTCGTTGTGCAACACTGCAACCTTATTACCGGCCGCCACTCAGTGGCGGATCGAGGCCTTGCGGGGCCCTGGGCGATATGATAAGGTGGGGCCCACAACAAAAGGAAATGAAAAAAATATCAAATCAAATGGAAAATAGTTTTGTAATAATAAAATAAAGAATAGTTACAATATTTTGAATACACTACAGTACTTTTTTTTAAAATAATATTAAGAAACATCAAGTCCCCTTGAAGAAGATTATGTGAAAAAATGAAAATCCACAGCCTGCTTCCAGTCTCCGACCGGGTCAGGAATGGAATGAATGAAGCCCCCATCTAGCGGCGAGGATATGAACTGTGCCGGCTGCAGAGGCCTGCCGCACTCCTCTGGGGCAATGATTAAATGAATGACAGATGAAATGAAATTATAGTGGAGTGTGTTGCTGGCATGAAATTTTGACAGGGAAAACCGGAGTACCCGGAGAAAAACCTGTCTGCCTCCGTTTTGTCCAGCACTGATCTCACATGGAGTGACCGGGATTTGAACCACGGACCCAGCGGTGAGAGGCCGGCGTGCTGCCGCCGAAGCCACGGAGGCTTGAAGAAGATTATGTAAACTATGAAATATTAAAATATTATTTTGCGACTTATTTCCCGGCTGAAGTCTACTATTATTTCACTGAAATCTAAATTAATTAATTAAATTTTAAAAAATCCATGACGCGGGGCCCTGGGTGGTCGCCCTCCCCTAGATCCGCCACTGACATATACCTGGTAAACTGACAAACAAAGCTCGCTGACACCGCAAGAGTCAATATCAGATAAGCTAGCTGGCCAGTGGAAATATTCTTATGAGCACACCAGCCAGCTCGAAGAAGCTATGGAATTCTGCTTCGCCGATGGCGCAAGGATAAGATCTCGTAGGTTGCCCCACGGTGCCTGGGCATAGAAACTCATGGAACATTTCAAGAATACGGTATAGTGTAGGCTGTATGAGGAGAAAAGTGTGCGACCAGTCGATCGAGAGAAGTAATCGGGAAGTATTGAGGTTCGAATCCCGCGTCGCGTGAAGTTAGAGAAAGTATGAATAATTACGAGTGCAGCAGTCGGTTGATTGTCCGTACAATTCAGCAGAAACATAATTGCACATAGTAACTACAAAAATATAGAAAGTTATTCTACGGAACCTCTGGACCTTGCTGTGTTGTAATTGATCATATTTAGACCTCCCCGATTCGACGCCACGATCTCCTAAGAGAAGAGAGAAGGCGATCCAACGGTGCAAGCTGCGATCAGCCACAGCCGAAGGTAAGTCACCTGTTAGCCTTGAGACATCGAGCATTATCTCAAAATGTCAACATGCATTTTCATTTGAGACTGTTTTGCCTTTCTGCGTCCAGCCTAGTCTGCAAGCCTCTGTTTGCGAACAAGTCACCTCCATGATCCCCTATTAGCAGTTAGCACTGCGGCCTCCTCTGAATACATACCTTAAAAACTTGGAAATTGTTCAACACTGAATCTAACCACCACCTCCTAGGTCTACCCTCTACAGCTAGCTGTTGGCCTCTCACCACGGCGGACCGGGTTCGATTCCTGGTCAATGCATGTGAGATTTTCAAAGTGAAATGCCTTGTCCTGTGCTTCGGATTCCACGTAAAAAGGAGGTCCCGTGGCTTATGATCTCGAGATTAACGGTCACGTTAAAGTACAATCTTCCTTTTCCTCTACAGCCGAACTCATTAACCTCTTAGGTAGGCCTATTCTCTCTTCCTCCATTCTCTTCACATGACCCCACCATCTGAGTCGTCCCATACTAACAGGTTCATCTAGCGTGCTCATTTCTAATTTAGCTTTTATCTCTTCATTGCGAGTACCTTCCTGCCATTGCTTCCATCTACTTTTTCCAGCAATCATTAGCAGGTGCGTATATAAGGGGGGTGCTGAGGGGGCTTCAGCCCCCCCCCCCCCCCCCGAAAAAAGCCAATAAAAATTAAGAAATAATTGTAAATTTGGTTGTACCCTAATCTTAACTTATCGGCTAAGTTATAAACAATATTAAAATTGAAATTATACTAACTCGTGGTGTAGTGGGTAGCATTCTTCGCCGCCGCCCCGGAGATCCGAATTCAATTCCCGGCTCTGCCAAGAAATTTTAATTCTCGTCTGAGGGCTAGAACGGGGTGCACTCAGCCTTGTGACGTATAGCTGTGAATTCCACAGTATGTTTTTTGAGAAATACATGTAAAAAAAACTGTTTACCTTTATGCTTAGTAAATTGACAAATATTTAGATATACCGTACCATAGGCCATAATTGAAAATTCATTAAGTATAAAATTTTATTTGTCTGTTGTGTTGTATTTTACAACTTTTTTTGTATTGCCAGTAATAATTGTAGGCTATATAGACTTTGAATCTTATATAAAATAATTACACAAAGTTATAATTATGCTCTAAGTCAAGGTATTGGTTGATATTTATGGGTATTTTGCGGCGACAATCCCCTGAGAATACTCACAAATTTCCAGGATAGTCAGACCCCCCCCCCCCGATTTTTTTCTATATACGCCCCTGATCATTAGTGCTACCCTCATATCAGTTACCTGTAACATTCCTATATCAGATATCGTGAATCTACCCAGTTCTCACTCCCATACAGCAAGGTCGGTCTAAATACGGAGTTAGTTATTGTTGTATTAAGGGGCGGAACTACGAGGTCATCTGCCCCTAAAATGTAGGGAGAGTTTCGTCGCTACACTAATGCAGATTACTGAAGATCGCAACTGAGATCTCACTGCATTGGTGTTTCTGCACCTCGACTCATTCATTCCTTTACCTGAAAGAATACACAGTCTAATAAGTATTTAAAGTGGTCCTCCTGCTCCAATTAGGCTAAGTTCCTCCTATCTGACATTCTATTTTATTGAGTTTCTTCCCTAGTGAAATCACCTTCGTTTTTGAAATGCTGTTTATCATACCATATTCCCTACATTTCTGTTCAAGTTCTAACTTGTTGGCTTGTGAGCTTTCGACGGAGTCTGCCATTAGGCCTACGGTAGGTAATCAGCGTAAGCCAGACTAGACTTGCTTACCTGGTTTCCACCTATTTGAATCCCACCCAGCCAGCCTGCTTCCAGTCTCCGACTGGGTCAGGAATGGAATGAATAAAGCCCCCATCTAGCGGCGAGGATATGAATTGTGCCGGCTGCCGAGGCCTGACGCACTCCTCTGGGGCAATGATTAAATGAATGACAGATTAAATGAAATGATAGTGGAGAGTATTGCTGGAATGAAATTGTGACAGGGAAAACCGGAGTACCCGGAGGAAAACCTGTCTGCCTCCGTTTTGTCCAGCACAGATCTCACATGGAGTGACCGGGATTTGAACCACGGACTCAGCGGTGTGAGGCCGGCGTGCTGCCGCCTAAGCCACGGAGGCTCCAGCAAATATAAAATACAATAGCGGTGAGAGGTTACAGCCTTGCCTCACTCCTGTAACAACCTTGAATCAAGATCCCATCCTACCGTCAACTCACACAGCAGCCTGATTATCAGCATAAATACTTGGTTAATTCCTTAGTTTAGGGGCTGCAACAACGCGGTCATGTAGCCCCGTGTACTTTGGGTGTGTGTAAAATCTGTCTGAAACCGGTGTTAATATTTTGATGACTGTATTAGTGTGTGTTATCTGTTTTTAATTCAAGTAAGGACTGCAGACAATAATTTCAAGTAGTTCCTACTTTCGCTACCAAATGCTACTGTCCACGACACCTAGCTGTGAACTTCGCTACTACTAGATGCCATCGCAACCAGCGCCCGGTGACGAACGTTGGAACTTAAGAACATTAATCAAACCTAACCTACAAATTTTGGCTTCACACAAGTGTAGGTAGTGGAAGGTTCTTATTCATACCATAATTCCCGGCTCTGCCATGAAATTTGAAAAGTGGTGTGAGGACTGGAACGGAGTTTACTCAGCCATGGGTGGTCCAAATGAGTAGAGGGAGTTCGATTCCCACCTCGGCCATCCTCGAAGTGGTTTTCCGTGGTTTCCCACTTCGTCTTCGGGCAAATTACGGGATGGTAGCTACCGTCAGGCCACGGCCGCCTCCTTCCCTCTTCCTTGCCTATCCCTCCCTTTCTTCCCGTCCCATCCCTCCCTTTCTTCCCGTCCCATCCCTCATGAGGCCCCTGTTCGCTTTGAAGGCGAGGCCACCTGGGCGATGCGCTAGTCGCTCCTCCCTGGTTGTATCCCCCAACCCGAAGTCACACTCCAGGTTGTAAAGGTGGGATCCCTCGCTGAGTCCGTGGGAAAAGCCTACCTGGGGGGTAAACTGATTTCACAAAAAAAACAGGGGTTTCATACCTTTCTACTACTGCAGATTTAGAGACGTCGGGGTGCCGGAATTTTGTCCTGATGGGGATCTTTAGCGTGCCAGCAGATCTAGTGCACAGCTTCCTCACATTTAGGCACCCTCAAATGCCAACTTACTGCGCCGGTATTCAATCCCGCTATCTTGGGATCAGCAGGTGCGCCACAGTCAACTAAAAATAGTAGAAAAAACTTCTTGAACCGAAAAGTAAAATACAGTCTATAGCCTATACTTACACCATGGTGCGAGAACGAAAATAGTACCGTATGTCGAAATAAATAATGATATATACAAATTAGCGATTGCTGGTGATTGTAGTTTAAGCACCTAAACATCTGGGACATCTGCCAAAAAAAATCGGAATAAGGCCTATTAAAAAACGAGTTAACAGTAATGATCCCTGGAAAGTGCCATAATTAACTACCGATAACTTCAATTACATTAATAATTAGGGCTCGGATGTTTAAGACCTAAAAAATATGATTTTTCCTAAACTTCCGAGCCATAATAATTAAAAGTAACTTAAATGTGAAAGCCACGTGAGATTTAATTACTATTTTGAAATTAGTAAATCATCTCTATTCGGAGAGAATACTGTTATACCCTGGGGTTCCTACAGGGTATAACCACCCCCTATCAGCCCCCTTTTCACCACCCTTCACCCTCATTTTACGCCTAAACCATAAAGGAACCAACAACAACACACCATCTAGACATTACAGTCAAACTCAAGCTTGACAAACTAGTTCCTCACACATGTTCTTAGTAGTAAAGGAATGTGCTGACTTTGTACGCAACATCGAACATTCTAAGTAGCACAAGGAATGTGCTAGCTTTTCTACACACACCATCGACAGTTCCCATAAATACCCGCCACGCCAGGAAACAGGGTCTCTCTCTCCGTCCCTCGCTGCCGTACCACGCCGAGGTGCCGTTCAACGTCAGACAGACCAGCAGATTGGTGAGTTACTTTGGGTTTTCCCACACAGTTCCTTTCAAAAATCCATACCTCTAACTTGTAATCATTGCATCCATTACTGTACTCTTTAATCCGCTAAATTCAACTAGCGAGTCTTTACGCAGTCCACGCTAAACAGTAATTAAATCATTTGCAATCTTTTAGATTACTTTGTTGTATTTATTGAATCCTTGTTTTAACGCCGGCTCTCAGCCAGCGAACCCTAGACCGCTGCACCACAGTGAGACCAAGGCGCGGCCATTGTCACCGTAACCTTGTACACAGCCGTCACAGCTTAGCCTGCACTTTCTGCCAATAGTCTGTCTGCGCTCTCTCGCTCCCACACTACACGTCCAACTCACGTCTTGCCCTGCAAACAATTACACTCATCTTTTAGACGAAGTCACCCCAACTGAGCTAACAACCCCCAGGGCAAAATAATACGCATAAAGACCTTGGTCTCTTCTGCGCGGCGTGGGAATTCCGCCTCTTCAATTGCCACGTAACCCTTACATCTTACTGTTAGCCAGTCAAGATCTTATAGGAAAGAAAAGTCTGCACTGTTCGTCAGACCTCGCCATTGAAGAAGAAGAAGAAGAAGAAGTCCACCTGTTGGACAAGAATACGAACATGATTGTCGCTTGAAAGGTTCGCTTGGAACTCAAGAATCGTGAATTCCATTAACTTAGTGGATCATTTGTCCTCACGAAAGATAGATAGATAGATAGATATTCTTGCGGCGGTGGCTCACAATCCACATAATTATGAGCGCAACGGACATTTCAAGCGGCGCAGGAATATGCCCGCCAAGTGTCGTTCGTATTTTGCATAGGCACAAGTTCCATCCGTACCACATAGGCTATCACTTCACCAGCAGCTGCATGATCATGATTATGAAACGAGGGTGGATTTCTGTTGATCCTTTTAATGTGGGAATACGAGACAATAGACAATTCCTCCAGCGAATTATTTTCACCAACGAAGCAACCATGGCAACGTAAATCTGAAGAACATGCAGTCTGGGCCACGGAGGGCCCGCGCTGGTTTAGGCTGGTGGAACACCTGAGGCAGTGGATTGTTAATGTGGGGTGTCGGGGGACTTTGTAATCGGTCAATTCTTCATGCAAGATATTATACAGGGTCATTACTCGTTATATATGTGCGTCCCGATAAACACGGCAAGCTAAGCCGGCTGTGACTGGCGCAGATTGCGGGCGCGTGAACCCGGTTCAGCCGGTGGTGGCGCGCACTTTCACACTTTTACCAAACATGTTCAATAATGTGTTCTTACAGTGCTCATAGGCGAAGTTGAAAGCGTCCTCCCTCTCTTGTAACACACGCCTGACATCTTCTGATGAAAGTATGGATAACAATTTCATCTATTTTTTTCTTCTCTAAGAACACAACGTTGTCCGTTAACTTTTTTATTATTTACGGAGACTGTTATTTTGAATCGTTTAGCGAGCCTCCTAATTGTAGACTGGCATTAGGCACAGGTCTTCCTGGAAACTTGATTCGAAATTTTCGTCTTGTTTCAGAACAAGACTTTCTGCTTTTCATATGCGAATTATGGATATAGGCTGCACACGTTCGCGCAATGTGAATTGGTGTCTAGGCATGACCAACAATCACAGTAATCACAATACTCACTAAACGTGCAACACTAACGTCTAAGCTTTGCAGATACACGTCCGTATGAATGACAAAACACGTGTGAACTAACGATGTAAGTCAGCGGAGCGTGCTTACCACCGGCTGTACCGCGTACGCGCGCCCGCGATCTGCGCCAGTCACAGCTGGCTGCGCTTGCTGTGTTCATCGGGTGAACATACTGCTTGGGTCTAAGCTGCGTGGATCTGAGAGGAATGTGCATTGCAGGCTATAAGTAGTGGTGGTGACGAGTGATGAGGTTTCTCGGTCCTTGCGTAGTAACAGAAGCAAATACATTCGTCGATGACTCACTCACTCATTCATTCCCAACGCCACACTGGTTTCAGAAAAGACCCTATGTTAGCAGTATTGGAATAGACGAGAATGCCAGGTAACACGGCGGGCTGTCGACAGGCTTGTCAATTCTCGCCTGTTCCTTCCCTGCCTCTGCCCTTCATCCCGCAAGTTCGCAGAGCTTAGACGCGAGCAGTACATAGATAATGACCCTTTAGGAGGTTTTTACATTAGGTGAGAAAACAACTAGGGCCTACCGTATTTAAACGCCCGTATGTATCTTCCACGATATTTTTCAGTGTTGGCTAGTTCTAATAGGCAGCTTTGCAGTCGGTCAAGACAAATTGTGCCCATTTGCATTAGGCGGGAAAACAAATATTTAAACGCCCTAACCTGAAAGAAATATTAGATGAGATATATATCACAAAATGACACGTTTGTATGTACAAAAAAAGGGGGAGGGGTTACTTAAAGCGTATTCTTTTGTCGTGACGACTCCAGATGACCAAAAGCAGCGCATCGCTGCAGCATGTTGCATGATATCGAGGGAAACACTTCAGACCGTGCACGCATCTCTCCCCAGAATATTACATAATGTAATAGCGGTTGATGGTGAGCCTCCGTGGCTTAGGCGGCAGCACGCCGGCCTCTCACCGCTGGGTCCGTGGTTCAAATCCCGGTCACTCCATGTGAGATCTGTGCTGGACAAAACGGAGGCAGACAGGTTTTTTACTCCGGGTACTCCGGTTTTCCCTGTCACAATTTCATTCCAGCAACACTCTCCACTATCATTTCATTTCATCTGTCATTCATTTAATCATTGCCCCAGAGGAGTGCGACAGGCTTCGGCAGCCGGCACATTTCATATCCTCGCCGCTAGATGGGGGCTTCATTCATTCCATTCCTGACCCGGTCGGAGACTGGAAGCAGGCTGTGGATTTTCATTTTTTCAATAGCGTTTGATGGTGAAGTGTTCGAGCACATACTAAAACTGTGACTATAACTCGGATCGCCAGTAAGAGTACAAGTGTATGCAAAACGAGCATGGGCCCCTCCAGGGGGTGTCAACCAGATAGGGATCATTTGGCACCATCGGTGTAGTAGCACGTGCCAGTCGTATGGAGCGCTGTATATCGTGTATATCCTGTTGCCAACATATGCATGATACAACGTTGTAATTAAATTGCAAACATGTCACTATATTTAGTCAATAAATATACACATAATTCCTAATTGACATTTCCTTGCAATTATCTTGCTCACAGACGATAATTACGGCACTTATCATTAAATAAACATTATTTCTACTAGTTTGGCGGCACTGACCATGCCATGGCGGCTCTGTTTATGAGTTGTATGTAATAATATTGGCCGTATACAAATAAGCTAAATAAGCTAATGTTGTGTTCTATCTCATCTTTCTTATATCAAATTGTCTTCGTGGTAATGAGAAGTGAACAGTTCTTCTTCTGCTACGGCGAGTAAGTACGCTTATTTTAAGTTTTGTGTTTCTGTAGTGGCTGTGAAAAATATAGGCCTAGTTTTGAATTGATATTAGACGCAGGTGACATTCTACTTGACATATCAATTAACTTTCACTATTATTTATCCCATAGGTAGACCTACCAAATTCTGTGAACTATGCCTATCACCGGAAGAAGGAAAAAAACAAATCGTAAATCGCTGTTCTCGAAATAGCAGAGGAATATATGGCAATTACTCTCCTAAGAAATGATCCAGTCTATGACCAGGTAAGAAGTCTGTGTTACCGTAATGTTTTGGCAGTGGGTAGTGGAACTAGGTACTGTGGGTTCTCGTAATGGATTTTTTTTAATAGGCCTATAATGTAGACCTACGGTAGAGTACAAGATGAATAAGGTTGGGTTCCATAAACCATTGCAACAACTTGATTACAACTCGCAGAAATATTTAAATGAGCCTATTGCATGTGTGTACTGAAGATCTTGAGGAGTGTGAATAATCAATTAATTAATTTCACATTGCAATAAATATAAATCTCATGATTCATGACAACGTGTCTAAGCTTTAATTTTTCCCCTTCCTTGAATTTCAAATTATTACAGTATTCAAAACAGATCAGTTCAGTTAGAATAGGTAGTAATGCCATGTAGGACTGTAATTACAGGCTATTAAAACTTAACACACACACCCCATGGTCTAATGGGTCTAATGGCCTATATCATATAGTCTTACCAATGTGTAACTATATACATTAATGTGTTCTTGTCCTGTGGAACGAAGTCCAAATTGAATATACTTATGCTAAGTCATGGTGCTAAAGTAGTCGACTCGTGTAATGTTCTGCGACCCAAATACCATTCAAATGCACCTGTCCTCCTCTAATAAGCCAAGAACAAACAAATGTGTAGATGTGTTTCCTTGCATATTCATGCTATGGGCACTTTGTATTTATTTTTGTAGATACACAGGAAAATAAGCTGTACGGTTTATGTTATGGTAGGAATGCAGTGTTTGGGCTGGGTGTTCAGTTGGTCGAATTGATAGTAATGGCAATACTGATGTAGGACTGTAATTACAGGTTATTAAAACTTAACATACACCCCCATGGTCTAATAGTTTTAATGGCCTAGGATCATATTATAGTCTTACCAATGTGTAACTATTGACGTCAGAAAAGTTGGATGGCGCAGCCACGCGGTAGAATGTTGAAGCTGTAACATTGTGACTGGTGAGGTTTATTTTCATGGTGAAACATTGATGTTGTGATGGAAACAGAAAGGAATTTGTCAAATTCGAGGAGGTACTGCTCTGTATACGGTTGCAAATCGTATAAAATGGGTACTAAATCTCTTCACTACTTTCCTGTACAAAAAGTTCAGAGAAAAAGATGGGATACGGCGCTGTCAATTGGAAAACGTGTTACACGTTACATGACAGTGTGCAGTCTGAATTTTTGTGAAGACGACTTTTTTCCACAGCGTAAGCACCGATACTGTTGATTATTGATAGTTATTGTCTCTAATTGTACTCACAAGGATTTAGCTACATCAAAAATACTGATAAACTTGTAGCCTAATACTTCTGTGTCGTACATAGAATGTAATCCGTTCTTCGCAAACTTATTTTAGGGGTTCTTCCGATTGACAATAGTCGAATGGTTAGAAAACTTAAGAAAAATGCTGTTCCTAGCCTTAATTTGCCAGAGAATTTGTATTCTTGCCTATGAACAGCAAGTATGTAGGTCATTGAAGTATTATTTGGCTTAGATTGTGTTTTTGTCTATGATCTCCTTACTGTTGAATTTAGTTAATTAATGTGTAAAATCTTAGTTTTAAGTACCGGTTTGGAAACCCATCATCCCAGGCAGGCCGGTAACACCTATACTACTCAGGCAGATAGGTCACTTAGCTGTAATTTAGAAGTTGTAGTGATTTTAAGTATACATATGCGGTAATGTAGCAGGAGACCTGATCGGCCTAGGCTATTCTAACTTTAATTAGTTTCCATTTCAAGGTTTTTCAGTTTTGAGTGCGAATAGTTGGTTTGAAAGTTGTACAACAGTAAGGAGAGTATGTTTTGTATAGGTTTTAATTGGTATTATGGTTTATGTCGAGCTGGGGAGTGAATTTGATTTAGCTTAAAGTGTAGTTTTAGATATGTTCCGCTTGCTTATGACAAGTTCAAATGGAGACTCCAGCTTTGTTAAATATCTGTATTTTAAATATTTAATTAAATATATTGATAAAGAGGATGCCTCCATTTTAACTAGTCTGTGGCAAGAGATTAATAAATGTATATTCTTGCCTTTGAACAGCAAGTATGTAGGTCAATATTAGCAATATTGAAGTATGATTTGAGCATCCCAAGTAACGCTTCTTTGAACCCAAAACATTCATGCAAATTCAGGGTTGCTGGATTCAATTTATTTTCAGGGAGTCGTCCTTTGTGTTATGTGAGATATATACAGTGGCGGATCCAGGCCTTGCGGGGCCCTGGGCGATATGATAAGGTGGGGCCGACAACAATAGGTAATAATAAAAAAATCAAATCAAATGGAAAATAGTTTTGCAATAATAATAAAATAAAGAATAGTTACCATACTTTGAATACACTACAGTACATTATTTTAAGAAAATGAAAGAAAACTTTTTGTCCCCTTGATGAAGATTATGTAAACTATGAAATATTAAAATATCACTTTGCGACTTCTTTTCCCGGCTGAAGTCTTATATTATTTCACTGAAATCTAAACTTGCTAAACGGTCACGGGAGGGCATAGCTGCACTGAAAAGAAGACTATGAATTATAACTTAGTTTGAAAAGATTGAAACGTATAATTTATTAATTAATTAAATTTTAAAAATCCTTGGCGCGGGGCCCCCAGACCGCGGAGCCCTGGGCGGTCGCCCTCCCCTAGATCCGCCCCTGGATATATATATTGTGAAATTAATAAAAACATCGACACCGCTAGGCTCCCAAGTACAGGCTTTATAAATGTAACGGCAGACAGTAAATTAACTATCTACAGGTGGGTAATATTTTTAACTGGTAGTAATTAAGCTGTTGTTGTTTGAGTCTTCAGTCTTTTGACTGGTTTGATGCAGTTCTCCATGCCTCCCTGTCCTGAGCTAATCGTTTCATCTCTACATAGCTCCGACACCCTACATCGGAGGCAATCTGTTTAACATATTCTAACCTTGGTCTACCCCTACAGTTTTTGTCCTCGACCCTTCCTACCATAACTAAGCTTGCTATTCCTGGGTGTCTTAGTATGTGTCCTACCAACCTATCTCTTCTCTTCATTAGCAGTCGCCAGAAACATCTCTCCTCTCCCACTCGTCTTAATACCTCTTTGTTTGTAACCCTATCTACCCATCTGATCTTCATCATTCTCCTGTAACACCACATTTCAAATGCTTCAATTCTCCTCTTTTCTGCTGCACCAATAGTCCAAGTTTTACTTCCATAGAGCGCCACGCTCCAGACAAAGGCTTTCAAAAATGACTTCCTAATACCTAAATCTATATTCGATGTCAGCAGATTCCTTTTTTGTAGAAATGCTTTCTTTGCCTGAGCCAATCTACTTTTAATATCCTCTTTGCTTCGTCCATCACTGGTTATTCTGCTTCCTAAGTAACAGAAGTATCCTACTTCATTCAGTTTTTCACCTGCCAATTTGATCTCCATAGAGGTTTCTGATTTATTTCGGCTGCATTCCAGTATTTTTGTTTTACATTTATTAATTTTCATCATGAATTCTTTCTGTACGACGGAGTCCATACCATTCAAAAACTCATTCAAATCCTCAGGCTTGTCGGCCAAGATGACTATGTCATCAGCAAATCTCAGAGTTGAAATTAATTCTCCTTGAATCTTCACCCCCACTTTAAATTTTTCCCTAATTTCCTTCATTGCTTGTTCAATGTAAAGATTGAAAAGTATGGGTGATAAGTTGCAGCCTTGCCTTACACCTTTCTGAATACCAGCTTCTCTCTCATGTCCTTCAACTCGAATGACTGCTGTCTGGTTTCTGTACAGATTGTATATCACCCTCCTATCCCTGTACTTTATTCCAATTGATTTCAAAATGTCAAACAATTTAGTCCAATCAACGTTATCAAAAGCCTTTTCTAAGTCTACAAAAGCCATGAACGTTCTCTTATCTTTCCTTATTCTACCTTCTAAAATCAGCCTAAGACTTAGTACAGCTTCCCTTGTTCCTACATTTCTCCTGAAACCAAACTGGTCTTCACCCAACTCCGTTTCTATCTGGCTTTCAATCCTCTTGTAAATTATTCTAGACAGGATCTTTGAAGCATGAGTAATCAAGCTGATTGTACGGTAATCTTCACATCTGTCAGCTCCCACTTTCTTTGGTATAGGGATGATTACATTCTTCTTGAAATCAGGGGGTACCTCACCTGTCTCATAAATCCTACACACCAAGTGAAATAACCTGATCAGACCTTCATCTCCTATGCAGCGTAGCAACTCAATCGGTATATCATCTATGCCTGGTGCTTTGTTCCTACTTAAGTCTTCCAAAGCTCTATCAAATTCTGATCTCAATATTAAATCTCCTTTCGCATCCTCATCAATTTCCTCCTCCCTTTCCATTACATGATTCTCAATCTCCTTTCCCTTATACAAACTCTCTATGTAAGCTTTCCATCTCTCAACCTTTTCTTCCCGATCTGTTAGAGGCTTTCCATTTGTGTCCTTAATATTACAGCACTTAGTCTTCTTTTCCCCAAAAGTATTCTTAATCCTTCGATAAGCTGTGTCTACTTTTCCTAATTTCAGACAATTTTCTATACCTGCACATTTCTCTTTCAACCATTCTTCTTTCGCTTCCTTGCACTTCTTGTTAACCTCATTTCTCAGACGTCTGTATTCTGCTTTCCCCTTTTCATCTCTTAGATTCTTGTGTTTCCGCCTTTCATCCATCAATTCTAGTATATCCTGAGTGATCCACGGTTTTCTACCTATTCTTTCTTTCCTACCAATGTTTTCTTCTGCGGATTTTGTTATTTCATTCTTCAAAATTGCCCATTCGTCTGCAATTGAAGTTTGTTTAGGGTTTTTCATTAGTCCTTCCTTTATACTCTTCTTGAATCTTTCGTTTACATCCTTCTCTTTCAGTCTGTCTATTGCCCACCTTTTTGGCTTTTGACTTTTCTTCAGTTTCTTCAACTTTAATTTGCATTTCATTACAACCAGATTGTGATCAGAGTTTATGTCAGCACCAGGATATGTTTTACAATCCAAAATCTGGTTTCGAAACCTCTGCTTGACCATAATGAAGTCGATTTGGTAACGCCCTGTATCTCCTGGTCTCATCCATGTGTATATTCTTCTACTGTGGTTATTGAATAAGGTGTTAGCTATGACCAATTCATGCTCGGTGCAGAATTCTACCAGCCTGCTTCCTCGATCATTCCTTTCACCTAATCCGAAATCTCCTACTATCTTCCCTTCTCTCCCTTTTCCTACCACACCATTCCAATCTCCCATTACTATAACATTTTCATCACCCTTGATATACCTCAGAATTTCGTCTATTTCTTCGTAGACCTTTTCAACATCCTCATCATCAGCTTGACTGGTAGGCATATAGACTTGTACCACTGTAGTGCAGGTAGGTTTTGTATTGATTTTTGCTACAATAATCCGTTCACTATATTGCTCATAATATTCCACCCGCTGTCCAAGTTTCCTACTCAATATGAGGCCAACCCCTGCTTGGCCATTGTTTGATTTAGTGCTAATGACCATATAGTCTCCTGACCAAAAGTCCTGTTCTTCCTGCCAGCGCATTTCACTAATCCCAACCAAATCCAACCTCAACCTATCCATTTCCCTTTCTAAGTTTTCTAACCTTCCACTTCCTAGCAGACTTCTAACATTCCACGCTCCGATCCGTAGAATGTCAGATTTCCTCTTTGTCACTTCTGTGATGTTAACCCCCTCTCGAGTAGTCCCCACCCGGAGATCCGAACGGGGGACTAGTTTACCTCCGGATTGAAATTTTACAAGGGAGGAGGCCATCATCACATGTAATTATGCATAGAGAGGTGCATATCCTCAGGAATAGCATATGGCTGTAGTTTCCCGTTGCTTTCAGCCGTGCAGCAGGACGCAGTGTAGCCATTATTGGCTTATATTATCAATATCTTAACCGTCTATAAGACTAGTAAAGAATTGATTTATTCTGAAAGGCTGCTACTCCCTTTCAGAATAAGTAAAGAGCAATTCTACTAACAAAAATACTAACCTTCTACCGTACTAACAATTAAATACCAAAACTCTACTAACAAAAAACATAAGTTCCACCAACAACAAATACTACCACTAAAACATTCTGTCAACAGGCACACTCACATGCACCCTCACACAACACAGTCTACTGAAACAATGAACTATAACTAATAAACAATGCAACTGCTACCAGACACACTCACACACCACAGCAAGCACTGCATTTAAATTGATTATAAAAATATTTCTATCAATAAAAGAAAATATGTAGTATTTTGCCATCATAAATTAGAATCCATAACAAACGCACACCCTATCACTGTCTTGCTTACGTCTCGTCACTATCTTGCCGCCATATTGCAAACAGCTGACCGTAAGCTCCTCCCCCGTTTCGGATGTCATGTCCTGTGGAACTAAGTCCAATGTGAAAATCCAATAAAACCATGGAACCATTGGCCCGATCACCCCACTCTTATCTGCCAATTTTTATTTTATACTCTTGGTAAGTTAATAAGTGTTAGGTTCTGTCGATGATATTCTGTAACCGCGAGATAGATACAAGACAAATATAATTGATTTATTGTATGCCAATGTAATGGTTGATATACCTACAGGTAGTATTTTATTCCCACACGTTATTTGCAATATTTTTCAACACGTAGGATGCCAATGTCTAAGCTTACATGGAGGGATTTTTTCATCAATTGATTCTGTAATAAGACCACCTTGTGGTGTGGTTGCTGCCACTCCTGAGGTCCTGGGCTAGTTTCCAAGCTTGATTAAGCAATTTAATTCTGGTCTGACTGTTGGAACGGTGCTCACTCATCTTTGTGAGGCAGAACTGAGAAGAGGTAGGTTCGATTCTCACCTCGGCCATCCAAGAAGTGGTTTTCCAAGGTTTCCCCACTTCCTCTCCAGGCTAACGCTGGGATGGTTCCCAACTTAAGGCTACGGCTGTCTCCTTTCCAGTCCTCACCTGAATTACAGGAAGTATACACACTACTACAGATACCACAATAACACAGATTATCATACAAATCATCCACTCCCCCAGGGGCTCACATCTAGTGGGACATGGGTTGGCGACAATGGGGCCCCAGCTGAGTCCCGCATTGCTTCCACTTACTTGTGCCGGGCTCCTCTCTGTCTTCTTGCCTGTCGACCTCACTTGGTCAACTCTTGTTCTCTTCCGACCCCCGCGGTATTAGGGTATCCGAGGCCTAGGGAGTCTATTCCTTTCCCACCTTAATTGGCCCTTGTCTCATCTTTTCTGATGCCCTCCTCCTGCGAGGGGTCAGCCTTCTTTTTCTTTTCTTGTTATCTCCTGCCTTCTGCTCAAGGCCCTCAAGGGGCAGGGTGTATGTAGCCCCACCACCTTTGGTGCACCCTGGATATTGCTACACCCTCAGGGGCTCACGGCTGGTGAGTTCGGGAGATGGCGACCCCGAGGGATTCCTGAGCTGGGTCGGTTTTTCCCCTTTCTTCCATTGCCTCTGGGGCCTTTCGTGGCTCTCCTTCCTTCCAAGTGTCTCGATCCTCATTCTTCGAGGGTTTGAGGGCATTTCTTTTCCTCCTGTCCTTTGTTTGCCTTATTCTCCTTTTGTTTTCCATTTCTTCTTCTAGTAGCCTATATAAGTTTGTAGTTAGTTTCATTTATAGTTTACATTTGATTTTCATCTTCACGATCACACAAACCATTAGGGGCCGATAACCAAGATGTTAGGCCCGTTAAAACAACAAATATCAACAAATCATAGACACTTCCAAATACATGGGGCTAAATGAATATGTTATCGAAAGCCCTAAATGAATTAATATCAAAAACACAATGATTCTTTTAAAATGTAGTTAACTTATAGTAGGTACAAACATACACATGTCAGCAAATTCAAGTTCCCCGTTTCAAGCATTAAGTTACACATTTATTAAGTTTACTGTTTCAACATACACACTGGTATGTGTTGTAGGAATTTGCGGTTCATCGGTGTCAGCCATTAGGCTACATCAAGGAGGAACTAGGTCCATTATTATGTGCTGGACCCTACTGTTATACTTTGGCAAGAAAGAAGAAAGGAACATGCCTCAACACATACTTTTAGGAGGACCAGATTTGATTACTGTATTTTTGCTAAGTTTGATCTTGGCTCTTGCTGTTATCTTCTCTTCATTGACAACTTTTTAAATAAAACATGATGAATTCTAGCAGTATTGAGTGTTTTTCTTTTGTTTCATTGAAAGTCCTATTTCTCCCTTCCCCTTAACAGCACGTCATGGAATGTACTGTATTAGTGTGTGATGATAATTTTTAGTGTAGCCTACTTACTGCATTTCACCCTTCAAAATTTTTAACTGGATATATTAGAAAGGGCATATGAAATGAACTACTGTATAGATATTTTGTGATATCCAATTCTTTTTCTGTCCCCTAATGTATTTGGCACTAATTACACTAACAATTTTAGTGTGATGAGGATCTGGTTACACCACCTGATCCTTAGCATTCTCTCTTAAAATTTTACTGTTATTGCTAACAGCATCAAGCATTTTAAAATATGAATTTTCTCCCTTCCCAGTACTTTTCCTTTGTAGTTTTTTCTAATAACTAATTGGTTATAGGCCTACTTGGGCCATTTTCAAGCTGAGTAATAATATGCTGCAGGCCTTGTAGTAGCCTAATTTTTGTCACCAATGCAATATGCTCCAATTGCAACTGAAAGAAATTTAAACATGTATATTAGTGATGAGATTATGTCCTAAATGCTGTGATTGTTCATTTCAAAGTTCTGGAATTCACAATTTCCCACTTTGTTATTATTTTTATTAATTTTTTCTGTTATTGGTATTTTGAATGTGATTTATTTCTTGTAGATCATATTATTATCTCCACACTTAAAAACGTGCCATAAGTATTGGGATATTGTGATTTTCGGAACATTGAAGTGGGCAGAGCATTTAGGACAAGAATATTTAGTGGAACGAGGGGAAGGGGCAGGGTGGAGGGGAGGGGGCGGGAGGGTTAGTGTTTACGAGATCTGCTCATAGGTGGCTCTACCGGTCGACGTGTTGCTAGTACATCAGTCAACCACCAGACAGCGCTGAAGTCTTAGTAGTAGGTAATCTGTGGGCCCCTCCCTTGAAAGAATCCTACGGGCGCCCATGAAAACGAGCATCAACATTCCATTTCCAGTAATAACGGTACTATGCGTACGCATTTCTGGAATATTTCCTATTTAATACTGTTACGGCTGTGAGTTTGTGTCATCGCTCGCCGCTTGAGTCACAACTGCCCCAGGGGCTGGGCTGTGGCTTGCCTCCTGTATTGCGCGCGCCTTATGCAACAGGGCTACTACTGACAAAGGGATACGTAGTCTAGAAGATTCGTGACTGGACCAGCGATGGAAACCTCGAGAAGCCGTGGACCCTGGATGGATCTAGAACCATTTATTGAGTCACCGGCCTGCTATATAAGAGTGACCCGTGAAGCAGTTGTTGTTGTTGTGTTTTACGAGCTAGTGCGAGCGATTAGCTTGTGCGACAGAAGTGTGGTGACGAAGTGCTGTGCGAGTTACGAAATCCTGTGACATTGTTTCTCCCAGCTTGTGAACAGCGTACATCAAGTGCTCGTAAGTAACTGTATTTGTTGTACCTGAGGAAGAGGGGCAGGTAGCTTCTGCCAAGGCCACCGGACTCATTAGGACGGATTAACTTCTGTGGTCTGTTGCAAGTGAAAGGGGCCAAGAGCGCATAAGGAAGAGACTTGAGGAAACTGGAGAAGGCTCCTAATTGCTTGTATTTGCTGATTAGTGTAATTTTCTGGCCACAATAAAGATAATTATTTCTTTAAGCAGTAATTGGTGTTGTGCTTTGTACCCCCACCGTAATCCAGTTAACGAAAGTGCCACTAGGGGGTGGCACGTAACAATACTGATGAAAATACATGTTCACAGTGCGTGTTCAAAATTCACCTGTAACCACTACTCGAACCATATATTAAATTAAGACTTCAAAAACATATCGAAAATAAGCATTTAAAATAAATCCTTTCAATGAAACTGTATTCCTTACTTCGGCAGGAATTTTGCTCTCCTCCCAGAACGTCCCCCGTTTTCTTGCTTCGCATATCTTTATTTTTCAAGGGATCTGGAATATTTCATAAATGTCGAAAATACGTGTTTACAGTACGTGTTCAAAATTCACCTGTAACCAGTGCTCGAACCATATATTAGATTAAGACTTCAAAAACATATCGAAAATAAGCATTTAAAATAAATCCTTTAATTAAACTGTATTCCTTACTTCGGCAGGATTTTTGCTCTCCTCCTAGAACGTCCCCCGTTTTCTTGCTTCGCATATCTTTATTTTTCAAGGGACCTAACCCGCCATTTAATTGTTTTGAAAGGCTAATAACCTCGCTGTTCCAATTAAGAACCACACCACAAGCACCATTACGAGAAGGAGTTTGCACTGGCCCTCACAAATGACGCATGGTAATTTATATCGATCAGCACATCTACGCTTGCGTTACACCATCTTGCTGACCACCTCATGTTGTAGCGACTAGCGATCTTGGCTGTCGGCCCCGGAGATACGGGTTCGATACCTGGCTCTGCCAAGAAATCGGTACACTCAGCCTCGAGAGGCAAAACTGAGAAGAGCCATCCTGGAAGTGGTTTCCCCCAACTTCTACTGCAGGCAAATGTTGAGATGATTCCTAACTTAAGGCCACAGCCACCTCCTTTCTAATCCTATACCAATTTTCAAATACACACATTAGTTCAGCTCATCTCAATAGGGGCAGATAACCTCGTAGTTCTGCCCCTTTCATCACCATAACACAGGTTATCACACAAATTTCCCACACCCAAATATACATGACCGCGATGCCGCAGCCCCTAAAATAAGCAACATGTGTTTTTTTATGAACATGTAAACCAAGCGGGGTGGGCCTAGCCTAACGCAAGAGATTTTGAGTAGCCTATAACATTTTTGTCGCCTCCGTAGCGTAGCGGTCAGCATGGTTAGCTGCCGCCCCGGAGGTCCTGGGATCGATTCCCGGCTCTGCCACGAAATTTGAAAAGTGGTATGAGGACTGGAACGGGGTCTACTTAGCCTCGGGTGGTCCAAATGAGTAGAGGGGGTTCGATTCCCACCTCAGCCATCCTCGAAGTGGTTTTCCGTGGTTTCCCACTTCGTCTTCGGGCAAATGCCGGGATGGTACTGCCCCCGTAAATTGAATTATTTTGGGACAAAATGAGAGTATTTTCCGTCCCCATGATAAAATTTAACCAGCAAATATAATTTCTGGAAGTGTGACACAGGAGGGTAGTGTTACAAGCTCGAGGCTGTGGGAGAGCCCGATCACGTGATATATTGCACAAGAGACGCTTCTAGAAGGCTATATTTGGCATAGCAACAGCGAGTTTGGAAATTAATATTATAAATATTGTTATAAATTATGCTATTGGATCCCAGCCCAGAGCCAATAAGAAGCGGTCTTATTGAAGACGGGATCAACTTCAATTACATAATATGATGAAATTATGCATTTAGGCCCTTAGAAGAAGATTTTCTTATTTGGTAATGCAGAGAATATTAAAAGGCATTATGTCTGATACTTTAAAAACCGCAGATCGGTTAATCTACGCAGTAATAAGCATTAGTAATCTACGCGCTAAAATTATGGTGGGAGTTTGATATGGCCGCCAAAATTTCGACTTGGAGGGGGAGATCCAAGGATCGATGTTCTTATTCCAGCAGTCTTTGAAGAGTGAGGAAGTGTTTTTACTGGGTTAACGGAGATCCCAAGGCTTAGTCCGAGTGCGACGACTGTCGACTTGTGGAGACGCGAGGATAGCTAGGTGGAACGTAGGAGATCACCGCACTTCCATTCTATGTGAAGTTGCGAGGAACATTGAATTGATTATATCTCTCATATCATTGAGATCTGAATTTAAATAAGCGAATATATATAAAGAACAGGTCGCATACTACATTCTGCGAAAATTCGAGCGTTTTAAAACTCACCGTTTCGACAATATAAGCCTGTTAAGTCAGATTTTCAAATGTGTTGGAAATAAAGCTGAATATCATTTTAAATTGCAACGTGAAGTTGACGAACGCAGTTCAAGTGAACAGTAGCGGAGAACTTTTAATATTGGCGCAACACATAAACATTAACAGAATAACTATTATTATTCTTCAAATGTTTTCATTCAACATAAGTAATATTGTTGATATGATGAACTAAATAGTCATGCGCCAGAGACATATTCGATAGCAGGAGTTAAGATACAACGATGGAGCTTCGTTAGACAACGTATTCTTGAATACAGACGTAGTGTACATTTTTGTCAGTCTACGAACACTAATATAACATCAATTAGCAAGGGAAATATTTCATTCACCATTTATATGAATATTTCTATAAATTATTCCAATGATGAGGCTGATACATATTTACGACGGAGAATGAAGATTCTACAGAAGAGATTCGTCAAGATACTAGGGAGGGTAGCCCAGCAACACAGAAGAATTTGCCAGAAGGATGTCGTTCGAGCCCAGGCGAATGTTGGTGAATTCCAGAGAGGGACGTTTCCTATCTCTGAGGTCGCAGATCCGAGGTTCGAATGCAGATCCATCTCAGTATCTTGTACTGAGGAAACATCTAAAGTATTGTGGGAATACTTACATAGATCTTCAAGTTTTCGTCCAAATAAGGTAGCAGTGTATCTCATTTGTAGTATAGAGCTAGATTAGTGACATCCTGAGCCAACGATCTTATTCCATATTTCTATATTTTCACATTTCATGTATTTCAGTGTTTTCATGTATTTTACACTTCAGATGTGTGTTGAGATTTTTATGCTTCAAGATTATTTAGGAGATGATTGCCTTTCATCTATTTTTAAATTTTATTCTACGGATCAGTTGTGGAACTGACATTAAACATTTTGTTTGAGGAATTATATTGCCTCATAGAAGACTAGTCGTTTCGAATCTCGAATTTTAATAATTTATTTTAAACCAAGTATTCTGACATTGTGTCATAGCTTCAAATTAAATTCTTATTAAATTTAATTTGAGCACTTTAATGTAACGACATCTAACTTCAAGAACAGAAGAAACATCGAATGATATTGTTATATCATTATTGTACATAAACTATCGACGATCTAAGAAATACTAGTCGTTTGATAAGACCGAAGTCTTAATCCCTATGAACATTCTTTGTGTAGAGTGGAAAAACATTACGACATTGACAAACCTTTTTATTATTTGTAAAGCTTAGAGCTTTGTTCATTTAATATGCTAGAGGAAATACCTTTTGGAGGTGACATCAAGTCCTTTGCCATCCCAATTGCATTTTCCATTATCATTATCATGATGATGGTTTTCTTCTTCTAGTAGACATTTTACTTTCGGTTGTAAAATATGTTTCATGATAATTGTCAAACTAGTCTATATATCATTTTTTTTTTTTTTCAAAACAGAATTCTTTATTCAAATTATTGCCAAGGAACCTTCTACAGAAATTTAATTTAATTTTTCCTGTCAAATAAATTGTAGATAATTTTGAATTAATAAATCAGAAGAGCAATGTTAAAATTACAGTAGGGCCTAATACATATTTTCCCTCCCCTAGGCGGTCATATTTCTTTGTATTTTGTTTTATTGAAATTGAAAACGAAAAAAATTTCTACTGGAGCAGTCGCGGTCTGTTTTAGGCCGGTTTTACTGTGTATTGTAAAGCAACATATGTACAAATTGAAATTGACACACAAACCATAAATTTTGGAATTGTAATTTCACTTAAGGTAAGAAAAACCTGCCTATCTCACCCATGTTAAATCTTCAAATTTTGGTACACTTTACTCAAAATCTGTTCGGGTTAGCCAATTGAAATTTTCAGGGATTTTTCTTTGGATCCTTATCTACAATAATAAGAAGGATTATTGACAAAAACGAAATACCTTTGGCAATATGAATTTTTTTTAAGGTACGATATTTTAATCCAAAATATTGTCGAAAAATATTTATATTTCATTTTGTATATTATTTATAGGAATATCCCTTCTTATTACTGTTCATTAGGATGATGTTGATACACACAAAAAATATTATGTAAGTTACCTATCTTTATTAGCTTTCTTGAAAATGGTACCAAAGTAGTGAAAAATGTTAACTGAGAAAAATGAGGTTGAAGTTTTTCATTATATTTTGTTTTAGTTGTAAGTATGTAGTTAGTTTGTTTATTAGATATAGGTCATTGTTCTATTAGACTGTGGGGTGTGAGTGTGTCTGGTAGCAGTTGCATTGTTTATTAGTTATAGTTCATTGTTTCAGTAGACTGTGATGTGTGAGGGTGCATGTGAGTGTGCCTGGTGACAGACTGTTTTAGTGGTAGTATTTGTTGTTGGTGTAACTTAAGTTTTATTTCTTCGTAAGTAGAATTTTGGTATTTAATTGTTAGTAGAAGGTTAGTATTTTTTTTAGTAGAATTGCTCTTTACTTGTTCTGAAAGGGAGTAGCAGCCTTTCAGAATAAATCAATTCTTTACTAGTCTTATAGACGGTGAAGATATTGATAATATAAGCCAAATAATGGCTACACTGCGTCCTGCTGCACGGCTGAAAGCAACGGGAAACTACAGCCGTAATGCTATTCCCGAGGATATGCACCTCTCTATGCATAATTACATGTGATGATGGCCTCCTCCCTTGTAAAATTTCAATCCGGAGGTAAAATAGTCCCCCGTTCGGATCTCCGGGTGGGGACTACTCGAAAGGGGGTTAACATCATAAAAGTGACAAAGAGGAAATCTGACATTCTACGGATCGGAGCGTGGAATGTTAGAAGTCTGCTAGGAAGTGGAAGGTTAGAAAACTTAGAAAGGGAAATGGATAGGTTAAGGTTGAATTTGGTTGGGATTAGTGAAATGCACTGGCAGGAAGAACAGGACTTTTGGGCAGGAGTCTATAGGGTCATTAGTACTAAATCAAACAATGGCCAAGCAGGGATTGGTCTCATATTGAGTAGGAAACTTGGACAGCGGGTGGAATATTATGAGCAATATAGTGAACGGATTATTGTAGCAAAAATCAATACTAAACCTACGTGCACCACAGTGGTACAAGTCTATATGCCTACCAGTCAAGCTGATGATGAGGATGTTGAAAAGGTCTACGAAGAAATAGACGAAATTCTGAGGTATATCAAGGGTGATGAAAATGTTATAGTAATGGGAGATTGGAATGGTGTGGTAGGAAAAGGGAGAGAAGGTAAGATAGTAGGAGATTTCGGATTAGGTGAAAGGATCGAGGAAGCAGGCTGGTAGAATTCTGCACCGAGCATGAGTTGGTCATAGCTGACACCTTATTCAATAACCACAAAACAAGAATATACACATGGATGAGACCAGGAGATACAGGGCGTTACCAAATCGACTTCATTATGGTCAAGCAGAGGTTTCGAAACCAGATTTTGGATTGTAAAACAGATCCTGGTGCTGACATAAACTCTGACCACAATCTGGTTGTAATGAAATGCAGATTAAAGTTGAAGAAACTGAAGAAAAGTCAAAAGCCAAAAAGGTGGGCAATAGACAGACTGAAAGAGAAGGATGTAAACGAAAGATTCAAGAAGAGTATAAAGGAAGGACTAATGAAAAACCCTAAACAAACTTCAATTGCAGACGAATGGGCAATTTTGAAGAATGAAATAACAAAATCCGCAGAAGAACTCATTGGTAGGAAAGAAAGAATAGGTAGAAAACAGTGGATCACTCAGGATATACTAGAATTGATGGATGAAAGGCGGAAACACAAGAATCTAAGAGATGAAAAGGGGTAAGCAGAATACAGACGTCTGAGAAATGAGGTCAACAAGAAGTGCAAGGAAGCGAAAGAAGAATGGTTGAAAGAGAAATGTGCAGGTATAGAAAATTGTCTGAAATTAGGAATAGTAGACACAACTTATCGAAGGATTAAGAATACATTTGGGGAAAAGAAGACTAAGTGCTGTAATATTAAGGACACAAACGGAAAGCCTCTAACAGATAGGGAAGAAAAGGTTGAGAGATGGAAAGCTTACATAGAGAGTTTGTATAAGGGAAAGGAGATTGAGAATCATGTAATGGAAAGGGAGGAGGAAATGGATGAGGATGCGAAAGGAGATTTAATATTGAGATCAGAATTTGATAGAGCTTTGGAAGACTTAAGTAGGAACAAAGCACCAGGCATAGATGATATACCGATTGAGTTGCTACGCTGCATAGGAGATGAAGGTCTGATCAGGTTATTTCACTTGGTGTGTAGGATTTATGAGACAGGTGAGCTACCCCCTGATTTCAAGAAGAATGTAATCATCCCTATACCAAAGAAAGTGGGAGCTGACAGATGTGAAGATTACCGTACAATCAGCTTGATTACTCATGCTTCAAAGATCCTGTCTAGAATAATTTACAAGAGGATTGAAAGCCAGATAGAAAGGGAGTTGGGTGAAGACCAGTTTGGTTTCAGGAGAAATGTTGGAACAAGGGAAGCTGTACTAAGTCTTAGGCTGATTTTGGAAGGTAGAATGAGGAAAGATAAGAGAACGTTCATGGCATTTGTAGACTTAGAAAAGGCTTTTGATAACGTTGATTGGACTAAATTGTTTGACATTTTGAAATCTATTGGAATAAAGTACAGGGATAGGAGGGTGATCTACAATCTATCCAGAAACCAGACAGCAGTCATTCGAGCTGAAGGACATGAGAGAGAAGCTGATATTCAGAAGGGTGTTAGGCAAGGCTGCAACTTATCACCCATACTTTTCAATCTTTACATTGAACAAGCAATGAAAGATATTAGAGACAAATTTAAAGTGGGAGTGAAGATTCAAGGAGAATTAATTTCAACTCTGAGATTTGCTGATGACATCGTCATCTTGGCCGACAAGCCAGAGGATTTGAATCAGTTTTTGAATGGTATGGACTCCGTCTAACGGAAAGAATACATGATGAAAATTAATAATTGTAAAACAAAAATACTAGAATGCAGCCGAAATAAATCAGAAAACTCTATGGACATCAAATTGGCAGGTGAAAAGCTGAAGGAAGTAGGAGACTTCTGTTACTTAGGAAGCAAAATAACCAGTGATGGACGAAGCAAAGAGGATATAAAAAGTAGGTTGGCTCAGGCAAGGAAAGCATTTCTACAAAAAAGGAATCTGTTGACATCGAATATAGATTTAGGTATTAGGAAGTCATATTTGAAAGCCTTTGTCTGGAGCGTGGCGCTCTATGCAAGTGAAACTTGGACTATTGGTGCAGCAGAAAAGAGGAGAATTGAAGGATTTGAAATGTGGTGTTACAGGAAAATGATGAAGATCAGATGGGTAGATAGGGTTACAAACGAAGAGGTATTAAGACGAGTGGGAGAGGAGAGATGTTTCTGGTGACTGCTAATGAAGAGAAGAGATAGGTTAGTAGGACACATACTAAGACACCCAGGAATAGCAAGCTTAGTTATGGAAGGAAGGGTCGAGGACAAGAACTGTAGGGGTAGACCAAGGTTAGAATATGTTAAACAGATAGCCTCGGATGTAGGGTGTGATAGCTCTGTAGAGATGAAACGATTAGCTCAGGACAGGGAGGCATGGAGAGCTGCATCAAACCAGTCAAAATACTGAAGACTCTAACAACAACAACAGAATATTATTCAAATCTTTGGCTAGGAATTCAAAGCTAGTTTATCCCGGTCAAGATTGAATTCCATCTGACACTATAAATAACATGTGTGTTATTTTATTCTATTTGTGTAACATCACGTCATTTTGTCGACATGATATTACAACGATAAACAATTTAAAGCTTGACAAGTCAGCTGAGACAGGAGTATTATTTTTATTACATGTATTTGCGACAGACGAGTTAACAGTTAATTATCTTGTTGTGGAGTAAACTTTAGGAGGTTAATCACGACTGTCTAATATCCTTCATTACAATTGGAAGTTTCGTTTGAAGAACTTAAGCATGTATAATTGTAGTCCAGTAGTCATGTGGATTGATACTGAGGGTCATGCCATTATTTGAGAGAAGTTCCTACAGAAGATATGTTAATAACAATTAATCCCTTTTGGTTATTGTTTAACATAGTGGATGATAATTGTTTATGCCATATATACTGTTATATGAGGATTTGTAGAGCTATGAAGAATGCTCGTGCGAGGGAGTTCCGCATTTTTAAAAGAAGTCAAAGTATTATTGTTCTTTGATAAGAAGGCATGGATCATGATAAGAGCCGTTGTATACAAGTAGTCCAGTTCTTGTGAAGCAACGATTTAGCTGTGTTAACAGGAGAGTTTCAGCGGAAATGCAACTTGAGAAAGATTGTCTACTCATGTCTATAATACAATTATTATATTTTGTTAAATCCGAAGTTATGTAATTACGTACAGTTAACTTTAATTAGTCGACTGTATTATATCGACAATGTATTGAATCCAACATAAGACGATGTGTAAGCAGTATATCAAAACTACGGAACGTTAGAGGATGGTTATGTGAAAAAACAGTGTTTATAGTTAGTAGAGAATTGTATTGTAACCGAGAAGCCAGAATCTCGAAAGTAACGTGTTAGCAACACTAAATAATGTACATTATTATGAACATATTACATGTAAATAAGTTTTTGGAAATGATTTAATTAGTTAAATAATTTAGTAGGATTTATTAATCAATTGTTTTGAAATAGCGTGTGTTTTATGAGCGGATGTTTTTTGGTATGAAGGATTGTTCAATGTTAAGAGTAAATGTGGAACCGGATTGGTCATGAACTATTGCGGGGTGCGAATGAAAGAGTGTATAAAAATTTTTAGGATGATTGTTTAAGAAACAGAGTAGTTATGTGAACTTTTGTAAGATCTAAATGTTAAATTTTACGTGTTTTATAAACGCACACACAAGCAGTCTCTATGTGGGCTAGCGAGAATGATTCACCGTTAGGGTTGGAGAACGGTGTGACATAACATAAGCAGGTGGACACTCACCGCCTTGTATATGTCGTAGGCAGATAGTGATATCCGTCATTTCATGAAGATCCTAGGCACTTCATGAAAAGCCGGCATATGATGTAAAATGAGATAGTTACACTATCTGACGCGTGGTTTCATGAAATGACTAAATTTAGCCGTCACATAGTGTAATTCTTTTTTACACTATCTGACGGAAAGTCCCGCCCGTCACTTCATGAAGAAGCGGTAGCGTTGTCCTCGTGGTGAGATAAGTGTGCTTTCCAAGAATAAATAGTGGCAATATACGATATGGAAGATACCGTGGAAGTACAGAGGCAGTTGTTTCTTCAGGAAGTTAATATGTATTATGAAAGAAAAAAAACACTCATAAAAAACCTTGGTCTCAAGAAGAAATGGATAAGGTAAGAAAGACTTGTTTGGTATATTTTAGGTTATGTCACTTGTAGTCTGCCTGTTTTAATCATTTTGGATGAGCATGATATTGGTGGCTGATTAACAGAGAATTAATGGGTTTTTATGCAAATACCAGTAGCATCACAAGTCCGAGAATGAACGGCATATGTCCAGACGAAATATTACACTTTCTGTTACACGGGGTTAGTTAAAAGGCGGGATGTCAGTAGAACAATGCGATGTTAAAATTAATTACATTACTAGAAAATTTTAGGACATAGCCTACACAATAGTCAGCTTACTTCGTGTTTCTGTAGTCTTACCGCAATGAAGAAATCAGGGCTGTACGCAGAAAATAATTTAGGAGGGTTTCTGTATTTTTTATTTTTTTTCAGTCTGCACATTTTAATATACACACATCAAAAAAAGTTTTGCATCACCTCGGTTCCCAGATCTCCGGCATATAGACGTTGACTGTGTATATTGTATCCAAGATACAGTCCCTTTGACTGTTCATAGATGTCACTAAAACTGCTCAAAGATGTAAACAACCATGCATGAGCAGGGCCTATTAGACGGAGGGGGTACGACAGCCGATCAGTTCCAGTCATTCCACCAGGACGAAGGTACGCTGCTCATGTTGTCTGTAGTTCTACCATGCCTAGAAGGTCAATACCGCAGTTCGATCGCGTCCGCATTGTTACTTTGTGTCAAGAAGGGCTCTCAACAAGGGAAGTTTCCAGGCGTCTCAGAGTGAACCAAAGCGATGTTGTTCGGACATGGAGGAGGTACAGAGATACAGGAACTGTCGATGACAGGCCTCGCTCAGGCCGCCCAAGGGCTACTACTGTAGTGGATGACCGCTACTTACGGATTGCCGCTCGGAGGAACCCTGACAGCAATGCCACCATGTTGAATAATGCGTTTCGTTCAGCCACAGGACGTCGTGTTTCAACTCAAACTGTGCGCAATAGGCTGCATGATGCGCAACTTCACTCCCGACGTCCATGGCGAGGTCCAGCTTTGCAACCCCGACACCATGCAGCGCGGTACAGATGGGCCCAACAACATGCTGAATGGACCCCACGGAATTGGCATCACGTTCTCTTCACCGATGAGTGTCGCATATGCCTTCAACCAGACAATCGTCGGAGACGTGTTTGGAGGCACCCTGGTCAGGCTGAACGTCTTAGACACACTGTCCAGCGAGTGCAGCAAGGTGGTGGTTCCCTGATGTTTTGGGGTGGCATTATGTGGGGCCGACGTACGCCACTGGTGGTCATGGAAGGCTCCGAAACGGCTTTACGATACCTGAATGACATCCTCCGACCCATAGTGCAACCATATCGGCAGAATATTGGAGAGGCATTTGTCTTCATGGACGACAATTCTCGACCTCATCGTGCACATCTTGTGAATGCGTTCCTTCAAGATAACGACATCGCTCGACTACAGTGGCCAGCATGTTCGCCAGACTTGAACCCTATCGAACATGCCTGGGATATGTTGAAAAGGGCTGTTTATGGACGTCTTGACCCACCAACCACTCTGAGAGATTTACGCCGAATTGTCGTTGAGGAGTGGGACAATTTGGACCAACAGTGTCTTGATGAACTTGTGGATAGTATGCCACGACGAATACAGGCATGCATCAATGCAAGAGGACGTGCTACTGGGTATTAGAGGTAGTGGTGTGTACTGCAATCTGGACCACAAATGCTGAAAGTCTAGCTGTATGATGGTACAACATGCAATGTGTGGGTCTCATGAGCAATAAAACGAGCTGAAATGTTGTTTGTGTTGATCTCTATTCCCTTTGTATTTAAAGGTTCCGGAACTCTTGGAACCGAGGTGATGCAAAACTTTTTTTGATGTGTGTATTTGTAGTTGTTTTATTGTTGTAAAAACGGGCTAGGTACATCTTGGTCATCAGCCCAGTATACTAGGTGTATGTTGTCTGATATCGTCATCAGCCCAGCATACTAGGGTGTACAGTATGTTGTCTGATAAGGTCGTCATCAGCCCAGCATGGGTGTACAGTATGTTGTCTGATAAGGTCATCAGCCCAGTACATTAGGGTGTACAGTATGTTGTCTGATAAGGTCATCAGCCCAGTATATTAGGGTGTACAGTATGTTGTTTGATAAGGTCATCAGCCCAGTATATTAGGATTACAGTATGTTGTCTGATAAGGTCATCAGCCCAGTACATTAGGGTGTACAGTATGTTGTCTGATAAGGTCATCAGCCCAGTACATTAGGGTGTACAGTATGTTGTCTGATAAGGTCATCAGCCCAGTACATGAGGGTGTACAGAATGTTGTCTGATAAGGTCATCAGCCCAGTATATTAGGATGTACAGTACGTTGTCTGATAAGGTCATCAGCCCAGTACATTAGGGTGTGCAGTATGTTGTCTGATAAGGTCATTAGCCCAGTACATTAGGGTGCACAGTATGTTGTCTGATAAGGTCATCAGCCCAGTACATTAGGGTGTACAGTATGTTGTCTGATAAGGTCATCAGCCCAGTACATTAGGATGTACAGTATGTTGTCTGATAAGGTCATCAACCCAGTATATTAGGATGCACAGTATGTTGTCTGATAAGGTCATCAGCCCAGTACATTAGGGTGTACAGTATGTTGTCTGATAAGGCCATGAGCCCAAAGAAAGGAAGGAAGGGAGCTTGTAGTTTAACGTGACCGTTAATCTTGAGATCATGAGCCACGGGACCACCTTTTACGTGGAATCCGAACCACAGGACATGGCATTTTACTTTGAAAATCTCACATGCATTGACCGGGAATCGAACCCGGACCGCCTTGGTGAGAGACATACAGCTACCATGATCCCAGTACATTAGGGAGTACAATATGTTGTCTGATAAGGTCATCAGCCTAGTACATTAGGGTGTACAGTATGTTGTCTGATAAGGTCATCAGCCCAGTACATTAGGGTGTACAGTATATTGTCTGATAACGTCATCAGCCCAGTACATTAGGGAGTACAGTATGTTGTCTGTTAAGGTCATCAGCCCAGTACATTAGGATGTACAGTATGTTGTCTGATAAGGTCATCAGCCCAGCACATTAGGGTGTACAGTATGTTGTCTGATAAGGTCATCAGCCCAGTACATTAGGGTGTACAGTATGTTGTCTAATAAGGTCATCAGCCCAGTACATTAGGGTGCACAGTATGTTGTCTGATAAGGTCATCAGCCCAGTACATTAGGGTGTACAATATGTTGTCTGATAACGTCATCAGCCCAGTACATTAGGGAGTAGAGTATGTTGTCTGTTAAGGTCATCAGCCCAGTACATTAGGATGTACAGTATGTTGTCTGATAAGGTCATCAGCCCAGCACATTAGGGTGTACAGTATGTTGTCTGATAAGGTCATCAGCCCAGTACATTAGGGTGTACAGTATGTTGTCTGATAAGGTCATCAGCCCAGTACATTAGGGTGTACAGAATGTTGTCTGATAAGGTCATCAGCCCAGTACATTAGGGTGTAAGTACAGTATGTTGTCTGATAAGGTCATCAGCCCAGTACATTAGGGTGTACAGTATATTGTCTGATAACTTCATCAGCCCAGTACATTAGGGTGCACAGTATGTTGTCTGTTAAGGTCATCAGCCCAGTACATTAGGATGTACAGTATGTTGTCTGATAACGTCATCAGCCCAGCACATTAGGGTGTACAGTATGTTGTCTGATAAGGTCATCAGCCCAGTACATTAGGGTGTACAGTATGTTGTCTGATAAGGTCATCAGCCCTGTACAGTATGTTGTCTAATAAGGTCATCAGCCCAGTATATTAGGGTGTACAGTATGTTGTCTGATAAGGTCATCAGCCCAGTACATTAGGATGTACAGTATGTTGTCTGATAAGGTCATCAGCCCAGTACATTAGGGTGTACAGTATGTTGTCTGATAAGGTCATCAGCCCAGTACATTAGGGAGTACAGTATGTTGTCTGATAAGGTCATCAGCCCAGTATATTAGGGTGTACAGTATGTTGTCTGATAAGGTCATCAGCCCAGTACATTAGGGTGTACAGTATGTTGTCTGATAAGGTCATCAGCCCAGTACATTAGGGTGCACAGTATGTTGTCTGATAAGGTCATCAGCCCAGTACATTAGGGTGTACAATATGTTGTCTGATAAGGTCATCAGCCCAGTACATTAGGGTGTACAGTATGTTGTCTGATAAGGTCATCAGCCCAGTACATTAGGATGTACAGTATGTTGTCTGATAAGCTTATCAACCCAGTATATTAGGATGTACAGTATGTTGTCTGATAAGGTCATCAGCCCAGTACATTAGGGTGTACAGTATGTTGTCTGATAAGGTCATGAGCCCAGTACATTAGGGTGTACAATATGTTGTCTGATAAGGTCATCAGCCCAGTACATTAGGGTGTACAGTATGTTGTCTGATAAGGTCATCAGCCCAGTACATTAGGATGTACAGTATGTTGTCTGATAAGGTCATCAGCCCAGTACATTATGATGTACAGTATGTTGTCTGATAAGGTCATCAGCCCAGTACATTAGGGTGTACAGTATGTTGTCTGATAAGGTTATCAGCCCAGTACATTAGGGTGTACAGTATGTTGTCTGATAAGGTCATCAGCTCAGTATATTAGGGTGTACAGTATGTTGTCTGATAAGGTCATCAGCCCAGTACATTAGGATGTACAGTATATTGTCTGATAAGGTCATCAGCCCATTAGGGTGTACAGTATGTTGTCTGATAAGGTCATCAGCCTAGTACATTAGGGTGCACAGGGTGCAACATATGTCTAGAAAATGACAGCATTTCCAGTAACTATGAAATTCATGTAAGTAATGATGATTATTACATACGTTACAAAGTGCAAATGCGTTGAACTACTGTAGTTGGGCGTTACGCTGCGGGCAGCGGCAGTGCCTTGCTCGAAGTGCTACTACACACAGTGGCCCATCCGACACGTGGCCTCTGCGAGGCTCTGTCAATTAGAAAAGGACTTCACTGTATAAATACTGTACTGCTGTGTTAACTAGATACCGTACATAATGCATCATGGTCGACGAAGCTTTATTTGACACACGTCAAGTACTCAGCATGATTTTCCTTTCACAGTCAGTTGTTCAACATTTCTTGCTGACCTAGCTATGGATCATCTGGTAGAGAGGTCTCACACAACTTTGCATTAAGCAAATAACCCCTTTTTTATGCAGCCAGTGGCCATTTATTTTATTTTCAGGACGGTTCAGGAAAGGGATTTTGGAAGGAAATTGGCCGTGAACCTATTGAAAAGAACCGTCCCGGCATTTGCCTGGTGGTGAAAATGGGAAACCACGAAAACCATTTTCAGGACGTCTCTCCCGATGCCAGAGAGACACGAGGTAGCGCGTTATCGCTCTCGACCACCGCGGGCGATAAGCAAAGACCTTATGACTCACCTTCAGACAAAGAAGTGAAGCCGCTACCATCTTTACAACCAACAGAAATCCCTCGACAAAGATTTTACAGTACACCTGGAACTGCGGGCTATGGGACGGGTTATTGGGCAGGGTGACTTGGTATTCCTGTTAGTAAGATGGAGACAGGCGTCACGTTTTGATTGATTTATATTTTCATTATTTTTTCTATATATTTAATGCTTTATTTAACAATACTAAGGTACAGGCATAAGCTCAATTACGTTCCTTCTTGACATTTTAAGTTCAAAAATACAAAATACATCAATGAGGAAAATGAAGAGAGAGAAAGAGATAAAAAGAAAGGGTAGGTACACATTTTAGGAAATAAAGAGAAACCACAAAATAAATTATGAAAATATACATTAAGAAAAAGTATATTGCACAAATTGGGAAAAATATAAGCTTCTACAAAAAGAAGAAAGTGTACCTAGTATTCCACGATTTGGTTTTCAGTCTTACGTGGAAATTAATTACGAACATCATAATAAACGATCATCAATTTATTTCTCGGAATAATTCGTGTATGACACAGAAAAATAATGTACAACTCCACTGCGGCAGTCATTTAATTCTGATTAGAAAAGGATTAATGCAGGTCTACAAATTGAAAAAATGAACATATACAGAAGAAGAAAAAACAAGAGAAAAGCTTACCCAGTGTTCCAGGATTAGATTTTAGGTTGTACGTGGAAATTGATTTCGAACGCCATAGTAAACAAGCATTAATTTATTTCTTGGAATAGAACAATTAAAGGAATTAATGTACGACTTCGTCGCGTCAGTCATGAAGTGCCTAGGATCTTGTCAGATAGTGAAATCCGTCATTTCATGAAGATCCTAGGCACTTCATGAAAAGCCGGCATATGATGTAAAATGGGATAGTTACAAATCTGACGCGTTTCTTCATGAAGTGACGGGCTGCCTTAGGCAGATGGTGTAAGAAATCATTTTACATTATCAGCCGAGGCACTTCATGAAGATCCGGCATATTTTGATTCGGCTCTTCATGAAATGCCTCGGCTGATAATGTAAGAGCCTTCATTAAACGGTTTTATTTTTACGCTGTGTAGGCCTAAAACAAGCCAAGATTTTATGCTAATAATGTTTATACACAGCATTGTAGTAAGACGTGGAGTTGAAAGGAAGTGTGAATGATTGCGTGTTTTTATATTATTAGATTGTTAAATTAGTTTATTGTTATTTTGTTTATACTAGATTAGTTTACACTATTGTTAATAAATTTTATTCAGTTTGTTATCCGTTGTTGTTGGAGTGTGATTCATTTTAAATACAAGGAGAAGAGTATTGTGGATGTATTGTAGGCGAAGCTGAATCCCCAGTCCCCGAGAAAGTAAGTAAAGGTAAGTGCCCCGTGTAGTTGGTTGTTGATCCACAATATTCTTGTAACTGCTGTATGTAAATCCCTAAAGGCCATGTTGGAAGCGATTTCTAATGTAGTATTCGCCGGTGCTGTTAGAAATAGGCAATCCAGCTGGGGCAATGGATATTCCAACAGGATCCTTTCCGGATTTTCGGGTACAGTAGCTACTGTAAGGCCACGGCCTCCTCCTTCCCTCTTCCTAGCCTATCCATCCCAATCTTCCATACCTTCCCATCCCTCAAGAGGCCCCTGTTCGCTTTGCAGTTGAGGCCGCCTGGGCGAAGTGCTGATCACACCTCCCCAGTTGTATCCATCCCGACCAGATGTTCCAAGCTCCAGGACACTGCCCATAGAGGCGGTAGTGGTGAGTTCCCTCGCTGAGTCCATGGGAACCACCAACCTAGAGGGTAAATTGACTAAATAAAAAATAAATAAAATAAATAAAAAATACTACATTTTCCTGCGCGATGGAAGTGCTTAAAAATGAGGAGAATGAAATAATGCTCTCAAAAATAAAAATATCTAAACCATTTTGACTAAACAGCCATGCATTCCAGCAGTAGATTATGGTCAAGTGGCGCAATGGTCAAGATGTTTGCCTCTCACCAAGATGAACCGGGTTCGATTCCCGGTCAGTGCACGTAAGATTTTCGAAGTGAAATGCCATGTCCTGTGGTGCCACGTAAAAATGAGGTCCCTAGGCTCATGATCGCAAGATTAACGGCCAGGTAAAAACTACAAGCTTCCTTTATCAATCACTGGATTTTGAAGTAGTTGATTTCAATTCATGAAGAAAAGATGAAGAAAATTAAAGTACGGTAGACTACTTGAAATATTACAATTTCACTGTGTTATCTTAACTATTTCCGATTCAACGTCATTGAAACAAAGACTTCGTAACTCGAAGATAAGAGCGAGGTACAGTACCGTATGTGTGTTTATTTACAAGAAATGGGTCACACAAGAGAATCATGCGCTTGACCTCACAGCAGCTGGTTCATCGCTTTCTAATACCTACACATATGAAATCCGTTAATATCACTAAAAATACTCGTCGGATTTACAAAATAAGCACATCACTGAACTTGCACTTGGATTTTATGTGCTATATAGTCCCATTTGGAAAAATAAAATAAAATAAAAACAAAGTTGCTACCGGTTTATCGGTAAATAAGTACGCGATACAGCCGAAATGGACAGTGTGTACAATTTGAGAATTTGGAAACAGAAAGTCTATAATCTACATCTTCAACGGATCAGTAGACATTTGAGGTGGATAACTTGGCTGAATAACCATGTAGCCTATATATATATATATGTTTGTTGTTGTTGTTTGATATGAGGGGCTTGGACATCAGGCGCGGATCTAGAGTTTGGTTTGGGGGGGGGGGGGGGGGGTGGTCAGAGAATCGAAATTGTTCAGAAAAATTGTATCACTAAAAACGCAATCACAAAATAACCAAACGTACAAAACCAGACCAATTATTTTGCAAGCTTCATGGAGAGAAATTTGATGCGTTTAGCGCACCAAAAATATTCGTACAAATTGCAACGGCGTGTTTTGCGACTTTTACATCGAGCTTCGAGAAAAGGATCAAGGTACGTTACAGTTTCGGCAAGTCGAGTTGGTACCGACAAAGGGAGAAAGTCACAGCTTAAATTGCCAACCAAGCTTGCAGTTTGGACGTCGGCAAAAATTTTTGGCGCGAAAAAAATCCCCAGTTTCCTATCCGTGCATTGCTGCACATTCATCGTGACATCACTATAAACATCGGTTCGGTAATCACAAGGTTTGCTAAACAAAATAGACGAGTTGATTTTGTTGTATAAATAATAGTTTTTATATCAGAGGTTTGAAGTTGTAAATATGTACAGTTGTAACAGAACATAATAATTCCAATAAAGATAAGTTAATTCAGTATTGAATAAAATGAAAAAAATCTGTTTTTCAGTTAAAATTCTTTAAGTTTTATTTGTCTGGTAATTGTGTTTTCTTTTTTTGAGTTTGCAAAAAAATTTGGTCTCCGTTTGGGGGGGGGGGGGGTCATGACCCCCGTGACCCCCCCCCCTTGAATCCGCGCCTGTTGGACATCGTAGTCATTCATCCCCATGTACTTGTGTGTGTGTATAAAATTTTTGTCTGATAACCTGTGTTGTTGTGGTGGCGGTATTAGTGTGTTTTTTGTAATTCAGGAGAGGATTAGGAAGGAGCTGGAACGGGGTACACTCGGCCTGGTGAGGCAAAACTGAAAAGAGGAGGATTCGAATGCCATCTCAGCCATCTTCGAAGTGATTTTCCATGATTTCCCACTCCTACACCAGGCAAATGCCGGGATGGTTCCTAACTTAAGACCACGGCCGCCTTCTTCCCAATCTTCATCGGATTTACAAATACATACGATTATACAGTCATCATAATAATACAGGTTATCAGACAAATTCCACACACGTACAAGTACACGGGGCTACATAACCACAATGTCGCAATGCCCTTAAATCAAATAACAACGATTTTTTTCGGTAGAAAAGTACAGTACCGGTAGGTAAAATGGGTGGATAATGTTTTTATCCAAGGGTGAGACATCGAACATCAAACGTTTTATTTTACACATTTTTTAATCAGCCTCGTGAAGATGAAAATATATTTGACTGTATTCTTCATACAGTATGTCAAGACTATCTATGAAAGAATTGTTAAATATTTTAAGCCACAAACAAAGAAAACCAGAATTTTAGTTTTTAGGTAGTTACCGTACTGTTGTTTTAAGAGGAGGAACAGCGAGGTCATCTGCTCCTAATCATAATTTTACCCTATTAAGAATAAGGTACCGGTATGTGAAAATACTCTGGCAAGTTGGGAAGAGGGGAAGTTGAGTGGCACAGATTGTCAAAGGACATCCAGTTGATTTAAGAAAGTTTAAATACGTAGTTGGCCTGACAGTGATTGTTTTGTGGTTGTGATTTTACACTTTTTTTTAGGTAGGTTCTGTAGGTTATTCATAGAATACCGTATGTTTTTGTTTCATTAACATTTGTGATTTGTCCCTATTGGCAAATAAACTTTTATTATTAGGATCATTATTATTTATAAGTTAATATGGTACAGATCATACTAAAATACAGAACCCGAAATTGTTATCTTAAATGTCATCAGATATAAGTTTTATGTTCTTAATTAGCTGCATAGATAGCTTTGAAACCATTTTGCAGTATTGCCTTATCGACAATAGCTACTCCATTAACAGCTGTAGGCTGTGTTAATATGGTTCGAATGTACGCAAGTGGCTTTGAAAACAAACTACTCGCTGCACAGAGTACTAGGGTCTACATGGTAGGTAGAATCGGCAAATCGGCGGCCGATTCTGTGGTCATGTCGGTTAAAACCGTTCTGTGTTTCTTCAGCCTTACTATCCCTAATTAGCGAGGATGTTGGGCACCATTAGGCTACTACGCCGTTTTGCGGGAATAATACTCCCCTAGTTCGCGACGAAGTTTGGATTTGCTCTCGCCTCGTTCAGCGACAAATTCACCGAATCGACTTCGCGAGGAAACTTGGCATCTTGCCACCTAAACGGCCAATATACACTTAAGGCTAAATGTCCCGACACTTTGGTAAGAATATATTTCAAGAGATGGCAGCACAAGCGAAGCTATTTTTATTTTTTTTGTATCGAAGGGGAGCTCCGATCTGTGATCTGAAAACTGCTATGTACTCTGTCTAGTAGCAGAATTGATATTAATTCATTGCTTACTTTTTAATTTCAAAAACAGAAAAGTTGCAGTTTGTTTATCAAATATCTGATTAAAATTCGAAAGAAAACGGGTAATACGAAAGTTGAGTTTTATTCACTGATTCCAAAGCCGCATCGAAAACCTAAATTGGTTGAATAAAACCGTCGGGATCAATTTGGGAAGTTTGTTAATAAAAGTGTTACTGTATTTGCAACAAGGCGCGGCAGTAGAACAAGGTCATGGAGAGCGGGTTGGGGAGGGGAGGGGGAATCGGAGGTCGAGTGATTTGAGAGAGCGATAACCTTGCCAGACGGTATGGAATTCCCGAAAACCTTGTTTAATGTTGAGATTGACTGTGCTGGTTAGTTCTGAATTATTGTCAAGGTCTGGATATTTCTGAGTGATCCTTTGATATTTTACCAGTTCCTAGTTACGACTTCTTGTTTTTAGTTCTTCGATCTCATTAATTACTTTTTGTTTAATATATTTTACCTGCATCAGTATTATTTTTAATGTCCGTTAGGTGTTCTATTTTCGGCACTTTATTTTTTGGACAGTATTTCTGATAGAATAGAATTTTTTAGTCAATTTTACCCTCCAGGTTGGTGGTTCCCACGGACTCAGTATGGCAACTCACCACTACCGCCGTTCCAGGCAGTGTCCTAGAGCTGGGAACACTAGGTCGGATTGGATACAACTGGGGAGATGTGATCAGCACTTCGCCCAGGTGGCCTCACCTGCAAAGTGAACAGGGGCCTCATGAGGGATGGGAAGGGAAAGGAAGATTGGGATGGATAGGCAAGGAAGAGGGAAGGAGGCGGCCGTGGCCTTACAGTAGGTACCATCCCGGCATTTGCCTGAAGACGAAGTGGGAAACCACGGAAAACCACTTCGAGGATGGCTGAGGTGGGAATTGAACCCCCTCTATTCATTTTGACTACCCGAGGCTGAGTAGACCCCATTCCAGTCCTTAGGCCTACCCCACTTTTCAAATTTCGTGGCAGAGCCGGGAATCGAACCCAGGACCTCTGGGGTGTCAGTGAACCGTGCTGACCGCTACACTACGGAGGTAGAATAGATACATGTACATATAGGTAGGCTACGACTGGTGGAGAGCATTGCAGTCATCACGTAGAGTTTAAAATAAAACACTTCTTCACACCCGTAAGTTGTTTTTTCCCCTTAGTTTATACTTGAAATTATATAATTCTTTATGCTTACATTAGATAATCTGTAATGCACTGAGAAGTTATGATTTCACTTATATCTTACCTGTAACCTACAAGTTGGATGACTAAACGTCACTCCGAAATCTGCATAATTTTTATTTCCAGAACCAGGGCCAGTTGGAAATAACATAGCGGAAAATATGTTATTTTGTGGTATGAACGCCTAAGGACATTCACATAGAAACAATAAAGAGGGACGAAAAGTTCTGGAGACAAAAAATGCTTATGTAAATGACATTCTGCTGCGGGAAAATTTTGTTGCCTGAGATCATTGATCCCAGGAATACCAGATCAATGGATATAAGAGAACCTGAGGTGAAATAAAATACTGAGTGTGTGTAAATCATGAAACGCTATCTTTGATATGGAAAAAAATTGAAGCATTGATTTCAATAACAGGAAATAATTAGGTATAATATTTTTGTTTGTTTATAGAACGCAGTACTAGTGCCTGTGCTAACAATAGTTAGATGAGAATAACTTAGGAACTTTAATTCTATTATGTACATAATAATTTTGCTCTTGGTATGCATTTTCATAATTTGTTTATTGTAATAAAATGACCTACATAAATGAACTTTTAGTCTATTATTACCTCCATGAAAATTGAAGTAAGTTATAGTGATTGGCGTCACGGAGTTGTTTCAGATCTCACGAAAAAAAGGGAATTAGAGTCAAAAGAACCAAAGAACCATAAGAATCACCAAAATAAATTTATGTATGTACTGTATGTATGTAGGTCTATGTGCGTGCGAATTTGGCTTCTTATAAATCGATAATAGCTGGCTCCACTGATTAGAATTTTTCACGGTTTGTGGTCTTGTTTGTTATGTTTAGAAGACGATACCTAGAGTTGGACGTCCACATCGGATGGTTTTTAGAATAGATATTCCCAATAAACCTGAACACGAACATGTCTTTCTAAAATATCAAGAGATTGCTAATTACAAACCAGTCATATCTTTCTATACAGTGTTCAATTTTGCATCGAGTGAAACCAGTCGCTGCTCTGTGCGGTAAGAATTATGCCCTACAAAGTATTACTAATGTCGGAACAATATGTTTTTTGTTCGGGAGTTTATCCTCAAATAACTCTAAAACAGTTACCTAGAAGGGAATCCAGCGCTGTCAGCATATATCCTGAGTGTGTTTTCACCGGTTTTTCCACAATCCCTCCAGGTAAATGCCGAGATAGTACCGTACGTGAAGTTTCAGGGCACCTGCCCCATCCCTGACTCTAATACAGTTACACACATAATCAACTACACGGGACTGATGATGATAATAATAATAACGTTATTGGTTTTACGTCCCTTTTAACTACTGCGACTTTTAGAGACGCCGGGGTGCCAGAATTTTGCCCTGAAGGGGATCTGTAACTTGCCAGTAAATCTAATGACACGGCTCCCTCGCATTCGCACACTCTCAAATGCCATCTGGCTGCACCAGGATTCAATCCTGCAACATTGGGTACAGCAAGCAAGAACGTTACCGCTGAGCCACGTAGCCAGCCAAAGGTACTGATGTCCAAGATGTCCCAAGCCCCTGCAATGTATTATCATCAACAAGAATGTTAGGGGGCGTAAGAAAGGTATCTGTACGAACACATTGTGTCAACGTTACATATTGTGACACTACTACAGTATAATTTTATTGCTCAGATATTGTTCCATGCCTAGGCACTTGTTGTACACGTAACTCGTCGAACTATAATATTTGCGACAAGAGGAAGACAACTCCTTCCTGTCGTCAAATTGTTCCCTTCTCCCTCCGCCCCGTCAGCGTGTTCCTTGCGCAAGAGATCTTGTGGAGCCGCGTCGCCTACCACCCTTTTCAAAACAATTCCCAAACTAATGCTGACGATTCCATTCACCCGATTTTAATTCTGAAAAATGCATTGGAAACAGGAAATAAATCTCCATTTTCGTATTACCAGTTTTTTCATATTTTATGCATAGATATAAAAAACTGTTAGTAACTTTTTTGTTTTTCACATTTTGGAAAATGCATCGAATTAATATCAATTCAATTGCAGTCTAGTATACATAGTGGTTTTCAGATCGCAAATACGAGCTTTCATTCAAGAGAAAACTGAAAAAAGAAATTGTCTCACTTTGGTGCTGCTACGTGGTGTCAGAATTACAAACTAGAAAACGGGACATTTAGCCTTAATACCAACTTGCTACGGGATCAGTACCCCATTATTACCTAATTACAATTTTCTACCACCAAAGTGCCATCTTCCTGTCACCCTTTTGTCCCTTAACGGCCACCGAATGGTCAATCGACGGTTAATTCCCACCTCTTAATTGCCAACAAGTTTCCCATTATTACCTCCTTAACCTCTGCTACCACCTTGCAGCTATCGTACCGTACCTTACCATTAACTGCCTCCTAAACGATAAAGACCTTGCCGAAGAACCAGTATTCCTGTATTTGTCACATAACTGCCACCTTATTTCTTGATATTTGTTATTGCTTATTTTAGGGGCTGCGACATCGTGGTCATATAGCCCCGTGCATTTGGGTGTGTGGAATTTGTGTAATGACCTGTGTTATTGTGATGGCTGTACCGGTACTCGTGTGGGTTGACAGTTTGTAGAGGCACACTGAAAGAATGGCTTCAAAACTTTACATAGGCTACATTAGTGTGTGTATTTGTAAATTGGGGATAGGATTGGAAGGAGACGGCAGTGGCCTTAAGTTAGGAACCATCCCAGCATTTGCCGTTAATATTTGTGCCTGGGTAGTTAAGTGAAAGCTACTGTTTTCCATACACAGGCGCGAAATTTACCTAAATTAAGAGGAAAATATTAGTTCACAGTGAATTACTAAATACTAAATACAGGTGCAGCAAAGTACGATAATGACGTACCGTACTTACTTGTGTACCAACTCAATGTTTTCAATGCGCACAGTACTTGCTTATTCGACAACTTGACTTCTTTTAGAGCTATACCGGTAGCCGTAGATGGAAATACTGTAGAATGCGTAGATATGCAGGTTACTAATGAAATATTTTGAATGGAATTAAACTATTTTAAGACTATGTCAAGCTTTGTGGAAAGCCAAACTTCCATCCCTATTCAGGCATATCATATTCATTGCCCTTCCCAGAGAAAATAGTTCAATGTAGGTGTATGATTCTTGCTACGGTATCTCAAAATCAAACTAAAAGTATAGGTCTGACGTTTGTTTTTGGCCGGAGGCCGACAAACCTCTCGCTGCACTGTGATAACTAGGGCCCGGATGTTGATGACATGTCATCTTTTTACTGAGCTGTCTAAAACAATGCTGAAGTACATAGAAACTCCGGAAGGGTCACCTCGTCTTCAAATATGTCATTTTTATTTTGCATCTTTTTGCTTTTTTTGTGCTATTTTTTCATTGTAAGAGCATTTTTTAAGTTTGATAGATTTTTTTGGTCATAGTATTTTAGAGAAATCGGCCTTTTAAGGTCGTTTTTTTTTCCAATTTAGTCATGTCACAGCTTTATATGAGGGAGTTACGTCTCTCAGAGTTAAGAAGAAGCTAGTATCTGATACAAGATAATTTAAAATATTGAAATAACATATTTCAGTATTGCTATTAGTAGAAAAATATATCTCTTGGATGCAGAAGAACGGTACCGTAGGAATACAGATGCTCTTGTTTTCGTCGCAAACCAGTTATTAGCTCTGTTGACCAAGGTAAGCTGTGGCGGGGTAGAAAGGGGAACGGGTGTATTATTCTTGTCTCAGTTCTCTTGTCCATTTTATAGTGCATTTTTAGAATTTTTAGGTAATTTATTGCAGTCATTTTTTGAAGATTTTAAGTGCATTTTTTAAACTTTTTTACGGCATCAACATCCGGGCTCTAGTGATAACCCTTCAACCTCCATCCTTCCCGCCTTTGTTCCTTCTGAGCGTGCATGCAGTTGTTACTGCGCATGCTCACAATAAGAAGGCTTGCCCGCTGGCAGGAGACTGCTACGCAACAAGCAATCATCGCTCATCGGCCAATTTGCAGGAAAAGACTGCCACTAGTAATTTGCCATGTAGTTTATTTTTTTATTTAATAAAAGATCGTACAATGTACATAGGTTATTCAATTTCCTTGCTCGACCAAGCAAATTACTCTCTGGTACAGTACTCTGTAAGGGATACTTGTCTTTTCCCGCATACCTTGATATGGTAACGATCACAATGCATGTTGCATAGTTCACAAACACACTGTTCTCCTGGGTCATGGTGCTTCTTGTTGATGCAGCATTTGAAGTGAAATCCGTGAACAGTGAACCTTTTCATTGTGTGTCGAAGGTCGTAGTCGGCCTGTTTCCATTCTGTCGTGACCATTGCGTCGGTGGAATAGAATTCGTCCCATATTTCTTCTTTCTTCGTACCGTACGAAGTTTCTTGATTGCCTCATTGTATGCATCTGTGGTGGTTAATAACAGCTGAATTTATTTATTTATCGTATGGCTTTTAGTGCCGGGAGTGTCCGAGGACATGTTCGGCTCGCCTGAGTCTGTAGCTGCTTCCAGCGGACACCCTAAAGGGTGAGCTACAAGTTCCGTTCAATTTCAAGTAGTTCCAACTTTCGCCACCAGATATCAATGATACCTAGTGGTGAACGTTGGAACTTGGATAGAGCGTTCTGACGAAATCTAACCTAACAAATTTTGCTTTACACAAGTTTAGTCTGTGAAAGGATCTTTTACATGCCATAAATCTATGACATGGGACCGCCGGCTTTACTTCCCCTCCGAAGGAAGGCATGCTGAAGGATTATTTTTAACGCTCTTAAAAATCCGACGACTTCGGCCGGGTTTGAACCCGCTATCTTGGGAACAGCAGTTCAGCATGCTACCAACTACGCCACCGAAGCCGCTATAACAGCTGAATATGTAGCTCTTCGATGTAGAATTAATCTCTTGTTAGTTCATAAATAAGACGTGAGCGAGTGTACTTCGAGAGTCTTATGGCCTTTTTGATGTGTAACATCTTTCCACTCGGTTGCTGGATATTTTTGTGGGAGTGATTTTGAAAAATGGGACGGAAGTGGATCGGAACGATCGAGGTGGCACCAGCTGGCAGTGGTGGATCGAACGGAAGTGTAAGACGCACTGCCAACTCGATCGATTGATCAGCTGGCAGTGGTAAGAGAAACAATGAGCGCGCGGTTTCGGAAATGGATAACATGACGTACTCTCGGCCATGTGGAATGTATATGACATACTGAACGGTAAACGCTCATGCGAACTCTGGTGTCAAGTGATTGAAGCAAAGCACATGGTACATGTTCGAAGTCTTCGTATCAGTATTTAAATGGCAAAATGCCTTAATATCAAACATTGTAAGTAATCGGCATTGCCGGTATTATGTTTCTGCACAGTGGCTATTCAAATATTAACCCACATAACGGTAATGCAGTCATCAATATAATATAATCGTTGAGGTTATACGAGAATTGAGCAAGCCTTCATGAACTATTGCTGAATACATTCTCTTTACTCACAAGAGGGCTTATTCATTTTTATTTTTTTTATTTAGTCAATTTACCCTCTAGGTTGGTGGTTCCCACGGACTCAGCGAGGGAACTCACCACTACCGCCTCTATGGGCAGTGTCCTGGAGCTTGGAACATCTGCTCGGGTTGGATACAACTAGGGAGGTGTGATCAGCACTTCGCCCAGGCGGCCTCACCTGCAAAGCGAACAGGGGCCTCTTGAGGGAGGGGAAGGGATGGAAGATAGGGATGGATAGGCTAGGAAGAGGGAAGGAGGCGGCCGTGGCCTTACAGTAGGTACTGCCCCCGTAAATTGAATTATATTGAGACCACGATGGCTGTATTGGCATAATTGAATAAAGTTATGGATGCCATAGTTGTGACGTGTATATTCATGACGTAGGCACGGATGACGTAGACTTCATGCAAGTAGGCTGATTGAGCTAAGATTCTTGGTGACGTCATGATTTTGTTCGAGAAAGATCTGAGATTTACGACGCAGTCGCAGGAAACAAGGAATTGTGCTAAGGAAGAAGTTACGCTATTGGAGGAAAGGCTCGAACCAATGAACGATAGTTTGGAAGGAAGACGGAGATTGCTGAAACTACGATATTTGATTACTTTTGGCATGCAGATGTGTGGAAATCTATTTTCAGTTATGGCATTGATTTGGAATTTTGAAGAAATTAATTTTGAGTTTTTGAAATTTGAAAATCCGTCAAGTATAGCCAAAGTTAAAACTTCTAGCAATGACGCAGCAACAGGCTATGGAAGGGATGGATACGCCCCTTAAGAAGTTAATAAAAGGTCGTGCACAGGATAGAGGAGCTCTCATATATCTCATACGGATCATACCGCTGATACCGCATATATATTTCAGATGTCATAGAGTCATTTTCGAGTGAATAAGTGAAGCAAGTTGTCTTTAGCGTGTGGTTAAAGCCCGGCGCATCGAACGAACACGGAGCAGTTCCATTTTACGCTGCTCGAAACTAGGTGAAGTTGAAACGCTCACATTAACGTTTCCACCAGATAAGATATCAAGAGTTAACTTCAGCCTTTATTATAATTCAATTGGGCAGTACAACATTGAGGTGTGTAGAAGATTTGAACAATTTCACAGTTATACTTCGAAAATAATTGGCACTTTAAGGCTGCCAACAAAAGTGATTTTCTCGCCACATGAGAAACACTTTTAAAATTCCACATTATACACTACGGCTGACACGTGGATTGCAACAGTGATATTGGAGAATACGTTTGGTAATACAACGATACATTCTACTATGGAATATTATAATCTTGCAGTGCTTTCAATGATTATAACAGTAGTTGAGATGGAAGGCTAAGGCTTTAATGCAATTGGGACATATATCGATGGAGTGAAATAACAGCATGGAACTTCGTTAATCGTCTTTCTACAAAAGCGAGCATGTAGTGAACATCCAACTACACTCATGCATCGTGAATCCATCGCTGAATTATACCAGATGACAGTGGAAATATTTTCATACTCCACGATTATGAATATTTCTGCGGAAATAACTACAATAAACTTCATGAAGAATTACGACCAGAACTTCAGGGAACTTTCAAGAGAGGCCAGGGTGGACCCGGCTCACAAAGAAGAGTTTTGCCAGAAGGATGTCTTTCGTATACATGGAGCAGTGCAATTTCCGGAGAAGGAAGCAGTTCGATTCTCCGAGGACGCTGATTCCAGGTTCGAGGTCAGAGCACATCTTTACGCTGGTGAAATGGAACCAACAGCAGTTTTCTTTGAAAACTTTCCTCTAGAACTTCAATCAACTGATAAGGTAGTCGTGAACGTTTCTTGTATTATTTGAGTCTTTTAGCGATATCTGAGCAACCATTTTCCCATATTTTTGTCCTATCTTTTGCCCCATTTTCTTGATTAACATTTCTGTACTCAGTACACTTCGATGATTTATGCCTTTTCTACGATTTGTTGAGACATTGTTATGTCATTGGCATTCTTAAATAATTTTGGATCAGTTGAGACTGATAATTCATATTCTTTCAGTAATTTGCATATTTTTGTAGTCACGATTTGACTGTAAAGTTAACGATTTGCTATGGCAGATTTGAATTCAGACAGCGTGTCATTTTATTAAAGTAATTCTATTCAGTAAATTACTTTGACCAATTTTCTGTCATCCTCAAGAAAGAAGAATGATTAAATGATTTTAGAGCGTTAAAATCTATTACGTTATCGACGATCTTTGAAATACTAGTCGTCTTATGAACATGATTGCAACATAGACATTTATCATTGCATTATAGACAATTTTATGAAATATGAACTTTGATTACGATTTATTGAATACACTATAGTAATGAACTTTTGATAGGAGTTTTTCTCAATTATAGATTGGAACAATAATGTTTGCATTCCACAGTCTAATTGTATTCTATTCGACTATTTATGCAGTTTAGATGAACTTTGATTAAAGACAGTATTTTTATACTGCGTTACTTTGAAGATATTAATCTCAATTTTGATAGACCAGAGAGGAGTGTCTAATCGTATTTGCTATTAAATTTATTTGTGATTGGCAAATTTTTACTTCATATCGATTCATGAATGAAACCCACGAAGGTTAAATAATAACAGTCATTAATACAATTGATGAATATAAGAATTGTTAAAGAGGAACAATGGATGTATAATCGTTAGTTCAGTGGACATGTAAAAGTCGCTGATGAATAATGCCCTTGAATAATGAAGGAGGTTCCCACAGTAATAAATGAAGTTGATGAATTTATAAGTGGAGGTTTTTGTATGTAGTTTGGAAGATTTTTATGCCATATATATGAAGATATTTGATGAATTCTGGGCCAATTGTTGTGCAATTTTGTGCGTTTTGAGCGAAGTATTTTTCCGCTGAATGTATTGTTCTGGTTCTTTGAAAGATTATTCATGTGAAGATACTGTTAAAATTAACAAGAGTGTTAAATAATTTGAGATAAAGATTTTGAATGGAGGTTACCGTCACAAATATTAATAATAATTATTAAACCTTATTAAACCTGAATTTGACATTTAAATATAACTAACCTTCATTGGTCGATTATATCAACACGATTTAAGTAATTATCAACCGGATAAACGTGTGGTTTAATGTATTTCTTGTATGAATAATATAAACAATATAAATATTGTAAATAATTATGTAAATATCTTTGATAATAATTTGAAATGATAGTGATTAATAGAGGCGTGTATAAAATTTTCAATTGTCGTTTGACATTGTTATAAACAATTTATTATTGTTATAAATAATTAATGAACTTTTATTATTATTTCCGATTATTCCCCTTCAGGAGAGCGTGAGAACTTGAGCCAATCACAGCTTCACTTCCTTTTCCTCTCTTCTTTTCTTCCCAAAACCTCTTCATTAGTTCACTGTGCTTTTTCTTCCTTTCCTCTGTCCATTTTTTCCCTGATGTATCTTTCCTTGAAACTTGTACAATTTTCGTGTTTCTGATTTTATTTCTAAATTGTTCTCTGTCCTTAATGTCGTCTTCAGAGATTTTAAGTAATTCCATGTCTTCATGTACTTCTTTAATCCAACTGGTCTTTAATTTACTTGCATTCACGATATTGAAAATCTTCTTAGTGAGTCTATTCTCATCCATCCTATATATGTGTCCATAGAACTGCAGACGTCTCTTCCTAAATTTATCTACAATGGTGTCTGTATTTTCATAAAGTTCCTTTGTTGGTCTCCTGACCCAAATTCCATTACGGAAAACAGCGCCATGGATTTTCCTAAGAATTTTTCGTTCCTGTTTCTCAATATCATGAATTCTTGTCATTCCTCTAATGACGGTTGTTTCTGCCGCGTACAAGGCTTCAGGCAAGACAACTGTGTTATAATGGCGCAATTTTGCATTGCGAGATACTGCTCTTTTGTTATAATGATTCCATGTCAGCTTGTACGCCTTCTGCAATTTTACTATTCTATCTGCATTAGAAATTGTGTTCAATCCTGTGGGTTGGATGGCTTCTCCTAAATATTTGAAGTGAGTGACCTGCGAGATTTTTCCATATTGCGTTCGCAAGGTGATGTTTCCTGTTGATTTGGTATCCATATACTGTGTTTTTTCATAGGAAATATCAAGTCCCGTTTTACTGGAGATTTCATGTAGTTTCTCTAGCGCTAATATGGCTTCATCCTTGTTGTTTGTTAAGATGGCCAGATCATCTGCAAAGGCCAAGCATTTCACAGTGACTCTTTTCCCTTTCTCCTTTCCAATTTGGATACCTTTCACATGCTTTTCCCATTCTGTGATGATTTTGTCCAGTACGATGTTGAACAAGAGTGGTGATAAACCATCCCCTTGTCGAACTCCAGTATGTATTGCAAAAGAGTTAGAGATTTCTCCCATGAATTTCACCTTTGAGGTAGTTCCCAATAATGTTTCCTGGATGATGGCCCTCGTCTTCCTGTCAACTCCTAATTCTTCTAGTCTGTTAAACAAGGTTTGTCTGTCAACCGAATCGTAAGCCTTTTTGAAATCCACAAATGTGACTGTAGTGTTCCTGCATCGTCGGATGTGCAGTATGGTCTTGAGGTTCCAGATCTGCTCAATACAGGACCTTCCCTTCCTGAAACCTGCCTGATATTCTCCAATATGGTGGTCCACCTGTGGCTCGAGTCGATTCAGCAAAGCTTTAGAGAGAATTTTATAAGCGACTGGAAGAAGCGAAATTCCTCTATAATTATTCGGATCAGTTTTGCTTCCCTTCTTATGGAGTGGGTGTATCAAAGCACTCTTCCATTCTTTTGGGATTTTCTCTGTTTTCCAGACATCTGATATTATTCTGTGAATTTTTGGTGTTATGTGTTCATGATCCAATTTCCAAACTTCTGCAATAAGTCCATCTTCACCAGGGGCTCTATTGTTTTTTAATGACTTGATTATGTCCACTATTTCTTCATGTGATGGTGGAAGTGAATCAAGGTTGGACACTGGTTTTGCAAATTGAAGTTGTTCAGAAAGTGCTTCGCAATTAAGGAGTGTACTGAAATATTTAGCTAGAATTTCACAATTATTGCTCGCATTTGTTTCCAGAGATCCATCAGGTCGTTGGAAGCATAAACTAGGGGGTTGAAAGCCTGCCATATTTTCTCTAAAGGTCTTGTAAAAATTTCTGGTGTTGTTCTTAGTGAAGTCCTGTTCTATTTCCTTTAGCCTATTATTATCATAATTGCGCTTTTCTCGGCGAATAATTTTAGAAGTTTTTTTCCGAACCTGCACAAATTCTTGCCATTTTTCTGTTGTTTTATGGCTATTGAAATTATTCCATGCTTTAAACCTATATTCAATAGCATGATCGCATGTGATGTTCCACCACCTATGTTTTCTCTTTCTCGGAGGTTGACCGAATATTATTGCTTGTTTCATTTTCTCTGCAAGTTCAGACCAGCTCGTGGTATCCATTTGACGGATTTCTTCAATGATGTTCATCTTGTTGAATTCAAGGTATTCTGGATCAGTTCGGAAAAGCTGGGTTCCCCTTATCCTTTGTCTGTTGGGTTGAAATTTTACCTTGATTTGTAGTAAATGATGATCTGAGTCAAAGAATCCTCTCCTGGTTTTCACATTAAGGACTTCTTTAGCGTTCCTTCTAGAGATAGCAACGTGGTCAATCTGGAATTCTCCAAGTGTTTCATTGGGGGATATCCATGTTGTTAATTTACGCGTAGGCTTCTGGAATTGTGTTGACATAATTTGGAGATTGAAATTTTGACAGAAGCTTATAAGGTGTTCACCATTTTTATTGGTTCTGCTATGAGCAGTGTATGGTCCTGTAATTCTCCTATATTTCTTTTCTTTTCCTAACTGACCATTAAAATCCCCCAGTAGAATCTTGACATGATGTTTGGGAATTTTGTTCGTGATTTCCTCCAGAAGTTCCCAGAAGTCTTCTATTACCTGAGGGTCTTTCCTGTTGTAGTCATTCGTTGGTGCATGCACGTTAATCAGTGTGTATACCTTGTTTCCCGATTTTATTGAGAGCGTTGAGAGTCTTTCTGATGGTGAAGTAAAATCAATTACTGAATCTGTAACGGACTTGCTAACCGCAAAACCTGTGCCAAATTGTCTTGGTCCTGTGTTGATCTGCACTGCAGGTTTTCCTTTATAGAGCCTGTAATTCTCAGAATCAAAGTGATTTTCATCTGTAAATCGTGTTTCCTGCAATGCCAAAATTTTGATGCTGAATTTATCAAGCGTGTTCGTTAGATGTTTGAGTTTCCCAGGCTTAAGCAAAGTGTTCACATTAAGTGTACCTATGAAACACTTTCGTTTAGGTCGAAGAGGTTTTGAGAAGCTCCGATCCTTCTCTACATGACATGTCTGGTCCCCCAGAATCCTATGACCAGAACAGGGATCCAATCTATTGACTGGGGCCTGGGGTAGTGGAATCTTTTCCTGTCGTTCTGCCATGGTTGCTTCAAGTTGAAGATTGTTTGTGGTGATCTCCGATGGAGATCACAAGATTTTAAGACTTAATTGTTGAGATTAAGCCGTACTTCGAACAGCCGCACCAACTAGGTGAACAGACGCTGCTCACTAGCCGCTGGATGCCAGAACAGACACTAGTGAGTTGGATATATGGACATCCATATACCTTTTACTCTTATCAACCCCGAGCACTGGGGTGCCTCCTCCGCCTCATACGCTGTACTGAAGTCCATCTTCTCCACCGTATTCGCCGTTGAGGTCTTCACTACTAACCCTGAGCTTGGGCCCTCCATATTTGTAACCCCTGGAGAGAGGGTGTCCCAGCATTATAAAGCCCCCAGAGTTTTGTTATTATACTCTAAACAACGCTAATTAAGCAAGTGGATTGAACAGTTAAACATGATCTGGGATTGTTGGAGTAATCCACTGGTGTTTGAATGGAGCATTTAAAACATTTGCGTGATAATATTTGAGTTGAGATGTGGACATTTAACGTGTTTTGAAAGGAGAGCTAAGCTCTGATATAACTCGCTTATGCTAGGGTTGAACGGACGGGGAGTCCGCTTTGACGATGCAGGTGCATTGCAGCTGGCCCGGACAACTGTATGACAGAGGCCAAGGACGTATCCATAATAGCCTTGTGGCTATAAATAAAATGTGAAGTATATAAACACGCAAAACAATTGATATATGTGTCTCGTCCCAAATCCCGTTTCCATTCCAAGTGCATTATTATTTTTACGTTGCTATGAGCTTGAGAAAGCTGAAACATTGTATGTAGAGTATACAAGTCCTACAGAAGGACATGGTTATATGGACGATGGCTTCTGATTGCCACGTGGATTTTGTTGTTTTATTTTTGTTAAAATCATTCTTTATGTGAAATAAATTATTGTGCAGTTTAAAGTTTCTCGTCTTCGTCCTGGTTCATTTTAAATATCATGGTGGAGGTTATTGTGAGGGCATACTTTAAGTGATCCAGTTGACAACCCAGTCCCCGAGATAAATTTAAGAGGTAAGTAAAGGTAAGTATGAACCCCCGTATATTTTGGTGTGTTCCACAATAATTTCTTGTTAACTATTGTGCTCTAATCTCGATAGTATCTGTCAGTGCCATTTTCATTGATGTAGCTGTGCCGGTGCGATTGATTATTGGCAATCCGATTGAGGGGGCGGATATCTGACAGCCTACTATCAGGATATCGGGTACAGTACCATCCCGGCATTTGCCTGAAGACGAAGTGGGAAACCACGTAAAACCACTTCGAGGATGGCTGAGGTGGGAATCGAACCCCCTCTACTCATTTGGGCCACCCGAGGCTGAGTAGACCCCGTTCCAGTCCCCATACCACTTTTCAAATTTCGTGGCAGAGCCGGGAATCGAACCCAGGACCTCCGGACTACGCTACGGAGGCGACGGCTTATTCATAAGGCATTTTAAACTCAATTTCACGCAGGAACATTATCGAAACAAGCAAAATATAAATGAAACTTAATTCCGTAATGCAGTATTATTGGAACGTGGAAATAGGTTACCATCTTGTGCACAATATTTGCGTAGTCGAAATAGCCGCGTGGGGTTAGCGCCTATGACTGTGAATCTAGAGATCTCGGGTTCGAATCCCGGACGGGGTAGATATTTTTGCTACCAGATTATCATTTTAAACGATATTTATCATATCAATATGACTCATTTTAACAGAATCCATATGAAATTACATGTTGGTGTGTGAATCAAGAGGTCCTGTTTATAAGGAATTTAAGGTTATGAGCGGTGTCGCGTCTATTAATCTAGTTGATCCATATCGTATTCTTTATTTAGGCTAGTTAGTGCTGGTGGAAGCTACAAATCATCTAATAAAATGAGTTCCGTATTATAAACTACAATATCCGTAAAACACTCCCTTTTTCAATAGATTAATATTTGTGCCAATAATAGTATAAAATACCGGTGTATCAACAATTTCACGTGAGGTTTCTTCTATGTCAGATGTTACACATCATATGCGACTACTGTAAGGCTCATATATTTTTTTTAAATATGTCGCTTTTAATTTTTCGATCTCTAGAAGCTCTTTCTTTGTCAGGTGTGTCCAAATTGCTGGTAGCCTATATGTGACGACCGGAGTGATTTTTACTTTGAAGAGTTTCAAGGCAGTATCTAATGAAAATCTATGTAATTTTCTAATGTCGTTCATTGCAATGATCGCCGCGGTGGTATTTTTGTTTTATGTGTCTTCTAAATGCTGTGCCATGTGTTTGAAAGGTTACTCCAAGGTACATGAAATTATTCACCTGTTGCAAACAAAGTCTTTCCGTTAATATTATGACATCGTCTTTATTTGTGGGTCGTCCACCCTTCCTGAAGACCATTAATACTGTCTTGTCCTCATTTATGTGAAGATCATTTTCATTTGCCCATGATATTAGTTGGTTACAAGCTTCTTGTAATTTGTCTCTTGATCTTGACATTAGTGCCATGTCATCCGCGTAGGCGCATATCTTTGCGTATTCCGTAGCAACTCCTTGTACGGTACCACATCCATAACGGCGATATTAAATAGAAGAGGACTCATTGGGTCGCCCTGTAGGATCACGTTAGTCTGAACTAATGATTCGGATCTTTCTAATTGGTTGTCTATTTGAACGTAGTTGTATGCTAGTATAATGTTGACCATTCTTGTGAGGTAATGCTCGTTTCCTAGAAGTGCCTTCAGTTTGTTGATAATATTTTCTCTATTCACGAGGTCAAATGCTTAACCGGTACTATAATCTATGAATACCTACAGTATAAAGCTTTCCTCGCTGATGTCTGAGGGCTTCATGTATTTCATCTTGGAGACAAGTCACTGCGTGTATCGTTGATCGTCCTTGCCGGAAACCAAGTTCTTCCTCCGGAAGTCTTTCGTCTATCAGATCTGTTAGTCTGTTGGTAATGATCATTGTGAATATTTTACACGGTGCACATTCCAATGCAATGCCTCTGTAACAATTCGGGTCTCCTATATAGGCCTACTCTTTTCCTTTATATACGACTTTCATTATGGAGTTTCTCCATCTGTCTGGTATACTTGAGTGTATGAGGCGTTGGTTCATGAGGCTGGCCCATGCTTCTTTAATAAAGTCGACGTCATTTGTAAATGTTCATTAAATATTTGGTCTTACCCACAGGCTTTTCCTTCCTTTGACTCTTTGATGACATCTTCAATCTCGCTTGTAGTGATCGATTTGATGTCCTGTATGCAGGGCTGGATTTACCAATAGCCCCATAGGCCAGGACCGTATTTCTAAATAGGCTAAGTAGGCTGCAGCCTAGAGCGAAACATTTTTAGGGGCGGCAGTTTGGCAATTTATTCAAAAGTTAAAATGAAGTATTTCCGACGTTAATAATATTTTCCGTACAAATTTAAGAATACAATCATGTTACTTAAAAATATGATTTAGTCCTTCTACATAGCCTACTTTCTAAAACTATAACATAATACAAATTCACAGCACGTAATCTTGTAATATGACTTTCTTGTAGTGCAATCTAATTTGGTTTGACAACACTGGCACAAGCGCAGCGATTCGATCCGACAACACTGTAGCCGATCTGGCAACACTGTTAGTGAAAGGTCCAGTGGCTCCGCTGTCATTATTACAGTACAGCCGTCGAGTGTCCGGCTCTGACATTTCTCATCAGGGAGGGAGACAGCGTTGCCGGTTCTGTACCGCGAAATATAAAACAGTGTGGACTACATAAAACATTTCACATGTGAACCATGTCTTATTTCCCCGTGCAAATACAAACCGATATAAAATAAGTGAATTAATTTACGTATTTCACAGTCATACAGCATAACTTTTTGATGTATGAGAATTACAACGCGATCAAGAACTACATTTTCCAACCACCCCGAGCAGAGAAAAAGGTACCTTACAAAAATGATAACAACCTTGTTTATTGGACTCGCAAAATTTTGAAATTAATAAATCAGTTATACAACATTCCAATGTATATTGTGTTAAAATTTGGATTCGATCTGATGACGGGGTTTTGAGATAATAATTCTTAAATGTGACGCATGGTTGAAACACGCTTAAAAACGGGCACTTTTTGTGTTCCAATTGCGATAAAAAATATTAAAATATAAATTAAAAATTCCAAACCTACATGAACTAACGTAGAATAGAACGACGAAAGTGATGATGTTATTGGATTTTATGTAGATCAATTGGTTACTTCATAAACAACCTTCAAACTCGAGTGCATATAATACTTTGGTCGACAGTAGATGTGAATCCCGAGGAATACTTCGAAGATTAGAACGTTTTGAGACTGCGTTTATGGTGTGTTTCTGGAGCACCGTATTTTACAGAATTCATAAAGTTAGCAAAGCCATGCAAAGTGGAACTGTGGTTGTTTTGTTGGTCAGAGATTTGTATGGCTCTCTTGAAGAATAGTTTACGGAACAGAGAAACAACTTTGATTACTTTGAGGAATTGGCCATGGATATAACCAAAACTACATCTTATCAAAAAGACAATAAAAGACAGCCAGAAAGAAAAGTTTGGCCTGACGAAGACCGAATTGGAAAAAATAACTTTACTGGAGGGGATGACCATAAAATAAACATGTTTTTTTAACCAATTATAGACTCTTTTGTTTGTGAATTCAAGAAAAGAAAAATGGCCTATAACGAGTTTCAAGACCGATTCTACTTCTTAACTCAGTTGTGTGATAACAATACAGATATGGAAGAGGAACTGAGGAAAAAGGCCACCAACCTTTATTACATCTACACAAATGATTTGGATTCGGATTTCACTGAAGAGTGCATCCACTTTCAAAAGCACTGTGCTGTGGGTGGATCACCCATCTGATAAATCGTTGGAAGGAATTTCGAAATTTCTGAGGTGTTATTCCTTACAAGATGTTAACGCCAATTTCGACATTGCTGTAAGGATAAGTTACAAATTGCGCGGGAGAACACAGTTTTTCCTGCCTTAGAAGAGTTACGAACCATATGCGAACTAGTATTTCTGAAATAAGGGTTAACTCACTTTCATTACTTTGTATTGAGGCAAATATACCAAAAACACGTTCATATGACATTATTAACGAGTTTGACATTAAGAAATCTTGTAAGCAAGCTATGTAAATTTGAACATCAAGATTACGTGGGGTGAGTTGTTTTAGAGAAGTTTGTAGTATGTTTTTCAACAAATAAATCAGTAATTAACTACATTTTGTGTAATTTCATTTCACCGTGTAGGACAACTAATTAAAATTGAACACAGTTCTTCAATTACGCAAAAGATAGTCATTGGTATTTAAATATAAACAAGATGTTCAGTAAAGAACATATAGCCTACTTTCTCCTAAATCCTTGGGTATTGTCATAACTCTTTCTCCTTTTCAAGGAGTAATTGAATGTTGGTTGTAGTAGCTTGTAGAAATACAACGTGTTATACGGATATTAAAAATGAATATGAGGTTCCCTTTGCTAGTGCTACATCTGTACAAAATTTCATTCACTTAGGTTTCACAGTGTTTAAAATGAATTGATATGGTGAATCGATTTGCACACATACATGGCCGCTATCTGCAAATTAATGGGCTAATGACCTTGTAGTTCAGTCAAAAGATGCTTCCCACAAAAAGGTATGTTGTTGCAAAATTTGGTAGAGATCAAATAATTAGGTTGGTCGCAATTTGATTTAAGCTTTTGACATTTGGGTGGCCGTCATTCCGTTTCCGTCAAGATGGCGGCAATATAAAACATGACCCTGAGGTGCCCTTTGCTTGTGCTACCTACGTACCAAATTTCGTTCAAGTCGGTTTTACCGTGTTTGAATTGATAGGGGGAATCGATTTGCATACATATATGGCCGCCATTCGCAAACTATTGGACTGACGACATTGTAGCTTGGTCAAAGAACGCTTTTCACACAATGGTATGTTGTTGCAAAATTTGGTAGAGATCAGATGATAAGGTTGGCCTTAATTTGATTTAATCAATTAACATTTGGGTGGCCACCATTACGTTTCCGTCAAGATGGCGGCGATATAAAACATGACAATGAGGTGCCCTTTGCTAGTGATACATCTGTACCAAATTACGTTCAATTCGGTTTCACCGTGTATGAATAGATAGGGGGAATCGATTTTCACACATACATGGCCGACATCCACACATTATTGGGCTGATGACCTTTTAGTATGGTAAAACGATTCTGCATAGATAAAGGTATATAGTTGCAATAACCGGTTGAGATCAGATGATTAGATTGGTCGTAATTTGATTTAAGCTTTTAACATTTGGGTGGCCGCCATTTCGTTTTCGTCAAGATGGCCGCGAGATAAAAGCTGACACTGAGGTACCCTTTGCTAATGCTACCTCTGTACCAAATTTCGTTCCGTTCGGTTTCACCGTGTTTGAATTAATAGGGGGAATCGATTTGCACACAAGCATGGCCGCCATCCGCAAACTATTGGGCTGATGACCTTGTAGTTTTGTCAAAGGATGCTCCCCACATAAAGGTATGTTGTTGCAAAAGTTGGTAGAGATCGGATGATTAGCTTAGTCGTAATTTGATTTAAGCTTTGAACATTTGGGTGGCCGCCATTACGTTTCCATCAAGATGGCGGCAATATAAAACATGACATTGAGGTGCCCATTGCTAGTGCTACCTCTGTACCAAATTTTGTTCCATTTGGTTTCACCATGTTTGAATTAATTGGGGGGAATCGATTTGCACACAAACATGGCCGCCATTCGCAAATTTTGGGCTGATGACCTTGTAAATTGGTCAAAGGATGTTCCCCACATAAAGGTATGATGTTGCAAAATTTGGTAGAGATCGAATGATTAGGTTAGTCTTAATTTGATTTAAGCCGCCATTACGTTTCCGTCAAGATGGCGGCGATATAAAACAAATTTATTAAGCAAATATGAACTATAGAGGGGGCGGAAAATTGACCTGAATCTATAGGCGGCATACTCTTAAATCCGGCCCTGCCATAGGCCCCGGCTTAGGGGCACACCATACTGAGGGGCGCAAAATTAATCCGCAATTTGTTTTTGTCAGAAAATTTCTATAAAATGTTACAGACATACACGTGAAATGAAAATGAAAATCCACAGCCTGCTTCCAGTCTCCGACCGGGTCAGGAATGGAATGAATGAAACCCCCATCTAGCGGCGAGGATATGAACTGTGCCGGCTGCCGAGGCCTGACGCACTCCTTCGGGGCAATGATCAAATGAATGACAGATGAAATGAAATGATAGTGGAGAGTGTTGCTGGAATTAAATATTGACAGGGAAAACCGGAGTACCCGGAGAAAAACCTGTCTGCCTCCGCTTTGTCCAGCACAGATCTCACATGGAGTGACCGGGATTTGAACCACGGACCCAGCGGTGAGAGGCCGGCGTGCTGCCGCCTAAGCCACGGAGGCTTACAGACATACACGTATGTCGTATAATTTTATGATTTAAATTAAACTTTCCAAAATTTTGACACTTTTCCAATTGATATTGTGGTCATCATTTTCCAACAAATGTAGCCTATTGCAACAGCAGATTTTTCGACATCAGCTTTAGAACAGGAATGTTTTTTGATTTATTGGAAGAAAATCTAAGTTTAGAATATTAATACCGGTATCAGTTTAATTTGAATAATTCATTATGCATAGTTGTAGGTTGTATGATTGAGTGCGTATGTAACGTATATCTGAATATCTCTAAGTGTATAATGAGTCTTAAATGGTTTAAACTTAATTTAATATCTCGTTGTCCTATTTATTTATAGTTTATGTATACAAATTTAGAAACAGTTGTTTCTCTCATTATTTTAATTTACTTAATTGATTTTACAGGAACAGTTGAACGTGTGGGAAGGAATAATACAAGGATATGGGATGAAATTTAGCATAAATAAGAGTGAGATGGTGATCACAACAAGGAAGAAGGAAAGAACCACAACGGGAATAACAATTGGTGGGGAACAGCTGAAGAAAGTGGAGAGTTTCAAGTATCTGGGAAGCCTGATACAAGAGAATGGAAGAAACGATAGAGAAATAAATGAGCGGGGGAGGCAGGCAGAAGCATTTCGGAGGAGTGTGAGAAGCATGTTATGGAGCAAGGATGTCCCTCATAACAGCAAAAAGATCATATATCGGACGTACTATGTCCCTATCCTGACGTATGCCTCGGAGACCTGGGTTATGAAAGGAAGGGAGAAGAGCAAAATACAGGCCAGTGAGATGAGGTTCTTGAGAAGCAGTATTGGAGCTACAAAGAGGGACAGAATAAGAAATGAGAGGACCAGAGAATTAATGAAGGAGGAACCATTACAGGATGGTATAGAGAAGTCTAGACTTAGATGGTATGGACATGTAAAACGAATGGAGGAGAAGAGGATACCCAGGAGGATACACGAGACGAAGTGGGAAGGAAAGAGACCGAGAGGAAGACCGAGAGACAGGTGGCTGAAGGGGGTGGAAGAAAGCGTGAAGAAGAGAGGAGAAGACTGGACAAGGGTGGAGGCTGAGAGATGGTGGGAAGACAGAAGACGTTGGAGAGGCTTGTGTTCCAAACAGACCCGGCCAGTGGCTGGAAACTGTGCAAGATGATGATGATGATTTTACTTCTCCGTGGCTTAGGCGGCAGAACGCCGGCCTCTCACCGCTGGGTCCGTGGTTCAAATCCCGGTCACTCCATGTGAGATTTGTGCGCGGAGGCAGACAGGTTTTTCTCCGGTACTCCGGTTTTCCCTGTCACAAATTTCATTCCAGCAACACTCCTCTATCATTTCATTTATTGAATCAGGGGAGTGCGACAGGCTTCGGCAGCCGGCACAGTTCATATCCTCGCCGCTAGATGGGGGCTTCATTCATTCCCTGACCCGGTCGGTCGACTGGAAGCAGACTGTGGATTTTCAAATTGATTTTACTTCACGATACCGGTACATTGAAATAAAAATGTTCTTCACAAAGACCTTTCTGAGGTCTAAATTCTCCCTCCTTCACGATGATATGAAGAGGGGCCGGCAGAAACCCACAGGCCTCATAAAATCTAAATCCGGCCCTGCCTGCAAGTTCCTGTTCGGTTCTTTAACGAGGGCGGGTCTGGTTTCTTTAGACTGTAACTTGGAAGTGTTTTTTCCATGTCTCCATTGGGATCTCTCTTGGATATTTTGGTTGTTTAGGCTGTAGTGCCTTGAATGGATGACATTCAGCCGCTTCTATTAGCTTGTTTTCTTCTGATGCTAGGTACGCTTCCCTTGCGTTCTTCAGCACTTCTTTGTATACTTTATTTTTCATGGCATACTCTTGTAGGTCTTCTAAAAATGTGATTTCTTGGTATTGTGTAGGGCCTCTAGAGTTATCTGTCATGATTTATAACATACTTCGTTGAACCATGGTTTGGATCTCCTTTGGTTCCACTGCATGGGTATGACTAGTTGGTGAATTGTCTCTTCTATTGCTTGGATAGCTTCGTCAATGTTGCCTTCGTGCATATGGATTGTTGCACATGCGTTTTCTTCTATCGCAATTTCCAGTCTCTCTACATCTATTCTTCGTTAAAGGTGATTTTTCATAGCGCAGGCAATAGATCCCTTTCGATGATAACGGAGTGACAAAGAGGTATATGCTTCCTAATTGTAATGTTATCAATTCCTGCTTGGCTCGTGTGGCATAGGTTTTTCATGTTACTGAACAGTATATCTACCGTACTCGAGCCGTTTGGACCATAGCACGTCTTGAGCGTAGGGTCACCGAGTCAAGTGAAGCCTTCTCCTAGGATGTACGGTAGTTTATTAGACCATTAAATAAGCCCACAAAATATATGTTTTGGTTTGATACATTTGAATTTACGCCGCTTTTCAGAGCGCGACTTAAAAATTAAACAAGGTTTTTCCTTAATAATAATAATAATCATTTATTGCAGCAAATAACCATGCCGAGATACAAAACTAATACTAATAACTTAAATCTTACTCATCAAAGTGTCTATATACAAAGTGTCTGACAGGTTCTGTTTGCTATATATATAGTTATTCGCAGCAGAAGCGTGTTAGCGATACTTTCCTCTGGGCGCAGGAAATGGCGTGATATCTATCACAAGCACTACCACACAGAGAGCAGGTGCATTGGGGGCCTGGGTCATGAAATCCTCTTGCTGTGCATATCTTAAAATGAAAACCGTGGACTGCAAAACGGGTGATCGTATGCCGCAGTTCAAAGTTGGCATTCATCCAGTCCGTCGACATAAGAGCTTCTGTGGAATAGAAATCAGGCCATATGTCATTACGCTTGAGGTTTAGTTCTTCGATCAGTCTCTGGTATTGCACTGTTGATGGTAGAGAGTTCTCCAAACGCAGGTCTTCTATGAAGAAAGTCTCCCTTGCTAGTACGTACGTTAGACGAGATGGCGTGTATTTTGATAAGTGCAGAATTTTCTTTAGAAAAGTAGACTTAACTCTTTCTATCTCTCGAAGGTTACTTTGTGTCAAATGATCCCAAGTTATTTGAATGCCGTATGTCACTATTGGAGTTATTTTCGTTCTGAATAAATTCATTGCGGTTTGTAAAGATAGATTTCCCAGTTGCATTATGTCTTGCATTGCTTTTATGGCGGATGTTGTTCTATCCCTGACATGTCGCGTGAATACGTTCCCTTGCATTTGCATTACTACTCCTAGGTATTTGAAATGATTTACATTGACTAGGGGTTCTCCATTTAGTAGTATATGCTCATCTGCGGATAGTTTCCCGCCTTTACGGAATGCCAGCATTACTGTCTTGGTGCAGTTTATCGTCATATCATTTTGTTGAGCCCATGTGGTAAGTTTATCAATGGACGATTGCAAGGTTTCCTTTGATGTCGATGCCACAACCATATCATCCGCGTAGATGTAAATTTTCGCTCCCTCAAGGTGAATAGCCTCAATGACATCAGCTGTAGCGATGTTAAATAGTAACGGGCTCAAAGGGTCACCCTGAAGTACACCATTTGTTTGTTCTATTCGTTCTGATTGAACTATACTGTCATCTATTTGTAGGCTGTTTTTGTGGAGAATGTCCCTTATTATCCCAAAAAGGTAATGTTCTTTTCCGATCATATTTTCAAGTTTCCTGAGCAAAGTGTTTCTACTCACTAGATCAAACGCCTTGGTGTAGTCGACGAATACTGCATATAGCTTTCCTCTTTTCTGTCTTAGCGCGTCTTCTACATTCGTTAAAAGACAGTTAACGGCTTGTAGTGTATTCCTTCCTTTCCGGAAGCCAAACTGTTCTTCAGGTATCTTGTTGTCAACTAAATCTGTGAGTCTTCTAGTGAGTATTTTCGTAAAGATCTTAAAGATTGTGTTTTTCAAAGCGATACCACGATAGGAATGTGGGTCTCCTGTATTACCTTTTCCTTTATATAGCATCTTCAAAGTCGAGGTTCTCCAGTTTGACGGTATGTGACCTTGAAGTAAACATTCGTTCATGAGCTCTGCCCATAGCCCTTTTAACAGCGGAGCTGTCATCTTCAGGTGCTCGTAGTGAATAGTATCTGGACCACATGCTTTCTTTTCTGCGCAGTTGTTTATCTCAATTAGGACATCTTGTGCCGTGATCGGCACTGGTAGTTGAGAAGGGTTGCTAACCTGAATAGGTCTGGTGTCCCGCGCTTGTAGGGTTGCTGTAAGATGCTGAATCCACGTTGTCGACCTTTGGGAATTTGGGTCTTCTGGGATTTAGGGCTGAGAAAGGGTTTGTTTCAGCCTCCTGTATTAGTTGAGCTTCCTTCAATTGTTGATAGCTTTCCTTTGCTCTTTTAACTACCTCCTTATAATATCTTCTTTTCTCGACATACTCTTGTAGTGCTGTATGTGTACTTGCCCTTTTTATCTTGTGTAATGCTGCTAGCGTCTCCTTCCTCCGTTGGTAACATTCGGTAGTGAACCATGGTTTTGCTCTTCTTGTATTTTGACCTATCTTAGGAGTTGCGTCCTTGATATGATTCTCGATCAGTGTTAGCGCGGCGTCTATGTTTCCAGATTTGATTATGTTCGTGATTCCTTCCATGTCTATAGTGCTCAATTTGTTCATGTCTATTTTCCGCGAAATAGGGGTTCTGGAGCTTTTTTGAATGTTTATATTGATGTTAACTGAGAGGGTGGTTGCTAATGGGAGGTGTTTTCTTGCTACAACATTGGATAGTACTTCTTGATGCAATGTTTCTATGTCGTTGCTTATGAATAAGAGATCTATCGTGCTTGTGCCATTGAAAGCTATGTATGTCTTCTCATCACTTTTGTTCGTTAAGGAAAAGCCCTCTTCTTCTAAGTATTCAAGTAACGCGTTTGTTTTCCTGCATGTGACATCAATGCGGCAGTTGAAGTCTCCGGCTATCATTATCGGATTTGTGGTAGGTACTATCGACATTACTGTGCCTAATTCGTCTATAATGTCTACTTCTGTTAGGTCTGGTTGGAAGTATGCACACAATATTGATAGCCTGTTCGTTAGCACCAGCATCACATTGTCAGTTTCAAACGGTTTTGTAAATGGTGATAGAGACGGTTTGAGTAGGCAAGAAATGCCGCCTTTAGGCCTGCCTTTGTCTCCCTTTGATGCGTACCTGTGGAGGCAGTAAAAATTATGCGTTTCCCAATGTTTTGTGAGGTAAGTTTCATTAAGAATCACAATGTCGTATCGTTGTAGTAGGTTGTTCGGGGCAAGGTCTAGCGCACTAGTAATTCCCTCAATATTCCATAGTAATGTCTGTAACCTGATTGAATTAGTCTTATCTCTCAGTTCGCTAATACTTGGATTAATATAGTTTACTTGACTTGAATTTGTATCCAAAAGTCATTGGGTGGGCTCACTTGTACTTGTAGTTATGAGTCCTGGACGTTGTCTTGGAAAGCGGTAGGGTCGTACTATCACATTTCGCGGCCAGAACAATGGGTCCTTAGTTTTTTCCAGATCATCGAAGTTGAAACTCACTTTAAAAGCCTTGTTTCGCCCCCTAATATCTATCTCTTCACATGTTATATTTTCTACGATACCCCCCTCTTGGAGATGTGCTATAATGTTTTCTGCTTTGGTCTCTTCATCAAGTCTTCCTACATATAACCAAGCTTTGCGCAGTGCTGCCTTCAGCCTGGTATTCTCCTTTGTTCCTATCATTTGTTGATTCCCTCGTTCGACCGAGGAAGACTTGATGAAGAGACCAAAGCAGAAAACATTATAGCACATCTCCAAGAGGGGGGTATCGTAGAAAATATAACATGTGAAGAGATAGATATTAGGGGGCGAAACAAGGCTTTTAAAGTGAGTTTCAACTTCGATGATCTGGAAAGAACTAAGGACCCATTGTTCTGGCCGCGAAATGTGATAGTACGACCCTACCGCTTTCCAAGACAACGTCCAGGACTCATAACTACAAGTACAAGTGAGCCCACCCAAGGTTTTTCCTTGACGAACAATTTTAAATACACATTTCGCGAGGTATTCAAAGTTATGAGTTGTGGTGTCAAATCTACACAGAGAGCATAGGAATATCTATTCGAAAGATCTTTGCTGCGAGTGCTGTTTCCACCCTTTCTTACCCACCAATCAGGAGAATTGACGAAGTCGATGCTGTCAACTTTACAAAACATAAGGAATGCTCGGTATGCTTGGTTGCTGAGTTATTACCGAGTTTATATACCAATCAAAATAGTTTTTAATTCTATAAATATTTCTTGGTTAAATTAAAGGATAATACGACGACCACACATTGTCAAAATGCTTGAGGATATCATATTTCGACTCTCCATTTTCACATACATACATTTCTGAACGGACCTCTTAAAGTTTACCGATTCCGATATTCTTTGGTTTAGCGCGGGAAAGACCTATGTCCACTATCGTGGAAACAAAGATGTGAAAAGAAATTTTGTCTATTCAGCGGAAAGCGAAGATCTAACTATTGAGTATTGTCTGTGTTGTACCCCATAGGAATTATTTGTAATGTGAGTGGTGATAATTTAACTTGTCAATTGCGTTTTCATTGTATATTGTGCATTCTTTCAAGTGCCAAGTGTTCACCACTCCATTTAATTTAATGGATGGTGACAGGGGGTGGAATGAATTTATGACAGCTAAATAAATTTATTCATGATTATGAACGTTTCGTGAAGTCGTTTTATGTAAATACAAGTAATGTGTTGGAGCTCTCGTTGCCATTTTTTTTAAACCGAAGTATGAAGTGTAATGTTTTAAGAAAAACAAAGATAGCTTATCTTTGGCACGTGTTGAATGGATTGTGACAGGCCTACTGTTCCTAGTCGCCCGCTTTCTTACAATACATGTTCAACACTCGATGGTTATTTTTTGTACAGATCTTATTTGCTGGATAGGTATATTTTAAAGAATATTAGTTCTTGGAAAGTGCTTCCAGATTTTTTCCAGTTGAAAAGCGGAACTTAAAATTGTTTTTGGGGGGTTTGTAGTTTCCATCTTGGATTGTTTCCCCTTTCATGACTTAATTTAAGCAAGGTGTTGTATTGCACTGCAGATCATTAAAACATAACTTTATTAGATTGCTAGAAATTGCTTGGACAGGATTATCTCCATCTGTGAGAACTAGCGTACTCCAGGAAGAAAGGAGCTTGAATGCTAGTTCCAGACCACTTTTTTAAGTTTTAAGGTCCATGAGCTGTAAAAATAATGATTAAATGGAAAATATTCACCTTCCCCTCTGAAAAGTATTCTGGTTGCTTTTGAGTCTCCTATACCCTCGTTAGTTGTAGTTATTAGCATTTTTTTAGAGGGGCGGAACAGCGAGGTCATTGCCCCATATAGGACTAGACCCTCGTTTGACTGTGGCACTTTTAAGGTGCTTGATGACAGTCTGCTGTCATTGAAGTGTGTGGGAGACTTTTCTACATTTACTGGCTCATACAAGAATCCCTTGAGGGTAAACTCTCGACATCCTAGCCCAGAGTTTCCCAACCTTTTGAAGTTCACGGCACCCTTGGGAATAACATTAAACACTACGAGGCTCTTGTTCTTGAATATAAAAAGAAGTTTCATTTGTAAATTTATTGTAATATTATATAATAAGTAACATACACCATAACAGAATACAGTCAACTTACTATAGCCACTGAGTAAAAATACATCAATAGTTTTGTTCGATACATGATAACTTGTGATTGATGCTTAGAGCACAGATGCGTGATATCGGGCCTTACAGTTGACAATGAAACGCGCAAATCATCCTCAAGGTTATCCTGTCTATTTCTTGCTTTGGATTTTATTGTCACCATAGCAAAGAAGGTTTGCTCATTTATATAGGAAGTTGAAAAGGGCAACAGTGTGTTAATTACTTTCTTCATTCGGTTAGGACACTCCTCTCTCCGTAGAAGTCGACAAGTAGCCACCGACGCCTCGCTCTTGGTGAACTTGCCTCTGAGTGTGGAATCAGCGCAAAGATCAGTAAATTCATCTCGTTCGCAACCAATGAAATCTATTTCCTCCGCACTATCTACGAAATCAAATGGTGAGACAACCCAGTCAAGATTCATAGTGGAAGTAAATGGAAATTATGTACGGTATCTATTGCGTATCTTGCAATCTTGATCGGTGATCACAAATGCAGTCTTTCAGCTTACCCAGATCGTTATCTCCTGCCAGATGAAGAGATGGAAAGTTCGACAGATCTCCTTTCTATGCAGACTTTCAAGAACTAAGTTTTCTTTTAAAACCTTTCCCTTTTTTGGTTGAGGAAATTATTGTTTCCTGTTGACCCTGCATTGAAACATTCAGTTAATGAAAAATATCTGCCAGATACGACAGTTCCAAACACCAAGAATCACTTAGTAACAGCTCATGAAATGTGTCTTGATTTTCATCCTTAAGAAGTTTTCACTTGTTCTTTAAGTTCTAGAAACCGCTTCAATACACGACCCTGCGACAACCACCTTACTTCTGTGTGAAATAACAAAGAGGTATGAGGTGCATCATTTGCAAGACATAACTGTTTAAAAATCCTGCACGTTAAAGGTCAAATCTTCTAGTTCACCATTTTCACAACTTCTTTAAACACTGCAGCCAAATCTTCATTATACGCTTTCACGACTAATGCCTCTCTATGCAGAAAACGGTGAGTTATAACAACAGATGGATTTTCATCGAGAGTTCTGGCAGTAAAACCTTTAAATTTCCCAGACATAGATAGTGCACCATCTGTACATATACCACAACAGTCTTTCCATGAAAGATCATGGTAATTGAGAAAGGAACTAATAGATACGAAAATATCATGGCCTGTGGTTGTAGTCTCCAGCTGTCTGCAGAACAGAAACTGCTCACATCATTATCATCAATCTGATTAAACCAAGGATTTGTGGTTTGCCACCAATATTGATACTCTCATCTACTTGCACAGCAAATTTTCTATCAGTTATTTTCTACACGACTTGCTGAGGCTTTAAGAGCAGTATCACTTATGGTCATTCATTCCCTTTACCATTCGCACAGCTGTTTTCTTTTCCCCTTCTAGTACACGTGAAAAATACATCACACTTTTCTGTGACACACTAGGACAGGCTGTTCCAGCCGAGCTCTGCTGTGGGGGCCACTGTCTCTGCGCGGTGGATACATCACGACTGGCAGGAAGCGAATGGACCTTCGCCCAGTGACGTATTGGCTATCACACCCTAGTCCCTCTCCATCTGTGCTCCGAGCATCACTGCTGAGTACTCGCGTGTACGCATACTCAAACTCGTGGATTTGGAACAGCCTGCACTAGGATGCTTAGTTGTAAGCTACAGTTTTAGTTTGCTAGGTTAGGTACCATGGCCTTCTAAGTGTTTCGCCACAAACTAAACACACAGGGATAGGGTTTTCCTCGTTCTTATTCAACGTAAATCCATATGCTAAATAATTGTCCTGGTATATTCTTTTCTTTTGTTTGTCTTCATTATGTGATGAATTCAACGGTACGGGAGTAGGAGCCGACTATTCACTATCACTGTCCTGGTGTTTACGTTTAACAATAAACTTGTCCATAGCCAATCAACGCGGAGAAAACAACTTACAGCAGCGTAAGAACGCATACACTTTTATACATTGATCTGTCGAAGCCTCGGGACTGTTCGGGAGGAAGCGAGTAGTCTCGGAAATGTTCGACAGCGTTTGGCTGTCATGCCATCTGCCGGATACTCGCATAACTGAATCGACCACTGTCATCATCTGCTGTGCATGAGAGTACCGTAATTAATTTGACTTATTTTATTTCAAGACCTTACAAGACTTTATCCTTAAGTATAGGGTAATTTTATTTGGTTTATCTCAATATCTCGTGGCACCCCTTAGCCAATCACGCGGCACCTTTCGGTGCCGGGACACACCGGTTGGGAACCACTGCCCTAGCGTCTTGAATTCCTAAGGTGTTGAACTTGTAACTTGTTTATTTTCATCATCCCTGAATGGGGAGTTTCATCTTAAAGCATGTGCGAGAACTTAAAAATGATGTACCATCAAGTTATTATTGCATCAGCAGGTGGTGCCATCCTGAGCATTAGGTTAGGAAGATTTGTCCTTCTGTGCAGGTATATTCTTTATTTAATGTTCTATAGCATTTTCAGCTCTTTGCGATACTGTACATAGTAGCAGAAGTCTACTGGTACCTATTCTTTATCATAAAAGTAGGGTAGTTTAGCTGAATTTATCACCCATTTTCTTGCCTAGAATAGGAAATTTGAAGGCTATAGAACGTGTAAATGGAACAAGGGTCAGGGCAATACAATTTGCAGATGACCAGGCCATTTATCACATATGCATCCTCATTACAATAGATGATTAGAATAGCAACCCATACGGAAAAGTATGCTATGGTAATAAACACCTCGAAGACAAAATGCATAGCCATATTGCAAACGCCAAATCTCCTTCACTTGAAGATCCATAATATCAAGATTAAAATAATCCAAACAACCTATCTCGGCCAGAAAATATCTGACGATGGAAGGTGTATAACAGAGATAAAGAGCCATATTGCCCAAGCTAAGATTGCTTTTATGCAGAAGAAGTTATTATGTAGCAATACACTCAATCTACCCCTTCATATAAGGATCCTGCATACATTTATTTGGATTGTACTATTTATGCCTCAAAGACATGCTCCTCCTCGGCGCTACAGTCCATGTAGGACCTTGGCCTCTCCAACAATCGTTGCCCAATCCTGACGATCTTCTGCAAGTTTCCTCCATCTTCTTACTCCCATCTTGCGTAAGTCGTCCTCCATGTCATCCAACCATCGTTTCCTAGGTCTTCCTTTGCATCTTCTTCCACCAGGATTTCCTCTATAGGTCTTTTTAACCACTCTATCACCTGCCATTCTCTCCACATGTCCCAGCCATCTTAGCCTATTGCTCTTTACTTCCGAAACTATATCAGGATGCCCATATAATTCCTCCAATTCTTTGTTTTCCCGTATTCTCCATCTTCCTGCCTCATTCACTGCTCCATAAATCTTCCTCAGTATTTTCCTTTCCCATCTTCTCAAAATCTCCTCTTCTGCCACAGTCATAGTCCATGTTTCCGAGCCGTACATTACCACTGGTCTTATAACTGTTCGGTACACTGTCACCTTTGATCTTCTACTGAGGATGCGCGCTTTGAGGATTTTTATCAATGCCCAATAAGCTCTATTACCGGCTCCAATTCTTGCTTTTATTTCTTCTCTTGTGCTATTATCTTCAGTAACCAGTAATCCCAAATACTTGAAACTTTTACACCTCTCAAAATTCATCCCATTTAGGTTTATAAATAAATTTATATATTTATCTTTCTCCACAGCATTTCTCCTAGATAATAATAAATAGAGTTTTATTGTAGTTCACTCGTAATCCTACTTCTTCAGACTCTTTTTCTAACCGTCCCAACCCTTCTTCAAGATCTTCCAGTCTTCGTGACAGCATACCTACATCATCAGCATACGCTAGATTTTGGTTCATACGGTTTTACAGCGTGCCTCCTGGATTGCTGATATCTATCTTCCTCATTACTCTCTCTAGTACTATATTGAACAGCAGCGTGGACAGTACGTCTCCCTGTCGTAAGCCCTGGTTTACCTCAAAACTTTTGAGTCTCTTCCTTCAACTTTAACTCGACATTTTGTGCCAGTAAGAGTCATTTGCACCAATCTGATTAGTTTGGGTGGGAATCCCATGTCCATCAAGGTCTGATACAGAGTTTTCCTCTTTACACTATCATATGCCTGTTTGAAATCCACATATAGTTGGTGCACATCCACATTATATTCGTAACACTTTCCCATTATTTGCCTTATTGTGAAGATATGGTCCGTCGTCGATCTACCCTGTCTGAATCCACACTGGTATTCTCCAAGTCTCTCTTCAACAAGAGGTGTAAGTCTCATAGCCATTACCTTGGCTAGGATTTTATAGACCACACTAAGCAGTGCTATGCCACGATAATTTTCACACTCCTCAAAGACATGGATAATGAAAAAATGCTGTGTCAAGTCTCTCGTACCCTTCAAAATGTGGTGTTTCCGCAGGATGCGTAAGGTTTCGTGGATGGATAGGGTGACAAATAGTAGGTACTGCACAGAATTAGTTATTGTTGTTTTAAGGGGGAGAACTATGAGGTCATCTGCCCCTCCTGCACAGAGAAAATCAAAAGAGATCTCTGATATAGGTGATTCGCAAAAGACTTCTTTCTTGGTGGGGTCACACTTGACGCCACACTCGTCTCAATGGGAAGAGACCTAGAGCAGTGTTTCCCAAACTGTGGTATGCATACCACTGGTGGTACGCTCGTACTGCTGCAGTGGTACGCAGGGATGTTACGAAAAAAATAAAAAATATTAGATACGTTACGAAAAATATAAAAATATCAAATATAAAAACATTGATATGTTGCCGGAGGACTTTAATGCCAAAGATAAGGAGCAGCTTTATGAATAGAATTGTGATTCAGAACTAAGGCAAACTTTTTCAAAAATGGCTTTTGGGTTGAGAGGTGTGCAGACAATGCAGACATAGCTGAAAAAGCAGTTAGATTTTTACTGCCTTTCACTACTTCGTGCTTGTGTGAGACTGCATTTTCTTCACTTGTTTATTTCGAACGGAATAGGCTTCTTACAGTAGAAAACGATCTTCGTTTGAGACTCAGCAATCTTAAACCAGACATTTCTAAGTTGGCTTCTAATCTTCAAGCTCACCCTTCACATTGAAGTTATTAGTTGAACTTTGGTTTTTATGTTTACTTATTAAGAGTTCTTTTATTAATATTATTTGTACAATTTCATTTCTGAATGTTTGAATTGAATACTTATTGTAATAAATAATAAAACAACTGGACACAATTTTTATTATTTGAACTTTAACTCCAACAGTCTTAACTCTAACAAACACAATTTACAATCCATCTTTTGGTCTGCTACGTAGAGGTAATGGGTTGGTATAGATACTAAATATCTCCCAACCATTAGGTGGTACGCGAGAGATTCTCATCTCTTAAGTGCTTCTAAGTTCGGTTCAGATGATGGGTCTTAAGTCAGAAAAACAAGAACCGCAAATGACAGTTCACTAGACAATGCTGTGTTTTTATGGTTTTCTCAGCTAGGTGAAGTTTAGGGGAACCCATATCAGGACATTTGATCTGTGAAAAGGCTCTTTACTTTAATGAAAAGTTAGGGGGTCAAAGTGACTTTAAAGCCAGCACAGATTGGCTAAAAAATTTTAAATCTCGACACACTATAGGGGAACTTATTGTTCAAGGGGAGAGTTTGTCTTCTGACAGCTCTGCCGCACAAGATTTCAAAACTTAAGTTTTTGAATTTTGTTTCTACCAATGGCTTTACGAGAGAGGATGTTTACAACTGTGACGAAACTGGGATAAACTGGAAGGCTCTACCGCAAAAATCCCTTGCCTCTCGTCGTGAAACAGCCGCTCGAGGATTGAAGGGTAGTAAGGAGCGTGTTACAGGGATGGTCTGTGTAAATACTAGTGGAGACCATGCGATTCCATTATTGATTATTGGAAAAAGCAAAAAACCGAGGTGTTTTAAAAATGTGACTCAGCTGCCAATGATGTACAGAGCACAAAAAAGCTCCTGGATGGATAGTGAAATATTTACCGACTGGTATAAAAATATTTTTATACCAAATGTTAAGAATTTCCGCAAAGAAAAATACATTCACGGAAAAGTGTTACTGGTCATGGACAATGCGCCAACACATCCATCGGTTGAAGTTTTAAATCCGATTGATGAAGGATTTGAAGTGATGTTCCTTCCACCTAACGTTATGCCGCTGATTCAGCCAATGGATCAGGGTGCTATTGTAAAACTTAAATGAATGTACAGGAAACAAGTGCTGCGCAGGCATCTTTTTGCGGAATATATGAGGAAAGTGTCGTTCAGTTTTCAAAAAAAGTTGAACTTAAGACTCGTGCTACATGTTAGCAGATTCCTGGGACTTGCTAATCAAAGAAAACTTAATGAAAGTGTGGAATAAACTTTGGCCAGAAAGTAAACAATCAGATGATGACACCGATGAAAATCTGTCTGAAACGCTTGAGAGTTTGTGAGACGTGGTCATGTTATGCCAGTCAGTTCCAGGCTTTTAAGAATGCGACAAAACTGACGCTGGGGAATGGTTGTATCTCGATAAAAATGACATGGGCTACGAAATCCTGGATGATAACGACATCGTAACTTCAATGCAAGAGCCAGAAAATCAAGAAAGCAGTGACAGCAAAGAAGACGCAGCAGACTGCACCTTACCTTCACATTCTGAAGCTTTTACGTCTTTAGAGATAGTGATAATTTGGTACGAAGCGCAACCTGAATGAAGTCAAGCTCAGCTCCTGCTACTTAAGGGAATGAAGTATTTGGCCGGCAGAAAACTAGTTTCGAAACTCACACAACCAAAAATTAGCAAGGTTTTCAAATAAAATATTTTAGTTATTTCGTACAGTTGTTTATTTTTTTGTGTATTCATACGTACAGTACATAACTTATTATATAAATTTGTAAATATGTAGTGAATTGTTTTTGTAAAATGAATGCATTTTTCTGGATTTAAAGATACAAATAAATCTAAGTACCTTATGTATGTACTGCAAGTACATGAAGTGTTTATTTTTATTTATCTTAACCTTTTTTGTGTAACTAGGAATTTCGAAAATCCGACCCCCCCCCCCCCCCATCCCAATTAGTTCGGATTTTCAACGCTTTACTGTAGTTACAATTGATAATGTCCTCCCAAAAGATGAAATAAGGTATGGAAATGATATATTGTCGAAATGAAAGCGGAAAGGTAAAGAGTGATACGTTGTTAAAAATTAATATACACAGTAGAGTCCCGCTCTACTGACCTTCGCTTATCCGACACTCCGTGTTATCCGACATTGTTCCCTTATTGAATTGCATTTCTGGCTGGGAGGTTGCTACGACTCAAGAAGTGAGTAAGTGGTGTGCACAAGATCAGCTGTTTGAACTAACTGACCCTGATGTTATTGATTTCGTGAATACTAACGAAAATGAGGATGGTAGAAAACGGATAAGAACGAGGTATTGCAGACCAAAAGAATAAAACGTCGTCTTACAGATAAGGATTTGGTGCATTGGATATGGCATTAACGTACATGGAGCAACAGCTGGAGGCAAGCGCAACAGAGGTGTTGTTTTTTCGTCGATAACGAGATCTAGCAGCAATAAACCGTGAATCAGCAGGCAAGCAGACACTGTTGACAAGTTTCTTTTCTTAAGGCATTTGGAATGTTTTTGTCCAATACTGCATGTACAATATTGAATTGATAATTCAGTAAATAGAGTACTGTAAAATATTTCATGGTTCTAGTTCTACCCATTTGTTTTAGTTTATTTTCAAAGTTATTCTGTATTATCCGACATTTTCAGTGATTTGACATACTCCAGGTCCAGTTTAGGTTGGATAATTGAGACTCTACAGTATATTTGCACACAGTCAATTGGAGAGGTCAATGTCCAGGTAATGATTGTGTTTTTTGTTTTTCAGAATTTTCTATTATTGCTTTGCTGGGCTGACATTCCAAAGATAATGTGTGATATATTCACAAAGAAAGATGCTAAAAAACTTCTGCAGAATAAACACCTTGTCTTAATGGGAGACTCAAGTAAGTTTTCATACGTATACTAGCTCTTTTACTTGGCGTTGCCTAGTTGGTGTTAAGTCATAGGTTTAGTTGTGTTGCAACAAAGGGTCCCTAGCCCCCTAAAATAGAAAGCTAACAGGAAATATTTATGATAACTTCAATTGTAAATGACCTTTCCTTTGGATGCTGCACAAGTTGCTTAATTGAAAATTAATAGGGAGCTACTCTTCCCCAATGTAGTCCTGTACATGTTCCAAAAATACTACAGTGCCCACAATTAATTAACAGGTTTGAATCAAGTCTTATCCTTATCTAAACCATTCACTGAAATACTGTTGAAAAGTTATGTCACACAACGATGTAAAGTCACTGCCCCTCTTCCTTTGTATGTACCGGTAAGTAGCCTAATGCTCAAAATGTGCTCCAATTTATTATAGTCATAATAAATGTATAAAAAAATTGCCTCCTGGGATAACTGCATTGGTAAGAAATGTGGTCTATGTAACTGGAAAATCATTTGGGGTACCAAATACACCTTAGCCCCACTTTTCCCCTTAAAAAGGGAGTAATAAGTTATTTAACAATATAACTTTAATAATAATAATATCGTACATCAGTATCCTGCCTGTGGGTCTCTCCCATTTATCTTCACTTTGACCATCAGTTTATCCATTGTGTGTATTCTTTGGGTGGTGTCCAAAGAATTGCTGGCAATCCTGCTGGATCCACTTAAAGAGCCTTGTTTTTTAATTCCTATATCTATTAGAAAGATTTTTTAAGGAGGATTCATTTTTGTTTCCAAATGTTGACCTTCTGTTACAGAGGGGAAATAGGCTAGAAAGTTGATTTTTAATTTTGTAAACAAGAGGTAAAATTTGCTTTTTTACATCACATTGCATTGAATGATATATTTTTCTGTACTGTCTGCTTCTCCTGACTTAATTTAAAAATTTTCTTTTTCAGACATAAGGGCCATCTATAAAGATTTAGTGTGGCTGCTGACTCATAATACACTTATCAACAATGATTCTCTTAAAAGGAAGGTGAGTCAGACTACTAAAACATGGTGCATGTTGAAATGCTTTTCATTTCTCTCTCTCTCCCTCCCATAATGGCTTAATTGCAGGGTGGTGACCTGAATATGCTATCACATCAGTCGAGGTCCTTGAAAGTTTTCTTTTCCGGGTAAATTCATTTTCAAATGTGATTTGGGTCATTGTTAAATTCGATGGTATTTCAGTTATTTCCAATCATGATCCTAAACTTAAAAAAGCATATGGTATAACTTCCCTCCACCAGAATCATAGTAAAAAATTCTTAAACTGCTGAAATCAGCCAAAATACCTGTAGTAATGGTAGAGAAAAAGTCTGGAGATAATATAGTAATAGATGTTTACTCCTCTGCTGTCTATAACCCACCCAGCCATCCCAAATATGATCACTACTTACATACTGTATTTACTCGCCTATAACACCCCCTTTTCCCCCCGAATTTTTGGCTTCAAAAATAGGGGGGGGGGGTATAATAGGTGAAAATTTCTCTTGATATAGGTTAGGATGGCATAGTATAAAGGCACACAAAGGAGCACCTATCACTAGAGGTGTTAGAAAGTGTTGTTATTTTTTTGAAGATTTGTTATTTAAAATTCAAAAGGTGGTGTTTTGTGTTTTTATTATTTTTTCGGGGGATGACATGTTAAAATTTGGAAAGCGATAAGGTTTGTACAATAAGTGCATTTAAAAATATTAACAATTAATAAAACAAAGTAAAAAACAAAACAGCAGGGTAAAACGTTAAACATGGCTATGGAAGAATGAGATAATACTTATATGGAAGTCACATTTTTATTTTACATTCACCATCTCGAAACACATTTCAGTGAATACCTTTTTCAGTTTTATCCAAATACTGCGGTGAAATCACTGGAAGTAGATCATGGTTAAAGTCTCAGCATTTGCAGCTGTCAATTTTCGCCTCCTATCACTTACTATGAGACTGTATTTCGAAAATGACCTTTCAGAATCCACATTTGAACAAGGATACCACACACACTTTAATGCAGCTGTTGCATAGTCTCGGTGAGCAGGCCTTAATCCCATGAGGATCTCTGGAACATTCACATTATCTTCATGACGCAGTTGGTTCTTGATTGCAGTCAGGTAAATGCTGTGAGCCTCTAAAAACTGTTGAGACTCCGTCTTCGTAAGAAATGGGGCATTCTTCTTAAATTGGAGCAGTTCTGTGGGAGATACGTTCTTAGGTGCATGCCGAGGATCAAACAATGACCCGATGGCTTCTACAGTCTTCCTGGCTGGATCCGTGGTCCTTAAAGTCCTGACTTTCACTAGAGCTGACTGGGCAACACACATAAGATTGGACTTAACCTTTATCTGCATCTTTTGAGGAAGCTGTTCCAAGTTCTGGAGGATCGTATGATTGAACATTCCACCATCGCCTAATAGCTTGAGCTTTACCTCAAGGTCATCTAGCTTCCCAGCCAGTAAGTGAATTGTTGGGTACTTAGATCCCTCCAAGAAATTAAGCAAGTCCATAAGAGAGGCACCAACAACAGAAACATACAATGCTTGTAATTGTATAAATTGTATTGTTGAAGTCGATGCTGTTGGAAAAATTTGACCCCAGAATTTGAATCTTCCTATGTTTTGAAAAATTCTACCAGATCTTCCACATGCGTGGCCATATACATTGCAGCCTTAAACCATGAATTCCATCTTGTACATACAGGCATTGGGAAAGCTAGAATTTCATTCTCTTTTTCTGCGTTTTCATATTTCTCCCTTAGAAATGCAACGTAATTGCTTTTTCTTTTTCGCGTATTTAAAAAGGCATTCTTTGTCTTTACTATAGACATGTTCAATTCGTCCAGCTCGTTTTCAAATATGCAGCCGATAAGATTGACTTTGAGCCCAGCACTGGACATGACTTAATTCTTCAATCAATCCTTGAAGAGTAGTTACACATTTTGTCATGTAGCGTGCTGAGTCCGTAACTACTGCCACTACACGCTCCCGTTCAATTTCATAGGAATTCAAGGTGTCTAATATCGCATTGGAGCAATTTACGCTATTGGCAGAATCTAGAACAACAGAGGCAGCCAGATGGGTGTTCATTTCAGTTGATGGTACTGATGGACGAAAAAGAATGTTGAAAACACACCTACCATTCTTGTCAGTTGTTTCGTCACATAGCAGAAACACGTCTTTGTTTTTTATATCTTCCCTAATTTCTTCCCTCCTTCTTTCGCCAATCATGGGGATGTATTTCTGACGAATCTGATTTGCTGATGGTAAATCTCCACTTCCGCGAACGTACTTATTAAACCAAGTACGGATAGCAGGATTGTCTAGTTTCTCTACTGGTATATTAGCTTTCACAAACGCAGTAGTAGTGTCCAAAATAAACTCTTCTTTCATATCCTTCACACGACTAGCATTTGATAATGTTTCTTTCAAGGTGGCCACTCGAGGAACACGAACTTCAAGACGCGAATTTTCTCGGCGTTTTGAATGCTTCTCCGATTTGCAATGTTTGTCTAATGCATCTTTCCTGCGATAATCTAACCGACAATCACAATATTTGCACATAAGAATGCCACAAGAAATTATAAATCCTTCATTCTTATATTCTTTAAGTCTGTCTGTGGCAGAAACAGCTACCTTCGGCATTTTAAAACTCAACTGAGCGATGCCCAGTAACAAACACTGTTATCACACGGTTGACTGTAGTCACACGCCAGTATAAATTCGTAACCACACGCAAAATTTATTTCTGAATTCGTGTCATAATATTTAAATTACGTCGCGTCTCATATTCCTGTACTGCTAAGTTCGGAACTAATACGACAAACACGTGGTTGCCAACTGATTCACGCAAATAACACACTAGCTTCGATGATAACGCACAATTTGCGCACTTTTTATTAAATTACATAGAATTCTCTACTATAATTTACACTCGCTGCCGATGTAACAAGAGGCAAACGTAGTTTACATTATGAACAACTATCACATAACCTTTTGGAGGTAGTCGGCCAAACTATTCACGCCGCGATATAACAGCTGTTTACCACAGCGATAAAATCCAACGAGTAACGAGAATATCGACAGTATATCGTAATGTGACGTATATCGTAGTATTACCCCTCGCGAAACTATACAATCGATCATTCTCTCGAATTGAACACCAATCAAATTCGATTATCGGCTTGTGGACAAAAATGTTCGGATTGGTGTGGGGAAAAAATATGAAAATTTGTTTTTATTTCGCAGATTGCGGTATTTGTGGTGTTATTCACAAAATTCGCGTTATTTCGCGATTTAATTTCACTCCTGGGCGGCACGAAACATGTAAATACGTGAAAATAAAACATCCTAACCTCTAAATATGACTTTTCGTTTTATCGCGAATTAACAAAAACTAACACCTCTACCTATCACTCTTAAATCAACACACAAAATAGTTATTTTAACCTAGACTTTATTTATGATAAAAGTGATAATGGCCCATTTAAACAGTCACTCTCTTGCATCATCACAGCTGACTGGCCACAGGACAAAGATGAAGGATTACGAGGCACACAGGCAATTGAAATGGAACACACACGTATAATGTACTTGACATTTACTAGAACAGAACTGAACGAACAAGGTGATACAACATTCTTTTATACACACCAAAACAAAAAAAAACAAAAGAGAAACATATCTCTATGGACCAGGTTTATAATTAACAGTGTGACCAACACAAACCATGGTCACATATTTCAACACACCTCCTTAAACCTGTGGGAGTAGAGGACATGACTCAAGACCCAAGTCTTTACAAAAATAAATATGCTTAGGAAGAGGCTTTGTTAGGATGTCCGCACACATTTTTGAAGTCCCCTCATATTTGATGCATATGACTTTAGAATCCAAAGCATCTCTAACATAGTGATATTTAGTGTCAATATGTTTGGTCCTATTATGGTGGACCGGATTTTTTGCCAGTTTTTGAGCTGATTGACTATCACTCAATAATATGATGGGTGACTTGAGATCTATAAAGGTAGACAAAACACGTTTCAACCAAACAGCTTCTCTTACACCTTCACTCAGTGCAACATATTCTGCTTTAGTAGATGATAAGGAAATTCATTTTTGCTTTTGAGCCCCCCATGATACAGCACCACCTGCCATTTTGAACACAAAACCACTGTATGATTTTCGGTCAGTGCTATCATTAGCCCAGTCAGCATCAACAAATCCCATGAATTGACCTCCATTCCTGACATACTTAAGTGACAAGTCTTTTGTCCAATTTAAATAACGCAGCACTCGCTTTGCAGCAGACCAGTGAGATTCATTGTAACAATGATTAAATTGACTGAGATATGATATCGCATAGCTTATATCTGGATGCGTGCAAACACTTAAATACATGAGAGAACCTATGAGTTCTCTATAAGGAAGATCACTAGTTTCTGTATCAGAAACACCAAGATTTGGTTTGGTTTCCAAGGGAGTACCAATGGGACGTGCATCGTGTATACCATATTTCTTTGCAATCTCACTAATGTACTGCTCTTGGCTAAGATACATTGTACCATTCTTCTTATCTTGCCTTTAATACCTAAAATATAAGAAATTGGTCCAAGATCTCGTACCTTAAATTCTTTATCAATACAGGTCTTCAATGACTTGATATCAGACTCATCATTATAAGCCACAATGAAATCATCCACATATAATGCAATAATTACCATACCTTGGGCTTGTTTCTTAAAGTACACACAGGGTTCATCAGCACAATTTTTGTAACCCAATTTGACAAGAACAGAGTGAGCTCGCTCATTCCACAAACGAGAAGATTGTTTTAAGCCATAAATAGATTTTTTTAAACTTGCAAACTTTATACTCTGAACCTCTCTTGACAAAACTTTCTGGCTGATACATGTAGATCTCTTCATCTAACTTTCCATTGAGGAAAGCAGATTCAGCATCCCAATGTACCACCTTCAGATCTGTTTGGACAGCCAAGGCAAGCAGCATCCTTAACGTGCTGTGTCGAACAGCAGGAGAGAAAGTTTCTGTAAAATCTACTCTGTACCTTTGGGTGAAGCCCCTGGCCACAAGTCTGGCTTTATACCTTTGAATGTTACCATTAGAGTCTCTTTTTACTTTGAAAACCCACTTACTATTGACAACATTCTTGCCCTGGGGTTTATCAACTAGATCCCATGTGTCATTTAACTGAAGTATCTCCATTTCTCTTTTCATAGCCTGCTCCCACTTAACCCTATCAGGCATGGACAGTGTCTCCTTAACTGTACTAGGTTCAGAGTCATCAGTGAGAGTCAAGTATGTCACATAGTCTGACATGTCTACAGGCTTTTGTTGGCGCCTAGGATACCTTTGATTACCTTTGGCATCCCCCTCCATTGGCTCATTGACGATGGTGGCAGAGCCCATAGAATCACTGCAGTCTGAATCTGTTCCACTAGGGACATAGCTTAAATCAGCTGAGTCAACAGTCTCAGCCACACCAGCACTGCTAATGGGTGATACGCTTTGAAGTTCCGAAATGCACTCTGCCCCATCCTCTGAGTTGTCGGGTTCTGCCTCACTGTCAGTGGGAACTTAGATCTGCACCATTGCAGGTTCATTAATCTGCAAGGATGGGCCAACATTACCTGGAGACACATCAGACACCTCCTGGAACACATCTTCAAAGAACTGTGCATCCCTGGACTTAACAAGTTGATGAGTAACAGGATGCATGAATCTATAGGCTTTACTGTCCTTACAATAACCACAGAAAATGTGTTTTTCACTTTTAGGATCCAACTTATTTCTCCTTTGATCAGGGACATGAACTTGTGCTACACAACCAAAAATTCTTAGATGCTCCATATTGACCTTGTTACCAGTCCAGATCTCCTCTGGAACTTGACCTGGAATTTTTCTGGTTGGGGACCTGTTTACAAGATAGGCTGCTGTATTTATTGCTTCAGCCCACATGCGTTTATCTACTTGAGACTCGCTCATCATGGCTCTACATTTATCAAGTAATGTTCTATTCATGCGTTCAGCTGCACCATTCTGCTGTGGAGAATAGCTAGTTGTAGTTTGATGCTGAATACCTTCGGATTTAAGTAGCCTCTCAAAAGCTTTGCTACAAAACTCACCACCATTATCAGTGCATAGGACCTTAATAGATCTTTCACACTGATTCTCGACCTGTGCCTTGAAATCAATAAAGCAATCCAAAACATCACTTTTCTTAGCAAGGAAATACACAAAAACCTTTCTAGAATGATCATCAATGAAGGTCAAGAAATAACGAGCATTGCTCCAAGATGGAACTGGCATAGGCCCACATAAGTCTGAATGAATAAGATCTAGCTTATTTTTACATACAGTTTTACTCTTACTTGACTTAAATAGTTGCCTAGCTTGTTTACCTTCAGCACATGAAAAACAGTTTTTAAAACCATTATCTGAGAAATTAATTCCACGAGTGAGACTATCTCCTAACAACTTCATGCTGTGGTTAAGATGGCCTAGTCGTTTATGCCATAAATATTCTGAGTCCTCTGTACAAATATTAGCTTGAGCACTGAGAGCATTGACTTGGTAAACACCCCCCACATTACTCGCAGTCAGTGCTACATTACCTGTAGCAACAAAGTTTTCACTATCATAAACTTGACAAGTATTGTCGGTGAATACCACAACATACCCCTTTTGAGTAGCAGCAGACACAGATAAAAGATTAGCAGTGAGACCAGGAACATATTCTACATTGGCCAAGGTTTGTGAAATACCATTTTCTAATTGAACAGTTACATTACCAGATCCTTGGCCATACAATTTTTGATTGTTTGCTGTACTGATCTCCAGATTAGGACCAGCAGTGAAGTTCACCATCGCAGTCTTGCTTGAACTCATATGCTTAGTAGCACCAGAGTCAACGAACCAGGCCCCTGTAGAGGCCCTTGCACTTAATGCCTGTCCATCGGTCGCCAGCATCATCTTGTCTTTCTTCAACTTCTGTTGAGTTGAGCTCTGCATCTCCTCTTTCCTGCAATCCCGCTTCCAGTGTCCTGGCTTCTTGCATTTCCAGCAGAAAGGCTTCTTCTTAGTCTTGTCTTCTCGTGAAAACAGGACAGAATCCTTGGATGGCTTGGAAGTACTTTTCCCACTCCAAGTAGTATCTTGTAGCAACTTGGTTCGGACTGTGTCTGCAGTAAGGTCTGTTCCGGAACTTTCCAGAGCCATAATCATAGGCTGAAACTCATCTGGTAGACCTTTCAGCATAAAAGCTGCCACAAACTCGTCGTAAAAAGTGATTTCTTCGCGAATGGCAAAAAACGCACAAGAGCTTTTCCCCGACTTAGCCAGCGAACAGTGCTGTGGTAGGGTATATTACTGAAAGCCGCATTGAGATCTTTTATAATCCTTTTGAACTGACGATGATTAACACCATGACGCCGGACAAAATTTACACATGTCACTACAACTTTCATGACAGAATCCAGTTCCACTGTTGCTGCACAAAGTGCCTCTTGGTGAATAAAATAGTGAATAGTCACCACATCCTCCTGAATTCACATTTAACTTCATTTTTTAACAGAGAGATCGCTCTCGCCCCACCATTTGTGGCGCTCCATCTGAACCTACCGAATGGAGCTTTTCCCTGGAATGCTCACGTTGTCCACAGATTCACAAACCGCCTGAAATATATCTTGACCAGTAGCAGTGTAATCCAGTGGTACCACATCGAAGAGTTCCTCCGTAACTTGCAGTTCCATGTCGACACCGCGCACAAATAGTTACCTGACACTGTAATCAACTACGTCTGTACTTTCATCAAGTGCGAGCGCTGTCTAAATACCCTCCCATGGCATGAATTCGACGAGACACTGTCTGTTTTGAGAGACAGACCGATTCAAATTTCTGCCTCTCTCCTAGAGTTAAACATTTCCGCAACGGCGAGCAAACACTATTTCACGATAGACTCCATCGAGAACGGTTTCCCATTCATCGCAATGATGTGAGCGACGTTGTAACTTGCTTGAATTGTTGCCTCATTGGTAGTTTCTTCAATATAATTCGCCTGGAAAAGAAAGTATGAATAAGTTTTCCTTTTAATCTGTAACGGTTTATGTCAAACGAATCTACAGTGATATTTGTTTTTAAAAACTTGCGTCTTTCTGTATGTCGACTTTCAGTCTTGCTTTGTGTTCATGCCGTGCTTCGCCTTTCATCCGTTCATACAGAGGTGAATGAAGAGTTGTGTAATGATGCTGTACGTTCCATTTCCTCATTGAATGTAGCACTTTTTGTCACACCAGACACTGCTGGAGTCCGTCCTTTTCGGTAAAGAGGAACTGTTCTTCCCAAAAACTAGGCAATGGGCCTCCCTGGCTTAACATAGTGTTATGTCCCGGTGTCGGTTCAAGGTGAAACTGTGCCGGACATTCAACCCCAGTTCAACCCAGTTCATCATTGTCAGCAACAACCGTGCTGCATGATTATAAAAAGCTGCGAACTCAGGTGTGAAGGGTCAGTCAGTCAGGCACGGCAGAGACGGAAGTCTGGGAGTGAGAGGTCGTTTGCCTGCCGATCGGGAGATCGGACATGTTGCGTCGAACGCTCATTGACCAAGGGGTACAGAGCTGAGCCGCTACATGAGAGCACCAGCTGGGAGATCAGGTGATAACTGACATTTCTATTTCCTTTCAGGATTGAATTATCCATTCAATCCTTGTATCTGTATGGTGGATTCCTTTACACCCTTGAAGGAATAAACTGGCAGTTAGGCATAGATCTTTTATTGGGGAGCATCCCCTAATTTATGTATCACCTTCCAATCCCACTTCCTTATGCATAGGGGTGCGCTAATGATCGCTATTAGAAGCTGTCGGTAGGACACGATAACGATCCTGGTACTTGCCGAACCCCTGATCGGCCTATGGCTTAAGTCCGTGCCATCAGGTGAGGACACAAGACTTGGTGGAGGCGTAACAATTGAAGAGGCACAACAATAGTTATGTAGTGATGGGAAATAACACAACATCAAGACTGGCAGGAAGCGAATGGACTTGTGCTATGACTTTCGGCCAGGTCCCTCCAGTCCCTCTCCAACCGTGCTCCGAGCAACACTGCTGAGTAATCTCGTGTACGCATACTCAAACTCTTGGATTTAGAACGGCCTAATCTACAGTATTGCCAACCCCACGCACTCGGTACTATTTCATATCTGGTACAGTAAAACAAAAGAGCACCATCAAGTTAATGTGAAAGTGCCCAAGTTTCATTGCTATGGTGAATACTGTTCTACATACAAAACACACTTAACCTGGGGCTTACGCTTGTAGTTCAATCAGTAATTTTCGTACAGATAGTTGTCATCTAACCAAGTAGCAACCAATAGTTTCGTCCAGACAGTCGTCTAACCAAGTAGTGACCAATAGTTTTGTCCAGATCAATGGTTTAGTCCAGACACCCATTTTAGTTCTGGTGTATCGGATATGTTGGCAACAGTGATGGGACGTGATATGACGTCAATGTGTGCGCCTCAAACAACAGTAATACTTCCAATGCAGCAGTGATAAATTGACAGCATTTCCAATTCATAATGACTCCCAGAAAGGTATGTGAATCATATATTTTCAATAATCTTCCAGGTTCTGTAATAGTCCAGTTCTGGTCAAGGAAGGAATTAATAAGAAAGAGATGGGCAGATACAGTGTGGGAGTGTGTAGAGAAGAGAGGAGGAAAACCTGAAGAAGTACTAAAAACAGGAGAGGAGTGGTGGAGAGACAGGAAACGTTGGAGGTCCTTAATTCACAACCCGACCCAGGAAGCTGGAAACGGGAAATGAAGATGATGATGATTTTGTATTGTCTGTCTTATTTAAAACACTCATTTACTGCCTATTTAGCAGAATTCTATTTCTAGCATAGATCAGCACTTTTTTTTTTTTTTTTGGATATCTGTTCATGCTTCGAAATGATATGGACCATTTTGATTCTCTTTCCCTATTGACTTACTGTACAATCATCATCATCATCTTCTACAGTTTCCAGCCCCTGGCTGGGTCTGTTTGGAACATAAGCCTCTCCATAGTTTTCTATCCTCCCACCACCTTTCACTCCTTATTCTGTCCCACTCCTCTCCTCTTTTCTGCACTCCTTCCTTCACATCCACAATCCACCTATCTCGTGGCCTTCCTCTTGGTCTCTCGCCCTCTATTCCCATCTCCTGCATTCTTCTTGGCATCCTGCCCTCCTGCATTCTCCTAACATGTCCGTACCAACTCGTACTTGACTTCTCTATGATCCACGATCTCTCACTCATACTTTCTTACTCTATCCCTTCTTATTATTCTCTGCTCCTCTGAAATTTCATTTCGCAAGCCTGGATCCTGCTCACTTGTCTCTTCTTCAGAACTCACGTTTCTGATGCGTAGGTGAGTATTGGGACATAATACATTCGATACAATACCAGTTTGCTCTTCTGGGGTACGTCCCTGCTCCATACCAGACCTCTCACGCTCTGCAGGAATCTATGGGCTTGTCTTCCACTCGCTGATCTCCTTCTCATTTCTAGCTATTACACTCCCTAAATACTTGAAACTATCCACCTTCTTTAGTACTTCTCCATCATTATGTGTGTTGTTACTCTTCCCCTATTTCTTGTTGTAACCATCATTTCACACATCTTTGCATTGGATTTCAAACCATACTGTTTTACTGTCTCAACCCATACATTCAACCTTTCTTGTACCTCTGCCTCTCCATTGCCCCATATCATTAGATCATTTGCAAACATCATTGCTCTCATATGTTCTTCTCCTATTTGTGCTGCCACTTCTACCATTACCTCATCCATCACAGAGATGAAAGACAGTGGAGATAGTGCACTCCCTTGCTTCAACCCACTCTTCTGACCTCTCTCCCTCAACTTTCACACATCTCACACTTCCTTGTTTCTCCTTTACTCTAGCCACAGTTTGATTTTTTAGCTCCCTTTTTCTGTAGGGTTTCAGACACCTTACCTCGATCCAAGCTACCTATGCTTTTTCTATGTCCAGACAAGATGAAAGGAAAGGAAGGAAGGAAGATTGTAGTTTTACGTGACGGTGAATCTTGTGATTATGAGCCACGGGACCTCCGTTTTACGTGGAATCCGAACCACAGGACATGGCATTTCACTTCGAAAATCTCACATGCATTGACCGGGAATCAAGATGAAAGGAGGAAGGGCACCGGGTGTGGATGAAGTGAGTGTTGAAATGGTGAAGGCAGCAGGGGAGGTTGGGAAACAGTGGCTGTACTGTGTGATGAGGGTGATATGGAAGGAGAAAAAGACCCCAGAAGATTGGAAGAAAGGATTAATTGTCCCAATATTTCAGAAAGGAAGCAGAAAGGAGTGCAGAAATTACAGGGGAGTCACACTCATACCTCACTGTGCCAAGATATATGAAAAGATATTAGCAAGTAGAATACGAGCCAAAGTGGAGAGAAAATTGAGAGAGGAGCAGTATGGATTCAGACCTGGGAGATCAACAGTGGATCTCATATTTTCAGTGAGACAGCTCCAGGAACACCACTACGAATTTGGAGAGGATCTGTTGATGGCCTTCCTGGACATCGAAAAGGCCTATGATAGTATGTGTAGGGAGAAGGTTTGGAAAGCAATGGAAAACATGGGAGTGGAAAAAGGGACTGTAGGCAGAGTGATGGAGATGTATTGTGGAAGTGTGAGTTGTGTGAAAGTTGGAGGGGAAAGAACAGACTGGTTCAGACAAATGAGTGGCCTGAAACAGGGTAGTGCGCTGTCACCCCTTCTCTTTATTGTGGTTATGGACGAGGTAATGACACGGATAGCAGGAAAGATAGGAGAAGATTAGATGAAAGCAATGGTGTTTGCATATGATCTCATGGTCTGGGGAAACAAGGAGGAAATTCAGGAGCAACTGAAGGCTTGGAAAGAAACAGTGGGAGAGTACGGATGGAAGTTTAACATCAGTAAATGTGAGATCCTGTTAACAACCAGGAAAAAGGACAGACCAATGAGTGGGATAACACTTGGAGGTGGACAGCTGAAGAAGGTGGAAAGTCTCAAGTACTTGGGAAGTATAGTGGAGGAAAATGGGAGAAATGACAAAGAGATTACGGAACGTGGCAGACAGGCAGAAGCATTTCTGAGAAGCATTAGGAGCTTAGTGTGGAATAAAGATGTCCCACAAAAAAGCAAGGAAGTGTTATACAGAAGCTACTATATCCCGATACTGACCTATGCTTCAGAAATGTGGACAATGAAGAAAAGAGACATAAGCAGAATACAGGCAGGTGAAATGAAGTTCCTGCGAAGTAGGATCGGAGTAACAAGAAGAGACAGAGTGAGGAATGAAAACGTCAGGTAAATGGTGAAAGAGGAGCCCTTGCAAGGTAGGATTGAGACATCAAGACTGAGGTGGTATGGACACTTAAAGAGAATGGATGAGAAGAAGATTCCCAAGAGGATACATGAGATGCAGATGCAGAAGAAACGACCAAGGGGAAGACCAAGAGATAGATGGCTGAAAGGAGTGGAGGAATGTGTCAAGAAGAGAGGCGAGGACTGGACCAGAGTGACAGCGGAGAGGTGGTGGGAAGAAAGGACTAAGTGGCGAGGCTTATGTTCCAAACAGACCCAGCCTGGGGCTGGAAACTGTACAAGATGATGATGATGATGATAGGCTACATAGCGTTTTTCTTGGAGCTGTCTTACGCTGAAAATCAGGTCCACTGTTGATCTTCCTGGCCTAAATCCATACTGTTCCTCCCTTAACCCTTCTTCGACTACTCTTCACATTTTCCTTTCCAAGATCTTAAATATCTTCGCAGCATGGCACATCAATGTGATTCCCCTATAGTTCTGGACTATTTTCCTGTTGCCGTTCTTTAAAATTGGCAAAATTATCCCTTTCTTCCAGTCTTCAGGTGTTCTCCTTTCCTTCCATATAACTCATGACCCGATAAAGCCACTGCACTTCTACGACGCCAGCTGCTCTCACCATCTCGACACTTACTTCATCCACTCCAGGTGCTTTTCCTCCTTCAATGGCCCTTATTGCTTCTTCCACTTCCATGTCAGGTCCTTTTCATCTTCCTCTACATTACATAATTCCTCATTATTCTTCTCCATATTCCCATTTGGATTCAGTAACTCTTCAAAATACTCCTTCCACATCTCCTTCAGTTCTTGTATGTCCTCAATTTATTTTCCTTCCTTATTTATCATCCTGGCATTTTCTGCTCTGCCTCTCTTCTTTGCCTTGACCATTGTATACAGAACTTTCCTACTCCCCTCACTGTCTCGTTCCATCATTTTTGTCCACTCTTCCATCCATTTCCTCCTCTCCTCTGCTACCACTCTCTTTGCCTCTCTTCTTTTCCATATAGTCTATTCTTTTCTTACTTCCTCTGTTCTTTCTTGGAACCATATCTGGAAAGTTTTGTTCTTCATTGCAACCTTCTCCTTCACCCGCTCGTTCCACCAGGGAGTTTCCTTCCACCTTTCTTTATCACTAGTTTTTCCACACACTCTTTCTGCTGCTTCCACCATCATTGTTTTTAACCTTTTCGAATCCTCCTCGACAGATTTCGTTTCATCTGTTGGTATGCTGCTCTTCACTATTTCTTGGAATTTATCTCTGTACTTCTCTTCCTTTAGCTTTCATACTCGTATCCTTTTTTCCTGTCTCTCTAAAATTTTGCAGTTAAAAGACATGTTTAACGTGTATCATTACTGTGTGTAAATTTGTGGGCTTGTCCTCAAGACTGTTGATGGTGTGAGGCCATGACCTCTGTGGATGTACTGTACTATGTCATTACTTCTGTAATGTGTTTAGTTTTTGAATATTTGTTCGCAAGTTTTGCCAAGTGAAAGTCAGAAAAGTCCTCACAAAAGGGATGTATTTTCAGTTGGAGCAGTCCTTTGCTGGCGATAAGCTGAAAAAGGGAAAAGTTTTAAATCGTGGACGGGACTACACTGAAGTTCGAGAGTTCAAGGTACTTAATGAATCCATACCAGCAGATTATGAATAGAGTTATTAATGGCATGTAGTTGAAATCAACATTTCTTTAATTATTTCATGTCAATATCTATTTTAAATTGAGTATATTACAGCAGTAATACTGTTCATTCACTGGCTTAACCTTCTTCTGTTTCTAGGGTGAAGGAGTACATGCAGAATTCCATTTCATTACCCGATGTTATTCAAAGAGTATTCAAGATATGGTAAATGCCTGGAAAAATAAACCCAGCACTGCCCCAGATGTCATTGTTATTAATTCGTGTTTGTGGGATATCTCAAGGTTTGTGTTTTACCATACTGTATTTCAAATAACTAAGCGGCTTCGGAGGCGTAGTTGGTAGCATGCTGAGCTTCTATGCCTAAGATCGCGGGTTCAAACCAGGCCGAAGTTGTCGTTTTTTTAAGAGTGTTAAAAATTCATCAGTATGCCTTCCTTCGGTGGGGAAGTAAAGCCGGCGAGCCCATGCCATAGATTTATGGCATGTAAAAGAACCTTCCATCAACTACAATTGTGTGAAGCTAAATTTGTAGGTTAGATTTGATTAACACTCGATTAAGTTCCAGCGTTCGTTGCCAGGTACCTGTTGTGGTGCCATCTAGTAGCCAAGTTCGCGGCTAGGTGTCGTTGACGGTAGCAAAAGTAGGAACTATTCAAAATTTGTTGTCCACAGTCCGTACCTGAATTACAGATAACGCACACTAATACAACCATCACAATTAACACAGATTATCAGACAGATTCTACACACACCCAAAGTACACGGGGCTACATGACCACATTGTCGCAGCCCCTTAACTGAGGAACCAACCTTCAAATAACTTGAGAAACAAGATAGAAGGAATGCCGCAGAACAGCACACACATCAGGTAAAATCACACGAAGTGCACTAGACACATTCTAATCTGACCCTCGTTAGTCCGGCTTCAGATGAGTTTCTATGCCGTTGCCAGTTACCGTATTTGCCAACAAAGTGTTAACGTCAGTGAGTGACCTCGCGGCATAACCTTGAGCATTAAATTCTTCACTGCAATGGGGGGCTACAACAAGTTTGGATGTTTGATTCCCACCGATGGCAGTGGCTATCCTGAGAGTGGTTTTACTGCATTCCCTCCAGGAAAATCCTAGGATAGTACCATATTTAAAGTCCCAGGACACCTACCCTATCTCCAGCCCTAATAATTACAGCTACACAAACTACTACAGTCTCTACAGAAACAGTTTATCAGACCAATTAAACACACACCCATACCTGCCAACTTTTACGGTTTATCCGTAAAATTTACGGAAATTGCAGCATTTTACGGTTTTACGGATGAACGGTGTCATTTTACGATTTCGCGGAAAAAATTTGAAACGATAATTTACATTCGATAATACCGCCCACTTCCGTACAATCGATTGTTTGCGTGGGTCGAAGGCAAGTCCACGATAGTCGATAACTCGTTCTTTGATATGATTCGTACTTATAACCGTGTGATAGTTGTGTCGTCATTTGTGATTGAATTTGAAGCCGGGATAACCGTTCTTCCATGTGAATCTTAGGTGTCGACAGGCTCTGCTTCGCATATTCTTTGTTCCGCTCCGTTCGCTCGTTGCGATTTAAACCATATTCTTTGACCACGTTAGTTGTTCATTGTTCACGAAGTTGGCGTTCCTTGAATGTTTTCGTCTTTTAAGGTTATGGCATATTTTAATGAAGCGGTCGAGTTTTTGTGCTATAACTTCGTGCTTCGCAGTTTCCTGTATTCCTTGGACTAATTACATTCGTTCCACGTGTGTGTTTTTTTCTTTCTACCATGTGCATATTCTTTCTTCACGAGGTTGGCATCGGGGTTTAAGACTTTGTGTGTTTTGACATGTTTTAATGAAGTGTTGGCTGTCTGAAGTGTTTTATGTTATAATTTTATGTGACGTTCAGTGATCCAGGTTCCTTTCGATGTTTTAGTAGATATCGAGAATGAACAAATCCAACAAGAAACAGTACTTCCAGACATTTAAAGAATCATACTCGGTTGATTTTCCGTGCATACTAAAATCAAAAAAGGGAGAAAAATTTGCCTTTTGCACGGTATGTGGGTGTGATATTATTATTGCACATGGTGGAAAAAACGATTTAAGTAATCATGTGAAGTGCGGTAAACACATTAGTTATGTTAAATCGAAGGAAGATAGCAAGAAAATCAACACCTTTTTTGCTAAGTCTGGAAACGTTGACAATGACGTAATTAGGGCCGAGTGTCTGTTTACTTCCTTTTTGGTGGAACACAATGTGCCCTTAAGTGCGGCTGATCATGCTGGTGCTTTATTTAAGATGTTTCCCACATCAGAAGTTGCAAAGAAATATAGTTGTGGTCGCCCGAAAACGACATGTATTGTAAATAAAATGGCAAAAAATGCATCATCTGAAGTTGTTAAGTGCCTTCAGAACGGACCGGATACAGATAAATCCCTTTTCTTTTCATCAGTGAGACACTACTTTTATACTGCCTGTGACTACATCATCAACAAGTTTCCACTCAAGGATGACGTGTTAAAGAATGCTCAAGTTGCTAGGTTAGACAAAATTGAAGATGCACAGTTATCTTCCATTCGTTTTTTCTTGGAAAAGTTTCCTATCATGTTATGCAAGGAAGAGAATGAAACTACAGATGAGGTGGTGAATGAGCTTCAGAGGCAGTTCACAGCTCTTCAGGTAGATGACACTTTGGCTGCACATCAAGATGCTGCAAGTGATTCCAGTTGGACACAAATATCAAGAATTCGTGGAGCCGATGGACTTCTTAAGTATAACCGAATTTCTAGAGTATTGCTCTCTATTCTCACCATACCCCATAGCAATGCAGAATGTGAACGTTTTTTTTAGCCTTGTGAAGAAAAATAGAACACAGTTCAGGTCATCCATGTCCAATGAATCTCTGGAGTCTATTTCTATTTTGAAGACCAGGAGTTCTGGTCCCTGTTATGACAAAACATTTTCTCAAGACTGTTTGCAGGAAGCTAAAAAGGCCACAACCATGACTTAAAAGTCGAACTAGCATGTGATTTGCAGTGTGTATTATATTATTTCTTGCCTGTGTTACGTTAAACAAGTTTTATTGTTTAAAGCCTTTTTCAACTATCGTATATCAGCGTAATCTATCAAGGAAGTCCTGTTATGTCTGCTCCAAACCAATATTCACCACGCCTGCTGCTGATTAACATGGATTTCTTCTTGATTGTTATGTTCATCTACAAATTATGTAAGTAGATATGATTTCATTGAAGTATCCTGTTTAAAGCATGAGTTATTGTATTTTGTAGCCCAGAAGTATTATTATTTTCGTCAAGCCGGGGTATGTCGAAAATCGTTAGATTTTTTGTCGCGCGTGAGTTTTACTGATAGCCCTTTTCAAAAGTTGGCAGGTATGCAAATGACAGTATGCACGCTATTATTTGGCTGCAGAAGTGGAAGTACTTCCATGTTGATATTGAAGTTGCATTGAGCAAAATGGCCGCCAACTATGTAGACGATTCAGATATTTAGCACTTGATTTTTGACGATTCGTGTGATAGTATGGACGATGACAGTGATTATTGTGTGGATTCGTATGAAAATGAAGATGGTGAAAGAGTGGCAGTGATACCGGCGAACAGGATGTCACGCAAGTTATGGAAATCCCCATCAATTCAAGCGATGTTTATCATGTTCCGACAGACCCTGTACACATGCCTAATGTTAGCCGAGGAGTGGTAAGTGTGAACTAGACTGATATTCAACCCGAAGAAAGTGACTTTCCAGGTAAAAAATGTACCGTTTATCGTTCATCATCCTGGGCCTGTGAACTTGCCTCTCCGTAATCGCGCGCCGATTATGTACTTCAAAATCGAGAAATGTCATATTTTTGTAAAAATAATTTTCTTTTTAGTAAATAACAGGAATTAATTGAAACTGGTTCTTGAATTAGTAACAAAAAACTATGAACTTTTCATTTATGATGTCTCTGATGAACATTTAACTCGGCAATATGGTTTTCTAGAGCAGAAAAGTCAATATTTTTTTATTTTTTTATTTTTTATAAAATACTTTTTATGATTAATTCAAAGTGACGAGTCTGAATGATTCACCTATATCAATATAATATAGAACAGTCTTTCAGCTTTATATTGGTGTATGATAAGTCATATTCATGAACACAGTATGCTTACAGATACCAAATTCCTTTAGTGTGTACTTTATGGGAATTTACTGCAGCATTTGACAGATAAACCTGCAGGAGTTCTAGGGTTAAAGAATGCTCAAGTTGCTAGGTTAGACAAAATTGAAGATGCACAGTTATCTTCCATTCGTTTTTTCTTGGAAAAGTTTCCTATCATGTTATGCAAGGAAGAGAATGAAACTACAGATGAGGTGGTGAATGAGCTTCAGAGGCAGTTCACAGCTCTTCAGGTAGATGACACTTTGGCTGCACATCAAGATGCTGCAAGTGATTCCAGTTGGGCACAAATATCAAGAATTCGTGGAGCCGATGGACTTCTTAAGTATAACCGAATTTCTAGAGTATTGCTCTCTATTCTCACCATACCCCATAGCAATGCAGAATGTGAACGTTTTTTTTGCCTTGTGAAGAAAAATAGAACACAGTTCAGGTCATCCATGTCCAATGAATCTCTGGAGTCTATTTCTATTTTGAAGACCAGGAGTTCTGGTCCCTGTTATGACAAAACATTTTCTCAAGACTGTTTGCAGGAAGCTAAAAAGGCCACAACCATGACTTAAAAGTCGAACTAGCATGTGATTTGCAGTGTGTATTATATTATTTCTTGCCTGTGTTACGTTAAACAAGTTTTATTGTTTAAAGCCTTTTTCAATTATCGTATATCAGCTTAATCTATCAAGGAAGTCCTGTTATGTCTGCTCCAAACCAATATTCACCACGCCTGCTGCTGATTAACATGGATTTCTTCTTGATTGTTATGTTCATCTACAAATCATGTAAGTAGATATTTCATTGAAGTATCCTGTTTAAAGCATGAATTATTGTATTTTGTAGCCCAGAAGTATTATTATTTTCGTCAAGCCAGGGTATGTCGAAAATCGTTAGATTTTTTTGTCGCGCGTGAGTTTTACTGATAGCCCTTTTCAAAAGTTGGCAGGTATGCACACCTAAGTACGTGGGGCTGATGACCCGAGACGTCCTAAGCCCCTACTACAAATTGACAACCACAAAAGTGTTGGTTGGTTCTTAAGTTTAGGGGCTGCGACAACGCGGTCATGTAGCCCCGTGTACTTTGGGTGTGTGTCGAATCTGTCTGATAACCGGTGTTAATTGTGATGACTGTATTAGTGTGTGTTATCTGTTTTTTAATTTAAGTACAGACTGCAACTTAGAATTTTTCAAATAGTTCCTACTTTTTCCGCCAAGCGCCACCGTCGACGACTACTAGGCCAAGTTCAGAACTTAGCTACTAGACGCCACCGCAGTCGTCTCTTGGCAACAAACGTAGAAACCTAAGAGCGTTGTTTACATTCTTAACCTATCCAATTTAGCTTCACACAGGTGTAATTAGTGGAAGGTTTTTTAACATGCCATAAATCTATGACATGGGACCGCCGGCTTTACTTCCCCTCCGAAGGAAGGCATACTGAGGGATTTTTAACGTTTCATAAAAAATCCGACGGCTTCGGCCAGGTTTGAACCCGCTATCTTGGGCATAGAAGCTCAGCATGCTACCGACTACGCCAGCGAAGCCGCTTGCAAAAGTGTCTGTGATCTTATTTGTAATTTTCAACTGGGTAAAAGTACATACAGCAATAAGTCCAAACTGTGCCTTCATTTTCAGTAGTCTATAGTGGTGGTGTCAAACATCTCTGCCACTAGAACACACACTAAATACTGGATTAGACTTACGGCATTACTACAGGGGCATAACTTGAGTGAATACGAGAGGCAAGACCGTTAAATGCAGCGTGTAAAGAGACGTGGCATTTGTCTTTTGTTTGCGACTATGTGACACTCTCCAAATGTTATGTTCCATTCTCGTAATGTTTTATTATTTAGAATTATGAGTTGAAAATACAGTATAACCCTGCTTTTACGTTCCCGCAATTAACGTTTTCCCGCCATTTACAACATTTTTCCTCGGTCCCTTCAATTTTCCTATGTTTTCAATGCAATCTGGTCCCAGCTTTTACGTTATCAAAATATTAAATTTCCCGCAATTTACACCTCGTAGATTAGTGAACATAAAGAAAAGACAGCGATTTTAAATAATAATAATTACTTGATATAACAAAACTAACAAAATGCCCATGAGACGACCTTAAATGTCGCCTGGCCGCACCAAGCGGCTTATCGCTACCCAAACGGAAACTAATTGTTCGGTGTATTGAATGCAGGTGCGGGACGAAGCCATGTGTTATTCTTCATCATCTGACGCCGCATGGGAGTGTTACTTTTTCCACTAAAAAGTGGCGATCGTCTTAACAGATATCGATATTGGTCACTGTCACCGAAAAGACAGTTTTGTTTGAGAACGAGTCTCAGTAATACTCCAAAGCACTGGACATGCCACGTGGCGCGTAGTATGGTACTCCGGTGGCCTTGATCATTCAGCTTCAGCAGGTAGGCACCCAGAGAGCGCGCAAAGCGCTGGGAGCAGTGACCGGCACTTTCACCAATAAGGGAAGAGCGAATTACTCTTGACGAGTTAAGTTATGCTATGTAGGTTGGTAATATCTGACTCACATATATTCTCTTTGGTAACTGACACTCGGCAACATGTTCTTTGATGCAAATGGCAGCTTGTTTTCCTCTTCGCATTGTGCTTCAAACTGGGCCCTATTTCGACAAGTCGACAGTATGTCAGATGACATAAAATGTTCGATAGTTCGACAAGTTACCGTTTTTCAAAGCATGACAAATCGACAAATATGTCGTGACATTTTGTAAATTGTCGTGACTTATTGTCGGAAATCTGTTTTATAAATTTGTAAAGCTGACTGGTAGAAATATGACAAATATGTCACATATGCCACCAGTTTTTCTTCATGAACTAATGAATATGTCAGCCGGTTTTGTGCAATTGTCAAATTGTCATTGAAAACTCGACAGGCGCCTTGTTGCATGTCGATTACTACCATAAAATATCTTTTCGCATTGCGGCGTGTTTGGAAGTTTCCCGCCGAACCATTAATAGTGTTTTTGGAATTGTTGGAACGGAACGATTAAACAACGGCATTAGTAGATAGTGATTAAGATCAGTGGCGAACGCAGGATTTCGTTTTGCGGGGTTTCATTCACAGTATCATCATCATCTTGTACAGTTTCCAGCCCCAGGCTGGGTCTGTTTGGAACATAAGCCTCGCCACTTAGTTCTTTCTTTCCACCACCTCTCCGCTGTCACTCTGGTCCAGTCCTCGCCTCTCTTCTTGACACATTCCTCCACTCCTTTCAGCCATCTATCTCTTGGTCTTCCCCTTGGTCGTTTCTTCTGCATCTGCATCTCATGTATCCTCTTGGGAATCTTCTTCTCATCCATTCTCTTTAAGTGTCCATACCACCTCAGTCTTGATGTCTCAATCCTACCTTGCAAGGGCTCCTCTTTCACCATTTCCCTGACCTTTTCATTCCTCACCCTGTCTATTCTTGTTACTCCGATCCTACTTCGCAGGAACTTCATTTCACCTGCCTGTATTCTGCTTATGTCTCTTTTCTTCATTGTCCACGTTTCTGAAGCATAGGTCAGTATCGGGATATAGTAGCTTCTGTATAACACTTCCTTGCTTTTTTGTGGGACATCTTTATTCCACACTAAGCTCCTAATGCTTCTCAGAAATGCTTCTGCCTGTCTGCCACGTTCCGTAATCTCTTTGTCATTTCTCCCATTTTCCTCCACTATACTTCCCAAGTACTTGAGACTTTCCACCTTCTTCAGCTGTCCACCTCCACGTGTTATCCCACTCATTGGTCTGTCCTTTTTCCTGGTCGTTAACAGGATCTCACATTTACTGATGTTGAACTTCCATCCGTACTCTCCCACTGTTTCTTCCCAAGCCTTCAGTTGATCCTGAATTTCCTCCTCCTTGTTTCCCCAGACCATGAGATCATCTGCAAACACCATTGCTTTCATCTTATCTTCTCCTATCTTTCCTGCTATCCGTGTCATTACCTCGTCCATCATCATCATCATCATCTTGAGCAGTTTCCAACCGCTGGTCGGGTCTGCTTGGAACATAAGCCTCTCCATCGTTTCCTGTCCATCCACCATCTCTCGTCATTTACTGTGTCCCAGCACACTCCTCTTTCCTCCACACTCTTCTTAACTCCTTTTGTCCATCTGTCCCTTGGTCTTCCCCTTGGCCTCCTTCCCGTCATTTCCATTCCAAACATCTTCTTCGGTATCCTCTCCTCTTGCATCCTCCTCAAATGTCCATACCATTGTAGCCTAGATCGCTCTATTCTCGTCCATAACCACAATAAAGAGAAGGGGTGACAGCGCACTACCCTGTTTCAGGCCACTCATTTGTCTGAACCAGTCTGTTCTTTCCCCTCCAACTTTCACACAACTCACACTTCCACAATACATCTCCTTCACTCTGCCTACAGTCTCTTTTTCCACTCCCATGTTTTCCATTGCTTTCCAAACCTTCTCCCTACACACACTATCATAGGCCTTTTCGATGTCCAGAAAGGCCATCAACAGATCCTCTCCAAATTCGTAGTGGTGTTCCTGGAGCTGTCTCACTGAAAATATGAGATCCACTGTTGATCTCCCAGGTCTGAATCCATACTGCTCCTCTCTCAATTTTCTCTCCACTTTGGCTCGTATTCTACTTTCTAATATCTTTTCATATATCTTGGCACAGTGAGGTATGAGTGTGACTCCCCTGTAATTTCTGCACTCCTTTCTGCTTCCTTTCTTAAATATTGGGACAATTAATCCTTTCTTCCAATCTTCTGGGGTCTTTTTCTCCTTCCATATCACCATCATCACACGGTACAGCCACTGTTTCCCAACCTCCCCTGCTGCCTTCACCATTTCAACACTCACTTCATCCACACCTGGTGCCCTTCCTTCTTTCATCTTGTCTATAGCCATTTCCAGTTCTCTCCAAGTCAGGTCCTTTTCCATTCCTGTGTTGTCTTCTCCATCTTCCAATACATTGTCTTCCTCCCTTAGACCATTTGGATTCAGCAAATCCTCAAAGTACTCTTTCCACACTGTCTTGAGTGTCTCTTTGTTGTGTACCTCATTTCCGTTTTTGTCCATCATTACCACATCCTCTCGCAGACCTCTTCTCTTACTTTTGACCATCCCATAAAGAACTTTCTTATTTCCTCTGCTGTCTTCCTCCATCATCTCTCTAGACTTTACCATCCACTTCTTCCTCTCCTCTGCGAAAATCTTGTTTGCTTCTTTCTTCTTTATCTTATAATCTTCAGTTGCCAGATCAGTTCTTTCCTGGAACCACACTCTGAAAGCCTTGTTCTTCCTTCCCACAGCTTCTTTTACTCTCTCATTCCACCATGATGTCTCTTTACACCGCTTTCTGTTGCTTGTTCTTCCACATACTGCCACTGCAGCTTCCACCATTGTGTTTTTGAATTGCTTCCATTCCTCTTCCCCTGTTTTAGGATTGTCTGTTGGCATCCTTTCCCTTATTATCTTCTGGAATTCTTCCTTGACTTCCTTTTCCTTGAGTTTCCATACTTTGATTCTCCTTTCCTGATACTCTGTCCTCTTGCTATCCTTAACAACTCCCAGGTTCATTACAAGTATTCTGTGGTCGCTATCTATGGCCTCTGATGGTATTACCTTTATATCTCTGACACTTCTCTTCATTTCCCAGTCGTACAGCATGTAATCTACCAAAGATTTCTTTGTTAAATCACTGCTGTACCACGTTACCTTGTGGCTTTCTTTCTTCGGGAACCAGGAGTTGCCTACCACTAATCCGTTTCTCTTGCAAAAATCCAGCAACTTTCTCCCTTCTTCATTCCTGCTACCCCATCCTTCTGCTCCCAATACATTTTCATATCCTTGCCTTTCACTTCCTACATGTGCATTCAAATCTCCCATGACAATGATGCTCTGACCATTCAACTGCTGTTGTAGCTCCTCCTCAAAGTCTTCCTTCTCTTGAGCTGTACATCCAACTTGAGGGGCATATACCTGGGCTATCTCCAGGCTTCTTCCCTTTACAGTTACATACCTGCCAACTCTCCCGATTTAGGCGGGAGACTCCCGATTTCAGACCATTTCTCCCGCCCTCCCGCTTAACGTATTAAATCTCCCGATTTTTCAAAAACCCCACGCGTAATTTTGGATTTAATGTGTCATCTATCGAACGGATCGACTTTACGTGTTTTGAAGTTATATCTCGATACCGCAGTTTCGCTCTGTATCGATAATCGACAACTGCGTACTAACTCCCGCGTCGCGTCCTGCTGTTATAAAAAGTTGGCTTCGAATAAGTCTTCGTTTGAAATCGGCTTCGAATAAGTCTTCGTTTGAAATCGTCGAAGGTTAATTCAGCGCTTGTTCCTAGATGTGTTGCATAATGACCAGTAGGTGATAGGTAGTTGTACGCTGCGGAATATTGTATCTGTTTCACACGTGAAATTATATGATTTGTGTATAACTTAGTTTGATGTTGTTGGCGTTAATATGCAGGTAGGTTATTGTGATTTTTCGAACTGAGTGATTGCGTCGGTTCCTCGGTAATAAGGCGAAAAGATATGATGTGACATTTAAAAGTGTGTACAAAGATAACATTCCCAGGGTGTCTACCGATAACGGAAGTAACGAATTTTACAAATGGGTAACGAAAAAGTAACGAATTTTACATACGGGTAACGAAAATTTTCCGAAGGCGGATTGAATCATTTAAACTCGCGCCTCTAGGCTCAGAGATTGCGAAGGAGCGAGTTTCACGCAAGCGGCGCCAATTGCATAAGCTATATTTCCCCGTGCCCGACCTCGAGGAAATGCATACTGAGGATACCCTGAGTGGTATACACCGTTCAGCGTATATTTTCGGCATCAAGATGACTTTTTAGTTTTGTGTGAAATATTTATGTGTTATATTAGGAAGCCTGACTTTTCGCGAGACGTTTATTCGTGAAAACTTCTGAAATTATTCAGAAACCTCGCATTTTTCGCATTTATTTGGAGACTGTTAAATTGAAGTCCAGAAATAACGCTAAATAATTTAATGTCGCGATCTTGCGAAATGTTACCGTTTTGAAAAAGATTCGAAATACGTAGACAGTAACTTATTTTAAAAATGTGTCTCGTAAATTTGCGACATCCAGTATGGTTAATTCGAAATTCCGTTATATGTCGATTTTTCCTTCTAACTTGGGTTCCATCGGATATTTCGAAAACTTGTATAACTTTTATAATTCGTGATTCGCATTTGAAAGAAAACGTGTCCTCTAGTCGTATTATTCGTGCAATCCTCTCCGAATAATTCTTAATATTTGATACCTACTTCGAACATTCATACTCAAGACGGCCGGCTGACTTGCCTGCGGGAATCTCGTCAAATGGACCGAGATCGACGTCAGTAGCGTAAAATCAAAAAACCCGTCCCCTATCGTGAACTTGTGACCACGAGGTCTGCGGGAATCCCGTCAAAGATGATTGGGCACCAATCACGAAACATTCCGAAACCTACTCGCTACTTTTCCCATGACCGTATACTTAAAAGCGTACGGGGAGCGAGAAGTGCATCTACCCACTTAGAAATGACAGCCTACGTAGCGTCGCGATACTAATTTCTCCTCGTGATATACCCTGAACTGATGAGCTCCCAACCACAGCATAGGGACATCGGGAATCACGGCGCCGGCCATACAACTTGTCCATAACTACTCGTGAATTTTAATCATGCCCAACCCTGAGCTTGCATCCACCATTCTGTGTGGACGAATAAACAATCGTTCAACGGCCGGGTGCGGCGCGGTATGCATAATATCGCGAGGACAACTTGAATCTCGTAAAACGACTGAGAGCGGCAGCGATTGCGATACATCGCGATATTTCTCCGCATTCAATGACGAGAACAACTGTATTTTTGTCAAACGGACAGCAAGTGGCGCCGATAGCATAATAATGCTATATTTCCTCGCGCCCGACCTCAAAGACAATGGAAATCTCGTCGAACGACTAAAAGTGACACCGATTATTAAATCGCGATATTTATCAGTGTTCTACCGCGAATACAACGGGAATCTTGACAAACGGGTGAGACCAGCGCCGATCGTGTAACATCTTGAAATTTCGCCGTACTTGACTGTGAAGACAGAATTCGGTTACAATCATATAACGTCTCATAAATTTCTTCGTGATCTACCGCGGGGACAAAGGAAATCTCGCCACGGTCAAGAGCAGAGCAGAGCAGAGCAACCTCTTGGCAATTATAAAAACGCCTTGTGCACAAGACGACATATTAGCTGAAACAACTCATTTGATAATAAATATCTAGTATTTATTTATGATTTTTAAAATTGTTGTAACTCCCTAAGTGAATTGTATTTACCGCTTTAAACACAGTTCATTGCTGTCTTTCTCCACCGCGTGATGAGCCCATTTGCTTGCAGACCGCAGACGTATCTTGAATTCAAAGGTAACTAAAATTAACTAAAAGTTAACTAAAAGGTAGCTAAAAAGTAACTAATTTTTACTTCATCCTTCCAGTAGACACCCTGATTCCGCATATAACTGAGTCAAGAAGAGGCGCAACATTTGCATTTTGTAGTGTCTGTAGGTGTGATTTCAGTATCTCACATAGTAGAAAGGGGGACATTTCATTTTCCAAAATTAAGTTTTTTGTAAATAAATTTCCTAGCATGTTAACAGACACTCAAGACAATTTTAATGAGGAAATGGATGCTTTACATTCCCAATTTTGTAACTTCCAACTTGAGGATGTGACATCTATTGAAGAAGAAGAGAGAATTGATGTGAAGCGGGCACTGGTAGGCCAAATGATATGTAGTGCTGGGGTACTCAAGTTATGCTTTCCATTCTGACCATTCCGCATAGTAATGCAGAGTGTGAGAGGATGTTCAGGTCATCTCTCTCTGACAAGACTTTTGACAAACTTATAACTCTGAAGTCGATTCAGAAAGGGAAGTGTTTTGAGCAAGAATATAGCAAGACCTTTTTGAAGAGGGCAAAATCAGCCTCAGTCACCTGCAACAACGACCAATAATATGATCTTCGATACGTCACTAGTTTTGTATGCCTGAGTGTGGTCGAAAGACAGCTATGCTTGTTTGATAGACTAGTGAGAATTTAAAATTACTCAGTCTTAAGTACATTTGTAAACTGGGATGTCATATCATGTTAGTCATTTACAGTTTAATAAATGGTGTAACTTATATACTTATATATTTGGTGCAATGTCTTAGCCTATGTGTATGTTTTATGTAGCGTCCCCCCTCGCCCCCCCCCCCCCCCGTCGCCGCGTCGAATCTCCCGATTTTTCACTTTGAGAGGTTGGCAGGTATGCAGTTACTCTGATCTTCATGATCCTGTCACTTATTCCCTTTACCTCTTCCTTCATTCCATCTCTCACAACTACTCCTACTCCGCTGCTCCTTCCTTCACTGTTCCCACTCCAGTACAACCGGTACCCTTTCCTCAGTTCTCTGCGACCTTCTCCTTTCCATCTTGTTTCTGCCAAGCCCAGTACATCCAGTTTTCTTCTCTCCATCACATCTACAATCTCCTCCACTTTTCCTGTCAGTGTCTGTATGTTTAATGTCCCAACTCGTAGTCCATTAGCATATCCGGGTCGTCGTCGTTTGCATCCGTCCTTTCCGAGGCCTGTTCCTGGTTTGCAAGCAAATATGATATCCACTACTGGCTTGCTAGGCCTATCGTAGCTTCTCCAGAGCCCCGTCAGCCGTCACTTTTCAGGGTTCCCATAGAGCCTTCACAGCTACCGTAGCGGTCCCGGGGCACACAAAGTCCCCACTGTACTTCACCCCTACAGGCAATCCCCTACTTCATGCCGTTGCCCGTCTCCCACCACGTGGAGGAGGGGTTGGACTTGTGGGAGACAGTAACTTAAGGTAATTGTACATTGTTAAAATATCGATTATTATTCATAAAAATCAATAATTAAGTAAACATTCTCGGTGCATGAAAACTATTTTAATTGTATTTTCCAGCACAATAAATATATTTAAAAAATTCGTTTTTCTTAATAGGCCTATAAAACAATAACTAAATATTAAAACTGAAATTATGCAGAAATTAAGCTATAATGTTCATACACGACTGCTTAAAATATTGATATTATGTGAGAAAAATAATGTTTTGCTCTACATGAGTTTTTTTTGGCTCAGAGTGTATCAAAAATGTAACCTAATGATTTCCCACAATTTTACACTTTCCCTCGATTTACACTTTTTCATTGCAGACCCTTGAAAAGTGTAAAAGAGGGGTTATACTTTAATATATCATATAGAAGCACATCATTATTATTTTTATTATTTCTGTCACCACGAATAAGATCAAATCCTCCCACTGAAGATTAAAATGTACCTCACTGGTGAGGGTGGACGCCCCAGGTGATATCAACAAAGTGACACGTACAAAGAAAAGTTAAGATATAAAATATATTTAACTTTATTCATAGTTATAGTTCTCTATATTTCCTCGTTAACGAGTGGTGACAAAACGTTAGGCAGTAGCACGTGCTGACCATGACCACTGCTAACCAATTGACGTCAGAAAAGTTGGATGGCGCAGCCACGCGGCAGAATGTTGAAGCTGTAACATTGTGACTGGTGAGATTTATTTAGATGGTAAAGCATTGATGTCGTGATGGAAACAGAAAGAAATTTGTCAAATTCGAGGAGGTACTGCTCTGTATACGGTTGCAAATCGTATAAAACGGCTACGAAATATCTTCACTACTTTCCTGTACAAAAAGTTCAGAGAGAAAGATGGGCTTCGGCGCTGTCAATTGGAAAACGTGTAACATGTTACATGACAGTGTGCAGTCTGCATTTTTGTGAAGACGACTTCTTTCCACCGGTACTCTTGATTATTGATAGTTAATGTCTCTAATTTGTATTCACATGGATTTAGCTACATCAAAAATACTGATAAACTTTATAGCCTATTACTTCTGTGCCGTACAAAGAATGTAATCCGCTCTTCGTAAACTTATTTTAGGGGTTCTTCCGATTGACAATAGCCGAATGGTTAGAAAACTTAAGAAAAATGCTGTTCCTAGCCTTAATTTGCCAGAGAATTTATATTCTTGCCTTTGAACAGCAAGTATGTAGGTCATTGAAGTATGATTTGGCTTGGATTGTGTTTTTGGCTATGATCTCCCTACTGTTGAATTTAGTTAATTAAAATGTAAAATCTTAGTTTTAAGTACCGGTTTGGTGACCCATCATCCCAGGCAGGCCGGCAACACCTATACTACTCAGGCAGATAGGTCACTTAGCCGTAATTTTGAAGTTATAGTGATGTTAAGTATACATATGCGGTAATGTAGCAGGAGACCGGATCGGCCTAGGCTATTCTAACTTTAATTAGTTCCCATTTCAAGGTTTTACAGTTTTGAGTGCGAATAGTTGGTTTGAAAGTTGTACAACAGTAAGGAGAGTATGTTTTGTATAGGTTTTAATTGGTATTATGGTTTATGTCGAGCTGAGGAGTGAATTTGGTTTGGCTTAAAGTGTAGTTTTTGATCTGTTCCGTTTGCTTGTGACAAGTTCAAATGGAGACTCCAGCTTTGTTAAATATCTGTATTTTAAATATTTAATTAAATATATTGATAAAGAGGATGTCTCCATTTTAGCTTGCCTGTGGCAAGAGATTAATAAATTAACATTCTTGCCTTTGAACATCAAGTATGTAGGTCAATATTTGCAATATTGAAGTATGATTTGAGCATCCCAAGTAACGCTTCTATGAACCCAAAACATTCATGCAAATTCAGGGTTGCTTGATTCAATTTATTATCAGGGAGTCGTCCTTTGTGTTATGTGAGATATATATTGTGAAATTAATAAAAAAAAAACATCGATACCGCTAGGCTCCCAAGTACAGGCTTCATATATGTAACAGCAGACAGTAAATTAACTATCTACATGTGGGTAATATTTTTAACTGGTAGTAATTAGGCACTGCATTTATATTGTTTATAAAAATATTTCTATCAATGAAAGGAAATATGTAGTATTTTGCCATCATAAATTAGAAGCCATAACAAACGCACACCCAATTACTTCACGTCACTATATCGCCGCCATATTGCAAACAGCTGACCGTAAGCTCCTCCCCCGTTTCGGACGTCAATAGCTTGCTTGCTCTGTCAGTCCACATAGAGTCCATTCCTGGCTCACGGCTCCCTTATCAGGTCCTCAGTGTTGCGCAGTTGCATGCAGTTCTGTCCAGACTTGCTGCTTGCTCTCATTGGCTAAGGTGGAGAGTTGATAACGGTGTGCTTCAGGCTGGGAAAGCCCTGACTTCACGCAGACATGGAATGTGAACATAGTCACATAACTTTGATTGAAAAGCGGGCCGGTCACTAATGAGGAAAGTGAAGAACTATACTTAAATCGTTTCTGTGTGTCAGTAAGTGGAAGCTTTGGTGTGGTTCAATATTTTGGTTACTATTGATATAATGAAAGTATTCTATTTGGGTATGAACTGTCTTGACTAAAATATTCCGTAGTTTTTTGTTATTATAATAAAGTTAAGTAGTCCTAGATCCCTTTTCAATTTCATTAAAGAAAAAAAAAAACTTTAATTGTTTAGGGAAGATGACATCACGAATGATAACTCGGGGCGATATTAACTATGACATTCCTACTATGGTGAAGATTTTGCAGGACACACATCAAGCGTTTGCTAGCAAGTAGAAATGGAGGGGTGAGACTATGGCAGAAACTGGCCTTGAAGGCTTGGGGCACAAGATGTCCTGAGCTCAGCAGTGTGGCACTGCGAGGGCCATGACCACTGGTAGCCATTTTTGACGATTCTGGTCTACATCATAATGGCTTCAAACCGAAAGCATAGTATGTTAGATATGAAGCAGAAATTGGGAATTTTAGACACTTGCGCTGTGGTTATTCTCAGAAAACCAAGATGATGTCCGATACTAACCATGACGTTGCTACTAGGAAGAAAATTTTGCAGGACACAGAAAATAATAATAATACAGTATGACTTTTAAAAATTATAGTGGTTTATGTTCATTGAACTTATATATTCTTCGCATAATCGTCGCACAGTTTTTCTTCCATGAATTTTAGGCTACATGCAGTTATTACAACAAGCTTACACATGTTAATTATTTGCTACAGTCCTGACCTGCGATTACTATTTTGCCATGTGTAGTTCTTATTGCTCTTGAGAGGCTTCCATTCAGAACTAAACCAATTTAACACAAATGAAAATTTGTTCACAAACACTGTTAAAATGCTGAAATACACTTGTCTGGTTATGGAGTGCTAACTTTATCTCCTTTGAACCCCAGTCTCAGACCATCCAATATTAAATTGCTGTCTACTTCTCCTTGTAACTACCATATCTGGTTATACTGTATTTGGTAATAATATGTGGGTTATTTGTCAGTTTGTTTATTTAAATACTAATGCTATGAAGTGTCCTGCATAGGTGGGGTCCAAATGGTGTGCCAGAATACAAGGACAACCTTGTGAAGCTAATGAAACTTTTCAAGAGTTGCCTTCCTGAGAGGACTCTAGTCATCTGGGTTACTGTTCCACCCTTATCCAATAACATTAGAGGAGGACTGCTGATTCATCAGGTAAATGTCTTGAGTTACTAAAATCTTCAGCCCTCCTCTTGTTGCCAGCCTCTAGCTGCATGCTCTTGCTAACAATGCCAATGGAAAAAAGCCCATTTCGCATAGGTGGAGGGAAACGAGCAGAATTTCTTCATTTTTTATGACATTTCCCCTTTTGCTCTCAGGCTATAATCTCCAGTCCAGCCCCAAACACTCCGGCCAATTTTCATGAATACGCTTGCTAAAATTTTAGTTCCACGAAAAGAATATCCCAAAATTTATAATGATATAGTTTACCACGAAAAATACTGACAAGGGAACTCTGGTAGCATCTACCCCCCCTCCCATGAGATTGTAATTGGCAGAGGGTATTGAATAATCAGCCTCTACAAATTGTTGATTAATTTAAGTATCTTGGTAGCAGCAACAGTGAAGTAACAAATAGGACTTAATGCAGCCACCTTCTATGCACAAGTTAGAACACTACTGTGGGATAATAAAGTGCCCAGGAAGTGTAAACATATACTGTTTGATACATACTACATCCCAATTCTAACTTACGAAGCAGAAACATGCACCCTGTCCAGAAGAGAAGAAAGTAGGATTCAGGTATCCGAAATGAAGTTTATAAGAACAATGCTTCAAAGGACAAGGAGATACGAATTAAGGAACTAAACAAACAGGACAGAGGCTGGCATAGATATCAGTGCTACAAAATATTTGCAGAAGCAACAATTAGGATGGTGTGGGCATCTTCAAAGAATGGGAGGTGCGAGGACACCAAAAGCTTATTTCAACAAGATTATCCAGGAAAACGACCAGTAGGTTGGACCAAATCAAGGATGATCTTGAAGACAAAGGGGTGGACTGGAGAAGGACTCATGAAAACCAACTATTCATGGACAGGAAAAGGTGGCGAGGGCTCGTTAATAGCACCTGGGCGACTGGACCTGGAATTTGATGATGATGATGATGACTGTTGGAAGGTTACTCTATATGATGTTCGTAAAAAAGAAATGGCTAACATTAACTCTTAGAATACCAAGGAGCGCAAAAGCGTTCCTCGGCGTGTTAGCGAAAACAGCCAGGAACGCAATAGCGCTCCTCATGCAGGCAGTTTTATATACGCTTGTAGTTCTCAGTTTTCTAACAGATCGCAGCACAATGCAGATTATCCAGAATCGGCAAAGCCTGCAGTTCCTAAATTTACCACAACTATCGCGGTAATAGTTTTATTTACGGAGATATGATATTTTAGAAAGCGCCCACTGTTTTGTCCACCACGCACCGTTGTTAGTACGAATATGGCCTCAGCCGCGCGGAATGTGTTCGTAAATGATGATGATCTAGCCGAGTATATCAACAGAGTGTGCGCCGATGATGATTACATCGAGTCTGATGAAGATGTAGCAATATCAGGGTCGTGTAGTAATGATGTTGGTGATTTTATTTCTGATACAGGAAGTGATGACAGTCCGCAGTACCATAAACCTCGTGGTATTGCCATTAGTGAAAGTAACAATTTTACTGATTCGGTGCGTGACGGTGATGCAAATAAAGACAGTGTAGGCGGTAATGACAATAATGCCTGTGTACTTAATACAGGGTTTAGTGAAGTTCCAATTGATAGTGACCGTCGGTTCGAACCCATCTGACATGAGGTTGTACACGTACTTCGATGAGTGATGAACACTGAAATATTGGAAGAAGGTGGTATTTTGCATCTTTGCTCGAATGGTGCTGAATGCCTATTTGATATACAAAGAAACTACTTCGAGTAAAGTTATAATACGGCTCAAGTCCATAGAATAGGAATGGGTCCAGGAGAAAAAACTACAAACCAAAATGTTAGCTAAGCTTCATCCACCAACGGAAGGGGAACTTTTGGTGAAATTAAGTGGTATATTATTAAAAAGATGCAGCAAAATAGATGGAGGCCCAGTAAGAAGGTCACGAACTGCGTGTTCCAAGTGTATGAAAGGTCTTCATGGTACCTGCATAGGGTATCATCTAAAAGTGAACCAGCATAAAATGTGAAATATGTACAGTGCATGGTGTATTAAAATATTTTTTAAATTAGAAACTATAGTACCTAAGATAATGAAACTTTCCAGAGAGTAAACCAACAACATGTGACTGCAGACAATAACAACCGTTTGGGTGTAATTTTCATTTTGAATTGTGTTTCTTTCTCTCAATTTTGACTTTTCTCTTTTTATTTTCACAGTAATAAAACAAATATTTTTTTGTATGTTGTAGTGTTATTGTAACATAGTGTGTTACTTGGTAGAATGGTAAAGCAACTCATTTTCAATGATCAGGAAAAATTTTGGGGGTATATCTTCAAAAATACAAAAGTTATAATGATTTTAGTTCAATACTGCAATTTCTTGAAAAGAAGCCTGGTATTCTTCACATATACCACCTATAAGCGACTGGTACTAAAAGGGTTAAGCTTCTATTTAAATTGATTGAAAAGACACGAAACAGGATGTCAGCACGTGGGAGTGGATGGCTGGCAGTTGCCTGGTCGCTTCGACAAGACAGCATGCGGACGGCCCTTGAGGGAATCATTCCGGCACCCCTCTTTCTTTAAAACCACATCAGTTGATATGAAAATGAAAATCCACAGCCTGCTTCCAGTCTCCGACCGGGTCAGGAATGGAATGAATGAAGCCCCTATCTAGCGGCGAGGATATGAACTGTGCCGGCTGCCGAGGCCTGACGCACTCCCCTGGGGCAATGATTAAATGAATGACAGATGAAATGAAATGATAGTGGAGAGTGTTGCTGGAATGAAATTTTGACAGGGAAAACCGGAGTACCCGGAGAAAAACCTGTCTGCCTCCGTTCTGTCCAGCACAGATCTCACATGGAGTGACCGGGATTTGAACCACGGACTCAGCGGTGAGAGGCCGGCGTGCTGCCGCCGGAGCCACGGAGGCTCTCAGTTGATATAAACATATTATATTATTTTTATTACTAGCAATTAAAAGGATTACCAAGAAAAATATCAGTTTGCACAATTTTCAGAGGTTGGACGAAAGCTTTCAGCTTGTGCATTGCTTATTACATATTTATTAGATTGTGGATTCTGTTTCCTCATAATCCTTTTTATACCTCATTTATTATGTTCTTTACTTACAGGTAGATTTTATGCAGCATACATTGAGATTTGAGGTTATGGAAGCAAATACATTCGCCCGGCAAGTTGTAGTGCCTCATGGTTTTGACATCCTTGACGTCCATTATTATCTTCGGATGCAGATTCTTGCGTATGTATTTACTGAACACACTTGTTACATACATTTTCTCTCTCCCCCCTGAACCAAGTACTGTACATCTGCTGCTACAAACAATATTTCACAATCTAAAAGAAAATAGCATTCCTTGTTTCAAATTTAGCTTTTAATTAAACCAGGTTTAAAAAAAATCTTCTCAGTCTTATATTGTAAAATTTGCACCAAGTATTTTTAATGCATCCAGCATTAACTCTAGTGTTTTCCCGTAATTTCATGTGGTTGGAAATTGAGCCATTATTAGCTTATAACAAATTCTGTGCTGTTAATAAAAGTACTCCATTATTGGCCCCCTTTTTTTGCCTCTAGTTTTAATTTAGTTAGTTTTTGTTTTAAGGGGCAGAACTATGAGGTCATCTGCCCCTAACTACTTACCATTCCTCAAACCCATCTATATTCTCTTATTTCTGTTGCTTATTTTGGTATCCCCTTTCATACCTTAATAACTCCAATTTAATCCAAACTTCCCGAATTTCGCCTCATCTTTCATTTTCCACAGAAGTTACCTCGTATTTGATATGTGGAAGTTTTGAAGCCCTTGTTGTTGGCAAGTTTCACAATATACCATATTTACTCAGCTATAAGACCCCCCTTTTTTTTTCTAAATTTTTTGTTCCGCAATTGAGGGGGGGGAGACATGTTTCGGACTTCCAAGCAGTCCATCATCAGCCTAGTTCCAGTATATGTTCACCTTGTTTGTGATGGTCACGGGTGTTAAAATACATAAATGAGGATGAAATGACACTTTTAAAAGACGATTAAAAGAAATTTAAAAGACGTGTAAAGGTTTAAAAATACGTCGCTCTAGACGTTCGGTGCAGCTGAATTTGACGATGGGAACAAGGAAACCGTTATGAGCTGATGGGCGAGTACCAATTGCATGAGTCAAGTTCTTGTCTTTCTGACTTATGCTAGTGTGAGGAGGTCCGCGCTGATAGTCGTCTAATGAGTGACTGGCCCAAGCTTGCTTGTTAACCTGTATCCCGCTGGGGAGGCGTGGTATTTAGATGTTGTGACGTAGCGGAGCGCGCCAGAATTGACTAGTCTTTAAGCCTCGCTACCGTGTTAAACAACACATTGTCACAGAATGTGATGTCATTTAGATTTTTACCGGTTCCAATTTTTGGTTGATGTGTATTTCCATGTTTTCCAATATATTGAGGAGTTTGCCTTTGTTCTGTAAATATGGAGTATTTTTAGCCTACTTTCGATTTTTACAAATAATTAAAGTAGACTTATGAGATCAACACAGGGCGAAAAATTGTATGTCTGTGTGTCGAACACCGTGAATCTGAATTGAACAAAATTTGGTACAGAAGTAGAACTAGTAAAGCGCACCTCAGTGTCATGTTTTATATTGCCGCCATCTTGACGAAAACGTAATGGCGGCCACCCAAATGTTCAAAGCTAATCAACTTACGACCAACCTCATCATCTGATCTCCACCAAAATTTGCAACATTACATATATCTTCATGTACGAAGAATCTTTTGACCCAACGACAAGGTCATCAGCCCAATAGTTTACAGATAGCGGCCATGTATGTGTGCAAATCGATTTCCCCGATCAATTCAAACACGGTGCAACCGAATCGAACAAAATTTGGTACAGAGGTAGCACTTGGAAAAGGCAACTCAGTGTCATATTTTATATCGCCGCCATCTTCACGGAAACAGAATGGCGGCCATCCAAATGTTAAAAGCTTAAATCAAATTACGACCAACCTAATTATTTGATCTCTACCAAATTTTGCAACAATATACCTTTTTGTGGAAAGCATGTTTTGACTGAACTACAAGGTCATCAGCCCAACAGTTTGCAGATAGCGGCCATGTATGTGTGCAAATCGATTCACCATATCAATTCAAACACGGTGAAACCGAATTGAATGAAATTTTGTACAGAGGTGCACTAGCAAAGGGCACCTCATATTCATGTTTAATATCCGCATAGCACGTTTTATTTCAACAAGCTACTACAACCAACATTCAAGTATACTCCTTGAAAAGGACGAGGAGTTATAACAATACCCATGCATTTAGGAGAAAGTAGGCTATATGTTCTTTACTGAACATCTTGTTAAGTTGTTCTGTATGGAGCCAAATTCGTGGGTTTTTTTCTTCCATATGTTTTGCCATAGCGTAGAATTTTTTGTACTTTATCGCATTAATGTGTTCTGCGTGTCTGATTTTAAAAGTAATCTCAAATTAATCTCAAATTATAAAAGCCGCCTTGTTTGTTTCTGATGCTATCAACGTATTCTTGAGTTTATCCATTTTTCTTTGCTATTGCATAAATGATTCTTAGTTCTTTGTTGAATTTATCTTTTTTTTTTAATGGAATATTCATAGCTCTATTTAATAGACTGTAAAAGGGGCTGCTCTTTTTTTGGTTGTCCGGATGATTGGAGTTATGCTTTATCTGTTGGAGCAGGCTTTCTATAGATTTCATACTCAAGTTTTGTATTGGTTTTGTACACTTTGAAGTCTAAAAAGCAGATAGAATGTTCTTTTTCAGATTCCAAAGTAAATTTGATTTCGTCTACCTTGTTCAGTTTTTCCAGTATCTGGTCTGCTGTTATTATATTTTCATCTATTATGGCAAACACATAGCCTCCGTGGCTTAGGCGGCAGCACGCTGGCCTCTCACCGCTGGGTCCGTGGTTCACATCCCGGTCACTCCATGTGAGATCTGTGCTGGACAGAACGGAGGCAGACAGGTTTTTCTCCGGGTACTCCGGTTTTCCCTGTCAAATTTCATTCCAGCAACACTCTCCACTATCATTTCATTTCATCTGTCATTCATTTCATCATTGCCCCAGAGGAGTGCGTCAGGCCTCGGCAGCCGGCACAATTCATATCCTCGCCGCTAGATGGGGGCTTCATTCATTCCATTCCTGACCCGGTCGGAGACTGGAAGCAGGCTGTGGATTTTCATTTTCATGGCAAACACATCATCTACATATCTGCCCCAGTACTTTATGCCTTGAATATGGTTGATTATGCTGGTGTGTTCTAAGTGGTCTAAATGTCTGCTATGATGCCCGAAGCTGGTGAACCCATGTCTTTGTTGGTATATGAACCCATTGAATGTGAAATTGGTGTTCTATAATGAAAATTTTACTAAAGACATGGACTCTTCTATTTCAAAATTGCTTAGATTGTCATATTCCTTCAGGTTATTGTGGATGACTGATAAGGCTTTCTTTACAGGAATGTTTGAGTACATATCCTGGATGTCGAATGAATGTAGGGAGCGGTTATCTTCTATGGTTAAGTTCTTAGTTTTGTTGCTGAAGTCTATTGAATTTCTTAAGTTCGACTTATTTTTAAACTTTCACACGTCTTTTAAATTTCCTTTAATCGTCTTTTAAAAGAACTTTTATTCATTCACCTATCAGTGTTATTTCATCCTCATTTATGTATTTTGATACGCGTGACCATCACCAACAAGGTGAACATTTTAGACTATAATTTACTGAACTAGGCTTATGATGGACTGCTTGGAAGTCCGAAACATGTCTCTGAGGAGGAGTTAGCACCTCAAACAAAGTAAGTTGTGTTGTACAGTGGACATAAGAAGTATAGTAGATTATACAACAGTGTTACCGCTGCATGGCTGGAAATAACACTAAAGATGTAGAAAAACGGGGCCGATAGATCTGCTGGTCGCAGTTTTATGAGAAGCTCCCTCGGTTGATATATCGGCCCCAGGGCACTATAAGGGTTAAAAAACTAGTTTCAAATCATGCACTAGTTTTTTAATCATACATACAGTATTTACAGGCAGAAGATTTGTGTAATTATAATTACAGTCGAAATTCGATATTTCGAAGGACTTTCGGAGATGAAATATTTCGAGTTATTAAAAATTCGAGATACAGAACTACTGTGAACTCCCGATTTAGCATTTCTGGAATTAACGTTTACTCGCGATTAACGTTCCTTTCCGATGATCCCGGCTATTCTGCCATAAGACGCAATGTATATCTGGCTTCATTTTAAAGTTTGTCAATTTTATGTTTAACCTCCATTTAAGGCTCGAATTTTTGGACCGCTGGAATAAAATCTGTGTTAATTGAACATTGGTACGGTCCCAAACAATTTGAAAGTTAGTATTTTCGCCCTTGCTATGTGAAGAGTATGATGCCACTTCCTCTGTGATGGCGTAAGATTTGTAAAATCACTATGCCGCACCACAATTTGTTACGAATAGGAGCAAGTCCTAAACAAGTCCCTTGTTATTATGCCTTATACAGTGTTTCATATGTTGCATGCTTAGTGAATAAAAACATCATATTCAGGTAAGGTTATGTTTGTTTGTATTCTCAGTGTTATTTCTGTTATCCATATGATCTAAAGTTCACGGATAATCAATAATAGTGATTCCATGTGATTATAGAATATTTTTTTGCAATGTTTCCATTAAATCTATACTTTTCATCACTAATTATTTTATATTTTGTGTGTGTGCTTTATCCCATTTATTTTTCTTAAGTTGTTATTCTTTTGCCTTACAGGAGAGCACCTGATGGAATTCATTGGTTACCGACACCGATGCGCCATATAACAAACTTGCTGCTTACTCACATATGTAAGTCCTAATTATTTTTTTTCATGTTCAGTCGAAAAGAAAGACATGTGGTATGTTAAGAGTTCCTCCAGGCCTGTATGGCTAATTAATTATTTGAGGCAATGTAATGAATTAAAGTTCAAATTAGCCCTATCTAATCCATTAAATTAAGTATTATAGTATATGCAAATGAGCAGACATTATTTGAGCCAAGGTTGGTACCGAATTCCTCCCATCAGAATTTCAACGACTTCATTCGGCCGCTGCACACGATATGCGGTGGAAATGCCGTGACTGCATCTCCAAGCATGTAAATCGATATTGCAACACAATTTGTGTTGACCAAGTGAAAAAATTGATATCAATTGTCAATAGAGCAACACTGATATGTGGCTACAAAGCTATTTGCCTGTCTGGCAAATCGAGAAGCCAAAAGGCTCAAATCATTAAAGCTAAAAATAATGAACTTGGACTAGACAATATGGTTTAATAAAACCTGTATTGAACGGATACTCCCCCATAAGTACATACCTATCTGAAACAACCCTAAAGCACCAGCAGCAATCTGGTCAACAAACGACCTAGATCTACCGGGTCATCATTTTATTTCCCGCATGTACTCGCCGCTAGGCCGGTGAAGGTGGCCTTGGCAGATGCGGCTGCTAGGCCGGTCAAGGTGGCCTTGGCGTTCTCCCCGCAATGAACACGTGCACTGCGAACGGCAATGTTGCAATAAGCTGTCAGTATCTCCGGCGTATTCAAGCTTGTGAAGTGCTAGTTGATTTGAATATGTTGATGGATATGTAGACCCTAAAATTTTATTTTTTAGTGACGAGGCTTGGTTTCACTTAAGTGGTTATGTGAACAGCCAAAACAATCGCTACTGGAGCGCTGAAAATCCACATCGGTTGCATATCCGGCCGCTTCATGATGTGAAAGTTGGAGTGTGTTGTGCGATAACTTCTCGCAGAATTATAGGACCTATATTTTTCCACGAAACAATTCTAACCGTTACATTGACCTAATCATAAGGCCGTTCTTTCATGAACTCGCGGACGAAGAAAAGAACAATGGTTACTTCATGCAAGATAATGCAACGGCGCACACAGCTAATCACTCCTTGCCAGTAATACGGGAAGTTTTCAATGACCGTATAGTTAATTATTCCGCCAGATCACCCGATTTAAATCCATGTGTTTATTACCTCTGTGGAATGCTGAAAGGGAAGGTATATGCAAACAATCCTCACACAAGCGAGGAGTTAAAAGAAAATATTCGCCAAGTTATAACGAACGTCACCCAGGAAGAAATTCGCCGTGTATCTAGAAACTTGTTTACGAGGTGCCAGGCATGCTTGCGAGCTGACGGACAACACTTTGAACATTTCTTGTTAAACCAGGTAAGTTTGTAGATAATTATTTTCACTGTCTGTTAGGTAGTCAGCCCAAAGGCTGGTTGGATCCTCAAAAAGCACCACCGTTATGTTGTGTGGGTAGATACCCACAAGAAATTGCTATTAAATGACTGTATGTTGACGCGAAGTAGTGGAGAGAAGTCGCGCACTTTTTACCGGCCAGCGAGCGGGTGTCAGCGCGAGAGCTTGCCGCGCCGTGATCGGTATCGGATGCGAGACTTAAATTGATGACCCTGTATTTGGATAAATAATGAAATAAAATTTGCTTACTAAAAGGAGCGGGAAATTACCACCAACTGCTCAACATTCAATTAGAGTTAATAATTTTTGTCATCTCATTCAATGGGGATCTTTTGCGGAAAACTTGCACGATACAGTTAAAAGTGGCGGCTTCGGTGGCGTAGTTGGTAGCATGCTGAGCTTATATGCTCAGATTGCGGGTTCAAACCCGGCCGAAGTTGTCGGATTTTTTAAGAGTGTTAAAAATACCTCGGTATGTCTTCCTTCGGAGAAGAAGTAAAGCCGGCGGTCCCACGTCAGATTTATGGCATGTAAAAGAACCTTCCACTAACTACAATTGTGTGAAGCTAAATTTGTAGGTTAGATTTAATTAATGCTCTAAGTTCCAATTTTCATTGCCGGTTGTGGTGGAATCCAGTAACCAAGTTCGCAGCTAGGTGTCCTTGATGGTAGCACTTGGCAGCAAACGTAGCAACTACTTTAAATTGATAGTCTGAAGTCTATACCTGAATTACAGATAACACACACTAATATAGCCATCACACCGGTTATCAGACAGATTCTACACACACCCAAAGTACACGGGGCCACATGACCGTGTTGTCGCAGCCCCTAAACAAGGGACCAACCAACAGTTAAATGTCAGGCAATCGGTAAACAAACATCATTGGAGAATAAATTGAACAATTTAGATCAGGATATTATTATGTTGACCAACTGAAAAGTCTCGATATTAATCGTCAATAAGGCAACACTGAAAAATGTCTTCAAAAATTTCTATATATCCAAGCATGTCATCATCATCTTCCTTCCAAGTATTGGGCCAAATGTCCCGTTACGGTCTTGCACTTTCCCTCCATCTCTTCATCGGACGTCCTATCGATCTATTTCCCCGTGGCTGGTAGCGAAGGATCTCCTTGGGTAATCTTCCAGGTTCCATCCTTTGGACATGATGCTTCCAGTTCTCTTGGTAGTCACAAATGTATGTAGTTATTGGTTTCACTTTTAGTTCCTGCAGCACATCCTCGTTTCTCTTATGATCCCAATTAGTATAGGCTGCTGTTCGGCGCATAAAGGTCATTTCACATACTGTGAGTCTGGAGATGTCCTGAGATCTTATTGTCCATTCCTCGCTGCCATAGCATAGGGTTGGTCTGGCTAATGTGTTATACAAACGCAAGCGTGTATGCCTTTGGACAAGAGATGGCTTCATGACGTGATTGATGATTCCTGTTGTTCAGGTATAATTAGTTATTTTTGCAGTTATGTCTCGTTCTTCTTGAAAAGATAAATGATATCCTAAATACTTGAATTTGTTAACTCTTTCTAAAATTTTACCATCTGGACAAATTTTACGGGGGTAGGGTCCTTACCCTTAAAGGCCATTACTTTAGTCTTTTCAGTAGAAATGCACATGCTGAATTTTGATGCCACTTTCTGGAGGTTGAATACTGACCACTGCAGATCATCTTCAGATGCTGCTACCAATGCAACATCATCAACAAATAGTATGCACAGTAATTGGTTATCTGACTCCCAGGGATGTTCAAAAGGTAGCTGGTGAAATGCGTGTCTTTCTGCAAACTAAAGATTAGTGGTGGCAAGAGACTCTTGACACCTTATTTCCAGGCAGACATGCTCCTTAACATCACGATACAGATTTCTGCACCTGCCAAAATTGTGCCTAATGATGGCCAGTGGAACAATTATCCTACTGTGATCTCATTAGATATTTGTCTCGTTTAGTTAATGCTTTTTAATAGAATATTTAATTCAGGTGCATGTTTCGAACCAACGTCGGTTCATCTTCAGCTTAAATTATTTCTTTAGTTAGTTATTCTTGTTTGAAGGGGTGGAACTACGAGGTCATCTGCCCCTAAATTATTTCTTTGCTAAAATTAAAATTTACTTACGTTGTTGGTTGGAACAAATCAAATGGATGTCGGAGGGAATGGGAAGAAATATAATTAAAATATTCATGATTAATTAAAACTCTCCTTTGTAAACTTGGGGCTGATAACCTTGATGTTAAGCCCCTTAAAACAAAAAATATTATCATAATCTTCCTAAAACTTTAGGCTATTGTAAAATGACGTCAAGGCAGAGTTGAAGTTAAGAGTCTAGCTGTAGATGTTTAAAATTGCTTGTGTTTTTTGGCCAGTCAAAAATTTCCGATTTTAGATCTGAGCATTAATGACACATTTTACTGTTCCATGGAACAGTAAAGTTAGTCAGCATAGTTACCATTATTAACAGAAGAAAAGGAGAGACAAACCTTAAAGGCCCAGTAAACTCATGAAAATCGATTTTCTGTTTTTAATGAATTCAGTTAGATTTCGAGCTGAAGATTGGGATGTCGAAATCGGAAATTAAAAATCTCGATTAGAATTCGCGATACGAAGATTCGAAGTTTTAGGTAGGGGACAGCGTGACGTCACTGGAGCCTTACGACACGGTATGCGTTGCGCGCCACTTCCGTCTGTCGACTAGTGATTGTCAGAGTGCAGAGTGAGCATGTTGTTTGGAATAAGTAGTCATGTGCAGAAAAGTGAAGCCTTATCAGTTTGAACCAAAGTGCACAACATCTGGAGTAGAAAATGAACCTTCAGCATCTGTTATATCGGAAAGACTGGGGAACACCGACTGGTGTAAGTGTGAACAGTGTTGAAAGTTTCAACTGTACAAATAGTGAAACAATGAATGAAATGCGTGGAAGTGTGACGTGTATTGTTTGGCACGAGGACTTTTTGAATGTTGTATTAAATTACAATGTTTTAAATACTGCACGTTGTCTTCATATGGACAAAACTAATGTTCCCTACCACCCTACGTGAGGGACAGACTGGCTATGAAAACCAACACTACGTGGCGGTCTGTGACCAATCGCCAGTTTGTGTACTGGGTCAACTCGTGGACTCCTTTAGGAAGAAAGAAGAGGAAATTTATACCGGCTTGTGTCGTGAAGGCAATCCGACAACATCCCGATGAAGGCGGTACATACGTAGGATTTCAGGCTGCTGAGGGCCAAGAACCAGAATACTTTGATTAATAAATTTGAAACTATATTTAGAATATTTTATGGCAGTCTTTTCTGAAGATGTGATGAAACAGTCCTTTAACAATTGAATACTTAAAAGTATAAAATAAATACCTATATTAAATTATATAATTTACACACCAATATTTTAACAAGTAGAGGAGTCCACGCACCATGACCTGCTTTGGAATAGACGTTCGCGCAACATTGCGGCGAGCAAGATGGGTAATAATCTCAAACAACAACTTCGTTGCGGCAAGGTCTGCGGATTTGCATTTCGGACATTCGACCCGATTGCGAGGAAATGTAGGAAAATTATTAAATGTTATTCTAGGCAATGCTGACACCATCACATGGTTATGAAAGCCGTCGACCAGCTTTTGATGAGACGGTGGCGCAGCAGCAAGGGGCCAGCAAGAGAGGTTATAATCTCAAACAACAACTTCGTTGGCGGCAAGGCCTGCGGAATTGCATTTCTGACCTTCGACCCGATTGCGAGGAAACGTAGGAAAATTATAAAATGTTATTCTAGGCAATGCTGACACCATCACATGGTTATGAAAGCCGGACGTCCTCGGAAGTGGAAAATATCTTACTGCTGTAAAAACATGATTCAACTTATTGAAAAGGTTAAAACGAGTTATTATAGATAATTTTCCGTAGAATACAATTAGACCATCAGTTGAATTTTTCTCAGTTATTATATACATTTGGGCCCCATTTTTTTTTTTCAAAAACCAAAAACATTAGATAACATCAAAACGGTGAGAGATATCAAAATATGATAAGGGGTAGAAAAATTGCAAATCACTGAGATCTTACACCTGTAGATTTAACTTTTATCGATAGGATCGACGCTTTCCGAGATATAACGATTCGAAAAAAAAGAATGAAATTCACGGCCCCACCAAAGGAAAATGGTGAGAGATATCAAAAAATCCTAAGAGTTAAAAAAGTTGATAATCACTGAGGTCCAATATCTGTAGATTTTACTTTGTTCGATACGGCCAACCGTTTCCCAAATATAACGGTTCGAAAAACAGGAAGAAATTCAGGGCCGCAGAAAATAAAAACGGTGAGAGATATCAAAAAATCTTAAGGGTTGAAAAAGTTGCTAATCACTGAGATCTTACACCTGTAGATTTAACTTAGTTAGATACGGCCCACCGTCCCCAGATATAACAGTTCGAAAAAAAAAGGAAGACATTCAGGGCCCCTGAAAAGGAAAACGGTTAGAGATATCAAAACATCATCAGGGGTAAAAAAAAAGGATGAAATTCAGGGCCCCAAAGAAAGGTCCGGCCCTGCACCAATTTTAACGCCCGACAACAGAGTTCCTCACAGGCTCGATTTCTTTCCCCGTACCACATTTCAGCTCGTTATCTTGAAAATTCCGACCTGTAGTTTGCTAAACGTAAAAACGTCACGCACATACGTACATTTTCAGGGCACCAAAAAAAGACAACGCTGAGAGATATCAAAAAATCGTTATGGGTAAGAAAGTTGCATACCGCGGAGATTTCACAGCTGTGTATTTAACTTTTTTCGATATGACCAACCGTCTCCGAGATATATCGATTCCAAAAAAGTTTCAAATTCATGGCCCCCAAAAAAGATCCGGCCCTGCACCGATTTTAACGCCCAAAAATAGGGTTTCTCATAGGCTCTAGCTCTTTTACCGCTCCAAATTTCAGCTTGATATCTTGAAAATTGCGACCCGTACTTTGCTAAGCCCAAAAAGTCGCACACATACGCACAACTTCAGGGCCCCAAAAAAGAAAACGGTGAGAGATATCAAAAAATCGTTTTTAGTAAAAAAGTTGCATACCGCGGAGATCTTACACCTGTACATTTAACGTTTTCAATACGACCAACCGTTTCCGAGATATATCGATTCCAAAAAAAAAAAATTGAAATTCAGGGCCCCCAAAAAAGATCCGGCCCTGCACCGTTTTTAACGACCGACAATTGGTTTCCTCAAAGGGTCTAACTCTTTCACCGCACCAAATTTCAGTTCGATATCTTGAAAATTGCGACCTGTACTTCGCTAAACCCAAATATGTCACGCACAATGGACATCTTCAGGGCCCCAAGAAAAGAAAACGGTGAGAGATATCAAAAAATCATTATTAGTAGAAAAGTTGCATACCGCGGAGATCTTACACCTGTGCTTTTAACGTTTTTCGATACGACCAACCGTTTCCGAGATATATCGATTCCAAAAAAAGTTTGAAATTCAGGGCCCCCAAAAAAGATCAGGCTCTGCACCGTTTTTAACGCCCGACAACAGGTTTCCTCACAGGGTCTTACTCTTTCACCGCTCCAAATTTCAGTTCAATATCATGAAAATTGCGACCTGTACTTCGCTCAACCCAAAAATGTCACGCACAATGGACTTTTTCAGAGCCCCCAAAAAAAAAGAAAACGGTGAGAGATATCAAAAAATCATTTTGAGTAAAAAAGTTGCATACCGCGGTGATCTTACACATGTACATTTAACGTTTTTTGATACGACCAACTGTTTCCGAGATATATCGATTCCAAAATAAAATTTGAAATTCAGGGCCCCCAAGAAAGATCCGGCCCTGCACCGATTTTAAAGCCCATCAATAGGGTTCGTCACAGGCACTAACTCTTTCACGGTACCAAATTTCAGCTTGATATCTTGTAAATTGCGACCAGTACTTTGCTAAACGCAAAAATGTCACGCACAATGGACATATTCAGGGCCCCCCAAAAAAAAGAAAACGGTGAGAGATTTCAAAAAATCGTTTTGAGTAAAAAAGTTGCATACCGCAGAGATCTTACACCTGTACATTTAACGTTTTTCGATACGACCAACCGTTTCCGAGATATATCGATTCCTAAAAAAAAGTTTGAAATTCAGGACCCAGAAAAAGATCCGGCCCTGCACCGTTTTTAACGCCCGACAACAGGTTTCCTCACAGGGTCCAACTCTTTCACAGCTCCAAATTTCGGCTCGATATCTTAAAAATTGCGACCTGTACTTCGCTAAACCCAAAAATTTCACGCACAATGGACTTTTTCAGAGCCCCCCAAAAAAAAAGAAAACAGTGAGAGATATCAAAAAATCATTTTGAGTAAAAAAGTTGCATACCGCGGAGATCTTACACCTGTACATTTAACGTTTTTCGATACGACCAACCGTTTCCGAGATATAACGATTCCAAAAAAAAAGTTTGAAATTCAGGGCCCCCAAAAAAGATCCGGCCCTCACCGTTCTTAACGCCCGACAATAGGTTTGCACACAGGGTCTAACTCTTTCACCTCCCCAAATTTCAGTTCGATATCTTGAAAATTGCGACCTGTACTTTGCTAAACACAAATGTCACGCACAATGGACATCTTCAGGGCCCCAAAAAAAGAAAACGGTGAGAGATATCAAAAACTCCTTATGAGTAAAAAAGTTGCATACCGTGGAGATCTTACACCTGTACATTTAACGTTTTTCGATACGACCAGCCGTTTCCGAGGTATATCCATTCAAAAAAATAGGATGAAATTCAGGGCCCCACAAATAAGGTCCGGCCCTGCACCGATATTAACGCCCAACAATAGGGTTCGTCACAGGCCCCAACTCTTTCACCGTACCAAATTTCAGCTCGTTATCTTGAAAATTGTGACCTGTACTTTGCTAAACGCAAAAACGTCACTCACATACGTACGTACATACATACATACTGTTACGTGCCACCCGTGGCACTTTTGTTAACTGGATTACGGTGGGTAGAAAGCACAACACAGGATGTTCCTTTTAAAGAAATAATTAATTTTATTTCGGCCAGAAAGTTACACTACTCATCAGCAATTACAAGCAATTAGAACCTTACTCCAGTTTCCTCAAGTCGAGAACACTTCCCCCTTCACTTGTCAATGAGCCACAGAAGTTAATCCTCCCGCTAATGAGCCTGGTGGCCTTGACAGAACTACATGCAACTTCTTCCTTTTGTACACAAATTACAGTTACTTACGATAACTTGCTACACGCAGCTTCGCTGTTCACGAGCTGGGAAACAATGTCACTGGATTTCGTAACCACAATATCTCAGACGCTCGGTGAAATCACACTCACTCAAAACACAGGCAGTCCCCTGTATGCTTCTCAGTTCCTCGCTGTCAAGAGAAACGTCTTTACTAGGGGTTTCGCAAGTCACCACACTTCTGTCGCTCAGGATAAACGCTCACACTAGCTCGTAAAACACAACAACAACTGCTGCTTGACAGGTCACTCTTATATAGTAGGCCGGTGACTCAATAAATGCTTCTAGACCCATCCAGGGTTCAAGGCTTCTAGGTAGACCAGGCAGGTCTTCCAGTGTAGTCCCCTCAGAATGGACTCCATTAGCCTTTCGAAGGTCGCAGGGGCGTTGCACAGACCGAATGGCATGACGGTGAACTGCCAGAGCCCACTGCCCACAGAGAACGCAGTTTTCTCGCGGTCCTTAGGGTGGACCTCCACCTGCCAGTAGCCACTCTTCAAATCCAAGGTGGAGAACCATCTCGACCCTGATATGGTGTCCAGGGTGTCGTCGATCCGGGGTAGAGGGTAGGTGTCCTTCGTGACGTCATTCACCCGCCTGTAATCCACGCAGAACCTGGTGGAACCGTCCTTCTTCTTCACTAGCACGACCGGAGAACTCCAAGGACTATGTGATGGCTCGATCACCCCTTGCTCCTTCATCTCTTCTACCATCCGGTCGACTTCGGCTTGCTTGGCGAGCGGGACACGTCGGAATGGGGCCCTAATCGGTGCGCTGTCCCCAACGTCGATTCTGTGCTGGACCAAGCTTGTCCTGCCGAAGTCTTTGCTCCCTATGGAGAAGACGTCCTGGAATTCGCGTAGCAGGTCCTGAAGTTGGCGTGATTGTTCCTTGTCTAAATGGTCCTGGGATCCTTAGTACAGCTTCTGTAGTTCTTCTGGCAGTGCGCGTCTTCTTCGGTTGTCAGTCTGCAGGTGTCCGTCCGTCGTATCTGTGATGCGGGCAATCCAGGTAACGGGCTCGCAGACTCCTAGGTTGGTGTCCCGGTGAACCGTAATGTCGTAGTCGTTCAGGTTGGACAGGCGGACGTACGGCCGAGACGTCGTGTTGATGAAGGTCTTGGCAACTAGCAAACCTCTTGTCTGGATGTCCTCATATTTTGGCTCGATGACAGCTTAGTGTGGAATAAAGATGTCCCACAAAAAAGCAAGGAAGTGTTATACAGAAGCTACTATATCCCAATACTGACCTATGCTTCAGAAACGTGGACAATGAAGAAAAGAGACATAAGCAGAATACAGGCAGGTGAAAGGAAGTTCCTGCGAAGTAGGATCGGAGTAACAAGAAGAGACAGGGTGAGGAATGAAAAGGTCAGGGAAATGGTGAAAGAGGAGCCCTTGCAAGGTAGGATTGAGACATCAAGACTGAGGTGGTATGGACACTTAAAGAGAATGGATGAGAAGAAGATTCCCAAGAGGATACATGAGATGCAGATGCAGAAGAATCGACCAAGGGGAAGACCAAGAGATAGATGGCTGAAAGGAGTGGAGGAATGTGTCAAGAAGAGAGGCGAGGACTGGACCAGAGTGACAGCGGAGAGGTGGTGGGAAGAAAGAACTAAGTGGCGAGGCTTATGTTCCAAACAGACCCAGCCTGGGGCTGGAAACTGTACAAGATGATGATGATGATGATGATGACAGCCGCCACTCCCTCAGCAGTTCCGTCGACAATTACGGCAGCGCTGACCTCCGTCCTGGCGGGAACGATGACGTCTTCTCTCAGCCTTACTCGTCGTGCGGTGACGGCCTCGTGTGCTGGTTGCAAAGCAAGTTCCTCACCTCCGAAGTGCAGAGTGTTGGTACTCAGGTCCAAGATGATGTTGTTCTGGTCCAGGAAGTCCAGTCCAATGATCACTTCGTTTGATACGTCAGCCACAAGCACTGGATGCTTTATCACCCGTCGACCAATGACGAACTCCAGTGATGCTTCGCCATGTACCGGTGCGGTCTCTCCGGTCGCGGTTATTAGCTGGAGGTTCCTTTGTGTGGGTTGCACTCTCCACTTCGGGATCACAGTGGGATTGACGATGGTCCTCGATGCTCCCGTGTCGATCAGCATGGGCCAGCTCACTCCGTTGATGACTCTGTCGACCATCAGGCTGCTATTGTCCCTCCGTAACTTCGTCACACGCACTTGGACTGCCGGGGCTTGACGACTGTCACAAGCCAACCTTTGCCCCCCAAGGCTGGCTAATACTCGTTTCCCTGGGCCGCGCGGTTTTCAGACGACTGATTTCCCGTCGGATACCCTCGGCGGCGGCGATCACCGCAGTCCTTGCTCAGGTGACCTTTCTTACCGCAGGCCCAGCAGGTCGGTAGTCCTCTTCCGGGCCGCCTCTCCGGATGTCCTTCGGCTACGTTTTTGTTGGTGGTACTGCGACTCTTGAAGAACCGGCCTAGCGCCTCCGTCAGTTCATCGGCCAGGGGCTTGGTCTTGTCGGCTTTGGCTGGTTCGTTGACATCCACCTGACGCACCCGCGCGCGCATTTTAGATACCTGCTTTGCCGTCTCGAACTCAAGTGCGTGGCTCAGCACATCTGCCAGGGTCTTATTGCGCGCAAGTCACGTGTCCGAGTCCCGTAGCCCGTCGGTGAAGGTCTGCGTCGCAATCTGTTCCAGAAAGTCGGCCGGCGCTGTTGGGTAGGCGAGCCTTACGAGACGTGCGATGTCCATCTCGAACTCCTGCAGGGTTTCCGCGTTCTTTTGTACCCGGGTCCGGGGCTGCATCTGGTAGGCCTGCTGAAGATGGCTATCTCCATATCGGGACTCCATATGGCCGTTAGTGAAGCGTAGTCCTGGGATCCAGTCGGGATGGCCTGAAGGACGTTAAGGACGTCCCCTCTCAGCGCTACAATGAGAGCTGTAGCCTTTTCCGTGCTGTTCCAGTTGTTTATTGAACAGGCTGCCTCGAACTGACGTAAATAGGTGCTCCACAGGACCTTTCCGTCGAAGGTTGGGGGCGTCACTCTGCTCAGTGCCGTTCCTGATATTCGCGGTGTACCTGTGGGCGGGCGTCGGCGCAGCTCGGCAACTTCCTCTTGGAGAACGTTGAATCTCGCTTCCATCCCCGTCGACGGGCGTTGGTTCAGCTCAGAAATTTCCTTTTGTAAAGCGTTGAATTTTTCTTCCACCCCCGTCAGTGGGCGTTGGCACAGTTCGGCAACTTCCTCTTGTAAGGCGTCGAACTTCTTTTCTAGTGCTGTGACTTCCTCACGTAGGCCCTGGCAGACGGTGTTGACTTCCTGACGCAGACCCTGTTCCAATTTCTTTTGACTTTCCTGTAATTTCGTCAGCAGACACTCTTCCAGATTTTTCTGGCCATCCAGAAATTTGGCGTTAGGTCCTCTGCTGACTTATTCTGACCGTCTTCTAATTTGGAAGTTAGGTCCTCGGCTAAACTTTTCTGGCTGTCTTCCATCTTCTTCAGGTCCTCCGCTAACTTATTTTGACCGTCTTCCATCTTCTTCTGGCCGTCTTCTAATTTGGCAGTTAGATCCTAGGTTAAATTCTTCTGGCCGTCCTCCATCTTCTTCTGTACGTCTTCCATCTTCTTCTGGCCGGCCTCCATTTTGGTTTCCATGCCACTTAGCTTTTCTAGCAATGCTGCCAATTGTGCCTCCATTTTAGTTGTTTGTCTTGTAAAGGGCATGCATTCAAAGGAAAATTAGAGAAAATGACCTTCTTCTCAAGGTTTCCATCGCTGGCTCAGTCACGAATATTCTGGACCATCCCTTTGTCCTAGTAGTCCTGTTGCATAAGGCGCACGCAATACACTGAGGCCGAGCAGCCCAGCCCTGGGGCAGTTGTGACTTATGCGGCGATGAAACAAACTCACAGCCGTAACAATACATACAGACTTTTTTTGAATTTTTTTTTTCAACTCCGATTCGATTGGTATAGGTTTGAACACCGGGCGACGCTTAGTTTCTCGAAAAATCCTACCACGGCTATATGAAAGCCTATAGGATCTAGATCCGGCTTTCATAACAAGTGGGAGTATTAGATACAGTTTATAGCGGATGAAAGCGGGTAAAATGCGAGAACACTCCATCCAAGGGCCTGGTGGTCAGAAGCAATGTTTCTTGGTAGTTCCGGCTCATAGAATGGATCTTCTTCTAAGGGAGTGATGTGCTTTTGTCCATTTGTCATTCCAATTACTTCGAGAACTACGGTATATCTGTCCTCCATCCGTATTCTTTCTCCTTATAGACCTAATTGTTAATCCACTTTATTGATGATTTTGAGTATCTAAGAGTTTCACCCGTTTGATCACGTTTTACATTGTTATTGTGATCCATAATTGCCAACATAGATCGATTTACCATTCCGTGAAATGAGAAACTGGATCTTTTAGGCATGTATTTCAGTCGGACGTTATGGTAAGATTCACCCATTGTGACAGTAATGTTTTATGCTTTGCAAGTATTTTATAAAGCGCTTGTCTTTGAGAACGCTGGCTATGATACCACAGTCTAGAGAATTTCTATTGAGCCATTTTGTTTTCTGCGTTGGATTTTTGATCATTTTTCGTGCTCACATTGGTGAAAGTGAGTGTTTCCTAACCATAAATGTGTGTCACAAATATGATTCAGAACGGACAAAAATTTTTCAACAAGTTCTCATTGTTCTCACATGTCATAGCTGACCACCAAATATGACAATAATGCTGTGTTTCTATTTTAATATTGCGGGTGCCTTGGTCGCTACTGCTTTCAGCTTTTTACCTAATCTTTTGGCAAGGTGCCACACATAAAGCTCATGAATGATTCCAGGGTACTTGGTTCGTAAAAGCTTTCGAACGCCCTGATGCCGGTCGGACAAGAATAGTTCTATATTTAGTCCTTCTGATGATAGTTTTCATAGCACCTTATCACACGCGGGCTTTTTCAACTTGCCGAAAACTTGGCCTCGTTGCAGAACAACAAAGTCAATAATTTCCTCTGAGCTGATGTCCATCACAGAATATGTTACATATTTTGCACAAAAACCTGGACTGTCAAATTGACCATCAACTGCAATCCACACCCTCCTACCGGATGACATGAGATTCTTGACGGTGTTACCACGATGCAGAGCCCATGTATGCTTAATAGCTGGGGTAACGATTCGTTTCACAATTTTGTAAAATGTTGTGTGGCTCATGATACATAAATCAATACAGTCTGTCAACAATTTCAGCAACGCAAAACCCACTCCGGTTATGTACATACCAGTAGCCAAGGTGACTGATAACATAGAGAATTTGTTAACATTCTTATGAGATCTCCATACGACAGTATGGCCTGCTAGACAGGTCATTTGAACACTCACAGCAGGTCCTTCAGTAGAAGGAATAGTTTGAATTATTTTCTTGCCGCAGGTAAGGCGCCTAGCAAAGAGAAGTAGTAGGTTCTGCCACATTACGAACAGCAACGTAGTCTCGCTGAAATGCCATGCTTTATTTTTTCTACTCACCACCACCGGCTGTACTGTTTCATCTCCTTCCCTGTCATGGTCATCATCATCCGAGGTAGTATCACTCTCTTCATCTGCTTCATATATTGCATCACGAACAGCAGGATCACTATCGTAACACTTGGCGTTTCTAAATGTGTCGCCTCCTAATTCGCACTGTACTCCAACTGTATTGGGATTTTCAGACATGCTGGATTTATCATGGATAACACTCTCATTTTCACTGCAAACACTCGGGGCAACACTTGAAACACTCGCAGAGGTACATTCAATCGCTTCAGTTAAAATTTTCTTCCTCATATACGTAGATGTACGCCTTGTCACCGGAACAAGTTTCATTCCTTTCAAATTTAGCGCGGGCACAGCACCTTTTCTTAACACAAGTTTCCTCTTTTGCTTCAGGAGTTCTGCTTTGTATCTGCTCGATAGTTCATAGTCCTGCTCTCTGAAATGTGTAGAGCATACGCGACTATTTCGGGTTGGTGAGAAATCAGCGCGACTGATTCTAGATAGCCAAGATCGGTATCTCTCTGGAGATTTCTCTCGACTGGGGAATCTCTGAAAACCTACATATTTTTCCTTGATGTTTTCGAAGTGGTTGCGTGCTTGCAACCATACACAACGCAGTAAACCATGTTTTCACTTAGGTATCATTTACAGTATTTAAATACGACGAAACAACAGCTGCACTGTCTGATTTTGCTATGCCTACTGTTGGCGCGCGGAAGGCGGCTCGGCTCCAGTGACGTCACACGCTCAAGCATTGTCGCCGTTTTCCAATTATACCACCTGAACAAAATAAAATAACTCGGTAGGGTTTTCAGTACGTTGATTAAAATTTAATAATGGAATCAGTGAGTTAGGAAACTAAAACTCGAAAATAAGTTGCCTGGGCCATAAAGAGTTCATGTCATTTAAAAGATAGTACATCATGCATTTGCCTAATTGAATAATACAGTATAGAACTTCGAATGAATTTATCTTCATAGTGGCAAACAAAGTCTTATCATTGGGATATCCTACAGCAGGTGGCAGCTCATTTTGTTAAATTAAGACAGTATAGTGTTTAAATTCCTTATGGTATGATTGAGCATGATAAAGTAAATTACAGATAAAAGGTTGAAGTGATCGACGCCATTTTTCAGTGTTGCCTAGCAGGTTTGTCATTATTATTTATTTATTTATTGGTGTCTTTAGGTAGGGTACTCCATAATTTATCAATTACCGTCTCTGTCTTAGTCTCTCTCTGACTGGCTGCTTGATTGAGCGGTAACATTCTTGCCTGCTGTTGCCAAGGTTGCAGGATTGAATCCTGGCACAGTTGGCATTTTATGGTGCACAAATGCGAGGGAGCCGTGTCAGTAGATTTACTGGCACGTTAAAGTTCCCCTTCGGTGCAGAATTCAGGCAACTCGCCGTCTCTAAAAGCTGCGGTAGTTAAGAGGCTTAGAGCCAATAACATTTTATCTATCTATATATTTAAAACCGTAAGCTGATTATTGTTACCGCGAGATTGACAGAACGGCTGAACCGATTGACTTAGTAATGCACTCTGACGAAAGCCCTTGATTTGTATATTTTCAGTGTGTCTTTAACCCTTACAGTGCCAAGATGCCGATGCATCGGCACTTAAGTTCCGTACGAAAAATGCCAAGATGCCGATTCGATCGGCACGCTCTTATATGTGTTGTAGTTATGCGGTGTGGTGCTAGATTGCTCTACAAATCACGTAGTAAGAAGGTAGAATGTTTGTAATTCCTTGGTATGTCATCAGATGGCACTGACATAGCTTAATTTTTGCTTGTTTACTCGTACTTTATGAGTGTATAGTCTGCGCGCGCTTGACGACTATGATCCAATCTGGCAGCCACCTTGTTTGTTTATGTCCGTGTGTTGTGATTTATTTTTGATCATTACGCTCTGACAGTCTCCCACAAGTCCAACCCCTCCTCCACGTGGTGGGAGACGGGCGACAGCATGAAGTAGGGGATTGCCTGTAGGGGTGAAGTACAGTGGGGACTTTGTGTGCCCCGGGACCGCTACGGTAGCTGTGAAGGCTCTATGGGAACCCTGAAAAGTGACGGCTGACGGGGCTCTGGTGAAGCTACGATAGGCCTAGCAAGCCAGTAGTGGATATCATATTTGCTTTCAAACCAGGAACAGGCCTCGGAAAGGACGGATGCAAACGACGACGACCCGGATATGCTAATGGACTACGAGTTGGGACATTAAATATACAGACACTGACAGGAAAAGTGGAGGAGATTGTAGATGTGATGGAGAGAAGAAAACTGGATGTACTGGGCTTGGCAGAAACAAGATGGAAAGGAGAAGGTCGCAGAGAACTGAGGAAAGGGTACCGGTTGTACTGGAGTGGGAACAGTGAAGGAAGGAGCAGCGGAGTAGGAGTAGTTGTGAGAGATGGAATGAAGGAAGAGGTAAAGGGAATAAGTGACAGGATCATGAAGATCAGAGTAACCTTAAAGGGAAGAAGCCTGGAGATAGCCCAGGTATATGCCCCTCAAGTTGGATGTACAGCTCAAGAGAAGGAAGACTTTGAGGAGGAGCTACAACAGCAGTTGAATGGTCAGAGCATCATTGTCATGGGAGATTTGAATACACATGTAGGAAGTGAAAGGCAAGGATATGAAAATGTATTGGGAGCAGAAGGATGGGGTAGCAGGAATGAAGAAGGGAGAAAGTTGCTGGATTTTTGCAAGAGAAACGGTTTAGTGGTAGGCAACTCCTGGTTCCCGAAGAAAGAAAGCCACAAGGTAACGTGGTACAGCAGTGATTTAACAAAGAAATCTTTGGTAGATTACATGCTCTACGACTGGGAAATGAAGAGAAGTGTCAAAGATATAAAGGTAATACCATCAGAGGCCTTAGATAGCGACCACAGAATACTTGTAATGAACCTGGGAGTTGTTAAGGATAGCAAGAGGACAGAGTATCAGGAAAGGAGAATCAAAGTATGGAAACTCAAGGAAAAGGAAGTCAAGGAAGAATTCCAGAAGATAATAAGGGAAAGGATGCCAACAGACAATCCTAAAACAGGGGAAGAGGAATGGAAGCAATTCAAAAACACAATGGTGGAAGCTGCAGTGGCAGTATGTGGAAGAACAAGCAACAGAAAGCGGTGTAAAGAGACACCATGGTGGAATGAGAGAGTAAAAGAAGCTGTGGGAAGGAAGAACAAGGCTTTCAGAGTGTGGTTCCAGGAAAGAACTGATCTGGCAACTGAAGATTATAAGATAAAGAAGAAAGAAGCAAACAAGATTTTCGCAGAGGAGAGGAAGAATTGGATGGTAAAGTGGAGAGAGATGATGGAGGAAGACAGCAGGGGAAATAAGAAAGTTCTTTATGGGATGGTCAAAAGTAAGAGAAGAGGTCTGCGAGAGGATGTGGTAACGATGGACAAAAAGGGAAATGAGGTACACAACAAAGAGACACTCAAGACAGTGTGGAAAGAGTACTTTGAGGATTTGCTGAATCCAAATGGTCATAGGGAGGAAGACAATGTATTGGAAGATGGAGAAGACAACACAGGAATGGAAAAGGACCTGACTTGGAGAGAACTGGAAATGGCTATAGACAAGATGAAAGAAGGAAGGGCACCAGGTGTGGATGAAGTGAGTGTTGAAATGGTGAAGGCAGCAGGGGAGGTTGGGAAACAGTGGCTGTACCGTGTGATGAGGGTGATATGGAAGGAGAAAAAGACCCCAGAAGATTGGAAGAAAGGATTAATTGTTCCAATATTTAAGAAAGGAAGCAGAAAGGAGTGCAGAAATTACAGGGGAGTCACACTCATACCTCACTGTGCCAAGATATATGAAAAGATATTAGAAAGTAGAATACGAGCCAAAGTGGAGAGAAAATTGAGAGAGGAACAGTATGGATTCAGGCCTGGGAGATCAACAGTGGATCTCATATTTTCAGTGAGACAGCTCCAGGAACACCACTACGAATTTGGAGAGGATCTGTTGATGGCCTTCTTGGACATCGAAAAGGCCTATGATAGTGTGTGTAGGGAGAAGCTTTGGAAAGCAATGGAAAACATGGGAGTGGAAAAAGAGACTGTAGGCAGAGTGAAGGAGATGTATTGTGGAAGTGTGAGTTGTGTGAAAGTTGGAGGGGAAAGAACAGACTGGTTCAGACAAGTGAGTGGCCTGAAACAGGGTAGTGCGCTGTCACCCCTTCTCTTTATTGTGGTTATGGACGAGGTAATGACACGGATAGCAGGAAAGATAGGAGAAGATAAGATGAAAGCAATGGTGTTTGCAGATGATCTCATGGTCTGGGGAAACAAGGAGGAGGAAATTCAGGAGCAACTGAAGGCTTGGGAAGAAACAGTGGGAGAGTACGGATGGAAGTTCAACATCAGTAAATGTGAGATCCTGTTAACGACCAGGAAAAAGGACAGACCAATGAGTGGGATAACACTTGGAGGTGGACAGCTGAAGAAGGTGGAAAGTCTCAAGTACTTGGGAAGTATAGTGGAGGAAAATGGGAGAAATGACAAAGAGATTACGGAACGTGGCAGACAGGCAGAAGCATTTCTGAGAAGCATTAGGAGCTTAGTGTGGATTAAAGATGTCCCACAAAAAAGCAAGGAAGTGTTATACATAAGCTACTATATCCTGATACTGACCTACGCTTCAGAAACGTGGACAATGAAGAAAAGAGACATAAGCAGAATACAGGCAGGTGAAAGGAAGTTCCTGCGAAGTAGGATCGGAGTAACAAGAAGAGACAGGGTGAGGAATGAAAAGGTCAGGGAAATGGTGAAAGAGGAGCCCTTGCAAGGTAGGATTGAGACATCAAGACTGAGGTGGTATGGACACTTAAAGAGAATGGATGAGAAGAAGATTCCCAAGAGGATACATGAGATGCAGATGCAGAAGAATCGACCAAGGGGAAGACCAAGAGATAGATGGCTGAAAGGAGTGGAGGAATGTGTCAAGAAGAGAGGCGAGGACTGGACCAGAGTGACAGCGGAGAGGTGGTGGGAAGAAAGAACTAAGTGGCGAGGCTTATGTTCCAAACAGACCCAGCCTGGGGCTGGAAACTGTACAAGATGATGATGATGACGCTCTGACACATTTGAGTTATTTATCGTGATATATTAAGTCTATTATTATTTCTACAGTAGTAATAGTCCAGTAGCAATTTATCTAGGACTTAGTCAAGTTGTACATTTGTCGCAAGAAGGCATGCCGTCACGTAGGCCTATTTCGGGGAATTAATTTATAAATTGCAAAGTAGGCCTACCATAACAGTATAAATTGGTATATATGAACCTAAATATGAGTTAACATTAATTATCTTCACTTATACACTTTTGATTTACTGTACAATGTCTGCACATTGGCAGCAGATGTGTGATGGTCGTCTTCCTGGGACTCTGTGGCTATTCAGGAGTTCGGTCCTGCATCTGTGTTTGAGCAGGCCTGTTTAGGATTACCGCTGCTCACCCCACATGGGGAAGGCCCTAGAAAAGGTGGGCTAAACATCGGAAGTCACATCTACTGTCCGGCTGTGCGGCCGCACCCAGCAGGTCACCCCTCATGCGGTCGAAAAACAAAAACTACCAAGTCAATAAGGACACATCATTTTATCATTGGAACATGGAACGTCAGAACTTTGCTTGACTTAAAAGATAACGACAGGCCTGAAAGAAGAACGGCTCTTATTACTCATTAATTATCCAGACTCAACATTGACATCGCTGCTCTCAGTGAAACCAGGTTGTCCACTGAAGGAAAAATTACTGAGTTTGGATCAGGTTATACCATCTTCTGGAAGGGAAAGGAGGAGGGAGAATATCGTATTCATGGTGTAGGATTCGCTGTAAAGACCAAGCTAGTTAATGATTTCCAAATTACTCCCACTGCAATCAGCGAAAGACTTATGACTCTCTGCATTCCACTCTCTGGAGGTTCATTCATGACTCTCATATCTGCCTATGCTCCAACTTTGAAGGCCGATGATGAAGTTAAGGGCCGGTTCTATGACCAGCTTGGCACAATCATCTCAAGGTACTATCTAAAGATAAGCTCTTACTCCTTGGTGATTTCAATGCAAGAGTTGGGAAAGATAACCGGCTATGGCATAATGTGATGGGTAAACAAGGTCTTGGAACCTGTAATCCCAATGGACTTCTTCTTCTTGGTCTTTGTGCAGAACATGAACTCTTCATTACCAACACTCAATTCCGATTACCTGACCGCTTCAAGACCACGTGGATGCATCCAAGTTCTAAGCATTGGCACATCCTTGATTACGTCATTACCCGACAATGTGATAAGAAGGACATACTTATTACCAAAACAGCAAGGAATATTGACGATTGTTGGACGGATCACAAACTTCTCATCTGTAAACTCAGGATATCCATCAGCCCAAAACCACCAAGGCGTTTCCAAACCCCATCCAGAGGAAAGTTTAACACCTCCAAACTTCAGGATGAATCTATTTCCACAAACTTTGAGAATATGATCAATGCCCAGCTATCAGATCATCCAGTTAAAACAAGTGACATTCGATAAGAATGGACCAATCTGAGGGAGATAATCACTAAGTCAGCTGAAGAAACCATTGGTTTGGTAAAGCAGAAAAGTCAAGACTGGTTTGATGACAACAACGAAGAAATTTTGCGTCTCATCAACATCAAAAGGGAAGTCTATCTATCTCATCTTCAAGACCCATCCTCAAATACGAAGAAAGCTCTGTATTTAGAACTCAAGAGTAAGTGTCAGACACAAATAAGAGAGATAAAGAATACTTGGTGGCAGCGGAAAGCTGAGGAACTTCAGAGGCTATCTGATACTCGTGGTCTGAGGAACTTCTATGCAGGGATTAAAGAGATATATGGCCCACTTCGTTCTTCATCAGGTACACTAAAAAGTGCTGACAACTCTGCCACTCTTACTGACAGCCATGATATCTTAGAGCGTTGGAAGGAACATTTCTCCATCCTTCTAAATCGTCCTTCAACAGCTGCTGAAGACTTCCTTCGTGATGTGCCGAAATATCCTGAACAATCATGGATGGCTGTACCTCCTTCTTACACGGAATTCAGTGTAGCTCTCAATCAAATGAAACCAAGAAAGGCACCTGGCCCAGATAACATCCCACTGGAATTAATTCAAGCTGGAGGTCAGTCCCTAAAAACGCGGATTTTCACTCTTATTCTCAAAATTTGGGAATTAGGAGAAGTACCTGGTGACCTAAAGAACGCCACTATCATCACAATCTTCAAGAAAGGTGATCGTAGTGTTTGTGGCAACTATCGCGGTATATCACTACTATCTACTGTGGGTAAAATTCTCGCCAGAATTTTACTTAACCGCCTGCAGGTTATCTCAGAAAAGATCCTCCCCGAGTCCCAGTGTGGATTTCGATCTTCCAGAAGCACAACTGACTTGATTTTCTGTGTAAGACAACTACAAGAAAAATGTAGTGAGCAACAGAATCCACTCTTCTTAGTCTTTTATGATCTGGAAAAGGCCTTTGACTCAGTTCCAAGATCTGCTATGTGGGCGGTGCTACAACGCTTTGGCTGTCCTCGACGCTTTGTTGATCTAATCCAAGCTCTCCATGATGGCATGATCGGTCAGGTTTGTCAGCAAAATAAGATCTCTGACGAATTTCCTATCACTCATGGACTGAAATAAGGCTGCGTACTTGCTCCAACACTGTTTGCATTGTATTTGGCTGCAGTGCTCTATAAATCGCCCACAAACATCCCAGGTGTAGATGTCAGGTACCGATTTTATGGAGGGCTCTTCAACCTAGCTCGATTTCGCTCCAAGAAGCTAACTCTGGTTACGAAGATAACCAATATGTTGTATGCAGATGATGCGGCATCGGCTACACTCAAGCCAGTGGAGTTGCAACAGACTGTTAATTGCTACAAGAATGCATGTGAACGTTTTGGTCTCACCATTAATGTTCAGAAGACCAAGGTTCTGGCACAACCCTCACCAGGCACTTCCCTTCCGCACTTCAACATTTCTATCTCAGATACTCCATTGGAGCAGGTAGACCACTTCTCGTATCTGGGCAGTCTGCTATCTGTACACGGCAATTGTGGGCAGGATGTTGAGAAGAGAATCGGTGCTGCCCATGCGGCATTTGGGCGACTATCGTACCGGGTCTTCTTGAATAAAAGATCTGACCGTGAAGACGAAGCTCATGGTGTACCAAGCTGTTGTCATCTCAACATTGTTGTATGGCTGTGAAACCTGGACCCTCTATCGACATGACTTCCGAAAGCTTGAGCGCTTCCATCAACAGAAACTTCGATCCATCCTTAAGTTAAAGTGGGAAGACCACATCACCAATCTTGATGTTCTTGAGAAAGGGCTTGCTAATAGTATAGAATCATCCATCATTGGTCATCAACTTAGATGGATTGGACATGTCCATCGGATGGATGATACGAGACTACCACGCCTGGTTCTTTGTGGTGAACTCACCTTCGGCACCAGACCTCATGGAGGCCCTAAGAGACGATACAAGGACCAATTTAAGCAGAATATGAAGTTGACAGGACTCAATCCACAAACCTGGGGCCAGCTTGTTAAAGACCGTTCAACTTGGCGCCAGACCATCCCGGCTGCTGTCAAAATGTTTGAAGAACGTCGTAGAATTGTTAAGGCCAAGCGACAAGCACGAAAGCTCCGTGCAGCACAGCCACGCCCTCCACCAACAGTTCTGTGTGATCTGTGTGGACGTTTGTTCCATGCACGCATTGGGCTGTTCAGTCACCGCAAACGTGCCCACAGACCTCAACCTTAGATTATTTTTAGACTGTTTTGGAAGAAGATATATTGGAAATATCTGTTCCCGTAGGAAACAGGATGTAAAATTGTCCGATTGAGCTATGTACATTAACAAATTCATAAAGAAATTTGATACAATGGTCCGGCTAGCTCAAAACAGTTGCCAGCGTTTCGCCCCAGTGTACCAATGGGCTCGTCAGTTGGTTATGGTACACCTCACCAAGACGCGTGGCTAGTATGCACAATCCATTGAACCATGCCTGGCATTCTATGCATATGATGACCTATTTGGGGTCGGCATCCAAAGGGTTAAAATAAACAAATATGTTACCATATATTTTTAAATTTATAAACAAAAATGCAAAATTATTGGCCCTAGCCTAGCGCATGCACAGAATCAGTTTAGTCATGACAGTCATGGCGGATGTCCAGCGCGTTTTAATGTGAGAGTTATTTATAAGAATTATAAAGGAGGGGAAGATTCATTAATTGTTGAGAGTAGGCACTCCTCACTTTTCATAACTTTCACATACCTTTCTGGGATTCATTAGAAGAAGTTGATTTCAATTTGAATTGTCACTGCTACACCGGAAATATTTCTTTTATTACGACAATATCATTTTCATACCTTATTTTATCTCTTGGGGAAACGTCCGTGGCTTAGGCGGCAACACGCCGCTCTCTCACCGTTGGGTCCATGGTTGAAATCCCGTTCACTCGATGTGTGATTTGTGCCAGCAGTATGTTGCAATGTTGAGACTGCGATCTTGTGACGCCCTTAAAGTTGCAATAATGCCAAAAAGTAATCGTACAAAGAATGTAACTTATATGGGAAACTTCTTCAGTAAATATGTTGTTCATTGTCCCTCATGTTTCGACGGGTTTCAACTAGTTATTATTATTATGTCTGTCTCCCTTGTCGCGTCCATTTAGGTGTGATCATCTTCGGAGTCGTTTAAAGCCATTACTAAATGCCAGTGTCTTAAAACTTCCTAATCCTAATGACTTTGTGATGAGAGCCCACGCTTGAAATATCTTAACTGCAAAGTAGTTCCAATGTTTCCTGTAGGAATAAAACCGAGATCTGGAGGCCACCCACTCAATATAAAAGTGGCAAAGATGGTCCTTTGTTAACCCAATGAGCAGTACTGCCGTCTATTTACGGCACTGTTGTGTGTGGCCCACGGGAGTACTGCCGTCTATTGACGTTCTCGAAGTTCGCGTCTAAACAGTACCGCCGTCCAATCACGTTTCATGGGGAATGTTTGAAATTGTTGCCTGACATTGTACTGTTGGGTTTTTAGAACAATGTTGGAGGATGTTTGACAGGTTCAGCGAACGTTATTCCGTGTTTTATCACATCTCGTATGTTCTGTGATGAAGTTCTGTCCCGGCATCTGCAGTCACGTAACCTAACTTCTTACACGATTGTGCTACGAAGTACAACACACGAGAACTGTTTTCTATTGTTGTTTCCTGTGAGTGCACTGCACAACTATTTCTTGACAATACACATTATGTTTCTTTTCCCTCATCTCGGGTTTCCGTGGAAACAAACTCCATTACTCTCTGATTGTCAACATATACACGTGCTAAATGGCGGGATCTAGTCGAGGAGGCGCGCTTGCTCCGCAAGATATAAGTAATATTTTGACTAATGAGGAGTCTGACGATGAAGTTGATATTTATGATGGTGATAGTGATTGTATTGTGTCCGATGTGAGTGAAATTGGTCATTCCTTGGAAGACGATGACATAGAAATTGAGGACGAAGTGCAGCCCGCTGTCGCAAAGAAGGCTAAGCAGTCAGCTGTTCACACTGAAGGAAGAAAGTGGACTTCTATAGGTAGGTTTCTTCCTACTCTTTCTGCTAATTTTGATGCATCAAATTCAGGCGTTAGTGATAATCTTCATGTGAATGATAATGACAATGATTCAAGAATTGAAGTGTCGATTTTCAAAGAAGTTGTTGACCGTAATATTATGAACTTGATAGTGTCAGAAATGAACAACTACTACATATTTGTTATGGAAAATACGGACGTAAAGGAAAAGTCGAAATTACATAAGTGGCAAGGCATAACCGTAGAGACTCTTTATGTTTTCCTGGCAACTGTATTGTTGATGGGCCATGTGAAGAAAAACAGGATGAAAGACTATTGGTCGACAAATAAATTGATCGAAACTCCGATGTTCGGTAAAGTGGTCTCTCTCAACAATTTCTCCCTCATTCTAAGACTGCTTCACTTTTCTGACAACAATCTTCAACCCCCAGGTGACACTTTATAAAATTAGGCCTATAATAAACTATTTGAGAGAGAAATTCCGATCTATATTCTATCCCTTCCAAAATATCTCTATTGACGAGAGCCTAGTTGCTTGGAAAGGTCGCCTAAAATGGAAACAGTACATTCCATCAAAGTGACACAGGTTTGGCATAAAGGTGTTTATACTTTGTGACTGTGAAACTGGGTTTATCAATGATTTTATTGTTTATACGGGAAAGGATACGGAAATTGAACATGATGAAAAACTTGGAGTGTCTGGGTCAGTTGTCAAAACTCTAACAGCACCTTACATTGGTAAAGGCCACAACCTGTATGTCGACAACTGGTACACAAGCCCAGATCTTTTTGAGTACCTACACAAGGAAAATACTGGAGCATGTGGCACAGTCAGAAAAAACAGAAAAGGGATGCCAGACTTCCCGAAGAAAATTCAAAAGGGGGAATGTATTTCACGGCACACCAATGATATGCTGGCGCAAAGATGGCACGACAAAAGGGATGTTACTATGCTTACTACCATACACGAGAACGTGATGGTAGAAACCGACAAAACAGACCACGCCACAGGTCAGAAGAAAATGAAACCTTTGAGTGTACTGGATTATAATGTGAACATGGGTCCAATTGACAAAGCTGATATGCAAATCAGTTTCACTGCAAATGTCAGGAAAACACTGAAGTGGTATGTCAAGTTGTTTTTTTACTTGATTGACATTTCAGTGCTGAACTCTTACAATATTTACAAGATGAAGACTGGAAAAAATCCACAGCTTAGTGAATTCCGACTCTGCCTCAGATCAGCTGCTAGAGGAATTTGCAGTGGAGAGGAAGCCAACAAAAGGAGGTCGACCACCTTCAGGAGGAGACTGCTTGAGACTTTCTGGACGTCATTTCCCTAAACCAGTACCTCCAACACAATCAAAGCAGAAGCCGCAACGGAGATGTTTTGTGTGTCAGCACACAAAGAAGAGACCGACCAAAAGAACAGACACTAAGTGGTTGAGTGTGATAGACCCCTCTGTGTACACCCCTGTTTTGAAGAGTACCATACCCTAAAGACATTTTGAAAGCCTAGGTGAAACTGATATAAAATTAAGTCGTGTTGTATGGGATACAAACTTGATCAAATATAGAAAGTAATTATGTTTTTCAATTTCCTTTCAGTATTTTTGAGAAAAATATTTTCTACGCCCCTGGTTTCAATTAAATTGAGGGTATCAGTTATGTACCATCAATGTAAATTTTGCAACTTTATTAATAGAGAAAAGTTAGACTCAAAATAACTTAAAATTGAGAACTGCAATTTTTCACGAAAAAACTCACTCCTGGTGGCCTGTAAGTGTCAGCAAAAACTCACTGATCAAAAGGTTAATGGACACCTCCGGTGGCTGTGGGCAATGAGGTTAAATCTCCTGGAATCACAGCAAGTGTCCTGTGTTAGCATGGCCTTCTTCCATTACAAAGCTCCAGGACGACAACCCTACATTTTTCAAATCCAGTCCTGCATCAAGTCGGCTATCATCCATCCCATTTCTTGATCGAAGAGAAGATTTTCAGTGCCCTTTTAGAAGTGTTTTCTTCTTAAATATGGCATACAGAGGAATTTTTAAAATCTGCAGTAGAGTCAACATCACTGTTCATGCCGTCCTATTTAAGAAATTTGATGCCCTCATTTAATTTACCGTGGTGTTCCGAACCCAGTCGAATACCAGTATTTGGTCTGCATTTCCAATGTACGAAAGCAAAAATCCAGATTCTTGTCTCTGACGTATAATAAATCATTGAAATTCTGCATTTGTTTGTATAGTCCTTTGTAAGCCACTGTGAAAGAGATTTTTTATGAGCCCAGTATGTGACTTCTCTTAAAACTAGTATTCGTCGCTGGCGTACACACCTACATTGACGTATGCAGCAGGCACATGGACAATAACTAAACGGGAGGAAAGTAGAATCCAGGCAGCAGAGATGAAGTTGCTTAGAAGTATGATTAGAAAGACTCGCAGAGACAAAATCAGAAACAAGGAAATTAGGGAGAAACAGATTCCCGAAGTTACAAGTCAAGATCGAGATCAGTAAACAAATATGTAGAGATACGGGAAAATCGCTACTGCGATGAATGCAAATTTTACTTTTTTTCTTGTTTTTTTTTTAAACTATTTGTTAACTACTATGACTATGTATACTCACAATTTGCAAAACTGAATTTGCGACAAATTGCGATAACTATGGGTTCTTGCAAATTTACCAAAAAAATATTGAATATGTTTTCTTCTTACAAAATTTTTGCGCTGCACTTTGAAATTTGCGAAGTACCCAGCTAAGAGAACTCGACACAATAATCGATATTTATGAATATCGATCGTCAGAAACAATCGATTACGGTAGTTGTTGAAAAAAATGGCTGTTGGTTGTTCTGGCCATACGGAGCCCACTGCTTGCTGCCGATAAAACAATGTTTTTGGAGAAATATTTCTTAATTTCATTTGGTTGTGCTAATTAAAGGACTGTACTAATAGTTCGATTCTTATTTTGCAATTGAGTAATACGGGTATGTTTATATTGCGACAGCCACTTGTTTCCAGTAGGCTACCCTATTTGACCATGATAAATAAAACTGAGAATTATGGTATGTTTCGTGATATCAATAGACAATGTTCATTTTATGTTCTCTGATTTCTCCTAGTTTTATGGGAATATTGTTTAATATGATTAAAACGTATTCTCTACAATGTGAGAATTGTAGGTTACGTTTCATGCCGTCCAGCAATTTCTCTTTCGGATACTGTTTTACAGATTTTCTGTCCAGAGTCGCGAAAAAGTATACCAGTATAATTGCATGTTTCCATTGTATGTAAGCTTTGCGAATTTTTTAGTGAGTGTGTGAGGGGGAGTCTGGAAATAAAGCAGAACTTTTAGGTTTAGTAACACGAGACTTACACTGCTGCCAATGCAACTTGTATAGACGAATGTTGACAATCCTGTGAACTGCCTATTTTCAGGTATTTCCCCTTCGAAGCTACCACCCCTCTTAAAGACTAATTCACTGAGGTACTATCGAAGGTCGTTTTACTGTACATAATAAAAAGGAATAAAATAGTAGTTTGAACAATTTGTCACATTTTGTTTACTTCAAGTTGAAGAAATAGCATTTGGAAATTTCTTACATTGTGTTGTAGACAGCAATTAATACCTGAAGGTGCAAACCTGCGCAATCTTGCGAGCGAGGAGGGGAAAGGAGGAAAAGTAAGGTAGTGGAGGGGGTCGCTGCTGCTGTGCTCCTGGGAGACTCCAACCGTTAACGTTACAGTAGGAGCCGATGTGAACATTGCCTTAGCAATGAGCGAAGTGAACGTTCCTCCCCTCTAGCTCCTGCTGCAGCACATGGAATCGCCCACATACGAAACTCTTTCCGTACACATGTGCCATCAGGTAATAATTGCGGTATACTAAATGTGAATAACTTTTAATATTGTAAATGAGATGAATTTTGAACTTGCAGGTTTGTCGTGGAACTTTCCCCTACCTGGTAATTTTGATGGCCGATCTTTGGAGAGGTTTAAGAAGCTGGCTAGTGAAGAGAAAAAAGAAGAAGTGATCTTCCCTCCACTCTCAGTTGGAGTGTCGGAGAAAAAGGAAGGCAATCCAAAGACTGGGTTGATGCCATTTAGGAAATCAAAAGCAGCTGCCAAAGTTGCTGCTTCACCTTTGAGGAAAGCAATAAAGGAGAAACTGGGGAAGACCAAAAAATGTAAGTACTCGTTAAATCTTTTTTTTTTACATTGATTTTGGTTTTTAGTTTTACATCTTCAATGTGTTTGTCTGTCCAGCCTTTTTATGACTTAGTTTAATTTGGCAATAACATAATATTAGTTGATTTGCAACAAATCAGTGCCTCTTATAATAGGAAACCATGGGTAAAAACTTGCTATGTTTCATTAACATGACTTAGTACATTGTAATATGAGTTTTAGAAGCAGTTAGCGTTCTTGGCTGTTGCCCTGTAGGTCCGGGTTTAATTCCCAGTTCGGCCAAGAAATTTAACTCTGGTCGGAGGGCTGGAATGGGGTGCACACAGCATCATGGGGCAAAACTGGGAAGAGGTGGGTTTGATTCCCACCTCAGCCACCCTGGATGTGGTTTTCTGTGGTTTCCCCCACTTCCAGTCCAGGCAAATGCTGGGATGGTTCCTAACTTAAGGCCAAGGCCGCCTCCTTTCCAATCCTCGCTGAATTAAAAATACACACACTACTACAGATACCACTATAACACAGGTTGTCAGATAAATTCTAGACACACCCAGATATACGAGGCTAAATAACCTCAATGTCTAAGCCTCACAAAGCCTCCGTGGCTTAGGCGGCAGCACGCCGGCCTCTCACCGCTGGGTCCGTGGTTCAAATCCCGGTCACTCCATGTGAGATCTGTGCTGGACAAAACGGAGGCAGACAGGTTTTTCTCCGGGTACTCCGGTTTTCTCTGTCAAAATTTCATTCCAGCAACACTCTCCACTATCATTTCATTTCATCTGTCATTCATTTAATCATTGCCCCAGAGGAGTGCGTCAGGCCTCGGCAGCCGGCACATTTCAAATCCTCGCCGCTAGATAGGGGCTTCATTCATTCCATTCCTGACCCGGTCGGAGACTGGAAGCAGGCTGTGGATTTTCATTTTCTAAGCCTCACAAATGAAACATCATTTTTTTCAGTGTTGCCTTTATCTAATCAAAGGTTGGTTAGTTGTTTTTTTAAGGGGCGTAACATCAAGGTCATCTGCCCCTCTAAACAAAGATTGCTTTTCACTTGGACTACAGTATTGAAAAAGAAAATCCACAGCCTGCTTCCAGTCTCCGACCGGGTCAGGAATGGAATGAATGAAGCCCCCATCTAGCGGCGAGGATATGAACTGGGCAGGCTGCCGAGGCCTGACGCACTCCTCTGGGGCAATGATTAAATGAATGACAGATGAAATGAAATGATAGTGGAGAGTGTTGCTGGAATGAAATTTTGACAGGGTAAACCGGAGTACCCGGAGAAAAACCTGTCTGCCTCCGTTTTGTCCAGCACAGATCTCGCATGGAGTGACCAGGATTTGAACCACGGACCCAGCGGTGAGAGGCCGGCGTGCTGCCGCCTAAGCCACGGAGGCTTTGTATTGAAAAATCCACAGCCTGCTTCCAGTCTCCGACCGGGTCAGGAATGGAATGAATGAAGCCCCCATCTAGCGGCGAGGATATGAACTGTGCCGGCTGCCGAGGCCTGACGCACTCCTCTGGGGCAAAGATTAAATGAATGACAGATGAAACGAAATGATAGTGGAGAGTGTTGCTGGAATGAAATTGTGACAGGGAAAACCGGAGTACCCGGAGAAAAACCTGTCTGCCTCCGTTTCGTCCAGCACAGATCTCACGTGGAGTGACCGGGATTTGAACCTCGGACCCAGTGGTGAGAGGCCGGCGTGCTGCAGCCTAAGCCACGGAGGCTTCAGGCTTTGTATTAATGAGCCTAATTAAATTGGGCAGGGAGTAACAATTATTTGTCACATTAATCAATACCATGTGCTTTAATAAATAAAGTCAAGATGCTATGTGAACACTGCCAGAGTTGTGTCCAAATAGGTGATGGCTATTCAGAGTGGTTCGAGACTAAGCAGGGTGTACAGCAAGGCAGCGCTCTTATCACCACTTTAATTCATTACTGTAATGGATGAAATAATGAAAAGAGTTAAAGAGACTCGATAAGACCTCCGAGTTTAAAGCTTTAGCGTTTGCAGATGATGTTGTAATATGGGTTGAAAATGAGACTGAAATACAACAGAAGCTGAATGATTGGAATGCTATCTTCAAGCAATTTGGTCTGAATATTAGCAAGTCTAAAACGGTAGTGATGCCCGTTAGTCGACAAAACATCTGTACTAATATCACTTTGAATGGTACAAAGTTAGAACAAGTACATCAGTTCTGTTACCTTGGCAGTGTAGTGTCCACAGGCAACCAACCATATAAAGAAATTACTAGCGGCTTCGGTGCCGTAGTCGGTAGCATGCTGAACTGCTGTGCCCAAGATAGCAGGTTCAAACCCGGCCGAAGTCGTCAGATTTTTTAAGAGCGTTAAAAATCCTTCAGTATGCCTTCCTTCGGAGGGGAAGTAGAGCCGGCGGTCCCATGTCGTAGATTTATGGCATGTAAAAGATCCTTTCACAGACTAAACTTGTATAAAGCTAAATTGTTAGGTTAGATTTCGTCAGAACGCTCTATCAAAGTTCTAACGTTCACCATTAGGTATCATTGATATCTGGTAGCGAAAGTTGGAACTACTTGAAATTGAACGGAACTTGTAGCTCACCGTAGTAAGGGTGTCCGCTGGAAGCAGCTACAGACTCTGGCGAGCCAAACATGTCCTCGGACACTCCCGGCACTAAAAGCCATATGATAAATAAATAAATAAATAATTAAATAACTATTAGAGTTCAATATGGAGCAAAATTTTTTACCTCGTGAGACGGCTTCTTTGGGACGAGCAAGTTCCTTTAAGATTAAAACTAATACTCTACAAGAGCTTCTTTGTACCTGTTACTACATATAGCTTGGAAACCTGTACCCAATCCAAGAGAAATACCAGCAAACTACAGGCGGCGGAGATGAAGTTTTTAAGAACTATGATTAAGAAGACAAGGAGGCACAAAATAAAAAATGATAAGATACGCCATCTTGTTCAAGTAGAGCAATCTCTTAATGAGATCTGTGTTGAAGCCAGGCTGAAATGGTTCGGGCATCTTAAAAGAATGGACACACAAAGAACAGCTACAGTGTGGTTTGAGAAAGAACTGAAAGGCAAGAGACCAGGAGGTCGACCGAGGAAGAGATGGATCAACCAGGTTATAAATGATCTTGCAGGGAGAGGTCTGGATTTGCAGCAGGTCGTGGAAGGGGAGACATTCTTGGAGATAACAAAATGGAGAGCGCTCATTCACCGCACCCAGGAAAATGAAGCCGGTTCATGTTGATGTTGATGACGCTGATGATCATGATTAATCTGGAAAAAAAAAAAATGACATGGATTAATTATACATATAGATACAGGAATATTTCAACTGCGATTATCCCCTTGATTCCTTGATTTTTCATAGATTTATTGACTATTGTGACAATGAATACCTATAATTTGTAAAACTGAATATGCGACAAAGTGAGATAACGATTCCTTGTGGATTTTTTCCCATAAATGCGAAAAATGCCTAATTTACGGAAAAATATTGAATATGTTTCCTTCTTGCATAATTTTTGCACTGCACTTCGAAATGCATGTCCTCAAATGCGCAACTTCCCAGCGATTAAAATATTGACCTAATAGTTGATTCCTATACCATTCTTCCAATTACGATGAAACTTTGGTGAGTTGTTGTGCAGAATCCCACACAAGTTTCTGAATTAGGTTTTAATAGAACAAAACAATGTGGCCCAAAATAAGTGTCAATGAGCTTACAAAAGGACAGTAGTTCCTCAGTTCGTCACCAGACGACTGATTGACGCTACTGTACAGGCATAGGCCAAAAATGTACCTTTTTTAAGTAGTATTGTTGGCAAGTGAGTTGTTTCACCAAAGGACATTGGATAGGTAGTGCTCAAATAATTTCAACAAATACAAATTGGCGTGCTATTGCTGCGGATAAATTGATAGATCTACCAACAGAACACGATTCTAGCCGATAACCTAGATGTTAGGCCCCTTAAAACAACAACAGAACACTATTCTAGCATACTTTCTTAATTATAGTGATGCGATATTCACGGGGAACGCCATTTCAAGTTTTCTTTCTCTATAGCCACTAAGTTTGTGTCTTTTTTGACATTTCTTATTGGTGTTTTACGTAGAGGCAATGTGAAAGCAGGAGCAAGAGCTACTCAGTGGTTGTGGTAATATGCTGTAGCTGATCGTGAAACTGTAATTAGCGCCCCATGTTGGTAGCGAAATGAAACGTTTTTGCTAGCCCACACTGTTGGGTGAGAAATGTAACTGTTTACCTTTGCCTAAGCTATGTTGTTTTACTGGGCGCCAAGACCTCAATGCAATGTTGAAATCTAAATTTGTATTTAACAACGTCTAGCTCTGGCAGAACACATTCAAGACTCTATTCACTCAGATCGTGGTATGATTTGATCATTAACCCAACAAACAATTGTATCAGGAGAAGGAATTGGTCTATATCTAATGCTACCTACTGAAAGCAAAGATTGCATTGTAAAAGAAATGAATTTATTATATAATACAAGTATAGCAAAATTAATAATAATAATAACTATAAAATTTAAATTGGAGCGTTGTGATTTTAATATTACCGATAGAAAATTACGTGAAAACGGAGCCTGATAAATTGATTTTACTCTTATTTCCAAGCTATGAAGTTACTGAATTATGAAATATAAAACAAAGAAAAATGAGAGATTGCGTATTTCTGCGTCATTAGCGCTTACCCCTGGAAATTGCCAAAGCATTTCCCTCGTTCTTGATGATGCTGTGTGCTTCCCACAGTCTCCTGGACGTCGTCATCTTCGTCGAAATTTGATGATATTCTGGTAGATTAGATAATTCTATGGTCCGTACATCGGACCCAAACTCTCGTAAAACCGCACTGGTTACGTTTTACAAAAGTTCGTCGCTAACTCCACTGAACATCGGAGCGACACGCACTTGCGACCGTACACTGCAAGTTCTACACAGATTGTCCCCGTCCCACGGAACATCGGAGCGACTCCCCCGCGTATAACCACACTCGGCAAGAACTACACAGATTGTCCTCGTCTCACGGCGCGTCGAACGATATATTCACCTGTCGGCTCCCCCACCATGGTACCGTCTTCCAGCTTACGTTGTCTCCGCTGATTGGTTGAGCACGCCGCTAGTTCCCCTCCTCTGCCTCATTACACTCGGCGCGCGAGAGTTCCGTTTCGACAATTCGCCTTTTCTAGACCTTGCGACCCAGCCTTGCGTAATACTTCTCGACAGGAATCAGCTTGTATTTGAAATCCCAGTGAGTCACGTCTCTCGATATACCCTAACTGACAAAACTCCGTAAAATTCCGTAATCATATAATTTTCTATGATATCGTCGTTCGTAATAATTTGCTTGATAGCGTTTTCTAATACATAGAAAACCTATCTGTATGCTTATAATTTTTATAAAATGCTCCGAAAATATCTAAATAATAATTATAATAAATTAATAATAATAATAAATTAACATGAAAAATTATCTTGGCTGAACAATTTGCCGCGTAAATAAATATAGAATGGCTTCCTACTGACTTATGCCAGTTGCATAAAACCCCTCGAAAAACACGTTACATATTCGCCTCGGATCATCGGATGATTTACCGTGACGACGGTCCATTATCCGATTATCCCAGACACGTTAATAAACCCCATCCAAAATACATATTACATAAATGAAATCACCCTAAATTACAGATATATACACTCATATTTTTTCTTCACGCACTTTGCGTCAAAGTTTGTTGTCACTATGGATTGCACTTTGCAACCAGTCCAATGTTTTACATATGGAATAGTGTTCCACGGATATTTCCGCCTCTCAAATTTCTCTATGTTGGAGAAATAGACATAATTAATGTGTGAGCACTATGTATTTATGATGTCATATCACACGCATTGAAGGTGTTCTGATATATTTATATCACCATAGAACTTCCTAATTTCACTGGAGGTCCCCTCCTTATGGTGACATTTAATTCCACTTATCACTGAGCACACGATCACACTATTGTGGCAGCGCCTCGTGACCATAATACTTAATCTCTCTTTAAAGTAGATTAAATTAATATTGACTTCTGAAAAAAAATACAGTAAATGCGCATTACATATAACACCAAATATTTCTGTGCCGTAATCGCCCTGTCTTGTTAAGTTCCCGTAGACCATATTCTACTTAATACTAGTTCTCAACACAGACCCGTTCTCCTCACACAAATAATACCATTATACAAATTATCTTAAATTACACACTTACAAATCTTACATGGCGAGACCGTAAACAGAAATCACGTGTGCTGTTATGTATGAGTTTCATGAAGGACTGTCTCGCATTCTGATGGCCCATCTTTTGCCTCGTGGACGCCTTAAGCTAACAAGCCCTATACAAGCGCTCCCCCATCTCTTGGAGATAAATGGGAACCCATCAGCGCTGCCAAAATGGCCTTGGTGCATCGAGACAATTTAGTGCTCAACAGCATCCGACAATCCCGTCATATTTCCCTGTACCTTAAAAACTCTCATTTACTTACATACTACCCCCCTGTGTGACTTCTGATACGCCTGCCTGGAAGACCAACTCCTCCCACGCACCAAATACCACAGTTACTCATTTGACAGGCTGGCTCGCCAGCTAAACACACTCACTTTATGACACATATTTTCGTAGACTATGTATATTATACGTTCCGTATAATCTGTTTCCCTCACTATTCTCCAGCACATATGCTGTTTTCCCAATACGTTTGGAAACTATAAATGTTTCAGTGTCACCTGCTTCCAACTTTGCAAGTGGCTCCCTTTAACTTAACGTCATCACGTTGCTCCACTAGCATATTTCTCAGTGTCTGTAACGATGCCCTGTTGCTACTGTCCACACATGCACATATTAAAATACCGTCCTCTGCTTTAACCACAGGATAATCCCTACATAAATTAGTGTCCCTCGATAGCATGTCTGCAAGAATGTTATCTTTACCTTTAATATATTTTACTGTGAATTCGTATTCCTGCAGAGCAAGAATCCACCTACTAACTCTGTTAGAACTGAGTTTACAAGTTCTCATATACAGTAATGCATGGTGATCTGTGTGGATCTCAAATTTCCCCCCTACTAAATACATTCTAAATTTCCCTAAACTGAAAACAATACCTAAAAGCTCTAACTCAGTAATCGTGTATCTTTTCTCTGCTGCAGTCAGTCCTCGCGAGGCTAAAGATACAATGCACAGATTACCCTCATCATCTCTCTGACATAATACTCCAGCAATGCCTATATGTGAAGCATCTGTCATAACCACATATTCCTTATCTTTTAAAGGATATTTCAGCACTACAGCTTTCTCAAAACCTTCCTTTAGCGCTCTAAAAGCCTGATCATGCTTGGACTCCCATCTCCACCGAGTCCCACTTTTAAGCAATTCCCTGAATGGTTCTACCAACCCTGAGTATTTAAGAACGAACCTCCTGAAAAAGTTGCAAATTCCCAGGTAAGTTTTTAACTGTTTAACATTCTGTGGCACCTCTGCGTTAAGTATCTTATTAACCCTACTTTCTTCTGGTGTTACACCTCTACTCGACACTCTATGACCTAAAAATGTCACTTCTGACTGACAGAATGACGACTTAGACAGCTTCAAAGTGAACCCTGCCTGATCTAACTTCTGAAAAACTATATCTAAATGACGTAGATGCTCCTCAAAACTGCGTGAACTAATTACCATATCATCTATGTAAATGGTTACAAACTCTCCTGTGTGATCCCCTAATGCGATGTTTAAAGCCCTAATTAAAGCTGCTGAACTACTCTTTAACCCATAAGGTGTTCTACAAAATTGATAAAGGTTATATTTATGACTAAAAGCTGTAAATGGTCTATCTTCATACATAAGTGGCACTTGCCAAAAACTGGAACTCAAATCTACACAAGTGAAATACTTCTTCCCCTCAAATGTTTGCATTAATTCTTCTATTGACATAGATTTCAGCTGATCTGAACTAATTCTACTGTTAACCAAACGAGCGTCTAAACAAATACGAACAGTGCCGTCGGTCTTGGGTACCGTTATCAAAGAATTAACATATGGACTGTTCGAGTGCTCAATAATCCCATCTTCAAGCATCTGGTTAATTTGTGCCTCAACTGCACTCTGATAAGCGAAAGGTACAGGATATCTATGTCCTGTGAATACTGACCTATCAATAACGTTCAATGAATGTGTATAGCAATTGGCCATACCAATGCGATCCTCAAAAACTCTCCTATTACACCATAACACATCATAGAGCCGAACACATTGTTCCACCTCTATATTTCCCTGAAATGCAGCCTCACGTAACGAGTCCTCTAGACTTCCGTTCGTAATCACACTGCCCACAAAACATGGAGAACCCCGCTCTACGGCTGGCGATATCTCATTTAAAGTACAAATCACACCTACAATACTACTCCTCTGAATATGGTCATTGAACGCTACTTCTACTTCAGAATCTCCCCATTTAAATTTCAAACTCCCTACATCATAACATAAGTTACCAGACACTCTACTTAGCCACTCTGAACCCAAGATAACACTGAATACTAAATTTGGAATTACAAGACAAATCTGCTTCTCTACATGATTATTAATTTTAATGTCTACTAAAACTTGCTTAGAAATTACTTTAGACCTCTTCCCAACAGCTGTGATAACAAAAGTGCTTTTAATTGGCATCTCCTCAAAATTTACTCCAGTTCCTTTCATTTTATCATAAAATGCACTACTTATGCAACTCTTCATACAACCACTATCAATTAAAACATCTGTGTACGCCTCGGACACGTTAAATTTAACTATGGGGCTCTTACTAACCACTTCCTGAATAATACCTTCATCATTTAGTTCATGTAATAATTCATTTCTTACATTTAGGTCATAGGGTTCCTGTATAATTGTATGGACAGGGCATGCTACAGACTGAGATTCTGACCTTACTTCGCAGCCTGGTTCGCGTTTAAAGAACCGCTACAGCTGGCCGTAGTACTACTAACTACTGAACTGGTCTGGATGTTCTGGGCTGTGTTGTTATTGTTTGGCTGTATATTACTACCACTAGGCTGTCCTCTTCCTTGACCCCTATTCTGGTTGTAACTATTGTCATTATAATTTCTCCCTTGATTTCCCCTGAAATCATTGTTTCTCCCTTGATTTCCCCTGTAATCATTGTTCCTCCCTTGATTTCCCCTGAAATCATTGTTCCTCCCTTGATACTGACTACCATAGCCATTTCCTCTGTTCTGATTTAGCTGATTATTATTATTTCTATTTTGAGCGTTGGCCCCTTCGCCACCGTTCCCTTGAACTTCCTGATGCCTGGCTTCATTAGGTCTATTATTATTATTACCCTGGTTCCGATTGAAATTGTCCTCATAACCCCCTCTCCCTAGTGCATCAAATGTGCTTAACAGATTTTCTACTTGTGATATAGTCTTTACATTCTGGATACAAGCAGCCTCCTTGATCCTATAGGGAAAGTGCCTAAGTAGCAACCTCACCACATCACTTTCCTCCTTCAAGCCATCCAGATATTTACACACTAATACCTGCCCTAAAAAGTATTCAGTCATGGTGGAGCTTCCTTTAGGGTGATATTTACCACACACTACTCCCTCACGATGCTGCGACTGAATAACCTCATTCCAGAACTTTTCACAGAATTTCATTTTAAAATCATTAATATCAGTAAACTTGTCTCTGTAGACAGCAAACCAATTCCTCGTTTCCCCCACAAACACTTGTTCTAAAATTTCAACTACCTGGCACCACTCAATACTACCATTTTCCAACCTTTCCCCGAATTTATTTTCTATAGTGTTCATGAACTCCATTGGGCACCCCTGTCGATTGCTGAACTTACCCAGTTCTACCTCCCTGTGTGTGCTATTCACAAAAACTGGCCTATTCTGACTATTTTCTTGCCTGATCCTAGCTTTTAATTTTAATTCTAATTCTGCGATTTTCTCCTCAGCCTTCCTCTCAATACTGTTTACTGTTAATTTAATGTTTCCTTCTGATTCTTCTACTTTATCATATAGCTTTGCTTGTTTCTCCTCAATCTTGCTAATGCTCTCCCTATTACTCTCTCTTAGATCATTTACTTCTGCAACTATTTGTGAGTGAACTTTCTCAATTCTACCCCCCAGCTGTTCCTTAACCTCTTTAGTAGCTACCTGAATTTTGTCAATTTCTCCCCCCAATTGCTTTTTGACCTGCTGTGTTTCCAGTTGCACTAGTTCTTTTAAATTTTCAGCCTGTGTACTGATTCTAATTTCCAACTCCTCCTGTACTTTTCCTAATTTTCTGTCTACATCTGCAATAATCTCTTTAGCCTTTTCTTCCATCACCCCCCTGATCTCACCTCTAATCAGTTCAAATTTGTCACTCATTTCCTTACTGTTTTGTTCTAATCTGGCGTTTAAAGTTTCATTACTCTCTCTATTTTCCCTACTGTTTTGTTCTAATTTAGCATTTAAAGTTTCAGTACTCTCTCTATTTTCCTTACTGTTTTGTTCTAATCTGGCGTTTAAACTATCGCTCAATTCCCTATTACTCTCTTTATTTTCCCTACTGTTTTGTTCTAGTTTAGCGTTATTCTGTTCTAACTTTGCATTTAAAGCTTCTGTACTTTCTTTATTTTCCCTACTATTTTGTTCTAATTTAGCGTTATTCTGTTCTAACTTTGCATTTAAGGCATCACTACTAACTTTGTTCTGATACATAAACTCGAGAAGTAAAGTTTTTAATTCTGGTTGGCCGCCTACACTCCCTGTTTCAGTATCGGGATTTACCTCCGCTACCCCGGTACTACCATCACTCGACATACTGCTCGTATCATCACTCTCCCGTTGATGACCACTACGTAACCTCATCTGTCTTTCTTTCTCATCCCCCATAATGATATACACTGATACAGACAAATAACCCCCAAAATACAGGCACAGAAATATATACCCTTCTCCTTCCACAAATGTTATTAGGTTTTCAGCCCCAAGTTGTCAGCGACAAATGTAACGTTAATTAGTGCCCCATGTTGGTAGCGAAATGAAACGTTTTTGCTAGCCCACACTGTTGGGTGAGAAATGTAACTGTTTACCTTTGCCTAAGCTATGTTGTTTTACTGGGCGCCAAGACCTCAATGCAATGTTGAAATCTAAATTTGTATTTAACAACGTCTAGCTCTGGCAGAACACATTCAAGACTCTATTCACTCAGATCGTGGTATGATTTGATCATTAACCCAACAAACAATTGTATCAGGAGAAGGAATTGGTCTATATCTAATGCTACCTACTGAAAGCAAAGATTGCATTGTAAAAGAAATGAATTTATTATATAATACAAGTATAGCAAAATTAATAATAATAATAACTATAAAATTTAAATTGGAGCGTTGTGATTTTAATATTACCGATAGAAAATTACGTGAAAACGGAGCCTGATAAATTGATTTTACTCTTATTTCCAAGCTATGAAGTTACTGAATTATGAAATATAAAACAAAGAAAAATGAGAGATTGCGTATTTCTGCGTCATTAGCGCTTACCCCTGGAAATTGCCAAAGCATTTCCCTCGTTCTTGATGATGCTGTGTGCTTCCCACAGTCTCCTGGACGTCGTCATCTTCGTCGAAATTTGATGATATTCTGGTAGATTAGATAATTCTATGGTCCGTACATCGGACCCAAACTCTCGTAAAACCGCACTGGTTACGTTTTACAAAAGTTCGTCGCTAACTCCACTGAACATCGGAGCGACACGCACTTGCGACCGTACACTGCAAGTTCTACACAGATTGTCCCCGTCCCACGGAACATCGGAGCGACTCCCCCGCGTATAACCACACTCGGCAAGAACTACACAGATTGTCCTCGTCTCACGGCGCGTCGAACGATATATTCACCTGTCGGCTCCCCCACCATGGTACCGTCTTCCAGCTTACGTTGTCTCCGCTGATTGGTTGAGCACGCCGCTAGTTCCCTTCCTCTGCCTCATTACACTCGGCGCGCGAGAGTTCCGTTTCGACAATTCGCCTTTTCTAGACCTTGCGACCCAGCCTTGCGTAATACTTCTCGACAGGAATCAGCTTGTATTTGAAATCCCAGTGAGTCACGTCTCTCGATATACCCTAACTGACAAAACTCCGTAAAATTCCGTAATCATATAATTTTCTATGATATCGTCGTTCGTAATAATTTGCTTGATAGCGTTTTCTAATACATAGAAAACCTATCTGTATGCTTATAATTTTTATAAAATGCTCCGAAAATATCTAAATAATAATTATAATAAATTAATAATAATAATAAATTAACATGAAAAATTATCTTGGCTGAACAATTTGCCGCGTAAATAAATATAGAATGGCTTCCTACTGACTTATGCCAGTTGCATAAAACCCCTCGAAAAACACGTTACAACATTTCTTATTGGTGTTTTACGTAGAGGCAATGTGAAAGCAGGAGCAAGAGCTACTCAGTGGTTGTGGTAATATGCTGTAGCTGATCGTTGATGTTAACCTATGGTGATGAGGAATGTATTACTTTCAACAGAATGACATTTCTATATTGATCATGGTTAGAACAATTCGAAGATACAATTCTAGCAAATCGGCCCTCAACTGTTCTCTATATCAAGAGCGAGTAGAATACTGAGCATGGTGCCTTACATATCTTTTTGATTGTATCGTAAAGCGGACGGTTTCAAAATTGAACTACAAATAAATCGTAGCATTGATAAGTGAATCGCCGCTAAATTTAGTGTTTACACAATTTTCGCGAGCTAAGCCACGACGGGTAATGCTAGTACGAGGGCTATTCAAAAACTAAGGTCCGGTTTAAAAAAAACACATCCAAAATCAAAATTGTTTCCAAAGGAATTGTTTTATTGACATTCCTTACGTCTTTCTCTATTTTCCTACATAATTTCCATACTTATTTACACATTTGTCACATCGTTCCACAAGCTTTTGAATGCCTAAGTCGTAGAACTCGGCCGTCTGCGAAGCTAACTAGTTCTTAACAGCTTCTTTTACTTATCATCTGTGTCGAAGCACTTGAGCCAAGAAACTCCTTTAGGTAGCGGAACAGGTGGAAATCACTTGGCGCCAAGTCCGGACTGTACTGTGGGTTGTCCATCTGTTCCCATCCAAATTTCTTGATTAGAGTTTGCGTGTCATTCGCAGTATGGGGTCTGGCATTGTCATGCAACAACACCACTCCAGACGACAAAAGACCACGTCGCTTATTCTGGATTGCACGTTGAAGTTTCGTCAGGGTAGCGCAGTAGGCGGCTTTATTGATAGTTGTCCCTGAAATAGTGAATCGTCGATCTTCACGAATTTTGTCGTCAACCGCATGAACCAACTCTTCTGAAATCACTGATGGTCTGCCAGAGCGGGGTTCATCGTGCACATTTTTCCGTCCTTCATTAAAGGCTCGCACCCACTTGCGCACTTTACTGTCACTCATTATGTTAGGATCGTACACTTCAGTAACCTGCAGAAATGTTTCTTGCAGACAGAAACCGTATCACTGCCCTTACTTCACAATCAGTGGGCTGATTAATTGTCTTAAACATTGTGAACTGACACTATCAACAACACACAGCAACCATAACAACGCTACTGGCGGCTTTTGCCGTGCAAGGCATGTCAGGAGTCGGCGCGCATGCGTGTTTTGCCCTTGGCGCCGCTTACGGCGAATCGGACCTTACTTTTGGAATTACCCTCGTATTTTATATAAAAGAGTATATGTTTCATGAGGTAATCCTAACCATATAGTGCTAATGTTGCTCATTTTTAAAGGTGAGCTGTACAGGATGAACTTATAGTGGTGATGTTATCACCATTATCAGAAAACCAACAAAACACCCTGTTTAACTTACTCGTCTTATTTCTTCTTATTATTCTTCTAGTGCTATTGAGGAAACAAATACCTTCCTCTATAGAAAGATATGAAATTAATCATGGTTGTTAGCCATGACTACAATTAAATATGGGCTTTATTCCTTGTAGGAAAAACTTAAAGGAAATGTTCACCTTAGTCAATATAACGTTTCAATGTTCAACCTTCCTCTACCAGTAAACCTGGGAACTCCTTGGATAATGGATTGATATTCCCATTTGAGTTCTGGTTGCTGACAGCCAAGTTAGGAACTAAGCATGGTTTATAGCCAAGCTGAGGTTCCATTGGTGCAGAGTTCCCCCTTTACCCCACTAGCCAGCAAACACTAGTGCAGCCAAGGTCAATCATCATCATCTTTGCATTTTCCCATTTATGTGGGGTCTGCCTTCCAGCAACAATTCCTCCACTTCAATCAATCCATAGCGTCCCGAGGGCGGAGTTTAGTGAGCCGCATGTCATCTCTCACCCTATACAGCCAGCGTGTTTGAGGTCACCCTCGAGGTCGATGACTCTCCACTTTCAGTTGAAGCGCAGTCTTGGCAACTGAGGTTTCACTGCTATGGAGCACGTGTCCATGCCACCGCATACGTGATTTACGCATTTTCTCTGTGATTGGGGAAACCTTGAAATCCTTCCGCACAGCATCATTCCTAATATGGTCCAGTCGAGTCAAGCCATTGGACCACCGTAACATCATTTCCATTGCATGAAGCGCCTGTTCGTGCTTCGATGTTGTAGGCCAGAATTCAGATCCATAAAGGGCCACCAGTCTAATCACTGTGCGAAATACTTTAGGTTTTAGAAGTGCAGCCAAGGTCAATGCCACCTGTATTATCTCTAACATAAAATAACATTACAGCAGCTGTCAAAGGTCATCAGTAGTTTAATATATTGTTGAATAATCTTGGTAGCACTTCACGTGGGAGCTCGTTGTATAATGCTTGTATAATTATTTCGAGGCCATTTTATTGTGCCATTTAAAGTATGGTTGGGAGGATGCTAACAGTGAAACTGCTGAATAGTATCCACCCTATTGAAGTTAGGCTGGCAACTCCTGCTTTCTGGCCTAGTGCGAATTCACTTGTTTAGTGGTGGTGAGTATTGCAATCAGCTCATAAGTGATGCAGACTGAGCATGAGCACCCTATACAATTTCAATATGCTGACAAAATTGTAACGTCAACACGGAAAAATGATTATAAAAGATATAACCCCTGGCACTACAGCCCATGAGGGCCTAGGCCTACCAAGCGACAGCTGCCCTGTCATTTGGCCTGCAGATATTGGGGTGCCACGTAGTCAGCACGTCGGGTCCCCTCGGCCGTTAATCTTGGTTTTCGTAACCGGGGCGCTGCCTCATTGTCAGACAGCTACTCAATTGTCCTCACGAGGCTGAGTGCACCCCGTTCCAGCCCTCATGTCAGTTTCTAAAATCCCTGACGGAGCCGGGAATCGAACTCGGGGCCTCCGGGTGAGAGGTAGCGCTACCCCAACACCACGGGGCCGGCGATTGTAAAACATATTCATTCAAAATTGTTCTTGGAACGAACATCTTACTGTGGACATGTAACTTTGAGGGTCAGGGGCTTGCAGGGGTTATGAATTTCACTAACCTGAGAGCAGCACCATAGCATTGTGGTACCTGCTCCCACAGCTGCTGAAAACTTCAAAACTAAAAATATATCATTTAAAATGCTGGGCATTTTGACTAGTTTTCAAATGGTCAGGAGAGCAAGGCCTAAAAAAGAGTCATGTCCTTCAAAAGTCGGGAGACTTGGTCATCCTGCTCTTGGAACTGTTCAGTTGCTCACACAAATCGTGAAGCACTTGTGCTATACCTCTTGGGTTACATTGTTCTGTTTCTCATTGTTTGGTCGCCTGACTAACAGCATATGCGTATATACGCAATAGCTCTGCAAAATAATTTACTTTAGGTTCATTTGCTTCCACACCAGGAGATAGAGTGAATAAGCCACACCCGGTACTACCCATTGATTCTAAAACTTCAAACTCGCCCTGTTCAATAAAGTTTTTTGACCCGGGCGAGTTCGAAGTTTTAGAATTGATGGGTAGTACCGGGTGGCTTATTCATTATTCATTCTTCATAGCTAAGCTGGCACACACTTCAATGTTTCATTCTGCTCTTGTACATTTTCTTCCCAGATCTTGAACTTGACAAAATCCATCTACCCTCTTTCACATTAATGAAGTGAATGGTGAGATGTCGCTTCATGTAGTTTCCTAAGTAAAGAACTTCTACTTTCGATTTTAAATAAAATATGGATAGGGATATTCTAATTGTGAGGGAATGAACTGTAAGAACAGTTCCCCCAGGGGCTCACATCTAGTGGGACGTGGGTTGGCGACCACGGGACCCCAACTGAGTCCGGCATTGCTTCCACTTACTTGTGCTGGGCTCCTCTCCGTCTTCTTTCCTGTCGACCTCTTGTTCTTTTCCGACCCAGACGGTGTTAGGGTATCCGAGGCCTAGGGAGTCTTTCACTTTCCCGCCTTAATTGGCCCTTGTCTCATCTTTCCTAATCCCTCCTTCTTCGAGGAGTCAGACGTCTTGTTTTCTTTTCATTATATTTCCTTTTCTCTTTAAGATTCCCGCACTGTTTTTGTTAATTGGCTCCCCATGTATGTAAATTTCATTTAGCGATTGTTTGCATCTACACTCCATTTTGTTGGTGTTTTCAATCTATGTTGCATTTTGTAAGTCTTTTCGATCCAAATTGCATTATGTGAGTGTTTTCAATCTCAATTGTATTTTGTAAGGATTGACAATCTAAATTGTTTTTTAGTAAGTCTTTCAATATAGGGGTTGGGACTTCTGTGAGTATTTTGAATTTCAATTGCATTTTGTATTTTCAACCTAAACCGCTTTTTGCAAGTATTTTCAATCTAAATTGCATTTTGTATGGTGGGCATTTTGCAGGTATTTTGATTCTCAATTGCATTTTGTGGGTATTTTGAATCTAAATTACATTTTGTAAGTGTTTTCAATCTAAATTGCATTTTGTAAGTATTGTCCATCCAATTGAGTAGTTTGAATCTACCGTGCATTTTGTAAGCATTTTCCATTTCAATTGCATTTTGTAGGTATTTTGAATTTCATTTGCATTTTGTAAGTATTTCGACTATACATTGCATTTTGTACGTATTTTGAACCTACCCTACATTTTGTGCGTATTTTTTAATCTATTCCTTTTGTGAGTATTTTCGTTCTAAATTTCCTTTTGTAAGTATTACCGCTCTCCATTTTATGAGTAGTTTCAATCTGAGTTCCTTTTTGTAAGTATTTTCCTTCTCACTTAATTTTCGTTGTTTCCACTTCATTGTCATTTTTCCTATCACCCAGACTATTAGGGGCCGATAACCTAGATGTTAGGCCCCTTAAAACAACAATTATCATCATCATGTAAGAACTGTATGAAGACGTTTTGGTGTTCGGCATAAAGCTGAAAATAGTGTTTGAAACAATGATTCCATTGCTAAAATACCTGCATATTTGACAAGTTGAGCATTTTGTAATAATCATCTTGCATACAGGTAGTGAAGTATCGTCTAGGTTTGGTAGCAAAGCCTTCCTCAACTGGGGTCTGGAGTTATTTCGGGCTAGCCAGAAGCCTACGAAGCAAGTGTACAGTACAGTACTTATTATTAGTCTATTTTGTCTTGTAAATGAGCTGTCAAACGGTCAAGTGGACGAATCAATGGATCTGTGTGTGAGTACTCCTTCTGCCTGGTATGAGAACGATAGCTATATTGTGCTGAAGAAGTGTAACTAGCTATCCAAGTGGTCGCCAACTGGAGCAAGGCAGTCAGGCAGGTAGGTGGTGGGAAGGACTTGGAGACAAGCACTGAGCAGTCAGTGGGCGATCCTGCCCAATGCACACTAGGTAGACTATCCCACAGAGTGTTAAAAGTTTATTTTTCTATGCTCTTCTGGAGAGAAAAATAGTCTTCAACAAAGTGGGGATTAGTCCATTTTACCGTTTGACTGCTCAAATGTTCTGTGTATTGCATATTTGGTAGTGCTTTGTTCAGTACCAATTATACCAGATACCAATTCCATTACAGATTAAATGCTGAAGGTCAATCAATGCATGTGAGATTTTTGAAGTGAAATATCATGTCTTGTGGTTCATATTCCGTGTAAAATTGGAGGTCCTGTGGCTCATGATGGGAAAGTTACCTGTCACGTAAAACTACAAGCTTCCTTCTTTACTTTAGATATTTTGCTCTCAGGACAAAAGGATATAAGTCAAAAATACACCAAAACTGATATTATGCAATTGTTTGGTTGGGAATTGTCTTAAGTTTGTTTGTGCAAAAGGGTTTAAGTCTATTCTGAATACTCGGACTGTTACGGCAAAAGGGCATAAGTCGAAAGAATATCAAAACTGATATTATGTAATTGTTTGGTAGGGAATTGTCATAACTGTACCTCACGACTTAGTCCCTCATCGGTGTAACCGCGACAGTCAACCATGAACTCGACGAACTAATGGTTGGTTAAAGTCGCTGGCTTAAGACCTAAAGAGCGTATCTACAATGGTAATCCTATTTGGATATGCTATTCTGGTACTAAGCCAGCGAAGTGATCCTTTGTGGTCTCAAAAGGCGAAGAAAAAGAATATATCTTTTCTCTCTCTTTTTCAAAAATTGTTATTTGGGCAATATTTGATTAAGGATGGTACTGAACTCCTTCCATCCGAATTTCAATGATTTAATTTGCCTATCAAAAGAGATGGTATATTGGCTTTCACGGCCAGTCAATTACAACTCAGCAGGTTTGTGCCGTGTCTTGTGTGGGGTTTGGCCTAGGACACCAAGCTGGCTCATCAGCGGGCTCTTGAGTGTCCCCGCCCAGACCCCCACAGGAGTAGCGAACTGAGCGCTACCTCCCTTTTCATGAAGCACACCTGCACCTCTTCACTGCGAGAATTAAAAGCTCAAGCAGCCATAACCTCCCTATGAAGGCTTCCACAATCATGGTAGGCTATATTGGCTTTCACGGCCAGTGAATTAAAACTCAGCAATTTTTCTAGGTTTGTGCCGTGTTTCGTGTGGGGTTTCGCCTAGGACACAAAGTTGGCTCATCAGTGGGCTCTTGGTGTACCCGCCCGTACCCCCCCAGGAGTAGCAAACTGTGCGCTACCTCCCTTTTTATGAAGCGCACCTGCACCTCGTTACTGCGAGAACTAAGAGCTCAAGCAGCCACGACCTCTCTATGAAGGCTTCCTAAAAGATGGTAAATTGGCTTTCACGGCCAGTGAATTAAAACTAGGCAATTTTTCTAGGTTTGTGCCGTGTCTTGTGTGGGGTTTCGCCTAGGACACAAAGTTGGCTCATTAGCAGGCTCTTGGTGTACCCGCCCGTACCCCCCCAGGAGTAGCAAACTGTGCGCTACCTCCCTTTTTATGAAGCGCACCTGCACCTCGTTACTGCGAGAACTAAGAGCTCAAGCAGCCGCGACCTCTCTATGAAGGCTTCCAAAAAGATGGTAAATTGGCTTTCACGGCCAGTGAATTAAAACTTGGCAATTTTTCTAGTTTGTGCCATGTCTTGTGTGGGGTTTCGCCTAGGACACCAAGCTGGCTCATTAGCAGGCTCTTGGTGTTCCCGCCCGGACCCCCACTGGAGTAGCAAACTGCGCGCTACCTCCCTATTTATGAAGCGCACCTGCGCCTCTTTACTGCGAGAACTAAAAGTTCAAGCAGCCATAAACTCCCTGTGAAGGCTTCTAAAAATATGGTATTTTGGCTTTCACGGCCAGTGAATTAAAACTCAGCAATTTTTCTAGGTTTGTTTCATGTCTTGTGTGGGGTTTCGCCTAGGACACAAAACTGTCTCATCAGCGGGCTCTTGGTGTCCCCACTCGGATCCCCACAGGAGTACGAACTGTGAGCTACCTCCCTTTTTATGAAGCGCACCTGCATCACTTTACTGCGAGAACTAAAAGCTCAAGCAGCCATAACCTCCCTATGAAGGCTTCCAAAAAGATGGTATATTGGCTTTCATGGCCAGTGAATTAAAACTCGGCAATTTTTCTAGGTTTGTTTCATGTCTTGTGTGGGGTTTTGCCTAGGACACAAAACTGTCTCATCAGCGGGCTCTTGGTGTCCCCACTCGGATCCCCACAGGAGTACGAACTGTGAGCTACCTCCCTTTTTATGAAGCGCACCTGCATCACTTTACTGCGAGAACTAAAAGCTCAAGCAGCCATAACCTCCCTATGAAGGCTTCCAAAAAGATGGTATATTGGCTTTCATGGCCAGTGAATTAAAACTCGGCAATTTTTCTAGGTTTGTGCCGTGTCTTGTGTGGGGTTTCTCCTAGGACACCAAGCTGGCTCATCAGCAAGCCCTTGGTGTCCCCGCCTAGATCCCCACAGGAGTAGCTAACTGCGCCCTACCTCCCTTTTTATTTCGCGCACCTGCGCCTCTCTACTGCGAGAACTAAGTGACGTAAAACCAATAATACTATTATTACGACCTCATTTCTTGGCGCTCGTGCACCGTAATATCACGATACCAGCTCTCAAGGCCTCTCAAACAGAATTAATAGTGACTGGTGGAACTGATATCTTACTGCAAACTCAATAGTTTTGCAGTGGTGAGAAACTCGGTCAGCTCGTGTGAGACGTTAACCATATTTTCAGCCATGCGTTCTCCATAATATCATGATACAGATTTCCATGACCACTGAAACCGTTTATGACGGCAAACTGAACAAATGTCTTGTTGCAGACATGAAACTAGATGGGGGATGGAGTGACGATACGAATTTGTTTTTTAATCATTCTAAAAGGCTCTCCTACCTGTCAATACTTCAATAACTCTGTAAAACTAGTTCATGTTTCAAACAATCACAGATGTTTGTCCTTTCATCATGTTATTGTCACCTTTTCACTCCTGGAAATTCATGATTGCACCAGGAGAGTATTAAGCAAGAACCATAATATGCTTAATAAAGTGCTCGGTCTTGAGGTTAATGTGCTTTTCTGATGATAAATCAATCTTCCATTCGCAGAGTTTCACATAGTGTAGGTGTTCATGCAAAATAATACTAATTGCAGTGGAATTTCCTTTCAATTTTTTTTAAGTTCATAAACATAAATTAATAACACTGTAGCATACCATGTCTACCAAATTTAATGCCGGGTAAACTAGAATCATTCTGGAGAAAAACTCTGATTTAGTTTACTGGCAAGCTCAAAGCCATAAGATACACCAATGGTAAAACTAATGCCAACATGGAAGATATTCCTTCCCTCATTATATTCTCAGTATGATACAATTTGATCCAGATTGATGCAATAATCTGAGAAATTAAACCTTTCTAATTTACAACAATGACCTTGTAATCACTTAACTAAGAGGTAAGTGTTGTTTATTGTCTTTGTATTCATGACTGCATGTACTGTAGGTCTTCAGTGACTTTGGGTAGTAGGATGGCGTAGTGACGGTCATACGTACATTATTTCCACTTGTTGAACGCAAGATGTGTCTTACACAATTCTGTATCAATTAATGCACATTGTGTGAGATTCTCATTATTAATGTAATCTGCGCACAGTGTGCATTTCCTTATTTACCGTACTAATTATATTGTGTGTTAATTTATTTGATATGGCCATTGGCTGCAATAAATGTTTCTTATATACATAAATTATTAATAATACACACGTTTGCTGCTTCCTGCACTACGCTTTATTTACAGCTGTAGACCTCGTTTTGCAGCTAGCCCGGTAATTAGCATTTGGGGGACACACAGGAGCCCCGCAATGAGCATTAAAATACGCCGGTTGTAGTGGTCTCTGCGCATCGTTGAGTTTCGGCAAGCTCTTCTTGTGGGTACTATAAGAAAAGTTAGCAATATGGCGACCAAAGATGTATTGGAATTGATATGGTGAATAAATAATGGTATTGGAATTGATCATCATTGATTCTCCGCTCCAGCAGTCCGGGTGTGGGAATGAACAAGCCCCTTCCATAGCTGTCCTGAGACCATACAAGAGGGCTTCCTCATCAGATGACCGAACCATTTCAATCTCGACTCCTCAAGAATGTCATGCACACTTCTTTTCAGCCCTAGCTTTAGGCGGACTGACTCATTTCTAATTTTGTCTCGTCTGGTCTTCTAAATACTTTATCTTAGGAATTTCATCTCAATTGCTTGTATCTGGCTGTTGTCCCGGGGTGTCATTGTAGCAGCTTCTAGACCATAGGTCAATATGGTAAGTAAGTAGGATTTGTACAGTGATATTTTAGCTTCCTGGGGAAAGTTTTTGGCCCATAGAAGCTGTGAAACAGAATTTGATTTGATATGGTGAATAAATAATGTTGATGATATCGACCAGATGTGTTTACTACAATATATAGAGGGCGAAACTAATTTTAAAAATATCGCAATGGCTCTGAATGCGTCCAGAGAATGGCCACTTAAGACCTCCACACAGGGTGTCTACTACTCGAGAGAAGATGGAAAACATGGAATACTCAGGGAATTTTTAAAACTTGGAAAACTCAGGGAATTATCAGGTATTTTAATGACACTCACGGAATTTTAGTTTTACAAGGCCCAACCTTGAATAATTGGAAATTAAGAATTTAAATATTTTGATGGGGGGAAAAGTACCTATATTCTGGTGATGATTTTTGTAGATATAGGTTCGTACTGACGTTCAGTAATCTCTATGCTCGGCAAGCTCTAAGCTCCGACTTCACATGGACGAACCAGGGCTAACAGCGCCTCGTAAGTCCATTATACGAAGCTCGTAATTTCAAGCCCGCTCTAGGAAGCGACGGATCGATACAAGTTACAACCCCCTGATCTACGGCTACCCTTGTAAGAAAAGTAAGAGCAATGTTTAATCGAATGTCTGCGTCCCGTGGAACAGTTGCTGTGTCGTGAAGTTTGTACGGATACCATTGCACAATTTGTCGCAGCATCTTTCAAACGGTGGACCATGGAATGTTCAGTTGTAGTGACGCATCATGTTCTTCAACCCCTGTGCGGACAGAGGACTTCTCCGTATTCCTTTAATGCATCGATACGCCCGCAGAGCAGTTGCACTATTGTTGTTGTTTTGATAAAACAGCTTTACGAGTAAATCAAAGGAAAGAGTTAGATTGTCCACATTTTCAATACAAATTTTATAACAAAAGTTTATTTACAGGTACATGTTTCGGAGGTCAATTCCTCCTCCTTCAGCCTGTCTTTCATTAACATAGAAGAACTTTACATACAAAACATACCAATTTCCATGTAGAAAACATACTTAGAATACATACCGACATGCAAGTAGAATTGAATAAATTTGACCACAAACAGTTTTTATACCTGTCCCTGGTACATATTATCTTGTTACATGTAACATTCATGGTATTTAATGTTGTCATTGCGATCTGGTACATATTGTTCATTATGAGTTGCAACCTGCTTTATGAACATCATTCCTATCAAATGGGGTACCCATACGGGAAATAGTTTGCTGCCTACACGGGCTCAAGTAACGCAAATAGGGTTGCCAGATTTCAAGAATGGAAAAACGGAACACACATTCCAAAACATTTTTTAAAAATCAAGGTTGTTAAATGTTGTAATAAATAATACACATATGTATTAAATAAGCATTACATAATCGAGTACACAAAATTAAAACTAGATATTGCTGACATATCATATAGGTCTCTGACACCAGCAACTTACAAATGCTTTTCATTTGAGCGACCCTTTGCAAGGATTTTTTATTTGTAAGTACCTTCTGATAAAATTCTTTACAATTTTCGTCATAATTGTAATATGTGAACATTTCTTGTTTTATCAAACTAATGGAGCTTCTGTATCTATCATCTCTCCATTTGATATTCATGACAGAAAAACGGGAAAATGCTGATTATTAACTTCACAAGGACTAAGATATTCCTTAATTTTGTTGCCCCAAATAAATCTATAATATGTACCCATCTCGCTGACACAGACATAGAAATCATTTTCTCTTTCAATCTTGCACCTGTATCATCAGAAAAGAAGCTGGATATTACAATCAATTCTGAAGCGGGACATTTGAAAATTGGTGCGAAATTGAATATATTTTCAAATTAACCAAAATAACGGAATATTTGGCGTTCCGTTAAAGATTAAAATGGAACGCGGAACAAAACGAGAGAAAACGGAATTGTTCTGGATAAAACGGAACGTCTGGCAACCCTAAACGCAAGTTACCACCCTGTACATTTTATCACGTGTAATTCTTTTCAGGTAACTTTTTCGCATGTCCCAGTAATTGGGATTATATTGTTTTGACCGACTGAAAAGTTGCCAAGTCATATTGTCAATAAATACTGAGCAGCTGCTATTGCTCAGAGTTCGACTAGTTTTGGTGACTGTTCTTTCCGTTGACCAAACACAGAGTGTAGCATGATGGGGAAAGCACTATTTCAGATGGAGGTAAAGGCTATCAAATTTGGGAATGGGATGTGGGACGTGCCTATCAATGAAATATCCCTAAAGTAGTAAGAAAAGATTGTTGTCAGAAGTCGAATGAGTTGAGACAACCAAGAGAGTTTTCAAATAAAATAATTTATTTAATTAAATAATACATTTTATAATTAGATCTGGTGCATGAAGATGAGGATGAAATGATGAACTTATTAAATATTACAAGACGTTCTTCTTTACACAAATTACATTTCTGCTTGTAACAGAATTGGACTAGTAGAATTAATAATCAAAGTATTAACTCTCAGAAAAATAAATTAAAGTTAAAATTAACCAATTATCAAAGAGAGATTTATGATGACCAAGGGGGCAATTTTCAGAAAGGAATACGCCTACAATGGTTGTTATTGAAATAAATTTACGTTAACATGAAGGCTTCAATGGGTGATATGAATAAAATCGGAGTACGTGCTCAGGCTCAATTTTCGAGTATATACTCTGAATGGTATGAATAAAAAGTTGAAGATTAAACTCGCTGAGAGGTACATACTCAGGGGTTAGTAAATATCAGTTAGCGAGTATATAGTCCAATGTGATATGAATAATAGAAGTATATGTTACAAACTTGTAGTGTATATACTCAGAATTTCTGAAGTCTGGCCATTACCATTACCCCTCTCGTCCAACGCTCCGTTTGATCTGGCCGTGCTTGAGCTAGGTCACATGTCAAAACAAACATGATAAAAATACTTCTAGGCTCTCCAGTAAGCGTGGCAATAATTTCACATATTTAACCATGTGTTTTAGATCCCTTATTTGGGGGTGGTAGGATCTAAAACGGAAGAGTTATTGTGTTGATTTAGAAGAAGGTGCCTAAAAGGGGGTAGCTTCCCGTAGTCGCTTAATTGCCTGTCTTTGCACTGGCGTGTAGCCTGGCCGCTTTCTGGCCTGTGGCCACGGCAGACTCCTGCCATTGCGTTTGCCTATCTGTGTGGGTGTGTGTAGGCTCAATGTGCTGTAGGGCGGGCTCTACGTCCTCGGCCCATGACGTAGTTACGTCCCGTTGTCTCCCTGTCATGCTATGTGTGTCTGAGGGTCCTGGCTTCAACTCCCTCTCGTTCGTCCGTTCAGGGGGGATTGGCCTAGGGTCTGCTGCTCGGTTTGGCAAAATTGCCTTCTGAACCGGAGCTAAGGGATGTGTATTGGTGTAAGCTTGTCCCCGCAGTGTATTGGAGTCTAACCTGGCCGTCTTCTGGACTGTGGCCATGGTGACCTCCTTCCCATGTGTGGCAGTACATGGCGAGAGGGACATCCTCGCAAATTGCCGAGTTAGCGTATCTACGCTTATGTCCTCTCTCTCTCGCCTGGGCTGGTGGCCCTGCCATGAACTCAAAAATGGCCTTGTTGTTCTGGAGTTCCTTATGTTCGCCCCAAATTTGGGCGTACTGCCTATTGAGGCTCATGGCCTGCTGGCAAATTGTTGTATCAGTGTGCTTGTGTGCGCATCTTAATCGCGCTGTCCTACCCTACGGAGTGTATGGCTGTTTGCCCTGTATTGCCCCGATTTTTATTTATAGTGCCCGTATTTGTGTTTGCCGGCTTTATATGTGCCTTTGGCATCTGAGCAATAATGCTAATAATATTGGCGTACCCCTACTGCCTCTGTGGCTTTCTGTATGAAGTGCCATTCTAAATGAAATGTATGCGTCTTCTAAGAAAAAGAAAAAAAAAACTGTAACTGTGCGTGTTTGTCAGTGTATCCTTTGTCTCTCTGATTCTTTCTGGGGCTGGGGGGTTGGTTTGCTAAGAATTTCCCCTATGTAGACAGTGCAAAGCAAAAAAAAACTGCTTTCTGTCTGAGAGGAAAGGAAAAAAAAAATTTTTCAGTCTCGCTTGGCTATATGCGGTACGGGCCGTTTTTACTACGAGGGCTCGTTGGTTGAGTCCTGTTCTACTGTGCGTAGTACCCGGCCTCCACCATCAGTTTTAGATCCCTTATTTGGGGGTGGTAGGATCTAAAACGGAAGAGTTATTGTGTTGATTTAGAAGAAGGTGCCTAAAAGGGGGTAGCTTCCCGTAGTCGGGCAAGCTGACCAGTGTAGAGTGTTGTTTAGTGTTAGGGTGCTCCTATAAATGATGTAGGAGTATTTTAGGGGATGGAACTCAATGCAAGGGTCACCGTACTGGTCGTCCAGCTGGCTGGTTAGATAATCGACTTGTACGCGTCAGCTATATGGCGCGGGCCGCTCCTAGCAGGCAGGCCGGTACGGGAATACGATGATGCTTGCGCTAGCAAGTATCTGGCTACTATAAGTCACGTCTAATAGTGACGGAGAGTTCAGGAAGGGAGTTAGGGCGTAAAGAAGCGTGTAAACAGTAATGCAGGTGTAATGTACTGACCAAGTGTTTATTGGTCAGTAATAATGGAATTGTGAGTCCCTTTTAAGGGATGTAGTGATGTTACAATGTGTACAAACTTGTCTATACAAATTGGGAGTAAGGTTACAAAGTTATAGGATTCTGAACACCTGCTGACTCACTCACCTGATGATACCAGCGTAGCCTCCGGCCGTCACACTGTAAGACTGATAATTGAGAGATCCTCTGACCTCCTTAAGACTCCCTTTTATATTCTTCGGCGCTATGCTGTCAGCATTGTGATGGCATAGCTGCCCTAGTTAATAGTGTGTCGCTGTTTGTAGTAGTTATGCAAGGATTGAGCCAGCTTTCCAGAATGGCAAGCTGTCCTTGCGGTGTTGATAGATGTTGGTCTGGCTTTACAAGGATTGCCAGTTAGGAGATTTAAATAGATGATGGGGGGATGGTCTCCAAGGGGTGCATACACCTGGGGTACTGTACACATGGTAACTATGGGCTCAACGTTTTCAGTACTGTAAATACATACTGTACAGTATTGCTCCTTTTCAATATGTAATGATAACAGCTTTTGTGCGAGTCATTTTTGAGTTCAGAGATTGTTTATTTTAATGTAAATCCGTATTTTTCTGTACTTTCTGATAAACCGACCTTTTTTTGCTTTCCGACCAGATCCTCGGTCCCAAAGGTGACGGATTACAGGGGTTGCACTGTAGATGTAAATAACATGTGGACTAGGAAAGTGTATAAATTACGAAGAACTGTTTCAGGGAGGGACTGTAGAACATTATACCAGTGTAAGCTAGATAATATTATGACTTTCTGATTACTTTCTGGGAATACACGGAAACAAATGCTGTGAAATATAATGAAAAGTTCAAACCTTTTCTGAGTTACATTGATGGCCTCATTTTCCGGTCTGGTGTTGGTGAGGACATGGTGTCGATCAGTCAACTGTATCTAGACTGTTCCATATGTGAATACAAAAATAGTAGAGAAAACTAACGTATGGATCCGATTTTCAAGCACTGAACAAGAAATAGAAGATGCCGAAGCTGATTGGCTGGATAAATTCAAATTCCCTTTAGGAGCTTTAGACTGTACACACATTCCCTTCGGAGATGAATATGTAAATAGGAAAGGCGCTACAAGTCTGAATGTTCAAGCCACATGTAACAGCAAGGAGATATTCACCAGCGTGGATTGATCTTGGCCAGGATCAGTTCATGATACCAGAATTTGGACGAACTCGGCTACATTTCAAACCATCTAAGAAAACCCTTCCAGGGCACTGCTCCTGGCAGATGAAGGGTATGGTATAGAGCTTACACATTTTATAGTTCTTTCACTCGCCATAGGACATGCCCCCGGCATAACCAGCTGCCGGTTTAGTATTCAGGTAATGGAAGCAATGGAAACTGTGTACTACAATTTTCCTTGCATGTAACTGAGCAAATTGATGTTGTTAGAAAAAATAAAAGTTGTAAAATGCACCAAGAATGAGATGATCTTCAGCTGTGTTCAATGAGAAAGTTCTACTTGTGTTTATTTCTGATGATTATATTAATGATGCGAAATGTCAGCTAACGTTGTGCGGCTTACAACACCCATAGTGTCTAAACATTTCACATTTTCCTGTCAATTTACTACAGATTATGTTTGATAATTACTCAAGACAAGATCATGACGAAGAAAGTGTTTTTCCAAATGGAAGATTGTATTAACTCTATACACGTCGTAGAATCTTGGCAAGGTGGTGGTTGTTGTTTTTTTATTTTTCACTAGAGCAACTTTACACCTTAGAAGGCACGCAGCGTTTTAAATTTAGTTTCCTAGCAACTTGTCTTAAATTATTGATTAAAATATTTCTTAAGACAGACAATCCATACCTCCATTAGAAGGTTTTGGTCTTTATAATTCATGCAAAATGAGGTTTGCTAGTTTGTGTAATTGAGGCCATAAACTCCTCTACCCTTTCAGTGATTAGCTTAAGGTACTTCACATAGACTAGGGTGAAGATGTAAATGAGCATTTTTTTAAATTTTGTCGCCAGTTGTTTGGTCTAGTAATGTAAAATTGTCCCATGTTTTCCATACTGAAAACTAGATGTAAATGAGCATTTTTTAAAAATTTTGTCGCCAGTTGTTTGGTCTAGTAATGTAAAATTGTCCCATGTTTTCCATACTGAAAACTAGGTACGGTTGGATTTTAAAATGGAACCGCATGTGTTATCAAATATTGCTTTCTTGCAATACATGGAATATGTATATAATTATAAGAAGATTATTGATTAAATAAGTTTTAATATACCGTACAGGCTATTATAATGAATAAATAAATAAATACAGGGTGCGCACACATGATTGAAGCGGTTTCAAAAAATTCCTGTTTGTTTATTATTTGTTGTAACATTGCAATGTTTTATAGACAGAGAGAAAAACTCAAGTTTTTTTTAATGCGCCTACAAGTGCTCGATATGTGCCCCATGAATTGATTCTACACACATCAACTCTATAGTCAAGTTCGGCCCACACCCGACGTAGCATGTCGCTGTCAATTTGACCAAAGATGTTGATGATGCTGGCCTGCAGTTCTGTTAGATCAGCTGGTAATGGTGGTGTAAAAACTGCGTCCACATAACCCCATACGAAGAAGTCGCAAGGGGTGAGGTCCGGAGAGCGTGGAGGCCATGACATGAGGGCTTGATCTTCATTCCCGATAGGACCGATCCATCTTTCTTGAAGTCTGTTGTTCAGAAAGTCACGAACATCACCATGGAAATTAGGTGGAGCACCATCCTGTTGGTAGATGAAGCTCATGATATGTCTCCAACTGTGGCATGAGCCATTTCTCCCGCATATCCAGGTAGATGTGCCCTGTAATGGATTTTTCAGCGAAGAAGAAGGGACCGTAAACTTTAAATGCCGAGCTGGCACGGAAAACATTGAGCTTGGGAGAGTCACGAACGTGCTGCACACAGGTACGGGGATTTTCAGTCCCCCAAATTTGTACATTGTGCCTGTTAACTTAACCACTCAGAAAAAATGCTGCTTCATCACTGAAGACAAGTTTGTCACAAAATTCATCATCTTGCATACGCTCCTGAAAACTTGTAAAATACTCAAAACGGTTCACTTTGTCAGCCGGCGACAATGCCTGGAGCAGATGCAAACGGTAAGGGTGCATCCGCAATCTTTTCCTTACGACTTGCCAAACTGTCGAACGAGGCATGTTCATTTCCCTGCTCGCTCGACGAGTTGACTTTTGCGGGCTACGTACAAAACTGCGTCGCACACGCTCAACCGTTTCTTCAGGCACACTTGGCCGGCCTGTTGATTTTCCCTTGCACACACATCCCGTGGTTTTGAACTGTTGATATCATCGGTGAATGGCGTTGGCACTGGGTGGATCTTTCCGATACATTGTTCTAATGTTTCGTCGTACGGTTGGCACAGATTGGCTGGAATGAAATTCCAGAACAGCATACGCTTTTTCACTGTTAGTCGCCATCGTTGCAACTGTTGGAGTAGGCTAGACTGGCTAGAGGACGCATCATGTCTGCCAGGTGTTGCAACTGGAGCGCTCTTGCGGGCGTTGAGGGAAGCACAATGTATGGAGGTTATTCAAACAAAACAAGAGGGATACTTGCCTTACAACATCAAACACCATCACCATAGCTCTAATAATATGGCTATAAATAATTGACAAAACCACTTCAATCATTTGTGCACACCCTATATTAAAGAAGAAAGGATGAGTTATTGGTAAATGTTACTGGTACGGCATTTAGCCTATAACTCATAGCTTTTGTCTCATTTTAGCATTTAAATGGGTCAAGTTAATGCATAATATACCAATATAACAACTGGATAGCAACTCATTATAATGTTCTCATATATAACATATTTGACACCAACTTAATACAATAATAGTCCAAGAAATGTTAGACCCCTGCCGTTTGAAATGCACAAATCTCACATTTTGTAGGCAAGCTGTTTGTTATGATCCTTTCTATTGCGAAGTTTTATTAGGAGACATTTGTCTTTGGAATATTCTAGAAAGGCCAACCCCCTAATTCCTATTTCATAAGTTGAATAACTAAACACAAAACCATAATCCGAAATAATACAAATAATCATGGATGATTCATTGCCAATGAAAATCATATAGAGATTCGCAGACCGGAAGTTCGCTATGCATAAGCGACTCATGGAAGCTCTATAGCACCATGACTTATTCAGGAATCCTAATGAACGATATGTAAACCAGACAAGTCTACAGAAGCTATAGTGCGGGACAAACCATTGGAAGCCTGAAGGTCAACCGGCTCTCCGCTCCGCTCTCCACCCCGCGCCCGGCGGTGTTGCCATGCTATTGCATCGTACCTTCAGTGGCGTGCTGGTTGCGAGAACGTATAGGACAACAGCGCACTGACTACGCGTGACCTTCAGGCTTCCAATGGTTTGTCCCGCACTATAAATGGTTTGCGTTAACAATTGGTGCATAAAACAGTTATTTAGCGCGCGAAACGAGAGTAACTTCGTAAGTAAAGTATATACTCCAAAAGGAGGGGAAATTTTAGTATATACTAGAGATCTTTTATTCATAACAGAGTATATAGACTGCTCAAAACTGATGCTCATGCATAAGTATATACTTCAAAGTTTATGCTCGAGTATTACTTCCCTTTTCACCCTAAGTGAGAAGAGAATTCAATGTCAAACATCATTCTGTTTCCATCTTGCTGTATATTACAACTGACCAGAAGAATAAAACAGCTGTCCATCTTGAGCAAATGAACTGTACAATCTCAATATAACAATGGCCGATCAAAATTAAAGTAGGAAGATCAAGGTCATCCACAATATAAAAGAGAAACCAAAATTAAATAAGAAATAAAATAGTTTTCTTATAAGGAGTGTTTAAGGGACTATGCTAATTGGAGGCGAGAAAGGGGGATCCATTAAAATGTTAATAAGTTTTAAAGGAAATTTCTCACGTCTTAAAAGGTAATTGAAGTTCAATAAAGAACTAGAATTAGCAGTACTGAATTCTTTATAATGTTACACATCAAAACAAATGAAAAAGGAGATTGAATTAGTAATTGCTGTCGCTCCAATTGTGCATTTTGGATCGTGATACATCAAGTATAAAACTTATCTCAAAATCCAACAGAAATAAGATCACATGATCTTCACCAACTACATGCACAACAAAAATCACATCAGCCAGAAATGGCCTGTACCTACCAGGATGCTAAAAGATAAAAACTACATTAAATCACAAAATAAACACAGCACAATACACTTGTAAACAATCCAAGTCAGTCGGTCAGAACAACAAAACTTATTGCCCGCAAGTATATTACTTGAACATTATCTTCAAATAGGCTTCTTTCAATGATGCAATGTCTTAGCTCTTCCAGGTTATAGAGTTTTGATACGAATGTTTTCAGAAGTTAAATTCATTTGCAGTCGTAATCGTTTATTCATTTAATTTGACTAATCCTTTAATTAATTAATTAATTTCAATCTTGAGAAGGACCCCGCCAGAATGGCAGGCCTTCACACCCCATTCGAAGCAAGGTCACTTCTTTCTTGTTTTAGCAATGGAGATGAACTCATTCTTAATTGTCACCTCTCAGCAAGTCGGGGCTTAGCCGTTACTCCATCGATGCATACATACTAATGTCGAGCGTTCTATGTATCGATATTTTTATGATTAAGCCACAAAGTCCTGTGTGTGCTGCACCCAAGCGGCTCTTTAGTAGAGAGCAATTAATACCTGATGGCGCAGATCTGTGTGTACTCAAGGGCTTGGAGGGGATCACTGCTGTTGTGCTACTGGGAGTGAAATAAAACTTCTCGTCACCAGCTGGCGCTACACCAAGTTTAGAGAGTGACATTTCGTCACTTGAGTCACCGAGGAGCGAAGTGGTCGTTCCTCGCCTATCAGTCACACTGAAGAAAATGGGCTCGCCTGCATACGAGATTTGATGTGTGCACAGTGGAGGTTTTGCACCAGTAGGTATTAATTGCAGTATAAAACAGTGCACACATAGATGAAACATGCACAGTGTTGTCGTTAGTTTAAGTTCAGAGAACCATAGCAATTATGAGTTGTAGTATAATGTAGAAGAAACTCGTTGTTGCAGATGAAAAGAGTATGGCCGAAGAAAAGTGGTCAATCAAAAGTGTGCTGAAAGTTTTATTTTAGGCAGTACGAAATTAATTGTAACTCCCCGTCGTATTAATTGGGCACTCTCTTGTTGATCGACAGGAAAGCCTCTACTAGTAAATTACTTAAACAGCCCTGAAAAATGGCTTCTAATATTTCAATGTTTGTGTCTGGCGAGCAACTGTTACATGAAGTATCAGAAATGGTGCACCTGAAAAACTCATGGCGTTGGGGCAGTTTTTTTTAAGGACTATCATCTGGCAACTAGATGGCTAGTAACTAAAAATAGTTAAGAGTGGAGAGATGTACTTAAAATGCAGCAAAACATTTCCTAGTAAGAGCTTTTTGTGGACAAATCAGCGCATTACCCACTGCACACAGTCCATCTAGACCAGGGGTTCACAACCTTTTTATAAGTGAGGGCAAAGTTTTTTTTTACATAATAAGTGGCAGGTTGCAAGTTACCTTTCTACATAGGCACTTGACAAACCCTACCGCTAAAGCTAATTTTACTATTATCTGAATTAACCTATTTTACCAGCAGACAAAAAATGTGTATCAATACCATTTTTGTGTCCTCTAAATGGTTTAAATCCACTTTTGAAGTTTTTTGGCAAATTGCGTTATTAAGTTATCAAATTAAGCTACTGATTTACAATTAACTTACTTCTAATTCAAAAAGGTTTAGGGGTAGGCCTATATAAAATAAAATAATACTATCACAAGGTTTTTAAAATTTTTATTTTTACAAAAAACAGAATTCTTAACATCAAAGTATATAAAAAATGAAAATCATTATTTCGTCAAACTGACCATCAAATCAAGTAGTAGCCTAATGCTCCTAATATGATGCTTGACATTGTTTATTTTTCAATGCAATAATGGGAAAAATCTCATCATTCACAATATATATATTCGTGTTTTTAATTGTATAAAATATTTATCGGAGGGCTGCATAATCTAACTTTGAGGGCCGCGGGTTGTGCACCCATGATCTAGACAAAAACCTTTCCAATTAATATTGTAGCTTTCAGTCGGTCAACTCACAAATCATTACAATCACTGGATTATGTCAAAAATAACCTGATATAAATTATACTTTATTTTTATTTATGTATATTGTTACGGACCTATGAATCGGCCTGATCCTGGAATAAAGATTGTGTTGCTTGGTTGAAATGGCTAGGACACGTCAAGCGAATGCAACCATCACAAACTCCAAGGGAATATTTTGAGAGGATCTTTCGAGGAAGAAAACGTACTGGACGCCCTAGGAAAAGGTTGTAGGACCAGATTCAAGATGACCTTGAGAAGAGAGGAGAAACATGGGATGCCCTAGAGAGAGAGAGGAAACATACAAAGACCGTAACAAATGGAGGCACTTCGTTCTAAAACATCCTACCCTGCTCGCTGGAAGGGATTCCTGATGATGATGATATTTTGTTACGGACTGTTTATTTCAGGTTATTTTTCACACATTGGAATGATTTTGTGTTCACCGACTGAAAGCTACAATATTAATTGTTAATAAGGCAACACTAAAAAATGGCTTCAAAGCTAGCTTTAACCCTCTCAGTGCCACGCGCCCGTCGGAGTGGCTCTCGCTGCTCGCGCCAAAAGTGCCAAAGCCGATTGAATCGACGCACTGATTATCTTATATTTGTAGATTCTTGTAGACATATGTCTGTGATTATTTCATACTGTTGGAAAGGTGAGGTTCCAAGCTTGTCTGTGCAGTGTCTATTTTTTCCCTTCAAAGTCTGTTACGCGTAGGTTCGAGTTTGTATTCACGTCCTCCCTTACCGCTCCCCCAATCACACATGTTCCCGCCAAAATTGTGGTGCAGTTGTTTTCTTCTTGTTGAAGTTTTCTGCCTACAGATGTATGGTATCTAAGAACTTCATACAGCTGGAAACGTAGTGTTTCTTCGAATAAGACTCTTAGGTGTCCTTAATTAAGTCTCAAAATTGATTTTTTACACACAAAGAAATGAAAAATTGAACAATTATCTATTAAAAAGCTTAAGATGCAGTATTTACTTTTACGAACATAATGTATGAAAGAATGAGGTATTGGTTATAATACATAGCAAAAATAATGATTTTGTCGTTGAAAATGTGGTATTTATGATTGTTTTTTTCAAATAGTTTGCATGATCATTGAAAATGGCTTGGCATTCTTGGCAAGTATTTCAGGAAATGGCTTGGCACCAAGAGGGTTAAAAACCTTTTCCCATTTGTTTTGACTGTTGTCAACATACCTAAGAAACAGGCACCACCACTTGAAATATGGGAGTGTCCACAGAATACCGGTAATTGAGTAATTGAATCGGTCGGAGCTGAAAAGCATTAAGTCAAAAATGGTAATTTTTTAAACAATTAGTATTCTGAATTATTGACCCAAGGGCCTTGGAATGGCATAGGAAAGAATTAAGTCGGCCTTCTGTTTAAGTCAGGAACCACTGCTACATGTAGTGCGATCAGCAGAGAAAAGCTTTAAGTCAATGATTTGCTGCCTTTCAGCGCCGCACTGCAAGATTCCCACGTGTTACAGTGCTATTGTAAATTACATTTGTACAGAGTTAAGGTGGTTTTTATGTTAAAAATCCATTTTAAAATAAAATATCATATGAAATATTCATTCTGGATGGCTTTGTGCCACATTAAACTGACCACAGAGCTAAAAGGCATTAAGTCACATTTCCAGAATTGATTTGAAAAATATGCGTATTAAATTAAAATTGATATTCCGCTAACACAAATATAACCTGATTATTTGCTTCACAACATAGATGACTATTATAGTGTGTTTGTTCAGTTCTGTTCTGTCAATGATGTTTGAAAACCGACTTAATGCATTTCAGCTCCGGCCAATTCAATAAAAAAAATAAATAAAGGGAGCTGCATTTGGTCACAGAGTGTTGAAATTTCTATTATGATTAATGTGCCTTATCAATACTTTAAACTTGACTTCGGGTGAAGTTTTTTAAGCTCCTAACAGCACACGTTGTGAGGCTTCATCAGTCTATCAATGTATCTAAAACACACAAAACTATTAGAGCACTGTATATTTACTTGTGTTGAACACTACTGTATTTACTCGAATGTAATGCACAATTTTTTCAGGCATATTATGTCTCGCGTGCTAGATTTGAGCACAAACTTGAAAGCATCCCTGATCACAGTCCAGTGCCTCCTCTCTTCTATAGGTCTGTGTCTAACATTGTTTGCTTTCGCGGCCCAGCCATTAGCTGGTTATGACTTCTCTTAAACTTGGTAAATCGTTACGAGCAGGCAGAACTTAAATCGAGCCTAAACAACGATTATGAAATTCATGACAGGCCATAAGATAGTATATTGTAAACAACTCGTGGCCAAAACGCTTCAGTCGAGCTTTCTTAATTGCAAAAATGAAGCCAATTCGATGCAAGGTCACATTTAATAATCGGAGCTGATCGGCGCAGCGTACATCAAAGGCATGACAGGAGCTCGCGGTCGACGTCCAATTCGAATTCTATACATACCAGTATGGTCATTTAAATATACAAACCCGCTGCATATCTTGTGTACAAACAAGTCATCTTAAAATGGAGGATATCAAACACCCTATTTATCCATTTTAGGTTATGCTATCAGTGATCTTTGAACACAGATTTTGTAAATGACACATGGACTTCAATTAGTGTTTAATGGAAATAACACGAATAGAAACAAACGCATTGGTATTTGTAACTGAATTATGTCACGTGATCGATTTTTACAAAGTTGCGATATATTGCTATAGGCCTACGGCAAAGATACAGCCAATACCAACTACAGTCTTAGAGGATTTAATTTAATTGAGGTGTTTGCGTTAAATCTAGATCCCTGTAAATATTTGCTTTGTAAATCACACGTTCTTATCTTATCAAGTCTTAACGATGTGAGCCGTGTGTCGGTGATCGACCTCTGGCTGATATTCAAATGCACACGACTATCTTGCAGTGCAAGTCTCTTTGAATGCGGCGATCAAGTATACACCTATTTTATTGAAATACCTTCAATACGCCGTAATTTTTTCGTACGTAAATAAGGGGTGATGAAGTTTACAATTATTTTGTTGAAATAATTTCACAGCAAGAGGATCAATGCCGAGGATGACGGAGATGACGTGTTGCTCATTAAGACAGAGGTTAATCTATACTAATATAATAAAGCTGAAGAGTTTGTGTGTTTATGTGTTGAAACGCGTTAATCTCTAGAACTACCAGTCGGATTCGAAAAATTCTTTTTGTATATGATAGCCTGATTCAAGAGGAATAGTTTAGGCTATGTAGCATTGGGCTACACCTCTCGGGTAACCTTCAAGATTGATTTTTGTTCAGTAAGTCGGAAGCACAAGCGCTCCAGAACGGCTTCAATAATACCAAAGTCTATTGTTGCCATGTAATGCAGGCCGCATCACGTCGCCCCTACCAATGTTCTGGTGCAGAATTGCGAGCTGCTTATAAATTGCAGTCACGGGGAGTAATTAGTGCAAAAAGATTTCTTAGGCCCCTTAAAACAGTTATCATGAAAATAGTATGCCCCTGTATAAGGGCGATGGTGTTGATGCAGTATACTGAGGTTATCAGCTGCAATAAGCGTTGGTGCATTCAAGTTTACTTTCATTTATTCCAATCCTTATCCTTGAGCGCTCCAGTTCTGTAAAACAAATAAATCCACTGGGCAAAGCCGGGCACTACTGCTAGTTCGGAATAAATTTGATACAAATGACTAGTAGTTTTCTGATGATAAGAACTGTGCTGAAAATTTGGTCTTAGTCTTTTCCTCTAATGTTGGATTTCAAACTGAAATATCACTCAAAGTACACATCTATTAATACAGTATTAAAGAATTTATCAATGAATTATGTTTCATTATAATACATACGACGTCATAAAATGAGCTCATTGATGTATAAGATGTGCTTTTTTCCGATGCGCATTACTACAAGTGTGATTTTCGTTTGAAGGTTTTGAAAGTTAGGGTGCTCATCAGTGTGAGAAAATGCGTTATTACTGATCAAGAAAATTAGTTTTCAACATAGCTTACTGCGTAGCTCATCGGTAACGTTCTCGCCTGCTGTCCCCAAGGTTGCAGGATCAAATCCTGGCGCAGTCAGCTGGTATGTGAGGGTGCCATGTCAGTAGATTTACTGGCATGTTAAAAGATCCCCTTCAGGGCAAAATTCCAACAGCCCAGTGTCTCTTAATATTATTATTATTATAGTGTTCAACACAAGATGTCTTCAAATGATTTGTGTTTTGAGTTTCATTGGTTGGTTGGTTGGTTCCTTAGTTTAGGGGCTGCGACAACGCGGTCATGTAGCCCCGTGTACTTTGGTTGTGTGTAGAATCTGTCTGATAACCGGTGTTAAATGTGATGGCTCTATTAGTGTGTGTATCTGTTTTTTAATTCAAGTAAGGACTGCAACTTTGAATTTTTCAAATAGTTCCTACTTTTGCCGCCACCGTCAACGACTACTAGGCCTAGTTCAGAACTAGACTGCTAGACGCTACCGCAGTCGGCTCTTAGCAACGAACGTAGAAACCTAAGAGCGTTGTTTACATTCCTAACCTATACAATTTAGCTTCACACAGGTGTAATTAGTGGAAGGTTCTTTAACATGCCATAAATCTATGACGTGGGACTGACGGCTTTACTTTCCCTCCGAAGGAAGGCATACTGAGGGATTTTTAACGCTGTTAAAAAATACGACAGCTTCGGCCGGGTTTGAACCCGCTATCTTGGGCATAGAAGCTCAGCATGCTACCGACTATGCCACCGAAGCCGCTAAAGACCAATTTGATATTGTCAGTATGGAACCATAATATCAAGGTACTTACCACGATTAAATGTTCGAATAAGCATCCTGCTGTTTGCAAAAGCTTCCGAGAATAATATTGTGAATTTCACGAGGAGGTGCACTGCATTGCTGAAGGTGGAAGATCATATTATATAGACATCATTGCTCATGGTGTGATTCGAAAATAATCAAGATCAACCTTAGTCAACTTTGAAACAACAAACCAACCATATGCGTGCAACGTGAAGGAAATATGCGTAGTTGGACTTGAGTAAGGAAGCTGTGGGATAATCCTGAAATCAGATGGAGGGGCGTGGTGGCTCAGCGGTCTAGCTGAATGCCTCTCACCAAGGCGGTCCGGGTTCGATTCCCGGTCAATGCATGTGAGATTTTCGAAGTGAAATGCCATGTCCTGTGGTTCGGATTCCACGTTAAAAGGAGGTCCCGTGGCTCATAATCACTAGATTCACGGTCACGTAAAACTACAATCTTCCTTTGAAATCAGATGTCCAGTTTCTCAAATCTGTAGGGATTCAGCCACACTCCATGCTCTAAAAGGGTTGATCCAGATATTGCAGAGCAACCTATATGATTACAATTATCCCCCTTTTTTTCACATATTTACAATCATTATTTCTCTTGTTCTTTGTTCGATATGATTGCCTTAGTTGGCAACCCAAATTACTCGGGAAGTTATTTTAAATAAGTTGGTAGAAAGGACCTAGATTCAAAGTTTCATATACTGAAACAAGACAAATGTACCCGTATAGCACAAGTTGACTTTGGGATGGCTATCAATGCAGTTTAAACCACGGTGATTTTAAAATCATATGCTTTTGGTTTCTCAAATAGACTTCAATCTTTATGTCCGATTGTAATTCAATGTTTTATACATATAGATGCACAGTAACTGCAGATCACATCACAATCTCATATTTCAAGTCCCAGCCCACAGTTTTCCAATCCGAAACACAAATCTGTTACTCACTCGCTCACTGTCATGACACCACTAAAACATATGGAATCGGACAAATTCCACACACTCCAGTTCATGCCCTAGCTGCTTAATGAAGCAATAGAACAAGCAATAAACTTGGTCTTCTGTTGATCCATTATTATTATTATTATTATTTTTATTTTATTTTTTTGTAAAAGGGGTGTGGGTAACTGGGAGGTGCGTTCAGATTCTAAGGACTCATTTTTTTCTTGTTACTTGGACCAGATACACATGTGGTTTAGTTTAAAATTCACGTGCACTTATTGTGATGCAGTACTGTACGGCGCACAGCACTCGAGCAGGTAAGGCGAGAGAGAGGAGCATTTTTTATACTAGAAATTGCGACTTTTCCATTGTTAAATATTATATTGACGCTCGTGGATTACATCTGTCTGGCCTATGACAAATAAATACATACATGTATGGTGTGATAACTATTGAAATTCATCATCAGTTAGTGAGACATGTAGTGACTGTGTCATCAATGTGAAAAATGTTTGTTCATGGGTATGTCAATTCAAAGAAGGGCAAATATCTTGTGACAACGAACCGAAACAACCTTGGCCTCATACAAATCGGTCTGACAATAGGCCAAGCGAGGTAAGGCAGTTGTTTTGGATGAACGCCAGTTGAGTGTGAAAGATATCACATCCAAAGTTGGTATTTGTGTGGGATCTGTGCACACAATCCTGCATGATAAACGTGAATGTGACTCAGAAGTTTCTTTGTGAAAATGACTTTTAGTGGTTTCTCATGCGCTCTACTCTCCTGACCTGGCTGTAGCGATTTTTTGGGTTTTCCAACAATAAGACACACTCTATGGTTTCACATTCTCCAGTCGTGCCACTATTGTATGAATTTTCTTATCAAAACAGACCCCTAAAGCAGCATTTGCAGTGGCCATGGATTCATGTCAGCGTTGTGAAAAGTGTGTACAGCTGCAGGGCAATTACGTTGAGATATGACTGAAGTTTCTTTTTCTTTTCTTTTTTTCTTTTTTGCATGACTATTTTGTAAAGAACAAAATAGAAGAACTTAGAACTTGAACGCACCTCGTATCATTAAATTCCTTTTTAAACATTTATTCTCATGATTAAAAGTATCCATTTCTCATTCCAGCAACTTTACCATCATTGTATGAAAATAAGGAAAATGATTCATTGAACGACTCTGTAAGTTTCGATACGTCTACAATAAGCTTGTGCTCAGATTTTGAAGATTTCAGCGAAGTTTCTTCACTTTATACGGACTTTGAATCAAACTCCAGGAAAGCTTCCTTACAAATCCGGGTCAACAATGATTTCGCTATGGACGAGGAACATCCTCGTGAAATTATAATGAATCGACCCTATTACAAGCAAGCTCTTGATTATTATGGAGGATACCAAAATAATATCCGAGATTGGCTGCCAGACCAGTGGTATGGCCCCATAAGGCAGCAGCAGAACCGCCGAAGGAGTCGCCAGGACCGAAGACGGACACCATATGATTTCTAGACAGAGTTGTCTAGACACCATATGATTTCTAGACCAAGTTGTCTAGTAATCATATGGTGACAGCAGCAGAACAGGCAAAGGAGTTGCCAGGGCCGAAGACGGTCACCCGATGATTTCTATACCAAGTTGTCTAGAAATCGTATGGCGACATCTTCGGCCCTTCGAAATCTTTATCTGCACGATTAAGTGTTGTTGTAAAATTGAGTTGTCCCTTTTTTTTGTTCTCCTTCATAAGCTTATATTTGTGAATAAAGCTCACTTTGATTCTTCTTTCCTTCATTTTGAAGAACTTACCAAACATTGCAGTTTGATTCAACAGTGCCTCTTTAGACTTAGAATAATAACTTCTTAATGCAAACCAACTCCAAAGTTGATCAAGCACTTTGAAATAGTGGAAATATGATTCAAATTGAACTTAATTCATAGATAATCAAGGCAAATTTTGAAACAAGATGACTCAATTGTGGAAAGATGGTTAAAATAGTTTCATTTTCTCTCATATTATTTCTGTTAGTATGAGTTGCCCATTCTTTGCATCAGCCAAGTAGTGGGTTTTGTTAGTTTTATTGGATCGTATATGTTGTGTTCTTATTGTCTGAGAAATAGAGTATGTTTTTTTTTATTAGAAGGATTCTGCTATCTTATAGTTTTTTTACTTCATTTATAAATTGATACAAAATGAATAGGCATTTTGAAAATAACACAGCAAGTGGTTAAGTTTTTAATTTTAAAAATGAAATTAAAATGGTTGGTGGATGCCACAATTTTCTAAATATATATTGTGATATTGTCTTTTGTTCCATATTGTGTACTCTTAGATACTGTCTTGCTTAAATATATAATGTGAAATGAAAGATTTGTTTTCTTGTGTACATACTTATAGGTATATCCTTGATAATCTCTTTAACATTTTTGACCAAAAACTTACTGAATAAATTCAATCATCACTTTTAAAAAGTGTTGAAATTAGAAACATATATAAAAGTAAATAAAAGACAAACCATGACTGTCTAGTTCAATAGTTGAGAGAAGAAATAACAAGGGACGTAGGCAAATATTGACAAACTTCATAGCTGATAACCTGCAGTAACATGTAAGCTGTAACAGTCTTGATGCAGGGGGGCAGATTCATATACAAGGGTTTCAATAACAATGATAAAGAAGAATAAAGGAGAAAGAATGTGAAAGAGAAAAAGAATTAGGACTCGACTTTATATCCTGAGGTAAAATCGGCCAACTCGTATTTATGCCCGTTTAAGGCGGACGTTCCATCGGACAGAGCTGTCTTCAGAATCAGGACACAACCAGATAAGTTAACATATCTCAGTATTTCTAGTTCTATTTTGGGGGCTTATCACAAAAATATATCGCTGCACATTTGCAAATTAGTTGTTTGGTAATGCTAGTTTGTTGTCTCTGACCTGGATCTAATTATATTCGCATGACAAACAAAACCAACTATATCATCCTTCTGAACCCCCCTTGAAATTTTTGCAAATAATAATCGAATGTAGTATTATTATTATATATATATTTTTTTTTTATGGTATACTCTAATATTTCTCACCTAATGTAATGGGCATAAATATGTGTTGACTGCCGTTGCCAATTAATTATTAATTACGCAGCATACCTTAAGCTGTACGTGTTCCCTGGGTGGTGCTAAACGAGTAACAATTTTGGCAAAAACGTTCCAGAATAGAGCAAACAAACGCAAACAAATAAAACTGCTCTTTTCAGAGCAAAACAACATGAAGTAAGAATACTGCAATGGAATGCAGGTGGTCTATCAACAAAGAAACTTTTGGAAGTAAAGAAAATCATGATAGACAGAGATATAGACATCCTTCTAATCAATGAAGCCAACACTACACCTGAAAACATACAATATTTAAAGATCCAAGGGTATACCATCTACACTCTCTTCTAAACAAGACAAATAGCAAGCGGAATATTTGCAGCAGTGAAGAACAACATCATGTCAAAATTCAGAATTGTAAAAGAAATGGACCCAACAGATACATCAAAAATTATCGAATTATCCATATGGATCAACAACAAGAAAATAACAATATTCTGTGTTTACAGTCCTCCAAACAATAAAAATCTGAATCTTCACCTTTTAGAAATCAAAACAGCTACTATATTTATAGGAGATTTCAATGCAGCTTCTCCAGTCTGGGGCTACAACTACACAAATTCAGCTGGTAAAACAATAAAAGACCTTATAGAGAGTAGCTCTCTTGAGCTATTATATAGTAACAAAGACCCAGCAACATTCATTCACCACTCTGGTTCCACAACTAACCCAGATCTCATATTAGTCTCAACAGATCTTACAAACCACAGTCATCGATCAGTACTCGAAGATCCAGGCAGTGGACATAGAATGTCCCTTCTTACTATTACATCATACAGTGAATCTGCGCAAAGTGCAGACCAGAAGATTCGGTGGAACTTTAAAAAGGGAGACTGGGAAAATTTCAGAAACAAACTTGAAACAAAAATGTCGGAAATTGATCTTGATGCACCGCCTAACATCATCCTGAATAAATTTACTACAGCCATAAAAGACATAGCCAAACTGTGCATACCCAGAGGTGCCCAAACAAAATATAAACCTTTCTGGTCAGATGAATTGAACAATCTTAAGTCCGCCAGAGACAAAGCCAGAAGAACAGCTGAACTTACTCAGGATCAAAATGATGTACGGAGATGGCGACAAGCAACAGCAAAATTAAAACAAACAATAACAATATCAAAAAGAGAATCTTGGAATAAATTTTTAACAACGGTTGACTATAGGACAGACAGCAATAAAGCTCACAAACTTATCAATTCTCTAAACAACAAACAGGTAGTCCTTTGAATCCTATTATGATAAATGATAAGGAAATTACAGACTGTCATAAAATGGCAAACCACTTCTGTAAACATTTCACTTCAATTAGACTATCAAAACAGAAAAAGAAAGAAGACAAGACTCTCAAAAGAAATAGTCAAAAAATTCGTGAATAATAATGCAAATGATATCTTTAACAATACATTTTCAATGGAAGAGTTAATGTTAGCAATAAAGAACACCCAAGTCAGAAAACAACCAGGACCAGATGAGATATTCCCAGAATTCATAAAAAATCTAGGTCCATCTGCTCTAAACATACTGCTACACATATTCAACAAATTTTGGACATCAAATAAATGATAACCTACCTAAAGACTGGACCAAAGCAACCATCATTCCAATCTTAAAACCAGGCAAGCCAAAAAACCAAGTCCCCTCGTACCGACCTATAGCACTTACCTCCATTCTGGTAAAAATTCTAGAAAGGATGATTACAAATAGGCTCAATTGGTACTTGGAAACAAAATCTCTTCTATCTGAAGAACAAGCAGGGTTTAGACAAAACAGGTCCTCCTCCCACCAAATAATAAGATTTACACAAGCTGTGAAAGAAGACTTTAACAAAAGGGAAAGTGTTCTTGCAGTTTTCATCGATTTTAAAGGAGCCTATGATACTGTATGGCGAAACATGCTGCTAAAGAAACTTATCAACTTCAAAATAAATGGACGTATGTTAAACTGGTTTTCAAGATTCCTTTCACAAAGAATGATCAATGTTCGTTACAACAACAAAACTTCAGGTTGCAAGCAATCAAAACTAGGCCTGCCACAAGGAGCTGTATCAAGCACAACTTTATTCAATGTGTACATCAACGATCTTCCAAAAACAATAAAGAAAGTAGGTAATGTGAATATCAGCATGTTTGCAGACGATGTTATCATTTGGACCACAGCACGTAACTGCCCAAATCAGCAAATGCTTCTTGAACACAGAATGAACCAGGCACTTATAAAACTCAAAAACTGGACCAAAAACAATAATATGGAAATCAATACTTCCAAAACAGTATACCAGTTTTTCTCCCTGAGACACCACAATCCAACTTTTAGTCTCAAATTTAGTAATCAAGACCTTCCAAAAAGTGAAAGTACTAAGTACCTAAGTATCATCATGGACAAGAAGCTGAACTGGACCAAACACATAAAACATGTGGAGGATAAGGTAAGCAAACGGATGAAATTACTGAAGAGACTACCAGGAGCTACTTGGGGGAGCACTCAAGACACACTCAACAAAACCTACAATACTTACATCAAACCTATCATAAAATATGGCAGTGAAGTACTCTCTACAGCACCCCAGTCAAACATTGATCGCCTCGAGAGGTGTCAGAATAATGCCCTACGAATCATAACAGGTGCAATAAAAACCACACCTATAACCGCCTTGCAATTATATACCCACAACTTACCAATAGAAGAAGAGATGAAACATCAAACAGCCAATGCATACCTCAATATACAAAGACTACCTCAAATGACATGGATCAAAAAACCAGTTTCTAGCCCCAATCTTAAAACGCAAAAAGATCCCTTAAGTCTCGCCAAAGAATACATCAATAAGAGCAATCTGCAAATAAAACTTGAACCACTCTGTATGCCAGTCAATCCCATTGAATATATACTAGTGACTACAGATCTTACTTTGTTAGAAGAGGTCTGCAAGAATGACTCTTCACCACAAGATCTAAAACAACTGGCCCTCTGTACAATAGAAGAAAGATATCCATCTAATCAATGGCTAAAAATATTTACAGATGGCTCACAAGACAAAGAAAATAGAACTGGAGCAGGAATATATTCATCTCTCTTCTCACTTTACTTCCCAGTAGGCCAAAACAAAACAAACTTTGATGCTGAGATAAGAGCAATTTCACATGCACTCCATCAGTTATTAGGCAGAAACATTGATTATCAAAAATGCGTTATCATTACAGATTCAAAAGCAGCCAACCAAGCCATCTCGTCAAATTATAAGCCCCAAAATAAAGAACTGAAAGAAATTTTTTGTATGATAAAAACCCTTCAAAGACTCCACAAACAGATCTCATTTCAGTGGATCCCTTCTCATGTTGGAATAGCAGGAAATGAAGAGGCAGACAGATTAGCAAAAAAAGGTACCACACTACAACAACCTGTCAGACTGATTTTATGTCAGCAAAAAGGATCTTGAAGAATACTATCAAAAACAGGTATGAAGAAATGGCAAAGAAAACAGCAGAAACCAAATTATGGAAAGACATTGATGCTAAATGGGATCAATATAAATTAACACCAAGAAAAGAAGCTGTAGCCTTCTTCAGACTTAACACTGGCCACGACTGCCTTGCAGCTCATCTGAAACGAATCAACATCCTGAGATCTGAAGAATGCACACTTTGTCACGAACCTGGAAGCAAATTGTATAAGGGACACCTGCTACATTGCAACAAACTTGATGTGACTGCTAGAACTTCTGGAAACCTCACACAACTCTATTGGAACGCAAGAAAGCTGATGGATTGGAATCCGGGCTAGCCATAGGAAACAACAACAACACACTGAAAATGGTTTCAGCGATATCTATCCTGAGATAGCATGCAATGAAACGCTGCATTTTGAGGTCTGAATAACTCTACAAGCTAGTTTTGCGAATGCTAATACTAAATTCGAAATGTTAGTGCAATAAGTGTTACACAGATTATTACGAGGAAAACCTAATGATACTGGAATACCATCCTTCATTCTACCTCTATAGGCTAGCCCAGAAGGAAATGTCAACATGTGGAGGATTACTTCTATCAGTCATTCTAAGCCAAGTACTTCATATACACTTGTTCAGTTTTAAGCTGTTACCAGAATCAGTCTGGAAATGTATGTTTCAAAACTATTGTTTAACCATTTAAGGAGTATTGATGTTCTGGAAAGTCACAATTTTTAAGGAGTAAGAGTAAAGACCAAATCAGGACAAAAATTCGTAAAATTCGTAAAAAAAGATATTTTTTTAAATTTGACAGTTATAATTAAACACAGTGTTTTTACATACCAAAAACTTGTTTTAGGCTCAAAATACCCTAAAATACAATGTTTCAGAACTTACCAATCCAACATGGCGGCTGTGCGAAAAATGTCACCGGCATTCTATATTTCTGAAACCATTACTGATATCACCCTGAAATTTTGTACGGTGATAAAGGGCACTTCTAGAAGTTCACCTATGTGATCTTCAAAAACCTGTACAGAACGAACCTGGCGGCCATGCGAAGTTGAAACATTTACATTGTGAGGTTTGAAGCCATTTTTCAGTGTTGCCTAAGTAAACAAAAGTTTGGTGCTTTCCAGTCGGTCAACACGAATGTACCCAGCTCTATTTGGGTACATTCGTGTTGACCGACTGAAAAGCACCAAACTTTTGTTGAAACATTTAAATAGACTTTTGTGGCAATTTTACAATCCGAACGCAGTGAAACTTGGTACAGGAAATGTTTATACACATTGTAATGCTCGAACATCTAATTAAGTTCAATTGTTTGCGTAACCTCAAGATGGCAGCAGTGCAAAATTTTGAAATTAAGTTTTTATTTCTGGTGTCCTTCATGCGATTGAAGTCAACGTGTGAATTATGAACCTACGCAATAAAAAATTGTCAGCTAATAGTACATAACACTATGGTTTATTACAAATATATTAGTACGTCGATCAATACTTTAAATCACATATATTTAACAGTGGTACATGTTTCGGGCCACTACATACAACCTTTCATCAGCCACAACATAATGAATTTAGAGAACAATCTCACACACATCAAAGACACTATGAAAACCTTAAAAAACATGTATTAGAACTTGGTTAAAAACAGGTCAAAACACAGAATAAAATGGCATGCACACGTCGTTTAAACACCATTAAAAGGCTCTCCGGGCCATGAGTTCATGGAGGTAGTGTGAGTAAAGTTCACGTGGAATATCCATGGCACTATGTGATGACAGCCAGTCACTGTCCGTTTGTGCTGATGTAAATATGGCTTGAAAGAGTTTGTATATTCTCCTTTTCATGTAAACAGCAAAAGTCGATACTATTTAAACGCAAAGATCTTTACTCGTTAAAGGGTTAAAGATATACCACTCCAAACTGTTGATTGTCCTTGTGTCATTGAGGGCTTATTTTTGCCATTATCTTTCTCAGAGGATGAATAGTAGCGAGTCAACAATCAATCAACGGTATGACACTCCTCCTCCTGATGGTCTAATGACACAACTCTGGGTACCGAGCTGAACATTTTCTTCTGTTCTAGCAGTCTGTGGTCCATAAATTTGCCCATTTTCTCAAATTGATTATTAAAATTTCTCATAGCTTGGTATGATGCTGGTTGTTAGATACAGCACTCATTCCAGGTTCCGTATTGACCGTGTTTACAATAAGTAAAACCTGAATTTCCCGCCGAATCAATACTTTACTTAATAGAAAACTCTTATGGGTACATGTTTCGGAGACCCTCTATCTCCTTCCTCAGCCCTCTTGTGGTACTACAAACATCATAAAACACACTCGAAATCCCCAATAAAACAACATAAAACACACATCATCAATTACAAAACCACAAGATATTAAAAACTACGAGCTTGAAAAATACACTAATTAAAGTTCAACAATAACCAGTTGAAGTTGACCTCTGTGAGGGTGCCCATCGACACTAGGCAAATTCTGGATGTTTTCAACAAGCCCATACTACGTACGCAAGAGTCTCCATAGAATGGTTACATGTATTTTAGAGTTAGAAGACACTTTGAACAATTAAGTGATTGTGCATAAACAAAAATTAAACAAGGACTGAAAATGCGAGGAGCATTACATGCTTTATTTATGGTTGTTGTTGAATTTTAATTAGTGTATTTTTCAAGCTCAGTTTTTAATATGTTGTGGTTTTGTAATTGATGTTGTGTGTTTTATGTTGTTTTATTGGGGATTTCAAGTGTGTTTTATGATGTTTGTAGTACCAAAAGAGGGCTGAGGAAGGAGACAGAGGGTCTCCGAAACATGTACCCATAGAGTTTTCTATTAAGTAAAGTATTGATTCGGCGGGAAATTCAGGTTTTACTTATTGGTGCTGGTTGAATGTTAACAAAATCTTCTATCACCAACACTGCATTCTTACTGAGCTTCCACCAGCATTATAGCACATAAACATGTTGTTCTTAGGTTAACTTGCGATTCATCATCAGAAACTAGCTGTTATATACTACATAACCAATTAACAGTGACAGAAACATGGCATCAGAAACAATTGGCATATGATCATGTTGCCAATCCAGCACTTAAACATGAGCTATTCATTTGTTCCAGTCGTGGCATCTGTGTAAAAGTATGAACAAATATTGAGGAAAGCAACTTTTCGACCACCTAGTTTCAAAATCGAGATATTAAAGGAGTGGCTAGATTTGTTGGTTTCTACCTAAATTTATAAACACAAAATAGTCGCCACTCTGGTACAAGTAGTGCTATGAACCAATAAAATGTGTCCTTACTGAATGGATGCGATGTGCTGATTTTACCTGGATCTGATTGATTGCTGTGGTTTTAAGGGGTGAAACAGCAAGGCCGTCGGCCCGGATCGTTAACTTTCATGATAATGTTTTTTTATGTTTTAGTTAAATGCAAAAAGAAAAAAAAAACATTATGGAAGAAAAAGAGCATTGGGAAACAGAGGTGGGAGAACAGTACTGTATCCTTTAGGCAACCTAATAATCTTGAGGTTGCAAAATAACAAGAAGTTCGAGGGAGGTCAGGCTGGAAGGACTTAAGAGTATTGTAAACCATGTCAGACAGCTCGAAATTCTTAATTACCAACCATACCATAAAAATATTGTTACATTTTGAATCGCTTCTTTTCTTTTGCATCCAAGCGCTATATCTTCAAGGCGCATAAGCAACTTGATTGTAGCTCTCATATGGGACAAAGGATCAGTAAAGAGACATCCTGAACCAGAGTTGACTTGCTTTTGGTTGGCCAGTTCCTCTCTCTCCTTCCTGCATCAGGAATGTTCCCATTTAGCTGGAAAACATAGGTTCCTCAGTTTAGGGGCTGCGACAATGCGGTCATGTAGCCCCGTGTACTTTGGGTGTGTGTAGAATCTGTGAGCCAGGTTTCGTGCTGGCATAACAAGAGGCTGGGTTTTATAGTATTACTAGCAGAAGTGCCCGTTCTTCAAATGGCTTTTTGTACTTATCGGATGGGAGAAAACACTCACATAATAATGCATTTTTAATGTAGTTATACTGTATGTATTATTACCTGTTCATCAATTAGGTTAAACCTTTTCTTGTTCTTTCTCCCATAGCTGGGATGATATGATAAAAATAGATCATAAACTGTTGATTCTAGGGCCTTAAAACTGTTTTTTGGGGGACATTTGGAAGTTTGTTTCTCACACAGAGGGGCTAAAAATGAGATTTGCCTAGTCTTCCTATGACAATTTGGACTTTTTTTTTTTGCCTATTTTAGCATGTATTTTGAGGAGAGTTCCCCATTGCCCGCCCCCCCCCCCCCCCCCCCCCTTTATGAGAGGTATGGTGAAGAGTTATGTAATGATTGGTGCATTACCTGCGATGGATACCCATGCCAAATTTTACATTGATCGAGTTTATAAGTGTGCAAACAGACAAAAAAAAATTGCACGCATTCGTCATAAAACTGTATGAAACACATGAATAAAGCAAAATTCCATGGAAGTTCAGAAAAAAACAGACAAACTTTTATTGTATATGAGGAGATCATCTCCCTTTTTAAGATCTGTCCATAATGAGTATTGTAGTGACAAATGCTTTGCTGATGTTCAAAGGGTTAATGTTCCTTTAGGTTTCTTGGTTTGCTGAATCAATTTTTTTTTATTTCCCACCAAAAATATTCACTGAATCATCAGCCAGTCTGAAAAACTACAGAAATAGTAATAGGAATAATAGAATTAGTAGAATGGATCAAAGTGAAGCTCCTGGTGGAGTTATATTGCATGGAGACATGCATGAGGGTGCATGTGTTTGTTGCCCATCAACACCTGAGGAAGCTGCCTTGTGACAGAGAATCTACCTGTATAGCTTATCCAACAGTTAAGATACCAATATGACCTAGTATACAAAATATACCAGGATCTGCATATGCATGGACCTTTCGAAAGCATCAGGTAAGTTGGAGTAGTACAGAGGCCTACCTTTTCCCCTACAGCTGGAGTGAAATTATCACCACCGAGCACTATAAAATTGTTCATTAGTAACTCAAATTAATGTTCGTGTTGAGCCTTCTTTCATAAAAATGATATAGTCTTGTATGGTCACTCAGGGGTGTCAGTGTGTGTGCCAGACTGTCTAATGCCTGATCCAAGTTCAATAAAACTTGCCTACAGTGGTAGCCCTCTTACCATGCATTTAAACAACTCGTTTCTCAGGGTCATCTATTTATCATGTCTCCACCCCTGGTGCGGGATCCTGCTGGGCCGATACAAACTGCGTTGCAAGACCTTGAATATACCCATTATCACCGCAGACCATTCTCCCCGCCACCGCACAAACTCTGCTCCGGCTGGCTGCATAAACGGAATCACGCCTCAGCTGCGGATACACGATATATGGATGTTCCTGTATATTGCTGCCATCATAGCACAAACATGATGGCGGCCACCTGAAATTGCTTTGTCTAAGTCAGCTACTAGCTGAACCAATGAGCAGATCACTGCTATATCTGGGTCTTGTATACCATCTCTAAAAGAAATTGCTACGCCCAAGTTACACATATCTCTGATAATTAATTTCAGTGTTGAGGCCATGCACAATTTTCAGTGCCGATATTATAATCGAAAACTTACATTCTGATAGATCAATGCTTACTGAAATTGACATTAAGGAACCCTCAAAGGATGGATATAATTTGTACGGGTTTCAACGTAATCGTATTGCAGCTGCCCCTCGTTGAGAAATGGAAGGCAGCATTCTATCCTACACCATTTAAGAATCTCTTACCTAAAGAAGATACTGAGAAAGGATGAGAGAATGTGGAAGGACATTGACTGTTGAATATCGTCAGATGGGTCAAGATATGAGATTTGTCTCCTGCAATATCAACTTTATATTTTCTACTACGGCTGATACAAGTACATAATGCAGATAAAAAGAGTCAAGTAACACGAATCAGAGTGGCAGGTTACAATGACCGTGAAATTCTCTAAGAAATCCACAAACCACTTAGGCTCCTTTCTCATACTTCTGCATTTGATACAGAAATTTCAGTACAGGTTTGATCAGGGATTACGGCCGTATACCATACAATAACATAGGCATCATTACAAATAGCTGGTTCTTCAACCTAATTCTTAATTAAATCCTAACTTAAAATCAAAGCTCGCAATTCAAAATCTCATTTGAAAATCGCATATCAAAAATCTCGTTAAGCTTGAGTCAGATGGCCCAATATATATACCACTGTAAAGTAATGCAGATTACCTCGTAATTCCGCCCCTTAAAACAGCAATAACTAACTACTAACTAAAGTAATTACAAATGTAAACCGAGGTATTCTGACCCGTACCTATTTGAATACCATAGAACAAACTTCAGGATGCATCTGTCAACAGCTGAATGGCCAGAAAACTGCTCATTATTAGTTTGTCAGGACACAAATTGAAAATAATGGACCCACATAAACAGGGTGGGTGGAGTTAACTGGACAGCCGGAAACTTATTGCCTAGGTCGGGACGCGCCGAAAGACATGAAAAACTTGTCATGAAAAGTGCATAGTTTAGCGGGAAAAAATGGTTTACGGTAGTGACTTTTTAAAACATGCCTAGCAGGCGAATCGTTGGTCCTATGACTTTGGGATTGCACCATACTGTGCAGCATAAAAAGAAACAAGAAATAATGTCTGGGGTGGATCTGCATATGGCGAGTGGTTCTCAAACAATTCCATGTTACCATCACTTTGGAAAAGGCCGACAACATCGCATCAGCTGTCGCGTTTGCATTTCTTATCGCAGAGAGGAAGGGACGTTGTTGTTCCTAGTCTGTGAGAACTCCCCTCCGTGGAACTGACCTTCAGTTATCAGTTGTCTGCGAGACCTACCCCGGTGAATACCGGCTGCTCAGTCAGTCCAGTGGCACTTCCTCGATCTGGTCTTATACACAGTAGCAAGCAGTGTTGTCAAGAGTGACCTACTTATGCTCCTGTTTTCTCCTAAACCACACCCCTTTTACTATACGTTTTTCACGTCTTTTGGTGCTTTCTGACCTGGGGAATCGTATGTTCTCGGATAATGGATCTGACTCAACCCACCCTGTATACATCTATCTACAGGGCGCCAGGAAATGTTCTCCGCAGCGGCTACGTGCAGCTGCGAGAAGTAGCGTCATCAGTTTATTTGGCAGCACGGTGTGAAGGCCACATGTGTGAGCTGTGTGCTGTCGAAATCGTCAATGGGTATAGTTAGATTATTGGAAGAGTGCAACAGTATGGCTGTGGTGAGTACAAAATTTACTGTTGGTTTGTTTCGATACAAGCGACAGCCGTGCTGCCAACGTAACTGGTGATGCTATCTCTTGCAGAAGCACGTAGGCACTGCGGAGAACATTCCCTGGCTCATTGTAGAATAATGACAAAATTAACTTGGCAATACTGGCATTTATGATATTTTTGATATACACATGAAATATTGTAGTCTAATAGAGCACTACAGTTTACTTTAAATAGTTTATTTCCATGGATTCTGACATACTGAGAGTCTAAACTAAGCTTGCACGGAAAATAATATCCTAAATTAAACACTAGCCTAGGAACTGCCGTAAGTAGAATGTGCAGCCGTCACTGTCTCTACTGTAATAATTAAATACAACTAAAATATTTTTAAAAAACTAATTTACAGACCACATATAGGTCATACGGTTAACAGGAAGAATTGGCTGGTCAGTGTTACCATAATACAGGGCCATTATCTATGCACGCCCCGATAAACACGGCAAGCTAAGCCGGCTGTGACTGGCGCAGATTGCAGGCGCGCGTACCTAGTTCAGCGGGTGGTTGGCGTACACTTTCACACTTTTACCAAACATTTTCAATAATGTGTACTTACAGTGCTCATATGTGATGCTGAAAATGTCCTCCCTCTCCTGTAACATACACCTGACATCTTCTGATGAAAGAATGTCTTGTCAACTCTTCTATTAGTTACGGAGCCTGTTTTATTATTTACGGAGCCTGTTTCCTTGAATCGTTTAGCGAGCCTCCTAATTGTACTGGCATTAGGCACAGGTCTTCCTGGAAACTTGATTCGAAATTTTCGTCTCGCTTCAGAACAAGATTTTCTGCTTTTCATACACGAATTATGGATATATACATGTTCGTGCAATGTGAATTGGTGTCTAAGCATGACCAACAATCACAGGAATCACATTACTCACTAAACGTTCAACACTAACGTCTAAGCTTTGCAGATACATGTCTGAACTAACGATATGAGTGAGCGGAGCGCGACAATCATCGGAAGAGCCGCGTACATGCGCCCGCAATCTGCGCCAGTTACAGCTGGCTTAGTTTGATGTGTTTATAGGGGCACACATAGATAATGACTCTGTACAATGGGTGAATTAGCTTGGGGAGGCTCGCTAGACCAGGAAGTCAAGAACGTCGGTCAGAGATAGGAATGCAGGAAAACGTACAAGCAGCTATGAATCGCCCTAGCAAAAGCATGCCAAGGGAGGTAGAGCAAATCGTACACTGGGGAAGAATGGTGACTAGGGGGCAACAGCATGTGCGGTAGGCTTGCTAGAAACATAACATTCAGCGAGAAAATATCAAAGAACCCAGTTCATGGCGAGTTCTGTCAGAAGAGAAGTTTGGCATTCGCCTCTCCTGGTGCCAAAATTGGCAACAACACTGCCCTGATCGATGTCGTAACATGCCCTATATCCTGCAAAAAACACCAGGATTTGATCAACCTCGTGCTGCGTGATCAGCCCTCAATCATATCCGCACTGGCCATGCAAGATGTGTACTGTAGATGCTCTTCATAAGTGGGAAAAGTCTCTTCTCCAGTGATGGTAGTGCTGAGAAACAGAAATTAATCACTTAGTGGTCAAGTGGGGCTCGAACCCACGCGTCTACTGAGTCGGCGGAGAGCTTGACCCCATGACCTGACGCTTCGCTTTAGCGAGTGGAGTTTTCAAGGACCCATTAGCAGCAACAATGGACGCTGTATGGTACATAAAGAACTTCAATATTTGTATATAGGTTTATGTAGATAGTTGTACTTAAATAGCTGGAATTTTTGCCAAATTTCATGTACAGGGTCATTCATATAAAATAAGAACGCCAAGCGGCGGCTTTGTGCTCCGCCGATGCGGTGACCTTCGCCGAGCAGGTGGCGCTCCACGGCTCCCTGCTGTAGAATTGAAAGCGCGCGCATAGTACATAAGAGGGCTGGGTTTTTTTTTTCCTCTTTTTTTTTCAAGTTCCGATGGACTGTATAAAAATAACAGATTGACATTATCAAACTTGACCTTGCAATAAGCGTGCAGGTGTTCAGTCGCCAGTCTAAACCTCAAGTGCTAACATGGTGAGACAGTTATCATTGCAACATCGTATTTTTTTATGTAAAACGTATTTTAAGTACGAGTCGGCTCGGCGGGTACGTGAAGCATTTGTTCAGCGATTTCCTGATGAAGTGCCACCTTCACTAGCACAGATTCACGTAATTGCAAATAAGTTTGACACTACTGACTCGGTGCTCAATAAAAAACATACGCGCACACGAACAGTTTTAACAGAGGATAAGTTAGATGACATTGGCGAGAATCTTGAACGGTCTCCGAATAAATCACTCACAAAATTAGCACAACAAATAGGGGTTTCGGTTTCATCTGCATACAGAGCTACAAAGCTGTTACATATCAAACCGTACAAGTTTACACGGGCCCAATGTTTAAAACCTGCTGATCCAGCCACAAGAGTGAGATATTGTGAGTGGTATCTTGCATCATTGAATGATCGTTTATTTGACCCACAGCTTGTGTTCTTTTCGGATGAGGCCTGGTTTCACCTTAATGGGCGTGTGAACAGTCATAACTCTCGCTATTGGTGTGCAGAAAACCCTAATGGTGTTTATGAAGTCCCTCATTATGATAGGAAGATCGGTGTTTGGTGTGCTGTTCGTGCCGGAAGAATAATGGGGCCAATTTTTTTCGAGACGACAGTAAATGCAGAGAGGTACCAAGATAACATTTTGAAGCCGTTCTTCAATCAGTTAACGGAAGTAGAAAAATCGCGAGGGTGGTTTCAACAAGATTCAGCCCCTGCTCATACAGCAGAAGATTCCCTTCTTACAATCTCGGAAGTGTTTGCAGACAGAGTGATCAGTGTTGGTCTATTTCCCCCTCGTTCTCCAGATCTAACAGTGTGTGATTTTTACTTGTGGGGTAAACTGAAAGAACAAGTGTATCGAACAAATCCTCACACATTGGAGGAACTGAAAGAAAACATTACGCTGGCAATCAGGAACATTACAGTGGCAGAACTCGCTCGCGTCAGCCAGAATGTGGTTACCAGATACAATGCCTGTATAACCCAGGAAGGACGACACTTCCAACATCTTTTATAAGGTAAGACTCAACGACTTGTTCGTTTTTAATGATGAATTTTTGTTTTTCCGTAAATTTTAGTTATTTTTATAATTATTAGGTTTTTTTTTTGTTTCATTAATTTTCGGTCTTTCCACCTCTAAATTTTAAATTTAATTCCAAATTTGTATACTTCAATCTGTGTTAAGAGGGGCAGATGACCACGTAGTTCCTCCCCTTAAAACAACAATAACTAACTAATTAACTGAAGTAAGATTTCAGCATTGTACTCACGCTAGCAAGGCCGCTGCATCTGTAGCTTATCTGGATTGTACACACGCTTAAAGCAGGGGGCCGTGGTGCGCCACCTGCTCGGTGAAGGTCACCGCAACAGCGGAGAACAAAGCTGCCGCTTGGCGTTCTTATTTTATATGAATGACCCTGTATGTGTTAATTTAATGTTTAATGCGTCATACGCTAAATAAAATAAATGGAAAATTAAATACGGTCTGTCAACACGTGGAACATGCAACTGGATATTTTGAGTTCTGCTAATTGTGCACAAACTAAAAATAATAAACAGATTTTTTTTCCCTTCTTTTTCGTGTGACCTCCTGAGAGGCCAAGTGCAGGTCTTTCTAGTCAACACCCGTGGGCGAACTGCGCGTCGGAATGAGAAATGAGATGAATGGATGGAAGTGGACAAGGATGTGGAAGGAAGCGGCCGTGGTCTTATCAGAAGGTACCGCCCCAGCATTTGCTTGGTGTTGGAAATGGGAAACCACGGAAAACCATTTCAAGAACGGCCGACGGTGGGGCTCGAACCCACGCGTCGGCAGGGAGCTTGATCCCATGACCTAACGCTGCGCTTTAGCGACCGTAGCCACCACTGTCATTAATCAACAGATAAATGCTTTACTTACTTAATCCGGTCCTCTTGTATCATACCGTGTCGAGGATATGAGAGATCTCCATCTTCCTATGTCTCTAGTAATAGCAACTGCCTCACTCACAGATAACCCCCTCTCATGCAGGGCCTCTCTTATTCCATCTATTCAAGCCTTCTGTGGCCTTCCACAAGCGCTCTCCCCCTCCACTCTCACCTCCTTCATTAGCCTCGGTATGGTAAGCAATCTGTTGACATCCAGTGAACGTGGCCGAACATTAGAAATGATACATGTTTCGAGGACTAATAGACATTTTTTGTCCCCTTCATCAGCCATATTAAGCACTAAATGAGAAAATTATTTGATTAGCTTAGCACTAAAATGTCAATAGCCACTGAACCTAATATGGTGCACCATATAGATAGACGGGATATTTGAAATGATTAAGGCACAAAACTCGAAGAAGAAAAAGAACCTTTTAACTGGGTCAGTTCAATTCAATGTAGTTGTTATCGACGTGACATCTACGGAAAAAAATATGCGGAATGCTTCTTTATGGTCGATAACAACTACATTGAATTTAACTGACCCAGTTAAAAGTGTTCTTTTTTTCTTCTTGTGTTTTGTGCCTTAATCATTTCAAATATCCTGTCTATCTATATGGTGCACCATATTAGGTTCGATGGCTATTGACATTTTAGTGCTACGCTAATCAAATAATTTTCTCATTTATTGCTTAATATTGGCAGATGTCCGTCTGTTAGGTAGTCAGCCCGAAGGCTGGTTGGATCCTCAAAAAGTACCGCTGTTACGTTATGTGAGTAGATACCCACAAAAACCCAAGGCAGCACTATTTTGAGGTGTTCTAGGCAAGAAGAGGAGTGAGGTAGTTTGTCATTGCTTTCCTCACTGAGTCAGAACAGTAGTCCTAACCCTATGAGTTGAACCTTTCACAGCATTCACAGGCACTGACTGTGCCTCGAATGCCATTACTAAGCCCCACCCATACCTCAGTAGCTTCCATATAATCACAGCCATGAGTGAGACTGAGACATCGGTGAAAAGCCACCTTTTACTCTAGCCTGTGCCAACTGACAAATGCAAAAGTACTGTATTCATCAAGAGATGGCGAACAGGCCAGATGAAGGGGACAAAAATGTCCATTAGTCTTCGAAACATGTATCATTTCTAATGACCACATAATATTTTCAATAAAAGTATTGATTCAGGCGGAACTTAATTAGTATACCAATACGGAACCAAAATGAATGTTTTAAATCTTATCCAGTGCTCTCCGAATGGTTGTATTCCAGATCCTGTCCCTCCTACTTTCCGTAGATATCACATCTTTGTCGCCTGGTCTTACAAGGAAATGGCATGACCGTAATGTGGAGCTGTGGGAAGTGACATGGCACATTGGGTGGGGGGTCATGCCCATTTCCAATATCTGTCCATTTCTACTGAACAACCTACCCGATGCCAAAGATGCCCGAAATGCATTGTTATACATGCGGAACATGAAATGTATTAGTATGGTACGGAACACTTAGGAGTTGGGTAGAATGATCACATCGACATGAAATATGTTAATGTAAGTGCCTATTTATGATCATCATCGGTTTGCAGTCCTAAGACTGATCAGTTGCCATAAAGCATGTCCAAATCGTCCTGTCATTTGCCGCTTCCTTCATTGAACTATAATTCTGTGCTTGGATTTGTTTAAGGAAGGTATTTCTAGGTCTTCCTCATGGATGTTTTCCCTCAGTGAACCCTTCTGCCACAGTTCTTGTTAAATTGGAGTGGCGCATTGTGTGACCCCACCATGTGAGACGACGTTTACAGATTGTGTGAAGGATTGATCTTCGTTGGTTCACGGTGTCGAGAACCCTGGTGTTCGATATCTTGTCTCTCCACATCACATTTATCATCTTGCGATAGCACCACATCTCAAAGGCTTCAAGGCGGTTCTTTTCATTTTTATTTAGTGTCCGGGGGCGTGGTGGCTCAGCGGTCTAGCTGTATGCCTCTCACCAAGGCGGTCCGGGTTCGATTCCCGGTCAATGCATGTGAGATTTTCGAAGTGAAATGCCATGTCCTGTGGTTCGGATTCCACGTAAAAAGGAGGTCCCGTGGCTTATAATCACAAGATTCACGGTCACGTAAAACTACAATCTTCCTTATTTAGTGTCCACGTTTCAGAGGCATGCAACGCAACTGTCCTTACAAAAGCATGTAGCATTCTCATTCGGAGGGAAAGCTTAAGCTGACTGGTACACAGTAATCTCCTCTTCTGTATGAAATAAGAACATGTTTTGCAATATGAGCAACAAATGAATGATGGGTGTGGGCAGTCCCGCATATCATCTGGGACACACATAACAGGTATGCACTGTGGGACTGTAGCGCAGCCTGGCTGTTGCCACCACGGAGGATGCAAATCTTATGGCCATTTTGTTGCAGCGGTGTCCTGACATTGCTTCTCCTTGTGCCGTTCTCCTCTCTGTCTTATTTCCTGTCGACCTCCCTGGCCAATTATTGTTCTCTTCAGACTGCTAAGGTATTAGGGTATCTGTGGCTTAGAATTTCTTTCATTTTCTCACCTTAATTGGCTCTTGTCTCATCTCTCTTCATACTCTCGTTCTTTGAGGGATCAGACCTTTTCATCATACAGTATCTCCTGCCTTCTGCACAAAACCCTAAAGGCAGGGTGTGTATAGCCCCACCATACATGGTGCACATTGGTTAGTGCCACACCCCTTTTTCCATTGGCTATGCCCCCCAGAGGCTCACATCTAGTGGGACGTGGGTTGGTGACCACGGGACCCCAGCTGAGTCCGGCATTGCTTCCACTTACTTGTGCCGGGCTCCTCTCTGTCTTCTTTCCTGTCGACCTCCCTTGGTCAACTCTTTTCCGACTCCGACGGTATTAGGGTATCCGAGGCCTAGGGAGTCTTTCACTTTCCCGCCTTAATTGGCCCTCGTCTCATCTTTCCTGATCCCTCCTTTTTTGAGGGGTCAGATCTCTTGTTTTCTTTTCATTATATTTCTCTTTAAGATTCCCGCACTGTATTTGTTAATTGGCTCCCTGTGTATCTAAATTCAATGTTTTTTTTACCCTCCATTTTGTAGGTGTTTTCAATCTCCCTTGCATTTTGTACGTTTTTCGATCTAAATTGCATTTTGTGAGTGTTTTCAACCTCAATTGCATTTTGTAAGGATTGACAATCTAAATTGCTGTTTAGTAAGTCTTTCAATCTACGGACTGGGACTTATGTGAGTATTTTGAATTTCAAATGCATTTTGTATTTTCAACCTAAACTGCTTTTTGCAAGTATTTTCAATCTAAATTGCATTTTGTAGGGTGAGCATTTTGCAAGTATTTTGATTCTCAATTGCATTTTGTGGGTATTTTGAATCTAAATTACATTTTGTAAGTATTTTCAATCTAAATTGCATTTTGTAAGTATTGTCCATCCAATTGAGTAATTTGAATCTACCATACATTTTGTAAGCATTTTCAATTTCGATTGCATTTTGTAAATATTTTGAATATCAATTGCACTTTGTGAGTATTTTGGATCTGAAATGCGAATTTTTCAATCTGAATTGCATTGTGTAATTTCAATTGCATTTTGTCAGTATTTTGAACCTCAATTGCATTTTGTACATATTTTCAATCACATTTTGTAAGCATTTTGAATTTCACTAGCATTTTGTAAGTATTTCGACTGTACATTGCATTTTGTACGTATTTTGAACTTAACCTATATTTTGTGCCTATTTTTCAATCTATTCCTTTTGTGAGTTTTTTCGTTCTAAATTCCCTTTTGTAAGTATTACCTTTCTCCATTTTGTGATTATTTTCATTCTGAGTTCCTTTTTGTAAGTATTTTGCTTCTCTTAATTTTCGTTCTGGTTTCCACATCATTGACATTTTCGCTATCACCCAGACCATTAGGGGCCGATAACCTAGATGTTAGGTCCCTTTGAACAACAGTTATCATAATTATCATCTTCATCTTAATGACTGCCCCTACTACTAAACAAGAATGTCTGGTTTATTGAAGCTGGAATGTTCTGTTATTAATGGATGTATATCTTTTGTAGCGACAACTGATTCTGAGGAAGAGGAAATTCTGATTGATTTTTCAAAAGATGTAGAAGTACCTAATGGGAGCAAGGAGATTGAGGTGATTGATGTTCCAGATCAAGAGCACGATATAACTCAGAGTGGAATGGAAGATGAAACATTTGTTCCAAAACAAGATAACATCCGTGATGAAAGTAAGGAAAATAAAACTGGTGCCATAAAACAGACTATAAATATTCGTAAGAGGCGAAACCATCGAAGACAGGCTCAGTATCATCCTTACTATTCTCCTAATCACACTAATTTCAGTCAGTATTACCAGTATCCCTTAGTTTGGTACTTTCCTTAGTACTTCCAGTCCACTTCTTAAAGTTGTGGACAATGTTATACCTGTGTTTTTATTAGTTTGTATATTACTATTGTGCAATATGACTTGTAGACTAATAAGTGTAAGAAAGAATTGGGGAAGTAGAAACTCATGTTTCTGAATATTTTGGCAGAAATTGTCCTTGGTTGAATATTATGTAGGCTATATCATATTAATATGATACCAGTACTTGGCTTGAAAGGTTTTCTCATCTACTTAGGGCATTTGTTGAGTAACTTGAGTTGCTACTTCTCAGTTGTGTTGCTGATTTATGTTAAGTGATAAATGGCATTGGTTCCAATTTGCCATCATAATTAGTGAGTGTGTGCTATATATTTTTCCTAGAAGCTGTCATGCTGTATTGACTGAAAACTCCATATAATCTATTAACTTAGACTTGAAACTGTAGCCACAGTCGAATCCCCTGTTGCCCACTGTTGTTATGCCACAATTGGGACTTGTTTCCAAGTCCCACGTAACAGATATAACAGCTCCAAGGGTAACTGATATTTCTGTGTTGTCAATTCAAAATTATTATTGAGAAGAGTCTCTACTTGAAGGGTTAGTACTCAAAAATTGACCGCCAGCTGCAAAAATTATTTTAAATTCAGTGCTCATAGATTTGTCTTCTCAGTGAAAATCACCTTGCACCTCCTTGCTTCACTTGACAAACTGTCCTTAACCTCGTCAGTAATGGATGTGATAAACTGGATCACCTGACTTAAACTTGTACCTGAGATTTTTTTTTTTTTAATATATAATATTTAATACGCTTCTTCGTCCAGATAAACAGAGATCTACTGTTGCCCGCATACTCGACTCCTATTGCTCTATTGCTTCCCTCTTGGTTTTCCCTTTTTTTAACTTCCTCTTCTGTACGGATAAGAAACATTATATACTCGTCTTTTATCTGCAACTATTTACAAATATATTCGCATCTGCGGATATTGCAACTATTATATTGATGGTGGAAATGCAAGACTTATAAGTCACCATGCTGCTCCTTTCCATTCGCTGCTTTATATCTAGTATACAGTCCTTACCAAAGAGTAGATATACACTCCCATTGAACTTTAAGGTCCAAAGTCTCTGCACTTAGCCATAGAAAACTCAACTTTAAATTGGAACGAAAAGACATGAAAATGATCATGTGTACGAAAAGATCCTTATTGACAAAGTTTAATAAATTATGAAATTAATACCGTAAGTCAATAAATTGTTATTCTTAAGTACCAAAACCGGTACACTGTACTGTGCTTAAGATTAATAATCTATTGACTTATGGTATTTCTTTAAATTGGAATTTATTCCAAGTACTTCAAGACCTAACAAACTACAAGGAAGAGAATGTAAAGGCACAACATTGTGGTATACGAAGTCTTGCAATCCTACCGTTGATTTACCGTTCCGTTAGTCTGTAATGTGAACATTGTTACATAAGTCCACTACAACATTTTTACAATACTACTGTACATAAATAGTTAAGAAGAACACTGAAATTATCCATTTCAGTTCTTAATGTATATTCAGTTTAGCACTGCATCCATCAGTTGATGGAATATTAAAATGCTTAAAAAACAGAGTCAGTATTTTCACACTTTTTCAATTCTTCTTTTATTATTATTATTATTATTATTATTAGTAGTATTGTTCTAAAAAGAATGAGTTGACCATACCAGCAGGTTTGTGTCCTTCCATAGTTCCTAAACAAAATGAAAGTTGCCTCATATAACATAAGCATGACAATCAGCAAGTCATTTATAATAAGTATAATAATTTTCAGAGATTCAAATAGCCAAGCTACTCTTTTAGTGGCATGGTAGGTTATGATTGCAGGTTTGATTCTGGTTATATCTGCATATAACGGAGTTAAAATGCGATGCCCTTGTCTCTTTTTCGAGGATGTTTATGAACTTCTCTTGAATGGAATGTTAAACTTCTAAACATTATTATTATTCATTTTCCGTTTCCAGTTCCCTGGGTCGGGTTGCGAATCAAGGACCTCCACAGTTGTCTATCCCTCCACCATTCATTTCCTTCTTTCAATACTTATTTTTCTTTTACTCCTCTTTTCTCTATGCCTTCCTTCACCGTATCTATCCACCTCTTTCTGGGCCTTCCTCGTGGTCTTCTTCCCGGTATTTTCTCCATAAATATTCTTTTTGGTACTCTATATTCTTCCATTCTCATCATATGTCCGTACCACTTCAGCTTACTGGTTTCTATCTTGTCTTGCAGTTTTGGGAACCCACTTCTCTCCCTAATGTCCACATTTCTGACTTTATCCCTCCGTGTCTTCCCAATTATTCCTCTAAGGAACTTTATCTCGGCTGCTTAGATTCGGCTTTCATCGCGTTTTGTTGTGGACCAAGTACCTGCTGCATATTTCAAAATTGGTGTGTAATACATTGAGAATAGAACTTTCTTGCATTTCTCTGGGACTCCCTGGTTCCATATTAAACCTCTCACACACTGGTAAAACCCATTAGCTTGTTGGATTCTCTTTTCAATTTCTTCATTTATTGTACCATCTTCTGTGAGTATGCACCCCAAATACTTAAAGCTTTTTACCATTTCCAATGGATTTCCATTGACTTCAATATTCTGTCTTCCTTCTCTCTTGTTTCTTGTCATCACTACAGTCTTACTCTTCTCCACACTTATTTTCATTCCATATTTCTCTATCACTTGATTCCATACAGTGACATGTTCTTGCACTTCTATTTCATTTTCTTCCCATATTACTATGTCGTCTGCAAAGAGTAAGGCCTTAGTCTCCTTGCTTCCCATTCTTAGTTTCACACTCTTAAGGATTTCATCCATGACAGTTACAAACAGTATAGGGGTTAACACACTTCCTTGTCGAAGTCCTGTTTCAACACTGAACCAGTTTGTTTGTCCTAGCTTGGTCTTCACACTACTTACACACTTTTCATACATGGCTTTGATCATTTGTATTTCTGCTCTGCCTACCCTGGTTTTTATCAATGCGTCCCAGACCAATCTTCGTGGGACACTGTCGTATGCCTTCTCAATATCTAGAAATGTCATCACCAAATCCTTTTTGAACTCCCATCTTTTCTCCATCATGTTTCTTAGAGCAAAGATTAGATCGAAGGTTGATCTATCTCTTCGGAATCCATGTTGTTCTTCCTCCATTTCTGCCTCAACTTTCATTCTCACTCTTTTCTCTAATATCCTCTCAAAGATCTTTGCAACATGGGAAATAAGTGTGATTGTCCGATAATTGTTACATTCTTTCTTATCACCCTTCTTGGATACTGGAATTATCAGACCCTTCCTCCAATCTTCTGGTACTTGTTTCTCCTTCCATATCACAAGAAATGGTCTATACATCCAATGTAACCCTACTGGTTCAGCTGCCTTGATCATCTCTGTAGTCACTTCATCCACTCCTGGTGCTTTCCCCTTCTTATTATTATAATTATTATTAATTCCATTCCTCCTTCACTAGGACTGAGTGATTCCTCTTTGGTTCTGTTTTGTATCAAACTGTTCTAAAACAAAATTACATGAATTTTACTTTTAATGCTGTGTTCAGCTTTTGACTCTCAAAATTGCAAGATCTCTTAAAGGTCATGTGCAAAAAGAGATTTAAAAAATTCACTTATTCTGATTAAAAAAAAAGCTTTCATTAGTTTTGTTATAAAAAGTTCTGTTTTAGAATTATTATATATTTTACAATTTCAAGAGCTGGTATGCCAAAAAAATAAAGTATTGATTTGTTACATCAAGTATGAGGAAATTTGGCACTATATAATTATTTTTTTTCATTTCATTGAAATTTCTCATGAAATTTGGAAGTGCCATTATACTAGATGATATTTGAATGTCTGTAAAGGATTTATGGATTTATTCAGTTTACTTCAAAACACAAAGTCTATACAGACAATATGCAGTGTGTCTCACCTATGAGTGGACATATGGCTTTTCAAACTCCACATAAATCCCTACATCCTGCAGTTCTAAGTTGTAAATCATGTAAGGGCAAAGTTTTTAGTTGATTACATCTTAAGGAAGAAGTAACAAAGTCTAGTGCCATTTTTAGTTTTATGGCCATAATTTGTGTGATAATTCTGTGCTATTTTTATTTTTAATATTTGTAAGAACTTGCAACATTTGTACAAAGCACATTCAGAAAGAAAGTTTACTTTTTTTTTTTACATGCAGAACTTCATTGGTGTCAGGTCCAGCAATATATCAGCTATTTTCCGTCATAGGCACCAAACTAATTGAGACACTTGTCATAGTGTGGTATTAACTTTTGTAGTCCTGTGTCATAGAAGTCTGCCACCTGCGAATGGAATTAGCTTGTGATATTAGTCTTCAGTTATTCGTCAGGTTGAAGATGCTGACAGGAGAACAGAAATTTCTTGAGGTGGAAAAAAAAAAAGTGGAGATCGCTGGGAGCAAGATGCTTACAGTGGACGATTAAAATAGCACCCAGCCAAACTTCAGCAGAACAGTTGCTGTCATGGTCTTGCTCCCAGCGATTTCCACCTTTGCTTGCACCTCAAATAATTCCTGGTCTCGGGTCAGCATTTTCACACTGACGAAGAGCTGAAGACGAATATCACACACTACTTCCATTCGCAGGCGGCAGACACGGGAATACAAAAGTTGATACCACACTGATAAGTGTCTCAATTCGTTTGATGCCTATGTCGAAAAATAGCTGACACATTGCTGACCTGTTCTCTTAAAAAAATATACATATATAGGGAAACTTACTTTCTGGATGCGACTCGAACTTCAAGGAATCTCATTGAAAGCATATACCATTCATTCATCTTGTCTCCACTTAAGGCAGTACAATTACTAGCAGGCCTTAGGTTTAAAGTTGAGGGTTATTGTATAGTATTAAGGGCCAGTTGTACGATCTCCTGATATACCTTGGCTAAAGTTATTTCCGTAGTTAGCACAGAATTGAGTTGTACGACATTGGTATAAGAGATAATCCGGGTATAAACGACGACATGCCTAACCGGGCATGGAATGGTGGGCTATCTTCTTTTACCGAATATATATATGGCAGATGGGAGAGACCGCAATAACATCCGAAGTTAAATTACCGCTGTTTCTTAATTCCAGTGAACTATTCATAAATGTACATGAGAATGTATAATCTTAATAGCAGCACAATAATTACATACACATTTTTACAGAAAATTCATCAAAGCAAGTCAGCGACGTTACGTATGTAACCATCATGAGTCTGCAGCTGTAGACACCATGCCACAGTGGCCCAGTGGCTAGCGTGCCGAACTCACTACGGCTCTAGCTCAGGTATAGCTATTCCGACGGATATCTGAGTTTGTACAATTGGCCCTAATTGAGCCCTGCATAGATACACTTCCAACATTATTCACATGTCCTTCATTCACAATCTGTAAATGTCTACAAACATCATAACATAATTTCAGCATGCTTTATTTTTTAACAAAGATGATTACAATAGGCATTGATGTCTTTGGAATACTCTAGTTGTTAATTCAGTTGAACAATGAATCACTGACATCTTCAGTGGATGGAATTTTAAGATATTTATTATTATTTCCGATTATTCCCCTTCAGGAGAGCGTGAGAACTTGAGCCAATCACAGCTTCACTTCCTTTTCCTCTCTTCTTTTCTTCCCAAAACCTCTTCATTAGTTCACTGTGTTTTTTCTCCCTTTCCTTTGTCCATTTTTTCCCTGATGTGTCCTTCCTTGAAAATTGTACAATTTTCGTGTTTCTGATTTTATTTCTAAATTGTTCTCTGTCCTTAATGTCGTCTTCAGAGATTTTAAGTAATTCCATGTCTTCATGTACTTCTTTTATCCAACTGGTCTTTAATTTACTTGCATTCACGATATTGAAAATTTTCTTAGCGAGTCTATTCCCATCCATCCTATATATGTGTCCATAGAACTGCAGACGTCTCTTCCTAAATTTATCTATAATGGTGTCTGTATTTTCATGAAGTTCCTTTGTTGGTCTCCTGACCCAAATTTCATTACGGAAAACAGCGCCATGGATTTTCCTAAGAATTTTGCGTTCCTGTTTCTCAATATCGTGAATTCTTGTCATTCCTCTAATGACTGTGGTTTCTGCCGCATACAAGGCTTCAGGCAAAACAACTGCGTTGTAATGGCACAGTTTTGCATTACGAGATACTGCTTTTTTGTTATAATGATTCCAAAGGAAGATTGTAGTTTTACGTGACCGTGAATCTTGTGATTATGAGCCACGGGACCTCCTTTTTACGTGGAATCCGAACCACAGGACATGGCATTTCACTTCGAAAATCTCACATGCATTGACCGGGAATCGAACCCGGACCGCCTTGGTGAGAGGCATACAGCTAGACCGCTGAGCCACCACGCCCCTCTATAATGATTCCATGTCAGCTTGTATGCCTTCTGCAATTTTACTATTCTATCTGCATTAGAAATTGTGTTCAATCCTGTGGGTTGGATGGCTTCTCCTAAATATTTGAAGTGAGTGACCTGCGAGATTTTTCCATATTGCGTTCGCAAGGTGATGTTTCCTGTTGATTTTGCATACATATACTGTGTTTTTTCATAGGAAATATCAAGTCCCGTTTTACTGGAGATTTCATGTAGTTTGTCTAGTGCTAATATGGCTTCATCCTTGTTTGTTAAGATGGCCAGATCATCTGCAAAGGCCAAGCATTTCACAGTGACTCTTTTCCCTTTCTCCTTTCCAGTTTGGATACCTTTCACATGCTTTTCCCATTCTGTGATGATTTTGTCCAGTACGATGTTGAACAAGAGTGGTGATAAACCATCCCCTTGTCGGACTCCAGTATGAATTGCAAAAGAGTTTGAGATTTCTCCCATGAATTTCACTCTTGAGGTAGTTCCCAATAATGTTTCCTGGATGATGGCCCTGGTCTTCCTGTCAACTCTTAATTCTTCTAGTCTGTTAAACAAGGTTTGTCTGTCAACCAAATCGTAAGCCTTTTTGAAATCCACAAATGTGACTGTAGTGTTCCTGCATCGTCGGATGTGCAGTACGTTCTTGAGGTTCCAGATCTGCTCAATACAGGACCTTCCCTTCCTGAAACCTGCCTTGATATTCTCCAATATGGTGGTCCACCTGTGGCTCGAGTCGATTCAGCAAAGCTTTAGAGAGAATTTTATAAGCGACTGGAAGAAGCGAAATTTCTCTAATTATTTGGATCAGTTTTGCTTCCCTTCTTATGGAGTGGATGTATCAAAGCACTCTTCCATTCTTTTGGGATTTTCTCTGTTTTCTAGACATCTGATATTATTCTGTGAATTTTTGGTGTTATGTGTTCATGATCCAATTTCCAAACTTCTGCAATAAGTCCGTCTTCACCACGGGCTCTATTGTTTTTTAATGACTTGATTATGTCCACTATTTCTTCATGTGATGGTGGAAGTGAATCAAGGTTGGGCACTGGTTTTGCAAATTGAAGTTGTTCAGAAGGTGCTTCGCAATTAAGGAGTGTGCTGAAATATTTAGCTAGAATTTCACAATTATTGCTCGTATTAGTTTCCAGAGATCCATCAGGTCGTTGGAAGCATAAACTAAATGTAATATTTATGCTAATTTAAGTGGGTTATGCCAAGAGGTGTCAACACTGCAAGTCATTCCGTACCTAGTTAAGTTTCACTTCATACAATTGCAGGCATATAATGTAGGCAAAGCAAACTCCAATACATTCGTCATCATCATCGTCGTACAGTATACAGTACATCAAATGAAGCGTTAACAGTATCAAACATTATACTGGTATTTGTAACTGGGGGACCCATGCGAAAAACTCGCATGTGTATAAATCACCCGGTCGGCTTTATTGGTATGTGGCCTCGACACGATACAGTTCTGGCAGGAGCTATTGTCTAGTTTATTTGTTCAAATAAAATTGCCGTAGCCTATTTATGAAATCAGAGTGCAATTTGCTGGAGTTAATCTACGTAGTAGTCATTAAATTCGTGGACTGGCACCTAGAGTGTAGGCCGCCAGAAAAACAGCGCGTCTTACATGTTGCCGCACAACACGGCGTACACATACACAGAACCACACCCCTTTAAAAATAGTCGCTGTTGGCCGCTATGCACGTATAGCTGCTGGAAACACCGCTGATAGATATTGGTAGGGGGGTCTTGTACGACTTCTCTTGGCAGTAATGATCTCCTCGGCCAAATGAAATCTACGCCTACGCAGCTTTGCTTTCTTTCTGTGAAAGAAATCTCATGGTGCGAGATCAGGTTAGTACAGAGGATGTGGCAAAACTGTGACCTGTGGCCTCATGGGTTCCTCTTGGACAAGCACAGAGCGATGTGCTGGGTCTTTGTCATTTAGCAACAACTAGTTCTTCCTACGCCAAAGCTTAGGACGCTTACGACTAATTCAATCGCATAGACAGCGAAGGATATCTTGGTAGCGGGTCTTGTTGACAGTTGCTCCTTGTGGGATGAAATCCATGTGAACAATATCCAATGACCTGTCTTGTTGGGGTTTTTGTCATCGTAACAATTATCTTATAAACGTTTCACTAGCGGATTTGACTAATTTTTTGCAGAACTTTGCGTTGGCCCGTTGCTCAAACTGTGACATTCTCAAGTTCAGCCGCATGCATTCAACGTCCCTTTACAATTGAGCCGTACTTCTACTGACACTGTATGCACACAACTGCCTCTTGCTGGGACAAGAGAATGACTCGCACTGGGCCACCCTGCAGTGCAACCTGTTTGCTGTAGTGCACCATGACAACACCATGCATCCAGTCCCCGCACTTATTGACTCTACTACGTACAATAATTATAGTAACGTCTCGATCCAAACAATTGGACTTGATCTAGATGATAGCCTCACGATTTATAGTCCAACAAAAATCTTTGTCCCAGGCACTCCTCAAGTACGTGCTGCATCATTTTCACCACAATCACATTCATCGTTCTTAGAGAATCGCTATCTCTGCCTTGAATAGTTACACGTCCCTTGCCCAGTATGGTGGTGGTTCAGCTGGACCCTCACTTGTATCGGTGATGGAAACCAGGTACACTTGCCAATGGTATCAGTCACTAGTGCATGGGCTTGCCTCAATCCATTCCCACTTCTATTCTGCCCCTCTCTTAAGTTAACAGCCCTGGGGCTGGTTTGCAGCAACTCGCCAATCTTCTCTATTCTCCGCCATCCTCTTCAATTCACGAAATGATTTGGTGTTCGTGTCTGTCATTAATTGTGTGATGTATGCAAGTGGTGTTCTTCCTCTAGTGTTTTTCCCTTCTAACATCCCTTCGATGACTCTTGCTGGCAGGCTATTATGTCTGAGAATATGTCCCAACATATTTGCTCTTCTTGTTTTCAGGGTCTTCATAAAGCTTCTACTTTCTCCTGCTCTTCTGAATACCTCTTCATTTGTCATATGTTGTATCCAACTGATCTTAAGCATTCTTCTCCAGCACCAAGCCTCAAAAGCCATCAACTTCCTCTCTTCTGACTTCCCTATTGTCCAGGTCTCACTACCATACAAAGCCACACTCCACACGTATGTCTTCAACAGTCTTTTTCTTATTTTTAGGTCTATACTTCTGGATGTGAAGAGATTCTTCTTTCTATAAAAGGCGTTCTTTGCCTGAATAATTCTACTCCAAATTTCTCGTTTGCTGGTTCCATCATACGTTATCAAGCTTCCCAGATACTTATATTCCTTCACATGTTGTATTCTATCATTCTCGATATAAATAGCTGGTGCTCTTCTATGATCTTCCTGGTTCCGACTGCATACGAGTATTTTTGTTTTATTTTTATTCATCTTCATGTTAAATTCGTTTTTAAGGATGTTATTCATTACATGAAGTATCTGTTGAAGATCATCTTCATTATCTGTTGTTAAAGCAATGTCATCTGCGAATCGGAGCATGTCAATCTTTTCCCCATGTATATTTACTCCAACTTGAATCTCTTCTCTTATCCTATTTATGGCATCTTGGACATATAAATTAAATAAGTAAGGAGATAGCGAGCATCCTTGTCGTACTCCTTTTCTTATTTCAACCTCTTCCTGGTTATTGCCAGATCTTATTATTCCCCTTTCATTCTTATATAAACTATGTATTATTCTTCTATCTCTATAAGAGATTCCCACTTTCTTTAGTAACTTGAACAGTATATTCCAATTCACGTTGTCAAAAGCTTTCTCCAGATCCACGAATGCTAGATATGTTGGTATTCCTTTTCTATTTCTCTTTTCAATTATTTGTCTTAGAGTTAATATTGCTTCTCTTGTTCCAATGCCCCTTCTGAATCCAAATTGGTCGTCTGCCTATAAGTGTTATAAAGATATGTATGGAAAATTATGATAATTTTAAGAAATTTGATCTACCTGAACGAATCCCAATGTATTTATCCGCACTACCAAGTAGTTTAAGTCTGTCGTGTGACTAATTTTGAAGATAGTTGCATCTGTGCAGGACTCTTATTAGCAATAGGCTTACTATTGTGTTACAAGAGTAATTGTGTTTCATATTATTTTGATAGTAATGTGTAATTCAGACGGCTGTGATTGTTAGTACCAAATTGTTCGATGTGATAGGTATTATTGTATATACATCTGTACTACATGCCATATTGTGAGATGTGCACACCATTTTTGTGAGACAAGTTGGGTGCAATAGATAGTGAGATAAGAGGTTAATAATGTGAGACTTTTCAAGAAATGGAACTAGCATTTATAGAATAATACTGTATTTTGTTGAAGCATAAGCATTTGTTAACTAGAAGGTTCCTGTAATGATGATCCAGACTTCCAGGGATACTGGCGATGGGCACGAGGATCAATTTGAGATGAGGAAACACGTCCGTTTGCTGGTAAAGCCCAGGGCCATGAATGAGCATACCCTCGAAAAGAGAGTCCAGTCCTCACCACGGTTTTTGACCGGTGAGCTCCGATTGCGCAGTCTTACAGAGGACAGGTGGTGAACCTCAGGCATGTGCAATTGATATATCATTTGCTTTCCACGCAACTGAAAACTCACATATCAATTGCACGAGTGAGGCTGGCAGACATTCCTCTGTACGACTGCGAAACCGGAGCTGACCGGCCAAAAACTGTGGCGTGAACTGTAAGTTCAACCAAGTCCCCTCAGTCGCATTTCGCCACACAATTGCCAAGAACAAGAATAAAGAGAAGCCAGCAAGTTACGAAAGACAACACAAGGGATAAGGCAGTAATTTTCTTCTTCAACAGTCCGTAATAATATATATTTCAATCGCATGTAATTCATTTCAGGTTAAGTTCACATATCCCAGTAATTGAATTTATTTTGTGTTGACCGACTGAAAATTACAATATTAAATGTCAATAAGGGAATACAGAAAAATGGCTTCAAAGCTGTCTTTATAACTGAAAATGTGAGCTTTGAGGGAGATATTTAGAGTTGTCGAGAGCTAAACCATTTCCCCTTATGGAAAGTCCAAGTTGATAATAGCCCTAAATTACACTACTAGTCATAAGTATTTGATCACATATCAAAACACGATGTGCAAAAATGTCATGCAAAGTAAATAACACAGGCCTGCAGAAAAGAAAACCATTTCTGCGGTAGAAACGAAAACAGGTGTGTTTGATTAACTCCACTGTGCTGAATTCGAAAAGGCAGTTTGATTTTCCTTATCACATCTGGTTAATTGGCGATAGTGAAAAATGTCATTTTGATTATTAAAAAAAAGGCAATTAAGCCTAATCGTGATGTGATGAAAGAAAAATTGGCACCATTTTTTTGTATTCAGAACATTAATCTTTAATGGCCTATTTTCTAATTTACTGCAAAATCATGCTGGCCTGTGTAATCTAAAGAGAAATAATCTTTCTCTTTAGTAAGTAATGATATCGAGATATTTATAATACTGTATTTAAATTTATGCTTCTTCAAAGTTGCCACCCTTTGCTTTCAGAGCAACTGGACATACTCTGGGCATTAGGTATACAATTTTTTGTATTGTATTGGCAAATATTTTATTCGTACACACTTGTAAATAGTCCAGTAGTTGTTCATGATTAGTTGGCCTCATCTTTCTGAGTTCCTTGCCCAATTTATTCCATAAGAGTTTGAATGGGATTTAGATGGCATACCCTCTGTACAATTTCGAAGGATGTTTAGAATCATTGCCTTGCTGGAGGGCAAACCCTCGACCAATAAATCTCTTGCCAGATGGAATGACATGCTTGATTAGTATACTGTGCATCCCTCCTTTCTGTTTATTCTCACTAGATCACCAATTTTATCACTGGCAAAATATCCCCGCACCATGTTTCATAATTAGTGTCACTCGCTGTTCATGTATTCTCCAGAAAGTCGATTGCCGCTTAAACATTCCAATTGGAGATTCATCAGTGAACAATACCTTTAACAATTGCTCCACACTCCAATTCTTATGAGTTTAGTCCATTGCAATGAATCAACATAATCATCTACACTCGCAGATTTGTATCGTGTTGTATCCCACCCGCACCCATTTGGGCAAATATACCAAGCAACGGAAGCTTTCCTAGTCTAGGGTTTGCTATTTCTTATTGATCCTTCTTCCTATCATCAACATCCCTGAAAGTCTTATGTCATCATGGGAACACCTTGTTTCTCTATTTAATATGCAGAGAAAGAAAGAAAAATCATGTCCATAAATGCAATCATCAGCTTACAAGTGAAATGTGTGGATGGTGTATCTGTATCTACTTATCATTAGGTGGGTGCAGACCAGTTTCTTGCCATAGCCTTGGTATGTTTGCTTCTCGTACAGTATCTTCGGGCTTATTGTGAAGCGGCCTTAAGAGAAAAATAGAGTTTTGCTCATCCGAGACACTCGGGTTTCTTCAGAAGCTAAAATGGCATCATATACCATACAAGTTGCTGCTGTTGAGGCAGCTTTTCTGGTTACACATAGTGTATAACAAATAAAAAGAAACAAAATGTGTTTCGACTAGGATGATATTTCGAAACTGGATAGAGCATGGAAAGAAACTAATATGAGAAATGGCTGAAAATCTTTTTACGGCTGACTAAACAAATTTGAACATTCGTATTCACTTCTCAATTGTAAACTATGAAAAAGTTATACAAATTATCGGGAACCGTAACAGTTAAAGAGAGGGTGCTGATCTCACACAAGATATTTAATACCTTTTGTGTCCAACAGTCTTTTATGACTGCCATATTGCTTCTCCATGTTGGCACACCAATAAATACGTGATGTGAGGCGCTCTGTGCCAACACTACCGTCGAGAAGGCACAACCATGGCATCCTTGAACACGACGTAAAACCGACCTCTCATGAATGAGGTCAAAGTATCTGCGACAACGAGGCTAATCCAAACAGCATGAGGTGGAGCGGTATGAGTATAACTTTGCTGGTCTGAACCCGCCTACTTCCTCAGTGTGTGCTCTCTAATTATATATGAAAAGTTTTTTGAAATTTGATTTATTAATTTTGTAAGTTTTGATTTCATGTGAATGAATCTGTCATGTTTTAAAAGAAATTTCTTCTGTCCTGATTGTGAAACACAAAATAATTATCTGGTGGAACCAGGAGTATTTATAAAGCTTGAACTTCTCGTCTCATAGTCTGATAAACTAAATCTCTGCAAGAAGATTGCCACGATTTAAAAAGTAATGGCCATTAAAAATTTACAAGCCTTGTAATAAAATGTAAATAATATACTTCACAGCTTACTTTTATCAATGGCTTATTAGACGTATATTCTCTACTATTATAATATGTTGGCACAGCACAAAAACATGGCAGTTTTAAAGCTTTCACTCTGAAGTAGAAACTTCAGAATGTATTATGTTGCTATTTAGGGAGTATTAATATGTAGAGTTGTGGCAATTATTAACATGTATCATGTACTATGCACCACCCAGTTAGTGGTATAACATAATTTAATGTCTTCTTGCAGGGTTGCAAAATTTGGTCATGTACTGTATAATATTTTTAAATGTAAAACTGTGATGGTTGAAAAAAGAAAACATATTGTTATGATGCATTGTGCCTTGTTCCTATTCCTATAATATAGTAGTACTCTATTTAGACTGACTCAGGTATTTTTGTAGGGAGAGTGTGTAAGTATCCTGGACGATGGGAAGGCTTGAGAGCCAACTGTATGTTATTGTTACCAGAATTTGCTGTTTAAGTATGTATAGTTTTTGTTTATTGCTGTTTTATCATATTTGGATCTAGTTATTGAAATATATGCATAATATGCATTGTATTGTATTTTGGTGTATTATTTAAAATTTCTCCTTTTTCCAATATTTTAATTATTTTATTACATCCAAGAAAATGGGAATTGTGACACCATGAAGGAGTGGTGATGCAACTGAACATGCAGGGTGAACAAGTCCCTCTGACTTCAGATGTGGACAAGAATCAATACTGGATGTGCCCACCACAAGCTGAATACAGTGCTGAATTCCTCAAGTCAATGAGTCAATAAAGCCCTGGATCACTCGGACCTCAATGTGGGCAAGAATCAATATGGGATGTGCCCACCACAAGCTGCAATACAGTGCTGAATTCCTCAAGTCATGGAGTCAAGAAAGCCCTGGATCACTCAGACACCAATACAGGCTGTTTGTTACAAGTAAAGAATTTTCAAAAGAAAAATTGTTGTAAGCAAACACCTGAAAAATATATCGAAAAAAATAACATAAAACATAGAATCAATGAACACACAGTAAAATGTAAACAAATTGAAATATTACGATTTACTTACCATATGTTTAAATTTTAAGTGTTCATTGATTCTATGTTTTATGTTATTTTTGTCGGGATATTTTTTGGATGTTTGCTTACCATTTGACAGGCTGATGAAGGAGCCATTGATAACGAGCCTTGAAACATGTACCTAAAGTTGGTTTGAATATAGAAATTTGAGTATTGACAAAGCAGAAAATTTTCCTCAATTTTCTTTTGAAAATATTTTACTTGTAATTGATCGTCAATAAGGATCCTCAATGAGTGATAACTCAAATAAAACAGGATGTGCCTACCATAAGCTGCAATACAGCTGAATTCTTCAAGGCATGGAGCCAGTAAGCCTTGGATCACTTTCTGTGGAGTTGTGGTCTATGCTTGCTTCACTGCACAGGTCAGTTATGGGTGGCGGCTAGTTGGCCTGTTAATATATTGAACTCTGAGTCTCATACATTTTATCCGTATTGACAAATTTAATTATGCAATGTAACACAATCGTTTCCGCCCAGTCAATACTGTTTATTTATAATTGAGCAAATTATTCACTCGGCGTGAATGGAAATGGTACATGTTTCGACACCTAGTAATGCTCATTGGTGTCTTCATCAGCCAAGAGTATTGGGCAGCACTAATACATTTAGACATGAAGGAAATGAATGTGACTTGAGAAGATGAAGAACACACATAAAAAGAAATACATCATGTAGATAAAAACACGCCAGAGGATGTGAATGAGTTTTTGAATGGTAGCCTATGGTCTCCATCTTGAGGAAAGAATTCATGATGAAAATCAATAAATGTAAAAAGAAATATTGGAATGCAGCCGAAATAAATTAGAAACCTCTATGGACATCAAATTGGCAGGTGAAAAACTAAAGGAAGTAGGAGACTTCTGTTACTTAGGAAGCAAAATAACCGGTGATGGACGAAGCAAAGAGGATATATAAAGTAGGTTGGCTCAGGCAAGGAAAGCATTTCTACAGAAAAGGAACCTGTTGACATCAAATATAGATTTAGGTATTAGGAAGTCATTTTTGAAAGCCTTCGTCTGGAGCTTGGCACTATATGGAAGTGAAACTTGGACTATTGGTGCAGCAAAAAAGAGGAGAATTGAAGCGTTTGAAATGCGGCATTACTGGAGAATGATGATGAGATGGGTATATAGGGTAACAAATTAAGAGGTATTATGACGAGTGAGAGACATTAAGACACCCAGGAATAGCAAGCTTAGTTATGGAAGGAAGGGTCGAAGACAAGAACTGTAGGGGTAGATCAAGGTTAGAATATGTTTAACAGATAGCCTCGGATGTAGGGTGTGGTAGCTATGTAGAGCTCAGGACGGGGAGGGATGGAGGGCTGTATCAAACCAGTCAAAAGACTGAAGACTCATACCACAACAACCTTATCCTACTAATGTAAGCATGAGCTGTTACTTCTAAGACATATCTTTTATATTTCCTTTCTTAGCTCACTATTGTTTGAATGTAACCTTCAGTATGGTAAATCATTCTTACATAATCTTAAAAGTTTTCAAGATCATTAGCTTTTAAAAAAGCTCCTAAAACTACTATACATACAGTTTTGTCTTTACATCATACAATTCGTTGTCAGAGCAGCTTGTAGACAATCCACATTTCAGATAAGTCTCCATATCAAATCTTTCAACACATTGTTAGTAGACAAATACTGTTTTTGTATGTTGTAGTTCTAGTCTTTTACTATCATCTCACGTGAAGAAGGTAGACACTCGGCTCAACATAGCCATGAGAACCATTTCCGGTTTTATAAGAACTACTCCACTCGACTGGCTCCCAACACTCAGCCACACAGCCCCTCCGGTGTTAAGAAGACAAGATGCACTGAGGAAGGAAAATTCTAAAATAATGAACAACCCTGCATTTCCACTCCATGACGACATTCCCACTCTATCAATAAACCAGCTCCGGTCGAGGAGTCCACTCCTGCGACTGGCTCAACGGCTTGCTGATAGTAATTTCAACATTGCAGCTAAATGGCGTGAAACATGGACTAGAAATGCCCCACCCGAAGTCTGTGACCTCATTGATCCTGTAAAGAAAACCAAGGGCTTTGAACAACCACGATATATATGGAAGACCATTAACCGCATCCGTACAGGACATGGAGTTTGTGCATACATCCTGCGCAAATGGGGGAAGCGGCCAGACCCCTGCTGTGATTGTGGTACATCGAACCAGACCATCAGGCGCAGTGTGGAAGATTGCAAAATAAGAGCGTACCCAGGAGACCCTAACGACTTTTTCAGTGCTACACCATCGAGCCAGGACTGGATAAATAGACTGGACATAGGGTTATAGGTCGATATCTGTGCTTGTATGTACCGGTACTTATTATTATTATTATTTATGTTCGACCCTGACTATTATCTGTCGGAGAACTGTACTATAATGAGGCTCATTATAACACTATTTTTCATTATGAAACAGTTTCTCCCACCAATCAGAGCTCAAGAAACAGTTGTTTGACCAATTAGATAATTAGATGTGCTGAGTTCCACGGCCTTCTAATGTAAATCATACTGCCTGGCCTAGTGTCATAGTAGAGTAATCGAGGTGGCCATGGTCAAATACAAGGCATTCCCTGCGTCTCGTGCGCTCTGTTCAGTACATAAAACTGGCAAAATCTCGACAGATATTTATGAATATTTTTGTTCGAACATAAAATAGTTATAATAATTATCGTCGGACATAAACAGTCGTATGTAACTCGCCTATAATGGTAATTAAGATACTCGTATGGAAATTATAAAACTCGCATACGCTCGTTTTATAAACATACTTGTGTCCTAATTATTGCCATTATAGGCTCGTTGCATAATGTACTATTTTGTTATTATAATGGTGTTTCATGTGTAATGCCATACGCTAAATAAATAACCATCTTCTCAGCAGAGCACTCGTAGGTCGTTCCTGCATTAATTTAAAATTCTTCAATAGTTTAGGACTTTTTGCTTAAGTATATCATAGCAATGGTAGCTACACCATCATAGATTAGTTGGTGCAGTGAGACTGTTTGTTGATGAGATTTTTATTTCTCAGTCTTGCAACATATTAGGTACGGTACTGTGTATAAATAGTTCTCTTTTCACATGCTTAGTGCTTTAGTAATAGTTGCCCCACTTCCTAAGTTTTTGATGCTTTTTTTTTTTCTTTTGGGATGGCAGTGACTGTTAGTGGGTGTTATGGTGAGCTCCTGGAGATCGGAGAACATTTTCCCTATGGTATCTTGGAAGTTCCCTGTCTACAAGTGCAAATATTGATGCTGAAATTCAGTATTGACTCAAATGTGCTAGCATGGCTTTCGGTCGTCTACGAGAAAGGGTGTTCGATAATAATCATAACATCAGCACTCAAACTAAGCTGTATGTATACCAATCTATCGTAATACCAAGCCTTACTTATGGCTGTGAAACTTAGACCACCTACAGGAGACACATGATCAGCTTGGAGAAATATAATCAACATTATTTGAGAAGAATCTTGAGAATAACATGGCAAGACCGGCGTACCAACATCAGCATCCTCGAAGCCAATGCTACAAGCATCGAGGCCACAATAATCAAACATCAACTTCAATGGACTGGTCATGTTGTCCATATGCCCGACTCTCGTCTCCCTAAGCAAATCTTGTATGCTCAACTTACGAATGGACACCGTACTCAAGGAGGATAGTGCAAAAGGTACAAAGATGCCCTGAAATTTTAACATGCCGAAATGTATGATCAACACCAAAAACTGGGAGACCACAGCTTCAAACTCACAAGCATGGCGTCGGCTTGTTCACGGTGGACCACAACACTTCAAACACGAACGTCGAAGACATGCAGTGGATATGCGACAGGCAAGGAAAGAACGAATGGCCGCTCATGGGAACAATCCTCGGTGAATTGTGGATGAAATATATGTTTGTGAACATTGTGGAAGAGTTTTCGGCTTCAGAATTGGTCTACACAGTCATTAGAGGACCCACAGACATTGAAGTCTAGTTAGTTATTTTTGTTTTAAGGGGTGGAACTACGAGGTCATCTGCCCCTACATTGAAGTCTTTTAGTCCCAAAGAAGACGACATACTCGTCAGCGAGTGATAGCCTATCATCATCATCATGGTAGTGTTTTGTCTTGTATAGATTTGGATCTGATGATACTCGCTTGACAATTAAAACATGCTATCCCTTAGTTTTCTCCCTCTTCTGTAGTCCAAAACAAATACAGGGTGTGTCTTATTAACGTTAAAACTCTCTATTCACAATGCTACTCATTATGGTCCGTATTTACGTAAATTATTATAAGAAAAATATTTAATTCCGCCTTTTCAATTAAATTGGAAAGGCGGAATTAAATATTTTTCTTATAAAAACACTCTATAGCGACGTAGATGGCATTGAGACAAGTAATTTGATATAAGACACTTATGGTCGTAAGTGTCTGGAAATACCTTAAAAGTGAACCACAACTGTTAAACATATGACGTCATCAGGTGACGGCTCAACTCGAGCGGTCAGGCCCATGCTCTCTTATGTCATATGTTTAACAGTTGTGGTTCACTTTTAAGGTATTTCCAGACACTTACGACCCTAAGTGTGCTATATCAAATTACTTGTCTCAATGCCATCTACGTCGCTATAGAGAGTTTTAAATGTTAATAAGAGACACCCTGTATATTATCACATGTATTATTTTCAGGTTATTTTTAGCATGTCACGGTAATTGGGATTATTTTGTGTTGACCAATTGAAAAATTGTATCAATTACCTGTTATGGGATGCATAAGTATCACTTGGTTGGAAAAAGACTCTATAACAGCTACCGGTACTGTATTTCATTCCAATAACCACTTACAGCCTTGAACATGTGCAATACCCAAGAGAGAAGAAAGCAGTCTTAAATATATGGAAATTGAGTGTCTCCACAATATGGCAAAGAAGACAAAAAGAGATAAATTAAGGAATGAAGTTATGAGAATGCAGACTCAAATAGAAGAACCCTTATTTGAAAAAAATGCCAGTTCAAGGATGGTTTGGACACTTTATGAGGGCGGCTTGTGTGGCGTAGTTGGTAGTATGCCTTCCTTCGGAGGGAAAGTAAAGCCGGCAGTCCCATGTCATAGATTTATGGCATGAAAAAGAACCTTCCACTAACTACACTTGTGGAAGCTAAAATGTGTAGGTTAGTTTGATAACGCTATATTAGTTCCAACGTTTGCCACCAGGTGCTGGCTGCGATGGCATCTAGTAGCCAAGTCCGCAGCTATGTGTCGTGGATGGTAGCATTTGGAAGCAAAAGTAGGAACTGAAAATTGATCGTCTACAGTCCTTCTATAAGAATCACAGATAACACACACTAATACAGCCATCACAATTAACACCGGTTATCAGACAAATTCTACACACTCCCAAAGTACACGGGGCTACATGACTGCGTTGTTGTAGCCCCTAAACTAAGGAACCAACCTCCAACACTTTGGAGAATGGAGGAATTGCAAGAAATTGGATGGAGGTAGAAGTTTCTAGAAGACCAAGAACAAGGTGGTTAGATGTAATAAAAGAGGACATTGAGAGGAGGTTCGATGTCAAGACCATCTTCAAAGACATTAGTGTTTTTGCATAGACAAGAGTGGAAGAAGTTCACAAATTGTATTTGCTTCGCTGGAGCAATAAACTGATAATGATGAATATGGGAAAAAAAAAAAAAATGTACGGTAACAAAATATGCTGTTTAATTCGTATTTCCATAAACCTGAACTATATAGTATATTAATTAAGCCAGAGAATAACATTATAAATACTTGCACACCTACCAACTTTTACGGAATTGTGGTGTGTTTTATGATTTTACAGATTAACTATAATATTTTATGATCTCCTTTTTCAAATTTGTGCCAAGACGAGCTTCTGCAGACTGACGATGGATGGTGTATCTGTCTGTTAGGTAGTCAGCCCAGAGGTTGGTCACATCCCCCAAAAATACCACCGTAGGTTATGTGGAATGAAACGCACAAAAACCCAAGAAAGCACTATATTGAGGCTCAAGATTATGATAAAGCTTGTCGCTATTCTCTTTCTATAGAGCTCCCTCAGGGGCTCACATGTAGTGGGACGTGGGTTGGCGACCACGGGACCCCAGCTGAGTCCGGCATTGCTTCCCCTTACTTGTGCCGGGCTGCTCTCCGTCTTCTTTCCTGTCGACCTCACTTGGTCAACTCTTGTTCTCTTCCGACCCCGACGGTATTAGGGTATCCGAGGCCTAGGGAGTCTCTTCCTTTCCCGCCTTAATTGGCCCTTGTCTCATCTTTTCTGATTCCCTCCTGCGAGGTGTCAGCCTTCTTTTTATTTTCCTTTTCCCTCCTGCCTTGTGCTCAAGGCCCTCAAGGAGGCAGGGTGTATGTAGCCCCACCACTTCTGGTGCACCCTAGATAATGCTACACCCTCAGGGGCTCACGGTTGGTGAGTTCGGGAGTTGGCGACCCCGAGGGATTCCTGAGCTGGGTCCGTTTTCCCCTTTTGTCCCTTACCTTTGGGTCGGACCCTCTCCTCTCTCCTCTCCTCTCCGCCTCTCATTATATTTCCTTTTCTCTTTAAGATTCCCGCACCTTATTGTAGGTATTCTTAATCTATGTTGCATTTTGTAAGTTTTTTCGATCTAAATTGCATTTTGTGAGTGTTTTTCAACCTCACTTGCATTTTGTACGGATTGCCAATCAAAATTGCTTTTTAGTAAGTCTTTCAATATAGGGGGGTCTTCTTGTGAGTATTTTGAATTTCAATTGCATTTTGTATTTTCAACCTACCCCGCTTTGTTCAAATAGTTAAGTCTCAATTGCAATTTTGTGGGTATTTTGAATCTAAATTACATTTTGTAATTATTTTCAATCTAAATTGCATTTTGTAAGTATTGTCCATCCAAATGAGGAGTTTGAATCTACCATACCTTTTGTAAGCAATTTCAATTGCATTTTGTATTTTCAACCTACCCCGCTTTGTTCAAGTAGTTCATTCTCAATTGCATTTTGTGGGTATTTTGAATCTACATTACATTTCGTGCGTATTTTCAATCTCATTTGCATTTTGTAAGTATTTTGATTTCACTTGCATTTTGTAAGTATTTCGACTGTACGTTGCATTTTGTACGTATTTTGGACTTAACCTACATTTTGTGGGTATTTTTCAATCTATTCCTTTTGTGAGTATTTTCGTTCGAAATTCCCTTATGTACGTATTACCGCTCTCCATTTGGTGAGTAGTTTCAATCTGAGTTCCTTTTTATAATTATTTTTCCTGCTACATAAGGCATAATTGTTGGGGCTCACTGTCTATTTTATCTAAACCATTTTCGTTTCATCCATAGCAGTGAGCTGTTTTTTATCTTCATCCTTTCATTTCAAGCCATTTCATTTCGTCAGGGGCCGATAACCTCGATGTTAGGCCCCTTAAAACAACAATTATCATCATCTTTCTATAGAAGCAGTTGTTGATAGTTCATAGTTGATCTCAGGTGTACTAAGATCCTAAACGTTTCACTAAGAGACAGAATCAGGTACAAGGAACTAATACCAAGATCCCTAACATTTCACTAACAAGGGAAGTATCAGGTACGCGAAACCCATCTTGAAACTTTGTGGACGCAATCTCTCATATAAATCAATGGGAAGTAGCGAGTACCGTACATGTTGGCAAGGACAGCCCTGTCTGTCCAGGCACTCAAAGCCGGTCGCGTGACCATCTGCATATACGCTCCGCCACGCAACAACTCCGAGTGCCTCAGGGATGTCCAGCTCCGTCAGCCATCATGACTTACTTGACTTATTTCCTTTATCTCCTAAGTGGGGCATAGGGCATCAATGAATTTCCGCCATCGGACTTTGTTCTGTGCCATCCTCCTTATCTCGTTCCAGGTCTTCCCTCTTTTCTCCATCGTTCCAAATTCCAATTCTCGTGTCCGATTTCATGCTAAAGGTCAAATCCGTTTTATCCATCTGGCTTCTATTCATTTCTGTTTCTGTAATAGGAGTTATTTCGGATGTGTAGGTTATTGACCTTCAGCACCCAAAGCCTGGAGAAGGGGCTGCCTTCTAAGTATCCAGGCCTACTGATTTTCTGTCAGGGTTTCTTCCCCTAGCCTTTGAAGTTCCCACTTCTGTCCGCAAGGCAGTGGAGGTCCTGACCTCTTAACCCTGGTCAGCTGGGCTGCCTCTTCCGCCAGCTCCGACGTACCGAAGACCATCTTCTCCGCCTTCGCTGCCGTTGAGGACTTGAGGGTAAGGGTTGCTTTTTAGTCTGGATCTTCACCTTTGGCCTGTCCGGCAAGGGAGGCCCTACCAGTAGCTATGCTACCGCCGGCATAGCCCAAAGGATCATTAGACCACGTCAAGGTCATGCAACCCCTAGGGAGTGCGTCAGCCATTATACCTGCGTGCAAGTCCCTCAGAACAAATTGGCCCGTGAGTGAGAAAGTGAAGCTGGCCACCGGGCCTACCTCAAGTTCAATGACAGCTTGTAATGTGGAAGAGGGTTGGGAAGGAAGTAGGGCTGCTTCTTGTGAAAGATTTATAACAGAGAAGTACAGTCAGCCAGTTGCTCCCAACGTGCTACTTATTTACCAGTCACATAAAGGTGATGGTGATAGTGAAATGTCTGGAATTGAAACATTAGATGATTAATGACTACCCGGTGATTGATTTTGATGTTAAGATTGAAAATGAATTTCGATTTGCTTGGTTAATTAATAATAATTAGATTGGATTTAGACAGCTCCTTAACCCGGTCCATGAGGCAATTATAATTGGCTACATGGGTAATTCTTGCCAGGCGCGTCCACGTCGCGGGGGTGGGCAACGGTACTGTAATATACCATGGAACTACAGTACCGGCTAAGTTCTGGTGAGGACCCAGTCCTATGGGGTATAACATAGGCCCCGTGCACAGGGTTACGTGCGAAGACCTCAACGGAATCTGCAGGGGAGAAGATGGACTTCGGAACAGTGGAGATTGCGAAAGAGGCAACCCAGTATTCAGGGAATAGTATGAGTACAGCATCAATCGGCAGCGTCTGTTTCCCAGGTTAGGGGCGGCTGCAAGGGCGTCTGTTTCCCATGTTAGGGGCGGCCTGTATAATAGCTGGCAGTAGCTTCATAAAATGCCTTTGGGAGTGGCGACCCCATCGTAATAGTAGCCTAAAATGGAAATGGCACTTCAAATGATTCGGAGAAGGTTAGGGCGTACCCTGCAGGCGACGCGCAGTTCTTTTGGTACTGGGGGAACTGTGAGAAATGGGCGACCAGTAACCGAAATGAAAGTGGGAATTATGAATGTCATGACCCTGACAGGCAAGGTGGAGGAGGTGGTAGACTTCATGGAGAGGGAGAATGTTGGATTGATGGGGCTGAGTGAAGTGAAATGGAAAGGTAAAGGAAGGAAGAAATTGAGGAAAGGATATACATTATACTGGAGTGGTGGCCAAGAGGCAAAAAATGGCGTGGGACTGATAACCTCGAAACAACTGGCGGAGTATGTTGAAGTAGTCGAGTGTGTGAGTGACAGAATAATGAAGATTAGAATGAAGAAGAAAAATGACGTGATGGACTTCATACAAGTGTATGCACCACAGACTGGAAACAGAGAAGAAGATATTGAAGTATTCCTGGAGGATGTAGAAAGAGTAATTTCAGATGTAGAAGTGGTGATCATGGGAGATATGAATGCACAAGTCGGAAACGAGAGACAAGGAAAGGAAGAAGTCATTGGACCATATGGATATGGGAAAAAGAACCGGGAAGGAGAGGAACTAGTAAACTTTTGTGAAAGGAATGGACTGATAGTGGGTAATTCATGATTTCGGAAGAAAAACAGCAGGAAAATTACGAGATATGGTTGGGGTGATAGAAGAACAAAATCAGTAATTGACTACTTTCTGGTGGAAAGGACTAATCGCAGAAAGCTGATAGACGTGACAGCTTTACCAGGAGAAGCATTTGATGGGGACCATAGAGCTGTGGTGGCAAAATTTAGATGGGAAAAATTGGAAAACCTAAAGGAGATCAGAGAAAGTAAAATAAAAGTATGGAAATTGAAAGACAAAACTGTACAGGAAGATTTTTAGGAAAGATTGAAGCAACAAATCCCAGTTACTGAAGTGGAAAACATAGAAGAGGAATGGTCCCACTTTAAAAAGGCATTTGTTGGTGCAGCGGAGAGTGCTTGTGGTAGGACGTCAACAAGAGTGAAAGAGAAGGAGACACCGTGGTGGAATGAGGAAGTGAGGAAAGCAGTGAAAGAAAAGAAGTCTGCATGGAAAGAATGGAACCGAGATCGAACAGAAGAAAGCAATAGGAAGTATCACGACAGCAAACGGAGGTGTAAGAAAGTGGTAGAAGAAGAAAAGTTGGAAAGAATTTACACGAAGAATGGAAACAGATGTAAGTGGCAGTAAAAGGATGCTGTATGGGCTTCTAAGAAGTAAGAGGAAAGAAAGAGTTACTACAAAGCTAGTGGAAAAGGAAGATGGAGAGTTGTTAACACACCCAGAAGAGATAAAGGGACGATGGAAGGAGTATTTCGATAAGCTATTGAATGTGAGCAATTGTACTGGTGAGATGAAAGTGACACAACCTGACGACTCTATAACAGAAGATGATATAACAATGCTGGAGGTGGAATTAGCAGTACAGAAAATGAAGATGGGAAAAGCAACAGGGGTGGATGAAATCAGTGTAGAAATGATAAAGGCTGCTGGACCTGTTGGTATGCAATGGTTGTATCGACTGCTAAAGTGTGTGTGGAAACGGAAATGTGTACCAGAGGACTGGGAGAAAGGGCTAATAATACCAGTGTTTAAGAAGGGGGACAAGAAGGTGTGTGATAACTATAGAGGGATCACCCTCATATCACAGATAATAAAAATACTGGAAAGGATATTAGAAAGAAGAAAGGTGGAAGGAGAGTTGCAAGAGGAACAGTATGGCTTCAGGAGTGGAAGATCCACAGTGGACCCAATCTTTAGCTTGAGGCAGGTGATGGAAAAGAACTGGGAATATGGAGAGGATTTGATCATGACTTTCATAGATCTAGAGAAGGCATATGATAGTGTCCCCAGAGAGAAGGTATGGGAAACCATGGTTAAGAAGAGACTGGGAAGAGAAATGTTGGAAATGGTGCAAGCAATGTACAACAACTGTGTTAGCAGGGTACTGACCCCAGTTGGAAAGACAGATTGGTTTAGGAACAAGACTGGACTAAGACAGGGGAGTGTGCTGTCACCTCTCTTGTTCATAATGGTGATGGATGAAATTGTAAAGGAAACAAAGGAAGCATATGGACATAAAGAAATGAAGTTACTGTTGTTTGCAGATGATATTGTGGTCTGGGGAAGGAACACCGAAGAAGTGCAAAACCAACTAGATGCACTGAACGAAAATATTCAGAAGTACGGCCTGAAAATCAGTATAGAGAAAAGCAAGACCATGGTGATGACAAGAGGGGAAAGACAAGGAAAGGGCACTGTGAAAATTGGAAGTCAGAGTTTGGAAATTGTGGACACGTTCAAGTACCTAGGAAGTGAATTGATGCAAACTGGCAGGTTGGACATGGAGATTGGCAGGAGGGTACAGCAGAGCAATGCATTCTATCAAAGTGTAAGAAAACTTGTTTGGGATAAGGAAGTACCAAGGAAAAGCAAGGAGGTAATGTATAAAGTGTACTATGTTCCCATATTAACTTATGCAGCTGAGACTTGGACCCTGACAAGCAGGCAAGAGAGTAGAATCCAAGCCAGTGAAATGAAATTCCTAAGAAGTATGATAAGAAAGACAAGGAAAGACAGAGTGAGGAATGAAGATGTTAGGAAGGAAGTTGGGATGGAAAAACTAAATGAGAGAATTGAGAAGAATAAACTAAGGTGGTTTGGACATGTAAAGCGGATGGAGGAAAATAGAATACCACGACAGATGCTGGAGGCGAAGTGCAAGGGTAAGAGAGCAAGAGGATGACCTAGAACAAGGTGGATTGATTCAGTGAAGAACAGCGTAAGAAAAAGAAATCTGGACTGGGACAAGATCGTGGAAGAAGAATGGTGGAAGGAAAGTGGAGAAGTGCCATAAATACCCCGACCCGGCATGAGCTGGATAAGGGGAAATGATGATGATGAAGGGTTGATTATTAATAGTACAGTGCTGAACTACATAGTGATAATATTTTCATTACTATATTATTCCATTACACGTATTAGTGTCATTTTGTTCTAATCAACTCTAATACAGTTTGTAAAAAGTGAAATAAAATAATGGTTGTTATCGTGTGGGTGAGTGACAGTTGCTGCGGGAACAGATTGTACTTCTGAGGGGTGATGCAGCGGACACCACCCAGCAGGCTAAGAAAAGCAGACTCTCTTTTCAGCTTCCTACTAGATTTTCACAAGGGTCAATTAGTTCTGAGGCAGTTATACCAGGATGTCAAGTACGATTTCAGAGCCTTGTAGTTCAATCTGGCGGCTGATTTTCCGCGTGTTGTCCCCTTATAGTACAACAATTGCGTCCACAAAGTTTCAAGGTAGGTTTCGACCTGTCTTACCTGATAATTCCCTTATAAGAGACAGAATCAAGAACTAAGAAGAAGTACAGACAAACGTGACATGGTATAAAGGGCAGAAAGCCTAAAATGGAAATGGGGAGGACACATATCATGCATGGAGCACAAGAAATGGATGCATCGCACCACAATGTGGGACCCAGAAACATGGCATGCTAAAAAAACAGATGGGCAGACTACTTCAGCACTAAAGTGGGAAACCAATGGTTGAGAGACAGTGAAGCAAGGAGACAGCTGAAGCCAAACAGCAATCAACAAGCACCAACAGGAGAGAAAGTCAATGATAGTGAGTGCAGTATGCAAACAGTTCAGTGCAGAAATGTCAGGAGATGGATAAAGTGGAAGCGATGTGTAAAAAAAAAAATAGGGATGGAGACAGGACAAAGCATCAATAATGAGGCAAAAGCTCTCCTTCGTAGCCTAATCACGAGCACGTCCCTGTGCAAACAGGAGGCCTTTGCCCTTACGGGATGTCTATAGACTAATTTTATTCTTCAGTGAGGAGATACATCGTCCAGTAGTAGCACTGGTTAGAAGCAGTGTCAATAGAAGGCACAGCAATCAACAAGCACCAACAGGAGAGAAAGTCAATGATAGTGAGTGCAGTATGCAAACAGTACAGTGCAGAAGTGTCAGGAGATGGATAAAGTGGAAGCGATGTGTAAAAAAAATAGGGATGGAGATAGGACAAAGCATCAATAATGAGGCAAAAGCTCTCCTTCTCGTTGTTTACAATCACTAACCGAGCATGCACTCCACGTTGTGCCCGGTATTATTGTTCTATTGGCTGTAATCTACCATAATCTTTAAGCCACTTCGAAAGAATTATAGCAATAACTGGGGCATTGTGGGGGGAGTGAGGAGTACAGTTTTGCCCTCTTCAGCTCGTCTATTGAACCACTTTAGAAAGAACATTAAAACCATACCATGGCTATTAAATTTTTATGCCAGGTGTTATAGTTAACTATATAGCACCGCGCTTTAAGGAATAAACGTAATTAATGACTGCATTTTAATTGGTGAATTAGGCAGTGAATATCTTGCTGTAGAAAATGTTTACATAGTTGGTCAACGTATGTATGAAAATTAATATAGTGTCACATGAAATAGTTGTTATATGTACATTTACTTCCGATGGAATATGACATTTTCGATTGATACTTCTTCTGGTAATAAGATTTAAATTAAGCCGGGCGGTTACTTTCGAAGAGAGCGGAATTGAAACTCGTGGCATTATTGTATCGATAGGTAGTATCGAGGTAAATTTCATAGCCAATCCTGGCTCGAGAGGTGTGGTTATCCCACCAATCGCGTTCGTTATTTACCCTGACATTGGTAAACATTGGAGTGATAAACCTGCTCTCTGGTGGTAGAGTTGCAAAGCAATTAGTTCGCGAAACAGTAGTCTCGGCAGAAGCGCTCGTCATAGGTGGACTGGTGTAGCAGATGAAGGACGTGTGCGTGTGAGTACAAGATAGTTCCCCCTTCCCTCCCCCCAAAATATTAAGACTTACACGCAGCATCAAGTTCTAATGGGGGATTTCAAGTATAGTGTCAATTCAAACGTTGGATCCGTTTCTTCTGTGGAATATCCTGCAAGTTCAACCAGTAGCACGTCGTTGTTTTATACCACGCCTACATCTGTGCCGGATACCATCTCATCACATCAGCAACATTCAGCAATGCAAGATGAACTTCTGATCGAGAAATCTGCTGTGAAATCACAACAGCAGCTGTCTCCGAACTCAGACATAAATGTAGAACAAAATGTAAAAACCAAAGAAGATGACAACTCTGGGAATGTACAGACTGACAACAAACCCCATGATGGGCAGATTGGGCCTGTAGTTACTGCTCCTCTTCAGTTAGGAACTGGATTCAATGTATCAGAGCCTAGTCTTAATGTGATTAATTCTACTAATACTTCTACAGCTAGCCTATGGTCATCAGGACCAATGGAAGATGGTCTTTTACACAGTTTAAATGTACCTGCTGTTAATGGAACTTTACCATTTCAAAATTTTCCTCCTACTAATCCAAATCCTCTATATAACACTAGTTTAGGTCCTCAAATTGCTGGATTACCCCAGTCCCAGGGACAACCTCCTCAGCGAAGGGCTATCACAGCTACCCACAATTTTCCTCATAATTTATCTCGCCACATTCAGCAACAGAATCACCCTCAAAATATGTTTATGCCTAACAAGAGCTATACTTCATGGTCTAGTCCGCAGCAAAATACTTGGTCACCAGGTCCTCAGAATCAAGCCAATATGCAAGGTCTGTCACCATGGAGTAGAGGCAGATCTGTACCAAATCTGAACCCCCTGCAGACTATGGGCAACATGGGAAACTTAGGAAATCGGAAACCTAGTCCAACGTTCAATCATCAACACTCAGGGATGGTTATATCACCAATCAAGTTTCGGCGCAGTACCTCATACCCAGGAAAAGGACTATTTCCTCAGCCGCCAACGTTCGAGATCACCAACATGGATGAGAACCGAGAAGTATTGCTTCCATACCCGGTAAGTCAGTGTTCATTTTTACAGTGCTTCTATTTGCCTTGTGTGTTTTCTGATTTTCTGTAGTTTTACAAGTATCATGTATGGAAAATCATAAATTTGGTGTTGCTTAGTAGTGAAAATAGATCATGCATATTCAGTGAATTATTTCTGTGCCCTGAGCTGATTTTTCAAGTGTTAAGAAAATATTTTTGACAACTAGTGGATTGTTGTGGTAGAAATATTTGATATGATTCCATATGAACATTCTCATCATGATACTTCTGCATATTTTGAGTGGAATTATATTTTCTGGAGTGCAGAAGAGGCTAATTCAGCAGAAAGTATGAATTCAGTGAAAATACAACCCCTGACTGTACTTATTGATCCACTGTAGCACAACACACAACCTTTCAACATGGCTTCTTGGCTGTTATTTTCCATGTTCTCACTCAAACTTATGGATTTTCTAGCCTATTAATCCTTTATGAAAGGGATTTTCATTTAAGATTTGTCTGATCATGTTTTGTTTTGACAGTGGAGTGATGTTATGGGAGCAGTATGCTTGTAGTTGATATGTGTGGCTTCAGAGTAGATTTATTAATTTTGTTTATTTTTACATTTAACACATACTCATTTAAAGGGTAGGATATTATTGTTAGTAAGAGGTTTGCTGCAGAGTAATGGGATTTTTTAAAATTGAAAATTCAAACAAAATTTCTCAGCATCACTACAGCCAACAGCATTAAATCTAGCAGTTATGTTGCAACCTCTTGAAGGTTTCATTTATTAGCATTATTTTTCTAGATTACCTAAATTTTTTTCATCCTTAGCTTTCAAAGCATCTGACAAAATGGATGGACTATCATTCGCACTGAAATGTATGTTTATTGAAATCATACCGATGCAGAGTTGATAATGTACAATACATACTGTACACATATAGGCTGCTTATATTTTTGCCAGATAAATACTGTAGAATCTCCCTTGTATTATTAGACTGATGTCATTCAATGTATAAAAATTTCTAAGGAGAATGATGCACCTATTTGAAAGTAAACAACTATGATACGACTATTAACTTAGTGGGAAGACAAGATAAGATGTTCCATTGTTGATACTGGGATTCATTATCTATCTCATATTTAGTTATCTACAGGATTCAATTATATTTTCATATTATTTTGATGGTGAAATGTAAGAATTTCTTATTGCCTTCCTATTTTCTTCAAAGCAAAAGTATTTTTTTCTGGCAATAAAATTAATTAAAAAGCAACTTGACATTTTCTATTTTATTGCATCCATGGAGAGAGAATAATTTATCTACATAATTTCTTAAGAAGATCTAGTGGGTACCTATGGTATTGATAATTAAATGACTAAGTTACAAGGAAATTATTTATTGGTTAGTAAAGCACATAAAGCATTTTTCTTTCCAAATATTCTGAAAATTAATCACTCATCCTACCGGTTTTTTGTTTTTTTGGGGGGTGGGGGGTCACGGTTGCAGTGCTTTCAGTCAGTATCAGTAAGTAAATATGCATAATTTTGTATGCTTTAACTTACAAGTTTAAGGTCATCTTGTGCCGTATGGATTTCTTTCGTCTCGTGTCCAAAAACTTTCCGTACATGTGTGTGTGTGTGTGTGTGTGACTTGAGTGGCTCAACTGTTTTATTAGCCAGTTCGTAGTAATTACATTCATTGGCTCTGCCTCTACTTAGTTACACAACTATTTTTGGCGTTGACTTTGAAGTGCATGTTGTTATCCCATCTGGGCACTTGAATGTCACGCGAAAGCATGAATGCTGTTACAAGAACGTTGGTTGATTATCCGTCGTTTTCTTTCTTTCAATAGAACGCAACACTGTAAAAATGACATCAAGTTCCGCTTTCTTCAAATTGGCGCCTAAAACTTAGTATGACCAGCACATCAAATCAGGCGAAGGTTATCTGAGAAATATTTAAGTAATGTACAGTATTTTTGAAGCCAATCCTCCTTCAGCCTGATTAATATGACCGGGACCACATATTCAATTTTATTGTAACCCTAAAATTATATTTGTGTAAGCTTGGTGCTTTCAAATGCTCTGAAGTGAGATAATAAAAATGATATTGGTTTTACGTCCCTTTTAACTACTCTGGCTTTTAGAGACGCCGGGGTGCCGGAATTTTGCCCCGAAGGGGATCTTTAACGTGCCAGTAAATCTACTGACATGGCTCCCTCGCATTTGCGCACCCTCAAATGCCAGCTGACTGCGCCAGGATACGAACCTGCAACCTTGGGCCCAGCAAGCGAGAACGTTACCGCTGAGCCACGTAGCCAGTGAGAAAAAAGTCTGAGTAAAATCAGTTAAATTTCGTCCCCAGAAAGCGAAATCATGATGAAAAGCCAGATTATGTTAAAAATTGGCGATGGTGGTTAGGCCTATGCTAGAAGCTAACAATAGCTGAGATAAGCCAAACAAATAAATGCCTACCACTTACGATATTTGACCTGCAGGCGTAAATTGCTTCTTATGATGTAAACTAATATTAATGTAAAATCCGCCGTCGAAATTGTTGCTTACTCTGGCTTTCTAGGGACGATTTGTCTTCAAAAGTTTTTTTTTAGTTTAATCCTCTGAATCTCTGAGTTTTTATAAAATATTGCAGATTTAATTTCATACTGTGAAGTTTTGAACCCATTTTTTAGTGTTGCCTGTACAAACTATCAACTCGCTAGATGGCCTGTCTCAGCTATGGATAGCATCTAGCGTATTGATCGGCTGAAAAGTATAAATTGATAATTTCATAATACCATTTTTAAAAATTCCTAAATCATCTTCCCCTATAACGTGGATAAAAGTAACATACAGGGTCTTTCATATAAAATAAGAACGGCAAGCGGCAGTTTTGTTATTCGCTGCTACGGCGGCCTTGCCCGAGCTTGTGGCGCGCCATGGCCCCCTGCTGTTCTATTGAAAGCGTGCGCATAGTACATACGAGCGCTGCTTTTTTGTGTGTTTTTTTTTTCAAGTTCCGATGGACTGTATAAAAATAACAGATTGACATACCAAACTGATTTTACTACTAAATGTTTGCTTGTTTTATTCTTGTCTCAACATAATCGCCAAAACGATTGAAACATTTGTCGTGTCGTTACACCAGCTTTCCAATGCCCTCGGCAAAATATTGTGCCACCACTGAGGTGGGTACGTCTGGGGAGTCTCCTGAAGTTTTTCCTTTTTGGCGAGTTGCCACCCAACCATACCTTCAATTCTAAAATAGGGGGAAATCATTCACGACCACTCTGTACCAACGTTACGATAGACTTTTACAAAGAATTCAAGTGTGAAGTTTCGGACCATCTACCCTTTAGTCCAAACCAGCACTGAATGATTTTCACCTGTTTCGAGAATTGAAGGTATGGTTGGGCGGCAACGTCTCGTCAAATAGGAAAAACTTCAGGAGACTCTCCAGACGTACCCACCTCAGTGGCAGCAGAATATTTTGCCGAGGGCATTGGAAAGCTGCTGTAACGATTCGACGAATGTTTCAATCGTTTTGGCAATTATGTTGAGACATACGAATAAAACAAGCAAACATTTAGTAGTAATATCAGTTTGGTATGTCAATCTGTTATTTTTATATATCGGAACTTGAAAAAAAACCTCATTATGTACTATGCGCGCGCTTTCAATAGAACAGCAGGGGGCCATGGCGCGCCACAAGCTCGGCCAAGGCCGCCGAAGCACCGAATAACAAAACTGCCGCTTGCCGTTCTTATTTTATATGAAAGACCCTGTATATGTTTAGCAACTCTCATTTTTTTTAGCACAAATGTAAGATCTGTTCACCGCCTCCGCAACCCCTCACATTTACAGTCCTGCGCTACGGCAGCCATGCGTTTTGGCCCCCGTTTCTGCGAAGCTCATAAACAATAAATTTATTATATTTAATCGGTATGCGCTCCAGAAGGCTTCTATGGGATTAATAAAATCTCCTCATTGTGGGCTAACCATTGTAACAAGCTGTAACCTACCTTTTCATGTTACAGTTACAAAAGTTTTATGATGTTTTCATTTCAAAATTTTCAGTACAGACTGGCCAAAAAAATCCCTCATATATATTACTTGTCACACTCCTTGTTCAAATTCCTAAATGTCAGTAGATACATTTTTAAATGAAGGTGATTTAAGAGGAAGGTTGTGGGTTCCTACTAACGTACAATAGTTCGGTTGAATCATAATTTTACGGGGTCGTGGTAGAAAAAGACACTATTTATAACGGAGATGTTGAAATAACAGCATAGGCATGGCCACGAACAGAAAATGAAAGAGAAGAATTCTGTACGAAGGAGCATTTTAAAATATTCCCACAAATTCTCTGCAAGAGGGTTTGAGGGACCTAACTAGATTTTCTTGAGGTCGCCAATTCCCGTAGCGAACGGTTTTGAACCTCTGTGGTTACATAAAGCCCCTGTTAAATTGAACACCACGGCTGCGAAGGCAGCTGCAGAAAATCCGGTAATCGTAGGCTCGAAGCCCGGCGCTGACAGCGGTTATCCCCAGGGGTTTTCCCCCAAGTTTTTAACGCACTCCGTCCAGGCAAATGCCGGGATAGTACCTTACTTCAAGTCCCGGGGCGCTTACCTCAACCCTGTCCCTGATTCAGTTACACATACTAGGCCTACTACAGTCATCACAGCAATACAGGTTATCAGACTAGTTCAACTCACACCCAAGTACTCGGGGCTGATGACCAAGATGTCCCAAGCCCATGAATTGAATTAACAACAAATCTAATAACTGGACTGGATCAGATCATTCAGGACACCGAACGGTGAGGTATTGCTTGACGCACAATTTTATTGGAGGTTCGGTGTAAAAGAAAAAAGGTTCATACGGGATTTTTAAAAAAGGACGGCGAATAAAAATAGCCTAAGGAGTTTTGTGATGTCAGTAGAAATGTCGGGGTGAGTAAACCTGCCAACACTGATCAGTCTTGCTTCTACTTCCATGGGATCAGTTCTCATCTCCAGTTTATACGACAAATTACTTCTGTGCTCGAGGTGAAATGTCATGTTCGATGGTTCGGATTCTATTTAAGAAGGTCGCGTGGCTTGATCCTGGGATGATAGGTTCGATTCCCGGTTTAGGAAGTCAGGATTTTAGAGGGCATGGAAATGTATTTGCACTCTGAATTGTACTATGCCGGCTCGGTTAATATTTAAGATCTCGCATTACAGTTGGAGACAAAATGAAATTACGGTAAATCTAGGCTACAGGCCGCTCACATGAAGATCCAGTTTATCTGCTAGACGACAGTTGTTAATACTGTTATTGTTTTTACGCCCCCTTTTAACTACTGCGGCTTTTAGAGTCGCTGGGGTGCCGGAATTTTGCCCCGAAAGGGATCTTTAACGTGCCATTATATCTACTAGCACGGCTCCCTCGCATTTGCGCACACTCAAACGCCAGCTGACTGCGCTAGGATTCGATCCTGCAACCTTGGGCATAGCAGGCGAGAACGTTACCGCTGAGCCACGCAGCCAGTCAATGTTAACAGTTGGAACAGAATGTAGAATTTATGAATAAAACGCCTACATGGCACCATCTCATAAAGATATACGCCAGGTACCTGAGGTATTGTTATTATCTCTACTTAGTATAAAACAAAGTCCCCGATTCTTGGATGTCACGGGTAAACTCGAGAACCACTGGATGGATTTTAATGCGGTTTCACCATTCTGTAGTAAAGGATATATGGAGGAAGGTTTCTGTAGAAAATTATTTATTTATGATCAAAGCAAGCCAAGCAGAAACGATTTCAGTGAAAAGGTCGAAAGAAAACCTGGCGTCCGTGCGCTTTTTAAACTTACGCTGGCCAAACCGTTAAAAATATCAATATACTATGAGCGTAAGAATTGTTCAGCATGAAAAGTTCTATAAAAAAAAGGCCATGAAAGCATGTCTCTATCTTCAATACATCGCCCACTGTAACTTAAGTGATTTTACGTTTTCATTTCTTCCAACAATTTCTCCATTCAATTAATGAGGCGACAGTTTATGAACTAGCACGTAATGCATTCATAACTGTTCCCGGGCGAAGCCGGGGCGGGTTGCTGGTATAATAATAAATTACAGTTCCCAACGTAAGTTTAACTTAAACAGTAATAGCCTGCAATTTAACACAAAAAGATTCATTTTCCAAAATGACGGTCACACTCTGTTATTAACAGAATGGCAACCGACAAGATGTATGTTTGGAAAGGGATGAGGAGATCTAGTTAATAGAATACATAGATCGAATACATTTATTTGCAAATGAGAGACATGCATTTTCTGCAGAGAGTATCAAATAACTTAAATACAGAAAAAAACAAGAAAAAACAAAACGAGAATAATATACTAATCCCACTCCTTCACTCCATCTCACACAAATTCACTGCTATCCACTAATCTAAACACCACTTCTTGTTTAATTGACACTAACTAGCTTCTTAGTTTATTAACGAGTTCTATTGGACGAGGAATGGAAAGAGGAATAACTGCGGAGTCGTCCGCCCTAAGGACCGGAGTAGGTACGATACATCAAGATGCATTATGGGTGTTCATGGAACTTACTTCGCTGAAACTAACAAGTGGAAGTCGTCAGGTTTCTCTTCCAGCGTTTCTCCATGACCAATGCAAAGCTCAATGTTTGTATGTTATTTATACAAATCTACACCGATCTGAACCAAATTTTATATAACTTACTTGTCCTTTGAAACCCTGCGCGTAACTTGAAATTTCGGACGACCCCCCTCCATTCCCTGCATTTAGGCCCTTTGGCACAAATATACACCGTTTCACCGATCTGAACCAAAATGTGTATACTTACCCTTTGGAATCCTGCAAGTAACACTGTCCACTTGAAATTTCGGACATCCCTCTCTATTCCCTAGATTTAGGCCGTTTGGTACATGGACGAAGCATCGAATTTGTAGTAGAAGGACCAATCTAGGCTCATTTTAAGCGTCGCGAAGCAAGAAACAAAACTCGGGAGGTAAACTTTGCTTCAATTTGGTGCAATAGTGCTGATTTGTGTAAATAACATACAAATTGACCTTAAATCCACGTTTTAGGGCCCTAGAACCATTCGTGTCGGAAGTAGTGTAACTGTAAGAATATTTAAATAAGTCTATTGTTGGCTGGAGAGGAGTGCGACAGGCTTCGGCAGCCGGTACAGTTCATATCCTTGCCGCTAGTTGGGGGCTTCATTCATTCCATCCCTGACCCGGTCGGTCGACTGGAAGCAGGCTGTGGAATTTCATTCATTTCATATTGTTGGCTGGTAAAGCGGGTTGCATCACACCGCCCCTACCAGTGTTCTGGTGCGGATTTGCGAAAATAGTTACATCTTGCGTCGTTTACAAATTAGTCACAGGGACTAATTAGTGCAAAAAGATTCCTTAGGCCCCTTAAAACAGTTATGCCGCAATAAATTGAGGTTATCACAAACAATAAATGTTCGTGCTTTCAAATTTTCTTTGATGTACTCCGATCATTATCCTACATTATCATGTGACGAAAAAAAAATACACTACTGTCGACCAAAATATTATGTGCACTCGATCGAGTTTGAAGGTTGTTTGTGAAGTAACCAATAGACCTACATAATATCCAATAACATCATCATTTTCATCGTTCTATTTTACGTTAGTTCATGTAGGTTTGGAATTTTTAATTTATATTTTAATATTTTTTATCGCAGTTGAAACACAAAAATTGCCCGTTTTTAAGCGTGTTTCAACCATGCGTCACATTTAAGAATTATTATCTCACAAACCCGTCATCAGATCGAATCCAAATTTTAACACAATAGGCTATACATTGGAATATTGTATAACTGGTTTATTAATTTCAAAATTGTGTGTGTTCAAGAACGAAAGTTGTTATCATTTTTGTAAGGTAACTTTTTCTCGGCTCGGGGTCGTTGGAAAATATAATTCTTGGTTGCGTTGTAATCCTTATACATCAAAAGGTTATGCTGTATGACTGTGAAATACGTAAAATAATTCACGTATTTTATATCGGTTTGTTTTGTACGGGGAATTAAGACATGGTTCACCAGCTAGCCGCTCCGGGAAATGCTGTACAGCGTTGCTGATATGAAGCCCATCACTTCCGAGCGAGGCGCGCCATGCGTGAAGGAGCCCATCTTGGTAACGTTTTACAGTTTCGATATATAAGGATTACAACGCAACCAAGAACTACATTTTCCAACCACCCCGAGCCGAGAAAAAGTTACCTTACAAAAATGATAACAACTTTGTTTCTTGGACACACAAAATTTTGAAATTAATAAACCCTTTATACAACATTCCAGTGTATATTGTGTTAAAATTTGGATTCGATCTGATGACGGGTTTGTGAGATAAAAGTTCTTAAATGTGACGCATGGTTGAAACACGCTTAAAAACGGGCACTTTTTGTGTTCCAACTGCGATAAAAAAATATATATATATATAAATTAAAATTTCCAAACCTACATGAACTAACGTAAAATAGAACGACGAAAATGATGATGTTATTGGATTTTATGTAGGTCTATTGGTTACTTCACAAACAATCTTCAAACTCAAGTACACATATTATTTTGGTCGACAGTAGTGCTCCCTCAGGAGGTCGGCACAGCCGAAATTTCCGAAGTGCTCCGATTCTTTTCGTACGGTGCTATGCAGCAAAATACGACACTATTGATCTCTACTTTTTTTTAACAGCCAATGATATATAGGCAGCGGTGTCAGATCAGTAGTAGCATTATCCTCCATAAAGCAAATAAATAAATCCACCGGGCGAAGCCGGATACTACTGCTAGTAGCATATACAGGGTGGGTGGAGTAGAACTAAGCAGCCGGAAACCTACGATTCTCCAAGTAATAAGGTAGTGCCAAAAGTCGTGAAAAACCTTTGGTAAAATGTGCATCGTTTGGCCGGGAAAATGTTTTCGTCGCCGTTTTTCAACATGTCTAGCAGGCTAATCGTTGTGTAGACTTTGTGTTTGCACTAAGTTGCGCAGCGTAACAAAACGAATAATTGTGACTAGTGAAATTTCCGGGAACTATGCCATCGGGAATATTTCCCTTAACACAGTCAAAAATGTTAATATTTAGTGGGAATACTTTTTAAACTAGCACAGTAGACATTGAAAACTCTAAATAATTCTTCACATCTAAAATATAGAAAATGAAAATTTCTTTTAATTCAGTTTCTTTTCTATTAATATTGTGAACAGGTTAAGTTTTGCTATAAAAATAGTTTAAACCGAATCATGTACTCATGTTATTGAGAAATAAAATTCATTTTTAACAAGATCAGTTTTAAAGTTTTTTTTCTATTAAATTTTCGATAAAATAATTACTTTTTAAATCTTACATTGAATCACTTTCAAGAAATAGCCTACTTAATTTCGGCCGGAACGGGTTCGAGAACTCCATCCAGTCAAAGGAGGTTGATTTTGAGGTTTGGAAGTGGTTTACCGTGGTTTCTCCCCACCACCACTTCTACTCCAGGCAAATGCTGGCATAGTTCTTAACTTAAGGCCAGGGCCGTCTCCTTCCCAATCCTACCTCCAATTTACAAATACACACACTAGTACAGACATCACAGTAACACAGGTTATCACACAAATTCCACGCTCCCAAATACACGAGTCTATATGACCACTATCTGACTTTCTGTAGATGTGGCTGAAGCAGAAGTTGAATGGAAAGTTAATTTACGGACAATAAAATACGGTATTCTGAATTTTATGACTGCTATCCAAGTTTTGCTCATGGAAGCTGCAACGTCAAATGAGAAGTACCGTACAATTACTTAGGCCTAGTTTGCACTTAAATCTCAGTGGAAAGACGGAAACAATGTGTAGTCCCTTTGCATTGTTGAACAGAAGGCATGCTTTTGCAATAATATTCATTTCATTTATACCTTTGCCTTAGGTGTTTTTCATTTGTATGTCAAACAAATTGGGTCCAGTGGACACAGTTTGAAAATGTGTTCGGGATTCTGAAAACGAAGAGGTGGCAGCCCTATCAATAGGCCTATGCGGAGCGCGGGAGCAAAATCTCACAAGTCCAGCAAAGCATTTATTAGAGAATCACTTCTAACTCTGTGGAATTTCAAACGTTTTTCTAAGGCAGGAAGGAAGCATATAGTTTTATGTGACTGTTAATCTCGCGATCATGAGCCACGGGACCTCCATTTTTACGTGGAATCCGAACCACACGTGATATTTCGCTTCAAAAATCTCACATGCGTTGACCGGGTATCGAACTCGGTCCGACTTGGTGAGAGACAAGCTTCTTGACCTCTACATCACCACATTCCCCATTTCTAAGGTAAATTTAGCAACTTTTGATAGAGGATGTTTGTGTCATCTTAGTTGAAATCATATTTCACCCAATTCTCCTCGCAGGACCGTAAAAGTACGAATAGATCAAAAGTGGATTTATCGGTTTTTGTTCGGACACTCCTCATGTGAAAGCGCATTGAAGCTCTGAACAAATCAGCAGTGTTTTTCGAAATATGTTGAAAAGTATCTTTACCGGGACGGTGAAGCTAAAAAGCACCGTATACCGTACTGTTCCGTAGATTTTGACAACAACAATAATAATAGTAGAATAATAATAATTTCTTGCACTATTGACGCATGTGAAAAACTATTAGTATGAAAGAATAACATTATCCATGCCTTTATTGCCAGATTGGTCGATCCATGTCTTACGCTACATATCCCGAACATTTGCACTACCGGTACTCTCTTTCTCTCTCTCGACAGTTTTCAGCATTCTCCTTCGTGTTCTTGTTACACCGCATGTCTCCGCCTGTCCCGCAATTGGACTCTCAAGAAATGTTGCTAAAAAAACTTCCGCATTGTAACTTCACACATATTGCTTAAGGCGTCGTTGTAATATAGAGCAAGTCATTGTTTCTGTTTTGGCAGTGCTCCGAAGTTTCTTTGAGCTCTCTCTCTTTCTCCAGCTGAAGATGTGCCACTAGACTAATAGAACACGGAAATCATTGGCTTAGCCTGTGCCCTATCGGCATTAGGGATGGGCAATAATGGAGAAAGCACTAGGATATTCACATAATCTAAAATTACTGAAAGTAAATTTTATTTTTTCCAAAGAGTATTCGATACAAATAAAAATACCTTGGTTTTAGACATCAGATAATTTTATTTTATGCTACCATGGAAGCAACCTTTTCACCTTGATTCGTATGTTCAAAATTCAGGAGCATAAATAGAACTCGGTTGTTGATTTTTTAAACTTAATAATATACATCTTTAGACGTGTATGAAGAACTCTCTGAATTTAATAGACAACAGATTTTATTTGATTCTCCGGAATATGGATCACACGAATCAACGTGAACGATTTTGACAATGGGACTTGTCCGGGTATGAATATACGGTACACTAGCGGTGTAGGCCTACCACCAATATATAATTTCCACCACTGTAATGTAACGTATTCAACGGCTCTCATGCATGTGGTACGGCGAGTAGACCTACTCAGGGCTGATGTCCACAATGTCCCGAAACATGCTTTATTACGAGAGTTAATACGGACTCCCATAAAAACTCACCTATCAATAGAAACTTATCTCAGTAGACTATAATAAAGTTCACCATTTTGATTTAGATACAGTACTTTTAGCTTGCCACGGTGGGTGAGTGGATAGCGTGTTGGTCTACTAACCCCAAGATTGCAGGTTCGCTCCTGGCCATGGTAAGTGATTTTTGAAAGGCGGCAAAAATACGACACGCATGTCATACGATGTTGGCATGTCAAAGAACCCATTTGAATTCAGTAGGCCGTGTTCATAATGGCAAAATTAATCTCGGGAGTTTCCGCCAACACAAAGTTCCTCATTTCTCTACTAGAAAGCGCCTTAGTGTTCAAGGAGCTTAGATATCTAACCTCCTTGACTTTCATAGTGATTCAAGGAACAACGAAATTCGACATGCAAGCTACCCTCTGGGTGTCAAATTACAAAGCTTGCACCCGGCACCGAGGTCATACGATATTATTATTATTATTATATGTCCGTCTGTGCACATTTTCTTTATACTCAGAATGGAAACGCTAAAGAATACGGAGTGATCGTAATTGCCGTAGTTATTTCATAGTGCATATTTTTTGAAACGTGATGCATGCTTTGACCAATAATTTTAGTGCATTTTTGCATGCATATTTATTCACTTAAGTTAATAGTGCATGAACTTCCGGGCCTTAATGATGATGATTGTATTGAAATTCACCCGATATTTCCTGCTCATGTGAAGTTTTGAAGCCTGTATGAACTGTCAATTTAAACTTTTCAGTCTGTCAACACGCTTTTTGGCCAATATGATTGGACGGGGTTACACTATTTATAGTCTATAACACTGGCCCTGAAAATAATTACATGTATTAATATTTTTCACTGATAAATAAGGGGGAATTTAGAATTACGCGTTCCGACCGTCACGCGGTCATCATCAGTTCCTGTTCACTAGGGTTGAAGTTTAAATTTATATACAAATATTTATAATTGTGATTTTTAATTATCCAACCCTCCCTGTGGCACCACAGCTCATGAAGGGCCTAGGGTTACCAAGCGACTGCTGCCGGGACATTCGGCCTACATAATTTGGGGTGACGCGTGGTCAGTGCATCGAGTCCCCTCGGCCGTTAACCTTAGTTTTCGTGACCAAGGATTTTTTATTGTAGGCTACTTTGGTGTAATTCGTCTTGTTAGTGTTAGTAATTATGATTCGAGCTTCTATGCCCAAGATAGCGGGTTCAAACCCGGCCGAAGCCGTCGGATTTTTTAAGAGCGTTAAAAATCCCTCAGTATGCCTTCCTTCGGAGGGGAAGTAAAGCCGGCGGTCCCATGTCATAGATTTATGGCATGTTAAAGATCCTTCCACTAATTGCACCTGTGTGAAGCTAAATTGGATAGGTTAAGAATGTAAAACAACGCTCTTAGGTTTCTACGTTCGTTGCCAAGCGCTGACTGCGGTGGCGTCTAGTAGCTAAGTTCTGAATTAGACCTAGTAGTCGTTGACGGTGACGCTTGGCGGCAAAAGTAGGAACTATTTGAAAAATTATAAGTTGCAGTACTTAAAATTAAAAAACAGATACACACACTAATACAGTCATCACAATTAACACCGGTTATCAGACAGATTCTACACACACCCAAAGTACACGGGGCTACATGACCGCGTTGTCGCAGCCCCTAAACTTAAGAACCAACCAACCAACTAATTATGATTCGAGGTGAATCTTAATATGTAAAAAAGGTTATCCTATAATGTTGTGTTATTAGTTGCATAAACCCTTTTTCTTCTGGGTCGATAACCTAGATGTTAGACCCCTTTAAACAACAACAGTTATTATTGTTTTTATTATTATTATTACCACCACCATCGTATTCTTCTATTTCTCGTATTTCTATCATGTTCTATTAACCGTTGGTCTGTATTACCATAACTACTTAGCTGTCTTAATTTACTGTTTTGTTATCGAACATTGTAATTGAATCGGTCCATACCGAAAGGGCTTCAGTCACAATTTTGGTGAAAAATGAGTTATTGCCAGAATCATATTACTTGGGACTAACCTTACATGCTATAACAAAGGGAACTCAGTCCCGTGCTGAGAAAGGAGAGAAATCGATGCATGCGTTTCATAATTCCACAGGAGCTGAAAGCTACATGTTCTATTCGGAGATTATAAGAAAGCTTTTGATTTATTAAACAGGGCCATGATCATTGAGAAAATAGAAGGAATTACTGGTAAATACCACGTAACAAAACTTTTAAGAAATATTCTGAATAACATGATACAGATAGATGACAATGTGGACATGTCAGAACCAATATAGGAGAGGATCGGTGTATTACAAGGCGATCCAATCAGTCCATTGGATATTCCTGCTTGCCACGGTGGGTGAGTGGTTATAGTGTCGGACTACCAACCCCAAGATTGCAGGTTCGCCCCTGGCCATGGTAAGTGATTTTTGAAGGCGACAAAAATCACGATACTCATGTCATACGTTGTTGGCATGTTAAAGAACCCATTTGAATTCAGTAGGCCGTGTTCTATGGCAAAATTAATCTCGGGATTTTCCGCCAACACAAAGTTCCTCCATTCTCTACTTGAAAGCGCTGTAGTAGTGTCAAGGAGTTTAGATATCTAACCTCCTTGACTTTCATAGCGTTCAAAGGAACGACGAAATTCGACATGCAAGCTACCCTCTGGGTGTCAATTAACAAAGCTTGCACCAGGCACCCGAGGCCATACGATATTATTATTATTATTATTATTATTGGATATTCCTAGGGTTGTTGCTTCAGGACATGTGAAAATGTATGCAAACGCAGACGTGTCTCGTGATATAAAAGAACTTCAAGAAGCATTCAATAAACTAACATCTTCGGGCTATACACAATGGATTTCAATTAAATGAGGAGAAAACAGTGACAATGACTTTCAGCTGCCAGTGATCTCTATATATATATATAAATGAAAGTTTGTCTGTTTTTTCGGAATTTCCACGGAATTTTGAGTTATTAACGCGCTTTAGACTGGTTTATGACGGTTGCGCGCTAAAACAAAAGTTTTGTCTGTCTGTTTGTTTGTCTGTGTACAATTTTGCACGCGCATCACTCGAGAACGGCTGAGTGGATCAACATAAAATTTGGTACAGAAATCCATCAGAGGCACGAAAGTAATCATTGATGTAACTCTTCTCCATACCTCCCATAATAGAGGGCCTAACCCCTTAAAATGCATGCTGAAATGGGCGTAGAAAAACGTGACAAAGCTCATTTTCAGCGTCTCAATGTCAGAAACAAAACTCGGGAGCCCTACGGGCCCCGAAAACCACATTTTAAGGTCCTAAAACGAACAGTTTTTGAGATATACCCAGAAAACTAATTTCATTTATTAAGCTATTAAAAGAATGCAGGCCGGTAACCATGGCAACACGATCTCAGAGGTCCATCAATTTATGTAAGACGCAATGCCATTCCATTTATTACAATACTGTGAACGTTCGCAAACGGCTATAAGGTTTTCACGGAACCAATTTAAGCTGTAAAATTCATCAATACGTATATAATGCGCTTAAGGGGGTCAAGGGAGTAGTGGAGTGGTGGCGCTTCTGCCCCACTTCAGAACATACATGTTGTTACTACTAAGCCTCAGCCATGTAATATTTGTTGATATCTCGCGAACCCATGGTCGGATGTTGACATATGAGGTGTCGTTGAACTCGAGCTGACGTCCTCTTTCCTATTGACCATGTATTATATTTTTCAAAAATTCTTTGAATTTTTTTGTTTTCGAAAGTTGGTGATAGTTTGAAAACCAAAAAAATGATAGAACGTTGTGCCATAGCTCAAACGAATGGTCTTTATGCCCTTTATTTTCTATAATGAAACTTTTTTACTTTTATGTTTTTTTTCAAAACACTCGAATTTTGAAAATCCTATATTTTGGAAACTAGGAACTCTACAAAAACGTTTATTTGACATAAATGAAAGGTCCCTATGCCCTCTACCCCCAAAATAAATTTCAAGTCGCTAGAGCAAAAATTTGTGTTTTGTAAGTAGTGTGGTAAGGGGAAAGCTGGACCACTTTTTATTGAGCCACCCTCGTATTTGCCCCGAACTTGATATCTCGCTAACCAAACATGGGATTAGAACATACAGGGTGTCCTAGCACTCGTAGTGATGTCCCCTACTTTCCTATAGCCTCTTTATTTGATTAAAAGACCAAAACTAAAAGGTCATGTGCTTTTAATATCTCGCGAACCAATCATGCTAGAGGCATGTTCGACAGGTCCAAGGACTCGGGGTGACGTCCTCTTTGCTATAGACCACTCGTTATAATTTTTAATAAAATTGGAAACTCGATTTTGGGGTAAAAACGTGATTTTAGACTTTTTGCTATATTTCACGAACCAATAACGCTAGAGGCGTGTTCGACAGGTCCAAGGACTCGGGGTAACGTTCTCTCTGCTATGGACTACTCGTTATAATTTTTAATAAAATTGGAAACTCGGTTTTGGGGTAAACACGTGTTTTTTGTGATTTTGTTGATATCTCACGAAGCAATAACGCTAGAGGCATGTACGATGGGTCCAAGGATTCGGGCAGACGTCCTCTTTGCTATGAACTACTCGTTGTAATTTTAAAAAATTTTGGAAACGCGATTTTGGGGTAAACACGTGTTTTTTGTGATTTTTGCCGATATTTCACGAACCAATAACGCTAAGGGCGTGTACGAGGTGTCCTAGGACTCGGGCTAACGCCCCCTTTCAAATGTGGTAGATATTTTTTTCCACAAAATAATTCACAAAGGGCCTAACGCCATACATGTTGAGAAAAAAATTATTTACCGTTGCCTGTTTATAATGTCCATGGAGCGTGGCGGTTGAGAGAGAGACGATACGGCTGGGTGTGTGTGTTTCAACAAACCTGTCGCTGACCACGGTGGCTGTGTTCAATAGATCAATTGATATTTCGACGAGTCGGTGTATGACAGAGCGAGGGTGCGTTTTCTGATATTTTACCTTTAACGTGTAAACGGTGATGAGAACTGGGTTCTATGTTGGTCGAAGCGAGTACAGAAAAACAAACTTGCAGACGAGCAGGAGGTGAAGGTCATTTGAGATTATTGGAAGGCGTTGATCTGATTTGACAACAGGTGCAATGGAAAAATGATCATCGTGGTGGCAGGGAAGTGCGAAAGGCGTGCACACATGTGTGAAACCACAGGCATGCTAAACCAGTGACATCCTGTCTTGCTTCGTACGTGACAAAATGCAAGTTGACGTGAAATTTGATCTACCGCAGGTGTTCGCTTGGGACGTTATCTATCTACATGCGCGATAACTGTTAACAAGTTACATCCTGTTTTGCTGCGTACGTGACAAAATGCTAGTTCAGGTGAAATTTGATCCGGCACAGGTGTTCGCTTGGGTGTTATCTGTCCACGTGCACGATAAGAGAATGTTCAAAGCATGGGAAAAAAAGATTATACATGCAACGTAGCATATATAAAGACATGTCGTTATCATTTCCACGCTCACTTAAGTGACTACCTTTGAACACACTGCGTTGCATGAAACCCTTGGTCTTGTTTATCAGTTTTGGTGTTGGTGGAAAATACTTAACCTTGTTGTGGGGTAGGTATTTATTTATATACTTATTCATTTATACATTTATTGATTAATATATATGTATATTTACAAGCAATTATTTATTGATTAAGTAATTAATGATTTTATTTATTTGTTTGCAGATAACCGGCATACCTTACATGTCTGAGGGAGAAGAAACCATTGCACTTTTGAGCCCACTAGAAGGGAAGAGTAACAAGTCACTGCAAGTAAAGGTGAGATGATTTTTTTAAACTAACTTGTTTCATTTTTTTGTTTTATGTTTTATTTTATGAAATGTATGTATTAACCTGAATTTAGGTATTTATAGCGGTTTATTTTATTTATTTTTAGAAACTTGGAAAGAATAGCCTTACCGCCGTAGCAGTCGCTGAAAAAATAACAGAAAGGCACTAAAGCGAAACCACTGCCAAAGAGTGAACTGTTTAAAACTCAGGTAAGTCCAACTTAAAAATGCTATTCCATTTTACCACTACTGAAAACTCGTAGACAAAAAAAAAATCATTACCTGTACATGACTGGGACAATGATTGCTTTCTTGATTAATGGCTATGTTGTTGTTGTTGACTGGGAAAAGTACAAGGCCATGTTGGATTTTCTAAAAATAAAAATAATAAATTTAATTTATGGGTGGTTCCCTATGGACTCAACGAATATCCACAGGTTTGAACATGATAATGTGAACAAAATGACATGACATTCATTTTTGTTTATATATTGGTTAAAGGGAGGGTGGGGGAATGTAAATGACTGTAGCTTTATAAAAAAGAAAATAAGTACATGGGTTACTGTTAGTGCCAACATACAGTTTATTTTTAATGGTGTTTTGATATATTAATGCCAATTAACGTTAACGTTTTATTTACAAGTATTGATTGATTGATTGATTGAGTGATGGGTTATTTTGTTTGCTTTTAGGTGTCGTCATGTGCCATTAACGTAATGAACAGACAGTGAACAAGCATGCATTATGCTTTAAAGTACTCTGTGCAATGTTAATAACTTACAATAAGAAAAAGTTTTATTATAACACATGGCGTTAGTACCAAATACAACAAGTGAGCAAGTTGGTTTACCACGTGGGTTGAATTTAAAATCAGAACATGATCGATGGTTAACATTTGAATCCTGGCCTGTAGGCTTTTTGTCGACGCATGAACTTGCAAAAGCCGGTTTTTTTTACTTGAACCGAGAAGATGTGGTGCGCTGTGTGTTTTGTCGTATTGAACTTTCACACTGGGAAGAAGGGGATGATCCCTTTAGAGACCATTTGCGATGGTCTCCTCACTGTCCTTACATGCTTGGAAAGCAAGTGGGTAACCTACCCGTGCATTCATTTTACCGAACCACAAGGCCTTTGGCCGCTACTTACGTTGCTGAATCACAAATAAATAATAATAATGATGTATTACCAGCCAACGGTAGTGTCGATATATGTGGTCCATATGCCATAGACAGTGTTGAATTGGCGTGTGCTTTTGAAAAATTGGGAGTTTGCAAGACTAAAGCACTAGCACACCCAGAGTACAGCTCTGTTGAAAAACGTTTCGAATCTTATAAAAATGTTTGGCCATTAATATTAAAACACCTTACCAAACAGCTAAGTGAAGCTGGATTTTTTTATACTGGTGAAGGGGATAAAACAATATGTTTTTATTGTGGATTTGCTTTAAAGGATTGGCAAATGACTGATGACCCTTTTGTGCAACACGCTCGTTGGTTACCAAACTGTAAATACATGGTGTTGCTTAAAGGTCAGGAATTTGTGAACACTATTCGTAAAGAAAAAGTGATTGCAGCACAAGACATAAAAGTGCCTTTAGAGTTAGAGCACGCGGAGCAAATACATAAGGCTGAAAGAAAAGACTTGTGTTACGAACAGATACAAAAGTGTGACCAACAATTATGTAAAATTTGTTATCAAGATGAACTAGGTGTTGTATTTTTACCCTGTGGACACATGATAGCCTGTGTCAAGTGTGCATTAGAACTTAACACTTGTGCTATATGCAGAAAAGTAGTATCTGCTACAGTTAGGGCATTTCTTGCATAACTAGTATAATTTATTCGCCATGCATAGTGCAAAATCCCTAATTGCACAATATTATTAAAGCTGTTTTCGAGTGTAATAGATATGCTTTTGTTTTGTTTATAGACTACTACAATGAATGTTTTGAATGCTGTGGGACAATCATGTGGCTTAGAGACAAAGAAGCTCAGCGAATTGCCAACGCATATTCCATTCCGCATTATCAAGATTCGGAAATTGAAAACAGCATATGGTGATCGTGTACTTTGTGTATGTGAAAACTTTGAGACATTTCTGCCTATACGGTTTAATGATATGTCGGAGAGTGTTTTTGATGAAGTCAATAATGCTGTACAACCTGTACACTTAATTTATGAAGGTTTTAAAAACAATAGGTGCATGGTTCGTTTTAATTAAATAAATAAATAATGTGAAATAATAATGGAAAATATAAGTAATGACAATATACTGAAAAAGAAAGAAAATATGTGTATAGAATAGTAATGTTTTAGTGTTTAGTGTTGTCTTTAAAAATATTATGATGAAACCAAAAAAAAATGTATATAAAGTTTGTAAATAAATGCAAAATGATGTTACAATGCTGTTTTATTTTATACAAAGTTAATATATTTAACATTGCAGAGTATACATGATTATGACAATAAATGCACACTGAATACAAGCCTTTCTCACTTTACAATAGTCTGTTATAGTTTTAAACACAAGGCTTGTTGTAGATCATTTTCTAGCAATGTCCATTCAATGTTGTTTTCGAAAAGTGGGGAAGCCACAATGGTTGTATTGACATAAAAACCTTATGGTTATTACTATTTAGTCACTTTGATCCCCTTGCAGATCAACAGCAGATGACCTAGTTGTTCCACTCTTTAAAACGACAACAACAACAACACTACCTCTTGCATAGTTTGTGATGTTGATGGCTCTTGCGACGTGGAAGATGGATTAAAATAACTTTGAGAACAGGGGTTAAACGTTGATCATTAAACAATGCACTATTTTGAGTAGCAATATGGTTTTCTTGATTTTTTGTCGACGGCAACTGTGTTTCATGCGGTACACTACATTGATGATCACTGACACTTAAAACCTCACTATTTTTACTTTTTAGGTCACCACGACAATGTTTGGAACGTTGCTTTGAACAACGCCAAATAACAGTTCCATTTTTATTGGTTCGTTTCACAATATATGAATATCCTTTATAGTATGCGTAAGGCTTACCATACCTAGTCACTGATACTTCCATATCAATTGTCGAGCATAGACTAAGCTCTAGTAAAGTCAATTTGGTAATAAGAATACTAGTTTAATGTGAGAGCAAATATGGATCCAAAGAGTTCAGGTAAAAGTGAAAGCAAATAAGCAAATATTAGAAACAAGAGTTGGGGTGAAAGTGGTCGCAAAGTGGTAGACCCATTACACAATAATTTCAGCACGACGAAGCTCTTGTTCAATTTCTTTGATTTCCCAATCGTGACCAGTATGGCCAGATTGACGTGAGGCATGCAACAACTGTAGCCGCTGGACGAGCTTATTGGGATTGTGCCAGTATACAAATTTAACAAATGGATTTTTAGGTGTAAACAAAGCATTACCATTATCATGATCATTATCATCATCGTCATTATCATCATCATGATCACCATTATCATCATGACCATCATCACTGTTACTATATAGTCCTTTTTGATCCTCTTGCAATACCACTTTATTTATAGTCTGAGTTGATTTTGACAGTGTTGAAGGTTTCTTGGACGTTGACAACTGTCCTAACATGACGTTTTGAGGACATGATAAGTCCTTTTGAACAAACACTGTACTATCTTTAGCCGCAATATCGTTTTCTTGAACTTGCTTTTTAGCATTTTGATAATTGTTTGTAAACAGTAAGCGTGGTTCGTTTCGAGCACTACATTGATGAACACTCACACTTAAAACCTTTCCATTTTTACTTTTCAGATTGCCTCGACATTTTGTTGACCTCTCTTTTGAGCATCGCCAGAATATTATTCCATTCACATTCTGGCGATTATAGTTATAGGAGTAGCCTTGATAGAGTGCACGTAGCCTACCTTTGTTGGTTGTAATAAGTTCCATAGTAGTAACTGACCTGTCAGTACGATGTTCACACTACAAAGGTTACAACTGTTTTGCTGATGGAGTGACCTACTATAAGCTTATATATTGGCTTATGTGTTGGCTTTTTGTGTTGGCTTTTCGTGTTGGCTTTTGTGTTGGCTTATGTGTTGGCTTTTTGTGTTGGCTTTTTGTGTTGGCTTTTCATGTTGGCTTTTCGTGTTGGCTTATGTGTTGGCTTTTTGTGTTGGCTTTTCGTGTTGGCTTTTGTGTTGGCTTATGTGTTGGCTTCTTGTGTTGGCTTTTTGTGTTGGCTTTTCATGTTGGCTTTTCGTGTTGGCTTTTCGTGTTGGCTTTTTGTGTTGGCTTTTCGTGTTGGCATTTCGTGTTGGCTTTTCGTGTTGGCTTTTTGTGTTGGCTTTTCGTGTTGGCATTTCGTGTTGGCTTTTCGTGTTGGCTTTTTTGTATTGGCCTTTCGTGTTGGCTTTTTGTATTGGCTTTTCGTGTTGGCTTTTTGTGTTGGCTTTAGTATTGGCTTTTGTATTGGCTTATTTGACAAGTTATTTGTGTCAATGTATTTAGTGGATTTTTTCTTGGTGTTGGAAAGTAGTTGAAAGAGAGGGAATATTTAAAGACTTAACCTCAGCTCACTAACCTAACCTAACCTAACCTAACCTTTCAACTCTCAGATGTTAATTAAATTCTGTGCATAGTCGAGTTGGAGCCCAAGACCTCAGGGGTAAAAAAACAATTATTTTTGACGACTTATTTTGGTAACTTATTTTAATGGCTAACCTAACTTTACCTAACCTAACCTAACCTAACCTCAGCTCACTTTGGATATTACTAGTAAGTGTTCATATCCTCTGCTAGGTAGCATGCTAGTAGTACAGGTAGTGCTCATATTTACCGCTATCTAGCGGTCTGAGGTCTTGGGCTCCAACTCGACTATGCACAGAATTTAATTAACATCTGAGAGTTGAAAGGTTAGGTTAGGTTAGGTTCGGTTAGTGAGCTGAGGTTAAGTCTTTAAATATTCCCTCTCTTTCAACTACTTTCCAACACCAAGAAAAAATCCACTAAATACATTGACACAAATAACTTGTCAAATAAGCCAATACAAAAGCCAATACTAAAGCCAACACAAAAAGCCAACACGAAAAGCCAATACAAAAAGCCAACACGAAAGGCCAATACAAAAAAGCCGACACGAAAAGCCAACACGAAATGCCAACACGAAAAGCCAACACAAAAAGCCAACACGAAAAGCCAACACAAAAGCCAACACGAAATGCCAACACGAAAAGCCAACACGAAAAGCCAACACGAAAAGCCAACACGAAAAGCCAACACAAAAAGCCAACACATAAGCCAACACAAAAGCCAACACGAAAAGCCAACACAAAAAGCCAACACAAAAAGCCAACACATAAGCCAACACGAAAAGCCAACATGAAAAGCCAACACAAAAAGCCAACACAAAAAGCCAACACATAAGCCAACACGAAAAGCCAACACGAAAAGCCAACACAAAAAGCCAACACATAAGCCAATATATAAGCTTATAGTAGGTCACTCCATCAGCAAAACAGTTGTAACCTTTGTAGTGTGAACATCGTACTGACAGGTCAGTTACTACTATGGAACTTATTACAACCAACAAAGGTAGGCTACGTGCACTCTATCAAGGCTACTCCTATAACTATAATCGCCAGAATGTGAATGGAATAATATTCTGGCGATGCTCAAAAGAGAGGTCAACAAAATGTCGAGGCAATCTGAAAAGTAAAAATGGAAAGGTTTTAAGTGTGAGTGTTCATCAATGTAGTGCTCGAAACGAACCACGCTTACTGTTTACAAACAATTATCAAAATGCTAAAAAGCAAGTTCAAGAAAACGATATTGCGGCTAAAGATAGTACAGTGTTTGTTCAAAAGGACTTATCATGTCCTCAAAACGTCATGTTAGGACAGTTGTCAACGTCCAAGAAACCTTCAACACTGTCAAAATCAACTCAGACTATAAATAAAGTGGTATTGCAAGAGGATCAAAAAGGACTATATAGTAACAGTGATGATGGTCATGATGATAATGGTGATCATGATGATGATAATGACGATGATGATAATGATCATGATAATGGTAATGCTTTGTTTACACCTAAAAATCCATTTGTTAAATTTGTATACTGGCACAATCCCAATAAGCTCGTCCAGCGGCTACAGTTGTTGCATGCCTCACGTCAATCTGGCCATACTGGTCACGATTGGGAAATCAAAGAAATTGAACAAGAGCTTCGTCGTGCTGAAATTATTGTGTAATGGGTCTACCACTTTGCGACCACTTTCACCCCAACTCTTGTTTCTAATATTTGCTTATTTGCTTTCACTTTTACCTGAACTCTTTGGATCCATATTTGCTCTCACATTAAACTAGTATTCTTATTACCAAGTTGACTTTACTAGAGCTTAGTCTATGCTCGACAGTTGATATGAAAGTATCAGTGACTAGGTATGGTAAGCCTTACGCATACTATAAAGGATATTCATATATTGTGAAACGAACCAATAAAAATGGAACTGTTATTTGGCGTTGTTCAAAGCAACGTTCCAAACATTGTCGTGGTGACCTAAAAAGTAAAAATAGTGAGGTTTTAAGTGTCAGTGATCATCAATGTAGTGTACCGCATGAAACACAGTTGCCGTCGACAAAAAATCAAGAAAACCATATTGCTACTCAAAATAGTGCATTGTTTAATGATCAACGTTTAACCCCTGTTCTCAAAGTTATTTTTAATCCATCTTCCACGTCGCAAGAGCCATCAACATCACAAACTATGCAAGAGGTAGTGTTGTTGTTGTTGTCGTTTTAAAGAGTGGAACAACTAGGTCATCTGCTGTTGATCTGCAAGGGGATCAAAGTGACTAAATAGTAATAACCATAAGGTTTTTATGTCAATACAACCATTGTGGCTTCCCCACTTTTCGAAAACAACATTGAATGGACATTGCTAGAAAATGATCTACAACAAGCCTTGTGTTTAAAACTATAACAGACTATTGTAAAGTGAGAAAGGCTTGTATTCAGTGTGCATTTATTGTCATAATCATGTATACTCTGCAATGTTAAATATATTAACTTTGTATAAAATAAAACAGCATTGTAACATCATTTTGCATTTATTTACAAACTTTATATACATTTTTTTTTGGTTTCATCATAATATTTTTAAAGACAACACTAAACACTAAAACATTACTATTCTATACACATATTTTCTTTCTTTTTCAGTATATTGTCATTACTTATATTTTCCATTATTATTTCACATTATTTATTTATTTAATTTAAACGAACCATGCACCTATTGTTTTTAAAACCTTCATAAATTAAGTGTACAGGTTGTACAGCATTATTGACTTCATCAAAAACACTCTCCGACATATCATTAAACCGTATAGGCAGAAATGTCTCAAAGTTTTCACATACACAAAGTACACGATCACCATATGCTGTTTTCAATTTCCGAATCTTGATAATGCGGAATGGAATATGCGTTGGCAATTCGCTGAGCTTCTTTGTCTCTAAGCCACATGATTGTCCCACAGCATTCAAAACATTCATTGTAGTAGTCTATAAACAAAACAAAAGCATATCTATTACACTCTAAAACAGCTTTAATAATATTGTGCAATTAGGGATTTTGCACTATGCATGGCGAATAAATTATACTAGTTATGCAAGAAATGCCCTAACTGTAGCAGATACTACTTTTCTGCATATAGCACAAGTGTTAAGTTCTAATGCACACTTGACACAGGCTATCATGTGTCCACAGGGTAAAAATACAACACCTAGTTCATCTTGATAACAAATTTTACATAATTGTTGGTCACACTTTTGTATCTGTTCGTAACACAAGTCTTTTCTTTCAGCCTTATGTATTTGCTCCGCGTGCTCTAACTCTAAAGGCACTTTTATGTCTTGTGCTGCAATCACTTTTTCTTTACGAATAGTGTTCACAAATTCCTGACCTTTAAGCAACACCATGTATTTACAGTTTGGTAACCAACGAGCGTGTTGCACAAAAGGGTCATCAGTCATTTGCCAATCCTTTAAAGCAAATCCACAATAAAAACATATTGTTTTATCCCCTTCACCAGTATAAAAAAATCCAGCTTCACTTAGCTGTTTGGTAAGGTGTTTTAATATTAATGGCCAAACATTTTTATAAGATTCGAAACGTTTTTCAACAGAGCTGTACTCTGGGTGTGCTAGTGCTTTAGTCTTGCAAACTCCCAATTTTTCAAAAGCACACGCCAATTCAACACTGTCTATGGCATATGGACCACATATATCGACACTACCGTTGGCTGGTAATACATCATTATTATTATTTATTTGTGATTCAGCAACGTAAGTAGCGGCCAAAGGCCTTGTGGTTCGGTAAAATGAATGCACGGGTAGGTTACCCACTTGCTTTCCAAGCATGTAAGGACAGTGAGGAGACCATCGCAAATGGTCTCTAAAGGGATCATCCCCTTCTTCCCAGTGTGAAAGTTCAATACGACAAAACACACAGCGCACCACATCTTCTCGGTTCAAGTAAAAAAAACCGGCTTTTGCAAGTTCATGCGTCGACAAAAAGCCTACAGGCCAGGATTCAAATGTTAACCATCGATCATGTTCTGATTTTAAATTCAACCCACGTGGTAAACCAACTTGCTCACTTGTTGTATTTGGTACTAACGCCATGTGTTATAATAAAACTTTTTCTTATTGTAAGTTATTAACATTGCACAGAGTACTTTAAAGCATAATGCATGCTTGTTCACTGTCTGTTCATTACGTTAATGGCACATGACGACACCTAAAAGCAAACAAAATAACCCATCACTCAATCAATCAATCAATCAATCAATACTTGTAAATAAAACGTTAACGTTAATTGGCATTAATATATCAAAACACCATTAAAAATAAACTGTATGTTGGCACTAACAGTAACCCATGTACTTATTTTCTTTTTTATAAAGCTACAGTCATTTACATTCCCCCACCCTCCCTTTAACCAATATATAAACAAAAATGAATGTCATGTCATTTTGTTCACATTATCATGTTCAAACCTGTGGATATTCGTTGAGTCCATAGGGAACCACCCATAAATTAAATTTATTATTTTTATTTTTAGAAAATCCAACATGGCCTTGTACTTTTCCCAGTCAACAACAACAACATAGCCATTAATCAAGAAAGCAATCATTGTCCCAGTCATGTACAGGTAATGATTTTTTTTTTGTCTACGAGTTTTCAGTAGTGGTAAAATGGAATAGCATTTTTAAGTTGGACTTACCTGAGTTTTAAACAGTTCACTCTTTGGCAGTGGTTTCGCTTTAGTGCCTTTCTGTTATTTTTTCAGCGACTGCTACGGCGGTAAGGCTATTCTTTCCAAGTTTCTAAAAATAAATAAAATAAACCGCTATAAATACCTAAATTCAGGTTAATACATACATTTCATAAAATAAAACATAAAACAAAAAAATGAAACAAGTTAGTTTAAAAAAATCATCTCACCTTTACTTGCAGTGACTTGTTACTCTTCCCTTCTAGTGGGCTCAAAAGTGCAATGGTTTCTTCTCCCTCAGACATGTAAGGTATGCCGGTTATCTGCAAACAAATAAATAAAATCATTAATTACTTAATCAATAAATAATTGCTTGTAAATATACATATATATTAATCAATAAATGTATAAATGAATAAGTATATAAATAAATACCTACCCCACAACAAGGTTAAGTATTTTCCACCAACACCAAAACTGATAAACAAGACCAAGGGTTTCATGCAACGCAGTGTGTTCAAAGGTAGTCACTTAAGTGAGCGTGGAAATGATAACGACATGTCTTTATATATGCTACGTTGCATGTATAATCTTTTTTTCCCATGCTTTGAACATTCTCTTATCGTGCACGTGGACAGATAACACCCAAGCGAACACCTGTGCCGGATCAAATTTCACCTGAACTAGCATTTTGTCACGTACGCAGCAAAACAGGATGTAACTTGTTAACAGTTATCGCGCATGTAGATAGATAACGTCCCAAGCGAACACCTGCGGTAGATCAAATTTCACGTCAACTTGCATTTTGTCACGTACGAAGCAAGACAGGATGTCACTGGTTTAGCATGCCTGTGGTTTCACACATGTGTGCACGCCTTTCGCACTTCCCTGCCACCACGATGATCATTTTTCCATTGCACCTGTTGTCAAATCAGATCAACGCCTTCCAATAATCTCAAATGACCTTCACCTCCTGCTCGTCTGCAAGTTTGTTTTTCTGTACTCGCTTCGACCAACATAGAACCCAGTTCTCATCACCGTTTACACGTTAAAGGTAAAATATCAGAAAACGCACCCTCGCTCTGTCATACACCGACTCGTCGAAATATCAATTGATCTATTGAACACAGCCACCGTGGTCAGCGACAGGTTTGTTGAAACACACACACCCAGCCGTATCGTCTCTCTCTCAACCGCCACGCTCCATGGACATTATAAACAGGCAACGGTAAATAATTTTTTTCTCAACATGTATGGCGTTAGGCCCTTTGTGAATTATTTTGTGGAAAAAAATATCTACCACATTTGAAAGGGGGCGTTAGCCCGAGTCCTAGGACACCTCGTACACGCCCTTAGCGTTATTGGTTCGTGAAATATCGGCAAAAATCACAAAAAACACGTGTTTACCCCAAAATCGCGTTTCCAAAATTTTTTAAAATTACAACGAGTAGTTCATAGCAAAGAGGACGTCTGCCCGAATCCTTGGACCCATCGTACATGCCTCTAGCGTTATTGCTTCGTGAGATATCAACAAAATCACAAAAAACACGTGTTTACCCCAAAACCGAGTTTCCAATTTTATTAAAAATTATAACGAGTAGTCCATAGCAGAGAGAACGTTACCCCGAGTCCTTGGACCTGTCGAACACGCCTCTAGCGTTATTGGTTCGTGAAATATAGCAAAAAGTCTAAAATCACGTTTTTACCCCAAAATCGAGTTTCCAATTTTATTAAAAATTATAACGAGTGGTCTATAGCAAAGAGGACGTCACCCCGAGTCCTTGGACCTGTCGAACATGCCTCTAGCATGATTGGTTCGCGAGATATTAAAAGCACATGACCTTTTAGTTTTGGTCTTTTAATCAAATAAAGAGGCTATAGGAAAGTAGGGGACATCACTACGAGTGCTAGGACACCCTGTATGTTCTAATCCCATGTTTGGTTAGCGAGATATCAAGTTCGGGGCAAATACGAGGGTGGCTCAATAAAAAGTGGTCCAGCTTTCCCCTTACCACACTACTTACAAAACACAAATTTTTGCTCTAGCGACTTGAAATTTATTTTGGGGGTAGAGGGCATAGGGACCTTTCATTTATGTCAAATAAACGTTTTTGTAGAGTTCCTAGTTTCCAAAATATAGGATTTTCAAAATTCGAGTGTTTTGAAAAAAAACATAAAAGTAAAAAAGTTTCATTATAGAAAATAAAGGGCATAAAGACCATTCGTTTGAGCTATGGCACAACGTTCTATCATTTTTTTGGTTTTCAAACTATCACCAACTTTCGAAAACAAAAAAATTCAAAGAATTTTTGAAAAATATAATACATGGTCAATAGGAAAGAGGACGTCAGCTCGAGTTCAACGACACCTCATATGTCAACATCCGACCATGGGTTCGCGAGATATCAACAAATATTACATGGCTGAGGCTTAGTAGTAACAACATGTATGTTCTGAAGTGGGGCAGAAGCGCCACCACTCCACTACTCAAGGGGTACTCTTGAATTTCCTCACGCGATATACACGTGCGGGTGTGGTACTAAAGGACTATTATATCCCTATCCCTATATTATTAAATTAACATTATTCAGCCCCTCGGTCGCTCGGAGGCTACTACGTTTTAAGGCTCTAAAACCACATTTCTGAGATATTCCCAGAAAACAAATTTCAGTTAATAAACTAATAAAAATAGATGACTAGTACAGAAGAAGACCAAATCAGGAGCTATATAGATATACTGAGAAAATCACAGTTGTGGCCAGGAACAGACGTCTGGCTTTCTACGGACATGTCTCAAGGATGAACCCAACAAGACTAACTAACCGGCTCCTCAACTACTGGGAGAGTAGAAAGAGCGTGACACCGTGGTTAACAGAAGTTAACAAGGGCATCCAATAACTGAAGATAATCTCAGAAAGATACTTACACAGAAGAGTTTTCAGGATAGACCACCCTGTAAGAAAACCGGCATCATCTGGACAGAGGAGAGAAAGGAGAAACATAGCCAGAGAATGCGCGAATATTGGGCAAACATCAAGTCCCTCGCCAAGCTGTAAAGTTGAACGTCGTGATCCTTAGCTGGCCCATCCGAAACAAGAAGAAGAACAAGAAGAAACTAATGAAGGAATGCAAGCCGGTAACCATGACAACAGTATCTCAAGAGGTGACCAACTTTCCATCTATTTCTGTAAGAATCAATGCCACTCAATTTATTACATTTCTGTAAAAGTTTGAAAATGGCTATAAGGTTATCATGGAAACAAACATAGACTGTAAAATTCATAAATGCGCTTAAGGGGGTCAAGGGGTACCCTAGCATTTTTAAACGCAACTTACACGTGCGATATATTGTACAGAAGGTCTATTATATCTCCAAACAGCAACATAATTTTCAAAAATTCCTGAATTGAAATAGTATGTTTTGCAGCTTTTGGGAATTTGGGCCATTGGAGGCTAAAAATCCAGAATTTTCATGCACCACAAGCCTTTATAATTTATTAAAGGGGTCTTCCTGGGGATGGTGACTTTACACAACGGTGAGTCACTTTTTATTTGACATATATTGCGTTTCGTCTACGAGGTTTTCAATATTATTTTCACGTCAGGAAGTACACGTTAGGTGAATTTAGTTTGAGGGCACATTTTAAGTTATCATATTTTTGTCGACAAACGGGTTCATAGTAAAGATGATTTTGTTTGACACTGTGTGGTTGATATATGTTTATGTACGACTATAACTCGTGTTCGGGTGCTTGGAGCATCGTAAAATTAGGTATTGTAACCATGAATCAACACACCAATCATTATAAAACTCTTCACCGTACTTCTCATAGAAGGGTTGGCATAGGGAAAAAACTTTCAAAATAAATGCTAAAATAGGCGAAAAATTAAAATTATCCTAGAAATACGACCAAAGCAGATGTTGCGCTTCTCAATGTGTGACACAAAACTAGGGAGTCTATAATGGCTCTCCGTAAACCACATTTAAAGGCCCTTAAATTAACAGTGTCTGTGATATACTTAGAAAACTAACTTCGTTCTGATAATCTTATGAAGGAATGGCAAGCCCCTAACCATTGCAACAGTAGTTCAATTGATTGCGTCTGGTTGTCAGTAGCGAAGACCGTTCGAAGAGCGGATACTTCTGCTAGTATAATATACTACAGACGAGAACCACTGACAGTTGTTTCACAATTTAAGTATCTTGGATTAACAGTACAGAGAAACGGAAATGCGTTCAGCTTCCACATCAAAGAAAAAGTGGCAATTGCCATATCTGCTATGAACAGCATTCAGAATATAGAGAAAATTTCATTAGAAACTGCGTTGGAAATATAAGCGAAAGATCTCACCGATATTAACCTACGGCCTGGCATTAATCTGGGACCAACTGCAGAAGAGGGACATCAAAGAAATTCAAAAGGTAAATGTTAGATTTCTAAGAAGAAAAAAAAAGCATTAGGAGTCTCTAAGTGTACCCTATCGCGATTGGTTCACCTGCTTCTACATTGAAGATCTCAGGTTTGAATTATCATTGCCCACAACAGGAGCATACCAGAGCCTATTACAAGAACTTCGGGACAAAAGGGAAGATATATGTCTAGATTTCTTCTCCACAGACGCGATAATAATAATAATAATATCGTATGGCCTCGGATGCCTGGCGCAAGCTTTGTTAATTGACACCCAGAGGGTAGCTTGCATGTCGAATTTCGTCGTTCCTTTGAACGCTATGAAAGTCAAGGAGGTTAGATATCTAAACTCCTTGACACTACAGCGCTTTCAAGTAGAGAATGGAGGAACTTTGTGTTGGTGGAAAATCCCGAGATTAATTTTGCCATTGAACACGGTTTACTGAATTCAAATGGGTTATTTAACATGCCAACAACGTATGACATGAGTGTCGTGATTTTTGTCGCCTTAAAAAAAAAAAAAAAAAAAAAAAAACACACCCACTTACCATGGCCAAGAGCGAACCTGCAATCTTGGGGTTGGTAGTCCGACACTATAACCACTCACCCACCGTGGCAAGCTCACAGACGCGATGATAAGCAGGGAATGGATAAGGGCTAACTATGAACTGAGGCTCACCATGACTCGCTTTGCTGTCCGTGGTTTCCTCTACAAAATCTGTTAAAGAGATACCTACCATGAACCAAGCGACCTGTGCCAGTGTAAACTCTATGGTGACCAGTGTGATAGATATCATATGATAAAATGCAAAAGCAGGAATATCTCATTGACGAAATGTTGTAATAGTTAAGTGCTATATGAACTATAGAACTATACATTGACCACTATGTATATAACTATATTATTAGGCCTATTGTATGGCCATTGGCTGCATTAAATATTTAATAATATATCATTGGCAACACTGAAGACAGTTGCCGCGCGAATTACTTTTTCTCTTCCCGCGGTTCCTTATCTAATATGCAACAGTGTATTGTTTCTGGATGTCGTGCGTTCTTTGGAAGTGACATTTGCATAGCCTACTGTTTAGCAATGGAGGAAAGTAGGCTAGTATTAAGTCCAAAAAGAGGCTGAGAGATCCATCTCATTAGCATTATTAGCATTATTATTTTGTACTAATTATGAAAATGTAAGCTCCACCTCTTCAGGATCTTGATGGACTTTCTCTGTATTCTGGCATAGAATAAAAGAAAAATGATATCTAAATATAGGCCTATCATATCATGCAGAAAGGGCCCCAATCCATCGTCTTTATTTCATCACCAACACTAGGTAAACATTTGAATGCCAAGTTTTGTTATGAAATTATATTCAGCCTAAGGGTGGCTATGATACTTGATGGCTTTTCAAAACTAAAGATAAAAATGCTATCAAAATATATCATATCGTGCAGAAAGGGCCTCAGTCCATCGTCTTTATTTCATCACCCACACTAGGTAAACATTTTAATGCCAAGTTTTGTTATGAAATTATATTCAGCATAATGATGCCTATGATACTGGATGGCTTTTCAAAACTAAAGATACAACTTAAGAGAATTAAACGTTTTTTTATTTTTATTTTACTCAAAACCGACTCAACTGGACTGAGACCCTTTCAATATTGACCGATTCAATTGGAGATTCATGTAATGTTCACAACATTAATTAATTAATTAATTAATTAAATACATAAATAGGTAAAATTGTCCATGTTTGTTAAATGAACAGGTAGGTAGGCTATCTTTAATTTAAGTTATCTCCGAAATATAATTCTCACGCCATATTGCTATAGACATTTGATGACTTTCAAAGGTGGTTGTTACGTTCGTATCAATCAGTCAACCAGGTAATGGTAATTATTGTTTTAAGGAGTGTAATATCGAGATCATCTGCCTCAATCAGTCAATATTTTACAGATAAAAGGAAATCAAGTCACAAGAGTAAGCTACTCGTAACGGGCAAATATTATCAAAAGTATGCATGTTGTCTTACGTTGAGCCTCAGGTAGCCTAAATTGTGTGTTTAAAAAATTATTAAGATTCAAATTGTGTTGATACATTGATAACACTGATGCTATTCCATATGCTTGTTTCCTTTGTTACGTAACAAACCCCTCAATTATCCGTAATTGCATTCATAATATGAACCATCTTTCGTTGTGATCTTTTTCAATTTCAGATGTTTGTTATAACCCTCGGAACGCAGAGACCGTTTTGGCCGCCTTCTGTGGTCTTGGGGTATGTATGAGACCCCGAATCCAAGGGGTCCAGGGTTTGACTCTGCCAAGAAATGTAATTCTGGTCTGAGGGTTGGAAAGAGGTACACTCAACCTTGTGATGCAAAACTGAGAAGAATTGAGTTCTGTTCCCACCTCGACTATCCTAGGAGTGGTTTTCTGTGGTTTCCCACTTCTACTTCAGGCAAATACCGGGATGGTTCGTAACTTCTGGCCACAGCCGTCTCCTTTCAAATCCTAACCTCAATTACAAATATATCGGAACTCACTACTAGTCTACAGCCATCATAATGACACAGGTTATCAGACGTATTCCACACACACCCAAGTATAGTCTACGGTGTCGCAAATCCTCTAAATGAATCAACAACATTTTTTTAAATGATAAACAGAAAAAAATACAGTCAAGAAACCTTAATCACTTGTGTTTAGCTAGAGTTTTTGACGGTTGTGTCAACAGACGTAACGTGGAGGATACCGTACATATTTTCAAATAGATCTGTGTACTTGGGTATGTGTGGGCTGTCTGATAACCTGTGTTATTGTAATTGCTGTACTAGCGTGTGTCGTTGTAATTGAGGCTAGGCTTAGGTAGAAAGCGGCCGTTGCCCGACAATTGCGTGGAGTAGAAGTAGGAAACCACGGAAAATCACTACTAGGGTGGCTGAGGTGGTAATTAAACCCACCTCTGTCTACCTAGCTTTGCCTCACGAGGTTAAGTGTTCTCCGTTCCAGCCCTCACCCCGGTATTACATTTCTTGGTAGAGCCGGAAATCAAACCCAGAATTCAGAGGTGAGAGGCAAGAATGCTAGCCTATGCAACTCCAGGTGGTCGATTTGTAGGGGATAATTGGTTAAACCAGGCTATAAAAATAGATTTATTTTTATTATTAATTCCCTGTTAAGTAGGTAGTCTAGTAGGTATGTAGTTACCCAATAGTTAAACGACTTACCCATGGCGTACGATCACAAATGCATATTGATATATAAATTATGCTATATTCAAGCAATTTGTTCTGAATATAAGCAAGTCCAAAACGGTAGTGATGCCCGTTAGTCGTCAAAACATCTGTACTAACATCTACAAAGTTAGAACAAGTACATCAGTTCTGTTACCTTGGCAGTGTAGTGTCCACAGATAACCAACAATCGGCGGAAATCACTAGTAGAGTTCAACATGGAGCACAATTTTATCATCTCGTGAGAAGGCTTCTTTGGGATAAGCAAGTTCCTTTAAGATCAAAACTAATACTCTACAAGAGCTTCTTTGGTACCTGTTACACCATATAGCTTAGCAACTTGTACCCAATCCAAGAGAAATACCAGCAAACTACAGGCGGTGGAGATGAAGTTTTTAAGAACTATGATTCAGAAGACAAAGAGGGACAAAATAGAAAATGATAAGATACGCCATCTTGTTCAAGTAGAACAATCTCTTAATGAGCTCTGTGTTGAAGCCAGGCTGAGATGTTTTGGTCATCTCAAAAGAATGGACACACAAAGAACAGCTAGAGTGTGGTTTGAGAAAGAACTGAAAGGCAAGAGACCAAGAGGTCGATCGAGGATGAGATGGATCGACCAGGTTAGAAATGATCTTGCAGGGAGAGGACTGGATTTACAGGAAATCATGGAGGAGGAAACATTCTTGGAGAGAACTAAATGGAGAGCGCTAACACCTTTTTGTTATTATTGGACCACTTTCAGTTGTCTAAAGCTTCACTGGTGCATTTTGTGACTGGATCTCCTTCTCTGTTCACAGAGCAGGCTAGTTTTCGCCATCTCCAATGACCGTGTATGCCATGCTAATATATTGCTATGACGTAGTGGTGGTGGTGGTGGTAATAGTTGTTTTTGGGGGTAGAATATCGAGATCAAACATGTCTCTCTTAACATGCGATTATCCAGCTTAGTGACCAATATTGGTAGCACGTTAGACTTTGGCCCGTTAAGGGTCCGGATTTGATTCTCTGTTGGGTCATGGGCTTTTAACTGCGTGTGCTTGATCCCCCTGGCTAGGGGACTGGAAGAAGCGCAGGTCGCCTCTGAGAGTTAACTTGAAAGACCAGCACCAGGCTTCCCCAGAGGCCACGCGCCATTATTGACAAACAGTTAATTTAAAGATGACCCCGTGGCGCGAGTGTCGTGGATTTTTCCGCCTTTCAAGGAATCCCATTTTTTGGCTGGGAATCGAACCAGCTATCTGGGATTGTGGACACTCTACTGTTGACTGATCCACCGAGTAAGCTCAACGGTCTGTCGATAAGGTACTTCATAAGCATGTCACGATTTTTTTAATATCGTATGGCCTCGGGTGCCAGGTGCAAGCCTTGTTATTTGACACCCAGAGGGTAGCTTGCATGTCGAATTTTGTTGTTCCTTGAAGCACTATGAAAGTCAAGGAGGTTTGATATCTAAGCTCCTTGAACACTATAGCGCTTTCTAGTAGAGAAATGAGGAACTTTGTGCTGGCGGAAACTCCCGAGATTAATTTTGCCATTATGAACACGGCCTACTGAATTCAAATGGGTTCGTTGACATGCCAATATCGTATGACATGCTTGTCGTAATTTTTGCCGCCTTTCAAAAATCACTTACCATAGCCAGGAGCGAACCTGCAAGCTTGGGTCAGTTATCCGACACGATGACCACTCACCCACCGTGGCAAGCCTTGTCACGATGAAAATTGTAAAAAATAATTGCACATGTTTTAAAAAACAGATACAGTAGCGTTTTATATTTTGAACACCTCTTGGTGAATTTATCAGTTTATACAATATTATTTGTTTTGAATGTAAATTCAAGATGGGTAAAAACTAGTAGCATATATTTTTGTATTGGAAATGAAAACACAATAGATAAGATAACTAAAGAAAAATAGGCTATATTAATGTTATTGAAAATATTGCATGCCTGGGGTTATTTATAATTTTATAATATCAATTGGGAATGTAAATGCAGTGCCAGTTTTGTCGGTGTGATCATTGCCGGTTTGTGATCGAGTAGTTTGGTCTTAAACTTTGGTGTTTGTGGTGGTGCTGGTGGTGTTGGTGGTAGCTCTAAAGGGCAGAATATCGAAGTCTGAACTTCGAGAATGCATTATTTCGATAAACCTTTTGACGTTTCTCACTGTAAACTATGCATTTTACACTAGTGCATGTTAGGAACGTTTTGTGTTGTTACAGTGTAGTAATCTTCTCTAGAAGAGCATATACAGTCGACGATTAACCCGCTGTGTGTTGGGTGTAGTTCAAGTCGGAGGAAGTTCTGTGATGTTTTGGAGGTGTTTTCCATACCATGTCTTATGCCCACTCATTCAGGTCACAGTGAACATGAACCAGGACGTTTATTTCTACACTCATGGTCTGAACAGACGTGTTCACAGGGCTCCACACATACGTCACAGGTTTGAAGAACACTCGGTCTATCACATCTCGACTGGCCCGCTAAATCTCCCGATCTTAACCCCATAAAACATTTGTGGAACTGTTTGGAACAGCAGATAAAACGCATAAATCATGCCCGCAATTTAGTGGCTTTGCGTGATCTATAGTTAGTTATTGTCCTTTTATGTTCGACGATGTCGAAACGTAAATATTATACGTCAGAAAACTGTATCATAATGATGGTCATTATAGTACTGTTTTTCATTATGAGACAGTTTCTCCAGCCAATCAGAGCTCATTCATTGACCAATTAGGTAAGGATACCTTCGCTCATGCGCTCAAAATCCAACATGTCGGACATGAATTACATGATTTGAAAGAACAAATTGGATATCGGATGAACCATTGTAGTTACAATCCCAAACACAAAGACAAAATCGCACGAACCTTTACGGTAACAAGAAAATACTATGATTTATGCAAAAAACGTATGAATCTACGTCCAGAAGTTAGCAACACAGCATCCTTCTATATAAATTACCGACATGGAAAGTGCACCGTCCATATGTTCGCGTAAATAAACTAGCGAATATGAGACAAGAAATAGCACTGTACCTTAATATCCCCAACACCAATTTCTACACAGCGCATTGCTTTCAAACGACTTCGGTGACAATATTAGTGAATGCTAGAGCTGGACGGCACTAGTCATCATGCAGGCTGTAAACAATAGCATTGCCAAGCAAAGTAAATGGTCTCTGCTTTCGAAGTGATTTGACCCACGCATGCGCTCTGTTCAGTAAGCAAAGCCAGCGCGCCCTGTTCACTAACTGAATCCCACAGATATTTATGAATATTTATTTTTAAAACATATAATAAAGTTATAATTACCTTCGAAGTGAAATGCCATGTCCTGTGGTTCGGATTCCACCTAAAAAGGAGGTCCCGTGGCTCATAATCACAAGATTCACGGTCACGTTAAACTACAATCTTCCTTCCTTCCTTCCTATAATTACCGTCGAACATAAACAGTCGTATGCAACTCGCCTATAATGGTAATTAAGACACTCGCATGGAAATTATAAAACTCGCTACGCTCGTTTTATAAACATACACTTGTCTTAATTATTGGCATTATAGGCTCGTTGCATAATGTACTATTAAGGAACGGGACAGCAAAATCATCTGTCTCTTTACGGGATCAAATCATTAGTGAGTGGTTTCAAAATCTGCGGATTATTGTCAATCCCCAAAGGATCAGGGTCTAGTTGGTCCAATGGGCAGTAGGGTAGGTATCTTCATTTGCTAATGTTCGGTCGCTCGTTTTTATTTGAATGCCCTTCTTGATATTAGTAAGTATTCAAGACGTTTACATTTCAAGACAATTGATATTATTACATCACTATTTAATGATTACATAATAATTAAAGATCGATCCATGACAATGCCCGACCACATACGGCTCGGCACACTGCTACTGTTCTGCGGGAGTTCGGCCGGGAGCTGTTTAATCATCCCCCGTACAGCCCTGATCTTGCTCCCAGTGATTTCCATCGTTTCTTGCACCTCAAGAAATACCTGTCCTCGGGTCAGTATTTTCACACTGATGAGGAGCTGAAGACACGCTGGTTCCATTCCCAGGCGGCAGACTTTTACAACACAGGAATACAAAAGTTGATCCCACGATATGATGACAGGTGTCACAATTCTGGTGGTGATTATGTTGAAACATAGCCCAAACATTGCTGTATCTGGTGCCAATAAAGTTTTTCATGTAACTATGTTTTCTTTTAACATTATGGGATTTGAAGCCATTTTTCAGTGTTGCCTTAGTAAACAAAAGTTTGGTGCTTTTCAGTCGGTCAACACGAATGTCCCCAAAAGAGTTGGGTTATACCCTAATCCTGAAAAAAATTACATGAGATTAATAAATACACTAGGGTGACCAGTTTCGATCGTCAAGCGATCATCAGATCCATTACACTTAGGCTATAAAATCTATTTTTGAAGATACGGGTGAAAATATTTGCACTTATTGTACATATTTTTACCCGTATTTTCAAATATAGATTTTATAGCCTAAGTGTAATGGATCTGATGAAGATCGCTTGACGATCGAAACTGGTCATACTAGTGTATTTATTAATCTCATTTTTTTTTCAGGATTAGGATATAACCCAACTCTTTTGGGGACATTCGTGTTGACCGACTGAAAAGCACCAAACTTTTGTTTTCTTATAATTAAAAAAATTGGAAACCTTAATTTCTGGATGGGCCTCGTAGTTGCTGGGTGGTAGCCGAATAAAAGTCCACTGAATCCAATAGTTTGGCCATAGCTCGAATGTACTCGTACTTATAATTCACGTAACATCTCGAAAGCTAAAGTTGACTGCTTGAACTCGGCCCGCGGTGAATTTTGGCGGCCATCCTAAGGATAGATTTTCGTAATTTATCACAGATAAAGTTTGAGATATAATGCCGTTATATCAAATCCCGGACATATTTCCCAATCCTAAACTTAAAATATGGCAGTTACACTCACTAGAAGGAACATTCAAGTATTTCTGAAGTATTTTTAGAGTATTTCCCGAAGAATATACCATTTAGCGTATGGCTTTTAATGTCGGGAGTGCCCGAGGACATGTTCGGCTCGCCTGGGTTTGTAGCTGCTTCTATGTGGACACCCACGGGGTGAGTTACAAGTACCGTCGCATGTGGATGAGATGAAAATGACTGAAACTGGGTAAGTTCACCCACGGGGTGAGTTACAATACCGTCGCATGTGGATGAGATGAAGATGACTGAAACTGGGTAAGTTCAATTTCAAGTAGTTCTAACTTTGGCTACCAGACGTCACTGACACCCAGCTGTGAACGTTGGAATTCCATAGAGCGTTTCTAGCCAAATAACCTACAAATTTAGCTATACACTGTAGTGGTAGATTCTTTTTCATGCCATAAATCTATGACATGGGTTTACTTCCCCTCCGAAGGAAGACATATTGAAGGATTTTAACGCTCTTATAAAAAAAATCCTACGACTTCTTCCGGGTTTGAACCTGCGATCTTGGGCATAGCAGTTCAGCGTGCTACCGACTACGCCACCGAAGCCACTTCGGAGAATATAAATATACCGTATTTATGAGTAGGACCCGGACCTCCGGGGCGACAGCGGAGAACGTTAGCCGCTACACCACGAGGTAATTTTAATTGTAATGTATGCACAGTTCAATTTCATATTTCAAGGGGGGTTGTATTAGATTAAACCGGCCGTACAGCACCCGTCACTTAGTAATGAATGACGTAGTGACCTTTTCAATGAAAATTTCTCTAACACAACTAATGAAATATTGAGTGCAAATGTTTGCAATTGTACCGCAATTTTGTAGCTATTACGCATTCATTCGCCAGGTTTTGATTAATTTCACTGCTGCAGTTTGAAACATTGCTCTTTGAGGACCATTCAATGGTATATTTAATTCAAACGCGGGGTAAGTGTGAGGGTGCAGGTTTGGCTCTGAATGAAAGCAGAAAGAGAGAGTTAACCTCTCCACATCCAAAAAATCCAGTTCTTACCTATTGGCCCCATAAACTATCAGTACGATCCTCATTTCGGGCTGATCAATAATACTAATAATAATAATATTTGAAGGATTCAAATCGGAATCCGCTGCATTACGGGCAGGTGCACGAACCAATAATATCATGAACGGTCCACGCCCGAGGTAGCTCATTTGCTATCTCTTGATACACGGGTGGGTTTTTGGCTTCACTGAAATGACCTACGGGGGGGGGGGGGGGCGCAGCGGTTAAGCTGTTCGCCTCTCACCACGGTCAACCGGGTTCGATTCCCGACCAAGGAATGTGAGATATTCAAAGTGAAATGCCATGAGCTGTGGTTCGGATTCCACGTAAAAAAAAGAGCTCCCGTGGCTCATGATCGCGAGATTAACGGTCACGTTAAACTAGGAACTTCCTTCCTTCTGAAATGACCTATTCGTCAGGATTGTATGTAGGCTATACTCGGTAATAATCTTTAGCAATAGGCCTATGTATTGAACCTCTGTGGCATAGGGAGCCTCCGTGGCTTAGGCGGCAGCACGCCGGCCTCTCACCGCTGGGTCCGTGGTTCAATCCCGGTCACTTCATGTGAGATTTGTGCTGGACAAACAGAGGCAGACAGCTTTTTCCCTGTCACAATTTCATTCCAGCAACACTCTCCACTATCATTTCATTCCATCTGTCATTAATTCAATCATTGCCCCAGGGAAGTGGGACAGGCTTCGGCAGCCGGCACAGTTCATATCCTCGCCGCTAGATGGGGGCTTCATTCATTCCATTCCCTGACCCGATCGGTCGACTGGAAGCAGGCTGTGGATTTTCAATAGGCTTATGTATTACCACCTGGGCATTAAGCCTTAGTTGTAGATTATTTATTTATAGGTATTATTCGCTACTTTATATCAAGTCCCTGGGCACCTACACCACCCCAGACGCTAATGCTACACTTTACTACAATCCCCACAGAAACACAGGTTATCAGACAATTCAGTACACATCCAGATACCCGGGGCTGATGACCGAAGCCTCTAATATGAAGTAACAACAAGAATATTTTTTGAACCAGTCCAGTATAAATGCGACAAAAGTTCTAATTTGATCTCAATTTGTCACTTTATGCCTGTTTTTATTTTCCCGGGTGGCTACGCCCTTGTGCGCGCTGGCAGGCAAGCAACTTCTTTCCTTGTCGGCAAATTGATCGATTTGTAGGTTGGCTAATGTATTTCCATGACCCCGTTCCGAGACGCAAGCAGGGAGGGTGTGCCCCGTATTGAGCTGTCATCTTCATTGCGGCACTTCGACGGCCGTGTGAATTTCCTGTTTGCGTCAGTATTACGTAACCTTGTAAGAACAAACAGTGTCAATTAACTTAATATTGTATGGCCTCCAATCTTCTCGCCGTCACATCGTGTTGGGTCGGGAAGACTTACATGTTATGGTATGACACCCTGCGGTTAGTGATACTTCAGTGATCGATCCCATTTTGATAGCTTTTTTTTATTATTAAAGAAAGCTTTCCTGTCGGTCAACACAAATTGTGTCCAATTACTTTAGGCGAGAAAACAAGTTTTTACATACTATGTCATTCAAAACCGCCTTGTCAAATACTAACGAATGTAGTTTAGTTTCTGCTTATAGCCTACATGCCCTAACCTGAAAGAAATAAGAAATGAGGTATTTATTACAAAATAACGCGCTTTTTTGCACAAATATGTCGCCTCCGTTGCGTAGTGGTCAGCGTTACTAGCTGCCACCCTGGAGGTCCGCGGTTCGATTCCCAGCCGGGAAGGAAATTTGAAAAGTGGTATGAGGACTGGTTCGGGGTCTACTCAACCTCGGGTGGTCCAAATGAGTAGAGGGGATAGATTCCTACCTCAGCCATCCTCGAAGTGGTTTTCCGTGGTTTCCCAATTCGTATTCGGGCAAGTGCCGGGATGGTACCACCGTAAGACCACGGCCGCCTCCTTCCCACTTCCTTGCCTGTTCTTCCCATCCCTTCAGCAGGCCCCTGTTCGCTTTGCAGTTGAGGCCGCCTGGGCGTAGTGCTGGTCACACACCCCAGTTGTATCCCCGATTCAGAGTCTCAAGCTCCAGGAAACTGCCTTCAGTGGCGGTAGAGGTGGGATCCCTCGCTTAGTCCGTGGGAAAAGACAACCCTGGAGGCTAAAACGATAACAAACAAAACAAAAAAAAGTACAAATATGGGATGACATGTTTCGATCGTCAAGCTGTCAACAGAACCTGCTCACTTAGGCTTAGATAATGTACGTTGTTTATGATTTACATGTATGCAAAAATGTATACAGGGTGAAGAAAAATTGCCGCAATTGGAGGTCGGCATGCGGTATCTCGTCGAAATTCATGACATAGTCCCGTCAATAGCTTCAATAGAAATGCGAGTTAAGAAACAAGGCTCTGGCAACGCTGTAACTGCGTGCAGCGTGGCCAGGAACAGGTCGCATGAACTCGGCGCTGTGCCGAAGCTGTCTCATGAACTCAGTGGAACGAGGCAATGCCGTAAAATCCGGTTATCCGGACGCGCCGATGGTCGCCAAAAAAAAAATATACACACATCAAAAAAAGTTTTGCATCACCTCGGTTCCAAGAGTTCCGGAACCTTTAAATACAAAGGGAATAGAGATCAACACAAACAACATTTCAGCTCGTTTTATTGCTCATGAGACCCACACATTGCATTTTGTACCATCATACAGCTAGACTTTCAGCATTTGTGGTCCAGATTGCAGTACACACCACTACCTCTAATACCCAGTAGCACGTCCTCTTGCATTGATGCATGCCTGTATTCGTCGTGGCATACTATCCACAAGTTCATCAAGACACTGTTGGTCCAAATTGTCCCACTCCTCAACGACAATTCGGCGTAAATCTCTCAGAGTGGTTGGTGGGTCAAGACGTCCATAAACAGCCCTTTTCAACATATCCCAGGCATGTTCGATAGGGTTCATGTCTGGCGAACATGCTGGCCACTGTAGTCGAGCGATGTCGTTATCTTGAAGGAACGCATTCACAAGATGTGCACGATGAGGTCGAGAATTGTCGTCCATGAAGACAAATGCCTCTCCAATATTCTGCCGATATGGTTGCACTATGGGTCGGAGGATGTCATTCAGGTATCGTAAAGCCGTTTCGGAGCCTTCCATGACCACCAGTGGCGTACGTCGGCCCCACATAATGCCACCCCAAAACATCAGGGAACCACCACCTTGCTGCACTCGCTGGACAGTGTGTCTAAGACGTTCAGCCTGACCAGGGTGCCTCCAAACACGTCTCCGACGATTGTCTGGTTGAAGGCATATGCGACACTCATCGGTGAAGAGAACGTGATGCCAATTCCGTGGGGTCCATTCAGCATGTTGTTGGGCCCATCTGTACCGCGCTGCATGGTGTCGGGGTTGCAAAGCTGGACCTCGCCATGGACGTCGGGAGTGAAGTTGCGCATCATGCAGCCTATTGCGCACAGTTTGAGTTGAAACACGACGTCCTGTGGCTGAACGAAACGCATTATTCAACATGGTGGCATTGCTGTCAGGGTTCCTCCGAGCGGCAATCCGTAAGTAGCGGTCATCCACTACAGTAGTAGCCCTTGGGCGGCCTGAGCGAGGCCTGTCATCGACAGTTCCTGTATCTCTGTACCTCCTCCATGTCCGAACAACATCGCTTTGGTTCACTCTGAGACGCCTGGAAACTTCCCTTGTTGAGAGCCCTTCTTGACACAAAGTAACAATGCGGACGCGATCGAACTGCGGTATTGACCTTCTAGGCATGGTAGAACTACAGACAACATGAGCAGCGTACCTTCGTCCTGGTGGAATGACTGGAACTGATCGGCTGTCGTACCCCCTCCGTCTAATAGGCCCTGCTCATGCATGGTTGTTTACATCTTTGAGCAGTTTTAGTGACATCTATGAACAGTCAAAGGGACTGTATCTTGGATACAATATACACAGTCAACGTCTATATGCCGGAGATCTGGGAACCGAGGTGATGCAAAACTTTTTTTGATGTGTGTATATTAATGTATCAAATTGTATCCAAAGTACACCTCCACAATGCAAGACAATATCTGTTGTGTTTACATGAACTTCTTACAGACGTAAACGACCACTTTATTACATCCATGACACAAATAAAGCCAATAGAACATAATAGTGGATACAATAACATCGTCTTTATCCAATGAGGTACAGTACAAACAACACAATAGGTAAGGTAGGCTACACTAGATTGCTCACTATGTTACGCACAATAATTCAATTCTGTACGTTTGACGTCCAGTCTTATCTTCACATGAAACTTACACAGGCTATTTTCATGTGACAAAATGATGTCCTGCTTATAAACTACGGAACTGACGTCACACACACAAAAAAAAACAAAAAAAAACCGACCTGAAGTAGATTCGAACCGTAGCTCCATGATGAATGCGGGTTTGATAACCCAGGAGTCTAATCAGTGAGCTACGACGGCTGGTATGGTAGGGCGGGGTGATACACATTCCTTTGTACATTCTGATGCGCTGCAGTATGTGTGACAGTGTTGCCAGCTTCTCGTCTTCATACTTGTGTTTTCAAACTGCATCCGCTCCGATTTTGCTATAGAAACTTTGGTCTTGCATTTGGATGAGGAGTCGCTTGCCGACCTCCAAGTGCGGCATTTTTCTTCACCCTGTATGCAATGTTTAAGATTGCGTAAGTTCATAAAAACTAGTGTAACGCGTCAAACGAGTCAAAAGTAACGAGCCGGAGGCTGGAATGCGCAAACGGTGACTACATCGGCTAATCGTGGCGTGTGTAACGAGGTGTGGTTCCGACTAGAGCGTGGAAGGTCACAGCCCGTCGCTAGAGGGCACGCCTGCACGTCGCGTGACGATACAAAGCGAGCAGCAGCATGCATCAATCGTCCAACGATGCCAGTCGCATTGCAAACAGTGACATGGAGACGTCAACCGAAGAGCAAAGAGGTGTTGTTCGGTTTCTGACAGCGGAAGGAGTAGGGGGAACGGACATTCATCGCCGAATATCACAAGTGTACGGCGAACACTGCATGTCCCTTGCAAGGGTCAAGGCGTGGCACAAGCGCTTCAGGGAAGGACGGGTGTCGTTAGCCGATGATGCCCGGTCTGGGGCACCCCCCTGCATTACCGATGACAACGCCCAGATGGTTGATGCACTCATTACCCAGGACCGCCTAGTGACAGTGAACGCTATAGCCGTCGTGGTCACTCCACGACAATGTACCTCATACGCCATCACAGTCACGGCACTCCTGCAGAAATTCAAATGGGAGGTTCTCGGTCACCCACCATACAGTCCAGACCTCGCTTCCTGTGATTACGCCATGTTTGGTCCCTTGAAAAGGGCTCTGTTGGTCCAACGATTCACCTCGGACGCCGACGTCCAGCTATATGTGTGGAACTGGTTCACATCGCAGCCCAGGGAATTTTATGAGACAGCCATTCACCGCCTCGTGTCACAGTGGGACAAGTGCCTCAACAGCCAGGGCCAATACTTCTAACATACAGGGACTGGTTTCTGTAATTATGCCTCCGGCTCGTTACTTTTTGAACGCACCTTATGTTAATGTACGGTAGTTTAAGTATGTTAAGCTGTGATCTATTGAATTGTTATTGTGACTAACTTCAGGAATGATGTTGTATACACTATTTTGTTATTTATGCTCTAAATCACATGTCGCCTCCGAGGTGTAGTGGTCAGCGTGCTTAGCTGCCACCCCGGAGGTCTGAGGTTCGATACCCGGCTCTGTCACGAAATTTGAAAAGTGGTATGAGGACTGGAAGGGGGTCTACTCAGCCTTGGGTGGTCCAAATGAGTAGAGGGGGTTCGATTCCCCCTCAGCCATCCTCGAAGTGGTTTTCCGTAGCTTGCCACGGTGGGTGAGTGGTCAACGTGTCGGTCTACTAATCCCAAGCTTGCAGGTTCGCTCCTGGCCGTGGTAAGTTTTTTTGAAAGGCGGCAAAAATTACGACACCATGTCATACGATGTTGGCATGACAAATAACCCATTTGAATTCAGTAGGCCGTGTTCATAATGGCAAAATTAATATCGGGAGTTTCCGCCAACACAAAGTTCCTTATTTCTCTACTTGAAAGCGCTATAGTGTTCAAGGAGCTTAGATATCTAACCTCCTTGACTTTCATAGTGCTTTAAGGAACAACGAAATTCGACATGCAAGCTACCCTTTGGGGGTCAAATAACAAAGCTTGCACGCGGCTCCCGAGGCCATACGATATTATTATTCCGGGCATATTCCGGGATGGTAGTCTACCTAACGTAAGGCCACGGCCGTCTCCTCCCCTCTTCCTTGTCTATCCCATCCCTCATAATGCCCCTGTTCGCTTTGCAAGTGAGGCCGCCTGAGCGAGGTGCTTGTCCCCAGTTGTATCCCCCGACCCGATGTTTCAAACTCTAGGACACTGCCCTGGAGGCGGTAGTGGTGGGATTCCACGCTGAGTCCGAGGGAAAAGCCGACCTGGAGGGTAAGGTGACTAAAAAAGAAAAAGCGTAGGCCTACACATCTGAGTCCTAATGTGGCGTCCGTTCTCGTTCATTGCTTCCCTCGGACTGATCGAATTCCGGCGGTGGTCTCATTTTAAAATTTCAATATTAGCTGTTTTATTCTCTCCTAAACTGTGACGTAGCGACTCTTTTAAAAATCTCCCATTAAAGATTGGTAAATTTACTATCACGGCCGGTGAATTAAAACTCAGCAATTTTTCTAGGTGTGTGCCGTGTCTTGTGTGGGGTTTCGCCTAGGACACCAAGCTGGCTCATCAGCGGGATGTTAGTGTCCACGCCCGGACCCCCACAGGAGTAGTGAACTGCGTGTTACCTCCCTTTTTATGAAGCGCACCTGCGCCTCTTTACTGGGAGAACTAAAAGCTCAAGCAGCCATAACCTCCCTATGAAGGCTTCCAAAAATATGGTATATTGGCTATCACGGCCAGTGGTACCAGTGATTACCATTACATTTGAATTGAGCCTCTATGGACTAACAATCAATTTCATTTGTGCCTTGATCTTGCTCCTCTACCAGCCTTGACAACCTCCCAGTATTTCTTGAGCCCATGGCGAGGACAGTAAGTGCCCGCTGATGAGCCAGCTTGGTGTCCTAGGCGAAACCCCACACAAGACACGGCACAAACCTAGAAAAATTGCTGTGTTTTTTCTCCCATTAAAGTTAGCGTTGTCACCTTCTAGGCTAAATATCAGTGCTAAAACTATTTGTGTTGGATGCACTGGAAGCACGTTAACTTGGTCTAATGCAGGATATTCCCCAATCCGGCTGAGTATGCTGTTAGAGATTACGTGCCGCGTTAGTGTGGAGTGGAGTATATCACGCCTCACTGCTTCATTACCATACAACTTGCGCCGTAATGCACCCTCTGGAATACAGAGCATATCGTTAAAATGATCCGTGACACGTGATGATCAATACACTTGTCTAAAGCCAGTAATAATTCCAGGATTAGGTGATTCGTAGTACTGGATCAGGGTGTCTACTACTCTGGAAAACAGGGAATACTGAGGGAAGTTTTAAATCCTGGAAAACTCAGGGAATTCTTATCAGGCTATTTTAATGATACTCAGGGAATTTTAGTTTTTCAAGGTCCAACCTTGAATAATTGGAAATTAAGCATTTAAATTTTGATGGGGGAAAAGTATATTATTGTGATGATTATTGTAGATGTATGCTCGTACTGACGTTAAATCAGTAAGCTCTCATTTCTTTCAAGCACACAAATTACATGTGTAGACTGTGTATTTGTATATAAATGTGTAACTGTATGATTTTTGTGAGAATTACTATTAATGAGCTACTTTCAATACTCGCAAGTACAATAGTCTTTCTGGATGAAATATTTAGTAATTGGCAAAATATAGAAGAATATTATTTTGCCTTTTAAACTTTGTCATGCTACCCTTATTGTGCGAGCACGTTTTGAAATGCTCTCCAAGTAGAAACTCTGTTTTACATATTTATTATGGCCGCTACTGGTACTCAGGGAATTTTCTGCTTTATCCTGGAAAATCAGGGGTATCGTCTTGGTTATTTATTTAAAAGCACTTTATAAACAAATAAATATACTGTATTTCCGTTGACTTTTCAAGAAATGCAAGAAGTTTCCCGTACTATTGAGACGATTTAGAAGATTTTGGTTTTGGTAGACATCCTGTGGATGTTTAACTAATGCGAATACAGCATAGCAATCAATGTAAATGACATACTTCTTCAAAATATCGCCAGGATTACTATTATTATTATTATTATTATACTAGCGGACCCGTGCGAGAACTCTCGCATAATGGGTTGTGTGCGCCCCATGTACAGACTACCCGTCCGGATCTAGGGCTATGTGGGCTGTACGTGACACAGTTCTGCCAGGGGTATCGTCTTGTTCATTTGTTTAAAAAACAAATAAATATATTTCCGTTGACTTTTCAAGAAATGCAAGATTTTTCCTGTACTATTGAGACGATTTGAAAGATTTTGGTACAAACCACATCTTCTAACTTCCTCTGGTTCAGGAGCTTGAGTTTTGTGAAACATACACCTTAGCGTTTTATATAATACGATTTTTACATTTGAATTGAGCCTCTATGGACTGCATTTTCATTTGTGACTGGATCTTTACCAGCCTTGACATCCTCCCAGTATCTCTTGAAACCATCGATCAGTGCCTTTTTCGAGCTTCTGGTAGAGGCCCTCTCAGACTCCAGGGCTCAGATTCCACTTTAAAAGTTTGATAGCTTTTAATCATTTCCAGAAATTCAAATCTGTCGTGAATTATCGTTTCTGGAATACCAATTTTCATCAGGTCTTTCTCACATTCTTGGAACCATCTCCATTTGGTTGCCTTTGGCTTTGTGAAAATCCAGATTTTTTTAGTCAGTCGGTCATCATCAGTCATACGAAAGATTTGCCCGTAGAACAGGAATCTTTTCTTTTTGATGGACGACATTATTGGTTCTATCTTGGTGAATAGTATTTCATTGTATCTGGCCATTATTAGTATTATTATGATTTATTTGATCGTGTCCACCTTAGATCTTGACTCATATAGTTAGTTCACACGTGTTTTGTCATTCATATGGACGGGTATCTGCAAAGCTTAGACGTTAGTGTTGCACGTTTAGTGAGTATTGTGATTACTGTGATTGTTGGTCATGTCTAGACACCAATTCACATTGTGCGAACGTGTGCATATCCATAATTCGTGGCCTATATGAAAAGCAGAAAGTCTTGTTCTGAAACAAAACGAAAATTTCGAATCAAGTTTCCAGGAAGACCTGTGCCTAACGCCAGTACAATTAGGAGGCTCACTAAACGATTCAAGAAACAGGATCCGTAAATAATAATAAAAAGTTAACAGACAACGTTGTGTTCTTACAGAACAAAAATTAGTTGCGATTGTTGTCAGGTGTGTGTTACAAGAGAGAGAGAGAGAGGACATTTTCAGCATCGGCTATAAGCACTGTACGTACACATTATTGAACACGTTTTGTAAAAGTGTATAAGTGCGTGCCATCCACCGGCTGAACCGTGTATGCGCTCCCGTGATCTGCGCCAGTCAGAGCCGGCTTAGCTTGCCGTGTTTATCGGGGCGCACTTAGATATAATCAGGGTGTGTATTTACATTTTTAAATATATATATATATATATTTGTCTTCTGTCTTAGGTTTCTTTAATATTTTACAAATGATATCAGGAGCAATGTTACATTTTCTGTCAGGTAATCAGTTGGTTGGATTCTCTAAAAAGGCACTGCTGTAGGTTAAGTGGGTAGAAACCCAAAAAACCCATAGCAACCAGCCGCGGTGGCCGAGAGCGCTAAAGCGCTACCTCGTGCCTCGCTGGCATCGGGAGAGGGTGGGTTTGAATCCCTCATCGGCCGCACTGAAAATGGTTTTCGTGGTTTCCCATTTTCACCACCAGTCAAATGCCGGGACGGTTCCTTTCAATAGGTCCACGGCTGATTTCCTTCCAATATCCCTTCCCTGACCCGTCCTGAAAAGCAAAGTGCATGGCCATTGGCTGCATTAATAAAATAAAATTATAAAATCGCAGAGCTTTTGCGAGGCGCACTAGGAAAGGTGGGGAGTGAGATTGTTTGCTATTCCTTACTTCACTAAGTCAGTGCAGCAGTACTGAACCTATAAGTAGAACCTTTCACAGCATCTATGGATCTATGGGCATTACATAATGCACTACTCAGAACTACTCATACCTCTATAGCTTCCATTCCATCGCAGCCATGGGTGACGTCGGTGAAAAGTCACATTTTTCTCTAGCCCGTGCCAACAGACAAATGAAGAATACTGCATTCATCAAGATATGGCAACAAGCCAAAATTTATATTCTTGATCTGTATTATTTAAGTTCTAATATTGTAACATAGGCTACTCTATTGCGCAAAAACATTATTTTTAACAAATTTGATGCTAAACCTTGAGTTTGGAATTCAAAAACGCGGAATTTGATATGTTAGACAAACCACAACCTCTACGGATTAGCCCCCCGGGGGCTCACATCTAGTGGGACGTGGGTTGGCGACCACGGGGCCCCAGCTGAGTCTGGCATTGCTTCCACTTACTTGTGCCAGGCTCCTCTCCGTCTTCTTTCCTCTCGACCTCACTTGGTCAACTCTTTTTCTCTTCCGACCCCCACGGTATTAGTGTATCCGAGGCCTAGGGAGTCTCTTCCTCTCCCGCCTTAATTGGCCATTGTCTCATCTTTTCTGATACCCTCCTTCTGCGAGGGGTCAGCCTTCCTTTTCTTTTCATGTTCTCTCCTTCCTTCCAAGTCCCTCAATCCGCATTCATCGAGGGTTGAGGGCATTTCTTTTCCTCCTGTCCTTTATTTGCCTTATTCCTTTGGTTTTCCATTTCTTCTTCTAATATATAAGTTAGTAGTTAGTTTTAGTTGTAGTTCATATTTCATTATCATCTTCATGATCACCCAAACCATTAGGGGCCGATAACCTAGATGTTAGGCCCCTTAAACGACAATTATCATCGTCATCATCATCATCATCTAGGGATTAGGACTGGTTAAGTTAGGGGCTTAGGGTTTCTAATAATAAGCCTTCCCGATGTTGTTCAGGAGTGAATGTAGAAAACTCGGCGAAAAACAAAACAATACTAATGGTCATTTTTAGCGTTGACATTCGAACCTCGGTTCTTCGAACGAGCAACTACACTTTTATCGACGTGGAGTTAGCCATGCTTATATTGTGGTGCTGGTACGGGAGTCCTCGCTCAAAGCTAGCCTCCTCTCATTATGAAGCAATAGCGGCGCGCAGTGTGACGACAGCGTATATTGCATTCTTTGGCTTGTAACGAGCATGCTGGCATGATAATCTCTGCTCCTTTATTGCTTCAACAGCACGCAAACATAGCTCCACTCACACTCCGACAGTCTTCGAAAATCAAATTTACCATTTGCATTTCTGGAATTCGTACAGGAGCGCCAAAACCTAGTTGCAAAAATTATAATGAAATAATTATTTTAGGCTGTATGTATTTTTCATTTTCTTGCTATTACCGACATGTTAACCTCGCGCGTTAACGTACACGGTCACGGGTGCTGCTGATGATGATTGTTGCTTTAAGGGGTGGAACAGGGATGTCCAAGAGTCCCTTACATGTGGCTAGGCTGTCTTGAGACTAGGATGACTCGTGGTTTGGAACCCCACTGTTGGCGTTCTTTACATTTTAAATTTCCATGGCTTTTGGCCGACTTTCGAATTTTGCAAAAACAAAATAAAAGTAGACTTATAAGATGTACGGGTCAAAATGTCCGTCTTTGTGGGTGTCTATCGCCGCTATCAATTCCCAAACATAGGAATCATCATCACCATCATCATCATCATCAACTAGAGCAGTTTCCAACCATAGGTTGGGTCTGCTTGGAGCTCAAGCCTCTCCATCGTCTTCTGTCCATCCACCACTTCTCTTCTGTCACTGATGTCCAATTCACTTCTTTTCTCTCGACACTTTTCTTCACCCCCTTCATCCACCTATCCCTTGGTCTTCCTCTAGGTCTTTTTTTCTTCCACTCCATTTCCAATATAATTTTTCGAGGTATTCTCTCTTCTCCCATTCTTTTCACGTTTCCATACCACTGTAGCCTTGATTTTTCAATTCTATCGTGTAGGGGTTCTTCCTTTAATATTTCTCTATCATTTCTGACTGTCCATTCTAGCTACACCTATATGACTCCTCTGAAACTTTATTTCCACTGCTTGTATTCTGCTTTTATCTCTCGCCTCATAACAAAAACATAGGAATATTGAATAAAATTCAGTACTTTTGGTAGCTCTAGTAAAGGGCACCACAATACTTCATTTTGTGTCTTGAGTGTCCAATGCCCAAATAAAATACCGACTAAACCAGGGATAGACAACACTAGGCCGGAAGGCCCGCGGGCAAGTAATGGCCCGTCAAGACATTTTGATTGCCCACCTACGAGTATTTATTACGACCATTTTCCAAGCATTCAGCACATGTTAAGTAAATTCAGTGACTTATCGTGGATCATTTAAAATTCAAAGTAGCAGTTACACAGCTATGAGCGAGGTATTCTTAACTTGATTTTCCTCTTTTGAATCTTAAAAGAGTGACAGATTATAATGTTTGAATGTTTCGAACGGCCGCCATCTTGAAATTTCTTCGTACATCCATTTCGTATTTCAGAGTCTTGAGATTCATAAATACTCCCCATCCTTGCAAATGGAAATAGTAGAAATCCAAACCCATTCATGACTTTATGCTAAATTTAATCATTGGATCACCCATTTCTACTAATTTGACCGAATTTTGGAAATATGTCCCTTTAGACTGGGTTCCTGGAATTCACGATCTTGCTCTAAGACTCGTGTGCAATTTTGGATCCACATTCATTTGTGATTAAACTTTTTCTGCCACGAATTAATTACGTTCAATTATTGCAGAAGCACATCTTCCCAATATATTTGTACTGTGCACATCAAAAATTACAGATAATATTGATAGACTGTTAAATGAAAAGCATCTTCAAAAATTACATTAAATTAACATTAAAGGTCTTCAAAACTTCAAGACTGTAAGACTAGATTAAACATATTTTTAGGCCTAATAATTCAATGCATTTCCTTTCACGATAATTTAAAAATATGTACGGTATAAAATAAATTATATGATTAACTGAATTACTTTTAAAACATTTTTATATCAGCCTACAGCCCTGTCATACCTGAATACTTTACTAATATTCATATAATATTGTAGTTCACATTCAAATAGTTATTAATATAAATTTAGTTTGATGACTCTACAAATATTTTAAAATCAACTTACTGGCCCAAGCTAAAATAGGTTAACCACTCCTGACACTAAAGTGACCATCGGAACACTACTACATTTTGTAAAAACAATCTATCTCTATGTAATAAGCTCAAAGTATAAGGTCAGCTCTACAATTTCAAGATGGCGTCCGTTCGAAACATTCAAACATTATAATCTGTCACTCATGCGCCAATGAAGCGCCTAATATAAGGAACCTATGCTGACCAAGTAATAACTATCAAATTGAACGTTCCACGCAGCCGTTATCTTGAAATTATATACTGTAACTTTAAAAAAAATCTTAACATTTTACAGATACAATGACGAAAATTAGCAGCATGGTAGAACCGTATGTGTGCCTAAGCCATAGAACAGCGGCTGGGGGAACTATTAAAATCAATAACTCAAGATTGTAATTGAACAATTAACACGAACTCGGTATAAGTGGAGTATCATATAAAAAGCCTCGCTATCATTCACCATGAGAATGTCACACAGCTAAAATAGCGTGCAACTGCCATCTTGAAAATGACAGTCATTTGAATCGATAAGTACATAATTTATTACAGCTACAATGACGAAACTTCGCAGGAAGGTAGACTCGCACAAGAAACGTTATCTGTACAAGGAATAAGGTCAGTGATTAAATTAATTCAAGATGACGGGTGGGCGTGCCAATAAGACATTAAAATTCATCACTCAGGATGATGTCCCAAGTTCCTAAAAAGAAGTTGTTGTTTGAGTCTTCAGTCTTTTGACTGGTTTGATGCAGCCCTCCATGCCTCCCTGTCCTGAGCTAATGGTTTCATCTCTACATAGCTACCACATCCTACACCCGAGGCAATCTGTTTAACAAATTCTAACCTTGATCTACCCCTACAGTTCTTGTCCTCGACCCTTCCTTCCATCACTAAGCTTGCTATTCCTGGGTGCCTTAGTATATTATGTCCTACCAACCTATCTCTTCTCTACATTAGTAGTCGCCAGAAACATCTCTCCTCTCCCACTAGTCTTAATACCTCTTCGTTTGTAACCCTATCTACCCATCTGATCTTCATCATTCTCCTGTAACACCACATTTCAAGTGCTTCAATTCTCCTCTTTTCTGCTGCTCCAATAGTCCAAGTTTCACTTCCATATAGTACCACGCTCCAGACAGAGACCTTCAAAAATGACTTCCTAATACCTAAATACCTTCGATGTCAACAGATTCTTTTTCTGTAGAAATGCTTTCCTTGCCAGAGCTAACATACTTTTTATATCATCCATCACTGGTTATTTTGCTTCCTAAGTAACAGAAGTCTCCTACTTCCTTTAGGTTTTCACCTGCCAATTTGATGTCCATAGAGCTTTCTGATTTATTTCGGCTGAATTCCAATATTTTTGTTTTACATTTATTAATTTTCATCAAGAATATTTACCTCAAGACGGAGTCCATACCATTCAAAAACTCATTCAAATCATCATTCGTGTCGGACTATGTCATCGGCAAATCTCCGAGTTGAAATTATTTCTCCTTGAATCTTCACTCCCACTTTAAAATTTTCTCCAATTTCCTTCATTGCTTGTTCAATGTAAAGATTGAAAGTATGGGTGATAAGTTGCAGCCTTGTCTTACGACTTTCTGAATACCAGCTTCTCTCTCATGTCCTTCAGCTCGAATGACTGCTGTCTGGTTTCTGTACGGATTGTAGATCACCCTCCTATCCCTATATTTTATTCCAATCGTTTTCAAAATGTCAAACAATTTAGTCCAATCAACGTTATCAAAAGCCTTTTCTGAGTCTACAAATGCCATGAACGTTCTCTTATCTTAGAATAATGAGAACAACATTCCAAAATAGCTAGACAATGGCTAACATATAAAACAGATAGCGGACCCGTGCGAGAAATCTCGCATGTTCATAAACCACACTTTCCCTAATAGGTTTTGCAAATCGAACACTTCTTACAAAAATTGATATTTAAGAAATTAGAATGCAATTTGCCACTGATAATGTCATTTAAATGCTGAGTGTGCTGTAACACTCACCAGGTATTTGATATTTATGAAATTATACGATTTGAGTACTCAATCCTTTGATTACTGTTTCTGAAATCCATGCAAAATGATAAAGGAAAGACCTCATAAGGTTAAAATGACATGAAACGGGCGTCATAGTGGTTAAAATAGGAAGTGGGTAGAAATTAGGGAGCGTATTTTCAGACATCAACAGTATCTGCAAATCGCACACTTCGTACATTTTTTTAAAAGTATTTTTTTAAAGGAATTATAGATATTTATGAAATTAGAGTGCAATTCGTCACTGCTAATGTCTATTCTCTTTCGTTTGAATGCTCATTTTCACGATCGGTCGCTTGTGAGCGCCGCAGGAGGGATCTATACTACTGAAATAATATGTATGATGATATGCCCAATATTCCGTTATCCCCTTTATTGGGTTCATTTTCAAGTCTTCATGTGAGACATGCGCAGTAAACTGCATATTGTTGCACGACTATCGAGTGCGATGGAGGTTTAAATTGACGCGTGTGGGTACGTGTACATCATATTATCTGGAAGACCTTGAGCGGTAGCCCTGCTTGTCAAGGACGGACGGACTCAGCTGACGGAGCGAATGAATGGATGGCTGCAGTAGCTGCATCCCGGAACTTAACTGCACAGTTATATCAACAATAGGCCTACATTTGTTTGTTTTCATTTTTTCCCCGTCCATTTCCTGGTGTAGTGACTAGCATTCTTGGCTGTCGCACTGGAGGTTTGGGTTCGATTCCTGGTTCTGCTAAGAAATCTAATTCTGGTCTGAGTGCTGGAACGGGGTCGACTCAGCCTCGTGAGGTAAAACTGAGAAGAGGTGGGTTCGATTCCCATCCTGGAAGTGGTTTCCCGTGGTTTCCCACTTATACTCCAGGCAAATGCCGTGATGGTTTCTAACTTAAGGCAACGGCCGCCTCCTTCCCAATCCTCACCTGCGTTACAAATGCACTACTACTACAGACACTACAGTAACATAGGTTATCAGACACATTCTACACACACCCTAAAAATGTCCACGATGTCGCAAAGCGCTTAAATGAATTAACAACAAACATTTTTGCTTCATTTACATTTGTCACGTGATGTATACTCTTGCGGTCTTTGATGTATCAGTACTCTAGCTTAGTGCCTTCCAAACTGCAAGTCTGGAGATGGAGGGTTCGATTCCCAGTGGACAGCAGCTGTCATGGGTGTGATTTTGCCCCGGATATTTCCACACTTCCTCCAGGCAAATATCGGATAATACCGTATTTCAAGTCCCGGAACATCTACCCCATTCCTGTCTCTAGACCAGGGGCGGCTCCTGACTAAAATTTAGGTGGGGGGGGGGGGAGCGGCGCAGATGATATCATTGTTGATTCATTTTAAACATTGTTTTATATATGAAATGTATTGTTACCAATATTGCCATTATCATAATGCCACAAAACACAACATTTGAAACAAATATTAATAACTGTACTCACCTGGCTCCTTATTTGTAAATATATTCTCCTCACCTGTGCTTGGATGAAGCAAATTTTTCGATCACCTTGGTGTTGAAATTCTTGGTTTCTAATATGTAGTCTTTGTGAATAGAGGCACGGCCAGTGCATTAAGCCTGTCTTGTCCGATAGAAATTCGCAAGTCGCCTTAATTTTGTGTTCAGAGGTAAAGACAAAAATGGATTATTTAATAAATATTCCACTTCATTCATTTTCGTATGTCGCACACAATCAGCCAATTAAATTACTACCACGGTCGTTAAAAACACATTAATGTATGGAAATTAACTTATTCACAGAACTCATTAACACTTGTACTGTACTTGGACACCTGTCTGTCTGTTAGGTAATCGGCCCGAAGGCTGGTTGGATCCTCAAAAAGTACCGCCGTTAGGTTATGTGGGTAGATACCCACAAAAACCCAAGGCAAGAAGAGGAGTGAAGTAGTTTGCCATTGCTTTCCTCACTAAGTCCGAACAGCAGTTCTAACGCTATGAGTAGAAACTTTCACAGCATCCACAGGCACTGGACTGTGCCCTGAATGTCATTACTAGGGCCGGGATGTAGATGATATGTCATCTTTTTACTGAGCTGTCTAAAACAATGCTGAAGTACATAGAAACTCCGGACGGGCCACCCCGTCTTCAAACATGTAATTTTTATTTTGCATTATTTTGCACTTTTTTTTGTGCTATTTTTCCATTTTAAGAGCATTTTTTTAAGTTTGGTAGATTTTTTTGTCATATTTTAGAGAAATCAGCCTTTTAAGGTTTTTTTTTTTCAATTTAATCATGTCACAGCTTTATATGAGGGAGTTACGTCTCTCAGAGTTAAAAAGAAGCTACTGTAGTAGCTATGAACACCTTTTGATAAGTGCTAGAAATCTATTTTGATTGAATTTTCAGTTTGAGGTTCAAATGTCATTTTTGAAATATTGGTGAGTTTATTATTATAAGATAATTTTCTCAATTTTATAGTGCATTTTTCGAATTTTTGAAATATTGGTGAGTTTAGTCTATTATTATAAGATAATTTTCTCCATTTTATAGTGCATTTTTCGATGTTTTAGGTCATTTATTACAGTCATTTTTGAAAATTTTAAGAGCATTTTTATAACTTTTTTACGGTATCAACATCCGGGCCCTAGTCATTACTAAGCTCCACCCATACCTCAGTAACTTCCTTAAAATCACAGCCATGAGTGAGACCGAGACATCGGTGAAAAGCCACATTTTACTCTAGTCTGTACTGCATTCATCAAGAGATGGCAAACAAGCAAAACTTGGGCACCAGACAACTGAAAATTTATAAATACAGTATAGTTGCCTCACTTTCCTGGTTAACGTGCGGCTAGCCTTTGAAATCTAGCTGGGCGGATATGTTTACATTCCATGGCGCCTGGAGCCAAGGCTTTCCCAGCGCGAGACACAGCTTTGTCAATTGATACCTGTGGGAGACACAAGCTAGCCGCCAGGGTGTCCTAGGCGAAGACACGGCAAAAACCTAGAAAAATTGCTGAGTTTTAATTCATTGGCCGTGAAAGCCAACATACCAAAATTAAGTTTTAAACATGTTTTAATTTACAATAAACAATTATACATGGCCTACCTAAACATTGCAGAAACTTAAACTTTTATTTTTTTAAAGTCCAGAGTTTTCTGCTTCAAAATAGAGCTGCAATATCACTCCACCAGGCATCGTGTCAGTCGCCGTCACCTCGGCTTCCTGCTCTATGTATTTTACAGCTGCCAACTCGTCAGTGTGAGTCATCACTGGTAGTCTCTGCACACACGTCCTCGTCGCCACAGCTTGGCGCTCTCCTGAGTGGTTTCGTTTATACTTTCGATTGCAGATTCAGTCAGAGGCGTATATACATTTTTTTTTCGGGGGGGTGGGAGCTGGCTATCCTGGAAAATTGTGAGTATTCTTAGAGGATTGTCACCGCAAAATATCCTGAAATATCAACCAATATCTTAGAGCATATAACTTTGGGTAATTACTTTAGATAAGATTCAAAGTTTATATAGCCTACAATTACTGGCCACGGCCGCCTCCTTCCCAATCCTCACATGCGTTACAAATACACTACTACTACAGACATTACAGTAACACACAAAAGATGTCCAGGATGTCGCAAAGCGCTTAAATAGATTAACAACAATCATTTTTGCTTCATTTACAATTGTCACGTGATGTATAATCTTGCGGTCTTTGATGTATCAGTACTCTAGCTTATGGTCGTAATACTTAGAGTTGACGTCTGACAGCTAGTGCTGGAGGGAGGAGCATTGCACGTGCCATTTCACGCGGTTGCAACATTCCTGCATTCCATACCCTACTCTTCTCACTTCCGGCTGGCTTGTTCGTTCATTCTGACCGCTGTGTATTCTTGTAGACTACCTGGCCAGACCATGACTGACTTGGTCTTATGTTCGGTTTTCTTTAACAGAGGTCGGGCTGAAAAGCTCAGGCAGTAGAGCGCTGGCTTTCTGAGCTCAACTTGGCAGGTTCGATCCTGGCTCAGTCCGTCACCTCTCTCCATCAGCAGCTTCCTACTGTTGATAGCTTTATACTCAAAACCAAGGTTATGAACCACTTTCAGTAAGGAAGAGTAACTGCCTTTAAATAAGTCGTTCGGAAGTGTAAATAACAGTTTTTGAATTGTTGGATGTTCCCTCCTGGTGTAGTAAGAATATATGTGCCGGCGAATAGCTTCGTCTTTAAACGGATCCGGATTTGTAATTCTGGAGGTTCTAGGCCGCTTCTTTCCAGGCATGGACAGTTTAGATGAACCCTCTTCTGAGTTGTTATATTTCTCCATCGTAACTCTTGTCACAGTACTTTTACTAACTCTAAGAGCTTTCGCAGTGCGTTCTTGAACTCTCTGGAATGGAATTAAAGGAACATTCCTTTCCGAAAAACTCTTAGCCTCCTCTTCAAAGAATTCCCTTGCGGCACATATAATTTCTCTTCCTTGGTGATGACTTGTCACACCATGACCGGCGGTATTTTTTTCATGAGGTGGACGAGTTCTGGGCCTCCCTCTCCCTCGAGGAGTATTCATAATGCTCGAAATATATATTGCAATACAATAATTGTAGATCTACGTAATTAGTATTTAAAATACCGTTAGATACTTAATGACGGCCTCCAAACAGAAACACAAATAGAATAACACTCACGCTGAACTGCTTGTGACAAGATCTAACTCAGAAGTGCGAGGTTTGGCAACTCCTACAAACTCCTCCTCAACACGACCTGGCCAGAGGGCTTATCTCCATGGCAACCGCAGTCGCCCCACCCCGTTTCCATGACAACCATACCCCCACCTCTCTTTAACCCACCCCGGTAGGCAGTAAAAGGACCTCCCTCTAAGAACTGTCAGACTCCAACTCTAAGTATTACAACTGTAGTGCCTTCCTAACTGCAAGCTGGAGATGGAAGTTTCGATTCCCACTGGACAGCAGCTGTCATGGGTGTAGTTTTGCCCCGGATATTTCCACACTTCCTCCAGGCAAATGTCGGATAACACCTTATTTCAAGTCCCGAGACATCTACCCCATTCCTGTCTCTAGACCCGGGGCGGCTCCTGACTAAAATTTAGGGGGGCTGGGGGAGGATGATATTATTTTAATTATGACTGTGCATCAGATGCTTTTCTCAAAATTACATATCTTTCCGGAATAGCTAGTAGTGGATAGTTGCATAGGGGCCCTTAACCCTACAATACTAACATACGTAAAATTTACATGAATTAATAATTTAACTGCTTAGAATTCCCTCTATATCTGTCTCCACCCTACCATCTTCCAGCAGTGCTTCTACTGGTCTATAATGGTGATGTCAATGCTTTTGTTATTAATGCCCATCAGCTCTAGAGGCATAATCATGGGGTAAAGAATTGCCTGGAAACTGTCCTTGAATTTAACAACATATTGGTTAAGCCTCTGTGGCTTAGGCGGCAGCACGCCGGCCTCTCACCGCTGGGTCCGTGGTTCAAATCCCGGTCACTCCATATGAGATCTGTGCTGGGCAAAACGGAGGCAGACAGGTTTTTCTCCGGGTATTCCGGTTTTCCCTGTCAAAAATGTCCTTCCATCAACACTCTCCACTATCATTTCATTTCATGTCATTCATTTAATCATTGCCCCAGAGGAGTGCGTCAGGCCTTGGCAGCCGGCACAGTTCATATCCTCGCCGCTACATGGGGGCTTCATTCATTCCATTCCTGACCCGGTCGGAGACTGGAAGCAGGCTGTGGATTTTTTTTTCATTGGTTTCTCCATGGCAATAACAAAGAGCTGGGGAATTTGGTGTAGATATGTCACATCACCTCAGAGGGATTATAAAAACCTCATAAGAACCAGGGACAGTATAAGAGGCTGGAGAGATTACGTAATGCTATTTACGTCAAAGTAAACGGCTTCTGTATTTGTTGTATTTAAGGCAGAACTTAGAGTATTAAACTTACTTCAAAGACCGCAGAGGATTCAGTGTATATAAATAGTGTAACCGTACATACGAAATATACAGTATATTAATTTCAACCATTTAACTAATTGGTGCCTTAGCACAAAGTTCGTAATGTACGTAAATTTAACTATTATTAGTATTTAGCATCATTTGACTAATGTTAGTATTCTATGGTGAAATCCTCTCGGTGGCTCTTACATTTTTACTCTTACATTGCTTAAGAATCGAATTCCCCATCAAAATAAGCAATAAATGCTAAAGCATGTAAAACGTAAATGACTCGCTATTAAAACAATGGGCAACTTAAATATCATGTCGCTAGAATTAAGTATTGTGTACTGGCTAGCGGCTTCGGGCGTGCCGGGGAATCCCTTGTCGACCACGTGGCCGGTGAGCACTGAGAGTGACAGTGTGGACGTGGGAAGAATTTACTAACACTGGGTTATGTCACCCGACTGGAACCGGCGAGCAGGTGGAGCGTAGCAACAGTAAAAACAACACTGCCCACCTTACACAATTCAGGATGGGTGTTAGTTTTTTGTTTGTTGTTGTCGTGGGGCCTCCTGAGAGGCCGAGTGCAGGTCTTTCTAGTCGACGCCCATGGGCGACCTGCGCGTCGGGATGAGAGATGGAATGGATGAAGATGAATGAAACTGGGCAAGGATGTGGAAGGAAGCGGCCGTGGCCTGTCAGAAGGTACCGTCCCAGCATTTGCCTGGTGTTGAAAATGGGGGAAACCCTGGAAAACCATTTCAAGGACGGCCGACGCACAGTGGGTCAAAATCGTTATATAGGGGGACAAAATTATTTTTACGTTTTAATTATGAATTTAGAGTGAAAGCAACGTATATACAGTACAGTAATTTGTTTACTTCATAATAAACATCAGTTAAGACCTTTTTTAAGCTACGTCTACACATGCAAGAAATTGTCTATGACTAGGAGTTGGATAGAGCATTCAGTTATCTCTTCAGAACAATTTTCTACCCCTAATTTACTTTTAACAAAGTCACAAAGTTCCACTTTTGACATAATCGTTGACCCAGTGCTTCAAACAGTTGTAAACGTGTGAGAACTGGTTGCGCGGCATCTTCTAAAACGTAAAATAACTAAGTAAGTTGCAAAAAGATGGAAACAATCTTATAACAGGCGTAAACTACAAGACTTGATCTATATTTTAACATTAAGTAGAAAGTGACGCAGAGTGACGCGACATACTAAGTGAAAATATAATTTTAAAAATAATAGTTAAATATTATATAATGCAAACATAGCTAAAATTATGTAACAATTACGCCTATTAATAACTGAAACAAGTTTCAAAGATCATACCTTCAGCTGCATATTCCATCTTAAAGCATCACACTAACCACAAAGACAACCAAACCACAGCCACTTACATTCACCCTCCAATTCAGACTGCTCGAACAGTGGTGACAGATTTACACTAAGATGCGTTTGTACCCCAGATTAGTGAGCGACAATTATATAAGAATGCTGTAGAAGTAATAATTTTTGATATTTTAATTACGAAAATAAATAATTTTGTCCTCCTAGATTTCGATTTTGACCCACTGTGTGACGGTGGGGCTCGAATCCACGCGTCTACCGAGTCAGTAGAGTGCTTGGCCCCATGCATGACCTAGCGCTGCGCTTTAGCGAGCGTAGCCACCACTGTCGGTTATTTAATTATAGGGACCTGTACCGAAGTAGTCAATCAGACCTGTGTATTTGGGTGTGTTTCCAGCAGACTTGAAGCCATCGTTGAAGAACGCCTGGATCTTCACATCGGAAGGATGAGTGAAATTTTGATAACCCCTAGGGAATCATTACTAGTGTACGTGAGTTGGCGACCATGAGACCCCAGCTGAGTCTGGCATTGCTTCCACTTACTTGTGCCGGACTTCTCTCTGTCATATATCCTGTCGACCTTCCTTGGTCAACTCTTGTTCTTTTCGATCTTCCTTGGTCAACTCTTGTTCTTTTCCAACCCCGACGGTATTAAGGTATCCAAGGGTGACTTTCACTTTTCCGCTATTATTGGCCATTGTCTTATCTCTTACGGGAGTGTGGTCAAACTGCTTGTCTCTCACCAAGGCTCGATTCCCGGACAGTGCATGTGAGATTTTTGAAGTAAAATATCACATCCTGTGGTTCAGATTCCACGTAAAATGGAGGCCCCTGGCTCATGGTCGCGAGATCAATGGTCACGTAAACCTACAAGCTTCCTTCCTTGTCTTATCTTTCCTGATACCCTCATTCTTGAAGGGTCAGTCATCTTCTCTTCTTTTCCTGGTATCTTCTGCCTTCTGTAAAAGGCCCTAGATGAGGCAGGGTGTATGTAGCCCCCACATCTTATGTTGCACCCTGGATAGTTCTACACCCGCAAGGGCGACACTGATCTGGATTTGGATCTGCCCCTTTTCTCCATTGACTTTAAGGGCGGACTCTCGCCTCTTTTCCTTTCATATCTGTTTCATACCTGCCAACTTTCCCGATTTTACATCACATCTCCCGCCCTTCCACTTAACGTATTAAATCTCCCGATTTAAAAAAAAACTCGCGCGTAATTTCGGACTATAAGTGTGAGATAACAAACTTCAGTCATCATTCAACAGGTCGATTTTACGTTTGTTGAAGTGTGTTTCAATACCGCAGTTTCGCTTCGTATCTATAATGTATAGATAATTCTCCATAACTACTCGTACCGCTTAGTTGGATTTGAATCTCTCTTTGTTTGAAATAGTCGATGGTTAATTCAGCGTGTGCTTTCATAATAGCCTGTGGGTGAGAGGTAGTTGTAGGCGTGAAATTGTGTATAAATTAGATGTCATTAAAGCGGTTCCTAGACGCTCAATATTATTGTGCAAACTTTTGTGCAATGTAATTGTCCAATAAGTTAGTTGCTGTTTACATCGTGTGAGGTGAACATGTTGTATTATTTGGCATTGCATTGTCTGAGGCTGTGAAAAAGAAAAAATCAAAGAAGCGCAAATGGGCGATAGATCGGTTTCAGAAGCGAAATGAATACACTCATCAAAACTTACTAAACGAACTGAGACTGAGGAAGCCAACTAATTTTCGAAACTTTTTGTGTTTGTATGGTAATTCATTTGATGAACTTCTTGCAATGGTTACTCCACAAGTTTTAAAAAAATATACCTTAATGCGAGAAGTTATTCCTCCAAACCAGCGTTTATCAATAGCCTTACGTTACCTTGCAACAGGAAATAACGGTACCTTTGAACATCTGAAATTTACAAGAGCTGTATCACCGCAGACAATAAGTGAGATTATTATGAAGGCCTGTACAGCTTTGATACAGTACAGCCTGAAGGAGTATATACAGGTAAGGAAAAACAATCATCATATATATATTATTTCAGTAGTATAGATCCCTCCTGCGGCGCTCACAAGTGACAAATGAGCATTCAGATGAAAGAGAATAGACATTAGTAGTGACGAATTGCACTCATATTTCATAAATATCTATAATTTCTTTAAAAAATGACTTGGAAAATACGCTCCATAATTGCTGTCCACTTTACATTTTGGCCGCTGTGACGCCTATTTCATGTCATTTTAACATTCTGAGGTCTTTCCTTTAGCATTTTGCATGGGTTTCAGAAGCAAAGGAATGAGTACTCAAACCGTATAATTTCATTATAAACCTATTGGAGAAAGTTTAGTTTATGAACATGAGATTTCTCGCACGGGTCCGCTACTCACTTATAATTAGACGGGAATTTGCCTATTTTATTCCTGTGTTTAGAAACGTAGGCTTTCGAGATATAAATCCGTTTTAGGTTCTTTTAGGCTAGATTTCGTTGGTTTTATTGTGCCTATAAATGCCTATTGCAAGGGTTTGTGCCTATTTGGAGTATAATTGCCTATTTGATGCCTTTTGACTGTATTTTAAAGTGCATTATATTGCAGCTGGTGTGCTCCACAGAATTATACTCTCATTTCTCAATATGTGTTTACCCCACGAACAAGAATGGGAATTCTCGGAAGTCACCAGAAATAGCGCCTCGGATCTCGATATTAAGCCTCCAAACTTAACAACTCTTCGTTTTTGTATTCCGCTTTTCTTTATATTGAAAATTTACCCGTTAGTATGTGTGTGAATTAATATCATAAACTTTATGCTGATTGAATAACAAAAGAACTAACTTAGTGCCATGTTTTCGCGTTTTTTCAATCTCGATATTAAGCCTCCAAAGTTTAAAACCCTTCGTTTCAGGTATCGTCCCCTTAAAAAGCCGCGTTAGGTTGGCGCTGCAACCTAACTGTGAATTAATATACAGTATATCCTGTACGCGTCTGAGTATTGAATGGGCAGGCAGTAAAAAGCAGCCAGGAGGGATGCGATCCAGCTGGCAGTTAAAATGCCGCGGCGATCACAGTGGGTTGGTGCTGTAACCTATCGGTGTTGAATGGACAGGCAGTTTAAGGCAGCTTGGAGGGATGCGATCTAACTGGCAGTGGGTGTAGCATGGCATCTTACCGAGATAGACGGAAACTTGGTGGTCCCGTCTTGAGCTACTGTTGCCATGCAGCCAGAAGGGATGCGATCCAGCTGGCAGTGAAAATGCCGCGGCGATCACAGTGCGTTGGTGCTGTAACCTATCTTGTGTTGAATGGACAGGCAGTTAAAAGCAGCCAGGAGGGATGCGATCCAGCTGGGAGTGAAAATGCAGCCGCGATCAGTGCTTTTGTGCTGTAACTATCTTGTGTTGAATGGACAGGCAGTTTAAAGCAGCCAGGAGGGATGTGATCCAGCTGGGAGTGAAAATGCAGCGGCGATCAGTGCGTTGGTGCTGTAACTTATCTTGTGTTGAATGGACAGGCAGTTAAAAGCAGCTTGGAGGGATGCGATCTGGCTGGCAGTGAGTGTAGCATGGCCTCTTACCAAGATAGATGGAAACTTGGTGGTCCCGTCTCGAACTACTGTTGCTATGGAGATGGCCGGCCTTGATATTACTTCATCAGATTATTTTTTGCTTTTATTAGCATTTGCTTGAGTGCAAAAAGGCCGAAATCAGAAGAATGAGAAAGTATATCGATAATTCATGTAGCCAGCCGTTCCTTCTGGGTCCTAAACTATGTGTATGCAAAATTTGGTTGAGATTGGTGGAACGGTATAGATTTGTATACGAAACAAATCCACCCACCCACCCACATACATACAGACTTTCACTTTTATATATAAGGTAAGTATGTTATTAAATTATAAGTTGCTTATTGTTAATTATTTATAGTAATTAAATATGTTATTACATTACAAGCAATTTTTCATGCCTATTTTGTTGCCTATTTTACACGTCAGTGCCTATTTACGTGCCTATTTTGGCTATTTTAAGAGCCTATATGCCTGCCTATTTTAACTGTTTTTAGTGCCTATAATTCTTGTCTCTACTTATAATACTCAAGAGCAACTGATCAGATATTGCACAATACTGTCCATACACGTCACAATCTTTCCCGCATTGTGCAATAAATATCAAACCTTCGTTGGTTCGCACAATATATTGCACAACCTTTCAATACTACCTACAGACAGTCATTATTATTGTACAACCATCGATATTGTACAATAATATTGTGCGTCTAGGGTCCGCTTAATATGCCGGTAGGCTATTGCAATTTTTGGAGTGATTTTGTCGGTTCTTCGTTAATGGGCTATGTCGAAGAAATATCATTAGACATCGATCGTCTTCAAAATCTCTCGATTTTTCATTTTGAGAGGTTGGCAGGTATGCTGTTTTCAGTTCGGAGTGAACAGTGAACAGGAGCGGGCGCAGTAGGACTCAGGTTTCGAATATCAGATAAGTTAAAATAAACTTATTCCATTCTAGTGCAGTGTAATATTGTGTGCATTATAACCACACACAATAGGTGGCTGGAAAGCCACATAGAGCGTAAAATGAGTTGATTTTTAGCCTATTTTCAATTTTGAAAAAATAGGCTTATGAGATCACCTTTTGTCCGTGTGTGTGAGGTGTGTGTGTGTGTCCCTAATAAATTCTAAACGGCTGGAGCGATTTCAATGAAACTCGGTAAGTTCATAGCACTATTCCGGACGACCCCGACCGTGCCCTTCAAATTTTGTTACGTCTCACCAATCCAACATGGCGGCTGTGCGAAATATTTCACCAGCATTCAATATCTCCAAATCTTTTCCCGACATCACCCTGGATTTTTTTTTACCGTGATAAAGGGAACTACTAGAAGTTCACCTATATGACTTTTGAAAACCTGGTAACTACAAAACCAACATGGCGGTCACGCGAATTTGCGACTATTAAATAGACGTTTCTCGCGATTTAACCAACCAAACGCAATAAAACGTGGCACAGTATATATTTATACACATTGCAATGCACCGACATCTAACTTCGTTCAATTGTTTACATAACCACAAGATGGCGGATGTGCGAAATATTTCACCGGCATTCAATATCTCTGAAACTATTAGCGGCATCACCCTGAAATTTTGTACGGAGATAAAGGTTACTACTGGAAGTTCATCTATAAGACTTTCAAAAACCGGTTAACTGCAAAACGAATATGGCGACCAAGCGAATTTGAAAATTTTAAATAGACCTTTCTCGCGATTTAATGTTCCAAACGCAATGAAATCTGGCACAGGACATGTTTATACACATTGTAATGCACTGGTATCTAATTTAGTTCAATTGTTTACATAACCTCAAGATGACGGCTGTGCGAATTTTAAAATTTAGTTTTCATTTCTTGTGTCGTAGTCATGCGATCGAAGTGAAAGTTTCAATAATGAACCTACGCTGTGCTGGTCTGTCTCAGTGCGTGTCAAAGGAGCGTGAAGGGGATGGATGATCGTTTGCGGTCGTGAGTATTCGGGTCGCTTCGTTAGCCCCGCTGGGCTGTCTCTAAGCGTTAGTCATTAGATGCGGCCGCCCCTGCATGTTGCCAAGTTTACGTCCAACAGCTTCAAATTTCCTGCCCAAATTATGACTATTAAGTGCGTATCCGAAGCTACTGCATAATAATGTGTTGATATAGGACTTATTGATATTCAAATTGTACAACATGAAAGAAGACTTGTCGCTCCGAGGTAGAAACAAACAAAAATAAATAGCAGCAGCAGTACGCTGAAATGGAGCGGCATGCTGCACATTATACCCATTTACTGTCACATCATGCCAAGCTAATAACTAGGTTAATATCCCGAGCAGACATGCTCCATCATATAGAACAGATTAACCTATATTCAGCTGTTTACCCTAGCTCACTCCGTTAATAAGTTGCCAAGCGCGAGAAGAATTATACAGCTCTTCGTAAAATATGCTGATTGAAACATATTATTATTATTTAATCTCCAATGTGCAGTGAACCCTATTTTACAAGGTATATTAGGGTTGTAGTTTATACAAAATATACAATTTCTCTGATAAAATCCAATACATAAACAGCAAAATAGACATGAACAGAAATGAAAAGATAAAAGTATGATATGTACAATCCTTTATACTAGAGTACTAATATAAAATACCAGATCATAATATCTACAATACACGTGTTAAACAGCTAATAAGCAGACAATATCAAGTTATATGTGTTTAAATACATAATCTCTTAATTCTGAAATTTAAAAAAGAGCAGCACATTTTATAAAATATACAATTTTGTGTTTTTTTGAAATAGCAGCTGCAAGTCAACATAATGCATCTTAAGTTCAAAACGTGCTCTCTCAAAAGCAGGACAGTTGAACAGAATGTGTTCTACAGTTTGAATGTCTTCAGTGCAGAAGCACAGTGAGAGCCATTTTGTGTCGGAATGTTGTAACGCTCGAAGTAAGCATAATATTGTGTCCTATCTAGGCTCAACATAAACCAGGGCATTTTTAGTACCGGTACCAAATAAGTGGTATATATGATAGTTTTTATACATCAATGCACGTTACTTAGGTTGACCAGTATAGAAAGGAAGTGAGGCTATGAATAAGGGGAGGGCAGCCAATGATAAGGCAAAAATGTTCATTTGGGAAGGACGTAGAATGTATCAAATTCTCAATAAACCAAGAGTTCCTCATACTCAACCAAGATGTACTGTAAGGCCAAGCCACTGGGACGGTCATTTGTTGCCTGTCGCCTGTTTGAGATGGGAGTGTCTGGTATTGGTTTTCTATAGTAACCAGCGGACCTATACGAGAACTTAATTGGTATGCGGGCTGGACGCGATACAGTTCTAGCTGGGGCCATCGTCTTGTTTTTGCTTAATCGCACTTTTTAAAAAAATTGTCGATATTTATGTATGTCACTGCTGCAGGTAATTCTATTTCATTTGCATGCTCATTTGTTACGATCGGTTACTTGCGGACTGGCTGTGTGGTGCAGCGGTAACGTTATCGCCTAATGTGCCCAAGGTTATCTGTTGATTTACTGGCACGTTAAAGATCACCTTCGGGGCAACATTCTGTCAACCTGGCGTCTCTAGTAGCCTCAGTAGTTAAAAGGGACGTAAAACCAATAACATAATAATAGGCTATAGGTTACTTGTGAGCGTCCCATGTGTAACGTAGGCCTATATACCACCCGCCGAGCTTTACTGTTATGAGGGCTGGACGCGACACAGTTCTTTAGGGGCTATTGTCTTGTTTATTTTGTTTGTAAACAAATAAATATATTCCTGTTGATTTTTCACGAAATGCAATATTTTTCCTGAACCATTGGGACGATTTGGAATATGTTGGTAGAACCCACACCTTCTAACTCGCTCTGGTTTAAGAGCTTGAGTTTTGTGAAACATACACCTTAGCGTATTATACAGGGCGCCAGGAAATGTTATCCGCAGTGCCTACATGCTGCTGCGATACATAGATAGCGTCACCAGTTACGTTGGCAGCACGGCTGTCGCTTGTATCAAAACAAACAAACAAACAAACAAACAAACAGTAAACTTTATACTCACCACAGCCATTCATAACATACTGTTGCACTCTTTCAATAATCTAACTATACACACTGACGATTTCGACAGCTCACACATGTGGCCTTCACCCTATCAATCACACCGTGCTGCCAACTAAACTGATGACGCTATCTCACGTGGCCGCTGCGAAGAACATTTACTGGCGCTTAAAAATAGAGTGTATGCGAGAAACCCTCACACTATATTCCTATTCTCAATGACTCAGTGTCGCACGAGCGCCGCATAACGGCAAAGTGCCTGGCGGGAGACAGGCGCGCAACGCGGGCGAGCGGGCAAGCGAGGGTCTCGGTTACATACAAACTGAAGTCTCTGTATGATGATGATGATGATGATTCCTATTTGGTTATACTAAAGTTAATGGAATTCCATTTTAGAACATAGCACTATAAATGCCTACTTCTATTGTGTCCAATGTGAAGCGTTCCAACGTGTGACTTGTTTCAACATTACAACAGGTAAGCAATACAATACCAATTACAAGACAGCAATCCATTGTTCTGATAATATGGTAACACAAGCCATTGTCCTGGCGGGAAATGAGTCATATCTGTGTGGTGCTGGTAGTGACCTTACTGTTTACAATATCTGTTTTGAGAGAAAATTTGAGGGCGACCCTTGATCTAAACATGCCACAGAATTTCGTCTTACTTAAAAACATGTTGGTATGAAACAGGTTCCGACTCCGCACTCGGACATTAAGGTGTGTGCTCGGGTAATCAGCAGATGGTATCTCTATTACCTCGACCAACCAGCCCAGATACACCGCCAAGTACCGACGGTAAAACTGGAGGAAACCAAATCCTGCGGCAAAAAATTCTTAAATATTGAAATTAGCCAAGATATTGACTTAATTTTTTCAAATTAGTATTTATGAATATGATCAATCCTCCAACGCTGATATACCTGGTTCACATTTCCGACCATCATGTATATCAGGCTGTTCCAGTCGAGCTGCTCGCCAGTGAGCAATCAAGTACTCGCCGCCTTACGTGAGTATACCTGCAACATGCAATGCTGCCGTCATTACGCTGTGGATACATCAAGACTGGCAGGAAGCGCATGGACTTGTGCTATGACCTTCGCCCAGTGACGTATTGGCTCTCACCCCCAGTCCCTCTCCAACCGTGCTCCGAGCATTACTGCTGAGTACTCGCGTGTACGCATACTCAAACTAGTGGATTTGGAACAGCCCGATGTATACCGTACATATATTTAAGAGCGATAAAGGGAAACATTAAGTACATTTAGTTCCTTTTGTTGTTTCATTTTACGAGTTTGGACATCGTGGTCATTTAACTCCATGCACTTGGGTGTGTGTATTGAACTTGTCAGATAACCTGTGTTGTTGAGGTGTGTGTGTATTTGTAACTCAGGTGAGGATTGGCCTTAAGTTAGGAACCACCCCAATTGGAGTAGAAGTGGGAAATCATGGAGAACCACTTCCAGGATGTCTGAGGTGGGAATCAAACCCTCCTCTTCTCAGTTTTGCCTCACGAGGCTGAGTGTACCCCGCTCCAACCCTCAGACCAGAATTAAATTTCTTGTCAGAGCCGGGAATCTATAACTACAATCACAATACATGAAAATGAAAATCCACAGCCTGCTTCCAGTCGACCGACCGGGTCAGGAATGCAATGAATGAAGCCCTCATATAGCGGCGAGGATATGAACTGTTCCGGCTGCCGAAGCCTGTCGCACTACTCTGAGGCAATGATTAAATGAATGACAGATGAAATGATAGTGGAGAGTGTGGCTGGAATGAAATGTTGACAGGGAAAACCGGAGTACCCGGAGAAAAACCTCTCTGCCTCCGCTTTGTCCAGCACAAATCTCACATGGAGTGACCGGGATTTGAACCACGGACCCAGCGGTGAGAGGCCGGCGTGCTGCCGCCTAAGCCCCGGAGGCTTGCACAATCAGAATACATGATTATGTTGAAGTTCTTTTCTTCCAATAAGTTCAAATAAAAGTCCGAAGAATTGATACTTCCTCTAGTTGGTAAAATAAGACGGGGAAAATCAAGTAACAGAAGAGTGCTTAAATAATCCACAAACTATTGCAATAAAAATGTATAGTTATAGAAATCATTAGTCATAAACACAGTGAGAACCCTTCCTATCGAAAGGAGACTCGCGGTAGCCGCGTGGTTCCCGGGCCACTGTGGCTAGCCGCGTGTCGAGCAAGGCACTGGCGCTGGCAGCAGCCAAGCGCCCAGCATGTTTAACACATTTACACTTTTTAACTTACCGTATTTAATAATCATCATTACTTACATGAATTTCAGATTAGTTGCTGAAAATGCTGTCCTTCAGTTTCTAAACACACATTGCACCGACGTAGGAAGTTTTTTAAAATTATTATTATTGGTACCATTATTGTGGCGAGGTTAGGGCTGGTGACAGCAACCTAAACCATGCATGGTCGTGTTTAGACTTAACGGTAGGCATACCAAACGCGGACTGTAGAACTGGTGTAATATAGTGTAACTTATCAGAAAATCCACAATTCTCTAGGCCTACCAAGCGACCGCTGCCCAGCCATTTGTCCTGCAGATATTAGGGTGACACGTGATAAGCGAATCGGGTCCTCTCGGCCGTTACTCTTGGTTTTCGTGATCGGGGCGCTGCCTCACTGTCAGACAGCTACTCACTTGTCGTCACGAGGCTGAGTGCACCCCGATCCAGCCCTCACGTCAGTTTGTAAAATCCCTGACGGATCCGGGTATCGAACCCGGGGCCTCCGGGTAAAAGGCAGGCGCGCTACCCAAACGCCACGGGGCCGGCTATTTTCTTTTTACTGGTAAAGGTAAATTGAATTGGCGTAGTTTAAAAACTCATTGCAGCCAATGGACTTTGGAAAGTTGGGCTTGCGTACATTTAATAAGGGGTCATGGGTCACGGTCCACAAGGATGATAGCCTACCTTCGTTGAAGAGAGCTATACAGACACGTGCAGCAACTGAAGTGGAAGAAGGGCTTGAAGGCCATCAGCATGCATAAGGTAAAATAAGTGATTTGAATACACAAGTCATTCATATAAATAGACCCGCAGATGGAGAGCCAGAATTTTTGAAGACAAGTTCCTGATCGGTGACCACCTCGTGGTGTAGTGGCTAGCATTCTTTACTGTCACCCCTAAGGTCATGTTTCGATTTCCGACCCTGCCAAGAAATGTAATTATGGTCTGAGGGTTGGGACGGAGTACCAGTCAACCTCGTGAGGCAAAACTGAGAAGAGTTGGCTCCATTCCCGCCTCGGCCATTCTAAGCTACTTCCCGTGGTTTCCCACTTCTGCTCCAGGCTAATGCCACGATTGTTCCAAATTTGTGGCCACGGCCGCTTATTTCCCAATCCCTGCTTTAATTAGGAAGGCAGGGGCGTATATAGGGGGGGGGGGTAGCCCGACCCCCCCCCCCCTGAAATATTTGTCAGATATATTATTTGTTTATGAATTTAAACATTAAAAACCGATATAATCATGTACTATTGTTACTAAGTGACGTTTGGCAACGTTGCAAAGCAAGGCGAAGGTAGAGCGATGTAAACTGTGTGACATCACTTTTACGTGTAACAACATAACCTCTTATTACTCTCCAATGCCTTCGCTCTTATGAACGAACCAAGAACAGCAACAAGTGCCCTTGAAGCGCGTGACAAAAGTTTTTTCCCTGACTTTTATATGGTACCCTTATCAAACTTTTGGCCAATTTGCCTCTCTCTGTAGCTACTGGTACTGCCGAACGGAGTTTGAGTTGGTTGAAAACATACTTAAGAAATTCTACTTCTGAAAACAGACTCAACGGTCTAGTATTGTCATCTATTCACGGAGACATACATCTCACTGACGATGAAGTTATGAACCAATTTGGTAATGCTTCAAGAAACCTTGACTTTATATTATAGTGTGAGTTGTAAATCAAAACAGTAACATTAATTCTTTCCATGTAAATACTCTCAAGTGAGGAAGATGATTGTATTAATAAAAAGTATCATAAAATGGTCTTAGTTGTGTGTGGCATTAACCAAACATAATACATCACAACAAATTGATGCCAGATAGCCTTAAAACTCATCATTTTGCACCAAATTATACAAAAGATTCCCGGGTGGACTCCAGGACCCCCTATTCTTTGGACCTATACCATGCCCTCTAACCCCCGGTTGGGCACCCCCGAAATAAAACTCTATATACGCCCCTGTAGGAAGGGGTAGGAATATGAGATACCCTTTTTGTTTTGGGACCTAGAAAGTGTCACAATAGTCATACATAAGGAATGTGCAGCATGAACATGAATTTTCTCAAGCTAATAGTATTTACAATACTTAATTTTTTCTAAGAAAACTCAGTTTGAAAGAATTTTTAAATTGGGTCTAATATGAGGCATTTCTATTTTGTATTAAATAAAACCACGAAATTCATACCAAAGTGTTTGGGAAGAATTTATTGACATACAATTCCTGTATATGAGTCCCAGCCCCAGCATACCTAGGATTCACTTAGTTTTACAATAATCCCTAACATATACTGCACTCTCCGGACCTGTACAATCAATGTGGGTTCACATTTTGCATAAGAAGCACTAAATCCACAATTCACCAACAGAATCACTTGAAAAATTTGAGTCACATAATAAGCAGATCGTATCTTCTGATTCTGGTTTCAGCAGTAGGCTAGTATCATCATTCATCTATAAGTAAAGAAACTATAATTTTAAAAAGTAACCCTTGAAAAATTTAACATTCAAATGCATATCTACACTAAAACATTTCAAATAGTGGAGGAGAGAAAACAGCAAAATAAAATAAAACAAGATGTTCAGTAACGAACATATAGCATACTTTCTCCTAAATGTATGAGTATAGTTATTATAACTCTTTGTTTTTATCAAAGAGTATAATAGAATCATTTCTTGGTTGAAGACCTTAGAAACTATTTACCTCTACCAAACATCACAACCTCGAAAAAAAAACTACTACCATCATTGAAGAAGGAAAGAGAATAAATATCTTAAGAATGTTATGGATCTGGAGACAATCATTATCGACTTGACTGGCTGCGTGGCTCAGCGGTAACGTTCTCGTTTGCTGGGCCCTAGGTTGCAGGAGCGTATCCTGGCGCAGTCAGGTGGCATTTGAGGGTGCGGAAATGCGAGGGAGCCGTGTCAGTAGATTTACTGGCACGTTAAAGATTCCCTTCGGGACGAAATTCTGGCACCCCGGCGTCTCTAAAAGCCACAGTAGTCGAAAGGGACGTAAAACCAATAACATTATTATTATTATTATTATTATTATTATTATTATTATTATTACCGGTATTATTATGATATAATCGACCGGACGTGGGCAACATCCAACTTTTAGTTGAGGCATGTGTTTACACGTCTGGCTGTGCATGGCTTTCACCACCTTAATTGTATTAACAAATCTTTCCATGACCCTACAGTGACGTATGTATACCAACTATGTGGATAAGCTTGTGAACGCTACCACTTCGAGTTCTGTAGTAAAAGAAAACAATCAATCAAAGACTATGCAATTCAAATCCCCAGAGTGCAATTTTAGTGTACATGTTCATTCTTTATTTTAGATTGCTATTTGGCTGCAATAAAAGTATTAATTAATATCCTGAACTAGCACCAACTGCTAGAGTTCAGGTACTATGTGAGATCATTTTGTTCTTTAGTTCAAATAACATTTTCAAATAACGTACAATAGGCTGCTACAAACCCTTTAAAATAAAAAATAAAAATATATCGTATTATCAACTTGTCATTCTTCAAATTCGATGCGTATAGAATGCCAATGGTATGCTAATCAATGGAGTCCCACGTAGACCAGTCGTGACATCTAGTGGAGAAGTATCGAACAAGATGATCCTAATAGGGCGAGTGCATTCTAGCGGCCATAAAAAGAAACTTTTCAATTAAATCTGCAAGTTAATATGTAGGCTGGCGTGCAGTTCGCAGCCTGTTGGCCATGATAATTCACTTTTTTGCTGTTAGATGTCTTGTGCAAATCCGCTGGCGAATTTTGTATATATATTTTCCATTGTAATATAATAACAATATAACGCTTAATTTTAAAACGTCTGAGTCATTATAAAACAATAAATGTAAAAACATTCAAGCAAAAATTCCCAATTCTGATAGGGTTTGAACCTTAGCCATACGAGTGATAGGCCAACGCTTTACCACGCAGCCAAACGTGTCAACGAACATTGTCCGATATCAAATGAGTTACATACAACGTGTTAGCAAATAATGATTTAGACTAAACGATTTCTTCAGTGGAGTATATTTTTTATATATAAAGCATTTCATACAAAGTTTATATATTGTGTATCAGTAGGCTATATTGCATGCAATACTCAAACTAGTAAAATATAGGTCAGGTGCAAGATATCAGCTGCCATCTTACCCTGTAACTGAGACGGCTCAGCTTTTTAAAATCACTTCTGCACTATAGTATTACAATATAAACTTTTAATTTCGAACGTGCCTCTTCCTTTAGAACAGTTAAACGATTCTCGGTTCGATAATCGAAACTGGTGGGTTCCATGATATGGATGATAAAGTTTGCATAATTCACACGACCGCCATCCTGAAATGGTACGGCGGATGACCGTGTAGTTTGGTCACAAAACGTGTCCTATATGAAGGAAAGTTGTTACCAAATTTGGTAGAGATCAGATGATTTGTTTAGTCGTTATTTTATTTTACGTTTTGAACGTTTGAGTGGCCGCCACTCAGTTTTGGTAAAGATAGCGGCGATATAAAACATGACACTGAGGTGCCCTTTGCTAGTGCTACCTCTGTACCAAATTTCGTTCTATTCGGTTTCACCGCGTTCGAATTGATAGGGCGGGGGCAGACATTCCGAGTACACACACTCACACACAGACAGACACACAATTTTTGGCCCTGTGTAGATCTCATAAGTCTACTTCCATTTTTTGCAAAAATCGAAAGTAGGCTAAAAATTTATCACCTTTGAACACATACTGTACGTAGAAGTGTAGACCGAGGCATGTTATACTCTATTTCTTCGATGCTTTCAGGTAGCGACATTTACCGCTTCAATATATTTTAACATATCCTCTTCGTTGTAGTTCTTTCTTAGACCTTTTACTTTCATTCTTTAACTTCTTTCTTGGCATATGACACAGAGGTTAGCATTGATTGAAACATTAAAATCCATGATGATTAAAGGTGGTAGCAATATGCGACAGTGTCATACTACTACCGACCAAGTGTCTCATATTACAACTAAGCCGCCACTTTAGAGTTTGTCATTATCTCGCGCATAACACATCAATATATTATAAATCGTCACTGATATTCTAAGAGTGCACTTAAAATGAAACTTACCTTAATTGTTTCTTGGAAAATTAGAATGTATATCGATGTACATCGAAGCCTCCGTGGCTTAGGCGGCAGCACGCCGGCCTCTCACCGCTGGCTGGGTCCGTGGTTCAAATCCCGGTCACTCCATGTGAGATCTGAGCTGGACAAAACGGAGGCAGACAGGTTTTTCTCCGGGTACTCCGGTTTTCCCTGTCAAAATTTCATTCCAGCACCACTCTCCTCTATCATTTCATTTCATCTGTCATTCATTTAATCATTGCCCCAGAGGAGTGCGTCAGGCCTCGGCAGCCGGCACAGTTCATATCCTCGCCGCTAGATGAGGGCTTCATTCATTCCATTCCTGACCCGGTCGGAGACTGAAAGCAGGCTGTGGATTTTCATTTTCATCGATGTACACCACACTTCCGCGACGAGGTACAAAAACTTTCCATAGCACTATGGCAAACAAACATCCGCAGTGGAGTAGAGCTAACGCTGATGTGGCAACCTCTTGGGTGAAACAATAGCGACCCTTGGACACGTAGTTGGAAATTCCTTCGAAATATGTCGGAGCTATACAGAGGCGAAAACCTTGCTATCTCATATTTCTACCCTATCTCATATTCCTACCCCCTCCTCTAACACACACAGCACTGTAATGCAGACACCACAGTAAGAATTCTACACACACATACAAACCCAAGAACACGGGCTGATGATCACGGCATCCAAAACCTAAATGAAGCAACAACTTCCTGATTGCTAGAGCAGTACATATTAAAAGGTAGACAATAAATGATGATTTTATGAATGATGTGTGTAGAACGAGAATGGTCCATGTCGACTATCAGCTGTTCAATTATATTATCTTTAAAATAATAATTATTAGAATATGATACAAAATGATTTTCATAACTGGCAAATAAACTTTCAGGACAGAGAGCAGGGATTCTCCCCTTTATTGTTGATTAACAATAAACAAAGTAATCTGCTATATGCAAGCTCTGAACAAGAGCGTAACTTCTATAATTCTTCAGTTTGTCAAACAAATTAATGCACAAAAGTCAAACTGAGATAAACATTGACTTTAAAAAAATTCCACGTTCTTATTAAACAAAATTGTTGTTTCAAAATAAATGTGTTAATGAGCCTTTTTAATATTATGTAGGGTAGGCTAGCCTATGGTACATTATAACAAAACGACATTTTGATTTATTAAATAATTTGTAATTAAGTTGTACGGTACTGTACACTAATTAATAGCACCGTAATAATGTGTTCTAAACACTGTTCTACTTAATCACCTTTGAATTTTGTTGTGGGGAAGGCGCTGATAGGGGTTTGGTGAGGGGTTAGGATGGTTGGTACATGATTTAATTTCAGGCTGAGTGGTCCGCAGACTGAACCACTGCCCTAAACCACGAAGGTTTCACAGTAACTACACAGTAAGTAGACGGGGTTAGTGACCACATTCTCCTGAGAAACAATATATACAAGTCTGTTATCGACTGTAAGTCCACATGACTCAACACCGGATCCTCCGATCTAAGTCCATCCTCAACAAAAAGAGAAAGATCGCAATATTTTTCTTCCTGGCTGAGATTATCACCACAGGCTATGAATGACATGCAACGCACCCATCTACTGAATGTTTCCCTAACCTTTGGACCTGCAGAGCAAACTATTCACTTCATATCTTGCGTCAAGAGCCCCAGGGTGCTATGCTACTTCGCCCGGGTGGAAATACGAAACCGTGTCTAACATTACACCGCTGCAAATATTTTACTACGTTGACGTTCAATTTTCATTAATGTACAGTGACGGCCTATAGAACGGAGCTTTCCAAAGGCCGTGCCAGGTCGCAATGACTTACCGTCACATTCCTTGCTACGGTGGGTGAGTGGTTATCGTGTCGGATTACTAACCCCCAAGCTTTCAGGTTCGCTCCTGGCCGTGGTAAGTGATTTTTGGAAGGCGGCAAAAATTACGACACGCATGTCATACGATGTTGGCATGGTAAATAACCCATTTGAATTCGGTAGCCCGTGTTCATAGTGGCAAAATTAATCTCGGAATTTTCTGCCAACACAAAGTTCCTCATTTTTCTACTAGAAAGCGCTATAGTGTCAAGGAGCTTATATATCTAACCTCCTTGACTTTCATAGTGCTTCAAGAAACAACAAAATTCGACATGCAAGCTGCCCTCTGGGTGTCAAATAACAAAGCTTGCACTCGGCACGCGAGGCCATACGATATTATTATTATTATTATTATTATTATTACCGTCTCATTTATAGCATGGGCCGATTACAACAGCGCGCCGTGAAGCCTGGATGATGTCATAGCATTTATTACAAACGCAGCTGGCAAGATACCTAGTTGTGATAATTAAGACTTGCTATGAAGTACTGTGCCGGCCCCGTGGTGTTGGGGTAGCGCGCCTGCCTCTCACCCGGAGGCCCCGGGTTCGATCCCCGGCTCCGTCAGGGATTTTAAAACTGACGTGAGGGTTGGAACGGGGTGCACTCAGCCTCGTGAGGACAATTGAGTAGCTGTCTGACAGTGAGACAGCGCCCCGATCACGAATACCAAGATTAACGGCTGAGGGGACCCGACGTGCTGATCACGCGTCACCCCAATATCTGCAGGCCCAATGGCTGGGCAGCGGTCGCTTGGTCGGCCTTAGCCCGTCATGGGCTGGATAGTGCCAGGGGTTGACTATGAAGTACTGTAGCCTGCCTCGTATCCCGTGAACATGGTTATGTATAGAATAAAACATCAAATTTTCCTGGTGGACACTTATCTTCTCAAGAAGAAATTCGCAGTAAATTTGTTCGTAAGTTTCAGCAAAAAATAAACACTGTCTTCAGGTTTACTTTTAAAAATTATGGACTAAAAATTCAAATAAACTACAATTAACTTACAACTTGGATGAGAAACCTGCATGGCAAGAAAGAACTAACAAAATTTTAAAGCCCAAAAATTAACATGGTCTACATATAAAATAAAATAATGTCTATCAATCACAACAAAATTAAAACATTACAAGACAGCGGTTCAACCAGAGGTGACATATGGAAGCGAAACTCTTTTTAAAGTTACTCAGAAAATCAGAATCGACAAAATTTTAAAAGTAGAAAGAAGAATAGCTAGAACATGCTTAATTAAAAATATAAAAAAGATGGACAATTGCGGATAGTACCAAATGAAGTGGTATACAGAGAACTGGAGCCCATCACTGATACTATTCGGAAGAAACGGATGTCTTTTTTTTGGTCACATTATGAGGACACCGGAAACCAGATTAGGCTATCTAGAAAAAAGCTGTAGAGAAACCTTTGGGAATATGAAACAAGTAGGATGGATTAAGGAAATTAGAGATGATATGAAAGAATTAGAAAGAACTTTGGATGACTTGCAAAACAAAAAAAATTAAAAAAACTGTAAGATATAAAAATAAGATTAGTTAGTTATTCTTGTTTTAAGGGGCGGAGAAAAAAAAGATTTCAAGCAAAAATAGACAAACGTCATAAAACAGTAAAAAGGGTATTTACTGATGAGGAACGCCTGAACAGATCAGAGCGAATGAAAAGCTACTGGGCAACTCGGAAAGAAAACTTACTGAAGAAGAGAACTAAGAAATGATTGACTGAAGTGGGCCAATGGGGCCGTAAAAGAAGAAGAAGAAGAAAAATGGAACAAAACTGCTATTAGGTATTTTTAGGTACTCGCATATAATTTAGTTTTTTTTTTAGGTAAGTTACTACAGGATTCATGAATATGGCTCTTTTGAGTGTGATTCGGAAAAGTATTGAAGTATTTTTTTGGTATTTAGAAGTAAGAAATAAATAGGTAAAAACCTAAGAATCCGCTCCCTAGTCATCACTAGGGGGCGGATTTCTATGACTGAAATATGGATGCATTTATGACCTAAAAACATAAAAATATGACCTATAACATTCAAAATATGACTTTAACCTCACACAATTTACAGAATAATATCACTCCATCCGTACTGAATATGTTTTCACCGAACTCGCGAAGAAAACTTTGCAACTTCCCACAATTTGAGACTTTCGTTTTAGGCATATTGAAAGGAACTGAATGACTGAAGCTCCCTAATGAGTGACCAAGGTCATTCAGTGTGTTGAAGGTGGAAGAGGGAAGGGCGAAGGAGAGAGATAAGAACGATGACAAATAATTTCGGGATTACTTCTGCTTCCATGTGAACAATAGCCCGGTTTCCAGGAATTGACCCAGCTAGCAAACAATAGCTACTACCTGTTAGAAACATTCCATACTCTGCTTTAGAACGGTTCTTCGGTAGTATATTTCAGTCCATCCAGAACAATAATTTCTAGAGCTTATTCTGATTTTTATAAAACGAAATTTAAATGAAAATTGCCAAAATATGGCGTTTATAATGATATTTTGTTCAAAATATGCCATAAAGATTAAGAAAGCCTAAATATGCATTTATATGCCCAATAAAACCTGTTTAATTTTGATTATCATGCTTGGAAACGTGTTGAAAATACAAGACTATAAGATATAATGTTAAGGGGAAAATATGACTTGTCATAGAAATCCGCCCCCTAGTCATCACTAACGCGCCTGGGATGCGCATTCAAGAGATCACTGAAGATTTTGCGTAGGCTATACTCCTATACAGGATGTCGGAAAATAAGAGGTAGAAAATCAAACCACGCATGGGGGTGGGTCTGGGGAGCAATATGAGTTAAGATACCTGTGGGCGCAAACCAACCGTTAAACCCCTGTGAGCATTTCTAATTACTAGGAAAGTTGGCAACGTCGCGCAATGAGCAGCTTCGAGTGCGGCGTCGACACACTTGTGTGTTTCGAGCTGAACAGCTGACCTGTGGTTCTCGTAGCTCAGTGGGCAAGGTGCTGGCGCCGTTCAGTGTGCTCACATCTGTTTCGGGTTAGAATCCGGAAATTTGTTTTCCCCCGATTTTTGATGTGTAACATCTTTCCACTCGTTAGCTGGACATTTTTGTGGGAGTGATTTTGGAAGAGGGACGGAAGTGGATGGGACGGAAACAATGAGCATACGTGATGGCGGAGATCGGTACAACGACGTACCGTAGGCCATGTGGCTATGGGGAATGTATATCGCATACAGTTTAGTTCAAGGTTTGGAGACCCCATTTAAGATATTCCTACGATACATCATCTTCAAGTTGTCGTTCTTTGGTGTAAAAATATTCATTTTATCATATTTGCTGAAAACAATTACGATTTATTAAATCTTCATACTTTTGCTGTATTCTTATTTAATGTAAGCACTCGATGTACTGTCGGCCATGTGGCTATGTGGAATCTATATCGCATCGACAAACACTCCAAACAACATAGGAATTCAGTATATTAACGCCGACTACTAACAATAATTGAAACTTCGTTGGTCTAAACATATCACTGGGAGAAACACATTTAATATATCTTCCGCACACCTAATTTTTAATTGCGCCTATACTTGGCAGTTCGCTGATCGGCAAAACGAAGCCTTTTTCAATAACATCGCTGGCATGGGTTCACTAACTGGCAGGTACAGAGCGTAGCTCGCATTAAGTAGGCAGTGGATTGCTTCCGCCACGGCAAATAACAATTATGATTCATTACGGTCAGGATTTGGCACTGGAGATTTACAAGTAGTAGGATAACATGTCACATGTTACACATCATATGCGACTACTGTAAGGCTCGTATAATTTTTAGCCTACTTTTCACATTTTGCAAAAATGAGGAACAAGTAGACTTATGAGATCGGGCAAATGTGTGTCTGCCTGTCTGTCCTTCTGTCTGTCTGTCTGTGTGTGAGTGTCCCCCCCCCCCCCCTATCAACTCCTAAACGGCTGGAGCAATCGAAACAAAATTTGGTGGGAGTAAAGATCCATACCTGAATATCTCACGGCCATATTTGGAAATGATGTCAGTGCTACCAACTGCTGAAAAATCGCAATTGAAATTTGAGCTCCATGTTGGATATCTTGGAAGATATGCATGGGAGCTATTTCAAAATTGGCACACGCATCGATAATTTAATTGTAGTTTAATTTCCAGGAGGCCATACATGGCAGTGTTGACAAAATGATTATAAGCCTGCTGATAGGTCCAATTTTTAAATGCATATAACTTCTACACTATCAATTAGTATTCAACCAAATTTCGTATGTGCTATGAGTACATGAACAGATATGACTGAGCGTATTCTTAAGAGCCTCCAGGGCTGCCAACTGTTAATAAATGCTCTCATTTTTTAATCCAAATACCCATATATCAGAAAGTATGCAAGCTGACAGTTTTAAACTATGCACACATATAGTACCTGACATTCTATATTAATTTGGAGTAACTTATATACGTCAGTGCTACCAACATGATTCTAAGCCTGCTGAGAGGTCCAACTTTAAATACATGTAACTTCTATACTATCATTTGGATTTCAACCAAATTTCGTGTGTGCTATGTGTACCATAACAGATATGACTATGGCGATCTTGAGAGTAACCAGGGCTGCCAACTGTTAATAAATGTTGTCTCTATTTTGTTACCCTAATATCAATATATCAGAAAGTATGCAAGCCAATATGTCTAAACTTTGCACACGTATAGTACCTGGCATTCTAGATTAATTTGTAGTAACTAATATAGGCCTACGCCAGTGCTGCCAACATAATTTTAAGCCTGCTGATAGGTCCAATTTAAAAATGCATGTAACTTATCTACTAACTAATGGATTTAATTAAAAATTGGCACAACAATAGATCATATTATTTCAGATTATTTCTGACCAATACATGTATGTCATTGTTGCCAACATGATTTTACACGCGCTGTTAGATCCGATGTTTAACTGCATGTAACGTCCATTCTATCCATTGGACTTCAACCAAATTTTGTATTCTGTACCTTAAGAGATGGAACTAAGAATATATTCAGTCACCAGGGCTGTCAATAGTAGTTCTATATTAGTCTACATTAAGCCAGGTATACAGTATTTCGAACTATTTAGAAAATTCGATATTACCAACTTAATTTCGTCATTATTCTAGATAGATCCATATAGATTAATCATTTGCATGAATCTTAAATTTTAAGAAAAGTAGGCTCTTTAGTTCGTCACGGAACTTCTTGTTTTTCTTTGCATGACAGATCTTATTGCGCATTAATCACGACAGCTGCTCAGCTCGGAACACACAAGGGTGTAGACGCCGCACTCGATGCTGCTCATTGCGCGACGTTGCCAAGTTTCCTCGTAATTAAAAATTCTGACAGGGGCTTAACGGTTGGTTTACGCCCACAGATATCTTAATTCATAGGCCTATTGCTCCCCAGACCCATTCCCATGCGTGGTTTGATTTTCTACCTCTTATTTTCCGACACCCTGTATGGGGTCCTTTACGTCAGCAGTGTTCAGTAATAGCGTAAAAGTTTCGAAATTGGTAACTGTGATCAGTTCCACAACGGGATATTGAAATCGAACACAAGATGCCAATATTGAAATGCTTAACAACAGACAGCAGCAGGAGCAAATTTAATTTGCTAGTCCTTTTTCGTCTCAAGAGACAGTATTGAACAAACATGGAATGGAATTTGATTTGTTGTGGATGGTTCTCTTTTTAAAACAAAAGCCTTTTAGGGTTTGATTCAATTCTGACATTACTGCTCTTCTTTCTGATGTTCAGCCTCTGAAGGTGCCGTAATTGCAGAGTTGAGAGAGTACAAACATGAAACTCTTCCAATGGTAGTTGTAGAATATTGGGATTTGAACTGATTTTTCACAGTGATTTCAACTCGATTTCATTATTGGTACCAGTATAAAACCTTTCTCAAATGACAAATAGACCATCTCGTGGTGTAGTGGGCCCCGGACGTCTCGAATCTGCCAAGAAATTTAATTTTGGTGTGATAGCTGGAACGTGGTACACTCAGTCTCGTGAGGCAATACTGAGAAGAGGAGTGTTCGATTCCCACCTCAGCTATTCTGGAAGTGGTTTACCTTGGTTTCTCTTCCACTTTTACTCCAGGCAAATACTAGTATGGTTTCTAACTTAAGGCCACAGCTGCCTCCTTCCCAAGCATCATTATAGAACGAGTCTTCACCGTAGTTGTCTATCCAGGAATGTCTCTTCCCTCACAATGCACTCCCACTTACCTCATCTTCTCTCAGCTGGTGCAGGTATTTCCTCGTAGGTCGTCCCGCGATGTGAGACGTTCCAACAATACGACCCATCTTTCTAGCTATGCATGTGGTCTTCTTGTGTTGTACATTCTCTTTGCGTGCCCATAGTCCATACCTTTTTATTTTATTTTATTTTATGTGAAACATCTTTCCACTCGGTTGCTGGATATTTTTGTGGGAGTGATTTTGAAAAATGGGACGGAAGTGTGTAAGAGGAAAGAATGAGCGCGCGGTGTTGGAGATTGGTACAATGACGCACTGCCGGCCATGTGGAATGTATATCACATATGGATTACTTCAAGGTTTGGAGGCGCCATTAAGAAGAATATTCCTGCAGTAAAGCATCTTCAAGTTGTCGTTCTTGGGTGTAAAAATATTAATTATATCATATTTGCTGAAAACAATTATGATTTATTAAGAGTCTCTTTTCAAGCCTCCGTGGCTTAGGCGGCAGCACGCTGGCCTCTCACCGCTGGGTCCGTGGTTCAAATCCCGGTCACTCCATGTGAGATCTGTGCTGGACAAAACGGAGGCAGACAGGTTTTTCTCCGGGTACTCCGGTTTTCCCTGTCAAAATTTCATTCCAGCAACACTCTCCACTATCATTTCATTTCATCTGTCATTCATATAATCATTGCCCCGGAGGAGTGCGTCAGGCCTCGGCAGCCGGCACAGTTCATATCCTCGTCGCTAGATAGGGGCTTCATTCATTCCATTCCTGACCCGGTCGGAGACTGGAAGCAGGCTGTGGATTTTCATTTCAAGAGTCTCTTTTCCAATCTCTGGATAAAAGTGATGGTTGCTCCCCGAGTAACTTTGATCAACACTTTCATACTTAACGGTAAACGCTCATGCGAACTCTGGTTTTAACTGATTGAAACCCAACCACAAGTCAAAATCTTTGTATCAGTATTTAAATGATGATATGCTTTTATAATTAAACATTGTAACTAGTCGGCAAAGCCGGTATTATGTTTCTGCACAATGGCTATTCAGATATTAACCCACATTGCGGTAATGCAGTGATCAATATAATATATATATACGGGAACTGGGCTAGCCTTTCATAGGAATTCCCTTTACTGTCAAGTAGGCGTATTCATAACTAATTTAAAACTCAATTCCACGCAGGAACATTATCGAAAAGAAGCAAAATATTAATGGAGCATTAAAAATTACTTCCATATTATTACCGGCACGTGAAGATAAGTAATTGTCTTGTACTCTTAATATCTGTGGTTGTAATGGCTGCGTGGATAGAATCTTGGTCTGCGAATCATGAGGTCTCGGGTTCAAACCTCAGTCCCGGCAAATGGTTTTGCTAACGATATCTATCATAACATTATGCGTCATTTTAACAGAATCTACATGAAATTACCATTTATCTAATTTTAATTACAATAGTCCGCACCAAGCAGGAGTTGGGAAATTTGATTGTATTGAACATTATTTCTAGTAGTCTATAGATAGACTAGAGACTAAGGTTTCATTCCACCTCTTAATTTACAATATAATATGTGATGTTTGTTCAAACAAGTGTGACAGTAGCATATCTCCAATTCAATCTATACATTCATCATAGTACCAGTATGAAAACGGAGCGTAAATTAACATTTTAAGAATGTCTAAGCTGTGTAGTATACGAGTAGGATGACTTCACATACATTTCATCTCAATTTCATAGTAGGATAACATGTTACACATCATATGCGACTACTGTAAGGCTCGTATCTTTTTTTTGTTGTTGTTGTCGTGTGATCTCTTGAGAGGCCGAGTAGCCTACAGGTCTTTCTAGTCGACGCCCGTGGGGGACCTACGCGCCAGGATGAGAGATGGAATGGATAACGATGAATGAAACTGGGCAGGGATGTGGAAGAAAGCGGCCGTGGCCTGTCAGAAGGTACCGTCTCAGCATTTGTCTTGTGTTGAAAATGGGAAACCACGGAAAACCATTTCAAGGATGGCCGACGGTGGGGCTCGAACCCACGTGTCTACCAAGTCAGCAGAGAGCTTGGCCTCATGACCAAACGCTGCACTTTAGGGAGCGTAGCCACCACTGTTGGTAGTCCATACTGAACCCGCTGAGCTATGGTTCATGTGATATTTTTTATGACAGAACATTTATGATGGGATGTTGTACCTTTGAACACACCCAGGAAGCCACGTGGAGCTGAGAGCTCACGCGATACTCTTTGAAGTAGCATTGAATCGCACTTTTGACTTTGGTGAAAACAGCTGATTATTTATCTGAGATCTTATTAATTAATTTTATTCTTTCACAAGACTCAGAATATTCCATTTCGTCATGTTGCATTATTAAAACATTTTTGAGAATGTTATTTTAGCTTAAGGCAAGGTAATACCCTTGCAGATACGCAAATAGAAACGTAAAAAAAAGGAAAGGAAGCTTGTAGTTTAACGTGACCGTTAATCTTGAGATCATGAGCCACGGGACCTCCTTTTTACGTGGAATCCGAACCACAGGACATGGCATTTCACTTCGAAAATCTCACATGCATTGACCGGGAATCGAACCCGGACCGCCTTGGTGAGAGGCATACAGCTAGACCGCTGAGCCACCACGCCCCCCAAATAGAAACGTCAGTAGTCGCTCAACGACTTCGGTTTGACGACCTACTTCCTTGAGACACCCAGTGCCTTGCACTACGTCTGGAGAATTCGCCCAGTATAGGCGTGTAATTGCATTTGTCCTGTAAGACATAGAAGAATATCCGCTTGTTAGCGTTGAATTGGTTATCAGGTGCCATCGTGCACTGGCATATTGGAAAATACTGGTATTTATGCACAGTGAGCCACAGAAACATATTGAAGATAATTATTGGCAAGTATTAGTGAATTATATAATTTTACCGGAACACCACATTTTAGTACCCACGTGTTTGTGGAGGGCCAAATGCCTTGTGGAAAATATACAGGTAAATGTGTTGCAATTACTTCAAATAAGTGTGATTACGATTGTGTAACATGTTTGGATTGCCAGAGTGAAGTTTTTACTTCCAAAACGACGTACATTTTACCGATGCTGCATGATAGAAAAGTAGCGTCATTTAGCACGTGCAGAGTCATAGAGCAGTGCTAGCTCACGTATCTATTCACATCCACGAAATTAAGGCTGTGTTGTCAATTACTATCAAAGCCTACAACACTTACGACGAACATTATATCTTTGGAAAGTGAAAGAATGATTTTCGTAATTTATTTCACCGTCAACGTGACCAGACTATTCCACACCATGCTTGAATCAGTCACCATGGGCTAATACCATTCTGGTATGAGGGTGATATTTCTACGAGAACTAGCATGATGATGAAGCTTTCAGAACCGAGGACGAGAAGGAAGGAATCCAAGATGCCATTTCCAGGCATATCCAGCATATTCACGGAGTTGTCGACAGGGACGAATCGAACCCTGGTCTTTGGAGGAGTCCAGATGGAAATCCTGATAAGGATAATACCGTTCCAGAGATCCAGAGAGGAATTTGTACAACCCTGGTTATTGAATAGAGGGCTGAGTGATAGCTTCTCCATGTCGTGAGTTTTGGGCATCCCTTCTCTTTTTCTAGTTCTGGTGGTATATTAGATTTAATGTAGTTTGTGAATCAACCACACTCTGTGTCAGCCATTTTTCTAGGTAGGGATTGTATCTAGTTTAATTTTATGTCATTTATTTCAGTATAGTGAGACACCCTTGGGTCTAACATTTTGGTTAACCCTGGTGCAGCTTGATGAACGTCGTAGAACGTCAAAGTCTATCTTTTGCTAGATGTAACCGTAGTCATTCGAGGCTATTTTGTCCAACCCTGTTTGGGGTGATTTTTCAAGTCTTTGCTGACTTTAGTTATGACAATCAGATGTCATGGTTATTTCTTTAACTGCATTCTTTGCAGCCAGTTTTGATACACCCCTGACTTTCGTTAGAGCAGTCGTATCAGTTAGGCAATCGACTGTAATTGCCAGTTTTGTAAATGCATTATATTTTCATTTTGAATAAGCTCAGAAGCTATTCTTGGTCAAGTTTGAACCTAACTACTAGAAGGAATGTTTCGTTGCCTAGCATCGAACTCAGTTCCCAACGTATCATTAAGCAGATCCTTGTATGGAATCTGCGCCACAATTATCATTTTGCTTGTGTCATGTAAGACACGTTTTTATTTGATGTTGTACTAGCAACTAGTGAATTGTATTTTTAGAGCAAAGAGCTCCAGTAATTGTAAGATTACTATCATTTAGACGTCTTTGGTAGAAAGACGGAATTATATTATTCTATTCAGATTTATTGCGTGTTTTTTATACACGGACTCTTTAGAGGTTCATAACCTATGGTAAAGTTTTTTTAATGATCAGGCCAGATGTATAGTTTTATATTGATTAAATCGCCGGCCTTGAATAATGTGTGTTTTGTGTCGACCGAACGCAGGAATGTGGTAGCCTGCTGGTGACATAAACTGGTTTTGTAATCCAGTGCCCTTGAGAGCACGCTTCATTTGTTTGTGAGACAGAGGACATTGACAAGAGACAGAATGCTTGTAGTATTCGCTCTTTCTTTCATTGCAACTTAGCTTATGTAACCCAGTTTTCAACCCTGTCTCAGATCACATGTTTTATAGATTGCTTTTTGTTAGTTGAGCGCACTTCTTGCGTGTACCGTTTTGACGTGTACAATTAGGTCAGGTTTTCTATAGTGAGTTGCAAGCGACCCTGTTGAATACAGGAATTTATTGTATGAAGGTACTTGTGATTACCTTGTCCGGGAGGGTTCCCGTTGACTAGATGTTATTGGAAGGTAACTGTTGTGGACAGGCCTATCCCAGAGTTATTGAATGCGAGCTTTGCGCCGCTGGTAACCCGTGTTATTGTGTGTCCGAGTTGTTATTGCTCGTTGATCTTATTCCGACTGTTGAGTCGAGGCTTTTTGGTGGAGAATGATCTCAGTGTAGACACTCCGTGCCCGAGCTATTGTCAGTATTATTCGCCATAAACCAACGATAAACCTAAACCAACATCTTAATAATAAAACGCATAACTTTGGTAAAACAAAAGCTAACTAATGAATTCTTTCTATCTAACTTTGTTCTGTTGCATTTTGGAACTGTTGACATAGCCGTGCAGTTGAAGGTAATTTCCTTGTGTGGAAATGACTAGGACAGTTGACACTTTTGTAGCGACCTGAAGCATGCGCGAACCTAGAGTTCGTAGCTTGTGGAGCTCAGGCCATGCGATGTCAGACGTGGTCTCAACTACGCATTCGTCACCGTAATTATACACATTAGATGACTATGGCTTACAAAGAGTAAACCAAGGTGTAGGCAGGAATTTAATAAAAATTTGTGTCTATTTCATTACTTATTTATGATGTATAAGTGTGTAAATCCTACATGTTACCTTATTGTGTGCTGATAGCACGTAGTTATTAAGAATAATTAAATGTTTTTCATGTCTGTACACTTAGATTTGTTGTAATTGTTTTCTGTTACGGACGTCATCGCTGTAAATTTTGTTATTAACTGTTAGGACTTAGCTAGATGATTACCGTTAAATGTAAATGTGGAAAAGGTATCATCCTAACTTAGATTTGTTTTGCTACCCTGTTAAATGTAAATTCTGATATTAGCTTAATCTTGTGACTTGCGTCGTACCATTTTCCTAGTGTTGCTGTTGTTGCTTTATTATTGTGAGTTAGATCTTTCGCGAGGGTTTTTCAGTAACTTCTCAGGTAGGGACCTGCTCTTTATTTTCTTTTGTTTATTAGTTTGTGGACTAGCCGATCATAACCCTCCGAACTAGGCTAGGGGCTTGTGAATTTTAATAAATTTTCACGGTGTTTTACTTGTCTGGATGTTTAATTTCTCAGTCTAGTTTTAAGGTGAACCTTTCCTTAGGCAGTCTATGACCATCGTCACCATGTACCACGATCCCCGTGGACTACAGTGTCTCGTGCCGCTTAGCCTATTAGGAAGTTCACCTGATCCTCACGGTAATTTTATTCGACTTATGGGATGTTAGAAAAGTCATCGTGGTTGTTGACTCGGCTAACGGTCTCATAAAGAAAATGGCGCACAACGTTGTGGGCGGACTTGGTCGCATAAAATGGCGCCCAACTCATGTGCCGACGTTAACGTGGTGACCGTCAGTACCATGTTACTTTGGAGGATCTTAATGTTGATTAATGGTAAATTGACAGGACTGGGACGAACGTAGAAAGTCGTACTGCAGATCAATTGACCGCATGGCATTCATGTTAGAAGTTCATGGGGTGAGGCTTTAGTGTTGGATAAATGATGGATAGGGTCTCAATACCATGGCAGTCTTGAAGTCCTTCCCGATCCTATCACCAATTTACAAATTCACACACTATTGCACCCATCACAGAACATAGGTTATCCCTAGGGACTGGATTTTTTGAAAATGCATATGCGCATATGCATAGTTTAAGGGCTTATTAGACTTATTCTGAACATAACAGCATATTTTAGCATATAGTCATTTGAAATTAAGTTTAATTTAAGGGGACGTTGTAGGTAAAGAATGTCCCATTTAATTCAATGTTAAAAGTGGACATATTTAGGTACACCCTGTAGACAAAATAACCATTACATTATCTTTAAAAAATCATAGATGTAGGGTATTTCATGTTAAAGAGAGCCATGCACATTTAGTACATTTGGAATAATGGGGTCTGAGAAATCAAATAAATAAATACACGATGCATTTATTTTCAAAAAAATCAAAATTTTCAGTGCTGTTCACACAAGTATTTACACTTCTACACAACATATAAGTTTGCATCGCTTTCATTAATTGGGAATAAAATGTAAGTTTCATGGTTATAGCTCTCTTACTTTTCCAGAAATATGTACCTAAAACGGAAAAAATCACTTTTCTGGTAATTTCAACATTAAAGTTTTACACATGAAAATAGTGTATTGCCTTCATAATTAGAACAATCCTGCCCCATAATCTGGATCATCTGCATCATTGGCTCCTTCCATCTTTATTTTAGTGTTTCTCTGATGGTTTCTGGCATTTTGCCCAGTAACGTTGGTTCGTTTTTTCAGCCTCGATCACTCGCTGGTGGTCTATATCATTGAGGGCTGATTGTGTGTTGACACCCGGTTCAATACCTGACAGCTTGTACCAAATGTCGTTCAATTCGGTTTCACCATGTTTTAATTGATAGGGAGAATCGATTTGCACACATACATGGCCGCCATCTGCAAATTATTAGGCTGATGACCTTATAATTTGGTCAAAATATGCTTCCTACATAAATGTACGTCTGTTAGGTAGTCAGCCCGAAGGCTGGTTGGATCCTCAAAAAGTACCGCCGTTACGTTATGTGGGTAAATACCCACAAAAACCCAAGGCAGCGCTATATTAAGGCGTACTAGGCAAGGTGAGGAGTGAGGTAGTTTGCCATTGATTTCCTCACTGAGTCAGTATAGCAGTACTAACCCTATGAGTTGAACCTTTCACAACATCCACAGGCACTGATTGTGCCCTGAATGTCATTACTAAGCACCACCCATACCTCAGTAGCTTCCATATAATCACAGCCATGAGTGAGACTGAGACATCGGTGAAAAGCCACATTTTACTCTAGCCTGTGCCAACAGACAAATGCAAATGTACTGCATTCATCAAGAGATGGCAAACAGGCCAACATAAAGGTATATCGTTGTACAATTCGGTAGATATCAGATGATTAGGTTAGTCGTAATTTGATTTAAGTTATGAACATTTCGGTTGCTGCCATTACGTTTCCGTCAAGATGACAGTGACATAATACATGACATTCAGGTGCCCTTTGCTATTGCTACCTCTGTACCGAATTTCGATCAATTCGGTTTTGCACTTACTGTTTCTTATTTCAGAAATAGTTCCTTTACTCTCACTACACTGACTTATGATAGAGAAATACTGATTACTTCTAAATTTAGCTTTGAGGAAAAATTTCTTTATCCTAGGCTTTGTAAGATCTATATTTTTAACACACGCACACAAATGACAACCTAGCTGACACGTATTTCCACCCAAACTCTTTATCCAGAGAATAAACAAGCGAACTGCACATACAGTACTACCAATATATGTATTAAAATATTACCTTTATGAGAAATATGCTTTTGTGACACTGCTTTACAGAGATCTATGTCTTTTAGTTTCGGCATGTATAAAAGGGGCGTGGTATCCAATGTGCTCTATGGCACAAAATAATTTATATTTCAAAAGCTAACAGTCCGATCTTCATGAAACAAACTAAGATTTGTTTAGAAAAGTGTGCTTAGTTAAAATAAACAATAAAATAAAAATCCCAAATTTGACCCCTTTAGGCGACAAGGTCCCCTTAAAACATCTTGGAACAACCTTGGTTTCGTCTGCGTTTTGAACATCCCTTGTAGGCAACTTTCTGAGCAACAGATAAGGAGATAACCGTGTTTTACGCCTGGTATTTCAAGAAATAGATTGGTTGGGACATTCCTTTCACCATCTGGATAGGCCTAAAGCCCTGCGCGGATGCGGATATCCGCGGATAAACCCGCGGATATCCGCAAATATTTTCGCCACGCGGATATAGTTTGCATTGCTGTGCGGATAGCTGATACGCTGCAGATAATGTTTCGAGTAACTTTGCGGATAGTCTTTGGAATTCAAACTAACGTTAATATTACATATTTGATATGCCAATCTACAGCTTCATGCTTAAAAGAGGAATACTATAGCCTATTGCGTACGAAATATTCAGGCACGTATTGCACTTATACACGAGAAGATCATTTTACTCATATGCTTTCAACTACATTTTATTAAGTACCGTATGTTTGTAGTGGATGGTCTGGACATCTCAGCATCATCAATGCTCACTGCCATTATTACTATACAGTACGTACGAGATATAATGCTGTCAATAAGCTTGTTATTTCATCGTGGTGACATCATTAAAATTCCTCATGTCAGCTACTTCGCCATCTAAGCTATCTTGGAAGATAGGGATCCAGGTTTATATGTAGATTTATTTCCAACTTGTCACTGAAGCACGTTGGCTGTGATATTGCAACATCAACTATGACATCAACTATGCGAACATGGATGGGTCCAGAAGCAGATGGATGATGACTGACTTGGAATTTTCGACCAAATGTCAATCCCTTTCTCCAAGCGTAAAGAGAAGTTCACGTAGTGAATGTTACCGCGACCGTGAGTATGAACATCATTTCACCAATATGGATAAACTATCTATTAAAATAAAACAAGGTGAATATTCAATAGCGCGTGAAACAAAGCTCAAGTCAACGATATGGCAGACATTTGGTTACGTTTTCAATGGAAACGAAGAGGTGAACGATATAGTGATGTTTTACCTGTAAAAAAAAGTGTATTCATACTCAGGACACAAATCGGGCACATCAAACTTACTGAGGCACAAGTGCGAAAGTAGCCAAAAAAGTATAGCCAATTTTGTGTCTAAAGCGGAGGTCAAGGAACCAGAAGTGTCATCCAACTTGAAGTTCCTTGCAATGAAGCAAATTGTCAGGAACGACTTTCTCCTCAAATGTCTAAATGTGTTGGTTTAACATCTTATGCTTGATGTAATAAATTAAACATAATATTGAAATATCAGCGGATTTGGATAAAAGTCATGCGAATGCGAATAAAAGTCATGCGAATGCGGGGTGGATGCGGATAACAGTCGTGCGGATGTGGGGCGGATGCGAATAAAAGTCATGCGGCTGCGGGGCGGATGTGGATAATAGGCGTACGGATGCGGGGCGAATGCGAATAAAAGTCATGCGGATGCGGGGCGGATGCGGATAACAGTCGTGCGGATGTGGGGCGGATGCGAATAAAAGTCATGCGGCTGCGGGGCGGATGCGGATAACAGTCATGCGGGGCGGATGCGGATAACAGTCGTGCGGATGCGGATAACGTTTTGTTTATCCGCGCAGGGCTCTATGGATAGCATCCCTTGTAAGCAACATTCTGAGAAACAGATAACGAGATAACAGTATTTTACGCAAGCATGCTGCTTCAAAATGCCCAAAGAGAAGAGCAACAGAAAGTATGTATTAAATCAGTGGGTGTCAAGTAATACTGATTATATAATTCATAGCGTTGTCGTCTATTGTCAAATAAGCTCGAAGGAAGTGAAATGTGAAAAAAAAAAAACTTCAGCAACATGCAAAAACGACTGCACATATTACGGCAAATGGGTGGAAGAAGAGTGAATAAGACTGGCTTGTTGTTAAGTACATATTTTTCAATTTTAATGCATATTTTCTACATTTTTATTGCATAATTGCATGCATATTTTAATAGTCTTTAGGGCATGAATGTCCGGTCCTAGTTATCACTAGAGCCGTGCGTGGATAAACAAAACGTTATCCGCATCCGCAGGACTGTTATCCGCATCCGTCCCGCATCCGCACAACTGTTATCCACACCCGCCCCGCATACGTAGGACTTATATCCGCATCCGCACAGTTGTTATCTGAATCTACTGGCATTACAATATTATTAGCCTACTGTTCACATTTTGCAAAAATGAGGAAACAGTAGACTTATGAGATCGATCCGGGCAAATGTGTGTGTGTGTGTCGTGTCCCCCCCGCCTATCAACTCCTAAACGGCTGCGGCAATCGAAACAAAACTTGGTAGGAGTAAAGCTCTATACCTGAATATCTCAATGCAATATTTGAATATGATGTCAGTGCTACCAAAAAGATCGCAATTGAAATTTGAGCTCCATGTTGGATATCTTGGAAAGTATGAATGGGAGCTATTTCAAAATTGGCACACGTATAGATAATACTATTTCAGATTAATTTCCAGGAGGCCATACATGGCAGTGTTGCCAAAATGATTCAAAGCCTACTGATATATCCAATTTTTAATGCATATAACTTCTACACTATCAATTGGAATTCAGTCAAATTTTTTATGTGCTATGTGTGCATAAGCAGATATAACTGAGCGTATTCTTAAGAGTCACCAGGGCTGCCAACTGTTAATAAATGCTCTCAATATGTTTTAATCCAAATACCCATATATCAGAAAGTATGCAAGCCGACAGTTTTAAACTATGCACACGTATAGTACCTGACATTCTATATAAATTTGGAGTAACTTATATACGTCAGTGCTACCAACATGATTCTAAGCCTGCTGAGAGGTCCAACTTTAAATATATGTAACTTCTATACTATCATTTGGATTTGAACCACTTTTCGTATGTGCTATGTGTACCATAACAGATATGACTATGCGTATTCTTAAGAGCAACCCGGGCTGCCAACTGTCTCTATTTTTGTTACCCAAATATCAATATATTAGAAAGTATGCAAGCCAATAGCTCTAAACTTTGCACACGTATAGTACCTGGCATTCTAGATTAATTTGGAGTTACTAGTATACTTTAGTGTTGCCAACTTGATTCTAAGCCTGCTGATAGGTCCAATTTTAAAATACCTGTAACTTCTATACTAACAAATGGATTTCATCCAAAATTGGCACAACAATAGATCATATTATTTCAGATTATTTCTGACCAATACATGCATGACATTGTTGCCAACATGATTTTACGCGCGCTGTTAGATCCAATGTTTAACTGCATGTAACGTCCATGCTATCCATTGGACTTAAAACAAAATTTTGTATTCTGTACCCTAAGAGATGGAACTAAGAATATATTCCGTCACCAGGGCTGACAACTGTAGTGCTGTATTAGGTTTCATTATGCCAGGTATACAGTATTTCGAACTAATTAGAAATTTCGATATTACCAACTTAATTTCGTCATTATTCTAAATAGATCCATATAGATTAATCATTGGCATGAATCTTAAATTTTAAGAAAAGTAGGCTCTTTAGTTCGTCACGGAACTTCTTGTTTTTAGTTAGATAAAGCATAGGACCTAAAGTATTAAAGCAACACATTTAGACATTTAAGAAGAATGTCGTTCCCCTAGGCCAGGGGTTCTCAACCTGTGGTACGCGTACCCCTTAGGGGTACGCGGCAGGTCATCCTTCTACTCGATCCACATGCGCAGTGAGCTTCGTGCCGTGACTACTGTATGAGTTATTTACGGCGCGTGTATTTGAACTCCACAAAGAATTGCATCTTTTCTTTACCGAGCACAATTCTAATTTATCATCAGTACTCAATGACTTTGGTTGGCTTTTAAAATTGGCCTATTTAAGTGATATTTTTGAAAAACTGAACATTTGGAATAAGTGTAGCCTATGCAAGGTAGTGTTTCTGATATGTTCTATGTTGAAATGAAAACTAACGCAATGATTGCAAAAATCACCCTTTGGGAAAAGGAACTGAAAAACAACAACTATATTTTGTTTTATTAAAATATCTTTCCTTATAAAATTACAAAGGTTAAACCATACTAACTAAATACCTTTTACATTTTTAATAACCATTATTACTACCTAAGAAAGGTTAGTAGAGGGTATGCAGGATGTTTAATTTTTTTAAAGGGATACGATGGTTGAAAAAGGTTGAGAACCCCTGCCCTAGGCTATGTATGGCAAGTGCTAGGTTTAAAATGAATGTTATACAGCCAGAATTGCAACCCTTTCCTGTTCGGAGTGTTAATGCTTAATGGCATAATTTGAATGATATTAACTCAAATCATCATCTTACATTTGTAACGAAAAAAACATAACGGAAAATATGTGTCATGACATCCCGGTTCTAGTAATGATATTCAACAAGTTCGGATTGTAATCCAAAAACTATCCGCAAATTTACTCCAAACATTATCTGCAGTTTATCCGTTATCCGCACAGCCATGCTAACTATATCTGCATGGCGAAAAATGTTGCGGATATCCGCATCCGCGCAGGGCTTTAGTTATCACACAAAATACACTCACACCTAGACACACGGGGCTATATGACCACGATGTCACAGCCCCTAAAATAAGCAACAACAACAAATAACAAACCGGTTACTATGATATTTAGATCACTTTCGTACGGCCCTGTGCCTATGCATTCCAGGCGTTGGCTCGAAGGACTCCGGATTTGATCCCCGACTGGGCCGTGGATTTTAACCTCCTGTTGTTAGTTCGAGTTTGTGATATCTTTATCACCAAGTCATCTTCATTGCGTCTACTATATACCCTAGTCAGTTTAGCCTAAACACGCCGTTGAAGACATATTCTACTGAAATGCAAATGCACTTCAAAAACAAGATGTTCAGTAAAGAACATATAGCCTATTTTCTACTAAATGCATGGGTATTGTTATAACTCTTTGTCTTTTTCAATGAGTATAATTGAATATTGGTTGTAGTAGCTTGTTGAAATACAACGTGTTATAAGGATATTAAACATGAATATGAGGTGCCCTTGGCTAGTGCTAACTCTGTACAAAATGTCATACAATTCGTTTTCACCGTGTTTGAATTGATATGGTGAATCGATTTGCACACATACATGGGCACTATCTGCAAACGATTGGGCAGATGACCTTGTAGGTCAGTCAAAAGATACTTACCACATAATGGTATGTTGTTGCAAAATTTAGTAGAGATCAGATGATTAGGTTGGTCGTAATTTGATTTAAGCTTTTAACATTTGGGTAGCCGCCATTACGTTTCCGTAAAGATGGCGGCGATATAAAACATGACACTGAGTTGCCTTTTGCGAGTGCTACCTCTGTACCAAGTTTCGTTCAATTTGGTTTCACCGTGTTTGAATACATACGGGGAATCGATTTGCACACCTACATGGCCGCCATCCGAAAATTATTGGGCTGATGACCTTGTAGTTCAGTCAAAAGATTCTTCATACATCAAGGTATAATGTTGCAAAATTTAGTAGAGATCACATGATTAGGTTGGTCGTAATTTGATTTAAGCTTATAACATTTGGGTGGCCGCTATTACGTTTCCGGCGATATGGCGGCGATATAAAACATGGCACTGAGGTGCCCTTTGCTCGTGCTACCTCTGTACCAAATGTTGTTCAATTCGGTTTTACCGTGTTTGAATTGATAGGGGGAATCGATTTGCACACATACATGGCCGCCATCTGCAAACTATTGGGCTGATGACCTTGCAGTTTAGTCAAAAGACGCTCGCTATATAAATATATGTTGTTGCAAAATTTGGTAGAAATCGGATGATTAGCTTAGTCGTAATTTGATTTAAGCTTTGAACATTTGGATGGCCGCCATTACGTTTCCGTCAAGATGGCGGCGATATAAAACATGACACTGAGGTGCCCTTTGCTAGTGCAACCTCTGTACCAAATTTCGTTCAATTCGGTTACACCGTGTTCGAATTGATAGGGAGGATAGACATTCAGAGTACACACACTCACATACACACACACACACACCGACAGACACACAATTTTTTCGCCCTGTGTTGATCTCATAAGTCTACTTTCATTTTTTGCAAAAATCGAAAGTAGGCTAATGAGGTGACAAGAGCTCGCACAAGTAAGCCTACTGCAATGGTAGTCAATGTTGTTGTTGTTGTTGTTTCATGTGATTGACTTGGATATGGTGATCATTTATCCCCGTATACTTGAGTTAAATCGTGCACTATGGCTGGGAGGGCAGCTGCAGCAGGCATGGACATCGCAGGTTCGAATCCCAGCGGCTATCGTGGGTGGGGTTTTCCTCCGTGTTTTTCCACACTCCCTCAAGGCAAATGCCGGGATGGAAACTTACTTCAAATCCAGAGTTACCTGCCTCATCCCTGTCCCTAATAGTTAGTAACACACACTACTAAATAACCAATACATTTCTTGTCCATTCATAGCATTACCTCGTAACATTTATTTCCAACGTTTTCATTCCATTGTAAGTAAAAGAAGTTTTTACTCCCATGATTTAATATTCATACATTAATTTCAATATACAAGCCTGAAATAGTTAGGTTATAACTGATATAAATAATTCATGCTTTTGGGCTAATGCCGTGTGTATTTTGATTTCGAAGAAACCTTGCCTCCTTTTTCAATGGAAATAGTATTGTCATTTGGGCTGTTCTCCAGCTGACTGGAATCGTTCCTGTTCTCAAGCACCTATTAAACAGTTCTGTCCATATTGGCCATAGTAGTTCTTGTGTCCCTTTTATATGTTCCATGAATATCTTGTCCAGTCCTGCTGTCTTGCCCTTTTTAGCGGTTATGATAGTGCCCTGTATTTCCTCTGGAGTAATTTGAGTGAATACTGTATCAATACTATTTGTATCTGTGACTTGGTAGGCTGTTGCAGTTCCATTCTTATTGGCATCTCTCTCGCCTTGGGAGTTTATTTCCATTGAAAAAGGAGGCAAGGTTTCTCCGAAATCAAAATACACACGGCATTAGCCCAAAAGCATGAATTATTTATATAATCCGTGAAAGCCTTAATATATAACTGATAGTTTGGTATTTGCGAGGTAGAGAAATCTGTATAGAGAGAAAAAACAAACAATATACTCGTATACTCGCAAATACCAAACTATCAGTTATAACCTAACTATTTCAACTTATCTAGTTTCATATCCACGTAAGTGTTATAGTCTTTTTATATCTTTTTCCTTTGTTTTCTTGTTTTTGTTTATCCATTTCAATTTCTTATTTTTAGATCTCTTCTATTCCACGCTGTTTTTATCAAGACTATGTTCTTGCACATTTACGGGTCCAAATTTACGCTGGGGGAGGTCACAATGTGATTGGTACCGGTACGGTTTTAATGTACAACATATTATATTGACTCATGGTGAGGGCTAGATTTGTGACGGTACGCACCGGTATGCCGTACCGAAACCTCTTTTCGGAGGAAAAGTCGAATATATAACCTAATATTTAGAACTGTGGAACGTTAGTTGTAAGTCAAGGTCAACTTGGCCTTTGACTGGACCGTACTTCAAGGTACGTGGAATCTTGGCTATTTTGGGGACGGCACTCCGCTCTGGATACTAACAGCAAGGAGAGAGAGAGAGAGAGAGAGAGAGGAGACATATACAATGAAAACTTTTCTAAACTTTGGACAATTTTATAAACTGTCAGGTAAAACATGTTTAAGTACAGTACCTTTTATAAAAAATAATTATTTCAGAAGACAACATTTTCAGGGATGTCCCTTGATGCTGTTGCCTTACCGTACTCTAACACAGGCGTTTTAAAAATAAGAAAATACTTGATTGTTCGTGAAGTTTTTACAAAAATTGCGTTATTTTAAGATTAAAATTTAATATATGCCAACGGCTATGGTAAGAATAATGTTACAACATCAATCTCAATTTAATTTAATTTAATTTAAAATTGCAATCATAATTAGATTGCTATTTTGTCCACCGATTAATTCTTAAAGGTGTTCAGAAATTCGTAAAAATAACGTATCGATTTTAGAACTCTGTAATTCAATATTCCATAAAGCGCACCCCCTCCCACCGCCACCCGATAGCCCACAGTACCGGAACCTCTTTTTTTTTTTTTTTTTTTTTTTACAAATCAAGCACTGCTCGTGGTTATATTTTACTATAAATACAGATTATCAAACAATTTCAACACACACGGGGCTGATGACCAAGATACCCCAACAACAACAACAATAACAAAACATTTTCTTGACTTTACGTCTGTTTACAGTTTACACCTAGTTGTAGCATTTAATAACAATATTATTTTCTTTTGTCGCATTCCTAAGCGCTAGTAACTAGGCTCATTGTCTTCTTGTCACGTCACGTTATAGGCTACAGTACGTTTATTGCTAGTCTTGCAATTATTGTTGACCTAGCAATGTTTCTAGGCCGCATACCATTGTCAATGGATTCAAGAATCAAGGTTTTCTACCAGTGCTTGGCACCATTCCATTATGAATAGCTCTTCTGGCACTGATACTTCTTTGTCCAGCGACAGAGACATCACTCTATGTTCATATTTTTGGTACACCACGACATAATATTATTACTACGTAGAGCCCTGCGCGGATAATCAAAACGTTATCCGCAACCGCCCCGCATTCGCACGACTGTTATCCGCATACGTACGACTTTATTCCGCATCTGCATGTTTGTTATCCGAATACACTGGCATTACAATGAAAATCCATAGCCTGCATCCAGTCGACCGACCGGGTCAGGGAATGGAATGAATGAAGCCCTCATCTAGCGGCGAGGATATGAATCGTGCCGGCTGCCGAAGCCGGTCGCACTCCCCTGGGGCAATGATTAAATGAATGGCAGATGAAATGTAATGATAGTGGAGAGCGTTGCTGGAATGAAATTGTGACAGGGAAAAGCGGAGTACCCGGAGAAAAACCTGTTTGCCTCCGCTTTGTCCAGCACAAATCTCACATGGAGTGACCGGGATTTGAACCACGGACCCAGCGGTGAGAGGCCGGCATGCTGCCGCCTAAGCCACGGAGGCTTTATTGGCGTTACAATAATATTTTCAATTAGATACAATATTAGAGCCACACATTTAGACATTTGAGGAGAAAGTCGTTCCCCTAGCTTATGTAATTAAAATTATGTCAAGTGCTATGTGATTGTTACACAGCCAGAATTGCAACCCTTTACAGTTCGAAGTGTTGATGTGCTTAATGGATTAGCATAAATCATCATCTTACATTTGTCACGAAAAAGAAAAAAAAAACCTATACTAATATAGGCTAATAAAGCTGAAGAATTTGTTTGTTTGTTTAAACGTGCTAATCTCTGCAACTACCAGTCGGATTCGAAAAAATATTTGTGTATATGATAGCCAGATTCAAGAGGAATCGTTTAGGCTATGTAGAATTAGGCTACACCTCTCAGGTAACATTAAATATTGATTTTTGTTCAGTAAGTCGGAAGCTGTCGCCTCCGTAGCGTAGCGGTCAGCATGGTTAGCTGCCGCCCCGGAGGTTCTGGGTTCGATTCCCGGCTCTGCCACGAAATTTGAAAAGTGGTATGAGGACTGGAACGGGGTCTACTCAGCCTCGCGTGTTCCAAATGAGTAGAGGGGGTTCGATTCCCACCTCAGCCATCCTCGAAGTGGTTTTCCGTGGTTTCCCACTTCGTCTTCGGGCAAATGCCGGGATGGTACTGCCCCCGTAAATTGAATTATATTGAGACCACGGTGGCTGTATTGGCATATATGAATAAAGTTATGGCTGTCATAGTTGTGACGTGTATATTCATGACGTAGGCACGGATGACGCAGACTTCATGCAAGTAGGCTGGATGAGCTGAGATTCTTGGTGACGTCATGATTTTGTTCGAGAAGGATCTGAGATTTACGACGCAGTCGCAGGGAAACAAGGAATTGTGCTGAGGAAAAGTTACGCTATTGGAGGAGAGGCTCGAACCAATGAATGATAGCTTGGAGGGAGACGGAGATTACTGAAACTACCATATTTAATTACTTTTGGCATGCAGAGTTGTGGAAATCTATTTTCAGTTATGGCATTGATTTGGAATTTTGAAGAAATTAATTATGAGTTTTTGAAATTTGAAAATCCGTCAAGTATAGCCAAAGTTAGAACTTCTAGCAATGACGGAGGAACAAGCTATGGAAGGGATGGATACGCCCCTTAAGAAGTTGATAAAAGGCCTTGCACAGCAGAGAGGAAGTGCTCATGTCTCATGTCTCAGGGTCTCATGGCTCATTTTTCTGTTTCTCATATTGTCAGACTTCGAGTTATTCAGTGAAGCAAGTCGTCATTAGCACGTGTGGTCGAGGCCACAGCATCGAACAAGCACTGAGCGTGCAGCAGTACAATTTTACGGTTACTAAAACTAGGCGAAGTTGGAGCGCACACATAAACGAGTCTACAAGATTATCTATCAAGAGTTAGCTACTGCATTTATGCTAATTCAATTGTGCATTACAATATTGAGGCGTGTACGAAAGTTGAACATTTTCACGAGTATACTTTGGAAGATATTCGCATTTTAAGACTGCAGACAAAAGTGATTTTCTCGACACCTGAGAAGCACTTTTATAATACCACATTCTACGCTACGGCTGACACATATATTGCAACCGTGATACTGAAGATTACATTTGGTGATACAACGCCACATTCTACAATGGAACTATATAATCTGGCAGTACTTTCGATTATTATTATAACGGAAGTGGAGATGGAAGACTAAAACTTTAATGCAATTGGGACATATATCAATGGAGTGAAATAGCAGCATGGAACTTCGTTAATCGTCATTCTACAAAAGCGAGCATGTAGTGAACATCCAACTACACTCATGCATCGTAATCCATCGCTGAATTACATCAAATGGCAGTGGAAATATCTTCATACTCCACAATTATGAACATTTCTGCGGAAATAATTGCAATAAACTTCATGGCGAATTTCTACCAGAACTTCGGGGAATTTTCAAGAGAGGCCAGGGTGGACCCGGCTCACAAAGAAGAGTTTTGCCAGAAGGATGTCTATCGTCTACACGGAGCAGTGCAATTTCCGGAGGAGGAAGCAGTTCTATTCTCCGAGGGCGCAGGTTCCAGGTTCGAAGTCGGAGCACATCTTTACGGTGGTGAAATGGAACCAACAGCAGTCTTCTTTGGACATTTTCCTCTAGAACTTCAATCAACAGATAAGGTAGTCGTGAACGTTTCTTGTTTTATTTGAGCCATTTAGCGATATCTGAGCAACCATTTTTCCCATATTTTCTGTCCCATATATTTTACCCCTATTCTTGCTTGATATTTTTGTTCTCAGTACACTTTGCTGATTTATGTCTTTTTCTACGATTTATTGAGACATTATTATGTCATTGGCATATTTATATAATTTTGGATCAGTTGAGACTGATAATATATATTCTTTCAGTAATTTGCATATTTTTGTAGTCACGATTTGACTGTAAAGTTAACGATTTTCTTTGGCAAATTTGAATTCAGACAGCGTGTCTCTTTATTAAAGTAATTCTATTCAGTAAATTACTTTGACCAATTTTCTGTCATCCTCAAGAAAGAAGAATGATTAAAAGATTTTAGAGCGTTAAAATCTATTACTTTATCGACGATCTTGGAAATACTAGTCGTTTTATGAACATGATTGCAACATAGACATTTATCGTCAATTCTGAAATACCATTGCATTATAGACAATTTTATGAAATATAAACTTTGAGTACAATTTATTGAGTACACTATAGTAATGAACATTTGATAGGAGTTTTTCTCAATTCTAGATTGGAACAATAATGTTTGCATTCTACAGTCTAATTGTATTCTATTCGACTATTTATGCAGTTTAGATGAACTTTGATTGAAGATAGTATTTTTATACTGCGATACTTTGATGATATTAATCTCAATTTTGATAGACCAGGGAGGCGTGTCTAATCGTATTTGCTATTAAATTTATTTGTGATTGGCAAATTTTTACTTCATATCGATTCATGAATGAAACCCATGAAGGTTAAATATAATAACAGTTTTTGATACAATTGATGAATATAAGAATTCTTAAAGAGGAACTAGGGATGTATAATCGTTAGTTCAGTGGACGTGTAAAAGTCGCTGATGAATAATGCCCTTTAATAAGTGAAGGAGGTTCCCACAGTAATATTGATGATGTTGATGAATTTGTAAGTGGAGGTTTTTTGTATGTATTGTGGAAGATTTTGATGCCATATATAATGAGATATATGATGAATTATGGGCCAATTTTGGTGCAATTTTGTGCGTTTTGAGTGAGGTATTTTTCCGCTGAGTGTATTGTTCAGGTCCTTTGAAATTTATTCATGTGAAGTTACTGTTAAAATTAACAAGAGTGTTTAAATAATTTGAGATAACGATTTTGAATGGAGGTTACCGTGACAAATAATAATAATTATTAAATCTTATTAAACCTGAATCTAAAATTTAAATATAACTAACCTTCATTGGTCGATTATATCACCATGATTTATGTAATTATCAACCGGATAAACGTGTGGTTTAATGTATTTCTAATATAAATAATATAAATAATGTAAATAATTATGTAAATATCTTTAATAATAATTTGAAACGAACGGGATTAATATAGGCGTGTATAAATTTTTTTAATTGTCGTTTGACAATGTTATAAACAATTTAAAATGTTATAAATAATTAATGAACTTTTTGTTATAAACATTAAGCATTTTCGTTAGTATACTCTAAACAACGCTAGTTCAACAATTGGAATATACAATTAAACAAGATTTGGGATTATTAGAGTAATCCATTGATATTTGAACGGAGCATTTAAAAGATTTGCGTGATAATATTTGAGTTGAGACGTGAACATTTAATGTGTTTTGAAAAGGAGCTAGGCTCTGAGGTAACTAGCATATGCTAACATTGGATGGACAGGTGCGTCCATTTGACGATGCAAGCATGCGACACGGTGCAGGGTGTATCGCAGGTGGCCAGATAACTGTATGATAGAGGCCAAGGTCATCTACATAGCAGCCTTGCGGTTATAAATAAAATGTGAAGTTCATAAACAAGGAAACAATTGCTATATGTCTCGTCCCAACTCCCTTATCCATTCCAAAGTGCATTATTATTATTACGTTCTTTTGAGCTAGAGAAAGCTGAAATTTTGTATGTGAAGTCTACAAGTCCTACAGGAGGACATGGTTACATGGACAATGGCTTCTGATTGCCACGTATATTTTGTTGTTAAATTTTGTTAAATTATTTTCTTTATGTGAAATAAATTATTGTGCAGTTTAAATTTTCTTGTTTCCGTTTTGGTTCATTTTAAATATCGTGGTGGAGGTTATTGTGAGGGCATACTATTAAGTGATCCAGTTGAAAACCCAGACCCGAGATTAAATTGAAAAGGTAAGTAAAAGGTAAGTATGAACCCCCGTATATTTTGGTGTGTTCCACAATAATTTCTTGTTAACTACTGTGCTCTAATCTCGGTAGTATCTGTCAGTGCCATTTTCATTGATGTAGCTGTGCCGGTGCAATTGATTATTGGCAATCCGATTGAGGGGGCGGATTTCTGACAGCCTACTATCCGGATTATCGGGGACAGTACCTTCTTCAAGGCCACGGCCGCCTCCTTCCCTCTTCCTTGCCTATCCATCCTGACCATCCATTACCTTTCCTCATGAGGCCCCTGTTCGCTTTGCAGGTGAGGCCGCCTGGGCGAGGTGCCAATCACACCTCACCAGTTGTATCCACTCCGATTAGATGTTCCCAGCTCTAGGACACTGCCCGTAGAGGCGGTAGTGGTGAGTTCCCTCGCTGAGTCCGTGGGTTCCACCAACCTGGAGGGTAAACGACTAAGAAGAAGAAGAAGAAGTCGGAAGCTCCAGAACAGCTTCAATAATACCTAAGTCTATTGTTGCTTGGCAATGCGGGTTGCATCACGTCGCCCCTGCCAGTGTTCTGGTGCAGAATTGCGAGCTGCTTATAAAATGCACTCACGGGGAGTAATTAGTACAAGATTTCTTTGGCCCCTTAAATCAGTTATCATCATGGCAATAGTATGCCTCTGTATAAGGGCGATGGTGTTGGTGCAGTATACTGAGGTTATCAGCTGCAATAAGCGTTGGTGCTTTCCGATCCTTATCCTTGAGTGGTCCAGTTCTGTAGTAGTATTCATTATCATCCATAAAACAAATAAATCCACCGGGCGAAGCCGGGCACTACTGCTGGTATGTCATAAACATCCGGGTCTTAGTAATGATATTCAACAAGTTCGGATTGTATTCTAAATATTATCCGCAAATTTACTCCAAGCATTATGCGCTGCTTCCTCTATTCGCACAGCCATATCCGCAAGGCGAAAACATTTGCGGATATCCGCATCCGTGCAGGGCTTTAGTTACTACTGAAGTTTCCACTGCTGTACATTCTCTGTATTTCGAAAGAGAGAACGTCAAGTATGTGGCGGCAGCTTGGAGCAGGTAATCTGTGTTGCCGAGTTCTTAATTAAAGAAAAGCGGTTTTGTTAATGTACCAGTTGTACTACTAATCCATTGCTCATTCCATAATGCGATTGGCCTAATCCATTGCTCATTCCATAATGCGATTGGCCTAATCCATTGCTCATTCCATAATGAAATAGTTTCCTTTTTATAATGAGAATGGAATTTTTTAAATGCTTGTACTCTAGATTTACGATTGATCCATTCCAAAAGCTTTATAAACGTTGGCAGGTGAAAAGCTAAAGAGAGTAGGAAACTTTTGTTACTTAGGAAGCAAAATAACCAGTGATGAATGAAGCAAAGAGGATATAAAAAGTAGGTTGGCTCAGGTAAGGAAAGCATTTCTACAAAAAAGAAATATTTTGACTCAAATATAGATTTAGGTATTAGAAAGTCATTTTTGAAAGCCTTTGTTCGGAGCATGGTGCTCTATGGAAGTGAAACTTGCACTTGCCTTGCAACATCTTGTTCATGTAGCCCCGTGTACTTGAGTGTGTGTGAAATGTGTATGATAACCTGTGTTATTGTGATGGCTGTATTAGTGTGTGTATTATAGTAATTCAGATGAGGATTGTGGAGAAGGCGTCCGTGGCCTTAAGTTAGGAACCATTCCGGCATTCGCCTGGAGGTGAAGTGTGAAACCACGGAAAACCACTTCCGGCATGGGTGAGGTGGGAATCAAACCTGCCTCTTCATAGTTTTGCCTCACGAGACCTAGTTACCCCGTTCCAGCCCTCAGACCAGAATTAAATGTCTTGGCATAGCCGGGAATCGAACCCGGGCCTCCGCTGTGACAGCCAAGAATGCTAGCCACCACGCAACGTGGCGGACGGCGCAATAGAAAAGAGGAGAGTAGAAGCATTTGAAATGTGGTGTTACAGGAGAATGATGAAGATAATAATAATAATATCGTATGACCTCGGATGCAAGATTTGTAATTTGACACCCAGAGAGTAGCTTGCATGTCGAATTTCGTTGTTCCTTGAATCACTATGAAAGTCAAGAAGGTTAGATATCTAAGCTCCTTGAACACTATAGCGCTTTCTAGTAGAGAAATTAGGAACTTTGTGTTGGCGGAAACTCCCGAGATTAATTTTGCCATTATGAACACGGCCTACTAAATTCAAATGGGTTCTTTGACATGCCAACATCGTATGACATGCGTGTCGTATTTTTGCCGCCTTTCAAAAATCACTTACCACGGCCAGGGGCGAACCTGCAATCTTGGGGTTAGTAGACCGACACGCTATCCACTCAGCCACCGTGGCAAGCTATGATGAAGATTAGATGGGTAGATAGAGTAATACAGTAAATGGTGAGGTATTAAGACGGGTGGGCGACAAGAAATATATCTGGCGACTGCTATTGAAGAGAAGAGATAGTTCGGTGGAACACATACTAAGACACACACACCCAGGAATAGCATAGTTAGTTATAGAATGAAGTGTCGAGGATAAGATTTTATTTTTATCGTTATTGGTTTTACGTCCCCTTTAACTACTGCGGCTTTTAGAGACGCCGGGGTGCCGAAATTTTGCCCTAAAGGGGATCTTTAACGTACCAGTAAATCTACTGACACGACTCCCTCACATATGCACACCCTGAAATGCCAGCTGACTGCGCCAGAATTCGATCCTGCAGCATTGGTCACAGCAAGCGAGAACGTTACCGCTGAGCCAGCCACGAGGATAAGAACTGTAGGGGTAGACCAAGGTTAGAATATGTTAAACAGATTGCCTCGGATGTAGGGTGTGGTAGGTATGTAGAGATGAAACGATTAGCTCAGGACAGGTAGGCATCAAACCAGTCAACAGATTGAAGACTCAAAACCTTAAAATAAACCTTGCCCAAAGTGTCATATGATGTTGATTATTTTGAAAACCAATTTCTTTGTATATTCGGTCTTGTTTGTTTTCTGACACAATTCACCGAACCTTTTGGACAAGTCCCCCCAGGGGCTCACATCTAGTGGGACGTGGGTTGGCGACCACGGGACCCCAGCTGAGTCCGGCATTCCTTCCACTTACTTGTGCCGGGCTCCTCTCCGTCTTCTTCCCTGTCGACCTCTCTCGGTCTTGTTCTCTTCCGACCCCGACGGTATTAGGATATCCGAGGCCTAGGGAGTCTCTTCTCTCATCTTCTTCTCCTTTTCATTATAGTTCCTTTTCTCTTTAAGATTCCCGCCCTGTTTTTCTGACTTGGCTCACCGTGTCTCTAAATTACATTTTGTGATTATTTTGAATCTCAACTACATTTTGTAAGTATTTTCAATCTACTTTGCATTTTTAAAGTATTTTCGATCTAAACTCCATTTTGTAAGAATGTTCAATCCCTATTGCATTTTGTCAGTACAGTATTTTGATTCGCGGGCTTCCACATATTGTGAGTATTTTGAATCTACCATATATTTTGTAAGCATTTTCAATTTAAATTACATTTTGTGAGTATTTTGAATTCCAATTGCACTTTGTGAGTATTTTGAATCTGAACAGGCCTTTTTCAATCTCACTTTCATTGTGTATTTTCAATTTCAATTGCATTTTGTAAGTATTTTGATCCTCAATTGTATTTTGTACGTATTTTGAATTTCAATTGCATTTTATAAGTATTTTGAATTTCTATTGCATTTTGTGAGTATTTCGAATCTACATTGCATTTTGTATGTATTTTGAACCTAAACTACATTTTGTGCATACGTTTCAATACAAATACCTTTTGTAAGTATTTCCCCTCTTCATGTTGTGAGTCATTTCAATCTGAGTTCCATTTTGTAAGTATTTTCAATGGTTTCCATTTCATTCTCATTTTCGCTCCCACCCAGACCATCAGGGGCTGATAACCTAGATGTTAGGCCCCTTAAAACAACAATTGTCATCATCATTTTAGACACGAAACGTCGACTATTAGAGCTATTATGCCTCCTCTGAGAGACAGTTGCCACCTGTGTGTGCCTCAATAGCACTCCATTGCATAGTTACAGCGTTCGTATTGTTTCAGCAGCATCATGGACTGTGCCGTTATTTGCAAAGTCCGGTTATAGCTTGTTTGCTGTTGTGTGATCATATAGCTATCAGTACAATGGATGAATTTTAATTATGAAAAATATGTCTCTTTGTAATAGACTGTCACATCATAGAATGACTCTATTATGGCCCATGTTTATGCATCATATTCCATTGCAAACCTCCCCACTCCACCCTACAATAATAGCAGGGCAGAGGGAGACTGGCTTGTTATAGCCTAGCTACTCCCATAATGATCTCGCAATGTACGGTAGCAGGTGTATAGAACAATAAGCATTACAACGACATGTTCAGACACCAGAAAATTGAATGGCAATACCGGGAACCTAGCGCCAAGTTTTCACGAAACGAGATTTCGCCGTCGTCTTGTAGTCTGTATACCGAGCTATGTAAAGACTAATTGCACATGGGTTTTATGGCTGACTTTTGAAATGTATAGTATTTCACCCTTCTGTTACGTCATATTCTGTGTTCTGTTTACAGGAAACAATGCATCATATGCCATTATTTTAAGAACAACAAGAGTCAGAGTCATGCTGTTTTTCATCTTAGAGAATAAATCGAAATACAGGGTGTCTCAAAAAATGTACTAACACTTTGAATGACTATAAAATGATTATTTATGATCATAGAGCCAAGTTTAAGGGCTTCAATTATAGAGGAGACATGTAATTAAGACTCATGTTCGCAAATGTTCAAGTTGATGACCGTCAGTGTCCAGACAAAGCTTATTACGCGAAGCAATGGATTCGCAAACGTTACGACAAAGTTTATTTGGAATTTCGTGACATTGTCTTTCAATTAATTTCGTGTTGGATTGTAGGATTTCCAGCGAAGACGCTTCATGATGCGATGGACGCTATCTTTTGAGATGTGTGTCTCTCGAGTCGTTTGTCGTAATGATTTCGGTGGGGATCGAGTGAGGGCTTCCTGCACCTGTTCTCATTTTCTAGGACTGGTGGATGTCCGTGGATGTCCAGAACGTTTCTTGTTGACGTTGTGAACGGTTCCATCTGCTTCAAATTTATCTCCGATGCGCGCAATGGTCCGGTGCGTTGATGGTGGTTTGTCGAATTCCTGGAAACTGACGGTGATCATTTTGAACATTTACGAACATGAGTCTTTAATTACACGTCTCTTCTATAATTGAAGCCTTTAAACTTGGCTCTATGTTCATAAATAATCATTTTATAGTCATTCAAAGTGTTAGTACATTTTTTGAGACACTCTGTATATAATATTATGTTTTCTTAATGAGCCTGGGTGGGCAGGATGCTTTACTCACCCAGTTGCCCCACTCCCTTGATTACTTTGGAATAGGAAATGAAAAAAGAAAGTATCACAAAATGTTTAAAAGTATAACACTGCAATCCAGCCAGGCATTCAAATGAATTGTACAAACCTGACGTTTGTTTTAGACGATTGCCCTTGACCTTGAAGTTTGCGGGTGAGCCTGTAAGACAGTCACTCTCTAGCCCTCTCGCTTCATATTTGTCACCACCGGTCTGATGTAATGGAATTCCAGACTTGAGCTCGCGACGACACCACCGTGCAGACAGTTCAGTTCACGTCGAAGTATTGTGTGACGCGGAAGTAGACGTTACATAGTTACGAACAGCACGCCATTATATTTGACAATGACAGTACTTCAGCAGTAGCGTAAGATAGCTTTGTCAATCATCTGACCGCATGGGGCAGCTGACAACAACACAGGTACTATAGCGACTCGTCTCCAGGCTCCCATTAGAATTTTTCACTCGTCAGTATATCATCCATTGAGCCATAATAAGTGACAGTGTACAGATGGGAGGTCACTTGAATGCTAGGCAGATGAATGTAGCCGCCTCGTTGTCTGGCTGACGATCAGCGATATCTGCAGCTTGCCACGGCGGGTGAGTGGTTATAGTGTCGGATTACCAACCCCAAGATTGCAGGTTCGCCCCTGGCCATGGTAAGTGATTTTCGAAGGCGACAAAAATCACGATACTCATGTCATACGTTGTTGGCATGTTAAAGAACCCATTTGAAATCAGTAGGCCGTGTTCAATGGCAAAATTAATCTCGGGATTATCCGCCAACACCAAGTTCCTCCATTCTCTACTTGAAAGCGCTGTAGTGTCTAGGAGTTTAGATATCTAACCTCCTTGACTTTCATAGCGTTCAAAGGAACGACGAAATTCGACATGCAAGCTACCCTCTGGGTGTCAATTAACAAAGCTTGCACCAGGCACCCGAGGCCATACGATATTATTATTATTATTATTAGCGATATCTGCCTTCCCAAAAAACATTGCGCCTTAACTTCCTACTCATTCTACTGACAAGTGAGTGCGCAACGGGCCGATATATTATCCAGTACAAATTATTATTATTATTATTAGTCTATTATTATTACTATTATTATTATTATTATTATTATTATTAAACACAGTGTGTACAAAAAGAAGGAAATGTAATTATTGAATTCATAAGAAAATACTGATTTGTATCAGTGTTTAGAAAATATGCTGATCGGTTGTGATCTTTCATCACAGTTTCCAAGATGGTACCGGGAGCATAGCTCCCTACATAGGGGATTATGGTTGGTTGGTTCCTCAGTTTAGGGGCTGCGACTACGCGGTCATGTAGCCCCGTGTACTTTAGGTGTGTGTAGACTCTGTCTGATAACCGGTGTTAATTGTGATGGCTGTATTAGTGTGTGTATCTGTTTTTAATTCAAGTAAGGACTGCAGACATTCAATTTTCAAGTAGTTCCTACTTTTGCTACCAAACGCCACCGTCAACGACAACTATTTCTGATCTTGGTTACTATATGCCACCGCAGTCGGCTCCTGGCGACGAACGTTGGAACCTAAGAGCGTTAGTCAAATCTAATCTATAATTTAGCTTCACACAAGTGTAATTAGTGGAAGGTTCTTTTACATGCCATAAATCTATGACATGGGACCGTCGGTTTTACTTCTCCTCCGAAGGAAGGCATACTGAGGGATTTTTAAGACTTCATCCGGGTTTGAACCCGCGACCATGGACATAGAGAATTATGCTGAGTAGTAATCAGGTTGCCATGGCAACAAAAGGAAGGCTGTGTGTAGGAACCCCCTTCTCTTGTTTACAGCCTCAAACCGCATAATTGGGAAGGATGCGGCCGTGGCCTTAAGTTAATCATCCCAGCCTTTGCCTGGACTAGAAGTGGGAAACCACAGAAAACTAGGCTACTTCCAGGATGGCTGAGGTGGGAATCGAATCCTCCTTTTCTCAGTTTTGCCTCACGAGGCTGAATAAACCCCGTTCCAGCTCGCACACCAGAAGTCGAACATTAGCCGCTGGTATTGGCCATCCTGAGTGTGGTTTTGACATGGATTTTTCACACTCCCTCCAGGCAAATGTCGTGATGGTAGGTTATTTCAAGTCCCTGGCCACCTTGCGCTAATAATACTCGTAACACTGCTACAGTCACTCAATATTGAAGCGTTAGAAGCCATTTTCCAATGTTTTGCTTAAGTTATCGATTAACGTAATTGGTTTTCAGTCGGTCAATATGAGTGTACTGAATTACTGCAGTTTGGGCGTGGAGTAGCAAATATTTATCACTCTATCCCGAAAGAAATATTTTAGTACAGTACATGCATTATTTATACACTCCATTAACAAACTTTTCGAACAAAAAATGGGTGGGGTTATTTATGTAATTTAATTTCGATCGTCATGCGATCATCATCAGATTCTCCTATTCACTTAGGCTTCGATTAGGTACGCCGGATATGTAAAACACTCAATGTATGTACAACAATGTATACAATATTATTTGAGGGGCTTCGGAGGCGTAGTTGGTAGCATGATGAGCTTCTATGCCCGGACGAAGTCGTCGAATTTTTCAAAAGCGTTAAAAATCCCTCAGTATGCCTTCCTTCGGAGGGGAAGTAAAGCCACCGATCCCATTTCATAGATGTATGGCATGTAAAAGAACCTTCCACTAACTAAACTTGTGTGAATCAAAATTTGTAGGTTAGGTTTGATTAATGCTCTTTAGTTCCAACGTTAGCCACCAGGCGCTGATTGCGATGGTATCTAGTAGTATCCGAGTTCATTGCTAGGTGTCGTTGACGGTAGCATTTGGTAGCAAAAGTAGGAACTACTGTACTTGAAATTGATCGTCTGTAGTCCTTACCTGAATCACAGATAACACACACTAATACAGCCATCACAATTAACACCGGTAATCAGACAGATTCTACACACACCCAAAGTACACGGGGCTACATGACCGCGCTGTCGCAGCCCGTAAACTAAGGAACCAACCAACCAACTCTCTGTTTCTCCGAGCAGTCTAAGTACAGTAATTCTTGCTGTCGAGGCTTAAGCTAAATCAAGAGCTCCATTGAATAGCAATCTTGTGGTTAAAAGAGACCAAGGACATTACATCGCGTCAGGAATACGACCTCAAATAAAGATGAGAGAAGTCGGGGGGGAATGAAGTGTATGTCATGTCTATTAACATCGTGTTCTATTTCTGTGCAGATGTGAAAACTCAGCAAGTGCGTGCTAGTAAATGGAATGTAAGAATTCACACACAATTAAGAAAAAAAAAAGAAAAAAAAGGCTTTCCCATACTTTCCTTTTAGTGTTTACGGACATAATATTTATAATTAACAAGTATGGGTCTGAAAGGACTAAGAGCTGGGCTATTTGTCGAGGTAGTCTACCAGTACTAACTTGGTTGCATTGGTTTCAGTGTTAAAATTACGCTCTTTTGCTGTGTACTTCATTCTTTTTAAAGGCATCGTGATATGAATTGGTTGACGGGAGCCTGATGGCTCTGTGACTTAATGACGTTTTACGCAGAATACTGAGTTTCGAATCCCGGTGACTGTCTGGTGTAAATTTCACCTGAAATATCACATGGAATCGATTAATGTATCCAACTTTAAACCTCTTACGAATACAAATTTAACTCTGGTTGGGTAGAACGCAGCGTCCGGTAATATTAAGAAGGTAGTTGATATCAGGCATTGGTCTTCCCTTCCCCTACAGCAAAGGGTTCTCAACTTGTGGGACGTGGCTTGGCCACCTAGGGATTCGGATGAGTACATCATTGCTTCCGGGCTTCTTTCGTCTTCCCTAACCAATCTCTCTTGGTCAACTCGTGATCTCTTCCTGCCTTGACCGTATTAAGTTTCAAAAGTCCTTCTATAACTACGTTTGCTATTCTTGAGTGTCTTAGTATGTGTCCTACCAACCTATATCTTCTCTTCATTAGCAGTCGCCACAAACATCTCTCCTCCTCTCACCAAGGCGGACCGGGTTCGATTCCCGGTCAATGCATGTGAGATTTTCGATGTGAAATGCCATGTCCTGTGGTTCGGATTCCACGTAAAACGGAGGTCCCGTGGCTTATGATCGCGAGATTAACGGTCATGTTAAACTACAAGCTTCCTTCCTTCCTTTAAACATCTCTCCTCTCCCACTAGTCTTAATACCTCTTCGTTTGTAACCCTATCTACCCATCTGATTTTCATAATTCTCCTGTAGTCTAACGCCACATTTCAAACGCTTCAATTTTCCTTTTTTCAGCTGCTCCAATAGTCCAAGTTTCACTTCCATAGAGCGCCACGCTCCAGACAAAGGCCAACAAAAATGACTTCCTAATACCTAAATCTATATCCGATGTCAACAGATTCCTTTTCTGTAGAAATGCTTTCCTTGCCTGTGCTAACCTACTTTTTAGATCCTCTTTTCTTCATCCATCACTGGTTATTTTGCTTCCTAAGTAACAGAGGTCACATGATTTCTTCAGCTTTTCACCTGCCAATTCGAAATCCTTAGGGTTTTCTGATTTATTTCGACTGCATTCTAATATTTTTGTTTTACATTTATTAATTTTCGTCATGAACTCTTTTCTCAAGACAGAATCCATACCATTTTAAAACTCATTCAAATCCTCTTGTGTGTCGGCTAAGATGACGATGTAATTAGCAAATCTCAGAGTTGAAATCATTTCTCCTTGAATCTTTATTCCTACTTTGTTTTTTTTCCAAATTCCTTCATTGCTTGTCCAATGAATAGATTGAAAAGTATGGGGGATAAGTTGCAGCCTTGTCTTACACCTTTCTGAATACCAGCTTCTCTCTCACGTCCTCCTGCTCGAATAACTGCTGCCTGGTTTCTGTATACGTTTGAATTATATTTATGAAATAATAACAAAATACTGTAGTGTAGACAAAATCATGCCTGGTCGCAATAATAAGTCAATAAATCACAGGTTAACATAGGCCTACATAAACTACTTTAATAATAACTCAACAATTATACATGCCATAAATACATGACTTGGGTCCACGGGCCCTCCGAAGGAAGTCATACTGAAGGATTTAAACGCTCTTAAAAATCCGACGACTTTGGCCGGATTTGAACCCGCTATCTTGGGCATAGCAGTTCAGCATGCTACCGACTACGACACCAAAGCCGCTGACTTAGCATTAATATCTGTAAATAAGATGGACACGTTATACAAGTTTTACAAGCTTTATATCATCATCATCATCATCATCATATATAAGAGTTTAGTGCTTTTCAGAATAATCTCATGTAATTTATTTCAGGATTAGGGCATAACCCATCTCTTTTGGGTACATTCGTGTTGACCGACTGAAAAGCACTAAACTCTTGTTTACTAAGGCAACACTGAAAATATGGCTTCAAACACCACAATCATCATATATATTATTTCAGTAGTATAGATCCCTCCTGCGGCGCTCACAAGCGACCCATCGTGAAAAATGAACATCAAATGAAAGAGAATATACATTACCCGTGACGCATTGCACTCTAATTTCATAAATATCTATAATTTCTTTAAAAATTGACTTTTAAAAAACTGTACGAAGTGTGTGATTTGCAGATACTGTTGCTGCAGGAAGATGCGCTCCATAATTGCTGTCCACTTCACATTTTGGCCGCTGTGACGTCTGTTTCATGTCATTTTAACATTCTGAGGTCTTTCCTTTATCATTTTGCATGGATTTCAGAAACAGTAATTTAAAGGAATGAGTAGGCCTACTCAAATCCTATAATTTTATAAATATCGAATAACCGGTGAGTGTTACGGCTAAGATTTCTTCTATCAGTGGGCTCAGAACACAAAAATGACATTAGCAGTGACGAATTGCATTCTAATTTCATAAATATCAATTTTTGTTAGAAGTGTGCGATTTGCAAATACTATTGCTGTAGGAAAATACGCGACATCATTGCTGTTCAGTTCGCATTTTGGCCGTAGGGACGCCTGAAACGTAAATAGTGTTCTATAATCATTTGGTTAAATTAAAAACATAACAACCTTTCTCCTGAAGTCTCTTATTATTAACCTATTGGGGAAAGTGTGGCTCATGAACATGCGAGATTTCTCGCACGGGTCCGCTACTATATATTTTTTCTGTAGTATAGATCCCTCCTGCGGAGCTCACAAGCGATCGATCATGACAAATGAGCATTCAAATGAAAGAGAATATACTGTACATACATTACCAGTGACGAATTGCACTGTAATTTCATAAATATCTATATTTTCTTAAAAAAATGACTTTAAAATGTACAAAGTGTGCGATTTGCAGATACTGTTACTGTAGGAAAATACGCTCCATAATTGTTGTCCACTTCACATTTTGGCCGCTGTGACGCCTGTAATTTTAACAGTTTGAGGTCTTTCCTTTATCATTTTATATGGTTTTCAGAAACAGTAAATCATAGGAATGAGTACTCAAATCATATTATATAGTTTCATCGAATAGCCGGTGAGTGTTCTGATGATCCAATTTTCAGTGATTGCCTTCTTAAGTTAGGGAACGTAGAACTTGGAATTCTAACTGAAATGTAAATAGTGTTGTACAATCATTTGGTTCAAATAAAAACATAACAACCTTTCTCCTTAAGTCTGTCATTATTAACCTATTGGGGAAAGTGTGGTTTATGAACATGCGAGATTTCTCGCACGGATCCGCTAGTAAAGATAAATGTAGAACCTTGTCAGCAACTCCCTGTTTTCTTTATTCCTTTTCACGATCATATGTTTCAAATGCAGATCAATATTATGAACCTTATTGAAAACACAGTGCATATGGTGAAATCACCAGGTTTGGGGACTGGATTGACGTCTTCATTAATGTCACGTACGTTCATTGATACCCATCACGATGCGCATGTCACTTATGGGGTCATCTTTAAAGATCTGCACCAGGTCTCTACGGAGGCTACAGTCCATTATTTATTCATCCCACAATGCTAACACACACAAAAAGAAAACACAAGAATTATTGTGCGTTGCTGAGCAGGTATTCTTCCTAGCAGATTTAACGATGATAAGGCGATGTTCCGCTAGGAGCACACATGCATATTATAGTTATGTTGAATGGCGTTACCATGGTAACCTGAAGCATCGCTGGTTTAAAAACATGTATTTTCCGGCTTTCAACCTAAACAAAGCTAAGGTTTGATGGTTGACAAGCTTGTGAATTTAGTTAACAGCGTACAACACTGGGAAGAACAGTGTAAATTCATAATTAAACTAAACAACCTAGAAAAGGAAGGACGTGTGGGTCAATCTAATAATACATTAATCCTTTATAAGGAGAGAACTGAGACTGTTCTAGAAATAAATAAATAATTGCGTAATATTTAGTTTTTAAAAATCTTATTTTTCCTATTTTACTTTACTTAGTCGATCCTCTTACTCCTAAAAGTGTAGAGGTTTTCCTGAGAGCCTTCCACCCTGTTATGTCTCGAGCACGACTTCTGATGCTGCGCCAATCTACGTCCCTTTCTCTGATACTGCCTCGGACGTTATTTTCCCAGGTCACTCATGGTCGTCCGCGAGCTCTGGTTTTCAATACTGTAGGCTTCCGTGGAAGTCACATTTCCTCCATGCTGATGATGTAGTCTACCCACACTACCGACGCTGGGTTTCCTCATTTAAAAATAAATAAATTAATTAATGACTGTACGTTAAGCATAGTCCTGTTTATCTAGTTACGTACTTGATCTCTCTTTGTTTTCCCCTCAATTCTTCGAAGATAGTGCATTTCTGTGGTTTACAGTCGGCATTTATGCTGCGTAGTTAGGGCCCATGACTCACAGCTATACGTTTTGGTACATGTAATGAGTTATAAACAGCGAACTTGGACTTTTTGTTGATTTCCTTCTTGCCTATGAAACCGCGGTTAATGATATGACAATCCTAGAGCTTGTCTCTGCATCTATTCGCCGATCGTAGCTCTCAGGTATAAATGGGTCGTTCCTTCTTGGCCGGTATAACTTACGTGCGCAATGGTGTATCCGCGCACAGTGAGCCTTTATACTTTTGCGCCCAGTGCAAATGAAGTGCGCAATGTCTCCCTGCGCAGCGTCTGCGTATATTGAGTCCGGTCTCAGTGTTCCACTCGCGTTGTCAACGTACGAATCATGCCGACAACCAAGCATGAGTTAGCGCCAAGAATATGACCGATGAGGTGCTGGGCGGGTGTGCCGAAGGACTATCAAGGGGATGTCACGTGATATTATGTAGATGTGCTCTAAAATTCTCACGCGCCTACGACCGGCCAGGAATGGTTAGCCCATTTATACTTGAAGTTCTGTACTTGCTCTTTCTGCCGCCGTTCAGGGTATTTATTCATTTAATCGTATCAGAAAACATATAACAATGTGATATTTACAAATGTACACCAATACACCAATAATTGGCACCGTACTATAGTAGCCTACAACATTTCTTTTTGTTAAACCTCCAAAAATGAAATTTATATGTAAGGTGACCAGTATCTTGTCAATTCACATGCTTCTTTGTTGGCATCTAATAGATTCTGAGGAGAGCATGTCGTCGGGCATAACTTGCAGCTGAGGAGATGATCCAACGTTTGCTCTTTACCGCATTCGCATAGTGTGGAGTCGCAGTTCAGGGTGATGATATGTTTGACAGGCTTCTTTGATACCACCAAGCTCTGTCTTTTCTGTGTTAATGACCATCCTTCTCTTATCATTTTCTGGTTCCAAATATTTAGAATGGAACATGGATCTTGTTTTTCCATTGAGAAAAATCTAATCGTTGTATAAGGTGCGTTCAAAAAGTAACGAGCCGGAGGCTGGAATGCGCAAACCGGTGACGACATCGGCTAATCGTGGCGTGTGTAACGAGGTGTGGTTCCAACCTGAGCGTGGAAGGTCACAGCCCGTCGCTAGAGGGCACGCGTGCACGTCAAGTGACGATAAAAAGCGAGCAGCAGCATGCAACAATCGTCCAACCAAGACCAAGACAGTGGGCCATTCGACATGCTTCCTGGTGTGGTTGAAGACTGTGGGGCACCCATTGGGCACACACTTTCCGCAAGTGCAGTCGTTCCTTCATGATGGTGTGCACACTTCCGACGCTCAATCCGACCACGGTGGTTATGGCGTTCACTGTCACTCGACGTTCCTGGGTAATGAGTGCATCAACCAGCTGGACGTTGTCATCGGTAATGCAGGGGGGTGCCCCAGACCGGGAATCATCGGCTAACGACACCCGTCCTTCCCTGAAGCGTTTGTGCCACGCCTTGACCGTTGCAAGGGACATGCAGTGTTCGCCGTACACTTGTGACATTCGGCGATGAATGTCCGTTCCCCCTACTCCTTCCGCTGTCAGAAACCGAACAACACCTTTTTGCTCTTCGGTTGACGCCTCCATGTCACTGTTTGCAATGCGACTGGCAGCGTTGGACGATTGATGCATTCTGCTGCTCGCTTTGTATCGTCACGTGACGTGAACGCGTACCCTCTAGCGATGGGTTGTGACCTTCCACGCTTTGGTCGGAACCACACCTCGTTACACACGTCACGATTAGCCGATGTAGTCACCGGTTTGCTCATTCCAGCCACCGGCTCGTTACTTTTTGAACGCACCTTATACAATACTGCAACTTTATCACCGGCGGACATAGTTTAAATTTGGTGGTATCTGATCAAATAACAGATATTTATTCACAGATGTGTGATCCTCTGCTCATAACGAACAAAAAAGAGAGCGAGCAAGGAAGTATTGTGAGTGGACTCGAGAGATTGCTCTGGTTTTAATATCAGAGAGCTTTTACATATCACACGAGACGTGCGTGCGGCTCGGCCGTCCGGCGCCGGTAATCAAGGGTACAGCACGGCACAGCCCGCCCCAGGGAGTGGAACATATATTTGCAATGCATAGCAGAACAATGGCCTCGGAGCTTCATCCCTGGGGGAAAGGGGAGGGTGTGGGTGGTGGAGACATCCGCCCATACACACAAACTCCTTCTCTTCAAGACCGCAACAATTTGATATTGTTACTTTTCAATCGGTCAACACGAGTATAATCCGAAGAATTTATTTATTTAGCGTATGGCAATAACAAAGCTGAATTACAACATAATAAATATACAAAATAAATTTAACTAAGTTATTAAATTTATAATTTAATATCTAAATTCTCTATCCATTGAAGGGCTGCCTCTGTCACTTCATAGAAATTGTTAAGATTTCCAGGGTACGCTCGACGGCTGCAACTTGATATAATGTGTTGGAAGGTCTGATGTTCACTGCCACAATCGCATTGGGGAGATGGGAACTTTCCCCAGCGGTGAAGACTCTCCGCGCAGATGCCATGGCCTGTTCGAATCCTGTTAATTGTCTTCCATGCATGTCGCGGGAGTTCCATGCCTGGTGGCTTTGTGGTGGATCTTATTAAGAGTCTGATGTTCGACGTTATTAGTTCTACTCCATATTTCCGACCACTTCTTGTTCATGTTAAAGCCCATTTCTTGTAACGATTCTGCCAATATTATGGATGGCCGCCTGGATTTTAATCTTCTCCTTTTAAGCATAGGAACGTCAGAGTGAATTGGGAGCTGTGGATTTTTAATCAATTTTTCATATTCCTTGAGAAGGGCATTCTTTCTTCACAAATCTGGTGGAGCAATATGACTTAAAGGTGATAGCCATTGCAGAGGAGTAGATCTAATGCATCCTGTTATTGTCCTCATTGCTGTATGTAGTTGAACATCAATTTTCCTCACATGAGGGCTATTAAGCCATACTGGGGCGCAATATTCAGCAGCAGAGTAGACAAGACCTAAGGTAGAGCATCTTAAAGTTGTAGCTGTTGCACCCCATGAACTTCCACTCAACTTCTGTATGATGCCGAAGAAGAAAATTACATGTGATTAAAAGTTATTGCACAGATTACAAGAAAATGACACGTTTCGCTCGTCAAGTGAGCATCATCATATCTTAGATGGCCAAATCTACACGATTTATTTATTTATGTATTTATTTAGGGTATGGCTTTTAGTGCCGGGAGTTTCCGAGGATATGTTCGGCTCGCCAGAGGCTGTAGCTGCTTCAACGCGGACACCCATGGGCTGAGCTACAAGTTCCGTTCAATTTCAAGTAGTTCCAACTTTCGCTGCCAGATGTCACTGACACCTAGTGGTGAACGTTTTTACTATGATAGAGCGTAATCAAATTGCAAATCAGCTTGTCATCAATGAGAAAACCAATCACCACACAAGGAAAATGGAACACTATACCCTGAAAAATGAAGAGATGAAGTCCAGTAACCTATCCCGGCCATTTGACATAGGGGCCTAAAGGAATTTCAGAAAGCAATTCAATATGGCAAAAATGGAAAAGCGGCAGGATTAGATGACATCACAATAGAGCAAATAAAACACTTTTATGTTCGACCCTGACTATTATTTGTCAGAAAACTGTATCATAATGATGGTCATTATAATACTATTTTTCATTATGAAACAGTTTCTCCCACCAATCAGAGCTCAAGAAACAGTTGTTTGACCAATCGGGTGAGGATAGCAACGCATCTGCGCTGAGTTCCAAGGCCTTCTAATTTAAATTTCACTGCCTGGCCTAGTGTCATAGTGGGGCAATCGAGGAGGCCACGGTCAAATACAAGGCATTCTGTGCGTCCCATGCGTTCTGTTCAGTACATAAAACTGGCGAAATCTCGACAGATATTTATGAATATTTATGTTCGAACATAACATAGTTTTAATAATTATCGTCGAACATAAACAGTCATATGCAACTCGTCTATAATGGTAATTAAGACACTCGTATGAAAATTATAAAACTCGCATACGCTCGTTTTATAAACATACTCGTGTCTTAATTATTGCCATTATAGGCTCGTTGCATAATGTACTATAGCTCAACTACACAGGAATGGCTTCTGAACTTCTTCAACAATTGTTTTTCTTCTCTGAAAATTCCTAAAACATGGAAAAAATCCCGAGTTTTTTTGAAAGGAACCTTCGGATCCTGAAAATTTCAGACCAATCTCCTTACTCTGCCACCTATACAAAATAATGGAAAGGATGATACTCAACCGCTTAATGGGAGTAGTAGACCAAGTACTAATCCCTCAGCAGTGTGGCTTCCGCCCAGGTAAGAACTGCACGGCACAAGTTCTACATCTGACTCAGCACATTGAGGACGGATTTGAGATGAAGAAGATCACTGGTGAAACATTTGTGGATCTATCCGCCGCCTACGATAGGCTAATCATAGAATATTTTTACACAAGTTCTATAGAATGTTTAGAGACATCAAGGTAACCAAGATGATAGCTACTCTCCTGGAAAATCTTCGCTCTTTTGTTGAATTTCAAGGACGCCGAAGTAGATGGAGAAAGCAAAGGAATGGACTCCCTCAAAGCAGTGTACTGGCTCCTATTCTTTTCAACATCTACACAAATGACCAGCCATTGCCAGAAGGCACCAAAAGCTTTATCTATGCCGATGACCTTGCACTTACTACTCAGACTGACACCTTTGATGAAGCTGAGATTTCTTTAACTGTAGCATTAGAAGAGCTAGGTATTTATTATGAGAAACATCACCTGAAACCAAATCCAGCTAAGACCCAAATTTGCGCCTTCCATCTACGGCATGTACAGGCCTCTCAGAAGCTCAATGTATTCTGGAAAGGGAGTTTACTGGCGCATTGCTTTACACCAAAGTACTTGAGAGTTATGCTGGATCCCTCACTAACATACAAGAAACATTGCCAAAACTTAAAACATAAGATAGCTGCTAGAAATAACATCTAACGTAAATTGTCAGGAACCAGCTGGGGAACACAACACAATCAGAACATCAGCTCTAGCTCTATGCTACTCTGCAGGCGTATATGCCTCCCCGTTTGGTACAGGTCAGCTCATGCGAAGCAGATCGACATCGCTCTCAACGAAAGTTGCAGGATCATTGCAGGATGCTTAAAACCAACACCTATTGAGAAGATCGAACTTCTAGCTGGTATTGCTCCTGGTGAGATTCGTAGGGAGGTAGCAGCTAACAAAGAGAGGTTCGAATCATCTACTTCAGAAGCACATTCCCTCTATGGATACCATCATGCCACACGGAGGCTGATATCTAGAAAGTGTTTCCTCCTCACATCAGTTAAGCTTCAAGGGAAACCAGAGAATGCTAGGATCAAGATGTGGAAAGAAAGAACTAATCACCTTTCCAACTGGATGGAGCCGAAGGAAAGTCTTCCATCTGGACACCAGGAGAAGTGGACAACTTGGAAAGCTCTTAACAGACTCCATACAGGAGTCTGCAGAACAAAAGTGAATCTGGGGAAGTGGGGTTTCTCAAGCGACTCATAATTTTGTGACTGTGGAGAGCAGCAGGCAATCCAACATTTTTCTGTGTGTGTTATGTCATTCAAAGTGCACTATGAATGATTTGATTGCAGCTTTCTCCAGTGCTATTGACGTCGCCCAATACTGGGCAAAAATCATCTAGCTCTCAAATTTGGTGCTCAATATGTGATTTGTTTTAAATCTGTATATATATATATGGTAGAAATGTAGATATCCCGTGTTCATATTCTTTTTTAAATGTTGATACTTCTGACACGAAGAAAGAGAGAAAGAAAGTTTAGAATTCTGTTTTTGTTGATGGAATCGTCATTTCTAAGTTTTGCAACATTAAAATAAATAGTTGTATATTGGGTAAATATTCAGTAAGTCGAAACCTTAAGTCAAATAACCAGCTGCACTTTAATCGCAATCCCGGTTTCGGCCACATTATGACCTTCTTCAGCGTTATATTATAAAATACAAAAAGAAGTAAGACTTACATAAAAAAATGTCCTTATCAAAAGTTGTTATCAAAATAATTACTTAAAATACTAACAGTCTAAAGGCTGAAAAACACTTCATAAATGTTAAAAATCAGATCTGTTACAATGTGTTATAAAATGAAAGAAAATCATGATAGGAATAAAGAGCTTGACATTGAAACAGTGATGTAGGCTAGTTATTATGTGTGCATGGAAATTTGTAGGTTAACGACTGACGTGAACATGCATGTGAGCGAATTATTATGATGTAACTGTGAAATTATGATAGAAGAAATTGAATAATCCAATGTATATTTTTTGAAAAATTGAACAATCCAATGTGGTTTTGGGGTCTGGGGGATGCGAAACGCAAGGATATGTCGACATTTTCCGGAAGTCGAAACTTGGTACCCATTGCAATAGGTAGCTTTCTTATGAAAACTACCTAAAAATGCCAATTTGTTAAAAATAAAAATAAAATAAAAAGTTGCGCACCCCCTTGAAGTGTAAATTAACCATTCTAACAGCATGATTGCCTTAACCAGTAAAAACATTTCAAAAAGTTTGGTTTAAAATTATGGAAATTTTCTTAAAACATCTATGAATACCTTAAATTTCGCTTTCTTTATTTATAGTGATGTAGCTGTGTTATACTACGCCTAACTGTTCTCTCCTCACTGATGTGACTTTAGCAGTCGAGGAACAAAAATGTTCACTTCTTATTTGATTGGGGAGATTACAAGACAAAGGCGCTCCGCCGCCTTTTTTTTTACTTCAAGAAGTTTAAAGAGGTGAGAAGGAGGCAAAGTTATTGAAGTTCGTTGCTTTATAATACAAAAAGCAAATCGAAAAAATTAAAAAAGAATATTATTTTTCATCATAGACCTTCCTTTTCATATCTCTTTTATGACGTTCACAACGTTTTCAAATGAATACAGATCTACTCACTCCACGGTTATTTTTAAGCTCTTTGAATTGGGAACTTAATATTAACCATTCTCGCGTCGAAATGCATTTCAATGGGGGAGAAACTTGTACAAAAGCTTAATATAAACATCATCAAACTGTCTGCTGCAGCAGACGAGAAGATAAAAGCGGTATTGACGTTTGTTTAATCATTGTTTCTGACATTTGCCAGTTCTGTTTGTATGTATTCAGAGAGTTCGCCAAGCTCATTTTAGGGCAATCTTTTGTCCTGCATGTATCCCGATTGGTTATTAATTCGGTTTTCGAAAGGCTGTTTGCGTAACTAACCAAATGTCGTGCGTTGTTTTGGAAACTCTATAAGAGCAGTTTCCTCGTATGGAGAGAAAAAAATAAAGTAAAGACGGGCGTTCTCAATCTGGTGCTCTTTAAATGAAATTAGGTGCTCTCTGATTGAGTAAAAAATAGGTCAAAAGTTCCGCCTGATGTATACTTTTTATTAAATATGATCAATGTGTGGTCATTAGTGGGACATGTTTCGAGGCCTAATTATTAGTTTTGGCCCCTACGTAAGAATAAGACACGAGATAATTGTTTAGCGTAACACTAAAAATCCAAAAACAAAAGTTTAGTGCTTTTCAGTCGGTCAATACGAATGTACCCACAATAGCTGGGTTATACGCTAATCCTGAAATAAATTACACGAGATTAATAAATACATATAATGAATAATAAATATAAATCTTATGTAATTTATTTCAGGATTAGGGCACTGAAAAGCACTAAACTTTTGTTTACTAAGGCATCACTGAAAAATGGCTTCAAACCCCACAACTAAAAAGTCCCTTGTCACTAAACATTATATGGTGCACCATATAGATAGGCTAGATTGAAAAATTGAACGCCCAGAGCAACACAAAATGATGTAAAAAGTCTTATAAACTAGGAACACTTTCTATAGGGTTAGTTCAAAACTAGTCAGTTATAAGACTTTTTATGTTCGACCCTGACTATTATATGTCAGAAAACTGGACTGTAATGAGGCTCATTATAACACTATTTTTCATTATGAAACAGTTTTTCCCACCAATCAGAGCTCAAGAAACAGTTGTTTGACCAATTAGATAATTAGATGCGCTGAGTTCCACGACCTTCTAATTTAAATTTCACTGCCTGGCCTAGTGGCATAGTAGGGTAATCGAAAAGGCCATGGTCAAATACAAGGCATTCTCTGCGTCTCATGCGTTCTGTTCAGTACATAAAAAAGGCGAAATCTCGACAGATATTTATGAATATTTATGTTCGAACATAAAATAGTTATAATAATTATCGTCGAACATATACAGTCGTATGCAACGAGCCTATAATGGCAATAATTAAGACACGAGTATGTTTATAAAACGAGCGTATTCGAGTTTTATAATTTTCATACGAGTGTCTTAATTACCATCTGTATGGTGCACCATATAATGTTTAGTGACAAGGGACTTTTTAATGTTACGCTAAACAATTATATTGTGTCTTATTCATTCATATCGGCTGATGAAGGGGACAAAACTAATACTCTAACTAGGCCTTGAAACATGTCCCACCAATGACCACACAGTGATCATATTTAATAAAAAGTATTGATCAGGTGGAACTTTTAACCTGTTTATTACTCAATTAGTTTATCAATACGGAACCAGAATTAACCTTTTAAGTTCTAAAATTAGGTGCTCTCAACATACGAGCCTAAAAGTGCTCACGCGCACATGCTCCCCTGAGATACATTCTTCAATTCAAATTCTGTTGTACGAACCAGAATATTAGTGTTTTCATTACAAGTTTTGACAGTCATAGGTTGGTTGGTTGGTTCCTTAGATCGCAACCCCAGGGGCTTAGGCTACATCTAGTGGGACGTGGGTTGGTGACCACGGAACCCCAGCTGAGTCCGGCATTGCTTCCACTTACTTGTGCCGGGCTCCTCTCCGTCTTTTTTTCCTATCGACCTCCCTTGGTCAACTCTTGTTCTTTTCCGACCCCGACGGTATTAGGTTATCCGAGGCCTAGGGAGTCTTTCACTTTCCCGCCTTAATTGACCCTTCTCTCATCCTTCCTGATCCTCCATTATTCTAGGGATCAGCCTTCTTTTTTTTAAATCATTATTGTTCCTTTTCTCTTTAAGATTCCCGCCCTTTTTATGAATTGGCTCCCTGTGTCTCTAAATTAGGCTACATTTAGTGAATATTTTTGAATCTCGACCACATTTTGTAAGTATTTTCAATCTACTTTGCATTTTGTAAGTATTTTCGATCTAAACTCAAGTTTGTAAGTATTTTCAATCTCAATTGCATTGGTTTTTAGTTATTTCTTAATCAATGAATGGGCAAAGGTTTTTTTGCGATATTATTTAAACCATATTGTGTATAGTAAAACTTATTTTGAACTCGTTGATAAATCTGTGAACTGATTGATATTAAACGTTGGCTTCGTAAAGCTCTGGTAATTTGAATTTTTCCCCTACAGCTTAAAAAAGAAGAATTCCGTTGAAAGGATCCAATATAGAGTAGTAGAGGTCGTTTAGTTACGGGGAAAGTAATGACATTTTACACTCTGGAGTTTAAGCTTCAAATGGGATGACTTAATATCATATAGAGTGGGCGTGGTGAAAAATCTAGTTATCTTCGCCTCAAAGCTTTTTAAAAGTACAGCGGATTTAGATGTGATCGGACGTGCGTAATCGGCCTCAGGTCTTTTCTTTCAACTATAAAAGGTCTGCTTAAAGTTACAATTATATTAAATGTTGTACAAAAGCTGAACTTGCCGTGTAATCACCGTTGGCAGGCTGTACTTAAGCCTCACTCGCAGTGGTTCCACGTCATAGCCTTATTGTATACTACAAGGTTGCAAATCACTCCTAACTCATTATGAAGCCGCACGAAGGTAACATTTTGTTATAGCATTACAGGTGTGGACACAAAGGCGTCAATGTTGCCAATTTGTAGTGCAAATGTATAGTTGTTAAACGTTATGCAAAGAAAAAACGAGTAGTTCCGTGACGAACTAAAGAGCCTACTTTTCTTTAAATTATAGAGACTTGGCGACTCTAAATATTTATTGCAAATATGTTAGTCCGCCGATCAATACATCAATACTTCAATACATAAATCCCACGACTCTAAATATATTCTTAGATCCAATATCTTAAGGTACACAATGCACTTGTAAAATTTGGTTGAGGTCCATTAGATAGTATGCTCATTTCATGTACCGGTATTTAAATATTGAATATTAAATATCAGCAAGCGTAAAATCAGGTTGGCGACACTGCCGTAAATGGGACGCTGAAACTTAAATTGAAATATCATGATCTATTATGTGCCAATTTTAAAAGAACCTCATTTATTAGTATGGAAGTTGCATGTGATTCAACATTGCATATCAGTACGCTTATAATCATGTTGGCAGCACTGTTGTATATCGGTTACTGAAAATTAACTTACATTTGCAGGTACTATTTCGATACAAAGTTTAGAACTGTTAGCCTGCATTCTTTCTGATATATTGAGATTAGGATAAAAATGTCATAGAGTGCATTTTTCAACAGTTGGCAGCCCTGTGGACACTAAAAAGATGCATATTCTTATCTGCTCCGGTGCGTAAATCACATACGGCACCAAATTTGGTTGAAATCCAATAGATAGTATGGAAGTTACATGCATTTAAAGATTCGACCTATCAGCAGGCATAGAATCATGTTGGCAATACTCTCATGTATGGGCTCCTGCAAATTAGTCTGATGTAATATTATCTATATGTGTGTTAATTTTGGAACAATTCCCATTCATATCTTCCGAGATATCCAACATAGACCTCAATTTTCAATTGTGATTTTTCAGCAGTTGGTAGATCTATTCTATCTATTAGAAACCTATTTTATGGTTTTGAAAACCTGGTTGGTTGGTTGGTTCCTTAGTTTAGGGGCTGCGACAACGCGGTCATGTAGCCCCGTGTACTTTGGGTGTGTGTAGAATCTGTCTGAAAACCGTTGTTATTTGTGATGACTGTATTGGTGTGTGTTATCTTTTTTAATTCAGGTAAGGACTGCAGACATTCGATTTTCAAGTAGTTCCTACTTTTGCTACCAAACGCCACCGTCTACGACCAACTAGTTCTGAACTTGGTTACTACTGTAGATGCCACCGCAGTCGGCTCCTGGCGACGAACCTAAGAGCGTTAGTCAAATCTAACCTATAATTTAGCTTCACACAAAGAATGGCAACTTTAAAACCTAAAAATCTGGTCCCTACTAAAATTCTAAAATAACTGGTGAGCGAACGGTGTGCTGAGGAGAATACAGTGTTCTATGTACCAAGTTCTCGTGCCCTTGATGGATCGTATTTTTTATCTTATTGTTATCTGAGTAACCACTTGATGCACTTCTTGTCTATCCAGTGCACTCAACATGCGAGGCAATCTGTCTAACATAATAAGCTAACCTTGGCCTTCATCTGCAGTGCACTCCTCCTTCCGTAATTAGGTTAGTTAATACTGTGGGCCGTAAGAGGTATCCTACCAGTCGCTTTCTCCTCACACTTCCCATACTATCACTGCTAATAAATCGCTCTCCAAATACTCCCCAACTACGACGTAATATTTCTTACATGCCGATTATCATACGTAAGCCATTCCTGCAGTCCCTACTGTTTCCTGTATTGAAGTACTGTGCCACATACCGTGACAAATGGAATCTTAATAGGTTTCTATTGTTGTCGTTGTTAGTGATTTATTTTAGGGGCTTGGGCCATCTTGATCATCAGCCCCGTTTACTTGGCTGTGTGTTGAACATGTCTGATAACCCTGCATTGTATAGTGTGCTTATAAATAAATATATTACTTACAATTATAATAATAATATTACATTATAGTATTAATATTGTATTGCATTGTCTCATGCGGACTTTTATGATAGAACATTTAACATTTGTTTTTCTTTATTTTTAGGTAAGTTCCTGAAGTGTGAACTGCTTGTTCGTGTCGTCTGATGGTGAGTTATTGCACTGTCTGACTTTGGCTGTGTTGTGTGTTTATACGCGATGATACATGAAGGGACTTACCGTTTATTCCTCATTATAATCACTGTTGGTATAAGTGGGCCGGCCATTCGTGCCCAGTTGTATACGCGTGAGAATTTTAGAGCGAGTCTAGGGTACATAATATCACGTGACATCCCCTTGATTGATTTCTGGCACACCCATACAGTACCTCGTTGGTCACTATTGTTGGCGCTTATTCGTTACAATATTGTCTGCACGGTCCACACGTTGGCAGCTCGAGTAGAACACTGCAACTGGACGAAGTGCTGTACTGTATACGCATGTGCTTCGTGACGGGACACTGCCCACTTCATTTGCACTGGTCACTTTCCGTTTAGCGGCTTCGGTGGCGTAGTTGGTAGCATGCTGAACTGCTGTGCCCAAGGTAGAGGGTTCAAACCCGGCCGAAGTCGTCGGATTTTTAAGAGCGATAAAATCCTTCAGTATGCCTTCCTTCGGAGTGGAAGTAAAGCCGGCGGTCCCATGTCATAGATTTATGACATGTAAAAGATCCCTCCATAGACTAAACTTGTGTGAAGCTAAATTTCTAGGTTTGATTTCGTTGGAACGGTCTATCAAAGTTCCAACGTTCACCACTAGGATCAGTGACATCTGGTAGCGAAAGTTGGAACTACTTGAAATTGAACGGAAATTGTAGCTCACCCTATGGGTGTTTGCTTGAAGCAGCTACAGTCTCTGGCGAGCCGAACATGTCCTCGGACACTCCCGGCACTAAAAGCCATACGATAAATAAAAAATAAATAAACTGTCGTTTTAAGTTTGTTGTTTCATTTAGGGGCTTGGACATAGTGGTTATTTCAGCCCCGTTTACTTGGGTGTGTGTGTACATATGGCATTTGTCTGATAGTCTGTGTTATTGTGGTGTCTGTAGTAGTGTGTGTATTTGTGATTCACGTGAGGATCGGGAAGGAAACGACCATGGTCTTAAGTTAGGTACTGTCGCGGCATTTGCATGGAATAGATGTGGGAAACCACTTTTAGGATGACTGATGTCGGAATCGAACCCACCTCTTCACAGCTTGCCTCAAGAGGCTAAGTGTACGCCGTTCCAGCCCTCAGAGCAGAATTAGATTTCTTGGCAGAGCCGGATATCGAAACCGGACCCCCAAGAATGCTAGCCGCTACACCACAAGTTGGTCTCTATGCGTGGATGCATCACTGCACTTGCAGATTGTACCGGCCAAGAAGTGACGGCACATTTATAAGCGCGTATCGAGGATTTTTTTTCTCAGGAGGTTGCAGCCTCATCAGGACCCCTCATACCTTCAGGATACGTCCGTTAGGGGACGTCCCAATATTACGTAATCACGTTTTGGTCGATTTTTTACCCCCCAATGTCAGAGACTCAGGTAAAAATTTACACTAGGTAATACTAGGTAGTACTTTCTATAAATAATAATAATAATAATATCGTATGGCCTTGGGTGCCGGGTGCAAGATTCGTAATTTGACACCCAGAGGTAAAAATTTACACTAGGTAATACTTTCTATAAATAATAATAATATCGTATGGCCTCGGATGCCGGGTGCAAGCTTTGTAATTTGACACCCAGAGGGTAGCTTGCATGTCGAATTTCGTTGTTCCTTGAATCACTGTGAAACTAAAGGAGGTTAGATATCTAAGCTCCTTGAACACTATAGCACTTTCTAGTAGAGAAATGAGGAACTTTGTGTTGGCGGAAACTCCCGAGATTATTTTGCTATTATGAGCAAGGCCTACTGAATTCAAATGGTTTCTTTGACATACCAACATCATATGACATGCGCGCTGTATTTTTGCCGCCTTAAAAAAAAAAACTTACCACGGCCAGGAGCGAACCTGCAATCTTGGGGGTTAGTAGATCGACACGCTATCCACTCACCCACCGTGGCAAGCTCTTAAACTACTGAAATTAACCTAATTACCTGAATTAATGGTCGGGAAAATATCTGCAGATGATGTAGTAATAGATGTTTACTGCTCCGCTCTCTTAGACCCGCCCAGCCATCCCAAATATGAACACGACTTACATAGGCAAAAGTCCAGCTGTTTCAGCCATTTTAGCATCATGTAACGTAATGCCATGCGTCATGCACCGTATTGCCAACCCCACGCATTTAGTAGGCCTACTATATCGCATCCGGCAGACCAATATTTTCGTCCAGACCAATGGTGGTTAGGTAGCGCGCCCCTGTGTGCCGCGTTAGCTAATATATAACACCCCTGGTTTTTGTCACGCACAGTGGGGATAGTCACGCATCAATAATCTTTATACAGGCCAATGGTTTTACCTTTTATTTCATTATCCACGTGTCTTGTGGTGAATTTTGTATCGGATATGTTGGCAACGGTTGCTGACGTCAATGTAAGATGGTGCCGACCGTGAAATGAACACTAACAAAAATGCTTTATTTACGTAGTAAAAGAAATATTTCCGGTGCAGCAGTGACAATTCAAATTAAAATCAACTTCTAATGACTCCCAGAAAAGTATTTGAATCATAAATAATATAATTTCAATAATCTGCCTTGTGAAAGTTATGAAAAGGGAGGATTACCTATTCTCAACAATAAATATCACTTGTTGGTGGATTTTTTACCCCCACAATGTCAGAGACTCAGGGGGCATTACTGTAAAAAATATAGAACGCACCAGTTTCCTGAGGTACTTCGGGGTAAAAAAAAAAAAACAAGAAATGTACGAACAAATCACTTACGTCTTACTTTATTTTTCATCAAAAATATTTTTGAACATCTTTATGATCTGAATAGAAGCATTCTTTAAACTAGGTAAGGCATTTGCTAATTGTATAAGTAGAACAAAAATGACCTTTACATTCAACTTACAAGATAAGGCTCCTGCTAATTTTACAAGTTAAACAAAAATGACCCTTACATTCAACTTACAAGGTTAGGCTTCTGCTAATTTCAAAAGTGAAACAAAAATTGCCTTTACATTCAACTAACATAATATTCTTTGAGTGAATGGTTACTATTATCCTCCTATGGACCATGGAGACGCACTCCATTCATTGTTGTTTGGAAAGCCGCGTAGAGAGCAAAATGAGTTGATTTTTAGCCTACTTTCGATTTTTGCAAAAAATGAAAGTATACTTATGAGATCACTACAGGGCCAAAAATTGTGTGTCTGTCTGTGTGTGTGTATGTGTGTGTGTGAGAGTCTGTGTGTGTGTGTGAGTGTGTGTACTCTGAATGTCTGTCCCCCCCCCCCTATCAATTCGAACACGGTGAAACCGAATTGAACCAAATTTGGTACAGAGGTAGAACAAGCAAAGGGCACCTCAGTGTCATGTTTTATATCGCCACCATCTTTACCAAAACTGAATGGCGGCCACTCAAACGTTCAAAACGTAAAATCAAATAGCGACTAACAAAATTATCCGATCTCTACCAAATTTGGTAACAACATACCTTCATATAGGACGCGTCTTGTGACCAAACTACAAGGTCATCCGCCGTACCATTTCAGGATGGCGGCCGTGCGAATTATGCAAACTTTATAATCCATATCATGGGACCCACCAGTTCCGATTATCGAGCCGAGAATCGATTTAACTGTTCTAAAGTAAGAGGCACGTTCGAAATTAAAAGTTTATTTTGTAATACTATAGTGCAGAAGTGATTTTAAAAAGCTGAGCCGTCTCGGTAAGAAGACAAGATGGCAGCGGATATCTTGTGCCTGACTTATATTTCACTAATTTGAGTATTGCATGCAATATAGCGTACTGATACAAAATAAATAAACTTTGTATGAAATGCTTTATAAATAAATAATATACTCCACTGATGAAATCGTTTAGTCTAAATCATTATTTGCTAACAAGTTATATGTAAGTCATTTTTTATAGAACGCTATTAAATGGCACAAATGGCTCCGTGGTAAAACGTTGGCCTATCGCTCATGTGCCTATGGTTCAAACCCCATCAGAGTTTTTTTTTGCTTGAAATTTTATATATTTATTGTTTTGTAATGATTCAGACGTTTTAAAATTAAGCGTTATATTGTGGATATTACGGTGGAAAAAATATATATAATTAAAACATAATTCACCAGCAGATTTGCTCGAGACTGTAATCTATCAATTCTTGCCACAATATGGCTTCACCCAGAGAAGCCATTTGTAACTTTGATGATACAAAAATTAAATAAAAATGAACATTCTGCCTCATAAATGGGCTTTCTTTAAAATTTAAGCAAATGACATAATTAGTACTGTAATTGAACAAATCCACCTTTTTGAAACTCTTCTTATCTCCGGGCGTGTGCAGATATTCTGAAAGGACTGGCTCGTACATAGGCCTTACCAAAACCTCCTATAAATTAATAAAAGCGAAGGAAGGTTTACATGCATCTAACTAAAAAGAAACTATCCAATTTAAATCTACTTTATATTCTGAAGCTGCATGCAAGAAATTGATGAATATAATAAAAAAGAGTGACACACAAGAAATGCAATTAAAAATGTATAATATAATAATAATAATATTTAGGCCTTTAAAGATTTCTTATTTGTTTTTCACATTACCGGTAATGCCGTTGTCTGCCGTATTTTTCTAGTTTCGTCACCACTTTGAAGCTGGTCAGCCATGCCATTATGGTTTACCGCCATGAAGGTCTTCTTCAACTTAGCACAGTTATTAAGCCTACTGTCATTGTGGCATAACAGCCAGAACCCAATCACCTGGTGCCCTCCATACTAAAACAAATCGGAGTCTTCAAGCTTTTTTCTTTCCGTATAAACACGAAGCACTCAGCTCAAGACAGACACACACCAGTCATCTCAATGTCCAGAGAGACAATCACCCACTAGTCCTCTCAGGTAGCATGCTACCGCACCTCTATGCCACAGCTCCTAGCAGGAAGTCTTTTCCCAGAAGCGCTATTGTCATACGCCTGTTTGTCCAGACCACTCATAGCAAGCCCCCTTGCTCGGCTGTCGACACACCCTGTTCCACGCCTAAGGGCTTCTTCCCGTCTCGTCTACATCCAGTAGTTCATACAAGGCCATATTCTTTACAGCACAAGTGAGCTCGTTTGTCATAGTTCTAGGCCTTTGGATAGGTAGCACCACTTGCAAGAGCACCTACTCTATCTCGTGACCAGCGACAGAATATATCTCACCAACAAGTGACAGGCAATTACGTCCCCCACCATTCTCCGTACTTAAATATACCAAAAGTGTACAAATGAAATATACTATATTCTTTACAACAGAATCAAAGCAAGCTCCAGAATCTCGTCAAAAGTGACTTAAAATACATTGAATAATTAATAATAAAAAGTATTCGTATATGATAATAGTAATAATAATAATAATGACACTGCGTCTACTGCAGACGTGTCCAATGCAATTGAACACGTTGCCAACACGATAACATGATATAAAGAAATAATAAACCCACTAGCCTACATTAAAACTGTCATGGGGGACTCATAAAATATAGGTTACAGAACGCCCCCTTGCTTTTCATTCATTTGGTCTATACCATAGAATAAAAAGCAATCCTTTTAGGCATGACTTCCCTTCCAAAATCCTAACTCCTTCCTTCCACAAATATATACACAACCAACAGGGCTACTAGGATACGTACATCCTCAGATTGGAAATATTGTAAATCCCTAGCACCCTTCCGTCCTTTGTAAGGAGCTCGTACGCACAGGCCCCTAATTTCCGTGCAATTTCATACGGTCCTTCATACAAATGAAAAAATTTACTCACCAATTTCTGGTCTGCGGACGAGACATGAGGCACCCTCAAAAGCACAAGGTCACCTACATCGAACTTATCTCCTGCCTGCTTCCCTTGCTGCTTCTGCCGTTTCTTACTGGCCTTGCATAAATGTTCCCCAGCTAACCTGATACTTAAATCTCTGGGTACGGCCTCCCCTGTCCTCAAGCCCAAAATCATGGCAAGTTCGCTGACAGGCTTCCTGCCCAGCTGAACTTCTATGGGAGTGCGACCCGTGCTCTCGTGTTTGGTTACATTGAGCCAACGCTCAACGTCCTCAAGCATCGAAAACCAGGCATTATGTCGCTCACTCACATAGGTCCTAAACATGCGCCCTAGTTCTCTCATTACTCTCTCAGACATGTTTCCTTGGGGATACCTAATAGAGGAATACGTACACTGTATTCCCAGTTCACTCAACTTGGTCCTCCATATCTTCGAGGTGAACTGAGAACCGTGGTCTGAGAGTATTCGGAGTGGCTTACCAAACTCCGGAACATATTTCCCCAGTATGCAATTTACACAACCCCTCCCCGTGGCCTGTCTTAAGGGATAGAGCTTAACATACTTAGAAATGGCATCAACAACGACAAACACATATTGGTAGCCATACTGAGACTTCACCAACGGCCCATAGAGGTCAACACACACCAACTCACCTGGTTTCTGAGTTAAAACAGCCTGCCTTGGCCCTTCTAAATACCTTGTGGGGTGCTTGCACTTCTGACACAACTCACATGTTGCTAGGGTTTTTCTGACTTCCCTGCCCATGTTTTTCCAGAAGAAGTTCTCCTGAATAGCACCCAACACCTTCTCTGCACCATAGTGGCCTAACTCCTTATGATAAAACCAGATAATATCATACCTCAAAGACTTAGGAACCCACACGCACCATCTCTCGCCAAAGCATTTCCTAGTTAGCAAGTCGTTAAAAAGCCTGAATTCCTTATTACCCCTCTTAGCAATGCTCATATGTTCCATTTCCTCGAGTTCCCGATAAATGTCCTGAATCTCCTCGTCCTTGCATTGTTCCTCTCTCATTTTACCCAACTTTAACCTCTCCCCGTCCCTATCTGAAATCCTAGTTACACAGACCAAAATTCCTTCCTCTCTCCTAGCTTCAACTCCCTCCCCAGCAATTTCCGGGTGGCGACTCACAAAATCCGCGAATTCGTTTTCTGACCCTTTTACATGAAATATATCAAAATCGTACTCTTGGATCGCCAATATCCACCTAGAAAGCCGGTTCGAGGTTATACTACATGTCCTAAGAAACGTAAGTGCGTTATGGTCTGTATAGATTAGGAATTTCCGGCCAAGCACATAGGTCCGGAACTTGCCCAGCGAATACACAATGGCTAGCAATTCCTTCTCACTAGTAGTGTATCTTTTCTCCGCGGAATTTAGACCTCTACTAGCGAGTGACACGATGCCTAGATTACCATCCCCATCCTTTTGACAAAGCACCCCTGCTAAACCTAAGTCGCTAGCATCTGTCATCACTATATACTGACTATCCTGCCCGGGGTACCTAAGTGTGACAGCATCCCTAAAACCCTCTTTAAGTTTGATGAATGCCTCATCGTGTTCCTTTTCCCAAACCCACTTAGAATTCTGTTTAAGTAACCCGCTAAATGGCCCGCACAGCTGCGAATACCGCAGTACAAACCTCCTGAAATAATTACATACCCCCAGAAAAGAGCGAAGTTGTTTGACGTTACGTGGTGTCCGAGTGTTGATTAGGTTGTCTAATTTCGACCCTTCTGGCGTAACCCCCTGTGGTGTAATAGTGTGGCCTAAAAACGTGATCTGTTGTGCACAAAAGGTCGCCTTCTTAAGTTTCACTGTGAACCCGGCCCGATGCAACTTTCCCAAAACGATTCTAAGGCGTTCCATGTGTTCCCCAAATGTACGTGATGCGATGACTAAGTCATCGATGTAACTGGCTGTGAAATCCCCTGTGTCGTGTCCCAGAGCAATGTTAAGTGCGCGAATGAGCCCAGCTGACGATGTTTTCATACCAAAAGGAATCCGTGTAAATTGTAACAGCTGGTTTTTGTAACAAAAAGCCGTGAATTGCCTATCCTCCTTCCGTAAGGGTACCTGCCAAAAACTAGCACTCAAATCTAATGTGGACAGCCATTCTTTACCCCCAAATCTCTGAACTAAATCCTCAGTAGTTTCCGGTCGCTGATGATCCGGCGCAATGCGTTTATTAGCTTGTCTTGCATCCAAACATAGCCTAACTGACCCATCCTTCTTAATCACTACTACCAACGGATTGACATACTGGCTCCTACTGAATTCGATCACCTCTTCGTCTAGCATCTGCGAAATGACATCATCTACTGCTTTGACATGGGCGTGTGGTATCGGGTATCTAACACCATTAAAACTAGACCTATCGGTGATCTCGAAACTATGCTCGTACACATGTGTCCTACCAGGTTTGTCAGAGAACACCTCACTGTGGTCTCTCAAGACCTCTAACAACTGAGCCTTCTGCTCTACCTCCAACATGGTATCTTCCACAACACTTGAAAATTCACCTTCAAGCTCCTCTTCCACTACCATACTACAACTTTGAATATCCTCAGATACCATGTCGCTACTAACCTCACTGACTTCTTCCTCTTCATTTAAAACCTGGACACACACTGATATACTCACAAAAGTTCCCGAGTCCACCTGATAACTCAGACTAATCGTATCAAAATTCTCACCCCACTTGAATCTCACCTTAGATTCGCCGTAATCAAGCTTACACATCTGACTGCTTAACCAATCCGCACCCAATATGACAGGATACACTAAATTCGCGACCACTAGAAAACTCTGACGACCACATTTCTCATCAATGTACATAGGTGCGACAACCTGTCTACGCACTCTCTGTGACTTAGTCCCAACAGCAGACAATATGAATATATTGGACACAGGAATCTCCTCTATGGCTTCTCCTTTACTCTTAACCTCATCATAAAAGCCTGCCTTAATGCAAGAACACATGCTCCCTGAGTCCAATAAGGCATCGATGACTTGACCCCATATCTTCACCTTAATCACAGGACTGATCAACGTAGGCTCACATCTCTCCTGCATAACCTCAACCTGGTCATCTAACAATTCCTTTCTAACATCAAGGTCGTATTCTATCTTCTTCAACACATGAACTGGAATACTGGGATGGGACCCTCTATCTGACCGTCTTAAAGAGCCCTGTTCCCGTTTAAATTACTCGGCTGAGCTGGCTGTCTCTCTTCTTCTCGCCCCCTATTCTCTAACTGCCTTTGTTCCCCAGGTCCCCGATTTTCTGCCTGCCTCTGTTCTCCGCGCCCCCTATTCCGAAAATTCCCTTGGTCACCCCTATCCCTATTTACAAAATTTCCTCTATCATTCCTCACAAAGTTACCTGGCCTATCAATATTCCTACGCTCATAATGGCCTATTCCCTTCCTCCTGATACCCTTGATCGTAATTTCCTGCCCTTCCCTGTTCTTGCCTTTTGCCTCCCATTCTACCCAAAGTATCAAACCTTTCTAACACACGTTCCATGTCCTTAATCGTATTTACATCCCGCATGACTACGGCCATCTTCACCTCATCAGAAAAATGACGGGCCATACGCCTAACAATATCACCTTCAGAAGAACTAGTGTCTAAATTCTGACTGATAAGGACATGTGTGAGGAAATACTCCATCATGCTCACCCCCTGATTCGACTGATACCTCCCAAAAGAAATCTTGTCTCTTTCTCTTCCTTTAGTCTGTTCGTTCCAGAACTTTCCCTCAAACTTCTGCCTAAAATCTTCTAACCCCTGAAAACCTCCCCTAAAAACTTGATACCAAGATTTAGCCTCCCCCACAAAAGCTAATTATATGATTTCCTCAACAATATCCCAGTCTAAAGTCCCATCTTCTAACCCTTTCGAAAACCTCTTCTGAACAACTTTAACAAACTCCATAGGGTTAAACTGCCTTCCACTAAATTTAGGTAAGTCAGATTCCCGATAGAAGTTACTATGTCCTACAGAGTGATTACAATTTTCCTTATTTGACTTGGCCTGATTCAGCTCTCTTCTTAATTTCAAATTTTCGCTCTCATTAAAGGATTTCAGTTCACTAATCTCCTTTTTTACACTCTTATCTACCATCGTTACTCTGGCTGAAGAAACCGCTAGCTCCTGTTCGAAAGACACCTGCTTATTTCTAATCTCAGTTATATCCTTCATTTCTTCCTCTACAACTATCAACCTCTCACTAACTTCTTTCTTGACAATGGCTACCTCATTACTCACCTCGCCTATCTGCTTATCAACAGTATCCATAATGCCCCGCTTCTGTAAGCTCATCTTCTCCTCAACTTGCTCGAATCTTTTATCTACCATCTCAATTCTACTGGCAATTTCCTGACGAATTTCCTTATAGCCTTTACTCATACTTTCTACAATCTTATTAATTTTGCTCTCTAAATCCGTACTTTGAATGTCTATCTTAGTACTAAATTCACTACTTTGATTATTAATTTGAGTACTTAAATCACTACTCTGAGTATCCATTTTATTACTTAAATCACTTAGTTTACTACTGAATTTAGTCATCATCTGCTCCATTAACTTGATCATCTGTGAGTTTTCCCCCAGCCCTACATTTTCCTCGTCACTATTCACTCCCATTCCTAACTCCTTGCTAGTTGCAACATCATCTTTCTCGGCCCCCTCACGTCCCTCCAACGTACCAGAAATCATATCCTTATCTGCCATTTTACTAAGAACTACTCTCGAATTTGTGGAATCTGACCGCTTATTGGTCTGCCTGTTTGACTGACTCCTGCCTCTTCTAGAATGACCAAGAGTGCTTCTGTCAACACTTCTAGATCTCAACTTTAATAAATCAGGCTCACTCTTATTACTTAGCATACCCTCCAAAATCACTGAACATATATACCCTTCCTAAAATACCCGATCAGATTTCACAAATTACCTGTGCGTACTGCCATACTATGCACCAGCCAGCCTTATTCACGCTCCATAGTTGGGCGCCATTTGTTATCTTTCAATTCTAGCCACAAGATGGCTTCACCCAGAGAAGCCATTTGTAACTTTGATGATACAAAAATTAAATAAAAATGAATATTCTGCCTCATAAATGGGCTTTCTTTAAAATTTAAGCAAATGACATAATTAGTACTGTAATTGAACAAATCCACCTTTTTGAAACTGTTCTTATCTCCGGGCGTGTGCAGATATTCTGAAAGGACTGGCTCGTACATAGGCCTTACCAAAACCTCCTATAAATTAATAAAAGCGAAGGAAGGTTTACATGCATCTAACTAAAAAGAAACTATCCAATTTAAATCTACTTTATATTCTGAAGCTGCATGCAAGAAATTGATGAATATAATAAAAAAGAGTGACACACAAGAAATGCAATTAAAAATGTATAATATAATAATAATAATATTTAGGCCTTTAAAGATTTCTTATTTGTTTTTCACATTACCGGTAATGCCGTTGTCTGCCGTATTTTTCTAGTTTCGTCACCACTTTGAAGCTGGTCAGCCATGCCATTATGGTTTACCGCCATGAAGGTCTTCTTCAACTTAGCACAGTTATTAGGCCTACTGTCATTGTGGCATAACAGCCAGAACCCAATCACCTGGTGCCCTCCATACTAAAACAAATCGGAGTCTTCAAGCTTTTTTCTTTCCGTATAAACACGAAGCACTCAGCTCAAGACAGACACACACCAGTCATCTCAATGTCCAGAGAGACAATCACCCACTAGTCCTCTCAGGTAGCTTGCTACCGCACCTCTATGCCACAGCTCCTAGCAGGAAGTCTTTTCCCAGAAGCGCTATTGTCATACGCCTGTTTGTCCAGACCACTCATAGCAAGCCCCCTTGCTCGGCTGTCGACACACCCTGTTCCACGCCTAAGGGCTTCTTCCCGTCTCGTCTACATCCAGTAGTTCATACAAGGCCATATTCTTTACAGCACAAGTGAGCTCGTTTGTCATAGTTCTAGCCCTTTGGATAGGTAGCACCACTTGCAAGAGCACCTACTCTATCTCGTGACCAGCGACAGAATATATCTCACCAACAAGTGACAGGCAATTACGTCCCCCACCATTCTCCGTACTTAAATATACCAAAAGTGTACAAATGAAATATACTATATTCTTTACAACAGAATCAAAGCAAGCTCCAGAATCTCGTCAAAAGTGACCTAAAATACATTGAATAATTAATAATAAAAAGTATTCGTATATGATAATAGTAATAATAATAATAATGACACTGCGTCTACTGCAGACGTGTCCAATGCAATTGAACACGTTGCCAACACGATAACATGATATAAAGAAATAATAAACCCACTAGCCTACATTAAAACTGTCATGGGGGACTCATAAAATATAGGTTACAAGACATCTAGCAGCCAAAAAGGTAACAGCACGCCGGCCTACTTATTAACTTCAAGATTTTATTGAAAAGTTTCTTCTTATGGCCACTAGAATGCACTCGCCCTGTTAGGGTTATATTGTTCGATACTTCTCCACTAGATGTCACGACTAGTCTACGTGGGACTCCATTGGTTAGTACCGTATACCATTGGCATTCTATGCGCATCGAACTTGAAGAATTTTTACTTTTTATTTTAAAGGGTTTGTAACAGCCTATTGTGCGTTATTTGAAAATGTTACTTGAAGTACAGAACAAAACGATTTCACATAGTAACTGAATTCTAGCCGTTGGTGCTAGTTCAGGTTATTAATTTATACTTTTATTTCAGGCAAGTAGCAATCGAAAATATCCACATAGTTTGTATACACACGTCTCTGTAGGGTCATGGAAAGATTTTTTAATTCAATTAGGGTTGTGAAAGCCATGCACAACCAGACGTGTAAAGACATGCCTCAACTCAAAGTTGGATGTTGCCCACGGCAGGTCGATTATGTAATAATAACAATAATAATAATGTTATTCGTTTTACGTCCCTTTTAACTACTGCTGCTTTTAGATACGCCGGGGTGCCGGAATTTTGGCCCGAAGGGGATCTTTAACGTGCCAGTAAATCTACTGACACGGCTCCCTCGCATTTGTGCACCCTCAAATGCCAGCTGACTGCGCCAGGATACGAACCTGCAACCTAGGGCCCAGCAAGCGAGAACGTTACCGCTGAGCCACGCAGCCAGTCCGGTCGATTATGTCTCCAGATCCATAACATTCTTGAGATACTTCTTATCTATCTTTCTTCAATGATGGCAGTAGTTTTTTTTTTCTAAGTTGTGGCGTTTGGTAGAGGTAAATAGTTTCTAAGGTCTTCAACCAAGAAATGATTCTATTATACTCTTTGATAATAACAACGAGTTATAACTATACTCATACATTTAGGAGAAAGTAGGCTATATGTTCTTTACTGAACATCTTGTTTTAATTCGTTAAGTGATTACACGAAAGCGGATGTTTAGGCATTAATAGGGTAGACTGCACCTCCTTATGAGCAGACTAGTGCTGTTATGATGTAGAAAAGAAGTTTCATATAGTAAGACTGGATTTCTGTTTAACTGCTACACAAACCAAATTGGAGTGCTGTAAAATATTATTCGAATTTTTTAAAAGAGTTCTAGGAGTTATGACATATTCTAACATACTTAAATTACTCGGACCTGAAATGAAGGTTCATGTTTGATTGAGTCTTAAGGCAGACAATAGAACCTTTTGATAAAAGAGCACATATTAAATGCTTATTTTCCGGGAATTATTGTTTCTATTTTATTTATATAAGTCAGTGGTGCACAACCCGCGGTCCTCAAAGTCAGTTTATGCGATCCGAGGATAAATATTTTATACTATTGAAAACGTGAATCTTTATATTCTTGTGAATGATGAGATTTTCCCATTATTGTAGGCCCTAGTTGAAATAAGAAAATTATAAAAATGTTTCGTTAAAAATAAATAAATAGTAAACAATTATTGGACAGCAATCGTTTTCTTTGATGAAACAAATAAAGTCAAAGTGTTGTTCCCGTTTAAATGATACACTATTGGAGGGAAACTTGCGCATTGCCATCTCCAACATTGAACCTGATATTGACAGACTATTGAAAAATATACAATTCCAAGCATCACATTAGGAGCATTAGGCTACTACTTGATTTGATGGTCAGTTTGACGATATATTGATTTTCATTTTTTATATACTTTTATGTTAAGAATTCCGTCTTTTGTAAAAATAAAAATTTTACTACCTTGTGATAGCATTATTTTATTTTATGTGCCCCTATACCTTTTCGAATTAGGAGTAAGTTGATTGTAAATCAGTAGCCTAATTTGATAACTTAATAACGAAATTTGCCAAAAGACTTCAAAAATGGATTTAAACCAATTAGAAGATACAATAATGGTAATGAAACAAATTTTTCCTCTGCTGGTAAAATAGGTTATTCAGATAATAGTAAAATTAGCTTCAGCGGTAGGGTTTGGCAAGTGCCTGTGTGGAAAGGTAACTTGCGGCCCGCCACTTATTATGTAAAAATAAACTTGCCCCCTGTACACCCCTGATATAAGTAATACAAGTAGTTTATGGGATCTTAGAAATCAATGGTTCGAAAATAAACTCGAATTTATTTCTAAGTGAATGAAATAGCAATATTCTCTGCTTATAAAACTCTAAATTTGGCAGGAATTACTACAAAACGGAAAGAACACATTATCTTAAACAAGACGTACTGACACGTATGTAACGTGTTATAGTCCAGTCTATTAATGCCTAAACATCCGGGCTCTAGTGATTACGCAATCATTTCCTTTACACCCTCCCAACACGTCATCAACGTAATCATAAGCTTCAACCCCACTCTCTGTGATTGCGCAATATGTGGACTCTTGGAAAACACCTCCCACAGACGTAACGAACTGCGCGGCACCTCCCTTTTTATGAAGCACACCTGCGCCTCTTAACTGCCAGAACTAAAAGCTCAAGCAGCCATAACCTCCCTATGAAGGCTTCCAATAAGATGGTATATTGGCTTTCACGACCAGTGAATTAAAATTCATCAATTTTTCTGGGTTTGTGCCGTGTCTTGTGTGGGGTTTTGCCTAGGACACCAAGCTGTCTCATCAGGGGGCTCTTGGTGTCCCCGCCCGGACCCCCAACAGGAATGGCGATCTGCGCGCTACCTAGAAAAAATGCTGAGTTTTAATTCTTAATTATTATTACCGTCTATGTTTTTGTAAGAGTGGGTTTGGAAGGGCGATCGCCCCTCTCACCCGTCTCTTATATCCGTCCATGTTTCTTTGCACAGTATCATTAATTACCAAATTACTTGCTGAACCCAGCTGTATCTGACAGCCCGCCACTGCCTTAAAGACTCTTCCACTTTCGAAATCACGTCTAGCTTTATTCATGAAGCAGGAGGAAATGCCTCAATTATGACGTCATCCGCCTCCTCCTGGAATGCATGTTGTACGAAGTTTTATCGTCGAGGCGTGCTCCCGTGACGTAAAGTCGTGACGCTCCGTGATTGATGTAGTCACAGCATCTGGCAACGTTACTGTAATGTTTACGGAAGCATTGGACTCCACTTCATATGGACCCTCGAGAGTTATTATCCCCTGCGTCAGACAAAATGTATACAGCCATATTTTGTACGTCCAGCCGACGCCAACTCACGTGCTCTTTTACGGAGAGATGTCAATACAACATAATGAGCAAGCGGATTCGGTGGCGTAGTTGGTAGCATGCTGAACTGCTGTGCCCAAGATAGCGGGTTCAAACCCGGCCGAAGTCGTCGGATTTTTTAAGAGCGTTAAAAATCCTTCAGTATGCCTCCCTTCGGAGGGGAAGTAAAGCCGTCGGTCCCATGTCATAGATTTATGGCATATAAAAGATCCTTCCACAGACTAAACTTGTGTGAAGCTAAATTGTTAGGTTAGATTTCGTCGGAACGCTCTATCAAAGTTCCAACGTTCACCACTAGGTATCATTGATATCTGGTAGCGAAAGTTGGAACTACTTGAAATTGAACGGAACTTGTAGCTCATCCTAAGGGTGTTCGCTGGAAGCAGCTACAGACTCAGGCGAGCCTAACATGTCCTCGGACACTCCCGGCACTAAAAGCCATATGATAAATAAATAACACAATGATCTTTAAGTGTTCGAAATGTGGTGTTACAGGAGAATGATGAATATTAGATAGGTACATGAGGTAACACTCAGAAACGGCACAGTTGCTGTGTCTACCCATTCTTAAAAGCACATTATTTCACATCGAAATAAATCATTCAACTACATTACAAAACACGTTTTCTACTTCAGGCTACAATGGCTTGTCCGCGAAGTGACGTCAGCTAAAAGGGAACCGCTTGGCGACTGAAGCGGGAACTGCGATATCGACCTACCTGATAGTATCCTAGTTACCTTGATAATGAGCCAATGAGCTTTCAAAGATGGGGTAAGCATGTTCTTTCATTCCTAGTCTTGTGTAATTTACCAGATTTGATTGTCAGGCAGATGACTTCGCTGTTCCGCCCCTTAAGTGGCTCAGGTTTTCCCAAAATATCCAAAATTTCCATAGTAATCTATGGACTTTTAGTTGCCTATATATTTAGATTAAGCCTTTCACAGCCTGGAATACTGTTAACATTTTTCATGCTTTGGGATGTTGCCGTGTGGAAATAATATTTAAAATTCTAAACGTTTCGGAGGAACCTTCCCTCCTTTCTCAATAGAATTAAAACAATGTGGCCAAAAAATGTGTGTCAATGAGCTTCAGGGGCGTATATAAAAGGGGGGGGGGCTGTGGGGCCCCAGTCCCCCCCCCCATCCATCCGAAAAAAGCGAATAAAAATTAAGATTGTGTAAAAGCATACAAAATTTGTAAAATTTGGTTGTACCCTAATCTTAACTTATTGGCTAAGTTATAAACAATATTAAGATCGAAATTAGATTACCTCGTGGTGCAGCGGCTAGCATTCTTGGCTGCCACCCCGGAGGTCCGTTTTCGATTCCATATTAGGCTTTAAATACGTATCTTATTACTGTGCTACGCTTTGTTTTTTTTTTTCAACAGCTGATGAAGGGGATAAAATATAATTAATCCCTGAAACATGTACTGTAAACAAGTTAAATAATTAATTTTATCTGTATAGTATTGATTCAGGCAGATGTTCATTTCTTGTTAGTAACTATTCTAACATATCAATACGGAACCACCATGAGGCATTTAAATAATGTAATTCCTGGCTCTGCCAAGAAATTTTAATTCTGGTCTGAGGGTTGGAACGGAATACACTCACTTGAGAAATAAATTATTAATATGTAAACAAAAAAGATACCGTCAATCTGAGGGACTAGACTTTATATCATTTCAAATGATGCATGCTACAAATGCTACACATGTTAGAAAGGCTCAGGAGGGTTTCTCGCTTCGCTCGAAGCCCCAGGACTCTTTCAACAGACTCCATTCACCGCGCGGGGAACGGAGAGCGGGAGGTGCACTCTGCTGCATGCCGTCACGCACTCGCCGTCTCCGTATCGCATAACGCCCGACCCCAGGAGGAAGCTCAGACTCAATAGACTCCATTACCCTTTAACTTAGGCTTCCCGCGCGAGGAACGGAGAGCAGGAGGTGCAATCTGCTGCATGACTTGCGCACCGCGCACTGCGCGCGGTGCATGCGCGGCGCGTGTGTTGCTCGACCAGAATTATTATTTAAACGAACTTCTCGCGATCCATAGGAAACCCACGAACATTCACTAGTCAGTTTGGAGTGTGGTAAATATAATCATGTCTCCGCCGCACGAGGAAAACCTCGCGATTGCGGTGATGAGTAGTGCGGCTGTTTTAATGGCACGTTTGTGTTAAAAGAAAAAGAACGACGTTGGTGGCACACTGACATGTTTTAAAAAAAAAGGAAAGGTGCGGAGCTAATGATGGACTAGAAGTCACAAGAAATAAGCGGCCAGTATAAGAATTTTACTCGAATGTCACCTTCTGACTTGAGAATCTGCTGCAGAAGATTGGACCCCACGTTTCCAAAGAAGATACGTATTTCCGCCCTGCGATTTATTTTACTTTTCTCACGCCGGTAGGAAAACAGCGGAGATATCACCTTCTTCTTGCATTGGCCCGCAGATATATCCATCTCAGCTCCTATTTCCCTCCAAGCATCTGCTTTTAGTCTAATGGTTTCTTAAAATTATATTTATGTTGAGGATCCCACAGAAGAGGCTTTTTGCGATAAGCATCGAAAATTTTATCACAGATTCGTGTGACCACTTCATTTTCACCACTCAAAACGCACAAATATTGCAATCAGATGCGCGCGAGAAACAACGAACTTCTCACAATCCCGTCCAAATCTGAACTGCGAACACTCAAAGTGCGTGTGAAAAAAACCGACAGGAGATGGATCGCAGCTTCGAAACCCCGTACTAATCTAGCGAACTTGCTGCGCGCAAGTGTATACGCACCTTATCGCACAACGCCAGACCCCAGGAGAAAACTCAGACTCGGTGCATGTGGACTGAACAACATGATGACGTCATCCACGCCGTAACCGTAACGCATAACGGTAGGCCAAAGCATAACGATGAAGTCGACAAGATCATTTGAAATGATAAAAGCTGTTTACCTTACTGCTTAATAAATTGACACATATTTAGATATTTGCCATTCATACTCCATAGGCCAAAATAGAAAATTCATTAATTATAAAAATGTGTTTGTGTGTTGTATTTTACAACTTCTTTTTGTATTGCCACTAGTTGTAAGCTATGAAACTTAGGATTTTAAAATTAACTCTTATCTAAAATAATTACACAAAGTTATATGCTCTAAGATATTGGTTCATATTTCTGGGTATTTTGCGATGACAATTCCGTGAGAATACTCACAATATTTCAGGATAATCAGGTCCCCCGAAAAAAAATTTGTATATACCCCCCTGATGAGGTTACAAAAACTAGAGAAATTCCCCTGTTCGTCACCAGAGAGCAGCTAGAAGGAAGGAGAAGGAAAAGGGGGCGGGGGAAATTGAGACTCCTCGACTACTCTGTCCGCCGTTCTAATTAATATGGCGCGTTTTTCTACCAAGGTCCATACAGTAGTTTCTGCCTGCTCTCTGGTGACGAACAGGGGAATTTCTCTAGTTTTTGTAAGCTAATTGACACATACCCCCAGGGGCTCAGAACTTGTGGGACGTGAGTTGGCGACCACGGGACCCCAGCTGAGTCCGGCATTGCTTCCACTTACTTGTGCGGAGCTCCTCTCTGTCTTTTTTTCCTATCGACCCCGACGGTATTAGGGTATCCGAGGCGTACGGAGTCTTTCACTTTCCCGCCTCAATTTGCCCTTGTCTCATCTTTCCTGATACCCTCATTCTTCGAGGGGTCAGCCTTCCTTTTCTTTTCATGTTCTCTCCTGCCTTCTGCACAAGGCCCTCATGGAGGCCCACCACTTCTGGTGCACCATGGATAGTGCTACACCATCAAGGGCTGACGGCTGGTGAGTTTGGGAGTTGGCAACCCCGATGGATTTCTGAGCTGGGTCCGTTTTTTCCACTTTTTCCTCTGCTGACTTTGGGGCGGGCCCTCTCTTCTTTCCCTTTCCTATCTGCCTTTCATGACTCTCCTTCCTTCCAAGTCCTCCAATCCTCATTCTTCGAGGGATGAGGGCATTTCTTTTCTTCCTGTCCCTTATTTGCCTTGTCCTTTGTTTGTTTACCAGGGGAAATGGAAAAAAAGAGGAAAAAACTGGAACCAGGTCAGGAATCCCTCGGGGTCGCAAACTCCCGAACTCACCAGCTGTGAGTCCTTGAGTGTGTAGCACAATCCAGAAGGGGTGGGGCTACACACACCCTGCCTCCTTGAGGGCCTTGAGCAGAAGACAGGAGATACAATGAAAAGAGAACAGAAGATGTCTGACCCCTCGAAGAATGAGGGATCAGGAAAGATGAGACATGGGCCAATTAAGGCGAGAATGTGAAAGACTCTCTAGGCCTCGGATACCCTAATATCGTCGGGGTCGGAAAAGAGCAAGAGTTGACGAAGGTAGGTCGGTAGGAAAGATAACAGAGAGGAGCCTGGCACAAGTAAGTGGAAGCAATGCCGGACTCAGCTGGAGTCCTGTGGTCGCCAACCCACGTCCCACAAGTTGTGGCCCCTGGGGGGAAACTTTTAAGAAAGAGGCTGCGTCAGAAGCAAAGCCAAAGGGATATGGAACAACAGCAAAATGCTTCAAATGGAAGATGGGGAATCCTATGGTAATGGCATGTTCAAAAACCGGAAAAATCATTGATTCCAAATTCTCCCTCAAATTATTATTATTTCCGATTATTCCCCTTCAGGAGAGCGTGTGAACTTGAGCCAATCACAGCTTCACTTCCTTTTCCTCTCTTCTTTTCTTCCCATAACCTCTTCATTAGTTCACTGTGCTTTTCTTCCTTTCCTCTGTCCAGTTTTTAGCCTACTTTCGATGTTTGCAAAAAATGAAAGTGGACTTATGAGATCTACACAGGGCGAAAAAATTGTGTGTCTGTCTGTGTGTGTGTGAGTGTGTGTACTCTGAATGTCTGCCCCCCCCCCCCCCCCCCGATCAATTCAAACACGGTGAAACCGAATTGAACGAAATTTGGTACATAGGTAGAACTGGCAAAGGGCACCTCAGTGTCATGTTTTATATCACCGCCATCTTTACCAAAACTGAATGGCGGCCACTCAAACGTTCAAAACGTAAAATCAAATAACGACTAACCAAATCATCCGATCTCTACCAAATTGGGTAACGACATACCTTCATATAGGATGCGACTTGTGACCAAACTACAAGGTCATCCGCCGTATCATTTCAGGATGGCGGCCGTGCGAATTATGCAATTATCCATATCATGGGACCCACCAGTTTCGATTATCGAGCCGAGAATCGTTTTAACTGTTCTAAAGGAAGAGGCACCTTCGAAATTAAAAGTTTATTTTGTAATACTATAGTGCAGAAGTGATTTTAAAAAAACTGAGCCGTCTCAGTACAAGGCAAGATGGCAGCGGATATCTTGTGCCTGACTTATATTTCACTAATTTGAGTATTGCATGCAATATAGCGTACTGATACAAAATAAATAAACTCTGTATGAAATGCTTCATATATAAATAATATACTCCACTGATGAAATCGTTTAGTGTAAATCATTAATTGCTAACACGTTCTATGTAACTCATTTGATATCGGTTAATGTCCGTTAACACGTTTGGCTCCGTGGTAAAGCGTTAGCCTATCAATCTTATGGCTATGGTTCAAACCCTATCAGAGTTAGTTTTTTTCTTGAATTTCTTTATATTTATTGTTTTGTAATGACTCTGACGTTTTAAAATTAATCGTTATATTGTGCATAGTACGATGGAAAATACATAATTAAAACAAAATTCGCCAGCAGATTTGCACGAGACATCTAGGAACAAAAAAGTGAATTATCATGGCGAACTGCACGCCGGCCAACAGATTAACTTACAGATTTTATTGAAAAGTTTATGTTTATGGCCGCTAGAATTCACTCCCCCTGTTTGGATTATCTTGTTCGATACTTCTCCATTAGATGTCACGATTGGTCTACATGGGGACTCCATTTATTAGTATACCGGTACCCTCGGCATTCTATGCGCATCGAATTTGAAGAATGACAAGATGATACTACGATACATTTTTACTTTTTATTTTACAGGGTTTGTAACAGCCTATTGTTCGTTATTTGAAAATGTTAACTGAAGTAAAGAACAAAACGATTTCACATAGTATCTGAACTCTAGCCGTTGGTGCTAGTTCAGGATATTAAATAATACTTTTATTGCAGCCAAATAGCAATCGAAAATATCCACATAGTTGGTATACACACGTCTCTGTAAAATCATGGAAAGATTTGTTAATTCAATTAGGGTTGTGAAAGCCATGCACAGCCAGACGTGTAAAGACATGCCTCAACTCAAAGTTGGATGTTGCCCGCGTCAGGCCGATTATGTAATAATAATAATAATAATAATAATAATAATAATAATAATGTTATTGGTTTTACGTCCCTTTTAACTACTGTTGCAGTTAGAGACGCCGGGGTGCCGGAATTTTCCCCCGAAGGGGTTCTTTAACGTGCCAGTAAATCTACTAACACGGCTCCCTCGCATTTGTGCACCCTCAAATGCCAGCTCACTGCGCCAGGATACGAACCTGCAACATAGGGCCCAGCAAGCGAGAACGTTACCGCTGAGCCACGCAGCCAGTCCGGTAGATTATGTCTCACGATCCATAACATTCTTTAGATACTTCTTATCTTCCTTTCTTCAATGATGGTAGCAGTTGTTTTCGAGGTTGTGGTGTTTGGTAGAGGTAAATAGTTTTTAAGGTCTTCAACCAAGAAATGATTCTATTATACTCTTTGATAAAAACAACGAGTTATAACTATACTCATATATTTAGGAGAAAGTAGGCTATATGTTCTTTACTGAACATCTTGTTTTCGTGATGAGTTCTTCCTTGTGACTTGTAGGCTACAATTTTCATGTTTCTGATTTTATTTCTAAATTGTTCTCCGTCGTTAATGTCGTCTTCAGAGATTTTAAGTAATGCCATGTTTTCACATACTTCCTTTATCCAACTGGTCTTTAATTTACTTGCATTCACGATATTCAAAATCTTCTTAGTGATTCTGTTCCTATATAGGCTCTTCCTAAATTTATCTATAACTAGCAGTAGTGCCCGGCTTCCCCCGGTGGATTTATTTCTTTTACAGAACTGGAGCGCTCAAGGATAACCAACACCATCGCCCTTATACAGAGGCATACTATTGTCATGATGATAACTGTTTTAAGGGGCCTAAGATTTTTTTTTGCACTAATTACTCCCCGTGACTGCAATTTATAAGAGGCTCGCAATTCTGCACCAGAACATTGGTAGGGGCGACGTGATTCAGCCCGCATTACATGGCAACAATAGGCTTTGGTATTATTGAAGCCGTTCTGGAGCGCTTGTTCTTCCGACTTACTGAACAAAAAGCAATATTTAAGGTTACCTGAAAGGTGTGGCCTAATGCTACATAGCCTTAACTATTCCGCATGAATCAGGCTATCATATACAAAAATAATTTTTCGAATCCGACTGGTAGTTCCAGAGATTAGCGCGTGTAAACACATAAACACACAAACACACAAACTCTTCAGCTTTATTATATTAGTATAGATGGTGTCTGTATTTTCATAAAGTTCCATTGTTGGTCTCCTGATCCAAATTCCATCACGGAAAACATCGTCATGGATTTTCCTAAGAAGTTTTCGTTCCTGTTTCTCAATATCATGAATTCTCGTCATTCCTCTAATGGCTGTGGTTTCTGCCGCGTGCAAGGCTTCAGGCAAAACAACTGTGTTGTAATGGCGCAGTTTTACATTACGAGATACAGCTCTTTTGTTGTAATGATTCCATGTCAGCTTCTGCAGTTTTACTAGATTATTCTCAAATATTTTTCTAGATATAAAATTTCCTCTTTTTTTAATGAACTTTTCTACATAAAACGCTGTAATTTTCAGATGCAAATCTTCCAGATATGTGTTATATTTTAACATATTTCCTTTTCCTCATTTACTTAAATTTAATTTTGCCAGATGGAAATAATTGAAGACCCCACGGAAAGAAAAGGGTAAGTTCATATTTTTTCTTCCTGAAAATGAGTTTATGGTGCGTTCTGGTGGCCAGCCATCGTTACTACAGATCTGTTGAAATTAATTTCAAATAAAGCGGTATTTCAACACATCCGCTTTTCAAAATTTACTGAAGTTTAATTTTGCCAGATGGAAATATTTGAAGACCGCGCGGAAAGAACGGGGTAAGTCCATTTTTTCCGAAAATGAGTTTATGGTGCATTCTGGTCGCGAGACAACGTTACTGCAGATCTGTTCAAATTAATTTCAAGTAAAGCGGAACGTCACCGAGATACAGAGGCTTTTTATTTTTAGTGGAAACGTAAAGAACGTCCCATATCCTCTCACTTTTTCATATTTTAACTTAATAGTTTTTATTTGTTTTACAGGTACTTCCTTTATAAGAAATAAATTTGGCAAAAATAAACTATATTGGGTGTTTAAAGTATTTTTTTAGTGTTGAAAGTTTAAATTCGCTCTCCTAAAAAATTTACAGAATGTGACTTAACCCGTTTTTCCCGTGGAGTCTTCATTTATGAATGTAATTTTAAAGTTAGCCTATGCAATTTTAAAAAGTTACGATACATGAAAATTTACAAATAAATTTTTGGTGGATTCCGTGGCGTAGTTGGTAGCATGCTGAGGTTCTATGCCCAAGATCGTGGGTTCAAACCCGGCCGAAGTCGTCGGATTTTTTAAGAGCGTTAAAATCCCTCAGTGCCTTCCTTCGGAGGGAAAGTAAAGCCGGTGGTCCCATGTCATAGATTTTTGGCATGATAAAGAACCTTCTACTAATTACACCTGTGTGAAGCTAAATTATAGGTTATATTTGACTAACGCTCTTAGGGTCCAACGTTCGTCGCCAGGAGCCGGCTGTAGTGGCATCTAGTAACACAGTTCAGAACTAGTTGGTCGTAGACGGTGGCGTTAGGTAGCAAAAGTTGGAGCTACTTGAAAATCGAATGTTTGCAGTCCTTACTTGAATTAAAAACAGATAACACACTCTAATATAGCCATCACAATTAACACCGATTATCAGACAGATTCTACACACATCCAAAGTACACGGTGATCGCAATCTGGACGCTGGAATGTTTATAGTTCTTACCTAAAATGAAAGTGACCGCAATCTGGACTGCTAATGAGGTGAACGCAATCTGGAATGACCGCAATAAGGACACAACCGTCTGTACGCATGGGACGCACACAACCCATTGTGCATTGAAAATAATATTCAAACGGAACTATCTGCAGCAGTGACGAATTGCATAAATATCGACAATTTGTTTAAAAAGTGCGTTTAAACAAATAAACATATTTATAAAAGCCCGCATAACAGTAAAGGCTGGCGGGTGGTTACTGAACATTCGAGATTTGTCGCACAGTACATAAATGCAGTATATCTCCCTATTGTATGTCTGTTATACAATGACTCACTCGCACAACGTTACCACTATCTCCCATCAACTATTCTTTTTTGCGACATTCTATCTAACGTGACTGGAAAGCTTTATCCAGACGGCACATAAAAAACAAACACGAATGCGGATAGAAGTTTCCAGAATGAAACACAGAGAAGTGTTTTCACAGCACTCAAACACTTTCAGTTTGACAAGAAAAGCGCTCTTGGAAATGTTTTTAAAACGAACTTAGTTGAAGAGGTAAAAGAGAAAAAAAACTTCACCATTAATTACTTGGGCGGTTCATTGTGTAACATTTTAAATAAAATAAAAAAATAAAAAGTTCTACCCCTTTCATCGAATTGCTCGTTCGAGAGTATCTATGAAAATAAACCGTTCTTGTTTTCTAGGAAGAGTGGAGCATTGAAATTACATGGAGAGAAGGGCCGGTAAGAAATTATTCCAGTGTTTGGTAAACAAGTACTCAATGCTTGTATGTATTGGGGCAAATAACTCGATTCAGAGCTGGACCTTTGTGCTAGCAACCGTATTACCAGGACAATAGTCGAGTGGACCACACCTCGCTTCGACCGGCATTCATCACAGGTTCGAATACTGCCCGCTGCGGTAAGTACTTAACATCACATAGCAGTGGGATTAAGAGGTGTTGAATATTATTAGCCTAGTCATTGTTGTTTACAGGGTGTCTACTACTCTGGTAAACATTAAAAAAAAACAGGGAATTCTCAGGGAATGTTTAAATCCGGGAAAATTCAGGGAATTAGTGGGTATTTTAATGACACTCAGAGAATTTTAGTTTTATCTTGAATAATTGGAAATCACTCATTCAAGTATATTCTGGTGATGATTGCTCTTACCGACATTAAATCAGTAAGCTCTCATTTCTTGCAAGATAGAGCACACAAATTACATGTGTAGACTGTGTATTTGTATATAAATGTGCAACTGTATGATTTTTGAGAGCATTACTATTGACGACCTACTTTCAATACTCGCAAGTACAATATTTTTTTCTGGATGAAAATTTTGGAAATTGGCAAAATATAGAAAAATATACATGGGTTGGTTTTTTAGTTTTGGCACCAATGCTTCAGTGCCAAGTTGCAACAATGTTGGGCGCTGCCACTTTTACCGACGGTTGCTGCCCTGCATCCCCTCCCTCCGAGCACATGACCTCGCCCGTCCTCACCACCGCTCGTGCGCAGTCGCGCCTGTTAGATAAGTAGTGAGAGACCAGCGCTCGCGAAAGACAGTCGCAATGTTTTCCAAGCAGGAGCAGAGAACGTGGATGAAAATTCAGTGTGCTAGGGGTCGCAGTGCTAAACAGTGTCACCGAGGATTGCAGGAAGCGTGCGGTGCAGCTGTGTTACCGTTCAGAACGGTAGCAAGATGGGTTGCAGCCTTTCGAGATGGGCGCGAACGTGTGGAGCACATGCCTCGATCTGGTCACCCACCAGTAAGTGATGACAATGTACAGACGGTGTCCGCGTTAGTAGAGGTGGATCGGAACGTAACGATTCGTCAATTAGAGCAAGATACCGGACTGGCGCATTCATGTATTTTGCTGTTTTTTCTTTTCCAACTGCTGTATGTCAAGCACTTCCAGAAATGCTCAAGTACAAACTCTTGTTTTATATATTTATTATGGCCCCTACTGTTACTCAGGGTATTTTCTCATTTATTCTGAAAAAAATCAGGGAAATCTGTTAGTTGGTTTTGGTAGACACCCTGTATTTAAGGGGGTCATCTGCCCCTCTTAACACGGATTAAAATATACATGTTAAGAGGGGCAAATGACCTCGTAGTTCCTTAAAACAACAATGACTGACATTTGCCACCTCAGAATCCCACTGCTATGTGATGTTAAGTACTTGCCTCAGCGCACAGTGAATGAAAATCCACAGCCTGCTTCCAGTTCCAGTCTCCGACCGGGTCAGAAATGGAATGAATGGAGCCCCCATCTAGCGTCGAGGCTATGAACTGTGCCGGCTGCCGAGGCCTGACGCACTCCTCTGGGGCAATGATTAAATGAATGACAGATGAAATGAAATGATAGTGGAGAGTGTTGCTGGAATGAAATTTTGACAGGGAAAACCGGAGTACCCGGAGAAAAACCTGTCTGCCTCCGTTTTGTCCAGCACAGATCTCACATGGAGTGACCGGGATTTGAACCACAGACCCAGTGGTGAGAGGCCGGCGTGCTGCCGCCTAAGCCACGGAGGCTCTTCAGCGGACAGTATTCGGATTAAAATATACTTAGGGGCAGATGACCTCGTAGTTCCGCCCCTTAAAACATCAATAACTAACTAACTAAAAATATACACATTTTGAAAGAAAAAAAAAAGAACATAGAGATGGAAACCTAAATATGGTTGGTTCCTCAGTTTAGGGGCCGTGGTCATGTAGCCCCGTGTACTTTGGGTGTGTGTAGAATCTGTTTGATAACCTAGCCTATGTTAAATGTGATGACTGTATTAGTGTGTGTTATCTGTGATTCATGTATGGACTGCGGACGATCATTTTTAAAGTAGTTCCTACTTTTGCTACTAAATGCTACCGTTAACGACATCTAGCTGCGAACTTGATTACTAGATGCTACCGCAACTGGCACCTGGAGTCAAACGTTGGAACATATAGAGCGTTTACATATCTAACCTACAAATTTGGCTTCACACAAGTGGAAGGTTCTTTTACAAGTCATAAATCTATAACAAGGGACCGCCGGCTTTACTTCCCCTCCGAAGGAAGGCATACTGAGGAATTTTTAACGCTCTTAAAACAATCCGACGACTTCGGCCGCGTTTGAACCTGCGACCTTGGGCATAGAAGCTCAGCATGCTACCAACTACGCCACCGAAGTAGTTCTATTGATCTGCTGTTACCTCGAGGAGGAATATCATGCAATTTGTTAACTACTGTAATATTCCTCTCAGTCTGTGTTCCAGCGACAGCGGCAGCAAAAGACAAACCATTAATCTCAATTGCGGCTACACCCTAATATTAGCACACACGATAAGCATAATGTAGAGTAGGCGCGGCTCTCAACAGCAATATCAATTTCGCGCAAGGAAACATGACTTCATTTACTGTACATAGGTCAATTCAGTAGTAAGACTAGCTTTCGGTACCCGTCGTTAACAGGTACATAAAGGAAATGCCAATTACTAAGTGAGTCGTCCAGTTTAATCCAGTTGTGAATAAGGATCATTTTCATGAGAAAAGTTTCTCTGGACTTATCCTCACGTATCTTTTGTGTTTGTTGTTGCTTTGTGTTTTTGGTTTATGGTCTTGTGTTTGCTTTTGAATTTTACGTTTTGCTTTTCTTACTTGGTTTTGTGTTTGTTTTCTGCTTTTGCATTTTTTTGAATTTTGCTTTTTGATTTGTGTTTCTTGTTTTTTGTTTTCTGCTTTTGCATTTGTTATTGAATTTTGCTTTTTGCTTCGTGTTTTTTGTTTTTGTGTTTTTTTCTCTTGAAAATCAAAATAAGACAAAACAAAATAAAACAAAATAAACAAAACAAAATCAAAATAAAACAAAACAAAATAAATTTAAAAAAATAAAAAATAAAATAAAAAACAAAAGATTAAACAAAACATTTAAAAACAAAATAAAACGAAATAAAATAAAACAAAATAAACAAAACAAAATAAAAATAAAGATTTTTTTTATTTAGTCAATTTACCCTCTAGGTTGGTGGTTCCCACGGACTCAGCGAGGGAACTCACCACTACCCTTAGAGGCGGCAGTGTCCTGGAGCTTGGAACATTTGGTCGGGATGGATACAACTGGGGAGGTGTGATCAGCACATCGCCCAGGCGGCCTCACCTGCAAAGCGAACAGGGGCCTCATGAGGGATGGGAAGGGATGGATAGGCTAGAAAGAGGGAAGGAGGCGTCCGTGGCCTTACAGTAGGTACTGCCCCCGTAAATTTAATTATAGTGAGACCACGGCGGCTGTATTGGCAAATATGAAGAAAGTTATGACTGTCATAGTTGTGACGTGGATATTCATGACGTAAGCACGGATGACGCAGACTTTATGCAAGTAGGCTAGTTGAGCTGAGATTCTTGGTGACGTCATGATTTTGTTCGAGAAAGATCTGAGATTTACGACGCAGTCGCAGGGAAACGAGGAATTGTGCTAAGGAAGAAGTTACGCTATTGGAGGAAAGACTCGAACCAATGAATGATAGTTTGGAGGGAGACGGAGATTACTGAAACTACAATATTTAATTACTTTTGGAATGCAGAATTGTGGAAATATATTTTCAGTTATGGCATCGATTTGGAATTTTGAAGAAATTAATTTTGAGTTTTTGAAATTTGAAAATCCGTCAAGTATAGCCAAAGTTAGAACTTCTAGCAATGACGGAGGAACAAGCTATGGAAGGGATGGATACGCCCCTTAAGAAGTTGATAAAAGGTCTTGCACAGGAGAGAGGAGCTCTCATATCTCATTTTCTCGTGTCTTATAGTGGTTTTTCTGATTATCATATTGTCAGACTTCGAGTGATTCAGTGAAGCAAGTCGTCTTTAGCGTGTGTGGTAAAGCCCACCGCATCGAACGAGCACGGAGCAGTGCAGCAGTACCATTTTACGGTTTGAAACTAGGCGAAGTTGAAACGCACACATAAACGAGTCTACAAGATCATCTATCAATAGTTGACTAATGCCTATATGCTAAATCTATTGTGCATTACAGTATTAAAGTGTGTAGTAAAGTTGAACATTTTCACGATTATAATTTGGAAGATATTGGCATTTTAAGACGGCAGACAAAAGTGATTTTCTCGCCACCTGAGAAGCACTTTTATAATATCACATTCTACGCTACGGCTGACACGGGTATTGCAACCGTGATACAACATATTGCATTTGGTGATACAACGTTACATTCTACTATGCAACAATATAATCTGGCAGTTCTTTCAACTATTATTATAACGAAAGTGGAGATGGAAGACTAAATCTTTAATGCAATTGGGACATATATCAATGGAGTGAAATAGCAGCATGGAACTTCGCTAATCGTCTTTCTACAAAAGCGAGCATGTAGTGCACATCCATCTACACTCATGCCTCGTAGTCCAACGCTGAATTATATCAAATGGCAGTGGAAATATTTTCATACTCTATAATTATGAATATTTCTGCAGAAATAATTGTAATAAACTTCATGGCGAATTTCTACCAGAACTTCAGGGAACTATCAAGAGAGGCCAGGGTAGACCCGGCTCACAAAGAAGAGTTTTGCCAGAAGGATGCCTATCGTCTACACGGAGCAGTGCAATTTCCGGAGGAGGAAGCAGTTCTATTCTCCGAGGGCGCTGGTTCCAGGTTCGAGGTCGGAGCACATCTTTACGGTGGTGAAATGGAACCATCAGCAGTCTTCTTTGGAAATTATCCTCTAGAATTTCAATCAACAGATAAGGTAGTCGTGAACGTTTCTTGTTTTATTTGAGCCATTTAGCGATATCTGAGCAACCATTTTTCCCATATTTTCTGTCCCATATATTTTGCCCCATATTCTTGCTTGATATTTCTGTACTCAGTACACTTTGATGAGTTATGCCTTTTTCTACGATTTATTGAGACATTATTATGTCATTGGCATATTTAAATAATTTTGGATCAGTTGAGACTGATATTACATTCTTTCAGTAATTTGCATTTTTTTTGTAGTCACGATTTGACTGTAAAGTTAACGATTTTCTATGGCAGATTTGAATTCAGACAGCGTGTCATTTTATTAAAGTAATTCTATTCAGTTAATTACTTTGACCAATTTTCTGTCATCCTCAAGAAAGAAGAATAATTAAAAGATTTTAGAGCGTTAAAATCTATTTCTGTATCGACGATCTTGGAAATACTAGTCGTTTTATGAACATGATTGCAACATAGACATTTATCGTCAGTTCTGAAATACCATTGCATTATAGACAATTTTATGAAATATGAACTTTGATTACGATTTATTGAATACACTATAGTAATGAACATTTGATAGGAGTTTTTCTCAATTCTAGATTGGAACAATAAGGTTTGCATTCCACAGTCTAATTGTATTCTATTCGATTATTTATGCAGTTTAGATGAACTTTGATTGAAGATAGTATTTTTATACTGCGACACTTTGAAGATATTAATCTCAATTTTGATAAACCAGGGAGGCGTGTATAATCGTATTTGCTATTAAATTTATTTGTGATTGGCAAATTTTTACTTCATATCGATTCATGAATGAAACCCACGAAGGTTAATAACAGTTTTTGATACAATTGATGAATATAAGAATTTTTAAAGAGGAACTATGGATGTATAATCGTTAGTTCAGTGGACGTGTAAAAGTCGCTGATGAATAATGCCCTTGAATAATTGAAGGAGGTTCCCACAGTAATATTAATGAAGTTGATGAGATTATAAGTGGAGGTTTTTGTATGTATTGTGGAAGATTTTGATGCCATATATATTGAGATATATGATGAATTCTGGGCCAATTTTTGTGCAATTTTGTGCGTTTTGGAGCGAGGTGTTTTTTCCGCTGAGTGTATTGTCCAGGTCCTTTGAAAATTAATCATGTGAAGTTACTGTTAAAATTAACAAGAGTGTTTAAATAATTTGAGATAACGATTTTGAATGGAGGTTACCGTCACAAATAATAATAATAATTATTAAACCTGAATCTATAACTTAAATATAACTAACCTTCATTGGTCGATTATATTAACACGATTTAAGTAATTATCAACCGGATAAACGTGTGGTTTAATGTATTTCTAAAATAAATAATAATATAAATAATGTAAATAATTATGTAAATATCTTTAATAATAATTTGATATGAAAGGGATTAATAGAAGCTTGTATAAATTTTTCAATTGTCGTTTGACAATGTTATAAACAATTAATAATTGTTATAAATAATTAATGAACAATTTGTTATAAACAATTTAAAATGTTATTATACTCTAAACAACGCTAGTTAAACATTTGGATTATATAATTAAACAAGTTTTGGGATTATTAGAGTAATCCATGGATATGTGAATGGAGCATTTAAAAGATTTGCGTGATAATATTTGGGCTGAGACGTGAACATTTAAAGTGTTTTGAAAAGGAGCTAGGCTCTGATGTAACTAGCATATGCTAACGTTGGCTGGACAGGTGGGTCCATTTGACGATGCGAGCATGCGACATGGTGTAGGGTGCATCGCAGCTGGCCTGACAACTGGATGATAGAGGCCAAGGTCGTCTTCATAGCAGGCTTGCAGTTATAAATAAAGTGTGATGTTTATTAAAAGGAAAACAATTGCTATATGTCTCGTCCCAATTCCCTTATCCATTCCAAGTGTATTATTATTACGTTCTTTTGAGCTAGAAAGCTGAAATTTTGTATGCAAAGTCTACAAGTCCTACAGGAGGACATGATTATATTGACAATGGCTTCTGATTGCCACGTTTATTTTGTTGTTCAATTTTTGTTATATTATTCCTTTATGTGAAATAAATTATTGTACAGTTTAAAGTTTCTTGTTTCCGTCTTGGTTCATTTTAAATATCGTGGTGGAGGTTATTGTGAGGGCATACTTTAAGTGATCCAGTTGGCAACCCATACCCGAGATTAATTTGAATAGGTAAGTAAAGGTAAGTATGAACCCCCGTATATTTTGGTGTGTTCCACAATAATTTCTTGTTAACTGCTGTGCTCTAATCTCGGTAGTATCTGTCAGTGCCATTTTCATTGATGTAGCTGTGCCGGTGCGATTGATTATTGGCAATCCGATTGAGGGGGGCGGATATCTGACAGCCTACTATCCGGATTATCGGGGACAGTATCATCCCGTAATTTGCCCGAAGACGAAGTGGGAAACCACGGAAAACCACTTCGAGGATGGCTGAGGTGGGAATCGAACCCCCTCTACTCATGTGGACCACCCGAGGCTGAGTAGACCCCGTTCCAGTCCTCATACCACTTTTCAAATTTCGTGGCAGAGCCGGGAATCGAACCCAGGACCTCCGGGGCGGCAGCTAACCATGCTGACCGCTACGCTACGGAGGCGACCAGAAAAATAAAATGAAATGAAATAATTAAATAAATAATTTTATATTCGACGATGTCGAAAAGTAAACAATATGTGTCAGAAAACTGTATCTTAATGAGGCTCATTCTAACACTATTTTTCATTATAAAACAGTTTATCCCACCAATCAGAGCTCAGGAAACAGTTTTGTGACCAATTAGGTAAGGATACCTTCGCGTATGCGCTCAAAATCCAACATAGTTCTGTGTTGGCAAGCAAAGTGAATGGTCTCTGCATTCGGAGTGCCTTGACCCACGCATGCGCTCTGTTCAGTCAGCAAAGCCAGCGCGCCCTCTTGACTAACGGAATTAACTGAATCCCACAGATATTTATAAATATTTATGTTAAAACATATAATAAAGTTATAATTATCGTCGAACATAAACAGCCGTATGCAACTTGCCTATAATGGTAATTAAGACTCTCGTATGGAAATTATAAAACTCGCTAACGCTCGTTTTATAAACATACGCGTGTCTTAATTATTGCCATTATAGGCTCTTTGCATAATGTACTATTACGACATGATTCTTATTCACAAGTGGATTAAACGAGTTTTGCAACTGGACGACTCAAGTCATAACTAGGGCTAAGAATTTGAAGACCTATCTATGACTTCCCCTTATTTATCCCGTTACCAATGTGATCGGGGATGAGATGCGATGCAATTCCACGTGGCTGATGGTTTCTATGGCCGGATGCCCTTCCTGATGCCAACCTTAAGAGAGGAGTTAATGAGATATAAAATGAATGAAGATGAATGAAAGTTCAATTTCAAGTAGTTCCAACTTTGCCTACCCGATGACACTGTCACTGTCACCCAGTGGCGAACGTTGGAACTTGATAGAGCGTTTCTAACCAAATAACTTACAAATTTAGCTACACACTACCAATTGTAGTAGTAGGTTCTTTTTCATGCCATAAATCTATAACATGGGCCCGCCGGCTTTACTTCCCTCCGAACGAATGCATTCTGAAGGATTTTAACGCTCTTAAAAATCCGATGACTTTAGCCGGGTTTGAACCCGCGATCTTGGGCATAGCAGCTAAGCATGCTACCGACTACGCCACCGAAGCCGATTAGGAAGTTGAGGACCTATAATTTGCCTAATGAAAGGACGTAAAATATCAAAATAAAGAACATAAAAACAGGAAAAAAAGACGTAAAAATGTAATCCAATTATGAATTAATTATTTGGTTTTAATTACATATTTAATAGTTATATATTGTTAAAAAATACAAAATTCTGGAGATATGCAACATACATTGAGAAAATATATGAATTGAACACATTTTTTATATTAATTTCAAAAATGAATTTCCTTTATTAAAATAAGTACTTGGAGAATTACAATGAAATATTTTTTCCACCTAGAATGAATTTCGGCGAACCCGCAATGGGCATCCTGGGGAAAGAAATTGAAATTTGTATCACTAGAATCATATTTGCCTTGACAATAATAGGGTTAATGAAATTGAAATTCTACTCATTGTCATGACGTGCCACTTCCTTAGCTGACATATAGGCCTATTCTGTCGTCCAAGAATGTTTTTCTACCTTTTCAGATATGGTTCAAACATTTGTATTTAATACAGAAAAGATGTTTATGAGGTGATGCACTGAGAATAGGCAGTAAAATTGTAGTCGAAAAAAGAAGAAGCCGTGCCATTGTGATGTTTGTATTTGTGTGTTTACGATTGTGAGAGGAGACGCCTCTGATATTCACCTCCAGTGTATGTGCGAAAGCACATCTTGGCGTTCAGCGGTCTAGCTGTATGCGTCTCACCGAGGCGGACCGGGTTCGATTCCCGGTCAATGCATGTGAGATTTTCGATGTGAAATGCCATGTCCTGTGGTTCGGATTCCACGTAAAACGGAGGTCCCGTGGCTTATGATCGCGAGATTAACGGTCACGTTAAACTACAAGCTTTTTTTTACATCTTGGCGAGATGAGTTGGAATTCGAACCCATGTTTCATCAGTTTTCTGACGTTCCAACTCTCAGACCAGGATTTAAATAAGTGAATCGAATCTGGATTGTCGGGACACAGATTTACTACAACCTACTTAGTTTTAGATCTCGCTGGTCTTTATTTAGTTCTATTGGTACAGTAGTTTGCTGGCCCCGTGGCGTTGGGATAGCGTGCCTGCCCCTCACCTGGAGGCCCCGAGTTCGATTCCCGGCTCCGTCAGGGATTTTAGAAACTGTCGTGAGCGCAGGAACGAGGTACACTCAGCGTCCTGAGTCCAATTGAGTAGCTGGCTGACAGTGAAGCATCGCCTCGGTCAGGAAAACCTAGATTATCGGCCAAGAGGACCCGACCACGCGTCACCCCGCAATCTGTAGGCCAAATAGCTGGACAGCGATAGCTTGGTAGGCCAATGCCTTTTCTAGCGAGTACACATTTCACAAAATAGTCAATATCTCTGTAGCTTTTATCAAAGTGTGTTGTCTTAATTTCCAAAATTATATCAGAAACGGATGATTTTTGCACTATCATGAGTTTAAGGCGGGAGTTACACCTTTCAGGATCGAAAAGTTTTATATAAAAAAAAAATGTAAAACAAAACTACTGGAATGCAGACGAAATAAATCAGAAACCTCTATGGACATCAAATTGGCAGGTGAAAAGCTGAAGGAAGTAGGAGACTTCTGTTACTTAGGAAGCAAAATAACTGGTGATGGACGAAGCAAAGAGGATATAAAAAGTAGGTTGGCTCAGGCAAAAAGCATTTCTACAAAAAAGGAATCTGTTTACATCGAATATAGATTTAGGTATTAGGAAGTCATTTTTGAAAGCCTTTGTCTCGAGCGTGGCGCTCTATGGAAGTGAAACTTGGACTATTGGAGCAGCAGAAAGGAAGAGAATTGATGCATTTGAAATGTGGTGTTACAGGAGAATGATGAAGAACAGATGGGTAGATAGGGTTACAAACGAAGAGGTATTAAGATGAGTGCGAGAGGAGAGATGTTTCTGGCGGCTGCTAATGACACATACTAAGACACCCAGGAATAGCAAGCTTAGTTATGGAAGGAAGGGTTGAGGACAAGAACTGTAGGGGTACACCAAGGTTAGAAAATGTTAAACAGATTGCCTCGGATGTATGGTTTGGTAGCTTTGTAGAGATAAAACGATTAGCTCAGGACAGGGAGGCATGGAGAGCTGCATCAAACCAGTCAAAGGACTGAAGACTCAAACAACAACAAATAAATTATTTGAACGACTAATCTTTTGAATTTCATTTGGTGAAAACAAAATGAAAATGTCTTCAATACTTCCAGAGATATGCCCTTAAATGTTAATTGCTGTCGCTTAAATTATCTCTTAAATTCTACCCTTATGTGAATTTGAAGGTCGTTCCCCGAAAACTTTATTTTCACACAGCGATTACATGATAACTCAAATACTATTCAAGATATCTCAATGACATTTTGCATGATTGCGTATTGTACTAATATGGACAACATACACCAAAATATTTTGTGTATCAAGCATACGTTGAATTTAAGAAAATATTTTTTACCCAACAAAAGTAAAAATAAATTTAAAAAATAGATTAAGAATATGAAAAAATCCTTAATATGTGTATCAATTATTTTGGTGTGTGTTGTAGCCATGAATGTTACCAACAGCTGAAGAGAACATTCATGTAAATATTTTAAATTGAGGGGTACTTATCATGTAAACGCTGTCCAACTGTAAAGAAGTATCTGAAGGTTTGGTAGTATAATAATGAATCACTGCAAGCATATTATAATAGTACATTATGCAATGAGCCTATAATGGCAATAATTAAGACACGAGTATGTTTATAAAACGAGCGTATGCGAGTTTTATAATTTCCATACGAGTGTCTTAATTACCATTATAGGCGAGTTGCATACGACGATAATTATTAGGCCTATAACTATTTTATGTTCGAACATACATATACATAAATATCTGTCGAGATTTCGCCAGTTTTATGTACTGAACAGAGCGCATGTGACGCAGAGAATGCCTTGTATTTGACCATGGCCTCCTCGATTACCCTATTATCACACTAGGCCAGGCAGTGAAATTTAAATTAGAAGGCCGTGGAACTCGGCGCATCGAATTATCTAATTGGTCAAACAACTGTTTCTTGAGCTCTGATTGGTGGGAGAAACTGTTTCATCATGAAAAATAGTGTTATAATGAGCCTCATTATAGTACAGTTTTCTGACATATAATAGTCAGGGTCGAACATAAATATGTATAATGATGTTTTTATTTTATTTTTAGCGTATTGCTTTTAGTGCCGGGAATGTCCGAGGACATGTTCGACTCGCCAGAGTTTGTAGCTGCTTCTAAGCGGACACCAATGGGGTGAGCTACAAGGACTGTCGCGTGTGGAGTGTTGTCTGGGGAGGAAAGTTTGAATGTGAGGACGAGGAGTTGGGAGGTAGCGGCTGAGGCCTATAGTTAGGGACCAACCCCGGCATTTGCCTGGAAGGAAGATGGGAAACCACAGAAGACCATCTTCAAGGTTGCCGGTGGGGGGATTCGAACCTCCTCGCCTCCCGGATGTGAGCGGCTGCCTGCAGCCATGCCGCAACGACCACGGCTAACTCACCCAGTATAATGATGAGTGAACTGTGTTTAATAATCATGTAAAGTTTTATTTCTTTGCAGCATATCTTAGTTGATGAGATATATATCTTTTTAGCTCAGTAGAAATTGTCAAGCGAAATGTGTACCTCCCCCTTAATGTTGGTAGTGTTCTTTCATTTAATGGCATGAATATGGTGGTCTTTTCAGTCTCGTGTACTTGGGTGTGTTTGTAGAATTAGACGGATAACTTTCGTTAATGTGATGTCTGTCGTAGTTTGTGTATTTGTAATTGAGGCCCGGATTGGGAAGGACGCGGACGTGACCATGAATTTTTGTAGAACTTTATGAAAAGGCAGTAATTTTGATTTTCGTACAATACGTGCTATACCTCATCAATTATTAACAATAGAAATGAGTTGAATGTTGTGTATAGCCGTTTTCTTTTTAAACTGCGCGTAAGAACATGAGTTAATTACTAATAACGAAGTGCAGCACAGATCTGCGCAATATTTCAAGATTCTTGCTTTTTTAGTGCCTTTAACGTCCCATTAACTAAGAAAATCACAAGATTTCTAAACTATTTCCAACCAAAGGTTGGGTATGACGTCACGTGGCCAAAGCTTGAACTTGTACACAGCGTTGCCACACAAATCGATCCCTGCTTCCGTCACTGGAACCACTGTTGCTACTACTTTATAGGCGTAAGGACAATTTAAAAATAATACCTTTCTGCCACAAGAGTGCAGCAGATGTTAGTAGTTAGTATACATGGCGGCATGCACCGAGAGAGCATGTACGCATACTATGCTTGAATTTCATTCATGCCGCAGCTAGAAGCTAAGGATGGAGCTCCATCCCACTTTCATCACAATGTTCGTGAATTCTTAAACAAGAGATTGAGAAACTGATGTATAGGTCTAAGTGATGAGTGATTCCCATCATGGCCTCCACGGTCCCCCGATCTAAACCCATGCGTTGTTTCTTTTTTGTGAGCTATGTCAAGATTCACTGTTTGTCCTTTCTTCTACCAGAAAACCTACTGGAAATGCGAGATCGCATCAACAATCCCTCTGATCACATTGCTAGTGTGTTACTTCGGGTGTGGGAAACATGAAAATGGTTTAGAAATGATCTTGAGTGAAGTTGACTGTAAGCCACTCCGGGCCCCTGGGCTGCGGTCCTGCTTGCCCCTCCCTCTCGTCGAGCCTGGTCGCACCTATACCATAAGAGAGCTCTTCGGAAAATAGGGGCTATATCTCAGCTCATTTTCGAATAAGAAACTTTTAGCATCTCCATCGTGGGATCAGACCCATGCCCTTTCCTAGCCAGTTACTTTTTCCTCGGACAGCTCTCTATCGGAAGTAATCCATGGGAAAAGGTCTGAGACGATTCCTCGGACAGCTCTCTAGCGGATGTAATCCATGGGAAAAGGTGTGAGACATGATTCCTCTAGCGGATGTAATCCATGGGAAAAGGTCTGAGACGATTCCTCGGACAGCTCTCTAGCGGATGTAATCTATGGGAAAAGGTGTGAGACATGGTTCCTCAGACAGCTCTCTATCGGAAGTAATCCATGAGAAAAGGTCTGAGACGATTCCTCGGACAGCTCTCTAGCGGATGTAATCCATGGGAAAAGGTGCGAGACATGATTCCTCGGATAGCTCTCTAGCGGATGTAATCAATGGGAAAAGGTCTGAGACATGATTACTCGGACATCTCTAGCGGTTGTAACCCATGGGAAAAGGTCTCAGACATGATTCCTCGGGCAGCTCTCTAGTGGATGTAATCCATGGGGAAAGGTCTGAGACATGATTACTTTGACATCTCTAGCGGATGTAACCCATGGGGAAAGATGTCAGACATGATACTTCGGACATCTCTCTAGCGGATGCAACCCATGGCGAAAGGTCTCAAACATGATTCCTCGGACAGTTCTCTAGCGGATGTAACCCATGGCGAAAGGTCTCAAACATGATTCCTCGGACAGCTCTCTAGCGGATGTAATCCATGGGGAAAGGTCTGAGAAATTCGTCTGACATCTCTCTAGCGGATGTAACCCATGGCGAAAGGTCTCAAACAATATTCCTCGGACAGTTCTCTAGCGGATGTAATCCATGGGGAAAGATCTCGTACATGATTCCTCGGACATCTCTCTAGTGGATGTAATCCATGGGAAATGTCTCAGACATGATTCGTCGGACAGCTCTCCAGTGGATGTAATCCATGGGAAAGGTCTCAGACATGATTCCTCGGACAGCTCTCTAGCGGATGTAATCCATGGGGAAAGATCTCGTTCATGATTCCTCGGACATCTCTCTAGCGGATGTAATCCATGGGGAAAGGTCTGAGACGATTCGTCTGACATCTCTCTAGCGGATGTTACCCATGGGGAAATGTCTCTGACATGATTCCACGTTCAACTCTCTAGCGGATGTAATCCATGGGGAAAGGTCTCAGATATGATTCCTCGGACATCTCTCTAGTGGATGTAATCCATGGGGAAAGGTCTCAGATATGATTCCTCGGACATCTCTCTAGTGGATGTAATCCATGGGGAAAGGTCTCAGATATGGTTCCTCGGACATCTCTCTAGCGGATGTAATCCATGGGGAAAGGTCTCAGATATGATTCCTCGGACAACTCTCTAGCGGATGTAATCCATGGGGAAAGGTCTCAGATATGATTCATCGGACATCTCTCTATTGGATGTAATCCATGGGGAAAGGTCTCAGATATGATTCCTCGGGCAACTCTCTAGCGGATGTAATCCATGGGGAAAGGTCTCAGATATGATTCCTCGGACATCTCTCTAGTGGATGTAATCCATGGGAAAGGTCTCAGACATGATTCCTCGGACAGCTCTCTTGCGGATGTAACCCATGGGGAAAGGTCTCAGACATGATTCCACGTTCAACTGTCTAGCGAATGTAATCCATGGGGAAAGATCTCGTACATGATTCCTCGGACATCTCTCTAGTGGATGTAATCCACGGGGAAAGCTCTGATACATGATTTTGATGCACCCAGTGCTGGGTGGGTTACGATGTGTACTTACAATGCACAGAGGACTTTATGTAGCGTGACCAAATGCTCCACCTAATGAAGGTCTTACGGCATTGACATTGAGTGCTTTATTCTCCAGGAATTTATCGGGAAGCAATGAAAATTCTGACGTAACGTAACAGTGTTGCCAAACGTTGCTAGCTTCCGCTAAGCATAACAGAACTACAACGATATCGTCGGTACCATAACTAACCACAATTGTGCAATCTACAGTATTATCGGTGTTTCTATCATGGCAAAGTAAACCCGAGAGAATTGGCGCAGTCCCCGAGTTCCTTGTAATAAGGCTCGAAGGTAGCTCGCAGTCTATATTGATGTATAGGAAGACACTTTACAATATTGCCTAAGTAGGCAAATATAATTAGCAGCTTTTCAGTCGGTCTACACGAGTGTCCCCAATTTGATAGGTTGGGGAATTACAGTAAATTTCCTAGTGCCTGAAACAAATACAAGCATTTTTCATGCACTTAATAAATAATTTCAACTTTGAGTTTTGCTGATGACATCGTCATCTTGGCCGACCGCCTGAAGATTTGAATGAGTTTTTGAATGGTATGGACTCCGTCTTGAGGAAAGAATTCATGATGAAAATTAATAAATGTAAAACAAAAATATTGGAATGCAGCCGAAATAAATCATAATCCTCTATGGACATCAAATTGGCAGGAGAAAAGCTAAAGGACGTAGGAGACTTCGGTTACTTAGGAAGCAAAATAACCAGTGATGGACGAAGCAAGGAGGATATAAAAAGTAGGTTAGCTCAGGCAAGGAAAGCATTTCTATAGAAAAGGAATCTATTGACATCGAATATAGATTTAGGTGTTAGGAAGTCATTTTTGAAAGCCTTTGTCTGGAGCGTGGCGCTCTATGGAAGTGAAACTTGGACTATTGGTGCAGCAGAAAAGAGGAGAATTGAAGCGTTTGAAATGTGGTGTTACAGGAGAATGATGAAGATCAGATGGGTAGATAGGGTTACAAACGAAGAGGTATTAAGACTAGTGGGAGAGGAGAATTGTTTCTGGCGACTGCTAATGAAGAGAAGAGATAGGTTGGTAGGACACATACTAAGTCACCCAGGAATAACAAGCTTAGTTATGGAAGGAAGGGTCGAGGATAAGAACTGTAGGGGTAGACCAAGGTTAGAATATGTTGAACAGATTGCCTCGGACGTAGGGTGTGGTAGCTGTGTAGACATGAAACGGACAGCTCAGGACAGGGTGTCATGGAGAGCTGCATCAAACCAGTCAAAAGACTGAAGACTCAAACAACAAACAACATCAAAACACTTCTTACACAAATTGGGGAGGTGGGTTAATTAGATGACTGGTTCCTTTCGCCAAGCGAACATAATACTGTTATTTGTACGTCCCTTTTAACAACTCCGGTTTTTAGAGACGCCGGGTTGCCGGAATTTTGACCCGAAGGGGATCTTTAACGTGCCAGTAAATCTACTCACACGGCTCCCTCGCATTTGCGCACCCTCAAATGCCAACTGGCTGCGCCAGTATTTGATCCTGCAACCTTGGGAACAGCAAGCGAGGACGTAACCGCTGAGCCACGCAGCCGGCTCACATAGGCCTAGGCTAGCCATTACACCAAGTTCTGATGATGTCGGCTTGACGACCGAAACTACTCATCCTTCATTCCCCCCCCCCGCCAGGGGCTCACGATTTGTGGGACGTGGGTTGGTGACCACGGGACCACAGCTAAGTCCGGCATTGCTTCCAGTTACTTGTGCCGAGCTCCTCTCTGTCGACCTCTTTTGGTCAACTCTTGTTCTCTTCCGACCCCAACGGTTGGTTGGTTCCTCAGTTTAGGGGCTGCGACAAGATGGTCGTGTAGCCCCGTGTACTTTGGGTGAGTGTAAAATCTGTCTGATAACCGGTGTTAATTCTGGTGACTGTATTAGTGTATGTTATCTGCTTTTTTTTCCCAAGCAAGGACTATAAACGATAATTTGAAGTAGTTCCTACTTTCGCTACCAAATGCTACCGTCCACGACACCTAGCTACTACTAGAGGCCATCGCATCGTGCGCCCGGTGACGAACGTTGGAACTTAAGCGCATTAATCAAACCTAACCTACAAAATTTTGCTTCATAGAAGTTTAGTTAGTTGAAGGTTCTTTTACATGCCATAAATCTATGGTATGGGCCCGCCGGCTTTACTTCCCCCCCGAAGGAAGGCATACTGAGAGATTTTTTAACGTGCTTAAAAAATCCGCGCCGACGACTTCGGCCGGATTTGAACCCACGACCTTGGGCTTAGAAGCTCAGCATGCTACCAACGACACCCCGAAGCCGCCCGGTGTCCGGACAGTTCCCCACACTGACACTTCCACACACTGCCCAAAATACTGACACTTCCACACAGTCCTTGGACGTGGCTACCTGTTTAATGACTCAGAAATAATCTTGACTGACATTTCCACACACATCTCCACTCTCCCCCAAGGCTACTATGGATCAAGTTGACTACTTCGTTGACAACTGGCTAGATAACCAAGACATTCCAATCGAGATGTGGAACTGCCACCAAGCACGACACAGGACAACGAATGCTGTTGAGGGCTGGAACAACCGACTCAACAATCTTGTCGGGAGACCTCACCCCAAATTAAAGGAGGTTGTCAAAGTGTTCAAGACGGAAGCTGAGAAGACAAACTGCGCATTTTTAAAGGCCGAGCACAACATGGAAGGAAAAAAAAGAAGACGAAAATATGTCAAACTGGACGGACGGATTGAGAACATTCAGAAAACGTTCGAAAATGACAAAAATATGAAAAGTTTTCTGAAGGCAGTTGTCTATTCACAGAAAATGGAGTAGGTTAATATTATTGTTGAACAAATATGACAAAAACAAAAAACAAAACAAAAACAAACAAAAATAAATAAAAAAATACAAAATACAAAACAACTGACGAAGCCTAGAAAGCTGATTTTAAACACGCCAAAATGATCGGTTTTGTTATTATTTTGCAAGTCCACAGCCTGGATAAAGTGTGATGGAAATCAGACTCTGCATTTATTTTAATTTGATGGAAATTACACGACATCACAATGATATTTTAGAGACCGTGTTAGTAATGAAGTACATAGATCGAGCGCTTTTCTTCACTCCGAATGAGTGTTATGTTAAGGTGCATTGTCACAGGTGCGGCTGTAACGATGATCACTGAAGCCTATAGCCTTAGGGGTGGGGGGATGTGTGTGGAACTGTCAGTCGGGAATATTTCTGAGTCATTATACAGGTAGCCGCCTCCAAGGGCTGTGTGGAAGTGTCAGTATCTTGGGCAGTGTGTGGAAGTGTCAGTGTGGGGAACTGTCATGTAATCAGCCGCCCAAGCGAACATCATCAGATCCTGCTCACATAGGCCTAGACTAGCAATTACACCAAGATCTGATGATGTCGGCTTGACGAACGAAACTACTCATCCTTAATTCCCCCCAGGGGCTCACGATTTGTGGGACGTGGGTTGGTGACCACGGGACCACAGCTAAGTCCGGCATTGCTTCCAGTTACTTGTGCCGAGCTCCTTTCTGTCATCTTTCCTGGCGACCTCTTTTGGTCAACTCTTGTTCTACTCCGACACCGATGGTAGGCCTATTAGGGTATTCGAGGCCTAAGGAGTCTTTCAATTTCCCGCGTTAATTGGTGCCATAAGACATTCAGGAAGAGTCGACCCCGTAAGAGAAATACTGTGCAGTAAACATATTTTATTATTATTTTCGATCCGGAGATCCGGATGAATGAGGGCCGAATAAACGAGGTTCTTCTGTATTCAGTTAGCTTGCCACGGTGGGTGAGTGGTTAACGTGTCGGTCTACAAACCCCAAGATTGCAGGTTCGCTCCTGGCCGTGGTAAGTGATTTTTTGAAAGGCGGCAAAAATTACGACATCATGTCATACGATGTTGGCATGTCAAAGCACCCATTTAAATTCAGTAGGCTGTGTTCATAATGGCAAAATTAATATCGGGAGTTTCCGCCATCATTAAGTTTCTCATTTCTCTACTAGAAAGCGCTGTCGTGTTCAAGGAGCTTAGATAATTATATAACCTCCTTGACTTTCATAGTGCTTCAAGGAACAACGAAATTCGACATGCAAGTTACCCTTTAGGTGTCAAATAACAAAGCTTGCACCCGGCACCCGATGCTATACGATATTATTATTATTATTTGTTCGATTTTGGCCTACTTTGGAACACGGTAAACAATTGACTTGCTGATTAGTCCTTTTTCCTGCTCCCCGAAACTCTTCATCTTTTCACTGTGGATTGGGGGCGTGGTGGCTCAGCGGTCTAGCTGTATGCCTCTCACCAAGGCGGCCCGGGTTCGATTCCCGGTCAATGCATGTGAGATTTTCGAAGTGAAATGCCATGTCCTGTGGTTCGGATTCCACGTAAAAAGGAGGTCCCGTGGCTCATGATCTCACGATTAACGGTCACGTTAAACTACAAAGCTTCCTTCCTTCTTCACTGTGGATTCTCTTCCTTTCTTCCGACCAGATGTTCTTCGCTCTTCTCCTTTGCTTTTCCTGGAACCCCTTGAATGCATCAATCGTACCTCGAAACACCTCTCTATTCCAGATCTCATTTGGACTGACCCCAACTTTCTCCATATCCTTTCTTATTTCATCTACCCATTTTGTAGTCGCTTTTATCTTAGTGATGTAATTAAAGATTTTCTTCGTTAGTCGAGTATCGCTCTTTCTCGTAAGGTGTCCATAGAACTTCAATCTTCTCTTCCGTATGGTATCTGTGATTTTTTCTGCTTGTCCGTAAAGATCTTTGTTTCGCCTCTTCCGCCATGTACTATCATTTCTATTTTCGGGTCCTAAGATCTTCCTCAAGATTTTTCTTTCTTTCTTTCTTTCTTTCTTTCTTTCTTTCTTTCTTTCTTTCTTTCTTTCTTCTCCAGTTCCTCTAATTCACCTTTCTGGTTCAGTATCAAACATTCTGAACTATACAGTCCCTCAGGCTTGACCACCGTGGTATAGTGTCTTATCTTCGCTCTGTAAGATATTGTTCTTTTGTTGTACCTATTCTGTACTAATTTATAAGCTAATTCCATCTTTCTGATCCTCCCTTTGTTTGCTGCATTATCCAGACCATTATTATTATTATTATTATTATTATTATTAATAATAATAATATTAATATTATTAAACTACAAGCTTCCTTCCTTCAAATATGAAGAAGTTTGTTGTAGTGTATCTTATCGGATAATGCAGTAAGAGCGTTACCAAAATCTGGTCTCTGGTACTGATTGAGATACCACACGGTCGTATTAGCTGCTTGCTGTTTGGTAGATCATTCATTCAGTGTTATGTATTCCATTGTGTTTGCGCAGTGCCTATCTCGAGAGCGACCACGCACTGATACATGAATATGGGATCGTGCGAGCCCATCATCGCGCTGGCGGACATTTCCAAACCCAACCGAGGTTACTAATTATTAAGGCCCGGAAGTTCATGCACTATTAAATGAACTAATATGCATGCAAAATGCACTAATTATTGGTTCAAATATACATCATGTTTCAAAATATATGCACTATGAAATAACTACGGCAATCACTCCTTATTCTTTAGCGTTTCTATTTATTTTTTATTTAGTCAATTTACCCTCTAGGTTGGTGGTTCCCACGGACTCAGCGAGGGAACTCACCACTACCGCCTCTATGGGCAGTGTCCTGGAGCCGGGAACATCTGGTCGGGGTGGATACAACTGGGGAGGTGTGATCAGCACTTCGCCCAGGCGGCCTCACCTGCAAAGCGAACAGGGGCCTCATGAGGGATGGGAAGGGATGGAAGATTGGGATGGATAGGCGAGGAAGAGGGAAGGAGGCGGCCGTGGCCTTACAGTAGGTATTGAGACCGTATTTTGTATGGAGTTGGATCTATGTTGGACAGGTGTGTACTTAGGTGCATTCCTGAGGCGCTACTTCCACGGCACACAGCGCAGGGATACTCCGTGGCGAGGTTAGGAGCAGATAGGCAGCACGCCATACAGCCTGGAGCACGTGCTTCATTTTAGTACAAGGGAGCTCTACAAAATGGAGACAGCAGTAACGTCGATCTGATGCAACATGATATACTTTGATATAGTAGCCATGAAACAGAATAGTAATGGACAAATGCATTATGTTTAAAGAAGAGGAAACTTGAGTGTATTTCACACATATATAAATGCAGATAACAAAATATCAGAATATTATCGAGCATGATCCAGTGTCGATATCGATAGTCAATATCGTTCCTGATCGAACAGCACTATGGGTTTCGCAGAGCAGTAAGCAAAGATCTGTCCAGGCAGAGACACGAGTTTGCAATATACTTCGCTGGGAGTACGACACTCATATCGTGCGCGAGCAACGCGGACGTGTATTTTTACTTAAAGTTAGACAGTTCGTACCGCAATTTTTTATGTCTTAGCTTATTATAGCTGAAGACTGTGTTAAACTTCATCATCAGGAGCAGTGAACTTTGTATTCACCAGGACTTGTGTGATATTTTACATGCCAGTACAAGACTTTATTCTACAACAGTACAGTTTACAGTATACAAGCATATTATCATTATGACTTCAGAACAGAAGTTGATTGAACGGAGACCACCAAGACGTGGCTATGTCACGTATGGGCTCAAATGGAAAGCAGGAATGCGATGCAATAGTGGAATTAACTACTTAGGATGATCACCAAAACCAAACATGGATTATTATAACAGCAGAAAACTCTTTAAGAAGAGGTGGAAGACGTCTTGGAGATGTTTATTATACATTCATACTGTAACTGCATGAAATACAATGGCATACTACGAATAAGCTCCAGCTATATCTTGGGAACGTGTGAGAGCGATGTACTTGTTTCGCGAACAGCTGTTTTTAGCCTACTTTTCACATTTTGCAAAAATGAGGAAAAAGTAGACTTATGAGATCGGGCAAATGTATGTCTGTCTGTCTGTCTGCCCTTCTGTCTGTCTGTCTGTCTGTCTGTCTGTCCTTCTGTCTGTCTGTCTGCCTGCCTGTCCTTCTGTCTGTCTGTCTGGCTGTGTGTGTGCCCCCCCTATCAACTCCTAAACGGCTGGAGCAATCGAAACAAAATTTGGTAGGAGTAAAGATCTATACCTGAATATCTCACGGCCATATTTGAAAATGATGTCAGTGCTACCAACTGATAAAAAATCGCAATTGAAATTTGAGCTCCATGTCGGATATCTTGGAAGGTATGAATGGGAGCTATTTCAAAATTGGCACACGTATAGATAATAATATTGCAGTTTAATTTCCAGGAGGCCATATATGGCAGTGTTGCCAAAATGATTATAAGCCTGCTGATAGGTCCAATTTTTAAATGGATATAACTTCTACACTATCAATTGGAATTCAACCAAATTTCGCATGTTGTATGTGTACATAACCAGATATGACTGAGCGTATTCTTAAGACCCACCAGGGCTGCCAACTGTTAATAAATGCTCCTAATTTATTTTATCCAAATACCAATATATCAGAAATTATGCAAGCCGACAGCTTTAAACTATGCACACGTATAGTACCTGACATTCTATATTAATTTGGAGTAACTTATATACGTCAGTGTTACCAACGTGATTCTAAGCCTGCTGACAGGTCCAACTTTAAATACATGTAACTTCCATACTATCATTTGGATTTCAACCAAATTTCGTATGTACTATGTGTACCATAATAGATATGACTATGCGTATTCTTAAGAGCAACCAGGGCTGCCAACTGATAATATGTACTGTCCCTATTTTTGTTACCCTAATATCAATATACAGTATCAGGAAGTATGCAAGCCAATAGCTCTAAACTTTGCACACGTATAGTACCTGGCATTCTAGATGAATTTGGAGTAACTAATATACGTCAGTGCTGCCAACATGATTCTAAGCCTGCTGATAGGTCCAATTTTAAAATGCATGTAACTTCTATACTAACTAATGGATTTCATTCAAAATTGGCACAACAATAGATCATATTATTTCAGATTATTTCTGACCAATACATGTATGTCATTGTTGCCAACATGATTTTACGCGCGCTGTTAGATCCAATGTTTAACTGCATGTAACATCCATGCTATCCATTGGACTTCAACCAAATTTTGCATTCTGTACCTTAAGAGATGGAGCTAAGAATATTTTCAGTCACCAGGGCTGCCAACTGTAGTTCTCCATTAGGCTACATTATGCCAGGTATACAGTATTTCGAACTAATTAGAAATTTCGATATTACCAACTTAATTTCGTCATTATTCTAGATAGATCCATTCATATAGATTTATCATTGCATGAATCTTAAATTTTAAGTAAAGTAGGCTGTTTAGTTCGTCACGGAACTTCTTGTTACTTTTCAAACGTTCGAACTCGGGTTCGGTTCTTTACAAGATCCAGTCGTATCGAGGACTATGCGACCTGATGAACGAGGGTTCAGTTCCAGAACGAGGACAGTGTGTTTCTCGCATACTCATATTTCAACCGATGGCAACGTACAAGGTAGCTGACCACCCATTTTCATAGTAGACAGTATGAATTAGACATACTCTAGAGTGTTCCTTTTCACCAATTTTTCTTTGTAGTTAGAAAATGCATTCCAAGGCTAGACCCGATTTTCTATCGCTTCTGTTTTGTAGTGTATTTTATTTTTGTAGTTAACATTAATATTTTTAATGTTTTTTATGCATTAATTCACTTCTTTTTCTTTTTAAATCTGAGCATTTAATGGAATTATATAACTTGTTGAGAAGATTAATATGATGAGTAGAGAGAAGACTACGATAACTTTATATAAGAATAGTAGTTAGCAAGCAGATGACCAATACGCTACGTACACTTGAAGATTATTTGAATAGACATTTTTACGAATTTCGAATTTGAACTTGAACACTTATGCATTTCATGCGAGTTTCTCTAATAGACGTGCGGGTCTATTTTTCATCAAGTGCAGTATAAATATGGAAACATAATGATTTATAGAGCAGATATTTGCGATTTTTGGATTGATTTTGGTAATCTACAGCTCTTGAGATTTTTTTTTGGAGTGGTCTTAGACACTATTAGTTCGTTCAGTTTCTTTTTGTTCATGATTCGTTTGTTGAACTCCATCCTGGTTAGGCGTTGGATTCTAATAGTTTTCGTGTACCTTCTTAAGACAGGCTCATTTCTATGGTGTAGAATCTTTCGTGTTTCTTTGGGTGAGGATCTCCAGTCGAGTTTTTGTCTAGTAGAGCTGAATCGTTCTTTTTACAGTGATATATCCACAATTTCTTGAAAGATATAACTATGAAACATGAGATTATAATGAGAAATAAATTACTATTGTAAAATGATTGTATAAAATATTTTCATTACAAAGCGAAATGATAATGTCAAAAATTCTCAAGCACTGTTATTTGAACAGCTGTTTATATTATATTTGCCTTAGTTCTGATAAAAATTGTCCATGATACTTTAACTTATGTTAATTTGATGCACGATATTTCATGACTTTTATGTTAAAGCTTAATTTGAACTTAATGATGTTTGGAAAAATGTTTACAAGCTATGGAGAGCTTATCTATGAATGAAGCAACGTGTATTTGCGAATTTGATTGTTATAATGAGATATTAGACATCAATGGATGATCTATGTCATTTTTCTGTCCAGTATAAATTAGCTATTGAGCTATGTCTGAATACAGTTATGTGTATATTTTGAACGTGCAGTATAGTCACGAATATTAATACTAGAAGGCTAGTATGAGGTTAATACATCCAACATTTAAGTAAAACAGCGTTGTGATAATTGTTCTAGAATGGATTGTTCAAATTAATAACATTTGTTTTTGGAGAAAGGTTAATTGGAAAGACGAGTAATAATATTCATATAATCCTGTAATAATAACCACTAAAAGCTTTTGAAATAATAATAATACCATGAATAAGTATGTGATTTAAAATGTTGTTAACATTTTTTTTGCTATGATAATGCGTTCGATAAGCTTAACCATTCGTCGAACATGCCCTAATTTGACTTTAACTAATACTATAGAATGCTAATTGATGGAATCGAATTTATTACTGATGAAGAATTTGAACGTGTACAATAATGTATAAATGTAAATAATATCATAAACTTTGAGGATCATTTAAATATGTAACGGGTGTATAAAATAATGTTTAAATATTTTTGAAACTGTTTTTTTTTTTCACATGCGATTAGGATGCTGTATTTTGAAAGCATTTTTGAATATATTTCGATGCTGAGGTTATTATGAGATTTCTACGCTTCAGTAGAGGTGGATTATTTTGTTTAGTGGAGAGATAGTCCACCATGCAACAGTCTTTAGATTAATAAACTGTTGGTCAATTTTAAATACTTCGGATGTCTTGGTCATTTATACTAGAAATAGGATGCGCTACGAGGACCAGTGGGTCAGTTTTTAGAATGCCTAGCGCCACGCTCGAGATTAATTTAGTCATTTTTAGAGTCTCATTAGCTCACTTTGAGTTATTTTTCGTTTTCATTTTATCGACCACTGGCATCTTCCTATCGCATTCTTTGTAAGAGAGGTATCCTTATCCCTGGTTGATCCTAGTTGGTAGAATTTTAGGGGCATTTCAGCCGGGCGCTTCCAGATTCTATGATCCAGCAGTTCCATCGGATTTCAACTGGTAAGACCACGTGGATACGGGTGCAGTATCATCCCGGCATTTGCCCGAAGACGAAGTGGGAAACCACGGAAAACCACTTCGAGGATGGCTAAGGTGGGAATCGAAGGCCCTCTACTCATTTGGACTACCCGAGGCTGAGTAGACCCCGTTCCAGTCCTCATACCACTTTTCAAATTTCGTGGCAGAGCCGGGAATCGAACCCAGGACCTCCGGGGCGGCAGCTAACCATGCTGACCGCTACGCTACGGAGGGGACTCTATTTTGAATATAAAAAGAAAAATAACAGACGGACATATAACTACACCTTTTTAAAATATCTCATCTAATGGTTGGTTCCTCAGTTTAGGGGTTGTGACAACGCGATCATGTAGCCCCGTGTACTTTGGGTGTGTGTAGAATCTGTCTGATAACCGGTGTCAATTGTGATGGCTGTATTAGTGAGTGTTATCTGTAAATTAATTCAGGTGAGGACTGCAGACATTCAATTTTCAAGTAGTTCCTACTTTTGCTACCAAATGCTACCGTCAACGACAACTAGTTGTGAACATGGTTACTAGATGCTTCCGCAGTCGGCTCCTGGCGACGAACGTTGGAACTTAAGAACGTTAGTCAAATCTAACCTATAATTTAGTGTAATTAGTGGAAGGTTCTTTTACATGCCATTAATCTATGACATAGGCCTGCTCGCCGGCTTTACTTCCCCTCCGAAGGAAAGCATACTGAGGGATTTTTAACGCTCTTAAAACAATCCAACGACTTCGGCCGGGTTTGAACCCGCAACCTTGGGCATAGAAGCTCAGCATGCTACCAATTATGCCACCGAAGCCGCCTATATCTCAACTCAGAAACAGTTCTAAATAGTAGGACATGTTATTTTACGGAACTTCAAGCGGTGTTGACCATCAATAATTATTTTATTATGTTCATTTTAAGTATAGGCTAACTGTTATACTATTTTAATATCCATTGAATTGTTTGAAATGAAAACCATTTTACAATATTTATTCGAACAAAAATAATCTTATTATATAATTCGCTAAGGTGTGTGTTTCACAAAACTCAAGCTCCTAATCCACAGCGAGTTAGTTTCCAAAAATCTTCCAAATCGTCTCACTAGTACAGGAAAAATATTGCATTTCTTGAAAAGTCAACAGAAATATATTTATTTATTTATTTATTTATTTAAAAAATGATTTTTAACCTATAAACAAGACGCTAGCCCCTGGCAGAACTGTTTCGCGTCCAGCCCGCATAGCACTAGAGACGGGCGGGTAGTCTGTACAGATGGGGCGCACACAACCCATTATGCGAGAGTTCTCGCACGGGTCCGCTAGTTGATATTAATTTGCAAAAAAAAATACTGGAAGGTACTGGGTATTAAAATAATGTCTGTATCTGTGATAGACTCTCGGAGTCCGAATTGAAATATATGTTTAACTTAAAGAACATGAAGTAACAATAAGCGCTTCAAAACAACAGGAAATTAGAATGAACGTCCTTCTCAAGCAGAGATATGCACTTAAACAGGCAAAGGAGAAACATATGATGCATTGTGTCAAAATAACCGAAATGTGCATAAATATGATTTTGGATGAACTTCTGTGCCTTACTAATTATCATTGCCACACCTGGCTGACAATCTTAATGAGGTTATTGTTTCTGAAAATATTATTTTTTAGTAGAGTAACAGCACGCCTAAAGAGGAACTCCAAAATAATACACGCCCATAGTCAAAACACCCCCTCTGAATTAAAACAACTCCACATTCCTGAGTCTGACCTCTCTCCTCAGCTACTGCATTTACTGTAAAGTCTTTCAAAAATGACTTTATAGGCCTATTATCTCAGTCTTTCTTCTTCTTCTTCTTCTTCTTCTTCTTTCGTCTCACCCTCTTTGGGGTACGTTGAATCAATCATTGCTCTCTGTGTTGTTCTTTTCTTAGTGCCCAGTGTCTCTTCATTCTTTCTGATCTTCTTTTCTTCTCTCATTCCGAGATGATGGGTTTGGATTTTATTGAAGATTTGTCTTGGAACCTTACACAGTATATTCGTCTTTATTAATTATTTTAGCTATTCGATTGAGTCGTGATTTTTCTGTAATTTTTGATTCTACTGGGTCTTTTTCAGTTTCTTACAATAACTTATTAACAAACTAAACATCAGTCCTTCTAAAAACAATAACAATCGTGGTTAGGTAACAATGGGTGATATGAATAAAACGGAGTATATGCTCATGCTCAACAATTTTGTAGTATATACTCAGAATGGCATGAATAAAAAGTTGAAGTTTAAACTCACTGAGAAGTACATACTCAAGGGTGGGAGTAAATACTCCGTTAGTGAGTTTATACTCCAATGTGGTATGAATAAAAGAAGTATATGCTACAAATCTGAAGTATATACTCACAATTTCTGAAGTCTGGCCATTACCATGCTCAGCTGGCTAATCTCAAGATGGTTGAGGTTATGTTTGTAGATGTAAATAACTTGCGGGCTAGGAAAGTGTATAAATTACGAAGAACGCTTTCTGAGAGGGACTGTAGATCATTATACCGTTTTAAGATAGATAATATTCTATGGCTTCTTGATTACTTTTTGGGCAAATACACGGAAACAAGAGGAAAAGCTGTAATAAACAATTTATTTTCTTCAGTATTTGACTTTCTGTAATACATTTGCCAAAGTTTCCAGCGTAGCGAATCTTTCTAGCTTTTAAACATTCGCGTTTTTCCTTCCGCGAGTTAGGTGTTTGAGACTTGTCAAATACTGAAGGATAGTTATAGACAATCCTTACAAAGGCCAAATCGGAAACATTTGATATAATGATCATATGAGTCGTCCAGTTGCAAAACTCGTTTAATCCACTTGTGAATAAGAAAGCTGTAAAAACAATTTATTTTCTTCGGTATTTGACTTTATGTAATACATTTGCCAAATGTATCTTCTGTGTTTGTTGTTTTCTACTTTTTCCTTTTTGCTTTTTGGTTTAGTGTTTGCTTTATGCTTATGCTTTTGAATGTTACTTTTTGCTTTTCTTTCTTGGTTTTGTTTTTGTGTTTGTTTTTGAATTTTGCTTTTTGCTTTGTGTTTCTGGTTTTTTGTTTTCTGCTTTTGCTTTTGTTTTTGAATTTTGTTTTGTGTCTTTTTTTTGTTTTCTGCTTTTGCTTTTGTTTCTGAATTTTGCTTTTTGCTTTCTGCTTTTGCATTTGTTTTTGAATTTTGCTTTTTGTTTTGTGTGTTTTGTTTGTTTTCTGCTTTTGTTTTTGAATTTTGCTCTTTGCTTTGTGTTTCTTGTTTTTGTTTTCTGCTTTGCTTTTTGTTTTGTGTGTCTTGTTTTTTGTTTTCTGCTTTTGCTTTTGTTTTTGAATTTTGTTTTTTGCTTTGTGTTTCTTGTTTTTTGTTTTCTGCTTTTGCTTTTGTTTCTGATTTTTTTTTTTTGTATTGTGTCTTATTTTGTTTTCTGCTTTTGCTTTTGTTTCTTAATTTTTTCGTTTTGCTTCTTGTTTTCTGCTTTTGCTATTGTTTTTGAATTTTGCTTTTTGCTTTGTGTCTCTTGTTTTTTGTTTTCTGCTTTTGCTTATGTTTTTGAATTTTGCTTTTTGTTTCGTGTTTTTGTTTTGTGTGTGCTTCCTGGAAAATCAAAATAAAACAAAACAAATTGAAGTAAAACAAAATAAACAAAACAAAATCAAAATAAACAAAAGAAAAGAAAAACAAAAATAAAACAAAACAAACCAAAACAAAAAATAACAATTTAAAACATAGTAAAACAAAATAAAACAAAACAAAATAAAAAATTAAAAAGAATAATAAAATAAAGTAAAATAAAATAATTAAATAATTTTACGACATGATCCTTATTCACAAGTGGATTAAACGAGTTTTGCAACTGGACGACTCATATTCATCCCCACTAACAGACATTTCAATTAACCAGGAACTTTCAATTAATCATCAAGACAAGTCTACAGCAGACGACTGGTTTGCATTAACAAATGGCATGTAAAACAGTTGACTGACTAAACGTGCGTCGACGAAACGAGAGTAACATCGCGGCGCAAGTGAAGTATATACTCCAAAAGGAGGGGAAATTGTAGTAGATACTCAAGATCTTTTATTCATAACAAACCGAGTATACACTCAAAACTGATGCTCATGCTCAAAGTATATACTTCGAAGTTTATACTCAGTTTTATTCATATCACCCAATGAAACGGTACAAACACAAGGCGAACTCGCTTCTAAGTGTCCTTGTTGAAAATAAAAACGTTGAAAATCTATATCTCATGATGATCAATCTTTAGTAGTCCTCCCCGGACATGGGGGAGGCATGCTCTGAATGAGACCATCAAGTCAAGTTTATCTTGGGGTAAGAGGTCCCACTCTTCTATGGCATCGTCAGCGTATTATTGATGACGGTAGTCCAAACTTTTCTTGAGCAATGTATTTTGAAAAGAAAAAAAAAAAAAAAAAAAAAAAAAGGATTTTTCAAGGTGTTAAACTATACCGACCCCCGACCCCCCCTTGAGGCCACGACCGCCTACTTCCCAATTTTCACCCGATTCACTAAAACACACACTAATACAGTCATCACAATAACATAGGTTATCAGACAAAAATCTACATCTCACACACTCAAGTACATGGGGCTTTTGTTTTGTCGTGTGGCCTCCAGAGAAGCCGAATGCAAGTCTTTCTAGTCGACGCCCGTTGGCGACCTGCGCGTCGGGATGAGAGATGGAATGGATGAAGATGAATGAAACTGGGCAAGAATGTGGAAGGAAGCAGCCGTGGCCTGTCAGAAGGTACCGTTCCAGCATTTGCCTGGTGTTGAAAATGGGGAAACCACGGAAAACAATTGCAAGGACGGCCGACAGTGGGGCTCGAATCCACGCGTCTACCGAGTCAGCAGAGAGCTTGGCTCCATGAATAGCGCTGCGCTTTAGCGAGCGTAGCACCTGCTGTCGGTTACATGGGGCTGAATGACCACGATGTTCAGGACCCATTTAATGAAACAACAATTTTAACCCTCTGTTAGTGGCGCACGGTGTCACAGACCGACGGCATAAATGATTGCGCCTCCTTCTTTGTCTGTTGAAGTGAGCTAGCTGCGCATCAGGTTACCTTCATCAATTTCATTCTCGAGTATACTCACCACTGCACAAGTTCGAACGATAGCCGTACAGGTCAGTGGAAGTCTTTTCGGTCTCACACACCGAGGTCACTAAAGAGATATTCAGTCCAAGTGTCATAAGTATTTGTGCCTTGAACACGCAAATGTTGTTTGCTATGACTGTCTTGAAGGTTAATTGTGTACTGATGCAAATTTACAAACTTTAGATCTCAATCATGATTGTTTGTTTTCTTTTCAACAGAGTTTATCATTGGATATTTCGCTAATGTCACTTTTCATAACTCAGTTATAATTTCTCCTTATTATTGCTTATAGATTACTTAAGTGTAGTTTAAATAAAGGTTAAGATGATTAAATACTTATGTATTATACACCATTCCTTAAAAATTAACTTTCAAAATAATGAAAGTCACTAAAGTTGAGAGTAAAATTCACGTCACAAGCGAAGGGAATAGAGGAAAGAAATGACATCAACTCTCAAAGCTTTTTTTTCTCACGAGGCTGAATGTAGGCCTAACTCGTTCTAACCTTCAGACCAGATTTAAATATCTTGGCAGTGCCTGGAATCGAATCTGGATCCCTGACCATTGAGGCGACTGCCCACAGAATTCTAGGAGCTACACAAGTACAGTAGATGGACTCCAGGGGAAATAAAATACCAATGGAGCAAAGGACAAAAGAGGCAGAATAATATTGAGAGCATTACTCGAAGGAACGTCGTATATCCTGTCTACCATTCTTCATTTTGAATAGCACATAACCTCCGGTTGAAGTAAACCGATAATAGAGCTTTCAACAATAAAACGTCGGAGTTAACAATGGGTCGGAATGTATTATAACGTCGGAGACGAACCACTAGTGATAAAACTGGCATAAAAGCGAATGCTCCAATTACATTTGGCTTTGCTTAAATTCTTCCTTTCTTCCTGTTTCATTTAAAGCGAGGTAATTTCTAGATTTACATTAAAAAAAGAGAGAATCGTTTGCTTCAAAAGAATGACGACGTTCATTCAAACGCACAGGGTAAAGACTTAAATTAGCGGGTATAAAAAGCACTTTTCCGCACTCTTAATGCCATACTACATTACAGATCTCCGCTGCGTTCAACGGGCATTCGAAAAGAAACTGCGTCACATACAGGGTTGCCCTTATGAAGTGGATCATTATGGTAATGATTATTACTATTATAGAATGATTTTCATTCGGTCAACACTGTTGTGCCCGATTGTATTAGACGGACAGTACAAATATTTTAACACCCTAACTAAATACCAATACTAAAAGAAAAAATATATATTGATATTTGACAAACAGGTGCCTACAACTAGAACAAACATAAAAGTGAGTAAACACTGCAATTGAACAAATCACAGAATTCCTCTAATAACAAGTGCCTGTAAGAAATCAAGAAAAGAATAGTGTTAGCAAAACAAGCCTTCCGAAATTAAAAAAAAAAAAAACTTATTGCTAAATAATCACCTCAGTTCGAGGACTGGAAAATGATTTCTCAAGACCTTTGTTTGGAATGTCATACTCAGAGCCGCCGAGAGGGAGGGGCAACGGGGCAAATGTAATGAAGGCTCGTTAATGGTGCACGTTAGTTTCAGTTTATTTGAAGCAACTTCTGTGAAATGTTGCCTATAACTTACAACCTGTCAGAGGCTTTGCAGAGTAAGTATGTCGATTTGTCTACAGCTCTGTAGAAGACATGTCATGCTACCATGTTTTGTCATGAGAATGAGGCAGAAAACACTTCAGAGGCATTTTGGACAGTGCGAAAGTATTGACAGAAACCATTCATTTGCTAAAAGAAGTTCCTCGATTCGAAAAAAATAAAAAATAAAGTTTTTATGTACCTTCTTCTACCCCTTAAGAGTATTAAATTCTATATATGACTGAGTTACGAGTTATAACTGTACTACAATAAAATTTAGTGTTGAATCTGCTATCAAACTAATGCGGAGTTTTAAAATGCTCCTTTTTTCATTACGTACTGGTAGTTAAAGTCAAGTGAATTGCAGAATATTTCCCTATGCAAGTTTTGTGCTCTTTGCAAAATATATTTCATAAAATAAGTACTAAAATGTTTTCTATGAAATAAAATATGTTTTTTTAAATAAATTCTGACTGTCCATCAGATGCTTTTCTGATAATGACATTGTCTCTCGGGAGTGGATAGTAATAATTAAAAGTTTTTCAAGAGGGGCCCGAGAAAAGAATTGCATAGGGGCCCTTAAATCCTCTCGGTGGCCCTGGACATTAGGGAAAAATTAAACCTTATATGTTCCAACCCACCTGGGTCAAGCAGAACTCTTCTTAGAATAAAATTGACTTCTAATGCTGAAATCTTATGGATAGAGCAGCATTTGTACCAAAAATGACAATTGTACCCCAATTGGTTGGCAAGTTATTTATTGTTTATATTAAAATATTTCGTAATGCTGGGTCATCCGAAATAACATGAGGATAAGTGCAGAAAAAAGTAAATGGCTGTCTTTTACTAACGGCAGAAAAGGGACACTAGTTGATTATAGTTGGTTGGTTGGTTGGTTCCTCAGTTTAGGGGCTGCGACAACGCGGTCATGTAGCCCCGTGTACTTTGGGTGTGTGTAGAATCTGTCTGATAACCAATAGTTGATTATAAATTAGGAAACGAAATTATTCCTCGAGTGGAGTCATGCAGCTATCTCGGGATTGCCATAAATAAAAGGTTACACTGGGGTGAGCACGTTGAGAGTGTTGCTAATAAGGCGCAAAAGTCGCTATACTTCGTTATGAGAAACGTGAAGGGTAGCAGTATTCAGGCCAAAGAACTGGCTTACAAATGTCTTGTGAGACCAATTTTGGAATACGCCACGAGCGTGTGAGAGCCCTACCAATCAACTCTAACGAACAAATTGGAAATGGTGCAAAGGAAAGCAGCAAGATTCGTACTTGGCAAATTCTCCCAAACTGACAGTGTCTCTGACATGTTAAAGTCATTGGGTTGGGAATCCCTACACAGCAGAAGGCATAAAAGAAGACTCCAGGAGATGTACAAAGCATATACAGGGGAGCCGGCCTGGAATGAGTTGCGAAACAGAATGCATGAGCCAGATTACACACATCAAAAAAAGTTTTGCATCACCTCGGTTCCAAGAGTTCCGGAACCTTTAAATACAAAGGGAATAGAGATCAACACAAACAACATTTCAGCTCGTTTTATTGCTCATGAGACCCACACATTGCATGTTGTACCATCATACAGCTAGACTTTCAGCATTTGTGGTCCAGATTTCAGTACACACCACTACCTCTAATACCCAGTAGCACGTCCTCTTGCATTGATGCATGCCTGTATTCGTCGTGGCATACTATCCACAAGTTCATCAAGACACTGTTGGTCCAAATTGTCCCACTCCTCAACGACAATTCGGCGTAAATCTCTCAGAGTGGTTGGTGGGTCAAGACGTCCATAAACAGCCCTTTTCAACATATCCCAGGCATGTTCGATAGGGTTCATGTCTGGCGAACATGCTGGCCACTGTAGTCGAGCGATGTCGTTATCTTGAAGGAACGCATTCACAAGATGTGCACGATGAGGTCGAGAATTGTCGTCCATGAAGACAAATGCCTCTCCAATATTCTGCCGATATGGTTGCACTATGGGTCGGAGGATGTCATTCAGGTATCGTAAAGCCGTTTCGGAGCCTTCCATGACCACCAGTGGCGTACGTCGGCCCCACATAATGCCACCCCAAAACATCAGGGAACCACCACCTTGCTGCACTCGCTGGACAGTGTGTCTAAGACGTTCAGCCTGACCAGGGTGCCTCCAAACACGTCTCCGACGATTGTCTGGTTGAAGGCATATGCGACACTCATCGGTGAAGAGAACGTGATGCCAATTCCGTGGGGTCCATTCAGCATGTTGTTGGGCCCATCTGTACCGCGCTGCATGGTGTCGGGGTTGCAAAGCTGGACCTCGCCATGGACGTCGGGAGTGAAGTTGCGCATCATGCAGCCTATTGCGCACAGTTTGAGTTGAAACACGACGTCCTGTGGCTGAACGAAACGCATTATTCAACATGGTGGCATTGCTGTCAGGGTTCCTCCGAGCGGCAATCCGTAAGTATCGGTCATCCACTACAGTAGTAGCCCTTGGGCGGCCTGAGCGAGGCCTGTCATCGACAGTTCCTGTATCTCTGTACCTCCTCCATGTCCGAACAACATCGCTTTGGTTCACTCTGAGACGCCTGGAAACTTCCCTTGTTGAGAGCCCTTCTTGACACAAAGTAACAATGCGGACGCGATCGAACTGCGGTATTGACCTTCTAGGCATGGTAGAACTACAGACAACATGAGCAGCGTACCTTCGTCCTGGTGGAATGACTGGAACTGATCGGCTGTCATACCCCCTCCGTCTAATAGGCCCTGCTCATGCATGGTTGTTTACATCTTTGAGCAGTTTTAGTGACATCTATGAACAGTCAAAGGGACTGTATCTTGGATACAATATACACAGTCAACGTCTATATGCCGGAGATCTGGGAACCGAGGTGATGCAAAACTTTTTTTGATGTGTGTATATAGGTAGGAGAGATCACGAATACAAAATTAGGCTCATCATTCAAAAAACGAACTTAGCTAAGTGTTCTTTTAAAAACAGGGGTATTCAAACATGGAATGAGTTACCTGAAGGAGATTATTGTGTTGATCGACTGAGAAATTGCAGTGTCAATTAACCCATTGTGGCGACCCCAGTGCTAGGCTACAAACCCGAACACACACTAGATTGTGTCGTAGATTTCAATTCGGAATGGAGCGTCCATTGAAAGCGCTATGTGTTCATATTGCAAGTGAATACTTAATGTAGGGAAACACTTGTGGTTGCGACAAACCTCGTTACTATGCGACAGTTGTCATCTATACAAAGGTTTCCACACTACCTGCCTCCAAATTGAATTGGGTTAATGCATTGGAGCCACAGGAGAATAGAATAGCACTGCCTGATACTGAACGCGTTTCCATCATGCTTACTGTCAGCACTTCATTCTCTCTATGTGCGGTACAGTACCGCGCAAGATACAGTAAAACTACGAGCAAGGAAGTATGCATCAAACAGAATGCCATATAGATAACCCGCGGATATCCGCAAAATATTTCACCACGCGGAAAGTTGCGGATAATGTTTGGAGTAAATTTGCGGATAGCTTTTAGAATACAATCCGAACTTGTTGAATATAATTATCATTACTAGGACTCGTATGTTTATGACATATATATTTTTCCGTTATGTTATGATGATTTAAGTTAATTTGATTCAAATTATGTCATTAAGCATATTGGTTGGTTGGTTGGTTCCTTAGTTTAGGGGCTGCGACAACGCGGTCATGTAGCCCCGTGTACTTTGGGTGTGTGTAGAATCTGTCTGATAACCGGTGTTAATTGTGATGGCTGTATTAGTGTGTGTATCTGTTTTTTAATTCAAGTAAGGACTGCAACTTTGAATTTTTCTAATAGTTCCTACTTTTGCCGCCAAACGCCACCGTCAACGACTACTAGGCCTAGTTCTGAACTAAACTACTAGACGCCACCGCAGTCGGCTCTTGGCAACGAACGTAGAAACCGAAGAGCGTCGTTTACATTCCTAACCTAAACAATTTAGCTTCACACAGGTGTAATTAGTGGAAGGTTCTTTTACATGGCATAAATCTATAACATGGACCGACGGCTTTACTTCCCCTCCGAAGGAAGGCATACTGAGGGATTTTTAACGCTCTTAAAAAATCCGACGGCTTCGGCCGGGTTTGAACCCGCTATCTTGGGCTTAGAAGCTCAGCATGCTACCGACTACGCCACCGAAGCCGCTATTAAGCGTGTTAACACTTCGAATTGCAAAGGGTTGCAATTCTGGCTGAGTAAGTCCTATCCCAACAGTTAACTCGACTGGTCGGTGTCCGCTGATTTCCGAGGCGCGGACGGAAACATCCGAGATGCCCCGTCAACTGCCGATACCATGTCTTATAATGTAATTTGCGCGTACTTGTGACACTCGTGGTTCTTTCTCGACCTCTTATAGGCCTACACTTACGTACCTGTGTTGTTGTCACAATGCCCCATGCGGTCAGATGATGGACAAAACTATCTTACGCCACTGCTGAAGTACAATCATTGGCAAATATAATGACGTTTTGTTCGTAACTATGTTACGTGTGCTTCCGCATCACCCAATATTTCGACGTGGACTGTACTGTTCTGCACGGTGGTGTCATTACTTGCTCAGGTCTGGAATTCCAATACGTCAGACTGTTGGTGACAACTGACAATTGTAATTCTTGTTTGAGGGCTGGAATGGGTTACATTCGGCCTCGTGAGGCAAAACTGAGAATAGGATGGTTCGATCTCCATATCAGTCATCCTGGAAGGGGTTTTCCGTGGCTTCCCTCACTTAAATTCCAGGCAAATGCTGGGATGGTTCCTAATTTAAGGCCTCGGCTGCCTCCTTCTCAATCATCCTATCCCCAGTTTACAATTACAGAATACACACCAATACAGCCATCACAAAAACAGGTTAAACAGCAGGGCCCGGATTCTGATGGAATGCCATCTTTTAAATTGTTCACCACAGACATTGCTAATTACATACAAATCCTGTTCATGACCCCCACATTACAGAAATGCATATTTATTAAGTCATTTTTTCGTAAGTTTTCTAAATATTTTGCTTTTAGGTCATTTTCTCGCTTTTTGCATCATTATTATGTCATTTTATGGAATTTATTAGAATATTTCATACGTTTTCAGTCATTTTCTCACATGTTTAATGGTTTATGATGCGTTGTTAACGGAACTGAAAGTGAGGATGAATACGATGACATGAGAATCTTCACAACTTTGTTCAACCCTTATTTCTTCGAATATCCACATTCCAGGAGACACACTAGACTGAAATAATAATCAGTATTTGTGTGCAAATAATTCGTATTTGTCAACTAATATTTAAATTATAATTAATAGGTAGATATTAAAATCATTTCAACATACAATGGCGTTGTCTGCATTTATTTTGTGATGAAATTATGTCAGTTCCGTTCAAAGTTTCTGGTAATTTTTTAAAGTTTTCGGGTCTTTTTATGAGATTTTTGCATTTATTTTATGGGCCATCTTTTAAACATTTTAGGTCACTAAAATCCGGGCCCTGGTTATCAGCAAATTTCACACACACCCAAATACATGGGGCTATATTACCACGATGTCGCTGCCCCTAAAATAAGCAACAACAGCCTGCTACGGTGGGTGAGTGGTTATCGTGTCGGATTACTAACCCCCCAAGCTTGCAGGTTCGCTCCTGGCCGTGGTATGTGATTTTTGAAAGGCGGAAAATATCTCGAAACGGATGTCATACGATGTTGGCATGTTAAAGAACCCATTTGAATTCAGTAGGCCATGTTCATAATGTCAAAATTAATCTCGGGATTTGACGCCAACACAAAGTTCCTCATTTCTAACCTCCTTGACATAGTGCTTCAAGAAACAACAAAATTCGACATGCAAGCAGCCCTCTGGATGTCAAATAACAAAGCTTGGACCCGGCACCTGAGACCATACGATATTATTATTATGAGCAACAACAACAGTAAGCACAAAGCCATCCACATGCAGTCGCCCTCCTCGAACTAATCCACGGAGGTCTGGCTGAATGACACAATTTCAAATGCGTATTCCCCACTACACGCCTTTGTTAAGCTCATCCCGTGTAATTATTCTATCAGCGTAGTTTTTATTTTGTTAGAACGTGATAGACCTGTCTCTCTCTCTTGTCAACGACATTAAATTTCCCTCTTTGAATTAAACCAATCTACGAGTTAATAACTATGCAAATTCTCTGCAATGGATTCATGCAATATTAGAAAAGATTGGACGGCGGAGGTGGGCGTGGTGTGGTATGGGGGAGTTCTTGAAACAATTCAAATGTGAGACACACATTGTAGGGAAATGGATTCTGTTTTTTAAAAAGTGCACTTAATGTAACTTGGAATAGAATTGTGTGGAGCGGAGCGGATTTCTAAAACCTTCGCTTCCATTTGAAACTAATGACGGTGCTCTGTTTTCCTCCCCTTCGCCATTTATCGTTGCCGTGGGTAGATTAACCTGGCTGCCGCAACGGGAGACAAATGGCGGCCTCCAGACTGCGTTGGCGTACCCCTGAGCTCGTTACAACAGCGCAAACCTGCCTTTTCTTTTTACGATAAAAAAATATCGGGAAATATATTACTAGAGTTGGTTCTGAATACAAATGTGTTGGTGACAAATACATTTTCTAAAAACTGACCGTGAAGCTCGGTGGATTATCGTACAAGGCTATCTCAATATGTGGCCCGCGGGCCACATCCGGCTAGCCGAAAGATTTCTGTCGGCTCACCATGAAAAGCGAGAATAGTTCGAATAATTTGAATAATAAGGATCGGAGTATTGTAGTCGGTCTATAGATGGTAAGCCTACAGTTGCTATGTTTTCCCGCGAAGAGTGTTGAAGTTGCTGTGCTGGTCAGGCGCGGATCTAGAGTTTGGCTTTGGGGGGGTCACAGAATCGAAATTGTTAAGAAAAATGGTATCACTAACAACGCAATCACAAAATAACCAAACGTACAAAACCAGACCAATTATTTTGCAAGCTACATGGATAGAAATTTGATGCGTTTAGCGCACCAAAAATATTCATACAAATTGCAACGGCGTATTTTGCGACTTTTACATCGAGCTTCGAGAAAAGTATCGAGGTACGTTACAGTTTCGGCAAGTCGAGTTGGTACCGACAAAGGGAGAAAGTCACAGCTTAAATTGCCAACGAAGCTTGCAGTTTGGACGTCGGCAAAATTTTTTGGTGCGAAAAAATCCCCAAATTCCTATCCGTGCTTTGCTGCACATTCATCGTGACATCACTATAGACATCGATTCGGTAATCACAAGGTTTGCTAAACAAAATAGACGAGTTGATTTTGTTATATAAATAATCGTTTTTATCATTTCAAATGATCTTGTCGACTTCGTCGTTACGCTGGGGTCTGGCGTTACGTTACGGTGACGCGACGAATTGCACCTAGATGCACTGAGGTGTGTGACGTCATAGTACCGCTTGGTGCATGTGTTCCCCGACAATCTCTACTTCATTAGTATAAGACTAAAATCCCCGATTCTTGGATGTCAAGGGTAATCTCGAGAACCACTGGATGGATTTTGATGCGGTTTTCACCATTCTGTAAAGGATATCTCGAGGAAAGATTCTGTAGAAAATAATTTATTTATGATCAAAGGAAGCCAAGCAGTAACGATTTCAGTGAAAAAGTCGAAAACGAACTTGGCGTCCGCGCGCTTCTTAAGCTTACGCTGGGCAAACCGTTAAAAATATCAATATATTATGCGGGTAAGAATTGGTCATCATGAAAAGTTCTACAAAAACGTCCGCGAGAGCAATACATCGCCCACTATAAGTGTTTTTAGACTGAATGGAAGGAGCACGTCATCCAGCCATCTCCTTCCGCGCGCTTCTTAAGCTTACGCTGGGCAAACCGTTAAAAATATCAATATATTATGCGGGTAAGAATTGGTCAGCATGAAAAGTTCTACAAAAAAGTCAGCGAGAGCAATACATCGCCCACTATAAGTGTTTTTAGACTGAATGGAAGGAGCACGTCATCCAGCCATCTCCTTCCGCGCGCTTGACTTTGCTTTGCCCTTGGTTTGCACTTGCCGTTCGCGAGTAATTTGAAACGAGGTAAAGTATTATAAAGCAAGATAAGTATTATGCAGATAATTTTCTAACATGTCATGAGTCTTTGGCTTCGAGCGAAGCGACAAGCCTCCTGCCTTTCTAGCATTTTTCAGCATTTGTAGCGCTTAAAATGATACAAAGTCTAGTCTTTCAGACCAACTGTCACTTTTTATATAACAGGTATGAAGTTGTAAATATGTACAGTTGTAACTGAAAATAATAATTGCAATAAAGATATTTTCAGTATTGAATAAAATTAAAAAAAAACACCTTTTTTTTCAGTTAAAATTCGTTAAGTTATATTTGTCTGGTTATTGTGATTTCGTTTTTTGAGTTTGCAAAAAAAAAATATATTGGTCCGCGCCTGGTGCTGGTGTATTTTCCTAGTAATATAGAGGCGTGTAGTATATTATATTATATTGTTGAGGAACAAAAGCTACTAGTACAAACATATCCTGCAGTACACATAGGATATTGGACACAGAACACCGCCAGTATAAAAGAAAGAGTGGACGTACAGTACAGTTTTGGTTCGTTGGTTGCCAGACAATATGTTTATTTTTGTAAAATGTTTTTCCACGTTCATGGAACATAACATTGTTTTACTTTACTATTGCGACTTCAGTTAGATGTTTGGCCTAATTTCTGCATTTTTTCTTCTTTTTCACTTCTGGCCCCGCAAGTACTTTAAATAATCGTAAAATTAATCTATGTGGCCCTCGGGAAAATCTAATTAGGAAGGCCTGATATACGGCTAGGCTACCACCCGAGTGCTAATGGGCCCGGAATCCACTGTAAGCCGTCCTTGAATTGGCTTTCCGTGACTTCTCATTTTTAACTCCAGTCAAATGCCAGGATATTCCCGATTTCATACGTCTTCAGTATGCCTTCCTTCGGAGGGGAAGTAAAGCCGGTGGGCCCATGTTAGCAAAATTTGTAGGTTATATTTGGCTATTTAGAAACGCTCTATCAAGTTCCAACGTTCGCCGCTAGGTATTAGTGACAGTGGCATTGATCTTGTTGGGAGCTCCCGGGCGTTCAATCAAAAATACTCAGCTATCGCCATTCGGCTGCAATTCATAATAATAATAAAAATAATAATATCGTATGGCCTCGGGTGCCTTGTGCAAGCTTTGTTATTTGACGCCCAGAGGGCAACTTGCATGTCGAATTTCGTCGTTCCTTGGAATGCTATGAAAGTCAAGGAGGTTAGATATCTAAGCTCCTTGAACACTATAGCGCTTTCTAGTAGAGAATGGAGGAACTTTGTGTTGGCGGAAAATCCCGAGATTAATTTTGCCATTATGAACACGGCCTACTGAATTCAAAGGGGTTCTTTAACAGGCCAACAACGTATGACATGCATGTTGTAATTTCTGTCGCCTTCAAAAATTACTTACCACGGCCAGGAGCGAACCTGCAAGCTTGGGGTTGGTAGTCCGACACGATATCCACTCACCCACCGTGGCAATTCATATATATTACTTCTATATTAACCCGCGATCTTCGCGCCGTTAGGAAAAGTCTAACAACGCTATCTTTCTAGTAATAACTGGTAAAAATTTAATATCGTATGGCCTCGGTGCCGGGTGCAAGCTTTGTTATTTGACACCCAGAGGGTAGCTTGCATGCCGAATTTCGTTGTTCCTTGAAGCACTCTGAATGTCAAGGAGGTTAGATATCTAAGCTCCTTGAACACTATAGCGCTTTCTAGTAGAGAAATGAGGAACTTTGTGTTGGCGGAAACTTCCGAGATTAATTTTGCCATTATGAACACGGCCTACTGAATTCAAATGGGTTCTTTCACATGCCAACATCGTATGACATGCGTGTCGTATTTTTTCCGCCTTTTAAAAATCACTTCCCACGGCCAGGAGCGAACCTGCAATCTTGGGGTTAGTAGACCGACACGTTGACCACTCACCCACCGTGGCAAGCTGTAATAACTGTTTTTTTTTATGCCACTGTAGTGTAATATCGAGGGTAAACCCGAACTCGACCAATAAACTCTTGGAGGGTGCTCAGGGACGCCTGCCGAGTGTTTTAGTGTGTAGGACCCGTGGTCTCCGGCTCGTTAAAAAGTAGATTTTGTCGTTTTTAGCATTTGCAACAAATGTGAAATTTATTGATACTTTGCAGAAACAAACAGGTAGAGCACCAGTCGGCTATTGACACCTAATATTGTTATAGCAAAGAAAAGGCAGTGATATGTTAGCCCTGCAGTCGCCTCATACAGTTGCGTGCTCGCAAGGCCGCTACTTAGAGCGCTTCCCGGAATTTTCGTGTGTGTAGGTATCTTTGTGTTAACATACACCGCGTTACTTCCTGGCCTGCTCTCCAAATACCTTCGTTTTTCAATTCGCATACTCCTGTTTTTAAGTTTCCCCATGAATGAATTTTTGAAAAATAGACCTATGATGAAAGTTTTTTTTTGGTAAAATAATCAAGACTATCCGGTGTTGAAGAGAAGTCCATCAAGGAGGCAGGCTGTATGTAGTCCCACCACTTCTGGTGCACCCTGGATAGTGCTACACCCTCAAGGGCTCACGACTGCTGAGTTTGGGAGTGAGCGACCCCGAGGGATTCCTTATCTGGGTCCGTTTAGTCCAATTTTTCCTGTGACCTTAGAGCGGGCCCTCTCCTCTTCACCCTTTCCTATCTGCCTTTCATGGCTCTCCTTCCTTCCAAGTCCCTCAATCCTAATTCTTCGGGGGTTGAGAACATTTCTTTTCTTCCTGTCCTTTATTTGCCTCATCATTTATTTGTTTACCATTTCTTCTTCTAGTATGTAAGTCTGTAGTTAGTATTAGTTATACGGTAGTTTTCTTTCTCATCCCATCTTTCACTAGCACCCAAACCATTAGGGGCCGATAACCTAGATGTTAGGCCCCTTCATCATCATCATCATCACATCCTCTGTACGATTGTGAAACCGGTACTGACCGTCCAAAAAACGTGGTTTAAACTGTCTGACAAAATCAGTGAGAATGACTGAACAACCACTAAGATACATGAATGATGTAGGTCATTGGTTAGCTGGAATATTCCAGCACTGCGCGTTGACATACTTGCATGTGATGATTAATGAATATGCTCTCAAGACCTTTGATAAGCTACAAGTAGCCAAGTGCTGAATTAATTTGCTGGTGTTAAAAGGATCATATTGACCAGAGTGTAAACACGGACAAGATCATGGCCTTTGACCCTGACCGGTGCCCCAGACTAAATACTGTACTGAGTGTAATCTCCCGTTCCAACCCGGCAGAGGCGTAGACCAGGCTGTTCCAAATCCACGAGTTTGAGTATGCGTACACGCGAGTACTCAGTAGTGATGCTCGGAGCACGGTTGGAGAGGGACTGGGGGTGATAGCCAATATGTCACTGGGCGAAGGTCATGACACAAGTCCATGCGCTTCCTCCCAGTCTTGATGTATCCACCGCGCAGTGACGGCAGCCTCCACAGCAGAGCTGTTTTGCATGTTGCAGGTTTACTCATGCAAGGCGGCGATTACTCCGCTCCACACCAGCGAGCAGTTCAGCTGTAACAGCCTAGCGTTGACTGTTCTAAAAGATTGTTGTTGTTTAAATTGAGGGGCTTGAGCATCGTGGTCATTCAACTCCATGTATTTGTGAGCGTGTGTAGAATTTGTCTGATAACCTGTGTTATTGCGGTTTTCAGTTTTGCCTCACAAGGCTGAGTGTACGCCGTTCCTGCCCTGATTTCAGAATCTAATTTCTTGGCAAAGCCGAGGATCGAAACCGGATCTTAGGAGTGACAGCCAGGAATGCTAGCCATTAAACCACGAGATGGCCGGGAACAATATTGACACCTCCTTTCATAATTCGATAAGTAATGAACATCTTAAAATTGTTGTTGTCGTTGTTTGATTTAAGGGGACGTAAAGGTCATTCTACCCCAATGTAGTTGGGTAGGCTATCAAATGTGTGTATATAGAGAGAGAGATAGTTAGGATTTGATAACCTGTGTTATTGTGTTTTCTGTAGTAGCGTGTGAATTTGTAATTCAGGTGAGAATTGGGAGGGAGGCGGCCATGGCCAGGAACCATCCCGGCATTTGCCTGGAGTAGAAGTTGGAAACCACGGATAACAATCGAACCCACCTCTACTCAGTTTTATATCACGAGGCAGAGTGTGCCCCGTTCCAACCCTCAGACCAGAATTAAATTTCTTGGTAGAGCCGGGAGTCGAACCAGGACCTCGAGTTGGTCTATTCTAAAAGAGGACTCGAGGTATCTGGTAGGAAAACTGTCAAGTCAAATATTGTTGTTGATTCATTTAGGGGCTTTGGTACATCGTGGTCATGCAGCCCCGTGTACTTGGGTGTGTGTGTGGAATCTGGCTGGTTAACCTGTGCCATTATGATGGCTGTAGCGGTGTGTGTATTATTTGTGATTCAGGATAGGGGTTGGAAGAAGGCGGTCGTGGCCTTAAGTTAGGAACCATCCTGTCATTTGCCTAGAGTAGAATTGAGAAGTCACGGATAAGCACTTCTATGTTGGCTGGAGTTGGAATCGAACACACCTATTCTCAGTTCTGCCTCACGAGCGTTCCAGCCCTCAGGCCAGAATTACATTTATTAGCAGAGCCGGGAATCCAACCCGGATATCAGAGGTGACAGCCGAGAATGGTAGCCACTGCGCCGTAAGTGTATCACAAACCAATAAGGAGCGAGTTCTTTCAGCGTTGACAAAATACAGTATGTTGCATTATTAACATTCCACTACCACCTGCCGCGCGGAGTTCATTGCAGCCTGATCACAGTCCGCTTTATTCTAACAATCGACAGTTTGACAACAGTGAAGTAATTCAATACTCTCTCCCACCCTCCCGTCCAACATTTGTATAATACCACCCACCCGGCTGTACTACAGTATTAGGCGGGTTCGACGCGGCAGGGACTATCGCCTTGTTTATTAGTTTAAACACACTTTTTAAACAAATGAATATATCTCCGTTGACATTTCAAGAAATGCAATATTTTTACTGTACTATTGAGACGATTTGGAAGATTATGGTACAAACCGCAATTTCTAACTCCCTCTGGTTTAAGAGCTTGTGTTTTGTGAAACATGCACCTTATCGTTTTATATGTTGGTGATAACTTTGTTTCATTGTTTGAAAATATGTGTCTTACTTTAGGGGAAATACGTGGAAACTATTTGAAATCAACGTTTGCAACAGTTCAAAACTTCATACTGAACAAAAGCATAGCAGCAACTGCGCACTCAAAAAGTCATTTAAAATACTGTCTTCCCTCATACCAACCCGAAGGAACTTGCGTGACGTCATTAAAGTTTCCAGTAAAGCGGGTGGGGAACTGTGTTGAATGCGGTCTTAATTAAGTTGTGAGGCCTAAACAGACTGGAAGAAAATAAAGAAGTATGGAGAGTTAAAATTGTGCGTGTAATTCTGTGCTAAGCCTGTCGTTCCCACTGAAAAGCACAGCTCCATTGGTTCGCATATTCAACTTTAATTTGTGGGAAAAGCTCTAAGAACGGAACCAATTTAAACATGAAACAAGTTCGTAACAGAATTCCATTACAAATGTTTAATGGCTTAAAGAAACATTCATTTCAAACTAAACACGAATCTCTTAATTAGTTCTCTCGGTGTAAAACACTTTGAAGCCGAATCTTAACTACGTTAGGAAATAATGTCAATACATCCTTAGGTCATTGGTATCGCCAAAGTTCGCTAACTTGTCATCACAGAAGTAATTTGGGCTAACGATGTAAAATCCACCCACAATGAATGCGCAATTAACTTATCCTAATTAGCTAAACGAACTACATCTTAGGCTTCCAGTAAACTTTCCTGTCTTGACAAATTAATCAATATATAAATTAATAACTAAATAAATACACAAATAAATGAATGAATAAAATGAATAAATAATTGAATACACTATGAAAAAAATAATGAATAAATAAATGAGTAAATAATAAACAAATGAATAAATAAATAAACAAATGAATAAATAAATGAATACATAAATAAAAATGAATAAATAAATAAACAAATGAATTAAAAATGAATAAATAAATAAACAAATGAATAAACAAATGAATAAATAAATAAACAAATGATTAAATAAATGAAAACATAAACAAATGAATGAATAAATAAAGAAATGAATAAAAAATAAGCAAATGAATAAATAAATAAATAAATAAATAAATAAACAAATTAATGAATAAATAAACAAATGAATGAATAAATAAATAAACGAATAAATAAATACATGAATACATAAACGAATGAATGAATAAATAAACAAATGAATGAATAAAAATAAACAAATGAATAAATGAATGAATAAATAAATGAACAAATAAATAAATACCGAGCGGCGTAGCGTGACGATGGGGACAAAAACAAACAAAAACAGAAACGAAATTTTGCTGAGCGATCCCTATTTGTTATTTAATAAAATTTGATCAGGTAGGCTTGAATGTGAAATGAGTTGTCGTTTGCAAGCCGACATCGTACCACTCAGTGTCGTAGATGTTTTCCGCCCTTCAGAAATCCGACTTCCTTGAAAATCAGATCTGTAACAATTATGGGCTTTAAATTGATGATGATATAAAACAATCAGGGCCGGTTCAAGTTTTTTTTTTTTGGGCACATGCGAGATCAGGGTTTGGCGCCCCTCTCTTTAGAACTTATTCGTATTTTAATTAATGGGATGTAATACTTTTATTGTTTATTACAACTTTGAATAAATAATTGTATTCCATGGTTACCTCAATTCCACTCGATACTCCAGGTAGTCGCTAGAGGAGTCCCTCAACTTCGCTCGGTGCGGTCTCTTTATCCTTATGGATTCTTAGAACGACACAAGTCTCACTTCTACCATTGATTATAATCAATGCTTCTAATATAACTAATATAACTTCTAATAATGATAACAAATTAAGTATAACTTCTCAAAATAACCTACCATGGTCAGTTATATTTCAGCAGTACAATAACCACTGCTTCAGTGTTTACATTTTTAAGCTTACTAAAGTAAGTGGAACAGCTAATTTCAAAACATAGAGTAGAATTGTTTAACTTTTTGTTGTTACTTAGTCTACTCCTCACATAACAATTTCTTATCACTTGTAAACTGATAAGATCAGACGAGTTGATTGCATAGAAAAAGTGGTGTGCAGACGATATCTTAAATCCGAATAGCTGTTACGGTAAACAAGCCTAGCTCTATAAGAGTTAGAATTCATAACTAATTTGTTGTGTGGGAATGCAGCTGATTTTTCCGTTCTAAGCTGGACAACAGTATGCGAGCAGTAGGGTTATGTAATTGGGGATAACCCCTTTACCGACCCCTTGCCAAAGCCTGAGCGGAGTTGAGGAACTCATTTTTGGGTCCCTTGGAGGACCGAGGGGTATAGGGATGTAGCTGGAAAAAGTTCGCGCCAGATAGCGCTCGTTTAATACTGGGTAAGCGCAACGCTATCGTCTTATGTTTCCCCAGTCAGCTGCGAGGACTGTATAAATTGTGACAGAGTTTTCTAAGCTAAAGTAAATTATACCTTTTCTAATTTTACTCCAAGTCTATATTAATTAATTCTATGGGTAGTCTATATCTCCTAATATATTATGGACGATTTTCAGCGTTCAAGCGTTAAACAGCTGCAAAATGAGCTACGGACCAGAGGCGCTAAAACTAGCGGGAGGAAGAAAGAATTAATACAGCGGTAATAACAAGATTCTAACACGCTTTATTATTCAAATAATGAATATGAGTCAGCATGCTTTCTCCTAAAGATTACAATTATTGTAGGCCTGTATTGATAAATTTATCTCCATAAGACTTAAATCATAAATAGAGATTTAAATATTCACTTGCTCCCCTTGCTTATAGACTTCGATTCGTGTTTTTAGCCTATTTTCAATTTTGAAAAAAAAATAGGCTTATGAGATCACCTTTTGTCCGTGTGTGTGTGCGTGTGTGTGTGTGTGTGCGTGTGTGTGTGATTCGTGTGTGTGTCCCCCCCTAATAAAATCGAAACGGCTGGAGCGATTTCAATGAAACTCGGGAAGTTCATAGCACTATTCCCGGCGACCTCGACCGTGCCCTTCAAATTTTGTTGCGTCTCTCCAATCCAACATGGCGGCTGTGCGAAATATTTCACTAGTATTCAATATCTCCGAAACTATTACCGATATCGCCCTGAAATTGTGTACAGTGATAAAGGACACTACTAGAAGTTCACCTATGAGACTTTCAAAAACCTGGTGACTACAAAACCAACATGGCGGCCAAGCGAAGTTGAGATATTTAAAAAGACTTTTCTCGCGATTTAACTATCTAAATGTAATGAAACTTGGTACAGCAAATGTTTATACACATTGTAATGCACTGGAGTCTAATTTAGTTCAATTGTTTACATAACCTCAAAATGGCGGCTGTGCGAAATATTTCACTGACATTCTATATCTCCGAAACTATTACAGATATCACCCTGCAATTTTGTACGGTGATAAAGGGTACTGATACAGGTATACCTATGTATATTTCATAAACCTGTAAAGTACGAAACGAACATGGCGACCAAGCGAATTTAAAATATTTTAATAGACTTTTCTCGTGATTTAACTCTCTGAGCGCAGTGAAATGTGGTACAGTAATTGATTTTGCAGATTGTAATGCACTGCCATCTAATTTAATTCAATTGCTTACATAACCTCAAGATGGCGGCTGTGCGAAATTTTAAAATTAAGTTTAAATTTCATGTGTCGTAATCATGTGGTCGAAGTGAAAGTTTGAATAATGAACCTAGGCAATAATTGTCCTTGAATGGTACATAACTCTATGGCCTATACACATAACACTCCTAAATGGTGAGCTCCCGAAATATTTAGACGGTTCTCAATATCTATGAATCTTTTACAGCAACCAAACTGAATTTTTTAATGTTCATAGAGACTATGAACATATGTTCACCTATAGGACTTTCAGGAACCTGGTGAGCACAAATCCAACATGGCGGCGACGCGAAGTATAAATATTTAAATGGACGTTTCTCGCGAATTAACTACCCGAGTGCAATGAAACGTTGCACGTTAAATGCTTATACAAATGTTGATCCACTGGCATCTAATTTATTTCAATGGTTTGCATTATCACAAGATGGCTGCTGTGCGTAATTTTAAAATCTCGTTTTTACTTCTTGTTGTCTAATCATGCCGACTGAAGTTTGAATACCACACGTACACAATAATCTTAATGTAATAGTACAAAAATAAAAATCCAACCTGGCGACCATCTGAAATATTTAGTCGGTTCTCAATATCTACGAATCTGTTACAGCAATTAAACTGAAATTTTGTATGTTGATTGTGGCAGTTAACATAAGTAGGATATATGAAAATAGGCTGTATAGTTCTTCACGGAACTACTTGTTTTTCTTATGTTGATAGCTTACATGAAGCTGTCATGTTTTAAGGTAAACATAATCAAAGAAAGTTGATACCCGTATTGTACCGGTATACCTCGAAAAAGCATCGCAACGTTTGGTTCTTATGTAATTTTGTCAATTTCTCAATAAGAATCGTTCCCGTACCCCTGGGAAAGGGCTTGGGGGTACAGTTTTTTTTTTTTTTAAGTTTGAGAATCCCTGCTTTAGGGCCACGAACTGTTTCCATTCATCTGATTATGTCTCAAGAATGTAGAAGTCAGACGCTACCACATTCTCCGTCGGGCAGATGGAAGTTGACGATTAATTCTGATTTCAAGAAACCAACCATAATACATTAATTTGTGACTGTTAATGTTGCGACATTTATTCTTGAAGTATTTGTCCGAGTATTGATGTCTTTGAAAATGGGAGTCAGAAATGTTACATTCATTTCTTCGTCTATATTGACGATTTCTTCCCGTACTTCAATGGAGATGATTTCTGCAGATTCCGATATTGTAGGCTTATCGTGATAATCCGGCAATTTTCTTGTGTATGGCCTCTTCCTTATTTATGTCGTGTTCGTGGTCCACGGAAGAAGAACCGGAACAGCGCCCGGTTTTAATCTTGCTCTCTCAACTTCAAATACAAACGCATAAATTCAGTGGTTATTATCGAAATGTCTAATCAGTTTATAGGTACAAAATAGGAATTATTTCCCTTTGTAAATCACACTTATCCAACACAGTTTTCGTGAAGTCATCGGGTTGTAAATGATCGGAACACACTTTAATATATTCGGTCAGATTTTTCTCACCGAAATGTTTCCTTCTAAGAGCACGTAACCATTTCTTCCTCATTTCTTTATTTTGTGGAAATTGGTGAAACGAAAACGGGCTTCCGTGATTTTTGCAAAGAGGAACACTGGAATAGCTTGGCATAGCCACGAAAATAACAATTTAAGCAACTTAAATTCGTACATATTAGCGGCATGAGAATACAGGAGACAAATGAAGAGCGCCTTGCGCTTACCCAGTACAACAGCTGTGCGCTCTATCGGTGTTAGTTCTATACATCCCTATTGATGTTCGACCGTATTTGGTATTTACTTTAAACGAAAAATTGACTGATATAATAACAAATACTGTATCATAAAAGACTTCTTATGAACATACTTTTCTCGCCTTAAGCTTGGCAAAGTCTTTCAAAATTGAATCAGTATCAATAGTGTTTAAAATTTGGTTTTCAATTTCAAATGTTGCCATTCCAATATTCCAAATGATATTGAGATTTAATATCTCAATAAAAATGTCGAGATTTAATACTTAACATTTTTACATATTCAGGTGTGGCAAAGTTTATATTTCAGTTTTATATCGCTGCAAAATCAAAATATGATTTTCGAACGAAAAATGAAAAAAGACGCCGGCTTCACCGGCGCGGCGCCGCAGCCTCGCGCCGGCCCTGAACACATATTTGTGAAAATGACATACCGCTATCTAAACAGTTGGTGATTGTATCTCTACTTAGTATAAAACAAAGTCCCCGATTCTTGGATGTTACGGGTAAACTCGAGAACCACTGGATGGATTTTGATGCGGTTTTCAGCATTCTGTAAAGGATATCTCTAGGATGATTTCTGTAGAAAATAATTTATTTATGATCAAAGGAAGCCGAGCAGTAACTATTTCAGTGGAAAAGTCGAAAAAAACCTGGCTTCCGTTGCTTTGTAAGCTTACGCTGGGCAAACCGTTAAAAATATCTATATACTATGAGTGTAAGAATTGTTCAGCATGAAAAGTTCTACAAAAAAGCCCGGAAGAGCATATCTCTATCTTCAATACATCGCCTACTATAAGTGTTTTTACGTTTTCATTTCTTCCAACAATCTCCATTCAGTTACTAAGGCGACAGTTTACGAGCTAGCTAGGGGCGAGTCTATCACCCCAGTTACAGCTTAGCTAGCGGACGAGCTTATTGCCCCAGATACAGCCAGCAGCAAACTGTCGAGTCGTGTTGAGTTAAAAACTTTAGAGAAGAGTGGTTGTGTTTGGAGTTTCCCTGGAAGTGCAACTCGGCTTTTCTTCATTTCGCCTGTGAACTTTTCGTTCTGCAAAGTTCACAGTCAAGTTAAGATTGGACGGAAGGGGGATTTGTGTTTCATGCACTTCGCCATTCTTAAATTACGTCTGACAAGAATTTGTTGCACATGCATCTCCATGATAATATAATTAATAGTGCAGTCAGTGATTTTAACCCATCATGCCGAGACGTAAAACGGATATTGGTCGTTGTTCATTGACATTGAAAAGAAAAGCGCTTATCACGTAATGCATTCATAACTGTTACCGGGCGAAGCCGGGTCGGGTTGCTAGTATTACTATAAAACTATAATTTTTTTCTTTAAACAATAACTTGTGATGATCAATGGGGTGTGATTTCTATAAGTTGAATATATATATATATTTTTTTTAGCGTATGGCTTTTTAGTGCCGGGTGTGTCCGAGGACATGTTCGGCTCGCCAGTTTTGTAGCTGCTTCGAGACGGTCACCCGATGGGTGAGCTACAAGTACCGTTGGGGAGGGAATTTGGATTGGAAGGTCGAGGAGTTGGAAGGTAGCGGCTGTGGCCTATAGTTAGGGACCAACCCCGGCATTTGCCTGGAAGTAAGATGGGAAACCACAGAAGACCATCTTCAAGGTTGCCGGCGGGGGGATTCGAACCTCCTCGCCTCCCGGATGTGAGCGACTGCTAGCAGTCATGCCGTAACGACCACGGCTAACTCACCCGGTTGTTGAATATTATGATCTTTGCGGAGTGGAGTAAAGGTTGGAATATGTAGGTTAATGAATGTATCTTCCTGCTCCAATGGAAATTATGAAGTTAATTGTCTTTGCCAAAAGCTATTGTTTCGTAATTTATGGTTGGATTTTGACATGCGTTATTGTGTGTTTTGGTTTTGTTTTGTATTTTTCATGGATATGCGAGTCGTTTATACTTCGTTAAGATGTTGCCAAGATGCTGTTGAAAGATGTATCTATATGTAAGATGTGTTGACGTGTAACATCATTCCACTCGGTTGCTGTATATTTTTGTGTGGGGATGATTTTGTAAAAAGGGACGGAAGTGGAACGCAATGCAACGAAAACAATGAGCGCGCGTGGTGGCGGAGATTGGTACAACGACATACTGTCAGCTCTGTGGAATGTAAATCGCATACGGTTTACTTCAAGGTTTGGAGGCCCCATTACAGATATTCCCAACCGACAGTAGTGGCTACGCTGGCTAAAGCTCAGCATTAGGTCATGGGGCCAAGCTCTCTGCTGACTCGGTAGACGCGTGGGTTCGAGCCGTCCTTGAAATGGTTTTCCGTGGTTTCCCATTTTCATCACCAGGCAAATGCTGGGACGGTACCTTTTGACAGGCCACGGCCGCTTCCTTCCATATCCTTGCCCAGTTTCATTCACCATCATTCATTTCATCTCTCATTAACTCCTCTCATGAGGTTGGCGTCAGGAAGGGCATCCGGCCGTAAAAATCATCGCCACAAAGACTTCCATCGCATCTCATCCCCGACCCCGTTAGAAAACGGGAATAATAAGGGGTAGACATACATTACAGATAGGCCTATTCCTACAATAAATCATCTTCAAACTGTCGTTCTTTGGTGTGAATATATTCACTAAATCATATTTGCTGAAAACAAGTATTATTTCTTATTCTTACTATTGTTGCTGTGTTCTTATTTAATGTAAGCACTCGAGGTACTGTCGGCCAAAATACAGCACTATGTGTAATGTATATAGCATACGGTTGAATTCAAGGGTTGGAGGCCCCATTATAGATCTTCCTACAATAAATCATCTTAAAGTTGTCGTTCTTTGGTGTGAAATTATTCATTATATGATATTTGCTGAAAGGATTTGACACTGGCGTTTTACAAGTAATTAGTTATTTCAATGACCAACAGAGTTCACTGTAAACGAGAGATTTGCCCTCCCGGCAGACACTTAGTAGCATGTGGAATGTATATCGCATATGGTTTACTTCAAGGTTTGGAGGCCCCATTAAAGATATTCCTACAATAAATCATCTTCAAGTTGTCGTTCTTTGGTGTGAAAATATTCATTATATCATATTTTCTGAGAGGATTTGGCACAGGAGTTTTACAAGTAGTTATTTCAATGACCAACAGAGTTCACTGTTAACAAGGGATTTGCGCTCCCGGCAGACACATAGTAGGATAACATGTCACATGTTACACATCATATGCGGTTACTGTAAGGCTCGTATTTTTTTCCTATCAAACGTCAGATACTGGAACTATTTCAATTAATTATAACGTATAGCTTTAAAAAATCTTATTCCCAGCATTTCGTTGGTATTGAGCATTTTAGGGTCAAAGCAACACATTTCGCTAAATAACTTTATTTCGGGGCTTCAATATCGAAACAAATGGCATATTTCGGGTAAATATATTGTTGTGATAACATATATATGTTTGCTAAATTATTTCATGCCTATCGTTAAAACTAACAAGTAGTTCCGTGAAGAACTATACAGCCTATTTTCATATATCCTGCTGATGTTAATTGCCTCTATCAACATACAAAATTTCAGTTTAATTGCTGTAACAGATTCGTAGATATTGAGGACCATCTAAATATTTCAGATGGTCGCCAGGTTGGAGATTTTTTGTACTATTACATTAAGATTATTGTGTACGTGTGGTATTCAAACTTCAATCGCATGATTAGAACACAAGAAGTAAAAACGAGATTTTGAAATTACGCACAGCAGTCATCTTGTGATTATGCAAACAATTGAAATACATTAGATGCCAGTGGATCAACATTTGTATAAGCATTTAACGTGCAACGTTTCACGGCACTCGGATAGTTAATTAGCGAGAAACGTCCATTTAAATATTTATATTTCGCGTCGCCGCCATGTTGAATTTGTGCTCACCAGGTTACTGAAAGTCCTATAGGTGAACATATGTTCATAGTCTCTATGAACATTAAAAAAATCAGTTTGGTTGCTGTAAAAGATTCATAGATAATGAGAACCGTTTAAATATTTCGGAAGCTCGCCATTTAGGATTGTTATACGTATAGGCTATAGAGGGGAGCGTGATGGCGCAGAGGCTTAGCTTCTCGCCTTTCACCCGGACGGCCGGGGCTCGAATCCCGTTGACAGCGGGGTGGAATTTTCACCTGGAAAATCACGTGGCGTCAGGAAGGGCATCCGGCCTTAAATCCCCGGCCAAAACCAAAATGATCCTGGTTGGCTCCGGTGACCCCAATTAATTGGGAAAAGCCGAAGAATTTTTTTTTTTATATGTATAGGCTATAGAGTTATGTACCGTTCAAGGACAATTATTGCCTAGGTTCATTATTCAAACTTTCACTTCGATCGCATGATTACGACACAAGAAATAAAAACTTAATTATAAAATTTCGCACAGCCGCCATCTTGAGGTTATGTTAACAATTGAATTAAATTAGATGGCAGTGCATTATAATGTGCAAAATCATTTACTGTACCACATTTCACTGCGCTCAGAGAGTTAAATCACGAGAAAAGTCTATTAAAATATTTCAAATTCGCTTGGTCGCCATGTTCGTTTTGTACTTTACAGGTTTATGAAATATACATAGGTAAACTTGTATCAGTACCCTTCATCACCGTACAAAATGGCAGGGTGATATCTGTAATAGTTTCGGAGATATAGAATGTCAGTTTAAATATTTCGCACAGCCGCCATTTTGAGGTTATGTAAACAATTGAACTAAATTAGACTCCAGTGCATTACAATGTGTATAAACATTTGCTGTACCATGTTTCATTACGTTTGGATAGTTAAATCGCGAGAAAAGTCTATTTAAAAGTCTCAACTTCGCATGGCCGCCATGTTGGTTTTGTAGTCACCAGGTTTTTGAAAGTCTCATAGGCGAACTTCTAGTAGTGCCCTTTATCACCGTACACAATTTCAGGGCGATATCGGTAATAGTTTCGGAGATATTGAATGCTAGTGAAATATTTCGCACAGCCGCCATGTTGGATTGGTGAGACGTAACAAAATTTGAAGGGCATGGTCGAGGTCGCCGGGAATAGTGCTATAAACTTACCGAGTTTCATTGAAATCGCTCCAGCCGTTTAGATTTTATTAGGGGGGACACACACACACACACCTCACACACGGACAAAAGGTGATCTCATAAGTTTTTTTTTTTTTTTTTTTTCAAAATTGAAAATAGGCTAAAAATCGGGACTCGATTTTTGTATAATTCCGTATTAATCGTATCACTGTCACCGTACTCTCTACATCCAAATTCCGACTCCATTTCCCAGATCTCTCATGCCTACTATGTTAATCAAAACCGTCTACTGCATACTCTATGAACTGCATTCCATTATCTCTGAGCTATAAAAATAATGGCCTAATACAGTCAATCAAACACATGTTTAAGTCAACAAAATGGCACTTTTTTAATTAAATACTGACACGATCTTTTAGTTATTATGACAAAGTGAAACGTATTTTTTTTAAAGCTGGCTCCTTCTTCCTTTACGGCGTGAAGATGTCATTTAAAAAACTGCTTCCAAACCCACCCTGCAAGTACCAAGGAATACCATGAGAGGGAATGCTGTGCCCGCGACGGAATAAGGAACTAGCAGCAAGCATCTAAACCACTGAGTTCGAAAGGGGCTCGTATAAACATCTCTCAGATCAAGGTGACTGGAAATTTTCTTTCAAATAAAGTAAATGTGAATGCTACGTGCCTTTGCTACGGTTTGGTATGCGATGCTTACCTTACATCCAGGGAATGCACTCGCTTGACTGACCTACATTTGACGTAACAGAATTTGAATCCTGTATTGTCTGCAGTAGATTCTGACCCAGTTCGTAATGGTCCCAGGCGGCTATGCTATATTCTTATCATGGTCGTGATGTAGTGTTATGGCGGGAACTGAGATCTCGCTCTTGGTCTAACTGAAACATTAAAATCTAATCTAGTACGTCTGTTTTATATTGCGTACCTTTCCACTTGCAGTTCATACTCCCCCTAGAAATAGACTACTGAATGCACATTTCTTCATATTTAATGAGACTTCGTGCAATGCAGTGATATTACTTATGAAAAATTCAACTAATATGCTGGGTAGTGTATTAGGGCCCTTGCTTTTTGTACTATATATCAATGACATCTCATCTAATTTGAAAAATTGCAAATATCACCTATATGCAGATGATTTGCAAATATACTCCCACTGCAAGACAAATGACATTCCATTGACAATTGAAACTATCAACGCTGACCTTCAACGACTTGGAAAATATTCTCAGGAAAATTCCCTTCTTCTGAATCCATCCAAAACACAAGTTATCATAATTGGCTCTCAAAAACTATTGACGTCACTCCGAGATCAAATTATTCCCCCAATTGTACTGAACAACAATGAAATTCCATACTGTCCTACAGTGAAAAATCTAGGTGTGATAATAAATCAGACTCTTAACTGGTCTGAACATGTACAGAATGTATGCAAGAAGATTTTCGCAACGCTCCACTCCCTCAAAAGAAAAAAAGATATTTTACCATTCAAAGTAAGAATCCTACTCATACAGACACTAATACTTCCTATTCTTGACTACTGTGACGTTATTCTTGTAGACGCAACCAAAACATTAAATTTGAAACTTCAACGAGCTCTGAACTCTTGCATACGATTTATCTACGATCTGAGCTATGATAAACATATTACTCCCTATTATTGCGTTCTTTCCTGGCTGAAACCTGAACTACGTCGATCATATCACATTCTTGTCGAGATTTTCCGATTATTGTCTGACGATAGACCACTATACTTATCAAATAAATTCAAGTACTTGTCTTCTTTCCATGGTAATAATACACGCTCTGGTTCTTCCCTCTCCATTCCTATTCATCGCTCCTCTATATACAATAACTCTTTTCATGTGGTGGGGTCTAGGCTGTGGAATACCCTTCCAGCCAGTGTCAGGGGTACCACCTCACTATCTAAATTCAAGACCACCTGCTGGGGCAGCCTGCTGAACATTGCTGACCGACAACAAGTGTGACTGGATGAGTGAATGAGAGTGTGCAAGTCATGATCAATGTCAATTATTATTGTTTAATTTTGTCGCCATAATATGTTTATTGTATTGTTTTAATGTGGTTAAGTGTAAGAGAGGGCCAAGAGCCATAACTGCGCCACCAATAAAGGCAATAATAATAATAATAATAATAATAATAAAAATAATCTGTAATTGCACCATTCCTTTCAGTAAAGGAACTATTTTAGGAATGAAAAACTTGTGCCCTAGTTTTGGGGCATTCTCGTTGATTACTTTGGAGCACAACATTGAGCCAATGCGCCTCTTTACTGGATGTATTCGTCCTACCAACATATTCTGGAATAGGTCGCCTGTGCCGGTTCTACATCACTTTTCTTCATGAGCGTGCGCACACGCTCCTCGAAGGTGGCGACCGAAGAATGCCTATCACGTGATCTGGCCGCCATCTTGTTACTGGTGTAACTAGGTTTGAATCGGTGATAATACGTTTGTTTGACTGATTGTTTGTTATGATGGATTTATTTAATATATTACATTTATTAAATTGAATTTATTAAAAATTAGGGATGTGAATATTTAGCCTAATAATGAAATATTAATAAATGTTATTATGAACACCGTGAACGTCAATCTTCCAATCTCGATGAAACTTTGCATATATACTGGTCTGGTCGCGTTAAAAACATCGATGACCTTTATTTGGGTCATTCCTATAGAGGGCGAAATTGTGCGTGATGTTTTTATTTCCAAATTGTAAAAACCAACAAACTCTACAAATTAGTAATATTCACAATCTGTGTCGGAACATTCCTGTGAATTAGAGGAATTGCATTTCGTTAAAACTGTAATTTTGGGGATAAAGGCGTTGCCATACAATCCTCCCCGACTGGTATTCTTAATCGATACTGTCGAAACTTACCTTATCTTCCTTTTAATCTAAGAAATACCATGATGCAAAGTTAGACATTTCTTATTCTAGGTTATGGATCCTGAGTTCACAGACACATTTCAGATAAATATGCAGTACTGTAATATGAAACTGCAGCGGATGCCGAATACATGTACACGTTTCGTCTTCAACATTCGTAAATAGGCTACTGTGAGGTTACACCATGCGGCGGCATCTGGTAACCAAGTTCAGAACTAGCTGTCGTTGACGGTGGCGTTTGGTAGCAACGTAGGAACTAACTTACTTGAAAATTGAATGTCTGCAGTCCTTACTTGAATTAAAACCGACAGCAGTGGCTGCGCTGGCTAAAGCACAGCGTTAGATCATGGGGCCAAGCTCTCTGCTGACTCGGTAGACGCGTGGGTTTGAGCCCCACCGTCGGCCGTCCTTGAAATGGTTTTCTGTGGTTTCTCATTTTCCACACCAGGCTAATGCTGGGACGGTACCTTGTGACTGACCACGGTCGTTTTCTTCCACATCCTTGCACAGTTTCATTCATCTCCATCCATTCCATCTCTCATCCCGACGTGCAGGTTGACCACGGGCGTCGGTTAGAAAGACCTGCACTCGGCCTCTCAGGAGGCCACACGACAAAAAACTTGAATTAAAAACAGAGAGCACACACTAATAATACAGCCATCACAATTAACACCGGTTATCAGACAGATTCTACACACACCCAAAGTACACGGGGCTACATGACCGCGTTTTCGCTGCCCCTAAACTGAGGAACCAACCGAACTATCCGGTTATTAGTCTGCATATCTCATTCCGAGAGGTGGGTAGATCTGATCCATACTGTGTATTCACCTGCTGGATAATACAGCAGAGATCCAGCAGAGCTGTGCTCCAAATAAACTGAGGATTTGTTCCCCACGCGGTAACCTGCCAACCAATTTTCTCAGCATGTTATTTCTTGCCGAAACCTTCCTCTTTATTTTATGGCAGCGATTCTTAAATGCAAATGAGCAGTCCGCTATTTCAAATCAAGATTTCCCCGATAGCTTATGATGCAATTATCAAAATTTGGACACACCTCACTCCTGCAAATTTCAGGAGACTGGAGGCAGTTAAAGTAACCTACCTACTTTGTTAGGAAAATTTAATTTATGTGGTAATTTATAATTAACGTGCCAACACTACTTTCTGGTTGTAAAACATGGTCCTTGACAGAAAAACTGAAAAAGCAGCTACAGGTATGTCAAAGAAGAATGGAGCGTAAGATCCTAAACGATTCTCTAAGAGACAGAATCAGGAACGAGGAACTAAGAAGAAGGACAAACATACGCGACGTGGTAGAAAGGGCAGAAAGCCTAAAATGGAAATGGGGAGGACACGTATCACGCATGGATCACCAGAGAAGGACGAAGAAACGTGGGATGCCAAAAAAAAAAAAAAAACAGATGGGCAGACTACTTTAGAGCTAAAGCGGGAAACCAATGGTCGAGAGTGGCAAGAGACAGGGAAGCATGGAGACAGCTGGAGCCAAACAGGAATCAACATGCACCAAACAGGACAGAAAGACAATGACAGTGAGTGCAACAAGACAAAAGCTCCCAAGGATGCTCACCTTCGGAGCGTAATTACGAGCACGTCCCTGTTCAAACAAGAGGCCTTTGTCCTTACGGGATATCTATAGGCTAATGTTATTATTACCAGAGTTCCCCGCAGGTTTTGTTTTGAAAGAAAAAAAAACAATTGCATTGTCAAGGGACAATACCGTAATTTGTTGTTGGAATTCGGTTTTTTCTTCTGCGCGAATGGGTCTCTTAGGACCACGCGGAATCAACACTTATTGGCCTTGATGTTTGCCCAATAACTCTTCATGCGCAACGATTGAGCGAGTCTTCGTTGCTGCGACCAGACGTGTCTGGAAGGTCTTGTCTCTTCTCCCTCAAAACCCCGTGTATGAGTAATTTTCCTAATTTCCGCTCGATCCTTGAGATTTGGAAAACCTAATTCAGCCAAGTCCTTTTCCGCTTGTTTGTACCAATTGGATCTTGTTACCATTTTCTGCAAAAAATAAAATGCCGGGGCACATTTTTATTTAAGAAATAACATTTCGTTATATTTTTAGGCCCTCCGTAATGATTATTCCGATAGGCCTACGTAGAGCCCTTTTATTATCTCTTAGCCGCCACCGACTTTATCACCAGAGAGATAGTGATAAAGAACCTGCTGTAAACACCGACATAATATGAAGCCCACATGAGAATTGGAAGAAAAGGGAAAAGTAATAGATAAATGACTTCATCTAACGCCAGCCATAAATATGGATGAATGGTCCCGCTGTGACACATACAGTAGGTATATACTCGAATGGAAGCCTCCGTGGCCGGCCTCTCACCGCTGGGTACGTGGTTCAAATCCCGGTCACTCCATGTGAGATTTGTGCGGAGGCAGACAGGTTTTTCTCCGGGTGCTCTGGTTTTCCCTGTCACAAATGTCATTCCAGCAACACACTCCACTGTCATTCATTTAATCATTTCCCCAGGGTAGTGCGATTACTCAAGAAATGTATGAGAATTACACCTATCAAGTTTTACATCAAGGGATGTTGTCGGAGCCCATTCCAGTAAATACAGGAGTTAAACAAGGATGTTTGCTGTCTCCAATACTATTTCTCATGGTTCTGGATCTTACCATGAAGAAAGCAATGAATCGCCGAAGAGGTATCCAGTGGGAACTTACAGACAGGTTGGAGGACCTGGATTTCGCAGACGACCTGTGCTTGCTAGCCAGCAGTTACAAAGATATGGAAGCAAAGCTGAATGATTTAAGAACTGAAGCATCTGAGGCGGGATTGAAGATCAGTGGAAGGAAAACCAAGGAGATGCGCCATAATAACCGAAATAAGGCACCATTATTTCTAGGGAATCAAGAGATCGATCAAGTCAAACAGTTTTGCTACCTGGGAAGTATGGTCACCACTGAAGGAGGTAGGCTACTATGGAGGATATAGGAAATAGAATAAATAAGGCTAAAGGAGCATTAGCAATGTTGAGACCAATTTGGAAAGCAAGGGAACTTAGCACCTATACCAAACTTCGCATCTTCAATTCAAATGTCAAGTCAATATTGCTCTATGGGTGAGAAACTTGGAAGACCAACAAACAACTGATTAACAGACTCCAAATATTTGTGAATAGATGCTTGAGGAATATCCTGAGGATATGGTGGCCACAAGTTATCTCCAATGAAGAGCTATGGAGAAGAGCACAGCAAACACCCATTTATATTGAGAAGCGTCGTCGGAAACGGAAATGGATTGGGCATACATTACGACGAGATGGAGACAACATAGCAAGACAAGCCCTGGAATGGAATCCACAAGGTAGTAGGCGAAGAGGCAGACCAAGGAACACCTGGAGGAGGAGTGTAATAACTGAAGGAATGGAGAAAGGAGGGAAGACCTGGAACGAGATAAGGAGGATGGCGATGGCGGAAATTCATTGATGCCCTATGCTCCACGTAGGAGATGAAGGAAATAAGTCAAGTAAGTCAAGTGCGACAGGCTTCGGCAGCCGTTAGACGGGGACTTCATTCAATCCATTCCCTGACCCGGTCGACTGGAAGCAGGCTGTGGATTTTCATACTAGAATGGCTTTCTGCACACAGTTTTCGCTACATAATCTGCAACTAAAGAGGATTTCACCAGGCATCAATTCAATGTCTATGTGGACTACGATGTGAACAGTACCACCTACTCGAGTGTACAGCAATGGCAGACTCAGTGGCGCCCCCCCCCCACCCCCATACTTGAATTCTTATATTGTGTCCATCTATCTACACAAATAACATCAATTACTCCCATCTAATAATACGTCATCATCTATTTCTTCCATTACATTCATAACAACAAAAAGAAAAAAAATACAACAAATTCAAAATTACGTAAATTCCCAAATTTTCAAAATTATAAAATCACAACAGTTTCTAAACTTCTTCTTCTTCTTCTTCTTCTTCTTCGTCTTCTATGGCTCTACAGTTCATTGTAAACCTTGGTCTCTTCAACAACCTTCCGCCATTTATCTCGTTCCAACGCTAAAGCTTTCCAATTCCTATAGCCCATTTCCAGAAGATCTTCGATATGTCCGTCCATCCATCTGGTTCTCGGTCGACCTCGTCCTCTCTGTCCCCCTGGGTTTCCATTTAATTTCTAACTTACAAAAAAAAAAAATCTCACAGTTCCAAAACTTCTAACTACACAAATTACAAAACTTAAAAAAAGAGAAAATTTTCTCAAACTTCAAAATTTCAAAACTTGAATCTTAGCCAAGAGGTCATACTATTTCTCCTTCTCAAACTTTTACAATTCACCACCACCCTTCTCCTATAACTCTCAACCTCCCAAACAATTCCCTCCGATGGCCCAAGAGATGGTGCGGCCATCTATGGGGACCCGCCCACCCTTCTTGGGTGGGAATGAAATGACCCCTTTATTATTATTATTATTATTATTATTATTATTATTATTATTATTATGTCCATCTATCTCCTGGTAAATGTTTTACACTACCGCTAGTGAGTCTTCTTTACTCCTGTATATATTTTAAATGTGATCACGTTCTTCACTCGGTAAATGCCCAACACTCTACTTGCAGCGTAGGCGCCAGAAATGGATCAGTTTTGCTGATAAAGTGTGCTATCGGTAACTTATTCACGTCATGTATTGACATGTTGGTACCACTGCATCTTTTCAGTTTTATTATTTAGTTGCTGTTTTCCATATTATTTAAAAAAAAATGAATTTGTGAGTGTTTTTATTGTGCTGGGAAATATAATTAAAATAGTTTTCATCAAAGAGAATGTTTAATTAATTATGGCGTTTTGTGAATAATAATATTACCGGTAGTAATAATCATAATAATAATTATAATAATAACAACAATTGAAATATACGCAAAAGAAGACTCTCCTTTTATGGCCATTTAACACGAATGAGCTCCGGAAGTTTGTGCAATCGAATCTGTGCCTACTTTGTGGGAAAGAGGTGGAAAAAGATCTACAAGAACTGGCGATATCACATGAGGACATCTTGGAACGGGACTCTTTGAAAAAGAAACTTGGGGAAATACAGAGTTTTCAGCCCAAACCGGGAAGAAGTGGACCGAAGAACGAAAAGAAGCTCACCGAACAATGCGCGAATGAACGAGGGAAGGGACAGTTGAAATAACGTGGTCCATAGAAGACCGATTATTAAAAGAATCGAATCATCAATTTGAGGCGGCGACGCGAAGTATAAATATCCACATGGACGTTTCTCGCAATTTAACCATCCGAGTGCAGTGAAACTTGGTACAGTAAATCCTTATACAAATGTTAATCCACTGACATCTAATTTATTTCAATTGTTTTCATAAGCACAAGATGGCAGCTGTGCGAAATTTTAACATCTCGTTTTTACTTCTTGTGTCCTAATCATGCGATTGAAGTTTGAATACTACACGTACACAATACTCTTCATGTAATAGTACATAACTCTAAGACCTACATATATAAAAATCCAACATGGCGACCAACCGAAATATTAGACTGTTCTCAATATCTACGAATCTATTGCAGCAATCAAACTGAAATTTTGTATGTTGATAGAGGCAATTAACATAAGTAGGATTATGAAAATAGGCTTTAGTTCCTCACGGAAGTACTTGTTAATAATGTACACAACTACCATACTGTATGAATGAACCCCCACCCAGAATGAAATCCTGAGTACGCCATTGGACAGACTCACTATGATTTTACGCAGAGGATAAAAACGTTGTGTTCCGGTAATAAGTACACACTGTGTTTAATAAATCTCTTTAATTAACTGCGCAGTCCTGTGTAAACACTGTGAGGAGTTTTTATTCATGTGTATGCAATTCTTGTTGTCCGTCTTGCTGTGCATGAGTGCACTTAATTACACTCTCAGTAATAATCGTGGGATCTGTTCTAATGTCTGCGTAGTTAGAAGCTTTACAAGATTTACACAGCCAGTTAGGAAGCCGGAAGAGTGCTACTTAACCGCATTCAAAACACGCGGGTCACTGAGCTTCAAGTCGGGGGTGGAACTCGCTGTATTTCACTCGAACGCCACCAATTTCTAAACGTGATTCTGAGAATAATCGAACAGAGGTTGGAAGTTAACCGAATGTCACTGAAAAGCCGGCCCCGTTGTGTTGGGTTAGCGCGCCTGCCTCTCACTCGAAGGCCCCGGGTTCGATTCCCGGCTCCATCAGGGATTATCAGGGCTTCCAGCGACTTACTTTTCTCACTATTATTCACTATTTTCAAAGCAGCCTCACTATTTGATAAAATTACTCACTATTCTCACTTTTTTTACAAAACTGGTCACATTCTGCGTTAAAAATGGTCTCGTGCACAATCAGATTGCTAAAAATTACACAAAATATACTCATGAATGGGTAGTTCATGTTTCTGTCACCGGTGACTGAGCGCGCTGCCGGCAACGAGCCAGGCGGCCAGAAAGCATGAAAAGCTTCCATAGTGCAATACCACAGCCGGAGCAGTGCAGGGATCGCCGAAAATTTTAACAAAGCGTTTTTTAACAAAAGTTCAAATTTATATTTTTGTTTCATGATTTAAATTTCTTGAGTGTTGCATTGATTTTTCTATCTATTATTTCCAAGTGTCATCTGACTACATGAAAAATCACAAACGGTACTCATATTAACATAGGCACAATTTGGTTGACAATTTGTTTTTCAGATACACATTCTTAAAAATTTTGTCTGTTTCAATACAGTTTTATCACATTTTTGGGGTCTATGGTTGGTTTTGGGGAGCTTAGCCACCCAAGCCCCCCCCCCTAATTACGCCTACAGATATCAACAAAAGTTAAAATTATGAACCAGATATACGGCCATAAATGCGAATAATGCTATGAATTTACTCACTATTTACTCACTTTTTCATACAAAAACTCACCTTTTCTTCACTTTTTTGAAGAGAAAACACTCACTATTTCACTATTTTTGGACGAGTGAGTGGATGGAAGCCCTGGGGATTTTAGAAACTGACGTAAGGGCTGTAACGGGGTGCACTCAGCCTCGTGAGGACAATTGAATTGCTGTCTGACAGTGAGAGGCATGCGTGCTACCCCAATACCACGGGGATCTTATCACGTAATGCATACATAACTGTTCCCGGGAGAAGCCGGGGCGGGTTGCCTGTTACGAAATAAATAACGCTTTAGTCAACCCGAATGCGCTCCCCGGAGATTGTTCGCTGTAAACAACACTGCAGCACGCGGGTGGCTGCTTACACTAACAGGCTATTGATTTTATCCATTGCGGTTAGCAGATTTTAGTTTTTATTTTGTGACTAACTTTATTGGATTCGGTTTTGTGCATGTAATGGCGTGGAAGTGCATTGTAAATATTTATCTGCTTTAGTTAGTTTCTGTTTGCTATGCAGACCGGTAATTGAAGTCGAGTAACTGTCCACTTTAATATTCTTGTTGGAGTTTTATCGAGTATATAACAACCATAATGATAATAATGATACCGTCATAAATAATAACAATAATAATAATAATAAATATAGATATCCCACTGCAACATACTCGTGACCATCTGATGATCCGCCAGGTCATCCGACAGTGACCATCTGATGATCCGCCAGGTCATCCGACAGGGCGTTTTCCCAACGTCCCTTACAAGTAAGAAGACTACAGGAGCTAAGTGGACAGAAGAAAGAAGACTGACTCTTAGTCAGAAAATGAGGGACTATTGGAAGAATAATAAAGCAACAATTTTACCGAAGAGTAGATAAGAGCCCCGTGGTCCTAAGTAGGCCTAAACGATAAAGAAAGAAAGAAAGAAAGAAAGAAAGAAAGAAAGAAAGAATGAAAGAAAGAAAGAAATAACAATCCCTCCCTATATTATTCTGCTAAGGTCCCATTCCAGTTTTGTACCGAAAATAAGGTCCCATTAACACCAACCTGCACATATGGGGTACCTACAGGTTCAGCATAACCCAATGCGTACGCGAAACGCACTCACTTACTCTTTAAATGCCTCACAATTAAATAAATACCTTAAAACATGTATATTTACAATGAAATAATGAAAGAATGTAACACGGTAACCATGGTAACAGAATCTCACAGGTCCATCTATTTCTGTAAGACGCAATGCAATTCCAATTATTACATTACTGTGAAAGTTTCCAGACGGTTATAAGGTTATCACTGAACCAAATTAAGCTGTAAAATTCATCAATACATATAGTATAATGCGCTTAAGGGGGTCAAGGGGCACTCTAGATTTTTTTCACGCAATTTTTACGTGTGAGTGTGGTACGAAAGGTCCTTTTCACCCGACTTGGTCTCCAAAAACCACGTTTAAAGGACCTTAAATTAACAGTGTCTGTGATATTCCCAGAAAACTAACTTCGCTCTGATATACCTATGAAGGAATGACAAACCCCTAACCACTGCACTAGTAGCTGAATTGATAAAGTCTGATTATTCATACCAAGGATAAATCAGTCATAGCATTCATGATTGAGATTTTGCTAAGTGTACTCTTTACAACTAGAATATTCGCGGGCGAAGCCACGACGGGTAATGCTAGTATGTAATAATAATTTCGTATGGCCTCGGGTCGCGGGTGCAAGCTTTGTTAATTGACGCCAAATGGGCAGTTTGTATGTCGAATTTTATCGCAGCTTCGAGCGCTATGAAAGTCAAGGAGGTTAGATATCTGAGCTCATTGACACTATAGCGCTTTCTAGTAGAAAAAGGAGGAACTTTTTGTGTTGTCGGAAAATCCCGAGATTAATTTTGCCATTAAGGACACGGCCTACCGAATACAAATGGGTTATTTAACATGCCAACATCGTATGACTGCGTACCGTGATTTTTGTCGCCTTTCAAAAATCACTTACCACTGCCAGGAGCGAGCCTGCAAGCGATAACCGCTCACCCACCAACCTATGTACGGTATGTATTCCTTAAAAAGATCAATCGGTTCTTCTCATGACGTTGGTGATAAGAAGGGCATCTGGCCGTAAAAGCCTTTCATTAATGCTTTCCCGCAGAAACGCGAACAATGCGCAATAACGGGTAGACAGACATGTTACGTGCTATGTAGTTTGATGGAGTGCTGCTTGTGTACCATGTATGTTTTTCTCACAGGTGTAATATTTATCCAGGTGGTTTGGGATATTGCCGTCATACAGCAGGGGTGTCCAACTGTGACATGCGTTGAGGCCGGTATTACACTATCAAAGAAATTTGTCAGAAACCGCAGCTAGCCGATACGGAGAAAGCTGTACAGCGTTGCAAGGATGGAGCCCATCACGCGTCATGGCGCGCCTCACTCGGAAGTGATGGGCTGCATCTCAGCAACGCTGTACAGCTTTCTACGTATCGGCTAGCTGCGGAACCATGTCTGATTTTCCCGTACAATTACAAACCGATATAAAATAAGTGAATTAATTTACGTATTTTACCGTCATACAGCATAACCTTTTGATGTATAAGGATTACAACGCGACCAAGAACTACATTTTCCAACCACCCCGAGCCGAGAAAATGTTACCTTACAAAAATGACTACAACTTTATTTCTTGGACACACAAATTTAGAAATTAATAAACCAGTTATAAAACATTCCAATGTATATTGTGTTAAAATTTGGATTCGATGTGATGACGGGTTTTTGAGATAATAAATCTTAAATGTGACGCATGGTTGAAACACGCTTAAAAACGTGCACTTATTGTGTACCATCTGCGATAAAAAATATTAAAATATTAATTAAAAATTCCAAACCTACATGAACTAACTAACTAACGTACAATAGAACGACGATAATGATGATGTTATTGGATTTTATGTAGGTCTGTTGGTTACTTCACAATCAACCTTCAAACTGGAGTGCACATAATATTTTGGTCGACAGTAAATGAACAAGTAGGAGTCCACGCCACACGACCTGCTTAAGATGAGACGGTGCGGCTACATAGCGGCGAGCAAGAGGGGCAATAATCTCAAACAACAATTTCGTTGGCGGCATGGCTTGTGGCCTTGCATTTCGGACCCTCGGCCCGATTGCGTGGAAATGTAGGAAAATTATAAAATGATATTCCAGGCAATGCTGACACCATCACGTGGTTCTGAAAGCCGGACGTCCTTGGAAATGGAAAATATCTTACAGCTGTAAATACATTTGCGAATTCATAGGCAATGCTTAAACCATCACATAGTTATGAAATATCTGTAATAGTTTTCTTGCACCCGTCCGCCTCGAATAGGCTGACCTACCCTGTATATTGTTTTACCATAAATTAAAGACCCCCTGGCTGCCATATGCTACAGGCCCCGCGCTGGCTTAATCCGGCACTTTATCTAGCTTTCTCCGTTTCGAGTTGCCGAGATGCCGAAAAAGAAGAAGAAGAAAGGTTTGTTTAACCTATGACGTATGGTAACCTTTAATAATAAATTGTATGCCAAAATTTGAGGCTCATTGTAATACGTGTATGCTTTTTCATTGAATACGGCTGTACAGGGTGGCGCCTATTCGATGTATTTGGCGGGTATCTTGGAAACGAATCAAGATAGAGCAAAACAGATTTCGCAATTCCGTGCCACTTTTTTGTGAAACAAACCGATGGTGCAATCGAAATCATCGCTGTCCTCTTGGTTTTCGAACTACAGGGTGATTGTGAAAAGTCTGCATTTTGGGACCCCCTTGTATTTCGAGCATTTTTTAACTTATTGTAAAGGTGATAGATAATTTTCTGTAGAATTCAATTAGACCATCAGTTGAATTTTTACAAATTATTATATACATTTGGGCCCCATTTTTTTTTTCAAAAATCAAAAACATTTAATAACATCAAAACGGCGTGAGATATCATAATATGATAAGAGGCAGAAAAGGTGCTAATTACTGAGATCTTACGCCTGTATATTTAACTTTTTTTTTCGATAGGACCGACGGTTTCCGAGATATAACGATTCGAAAAAAAAGGATGAAATTCAGGGCCTCAAAAATAGAAAACGATGAGACCACGGCTACATGGAAGCCTATATGATCTAGATCCGGCTTTCATAACAAGATCTGATGATGACCGAATTACGATCGAAACGTGTGATCCAATTAAATAACAGCCCCCCCCCTTTTTTTTGTACAAACAGCGTGTTAATTAAGTAGTTTCAATGAATACTAAAATGAGTTCACAAATAAGAATGAAACCATCTAAGATCAAGTCGAATTTGATTGCGATATGTCGCTACTTTGATATGTCAAATAATTCAAGTACATTTTTATTCAGGTTAGGGTGCTTAAATATTTGTAGTTTCCGCCTAATACAATATTGGGCACAATCGTGTTGACCGACTGAAAGGCGTTCTATCGAATTTATAGGGTATGTTGTTCCGGACATTATTACAACATGAGAGGGACTCTTTAATCATGAATTTTTTTGTATTTCATGCTTCTGTACGCTGTGTACAGTAGCTATAATGCCATATTTACGGTATGTAGAGTTAAAAATCCTTCAGCATGCTTTCTTTCGGAGGGGAAGTAAAGGCGGCGGTCCCATGCCATAGATTGATGACATGTACAAGATCCTTTCACAGACTAAACTTGTGTAAAGCTAAATTGTTAGGTTAGATTTCGTCGGAACGCTCTATCAAAGTTCCAACGTTCACCACTAGGTATCATTGATATCTGGTGGCGAAAGTTGGAATTACTTGAAATTGAACGGAACTTGTAGCCCACCCTAATAAGGGTGTCCGCTGGAAGCAGCTACAGACTCAGGCGAGCCGAACATGTCCTCGGACACTCCCGGCACTAAAAGCCATACGATAGATAGATAGATAGATAGATAGATAGATAGGTATGTACATTTCAAATGACGGCTTCGGTGGCATAGTCGGTAGCATGCTGAGTGTCTATGGCCAAGGTCACGGGTTCAAACCCGGCCGAAGTCGTCGGATATATTAAGAGTGTTAAAATCCCTCAGTTGTCGCAGCCCCTAAATTGAGGAACCAACCAACCAACCCTCCCCAATCGCGATTAGTACTCCGATCGTTATTTGGGTGAGTAGTGTGTACACTGCAGGGTTAGTTAAGCCGAGTTTAGCCAAGTCACTAATCGCAAGAAACAAGTACAAAACAGATAAATTTTCAACATAACTTCGCCACATATTCCAATGTTTTTTATACTATACCTAGCTAATACTCATCAAGAAATGTTATAACCTAACTGTTTCAACAAACAGTAGGAAACATATTTTCACATACACATTCCTCATTTCTACGCTGTTTTTCAAGACAAAATTTGTTATGCTTTTTTTTTAATTTAGTCAATTTAACCTCTAGGTTGGTGGTTCCCACGGAATCAGCGAGGGAACTCACCACTACCGCCGCTATGGGCAGTGTCCTGGAGCCTGGAACATCTGGTCGGGAAGGATACAACTGGGGAGGTGGGATCAGCACTTCGCCCAGGCGGCCTCACCAGCAAAGCGAACAGGGGCCTCATGAGGGATGGGAAGGGATGGGAGATTGGGATGGATAGGCGAGGAAGAGGGAAGGAGGCGGCCGTGGCCTTACAGTAGGTACTGTCCCCGATAATCCGGATAGTAGGCTGTCAGATATCCGCCCCCTCAATCGGATTGCCAATAATCAATCGCACCGGCACAGCTACATCAATGAAAATGGCACTGACAGATACTACCGAGATTAGAGCACAGTAGTTAACAAGAAATTATTGTGGAACACACCAAAATATACGGGGGTTCATACTTACCTTTTACTTACCTATTCAAATTAATCTCGGGTCTGGGTTGCCAATTGGATCACTTAAAAGTATGCCCTCACAATAACCTCCACCACGATATTTAAAATGAACCAAGACGGAAACAAGAAACTTTAAACTGTACAATAATTTATTTCACATAAAGGAATAATTTAACAAAAATTCAATAACAAAATATACGTGGCAATCAGAAGCCATTGTCAATGTAATCATGTCCTCCTGTAGGACTTGTAGACTTTACATACAAAATTTCAGCTTTCCCTAGCTCAAAAGAACGTAATAATAATAATACACTTGGAATGGATAAGGGAGTTGGGACGAGACATATAGCAATTGTTTTCCTTTTTCATAAACATCACATTTTATTTATAACTGCAAGGCTGCTATGTAGGTGACCTTGGCCTCTATCATACAGTTGTCTGGCCAGCTGCGATACACCCTACACCATGTCGCATGCTTGCATCGTCAAATGGACCCACCTGTCCAGCCAACGTTAGCATATGCTAGTTACATCAGAGCCTAGCTCCTTTTCAAAACACTTTAAATGTTCACGTCTCAGCTCAAATATTATCACGCAAATCTTTTAAATGCTCCAATCAAATATCACTGGATTACTCTACTAATCCCAAAACTTGTTTAATTGTATATTCCAATTGTTCAACTAGCGTTGTTTAGAGTATAATAACAAAAACGTTTAATGTTTATAACAAAATGTTCATTAATTATTTATAACATTTTAAATTGTTTATTACATTGTCAAACGACAATTGAAAAATTTATACACGCCTCTATTAATCCCGTTCGTTTCAAATTATTATTAAAGATATTTACATAATTATTTACAATATTTATAATATTAATATTTTAGAAATACATTAAACCACACGTTTATCCGGTTGATAATTACTTAAATCGTGGTGATATAATCGACCAATGAAGGTTAGTTATATTTAAATTTTAGATTCAGGTTTAATAAGGTTTAATAATTATTATTATTTGTGACGGTAACCTCCATTCAAAATCGTTATCTCAAATTATTTAAACACTCTTGTTAATTTTAACAGTAACTTCACATGATTAATTTTCAAAGGACCTGGACAATACACTCAGCGGAAAAATACCTCGCTCAAACGCACAAAATTGCACAAAAATAGGCCCAGAATTCATCATATATCTCATTATATATGGCATCAAAATCTTCCACAATACATACAAAAAACCTCCACTTATAAATTCATCAACTTCATTAATATTACTGTGGGAACCTCCTTCACTTATTCAAGGGCATTATTCATCAGCGACTTTTACACGTCCACTGAACTAACGATTATACATCCATAGTTCCTCTTTAAAAATTCTTATGTTCATCATTTGTATCGAAAACTGTTATTATATTTAACCTTCGTGGGTTTCATTCATGAATCGATATGAAGTAAAAATTTGCCAATCACAAATAAATTTAATAGCAAATACGATTATACACGCCTTCCTGGTCTATCAAAATTGAGATTAATATCATCAAAGTATCGTAGTATAAAATACTATCTTCAATCAAAGTTCATCTAAGCTGCATAAATAATCGAATAGAATACAATTAGACTGTGGAATGCAAACATTATTGTTCCAATCTAGAATTGAGAAAAACTCCTATCAAATGTTCATTACTATAGTGTACTCAATAAATCGTAATCAAAGTTCATATTTCATAAAATTGTCTATAATGCAATGGTATTTCAGAACTGACGATAAATGTCTATGTTGCAATCATGTTCATAAAACGACTAGTATTTCCAAGATCGTCGACAAAGTAATAGATTTTAACGCTCTAAAATCTTTTAATCAATCTTCTTTCTTGAGGATGACAGAAAATTGGTCAAAGTAATTTACTGAATAGAATTACTTTAATAAAATGACACGCTGTCTGAATTCAAATTTGCCATAGAAAATCGTTAACTTTACAGTCAAATCGTGACTACAAAAATATGCAAATTACTGAAAGAATATATATTATATCAGTCTCAACTGATCCAAAATTATTTAAATATGCCAATGACATAACAATGTCTCAATAAAACGTAGAAAAAGGCATAAATCAGCGAAGTGTACTGAGTACAGAAATATCAAGCAAGAATATGGGGCAAAATATATGGGACAGAAAATATGGGAAAAATGGTTGCTCAGATATCGCTAAATGGCTCAAATAAAACAAGAAACGTTCACGACTACCTTATCTGTTGATTGAAGTTCTAGAGGAAAATTTCCAAAGAAGACTGCTGATGGTTCCATTTCACCACCGTAAAGATGTGCTCCGACCTCGAACCTGGAACCAGCGCCCTCGGAGAATAGAACTGCTTCCTCCTCCGGAAATTGCACTGCTCCGTGTAGACGATAGACATCCTTCTGGCAAAACTCTTCTTTGTGAGCCGGGTCCACCCTGGCCTCTCTTGATAGTTCCCTGAAGTTCTGGTAGAAAATCGCCATGAAGTTTATTGCAATTATTTCCGCAGAAATGTTCATAATTGTAGAGTATGAAGATATTTCCACTGCCTTTTTATATAATTCAGCGATGGACTACGATGCATGAGTGTAGTTGGATGTTCACTACATGCTCGCTTTTGTAGAATGACGATTAACGAAGTTCCATGCTGCTATTTCACTCCATTGATATATGTCCCAATTGCATTAAAGTTTTAGCCTTCCATCTCCACTTCCGTTATAATAATAGTTGAAAGTACTGCCAGATTATATTGTTGCATTGTAGAATGTATCGTTGTATCACCAAACGTAATCTTCTGTATCACGGTTGCAATACACGTGTCAGCCGTAGCGTAGAATGTGGTATTATAAAAGTGCTTCTCAGGTGGCGAGAAAATCACTTTTGTCTGCAGTCTTAAAACGCGAATATCTTCCAAAGTATATTCGTGAAAATGTTCAACTTTCCTACACACCTCAATATTGTACTGCACAATTGAATTAGCATAAAGGCAGTAGCTAACTCTTGATAGATAATCTTGTAGACCCGTTTATGTGTGCGTTCCAACTTCGCCTAGTTTCATTAACTGTAAAATGGTACTGCTGCACGCTCCGTGCTTGTTCGATGGGGTGGGCTCTGCCACACGTGCTAATAACGACTTGCTTCACTGAATCACTCGAATTCTGACAATATGAGAATCAGAAAAACGACTATATGACATGAGAAAATGAGAAATGAGAGCTCCTCTCTGCTGTGCAAGACCTTTTATCAACTTCTTAAGGGGCGTATCCATCCCTTCCATAGCTTGTTCCTCCGTCATTGCTAGAAGTTCTAACTTTGGCTATACTTGACGGATTTTCAAATTTCAAAAACTCAAAATTAATTTCTTCAAAATTCCAAATCAATGCCATAACTGAAAATGGATTTCCACAATTCTGCATTCCAAAAGTAATTAAACATGGTAATTTCAGTAATCTCCGTCTCCCTCCAAACTATCATTCATTGGTTCGAGCCTCTCCTCCAATAGCGTAACTTCTTCCTTAGCACAATTCTTTGTTTCCCTGCGACTGCGTCGTAAATCTCAGATCTTTCTCGAACAAAATCATGACGTCACCAAGAATCTCAGCTCAACCAGCCTACTTGCAAGTAGTCTGCGTCATCCGTGCTTACGTCATGAATATCCACGTCACAACTATGTCAGCCATAACTTTATTCATATTTGCCAATACAGCCACCGTGGTCTCAATATAATTCAATTTACGGGGGCATTCTCCCTTCACCACGTTTTAAAAACAGTTGCAAATTGTTTTTAAACTCTGCGTTATAAATATCTGAATTCACTTGAACACGAAATTGAATTATTATTGGCTTACTCTTGTATGATATTTTCTCTATGTTCCTTAATCATAAGTCTCTTCTTCTCTGGGTTGTGTGTGGCTAATGCATTCTCTCCTCTCTACTTTCTCTTCTGTCCTGAATTCCTGTTTTCCAAGTTCTGTTGGTTTGTAGAAGGACCAGGATCGATCACTACATCCTGTCTTTTCTTCTGGGTTTCAGCTTCCTTCTCTCGTAATTCCTTCAGATACTGCTGACTTTCTTTCTCTCTCTCTTGATACTTGTCTGGTGTCATAACCTGACCTTGAGAATTCTGATTCCGATTCTGGTACTGGTTATTTCTGTTGTAGTTCCTATTGTACCCATTGTTATTATAGTATCTACCTCTTCCGTTATTATAATTCCCTCTATTGTTATTCCAGCCTCGTCTTTGCTGATATGGACGGTAACCTTGTGATCTGTTGTTGCGAAAATAATTGTTCCTGTGAGGACCTACCTTTTCAGTTTTTTCTTCAGCAGGCTTATCAGTTTGCTGAACTTGATCCATGTAGACTGTATTAATGTCTTTGAATTCGTGCCTCTGACCTTTTTGAACCAAATTTGGCATCGGACTCGTGTAGTCAAGCCTTCTCAATAGTTCGTCCATACTGGTCAAATCCCTGATATTTGACGAGATGATAAGTCTTCTTACCTCCACAGGCAGCATACGAGAAATAGCATCTATCAACTGCTCTGTCGACAATGGGGGTTGCAAGAATCTCAAGCGCGATAACTGGCTCGTGAAGAAATCAGCGTACCGTGTTGGAAGAGTACCTGAATACTTCCTCGAGTATACCTCAGCTCTTAATGAATTCTGTGGTTCTATTGACCAGAATCGTTTTATCAGTGCCTCTGCAAATTCATCAAAATTACCAAAAGTGTACCGAAATGCTCTGAACCATTCAAGGGGTCCTCCAGCTAGAAATCTTTCTACGATTCTCATCTCTCTTTCTCTAGGAATATGAGCTTCAGTAAAATAGTCTTTCAGGTTCCTGATATACTCTATCGGTGTTAGACTATCAGTATTACTAAATTTTTGAGGTTTGTCCTCAAAGTTTCGGATGACTGTCACATTTCTTGGATATGAATCCATGTAATTCTTCCCACTATCACGATATTTCCATTCAGGTTCAATATTCATATCCTCTTCTTCTTCCCGAAATCTGAATAAACGTTCCTCAGGACTAATATCTCTCTCTCTTCAGTAGCGAGGTTACATCTTCTGACGTAATTCCTATCATCTTCACAAGTCAACCCTTCTGGATCCTTATCTGTGATTTCCGTGATGACTTTCCTAATCAACTCTTCTTTATACGTTTCCATCATGCTAGTTTCTCCTAGTTTCAAATTCTGAAGTTTGCTCGTAGTTTCATTGACATCAGAGACAACCTTATGAATTTGTTCCTCTAACGCGGTTTTTAATGCTTGCACGTCCTGACCTATTTGAGTTCTATCCTCTACCTGCTTTTCTGATAGCGAATCCATCCTTATACTCAAATCCTTTCTAATTTGAACTGCCTCATTATTTATACCTACTTGTGTACTGGCAAGTTTTCGTTCAATTCGCTCCTGAATCTGATTGACATGTTCCCCACTTGACCTGTTCCATTCATCTTTCCAAACCGTTACATTTGCAGTTAACATTTCCGCAATATCTACTTCAATGTCTTCCTTAAATAAACGATTATGATCTAAGACTTGGGTTCTCATGACCTCTACATCATATTTTAATCCAGCTAGAGAAGCTGTTGTCCTAACAGACTCGTCAACCAACCTAGTTGTTAAAGCACTAATGTTACGAGTACAAAGCGTTTTTGAAGTTTCAATTTCTTCTCTAACTTTATTAACATCAGTTTGAACTTTGGCAATGTCTACAAAAACTGTATTAACTTCTACTTGTATCTTATTGATATCGCTTTGCATTTCATTTACATCAGAATGAATATTATTTATGTCTACTTGAACGTTTGACACATCGGTTCGAACATTTTTAATCTCTCTTTGAACTTCTTCTACCTTATCTTGTACAGTAGCAACATCATTCCTAACAACAATTACTTCTGCTCTAGCACATGAAATATCACCCCGGACATTAGCAACATCAAGATTCAACATAGTAAGGTCTTTCTGTACCTTAGAAACATCAGTCTTAACATCTGAAACATCCTTATGTACATTGGATACATCTACTTTAACATCTGAGACATCTTTATGCACATTGGACACGTCTGTGCGCATGTTACTTACAGCATTCTCGATTCCCTGGGTACTGGTCTGTAAACGCGACACATTATTTTCTAAGTTTGCAGAACTGGTCTGAAGAACTTTCAAACTTTCATCCAGCCTAATAGACAAATTAGCAGACAAATTACTAGCATTCTCCTCCATCATCTGCTTCATACTGTTATTCATGCTAGCTTTCAAATTAGCAGACATATTACTAGAATTCTCCTCCATTCGACTAGTATTCCTAGCTTCCATCTCCTTCATGCTTTCATTCAGCCTAACAGACAAACTATTGGACATCTCCTCCAACATCTTCCTAATACTCTCATCTACCATCTCAATAATATTTCAATAATAGACTGCTTTAGGGACATACATCAAACAGAGCAAGATAACAACATCTGAGCAACCTTTTTTACCATATATAAGTTTGAGCAATTTTCTGTCTTAAATCTAACTTATAATTACCTTATAATTAACTTTCGTAGACACCTTATGTTGAAATAAACTCAAGCACATGTTCAAATTTCCCTGGTTCATTTTAAAATATCCTAACACAAATAATTTACATTTACAATCCAAATAGTTTAATTTTATCTTTAATATGACTAAACATGTCATAAGCCGGTCAAATAAAATAAGACTCCGGATCATAGGCGATTTTTCTAAGTTTCCAGCCTATTTAACCTCTCTCGAGTTGTATAAGATCTGATCTTTTCTGAGTGTAATTTTCCTAATACAACACAACATTTAATCCCTATATAATCACACTCTCAAATTCTACAATTGGCCAAGACATCTAACAAAGAATCAACCTCTTTATTTGAGTCTTCACAATCCCATTGACATCGATAACTTGGTAATCCAATGTTATTCGAGCGTTCCACACGAAATTGCGGTGCCAATTCTACTGCAATAACTTGGTAATCCAATGTTATTCAAGCACTCCGAACTTCGATTGTGCCAATTCTACTGGCGTTCAACCTGGTAATCCAGTTTTGTCGAACGTGCCCCACGAAATTGCGGCGCCAATCCTACTGTCCCCGATAATCCGGATAGTAGGCTGTCAGATATCCGCCCCCTCAATCGGATTGCCAATAATCAATCGCACCGGCACAGCTACATCAATGAAAATGGCACTGACAGATACTACCGAGATTAGAGCACAGTAGTTAACAAGAAATTATTGTGGAACACACCAAAATAAACGGGGGTTCATACTTACCTTTTACTTACCTATTCAAATTAATCTCGGGTCTGGGTTGCCAACTGGATCACTTAAAAGTATGCCCTCACAATAACCTCCACCACGATATTTAAAATGAACCAAGACGGAAACAAGAAACTTTAAACTGTACAATAATTTATTTCACATAAAGGAATAATTTAACAAAAATTCAATAACAAAATATACGTGGCAATCAGAAGCCATTGTCAATGTAATCATGTCCTCCTGTAGGACTTGTAGACTTTACATACAAAATTTCAGCTTTCCCTAGCTCAAAAGAACGTAATAATAATAATACACTTGGAATGGATAAGGGAGTTGAGACGAGACATATAGCAATTGTTTTCCTTTTTCATAAACATCACATTTTATTTATAACTGCAAGGCTGCTATGTAGGTGACCTTGGCCTCTATCATACAGTTGTCTGGCCAGCTGCGATACACCCTACACCATGTCGCATGCTTGCATCGTCAAATGGACCCACCTGTCCAGCCAACGTTAGCATATGCTAGTTACATCAGAGCCTAGCTCCTTTTCAAAACACTTTAAATGTTCACGTCTCAGCTCAAATATTATCACGCAAATCTTTTAAATGCTCCAATCAAATATCACTGGATTACTCTACTAATCCCAAAACTTGTTTAATTGTATATTCCAATTGTTCAACTAGCGTTGTTTAGAGTATAATAACAAAAACGTTTAATGTTTATAACAAAATGTTCATTAATTATTTATAACATTTTAAATTGTTTATTACATTGTCAAACGACAATTGAAAAATTTATACACGCCTCTATTAATCCCGTTCGTTTCAAATTATTATTAAAGATATTTACATAATTATTTACAATATTTATAATATTAATATTTTAGAAATACATTAAACCACACGTTTATCCGGTTGATAATTACTTAAATCGTGGTGATATAATCGACCAATGAAGGTTAGTTATATTTAAATTTTAGATTCAGGTTTAATAAGGTTTAATAATTATTATTATTTGTGACGGTAACCTCCATTCAAAATCGTTATCTCAAATTATTTAAACACTCTTGTTAATTTTAACAGTAACTTCACATGATTAATTTTCAAAGGACCTGGACAATACACTCAGCGGAAAAATACCTCGCTCAAACGCACAAAATTGCACAAAAATAGGCCCAGAATTCATCATATATCTCATTATATATGGCATCAAAATCTTCCACAATACATACAAAAAACCTCCACTTATAAATTCATCAACTTCATTAATATTACTGTGGGAACCTCCTGCACTTATTCAAGGGCATTATTCATCAGCGACTTTTACACGTCCACTGAACTAACGATTATACATCCATAGTTCCTCTTTAAAAATTCTTATGTTCATCATTTGTAACGAAAACTGTTATTATATTTAACCTTCGTGGGTTTCATTCATGAATCGATATGAAGTAAAAATTTGCCAATCACAAATAAATTTAATAGCAAATACGATTATACACGCCTTCCTGGTCTATCAAAATTGAGATTAATATCATCAAAGTATCGTAGTATAAAATACTATCTTCAATCAAAGTTCATCTAAGCTGCATAAATAATCGAATAGAATACAATTAGACTGTGGAATGCAAACATTATTGTTCCAATCTAGAATTGAGAAAAACTCCTATCAAATGTTCATTACTATAGTGTACTCAATAAATCGTAATCAAAGTTCATATTTCATAAAATTGTCTATAATGCAATGGTATTTCAGAACTGACGATAAATGTCTATGTTGCAATCATGTTCATAAAACGACTAGTATTTCCAAGATCGTCGACAAAGCAATAGATTTTAATGCTCTAAAATCTTTTAATCATTCTTCTTTCTTGAGGATGACAGAAAATTGGTCAAAGTAATTTACTGAATAGAATTACTTTAATAAAATGACACGCTGTCTGAATTCAAATTTGCCATAGAAAATCGTTAACTTTACAGTCAAATCGTGACTACAAAAATATGCAAATTACTGAAAGAATATATATTATATCAGTCTCAACTGATCCAAAATTATTTAAATATGCCAATGACATAACAATGTCTCAATAAAACGTAGAAAAATGCATAAATCAGCGAAGTGTACTGAGTACAGAAATATCAAGCAAGAATATGGGGCAAAATATATGGGACAGAAAATATGGGAAAAATGGTTGCTCAGATATCGCTAAATGGCTCAAATAAAACAAGAAACGTTCACGACTACCTTATCTGTTGATTGAAGTTCTAGAGGAAAATTTTCAAAGAAGACTGCTGATGGTTCCATTTCACCACCGTAAAGATGTGCTCCGTCCTCGAACCTGGAACCAGCGCCCTCGGAGAATAGAACTGCTTCCTCCTCCGGAAATTGCACTGCTCCGTGTAGACGATAGACATCCTTCTGGCAAAACTCTTCTTTGTGAGCCGGGTCCACCCTGGCCTCTCTTGATAGGCCCTGAAGTTCTGGTAGACATTCGCCATGAAGTTTATTGCAATTATTTCCGCAGAAATGTTCATAATTGTAGAGTATGAAGATATTTCCACTGCCATTTGATATAATTCAGCGATGGACTACGATGCATGAGTGTAGTTGGATGTTCACTACATGCTCGCTTTTGTAGAATGACGATTTACGAAGTTCCATGCTGCTATTTCACTCCATTGATATATGTCCCAATTGCATTAAAGTTTTAGCCTTCCATCTCCACTTCCGTTATAATAATATTTGAAAGTACTGCCAGATTATATTGTTGCATTGTAGAATGTATCGTTGTATCACCAAACGTAATCTTCTGTATCACGGTTGCAATACACGTGTCAGCCGTAGCGTAGAATGTGGTATTATAAAAGTGCTTCTCAGGTGGCGAGAAAATCACTTTTGTCTGCAGTCTTAAAACGCGAATATCTTCCAAAGTATATTCGTGAAAATGTTCAACTTTCCTACACACCTCAATATTGTACTGCACAATTGAATTAGCATAAAGGCAGTAGCTAACTCTTGATAGATAATCTTGTAGACTCGTTTATGTGTGCGTTCCAACTTCGCCTAGTTTCATTAACTGTAAAATGGTACTGCGGCACGCTCCGTGCTTGTTCGATGGGGTGGGCTCTGCCACACGTGCTAATAACGACTTGCTTCACTGAATCACTCGAATTCTGACAATATGAGAATCAGAAAAACGACTATATGACATGAGAAAATGGGAAATGAGAGCTCCTCTCTGCTGTGCAAGACCTTTTATCAACTTCTTAAGGGGCGTATCCATCCCTTCCATAGCTTGTTCCTCCGTCATTGCTAGAAGTTCTAACTTTGGCTATACTTGACGGATTTTCAAATTTCAAAAACTCAAAATTAATTTCTTCAAAATTCCAAATCAATGTCATAACTGAAAATGGATTTCCACAATTCTGCATTCCAAAAGTAATTAAACATGGTAATTTCAGTAATCTCCGTCTCCCTCCAAACTATCATTCATTGGTTCGAGCCTCTCCTCCAATAGCGTAACTTCTTCCTTAGCACAATTCTTTGTTTCCCTGCGACTGCGTCGTAAATCTCAGATCTTTCTCGAACAAAATCATGACGTCACCAAGAATCTCAGCTCAACCAGCCTACTTGCAAGAAGTCTGCGTCATCCGTGCTTACGTCATGAATATCCACGTCACAACTATGACAGCCATAACTTTATTCATATTTGCCAATACAGCCACCGTGGTCTCAATATAATTCAATTTACGGGGGCAGTACCATCCCGGCATTTGCCCGAAGACGAAGTGGGAAACCACGGAAACCCACTTAGAGGATGGCTGAGGTGGGAATCGAACCCCCTCTACTCATTTGGACCACCCGAGTCTGAGTAGACCCCGTTCCAGTCCTTATACCACTTGACACATTTCGAACCCAGGACCTCCGGAGCGGCAGCTAACCATGCTGACCGCTACGCTACGGAGGCGTCATTTGTTATGCTTAATTTATTGTAACAGATCTGGTTTTTTGGAAAATTTGACTATGTGAACTTTATATATAGTACTACTCATCATAAGCCAGCTGAAGAAGGTCACAACCGGTACGGTTTTCAATGAATAATATTGACTTTAGGTGAAAATAAATAGTTTTTAACTAATACATGTATTTTTTTCCAGGAGTGTATTTACTTATTTATATCTTGTACCCCGCCCATTCATTGGGCACAATAGTGTTGGCCGAGTAAAGAGCTACAAATGTCAATTCTAAAAAACGACTAAAAAGGGACCAATAAGCCGAAAAACGCAAAAAGAAAAGGCAAGAAAGGGCAAATAAAAACAAATATTTTCCGTCCTACAATGACCCAAAATGAACATATATTATCTTTGGCCTCGTGTTCGGACACTGGAGAAAAAAAAAAGGATTTTTCCTCAACTTCTGAGCCCTAGAATAAGGTTAATGACGCTCCCGTTGCGCGTCGCGTAGATTAGTTGGATGCAGGAGCGAAAGAGCTTTTGCCTTTGTCTGCTTGAATATGACTGTTTCTCACTGGCTGGCTAGTTTAATCCACTTACCATATTTCTTTCTAGTTGTTGCCTGCTTTACATTCGAATGTCGCGATCGTTACTTATAATAATATAAAAGGGCCCATAAGTAACCTCGATATTGCCTCTTGCTGCGGAAGAAAATATTGTATGTGTGACCGTTTTCAGCAGCACACGTTCCGTATGTAGATTACGTTTATACTGTGTGTTCTACCTTTATGTACAACGGAGTTAGCTTCATAAAAATCTAGGTTAATATTTATAGTACATACATGGCCAGCATAGATACGTGACTACCGCCGCCGGGCTAACGCAATTTATAGCAACTGCTCTAGTATCCTACAGCCAGTGGCTGGCGCGGAATAATTTACTGAGGGAGATGGGGGGAAATATACGGGGAGCTCATTATATTAACAAAAGATAATAATACATAATAATAATAATAGAAATAAAAAGGAACCAATAATTATAGCTCAAATTGGATAAAATCTCAGACACCAGACACAGAATGGACTCGTGTAGATTAACCAACCAGATAATGAAATTCTTTGCGACCAGAAAAACCACAGCTCGCTGGTATCAGGAGGTGAAGAAGGATCTAGAAGAAATGGCAACATCTGAAGCTGAAGTCAGCAACAGGGAAGCATACAAAGCCAAAATTAAGATTTTCACAGGTTTTAAGAGTCATCCTACATCCCGGATCCAGGCGCCATGGACTGAAGAAAGGAGGAGAATGCAGAGCGATAGAATTAAGGAGTATTGGGAAAAAATAAAGATCCAGAAGCTGAAATCAAATTAACGTGGTCCATAGTCGGCCTAAACGACCGAAGAAGAAGAAGAAGAAGAAATCATCTACAACAAAAAACCTATGTCAAAACAGACAAAAATCGGCACTACAACACAGTCATAAAAACCAACAGTCCTTTACGCAAGCGAAACTCTGACACTTAACAATAAACATGTAGCCTTCTTGAAGAAATCAAAAAAGTAGAAAGGAAGATCATTAGGAAAATCTCAAGAGCAAGATATACCCAAGATGATTACAGGCTACAATCAATCATAACTACTGAAATTAAAATACACAGCCTGCTTCCAGTCGACCAACCGGGTCAGGGAATGGAATGAATGAAGCCCCCATCTAGCGGCGAGGATATGAACTGTGCCGGCTGCCGAACCCTGTCGCACTCCCCTGGGGCAACGATATTCAAACATCGAAATTGATATTAAAAACGACGAATGAAATTCTTTGGTCATCTCACAAGACTATCAGAAAATCAATATACGAAAAGGATAATAGATTATGTAACCTCACTCAAGAACTCAACACCTTGGCTGGAAAAACTTCGAAAAGACCTTAAAAACGCAAACATAAGTTCAACAGACATTTCAGAAACAAAGTAAACAAATGGGAATTTACATCAAAGCAACCAAAACAAAAACAGTACAGATCAAAGTGGTCCGAAGAACGTAAACAAGCCTTCTCGGAAACAATGAAAACCTATTGGAACAAGAAGAAGTTAATTGACTTATTTGTTTAACGGCTTTCATTTATTGGCAGAATTCGCTTAAAACAAACTAACTAACTAACTAACTAACTAAATAAATAAATAAATAAATAAATAAATGAAAATGAAAATCCACAGCCTGCTTCCAGTCTCCGACCGGGTCAGGAATGGAATGAATGAAGCCCCCATCTAGCGGCGAGGATATGAACTGTGCCGGCTGCCGAGGCCTGACGCACTCCTCTGGGGCAATGATTAAATGAATGACAGATGAAATGAAATGATAGTGGAGAGTGTTGCTGGAATGAAATTTTGACAGGGAAAACCGGAGTACCCGGAGAAAAACCTGTCTGCCTCCGTTTTGTCCAGCACAAATCTCACATGGAGTGACCGGGATTTGAACCACGGACCCAGCGGTGAGAGGTCGGCGTGCTGCCGCCTAAGCCACGGAGGCTTAACTAAATAAATACTACTACTACTACTACTACTAATAATAATAATACAGTAATAAGCAGTGTCAACTAGTGATGGACGAAGTAAAGAGGATATAAAAGGTAGTTTGGCTCAGGCAAGGAAAGCATTTCTACAGAAAGAAAATCAGTTGACATCAAATGTAGATTTAGGTATTACAAAGTCATTTTTGAAAGCCTTTGTCTGGAGCGTGGCACTGTATAGAAATAAAACTTGGACTGTTGGTGCAGCAGAAAAGAGGAAAATTGAAGCGTCTGGTGTTACAAGAGAATGATGAAAGTCAGATGGGTAGATAGAGTAACAAATGCAGAATTATTAAGATAAGAAAGACCTGTCTATCTCGCTGGTGTTAGATCTTCAAATTTTTGGAACACTTTACTCAAAATCTGTTAGGGTTAGCCAATTGAAATGTTCAGGGTTTACTGTTTGGATCAGTATCTGCAATAATAAGAAGGATTATTGACAAAAACTAAATACCTTTCAATATGACTTACGATGTTAAAATCCAAACTGATGTTGAAAAATTTTTATATTTCATTTTGTATATTATTTAAAGGGATATCCCTTCTTATTACTGTTCATTAGAATGATGTTGATACATAAAAAAATTATGGACCTATCTTTATTAGTTTTCTTACAAATGGTCTATCAAAGTAGTGAAAAATGTTAAACTAAGAGAATTGAGGTTGAAGTTTGTCATTACATTTTGTTACCTCTGACAATTCTTTGAACATTCCGACCCCATAACTTGCATCATTTCGTCCATCACTGGTTATATTGCTTCTCCTACTTCCTTTAGCTGTTAAATAAATAAATAAATAAATAAATAAATAAAAAAATAAAAAATGAACAAATAAATAAGTAAATAAAACCAATATTTATAAATAAATAAATAAATAAATAAATAAATAAATAAATAAATAAATAAATAAATAAATAAATAAATAAATAAATAAATAAATAAATGCGTATTTCAACTTATCTGTTTGCGAATAAGTGGACTTGTTTCCCTCTTCAAATCAACGATTCAATTATTAATAATTGGGTCAGTGACCTCGCTGTTCCGACCCTTAAAAACATAAATCTCTGTAAAAGTGGGCATTGTCATTTATGGTGCAGTATAGTCATCTATATATATATAACAAGATGTTCAGTAAAGAACATATAACCTACTTTCTCCTAAATGCATGGGTATTGTTATAACTCTTTGTCCTTTTCAAGGAGTATGATTGAATGTTGGTTGTAGTAGCTTGTTGAAATACAACGTGCTATAGGGATATTAAACATGAATATGAGGTGCCCTTTGCTAGTGCTACCTCTGTACCAAATTTCGTTCAATTCGGTTTCACCGTGTTTGAATTGATAGGGGGAATCGATTTGCACACATACTTGGCCACCATCTGCAAACTATTGGGCTGATGTTCTTGCAGTTTGGTCAGAATATGTTTCCCACATAAAGATATGGTGTTGCAAAATTAGGTAGAGACTAGATTATTAGGTTGGTCGTAATTACATTTTAGCTTTTAACATTTGGGTGGCCGCGATTACGTTTCCATCAAGATAGCGGTGATATAAAACATGACACTGAGGTGCCCTTTGCTAGTGCTACCTCTATACCAAATTTCGTTCCATTTGGTTTCAGCGTGTTTGAATTAATAGGGGGAATCGATTCTGACACAAAGATGGCCGCCATCCGCAAACTATTAGGCGAATGACCTATTAGATTGGTCAAAGGATGCTCCCTCCATAAAGGTATGTAGTTGCAAAATTTGGTAGAGATCGGATGATTAGGTTAATCGTAATTTGATTTAAGCTTTGAACATTCGTGTGGCCGCCATTACGTTTCAGTCACGATGGCGACGATATAAAACATGACACTGAGGTGCCCTTTGCTAATGCTACCTCTGTACCAAATTTCGTTCCATTCGGTTCCACCGTGTTCGAATTAATAGGGGGAATCAATTTTGACATAAAGATGGCCGCCATCCGCAAACTATCAGGTGAATGACCTATTAGATTGGTCAAAGGATGCTCCCTCCATAAAGGTATGTAGTTGCAAAATTTGGTAGAGATCGGATGATTAGGTTAATCGTAATTTGATTTAAGCTTTGAACATTTGTGTGGCCGCCATTACGTTTCCGTCAAGATGGCGGCGATATAAAACATGACACTGAGGTGACTTTTGTTAGTACTACCTCTGTACCAAATTTCGTTCCATTCGGTTGCACCGTGTTTGAATTAATAGGGGGAATCGATTTTCATACAAAGATGGCCGCCATCCGCAAACTATTACGCTGATGACCTATTGGTTTGGTCAAATGATGCTCCCCCCATAAAGGTATGTTGTTGCAAAATTTGGTAGAGATCGGATGATTAGGTTAATCGTAATTTGATTTAAGCTTTGAGCATTTGTGTGGCCGCCATTACGTTTCCGTCAAGATGGCGGCGATATAAAACATGACACTGCGGTGCCTTTTGTTAGTACTACCTCTGTACCAAATTTCGTTCCATTCGGTTGCACCGTGTTCGAATTAATAGGGGGAATCGATTTTCACACAAAGATGGCCGCCATCCGCAAACTATTACGCTGATGACCTATTGGTTTGGTCAAAGGATGCTCCCCCCATAAAGGTATGTCGTTGCAAAATTTGGTAGAGATCGGATGATTAGGTTAGTCGTAATTTGATTTAAGCTTTGAACATTTGTGTGGCCGCCATTACGTTTCCGTCAAGATGGCGGCGATATAAAACATGACACTGAGGTGTCCTTTGCTAGTGCTACCTTTGTACCAAATTTCGTTCAATTCGCATTCACCGTGTTCGAATTGATAGGGGGGGACAGACATTCAGAGTACACACACACACACAGACACACACACACACAGACTCACACACACATACACACACACAGACAGACACACTTTTTTCGCCCTGTGTTGATCTCATAAGTCTACTTTCATTTTTTGCAAAAATCGAAAGTAGGCTAAAAATCAATGCAACGTGATAGTTTGTGGGTATGTATGTCTCCTATGCGTTCATATACCATTCGTCCGATTGCGATGAAACTTGGGTGAGATGTTGAGTACACTCCAAGGAAGGTTTCTGATTTAGTAAATCCATTTTACAATAGGTAGCGCACGCGTAGATTCAACAAATGAGCGACGATGCGCGAAGCATTTCAACAAAGTCCCGTATGTGTTCATATACCATTCGTCCGATAGCGATGAAACTTGGGTGAGATGTTGTGTACACTTACGTGAACTTTCAAAATTAGTGAATACATTTCACAGTAGATAGCGCACGAGTAGATTCAACAAATGAGCGACGACACGCAAAGCGTTTCAACAAAGTCCCGTATGCATTCATATACCATTCGTCCGATAGCTATGAAACTTGCGTAAAATGTTGTGTACACTGCAGGGAAATTTTCTGTCTTAGTACATCCACTTTACAATAGGCAGCGCACGAGTAGATTCAACAAATGAGCTACGACGCGTGAAGCATTTCAACAAAGTCACGTTTGCGTTCATATACCATTCGTCTAGGCTGAGATTTTGTGTGCACTCCAGGGAAGATTTCTAGCTTAGTAAATCCCTTTAAAAATAGGTAGAGCACGAGTAGAATCAACAAATGAGCGACGACGCGCGAAGCGTTTCAACAAAGTCCCATATAATTTCATATACCATTCATCCGATAGCGATGAAACTTGGGTGAGATGTTGTGTACTCTCCAGGGAAGGTTTCTGGCTTAGTACATACATTTTACAATAGGTAGCGCACCAGTAGATTCAACAAATGAGCGATGACACGCGAAGCGTTTCAACAAAGTCCCGTATAAAGTCATATACCATTCGTCTGATAGTGATAAATGTTTGGTGAATTGTTGTGTACACTCCAGGAAAGGTTTCTGGCTAAGTAAATCCATTTTACAATACGAAGCGCACGTTTATATTCAACAAATGAGTGACTACGCGCGAAGCGTTTCGACAACGTCCCGTATACGTTCACATACCATTCATCCGATTGCGATGAAACTTGGGTGAGATGTTGTGTACACTCCAGGGAAGGTTTCTGGCTGAGTACATCCATATTACAATATGTAGCGCAAGAGTAGAATCAACAAATGAGCGACGACACGCGAAGCGTTTCAACCAAGTCCCGTATGCATTCATGTACCATTCGTCCGTAGCTATGAAAGTTGGGTGAGATGTTGTGTACACGTCATGGAAAATTTCTGGCTTAGTAAATCCACTATACAATATGCAGCGCACAAGTTGATTCAACAAATGAGGGACGACGCGCGAAGCGTTTCAACAAAGTCCCGTTTAAGGTCATATACCATTCTGCCGTTAGCGGTGAAACTTGGGTGAAATATGGTGGACACTCCAAGGAAGGTTTCTGGCTTAGTAAATACATTTCACAGTAGGTAGCACACGAGTAGATTCGACAAATGAACGACGACACGCGGAGCGTTTCAATACAGTCCCCTATGTCTTCATATCCCATTAGTCCGATAGCGATGAAACTTGGGTGAGATGTTGAGGACCTTTACGTGACGGTTTCTAACTTAGTAAATACATTTTACAGTAGGTAGCGCACGAGTAGATTCAACAAATGAGTGACGGAGCGCGAATCGTTTAAACAAAATCAGGTATGCGTTCATATACTATTCATCCGATTGCGATGAAACATTGATCAGTTATTGTGTACCCGCCAGGGAAGGGGACTTAGTAAATCCATTTCACAATAAGTAGCGCAAGTGTAGATGCAACAAATGGGTGACGACGCGCGAAACGTTTCAACAAAATCCCCTATTGCGTTCATATAACATTCTTCGATTGCGATGAAACCTTGATGAGTTATTGTGTACACGCCAGGGAAGGGCTTCGACTTAGTAATACATTTCTCAACAGGTAGCGCACGAGTAGATTCAACAAATGAGTGACAGCGCACGAATCGTTTAAACAAAACCCCGTATACGTGCATATACCATTCATCCGATTGCGATGAATCATTGATGAGTTATTGTGTACACGCCACGGAAGGGTTTCGACTTAGCCATTTCACAATAGGTAGCGTACGAGTAGATTCAACAAATGAGTGACAGCGATGAAACTTTTGAAAGTTGTTGTGCACGCTCCCACGAATGGTTCTAAATTAGAAAATCCATTTAACGATAGCTTAGAGGCAGCTAACATGTTGTGTATCCAAAAGCACTTCAAGAAACAGAATTCCAACGCCAACACTTTCTTTCATTGGCATTGCAACGCATGCCGGGTACAGCTTGTATCTTATAAAATAACCATTTTTCATATTTTTTCGACTTTTTTTTTTACAAATTTCTGTTCTCTGCATTGCAAATAATAATTAAAAACGCATTTTTTTTTCATTTTTTCGCCCCTAGACGGGTCTTTCTTACCTAAGACGAGTGGGCGAGGAGAGATGTTTCTGGCGACTTATAATGAGTAGAAGAGATGGGTTTGTTCAAAGACACCCAGGAATAGCAAACTTAGTTATAGAAGGAAGGGTTGAAGACATGGATTTTGTAACCAAAAGCCTAGCTGGGAATGACCGATTTTGTTCTAAACCCCGGTTACCTGCGTTTTATCGGAAAGAGCGAAAATCCGATAAGTTGCCTAGACCTTGAAACATTCTCCGCGAAGCGACGCCACACGGTGGGTCGACGAGAGGTATTTCGTTTAGCTTACTACGAATATACAGTACCAAGTGCGTTTTTATTAGATAATTCCTTCTGTGGTTTTCTTCAACGTTTTCACATATGAATTATACTGTCATCTGCTTTTTTCATTAGGCACCTGTTGGTGTAGCGGCTGGCATTCTTGGCTGTCACCCCCAGAGGTCCGGGTTCGATTCCTGGCTCTGGCATGAAATGTAACTCTGTTGTGAGGGCTGGAACGGGGTATACTTAGCCCCGTGCGGCAAAACTGTGAAGAGGTGGGTTCAATTCCTACCTCAGCCATCTTGGAAGCGGTTTTCTACCCCAGGCAAATGCCGGGATGGTACCTAACTTAAGGCCACGGCTGCTTCCTATCCAAATCCTACCTGCATTGCAAATATGCACATTAGTACAGACATCACAGTGACACAGGTTATAAGACAAATTCTATTCACACCCAAGTACACGGGGCCATATAAGTCCATAAAAGAATGAACGACAGTGAACAGTAGGCTATTCTAATTTCATGTCATGTGTATTCCAACAACCAAAACCATTCCATACCAAACCCGGTGGCGCTACATCCCATGAAGAGCCTAAGCCTACCAAGCAACCGCTGCCCAGCCATTTGGCCTGAAAATTATGGGGTGACGCGTGGTCAGCGCGTTGGGTCCCCTCGGCCGTTAATCTTGGTCTCTGTGATCGGAGCGCTGCCTCACTGTCAGGCAGCTACTCAATTGTTCTCACGAGGCTGAGTGCACCCTGTCCAGCCCTCACGAGAGTCCCTGAAGGATCCGGGAATCGAACCCGGGGCCTTCGGTTGCGAGGCAGGCACTTTACCCCAACACCAACAGACCAACAACTGAGAAATGTCCGGATATGCTCCTGCGACAGATTATAGTTCCATGTGCCTGGCTATGTAGGAATCAAAAAGTGTTTGGAGTTTTCTAATATGCTCGTTCTGAATGGAACAGCTAGGGAATGCACCTGTTGACGCTGGGTTATTTCGGTTCAGGTGAGAAAAGAAAGTAGGTTTCGCGTTTGAAAGTGGTCAGTGGAAAGTCCAACCACTACCTAAGCTGTGGCTACGGGTTTTAAAATAGCCACGCTCCGAGTTTGCTAAAAATAAAATTAGGTTAGATGAGGATGATGTCTTGCCAAGCAAGAAACACGTGGTCACCTGAGAGGTTGGTATGCTGCAGGCACACAAGGTCGTAAGCTCACTAATTGTGTACACTGCACCAGCGTCTGTAGAATATTTCACCCGCTCTGAGTCATTTCCACCCACTGATCGTTGCTAGAGCTAGTAGTTTATGGCATTTAGCTGTAGAAAGCTCAAACTTTATCTCAACGTAACACGTAGTCTACGAGTAAATGACAGTCTCTTGAGAATCGAGAGAGGGCGAAGGCAAGATTTGCAATATAATATCGGCTTGGGAATACTTGTAGAAGAAGACTCGTGCAAATACTTGGGCATCCATGTAAGGAATCATCATATATATTATTTCAGTAGTATAGATCCCTCCTGCGGCGCTCACAAGCGACCGATCGTGACAGATGAGCTTTCAATTGAAAGAGAATCGACATTAGCAGTGACGAATTGCACTATAATTTCATAAATAACTATCATTTCTTTAATAAATCACTTTAAAAAATGTGCGATTTGCAGTTACTGTTGCTGTAGTAAAATACGCTCCATAATTGCTGTTCAAGGGCCGCTGTGATGCCTGTTTCATGTAATTTTAACAATCTGAGGTCTTTCCTTTATCCTGAAACGTAAATAGTGTTCTAAATCATTTGGATGAAATAAAAACATAGCAACCTTTCTTCTTAAGTCTCTCATTATAAACCTATTGGGGAAAGTGTGGTTTATGAACATGCGAGATTTCTCACACGGGTCCGCTAGTGATGTGAAATGGAGTACCCATGTGGGTTGTGTCGTCTCCAAAGCTTACACAACAATGATTTTAATCCTTGAAGTAGTGTAACTCAAATAATAGAAAAACTAGGGTGGGAATCTCTGGAAGATAGAATGACGAAATCCAGACGGATTGGTTCCTCAGTTTAGGGGCTGCGACAACGCGGTCATGTAGCCCCGTGTTCTTTGGGTGCGTGTAGAATCTGTCTGATAACACTGTTTAACAATGAATTTTTTACATAAATAAAAGTATCCAATCTTTATAGATTTTGGGGTGCGCTGAATTCGAAAATGACAATAATTTTCGTTTTTTTAGCCCCCGTTTTCGTGCTATATGAAGTGTGTTACGTCCTTATTTCTGATTTAGCTCTTATTTGAGGAATGCCAATGAATGCTGTGTTTTATTTCTAGCTTACACAGTCTGAGATCGCTTGTCTTCCGTAGTGCTCCATTGTGTATTGGGACACGAGTTTCTGCGTTACTCTATGGAATCAAAACTTATGGATGTTACAATGTCCCGCAGATGTGCTAATAACCCCACCAATTCCTTTCCCATTATAATATGTTAAGAACATAAAAGTTTCAATACCTTCCAAACCTGAGCCAATCTAGATTTTTAACTGTCATTTTCAACGTCAGCACACTCAGATCCACATAAATCAACTATGTTTGCCTTTATATATACACCGCGGACAGGCCAACAAGGACCACGCAAATATCACTTCTTTATAGGTCTAGTTTCCTTCTTTCTCTTCCAGAAGTCTTTCATCCTGGTCGACTGCGCAGCTCTTCTTTCAGCAGTCCATTCTCCTCTGTTGAGATTCTTCTTCTCCCCGACAAGAATTTTAAGGCCAATTTTTTTTTCTGTACTCTATTCGATTTAGACAATCTTCTTCAGTAATTTTGAATTTTTGAAGTTCTTCTTTCATTTGTTTTACATAGCCTCCTTGCCCTTTATAGTTCCAGATTTTATCAAATTTGTTTGTTTAACCTTGAGCAATCCATGCGGACCATATGTCCGTAGAACCTATTCGCCATGGTAGAACTGAAGTCGCCGTTTTCTGATCATCACTTCAAGGTTGTCGATTTTATTATAAATTTCTGCATTGGATCTCAGTCTATAACCTTCCTGTGTTTTCCTAGGACCATAAATCCTTCTTAAAATTCTTCTTTCTATCTTGAGCAAATTCTCCATTCCGGTTATATTTGTAATTTCCATGCCGTACAAGATGACTGGTCTAATAACTGTATTAAAATGTCGTAATTTTGCATTGATAGACAGCTTCTTTTTATTGTATATATTTTTTGTACAAAAATTTAATCTTTCCAATTTCCCTTTTTTGTTCTCAATTGCCAATTTATCCGTCCCATTGCTACTAAGTATTGCCTTTATAAAAACAAAAAGTTAAAATGTATTGTCTAGTGAAACCGCTGTTAGTTGTGATGGCTGTATTAGCGTGTGTTTTCTGTAATTCAGGTAAGGACTGCAGACGATCAATTTCAAGTAGTTCCTACGTGAGCTACCAAATACTACCAATGACACCTAGCCGTGAGATTGGCTACTAGATGCCACCGCGACCGGCACCTGGCGGCGAATGTTGGAACTAATAGAGCATTAATCAAATCTAATCTACGAATTTAGCTTCCCACAATTCTAGTTACTGCAAAGTTCTTTTACATGCCATAAATCTATGACATGGGCCCGCCGGCTTTACTTCCGCTCCAGACTATACACTAATCGGTCAACATGGGGAGAACTAAACAAATGTCTGCGAAATCCCACCTACCTGAACAGGGCAGATCATCCCCATAAAGTTAAGGGCCGACCGCAACGTGGCAATTATGGGAAATATGCATTCATTACTCGTGGTATTGATAATTGGAACTCATTACCTGCCACAGTCTTAGAGCCTTTCTCCAAACATATTGATGTGTTTAAAAGAACACTGAATTTTTGTGTACTGTATATACTACGATGTAGGCTACTTCGAAGACAAAAGTACCAGTTACTTCAACTAATATTGCAAGGAAAAATAGATGGCCGACGAGGACGTGGCAGAAGACAAATGCCATGGATTCAGAACATCAAGGAACGGTCAAGGATTCGATCTGCAGGAGAATTATTCCGGCTTGTGGAAGATAGAAACGGCTTTGCCACGGTGATCGCCAACATTCGAGGGACCGAACTTGGCACTTGAAGAGAGAGTTGCATAAATGGAGGTGTGTTTTTAATAAGAAAGTATCCGAGGAATCGGGGGCTGTGGGCTAATAACTCGCACACCTTAAAACAACTTATTAAAGAAAAATCAATGAAGAAAAACCGGACGGATTCTAAGACGACGACTTTTGGCTTGAAAAGGTTGACAAAAATTGGATTACACTTGGAGGCTATAGTGGAGGGTAAGACCTGGAGCGAGATGAACAGGATGTCTGCAAACAGGACCAGATGGAGATGCTTCATTGATGTTACACGAGGGACAATAGAAACTAACGGTAAGTCAAGTAAGTCAAGTCCGAGGAAAAATGTCACTGTGCTATATGATCGTAGATGTACTCTTTCCCAATTCGTCACCTCATTCTGTTTATTAAATTATCACAGCAGCACCCTGCTAGTGCATCTGCGGGCCAATCAGAGTTGATAACAAGTAGTTCCGTGACGAACTAAAGAGCCTACTTTTCTTTTAAGATTCATGCAGGCTTAGAATCGTGTTGGCAGCACTGATGTATATAAGTTACACCAAACTAAGGTAGAATGTCAGGTACTATACGTGTGCAAAGTTTAGTGCTGTTGACTTACATACGTTCTGATAATTTGATATTAGGGTTAAAACATGGAGAGAGCATTTATTAACAGTTGGCAGCCCTGGTGGCTCTTTAGGATACGCACAGTCATATCTGTTGTAGTACACATAGTACATACGACATTTGGTTAAAATCCAATCGATAGTACAGAAGTTACATGCGCTTAGAAATTGAACCTATCGGCAGGCTTAGAATCAGGTTGGCAACACTGGCATATATGGCCTTCTGAACATTAATCTGAAATGTTATCATCTATATGAGTGCCAATTTTGGAATAGTATATAAGTTACACCAAACTAAGGTAGAATGTCAGGTACTATAGGCCTACGTGTGCAAAGTTTAGTGCTGTTGGCTTACATACGTTCTGATATATTGATATTAGGGTTAAAACATGGAGAGAGCATTTATTAACAGTTGGCAGCCCTGGTGGCTCTTTAGGATACGCACAGTCATATCTGTTGTAGTACACATAGTACATACGACATTTGGTTAAAATCCAATCGATAGTACAGAAGTTACATGCGCTTAGAAATTGAACCTATCGGCAGGCTTAGAATCAGGTTGGCAACACTGGCATGTATGGCCTTCTGAACATTAATCTGGAATGTTATCATCTATATGAGTGCCAATTTTGGAATAGTTCGCAGGCATAACTTCTGAGATATCCAACTTAGAGCTCAAATTTCAATTGGGATTTTTCAGCAGTTGGTAGCACTGACGTCAATTTCAAATATGGCCGTGCGATATTCAGGTATAGATCTTTACTCTTACCAAATTTGGTTTCAATAGCTGCAGCCGTTTATGATACACAGACAGACAGACACACATTATACCGGATCGATCTCATAGGTCTACTTTTTCCTCATTTTTGTAAAATGAGAAAAGTAGGCTAACATAAGAAAGAGGAGATGAAGGTGGACTGATAGAGCCTGCGGGTTCAACTCGGGAAGGGTTTCTAAATTCGCCACTGGTCCACTGAGTTGTTTTAATACTTCGCTTGCGGAGTGTGTGAAAAGTATGTATTAACTTGTCATAATACAATATCATGCTCGAATTGATATTATTGTCTTCAGTAAACGAGACATGTATGTCGTGTTACATTCATCGTTTGAGAGCCGAGCTCATTAAGGTTTTCATGTTTCCTCATAGTTCGCAGCACAGCTGTTGTGTATTATAGCCTTAATTTACCAGAACGATCCATGTTGTGTGAGATGCTGAATTATTCATGAGTTAATAGTGGGAGTGTTAAGTATTGCGAGATCCAGTATTTTGCTACGTGGACTCTACGAACAAGAATGGTAAGTTCGGGAAAAAGAAGTAGAAGATGATGATGATCATCATCATGATGTTGATTCGTTTTAGTGGCTGGGACTTCTTAATTATCAGTGCTTTGGTGTGTGTTGAATTTGTCTGATAAGGGGCCGTTCACATATTATGTAATTACTTTTTGATTTTTTTTTTTTACCCTACCCCCCTTTCCTCCCCATGTAATCACAATTTTGAAAAGCCAACTAAACCTAAACACATCCTACTAAGCCATTTCAGCCTATTATCATTTATGAACAAAAAAAGGCCTTTATTTTCATTTATAAAAACAAGATGTTCAGTAAAGAACATATAGCCTACTTTCTCCTAAATGCATGGGTATTGTTATAACTCTTTGTCCTTTTCAAGGAGTATGATTGAATGTTGGTTGTAGTAGCTTGTTGAAATACAACGTGCTATAGGGATATTAAACATGAATATGAGGTGCCCTTTGCTAGTGCTACCTCTGTACCAAATTTCGTTCCATTCGGTTTCACCGTGTTCGAATTGATAAGGGGAATCGATTTTCTTACAAAGATGGCCGCCATCCGCAAAATATTAGGCTGATGACCTATTAGTTTGGTCAAAGGATGCTCCCTCCATTAAGGTATGTTGTTGCTAAATTTGCTAGAGATCGGATGATTAGGCTAATCGTAATTTGATTTAAGCTTTGAACATTTGTGTGGCCGCCATTACGTTTCCGTCAAGATGGCGGCGATATAAAACATGACACTGAGGTGCCCTTTGCTAGTGCTACCTCTGTACCAAATTTCGTTCATTCGGTTCCACCGTGTTCGAATTAATAGGGGGAATCAATTTTGACATAAAGATGGCCGCCATCCGCAAACTATTAGGCTAATGGCCTATTAGATTGGTCAAAGGATGCTCCCTTCCAAGGCCGACCGGGTTCGATTCCCGGTCAATGCATGTGAGATTTTCCACGTGAAATGCCATGTCCTGTGGTTCGGATTCCACGTAAAAAGGAGGTCCCGTGGCTCATGATCGCGAGATTAACAGTCACGTTAAACCACATGCTTGCTCCCTCCATAAATGTATGTTGTTGCAAAGTTTGGTAGAGATCGGATGGTTATGTTAGTCGTAATTTGAATTAAGCTTTAAACATTTGTGTGGCCACCATTACGTTTCTGTCAATATGGCGGCGATATAAATCATGACACTGAGATGCCCTTTGCTAGTGCTATCTCTGTACCAAATTTCGTTCCATTCGGTTTCACCGTGTATGAATTAATAGGGGGAATCGATTTTGACACAAAGATGGCCGCCATCCGCAAACTATTAGGCGAATGACCCATTAGATTGGTCAAAGGATGCTCCCTCCATAAAGGTATGTAGTTGCAAAATTTGGTAGAGATCGGATGATTAGGTTAATCGTAATTTGATTTAAGCTTTGAACATTCGTGTGGCCGCCATTACGTTTCAGTCAAGATGGCGGCGATATAAAACATGACACTGAGGTGCCCTTTGCTAGTGCTACCTCTGTACATAAATTTCGTTCCATTCGGTTCCACCGAGTTCGAATTAATAGGGGGAATCAATTTTGACATAAGGATGGCCGCCAATCGCAAACTATTAGGCTAATAACCTATTAGATTGGTCAAATGATGCTCCCTCCACAAAGGAATGTCGTTGCAAAGTTTGGTAGAGATCGGATGGTTATGTTAGTCGTAATTTAACTTAAGCTTTGAACATTTGTGTGGCCGCCATTACGTTTCTGTCAATATGGCGGCGATATGAAACATGACACTGAGATGCCCTTTGCTAGTGCTACCTCTGTACCCAATTTCGTTCCATTCGGTTTCACCGTGTTTGAATTAATAGGGGGAATTGATTTTTACACAAAGATGGCCGCCATCCGCAAACTATTAGGCTAATGACCTAGTCATTTGGTCAAAAAATGCTTCCTCTATAAAGGTATGTTGTTGCAAAATTTGGTAGAGATCGGAATATTAGGTTAATCGTAATTTGATTTAAGCTTTGAACATTTGTGTGGCCGACATTACGTTTCCGTCAAGATGGCGGCGATATAAAACATGACACTGAGGTGCCTTTTGTTAGTACTACCTCTGTACCAAATTTCGTTCCATTCGGTTTCACCGTGTTTGAATTAATAGGGGGAATTGATTTTCACACAAAGATGGCCGCCATCCGCAAACTATTAGGCTAATGACCTAGTCATTTGGACAAGAAATGCTTCCTCTATGAAGGTATGTTGTTGGAAAATTTGGTAGAGATCGGATGATTAGGTTAATCGTAATTTGATTTAAGCTTTGAACATTTGTGTGGCCGCCATTACGTTTCCGTCAAGATGGCGGCGATATAAAACATGACACTGAGGTGCCTTTTGTTAGTACTACCTCTGTACCAAATTTCGTTCCATTCGGTTGCACCGTGTTCGAATTAATAGGGAGAATCGATTTTCACACAAAGATGGCCGCCATCCGCAAACTATTACGCTGATGACCTATTAGTTTGGTCAAAGGATGCTCCCCACATAAAGGTATGTTGTTGCAAAATTTGGTAGAGATCGGATGATTAGGTTAGTCGTAATTTGATTTAAGCTTTGAACATTTGTGTGGCCGCCATTACGTTTCCGTCAAGATGGCGGCGATACAAAACATGACACTGAGGTGTCCTTTGCTAGTGCTACCTTTGTACCAAATTTCGTTCAATTCGCATTCACCGTGTTCGAATTGATAGGGGGGGACAGACATTCAGAGTACACACACTCACACACACACACACACACACAGACTCACACACACACATACACACACACAGACAGACACACTTTTTTCGCCCTGTGTTGATCTCAGAAGTCTACTTTCATTTTTTGCAAAAATCGAAAGTAGGCTAATAAAATAAGAAAAAAGGCTTACGAGATCACCTTTTGTCTCTGGTTGGTTGGTTGGTTGGTTGGTTCTTAAGTTTAGGGGCTGCGACAACGCGGTCATGTAGCCCCGTACCTTTTGTCTCTGTGTGTACTGTGTATGTGTGCGTACGTGTGTCCCCCCCCCCCCAATAATATCTAAACGGCTGGAGCGATTTCAATGAAACTCGGTAGGATTATAGTACTATTTCGACCGACCCCGACCGTGCCCTTCAAATTTTATTACGTCTCACCAATCCAACATGGCGGCTGTGAGAAATATTTCACCGGCATTCTCTATCTTCGAAACTATTACTGATATCACCCTGATTTTTTACGGTGATAAACTGCTCTACGAACAGTTCACCTATGTGACTTTCAAAAACCTGTTAAACTACTAAACGAACATGGTGGCCATGCGAAGTTGAAACATTTGAATAGACTTTTCACGCGATTTAACCATCCGAAACTTGGTACAGCTAATGTTTATACACATTGCAATGCACTTACATCTAATTTAGTTCAATTGTTTACATAACCTCAAGTTGGCCTGTGTGAAATTTTAAAATTAAGTTTTTATTTCTTGTGTTCTAGTCATGCGATCTGTCAACGTTTCAATAATGAACCTACGCAATAATCCTCGTCTAATAGGATATAATTCTACGGCCTACATATATTGAAATCCAACATGCCGACCATCCGAAATATTTAGACGGTTCTCAATATATATTAATCTATGACAGCGATAAAACTGAAATTTTGTATGTTGATAGAGGCTATAAACATAAGTTCAACTATGGGACTTTCATTAACCTAGTGAGCACAAATCCAACATGGCGGCGATGCGAAATTTAAATATTTAAATGGACGTTTCTCACGATTTAACCACCGAGCACAGTGAAACTTGGTGCGGTAAATGCTTATACACATTTTAATCCACTGACATCTAATTTATTTCAATTGTTTTCATAACCACAAGATGGTGGCTGTGTGAAATTATAAAATCTCGTTTTTATTATTTCTTGTATCCTAATCATGCGGTTGAAGTTTGAATAATACAGTACACCTACACAATAATCTTCATGTAATAGTACATAACTCTAAGGCTCACATCTATAATAACCCAACATGGCGACCATTCGAAATATTTAGATGGTTCTCAATATCTACGAATCTATTATAGGAATCAAACTGAAATTTTGTATGTTGATAGATGCAATTAGCACAAGTAGGATATATACGAAAATAGTTATTCACGGAACTACTTGTTCTTCTTGATATAAGGGGCGTGGTGGCGCAGCGGTTAAGCTGTATGCCTCTCACCAAGGTGGACCGGGTTCGATTTCCGGTCAATGCATGTGAGATTTTCGAAGTGAAATGCCATGTCCTGTGGTTCGGATTCCACGTAAAATAAAAAGGAGGTCCCGTGGCTCATGATCTCGCGATTAACGGTCACGTTAAACTACAAGCGTGCTTGCTTTTTCTTCTTGATACACAAAAGCCCCAAGAAATATGTATATATGGGACAAAATTCAAGAATATCCCGCAAATAGGCACAAAAATATTAAACATTTTGTGAAGTGTGTGCTCGATAGGGTATGAAACTCCTTGATGAATGTGGGTCCTTTGTATAGCTCTAATATTCTGGGGGATCTGCTATGAGGTACGGTAAGTAATCTAGGAAGTGTTCCACAACTTGGACTTTCCAGAACGTAATCCCGTCTGTGGTTTCATGTTCTCTCTCCAATCAATTTGTCATTCACGGCTGAGTTCAGGAATTAAACTTGGTTGTAGCAACCCAAGTTTTGAGGCGTAGAGAGAGAGAGAGAGAGAGGATCGAAATTTTTAATTAACAGGGGGGATTGGTCTTTTCGTTTTGATTGGCCGCCTGAGTTTAATTGCGTGGCAGTGGCGAGTGATATTCACTTACACTCTAGCGTGTCCATTTTACTCATCGTTGTGGCTTACAAGGGAGTCTTCTGAAATGGGGATCGTTCTGTGGGATGACTCTTGCTCTGTTTCTCTCCCGTGGACAGATTTCTATTCCTCCCCTCAATCTTAACCAAGTTATGAGCCTCCGTGGCTTAGGCGGCAGCACGCCGGCCTCTCACCGTTGGGTCCGTGCTTCAAATCCCGGTCACTCCATGTGAGATTTGTGCTGGATAATGCGGAGGCAGACAGGTTTTTCTCCGGGTACTCAGGTTTTCCCTGTCACAATTTAATTCCAGCAACACTCTCCAATATCATTTCATTTCATCTCATTTACACATTGCCCAGGGGAGTGCGACAGGCTTTGGCAGCCGGCACAGTTTATATCCTCGCCGCTAGATGGGGGCTTCATTCATTCCATTCCCTGACCCGCCTGGTCGACTGGAAGTAGGCTGTGGATTTTAATTTTCAGTAATGGAATGAATGTAGCCCCCCATCTAGCGGCGATGATATGAACTATGCCGGCTGCCGAGGCCTGACGCACTCCTCTGGGGCAATGATTAAATGAATGACGGATGAAATGAAATGATCGTGGAGAGTGTTGCTGGAATGAAAATTTGACAGGGAAAACCGGAGTACCCGGAGAAAAACCTGTCTGCCTCCGTTTTGTCCAGCACAGATCTCACATGGAGTGACCGGGATTTGAACCACGGACCCAGCCTAAGCCACGGAGGCACATATTTTTTTTCATCGGTTTCATTGTTAACAACATTCATTAATTTATTCAATCATTAATTAATTCTTCTTCTTTCGGTGCCTATCGGGTTCGGATGTTGGCGATCATGATGGCTACGGTATTCTTGTCTTGTTGGTGGCAACGTTGAATAATTCAGTTGAAGACATATTGAACCAGCATCTAAGACCTCTTTTGCTGTTGATCTTATTGATGTATTTTTTGTAACAGGTCGTATCTATGTGTATTACGCATGATATGACCTAGATTTTTTTAAATTAATTAATAAATGAATTAATCATTTTATTCTATCTTGTCAGGAGAATGAAATGTATACATAATTATTATTATTTTATTTACATTAAATTAGACTATTAAATCAACTACCGGCATATAATTACTTTTGGAAAAGTAAAACCAAAAAATAATTGGTTTCAAGAAGTACAAAATGATTTAGATGAGTTGAATATTACAATGCAACAATTTACAAATAGAAAAGAAAATAGGATTCTGAAGAACAAACTTATAAGAGTTACGGTAGTAACTAAGCAACGAAAACCATAATTATGTCATATCTAACGAGGAAAGGGCAGCTCAGACAGAATGAAGGGGTTTTGGAAGAGGAGGAAGATGAAGACAAATACATTACCTGTCAATTCTAAGATTTAATTGCCCCAATGTGGGCGTAAGTTATATAAATAAATAAATAAATAAATAATTAAACAAACTATATTTCTAGGAGGCCACTCTCAGATTGGTGAACTCGAAATCCAGGAACCTTAAATTCTCAGGAAAATATATGGCCCCGTTTATGTTAATGCTGTATGGATTAAAAGGAAAACCACAGACTTGTACACAGTAATCAATACGTTCACTGATACCGTGCGTAAGAGACGATTGAAATTTTATGGTCACATCTGCAGAATGGACAACACCAGATATGCAAAAAAAAAAAACTGCTTGATATAATTAATTCAAAGAAGGTCAAAAGTCAGTTGGTTAGAAGAAATCAAACAGAACTTAAAGGAAATAAACATTACAGAAGACATCATCATGAATCCCAAGACTTTTGGAACTCTACAAATCACTCTTTCACCGATAAAGCCAAAAAGACCACTGGAAAAAAAATGGACGGAGGAACGTAAGAAGGGGCATAGCGAGTTCATGAGGAGATTTTGGGAATTGAAGAAGAGGAAAACACCATCAACCGAAGTCAACAACTTCAAACCCGCTCCCTAAGTGGGCAAAACAAAGAAAAAAGAAGAAATGAATATATAAACAAATAAATAAGTAAATAATGAAAATGAAAATCCACAGCCTGCTTCCAGTCTCCGACCGGGTCAGGAATGGAATGAATGAAGCCCCCATCTAGCGGCGAGGATATGAAATGTGCCGGCTGCCGAAGCCTGACGCACTCCTCTGGGGCAATGAATAAATGAATGACAGATGAAATGAAATGATAGTGGAGAGTGTTGCTGGAATGAAATTCTGACAGGGAAAACCGGAGTACCCGGAGAAAAAACTGTCTGCCTCCGTTTTGTCCAGCACAGATCTCACATGGAGTGACCGGGATTTGAACCACGGACCCAGCGGTGAGAGGCCGGCGTGCTGCCGCCTAAGCCACGGAGGCTAAGTAAATAATCAAATATATAAATAAATAAATATAATTGATTAAAATAAAATAATAATAATTAAGTTATTTAAGCGCCCAGAGGGCAGCTTGCATGTCGTATTGTCATTCCTTGGAGCGCTATGAAAGTCAAGGAGGTTAGATATCTAAGCTCCTTGACACTATAGCGCTTTCTAGTAGAGAAATGAGGAACTTTGTATTGGCGGAAAATCCCGAGATTAATTTTGCCATTATGAACACGGCCAACTGAATTCAGATAGGTTCTCTAACATGCCAACAACGTATGACATGCATGCTGTGACTTTTGTCTCCTTTCAAAAAATCACTTACCACGGCCAGGAGTGAACCTGCAAGCTTGTGGTTGGTAATCCGACATGATAACCACTCACCCACAGTGGCAAGCAAAAATAAATAAATAAATAAATAAATAAATTGAAGTGATATGAGATTAAGTTAAAATTCAAACTAAACACTAAATTTACAATTACATTAGATCTCCAATTATCCGGATTAATTAGGACCGGTTCCGATAATTTAAAAAAAAAATCAAGGTCAATTCTTAAAAAAACAAAAGCACAGAAAATTAAGGCTAAATTTTTGTTTACTGTTCGATTAATTTAACGACTACAAACCAATCTTGTGCAGTATCAGTTCTTGAACATATTCGTTGTAGGCCTGTTCATTATTCGCTGGAAGATTTTGTATTTTATTACATTCCCTGCGGATTGATTTTAGGACGATAAGGAGGACAGTGAGAAGTGAGATTGAGCCCTGTGGCTTTATTTCCAGCCCTTCCCCCTCTTCCCTCTTCCCCGATCTTTCTCATCATATATATACTATTATATCAGTAGTATAGATCCCTCCTGCGGCGCTCACAAGCGACCGATCGTGACAAATGAGCTTTCAAATTAAAAAAAAGAATAGGCCTTAGCAGTGACGAATTGCACTATAATTTCATAAATATCTATATATATATATTTTTTTAAATGTACGAAGTGTACGATTGGCAGATACTGTTGCTATAGGAAAATACGCTCCATAATTGCTGTCCACTTCACACTTTGGCCGCTGTGACGCCTGTTTCATGATATTTTAACATTCTGAGGTCTTTCCTTTATCATTTTGCATGGATTTCAGAAACAGTAAATCAAAGGAATGAGTACACTACTCAAATCGTATAATTTCATAAATATCGAATAACCGGTGAGTGTTACGATATCCAATTTTCAGTGATTGCCTTCTTAAGTTAGGGAACGTAGAACTTGGAATTCTAACTGAAATGTAAATTGTGTTCTATAATCATTTGGTTGAAATAAAAACATAACAACCTTTCTCCTTAAGTCTCTCATTATAAACCTTAGTTAGTTATTGTTGGTTTAAAGGGCGGAACTACGAGGTCATCTGCCCCCATTATAAACCTATGCGAGATTTCTCGCACGGGTCCGCTAGTAGGTCTAAAATTAAGGTACTTTTTAAGACCTTGAATATGCGCGTAATTTTCTATGAGTTGGGAATCGAACCTACCTCTTCTCTGTTTCTCGAGGCTGAGTGAAGCCCGTTTCAGTCTTCAGACCAGCATTGCTTTTTTTTTCCGGAGCTGGGAATAGAACCTGAACGTCCGCGGTGACAGCCAAGAATGCTAGTCACTACACCACGAGTTTATTTTCGTGTAGCCTCCTGAGAGGCCGAGTGCAGATCTTTCAAGTCGACGCCCGTGGGCGACCTGCGCATCTGAATGAGAGATGGAGTGGATGAAGATGAATGAAACTGGACAAGGATGTGGAAGGAAGCGGCCGTGGCCTGTCAGAAGGTACCGTCCCAGCATTTGCCTAGTGTTGAAAATGGGGAAACCACTGAAAACCATTTCAAAGACAGCCGACGGTGGGGCTCGAACCCACTCGTCTACCGAGTCAGCAGAGAGCTTGGCCCCATGAATAACGCTGCACTTTAGCCAGCTTAGCCACTGCTGTCGGTATGACGAGATGGTTTGCCAATATGACTCTGGACTATGGCCATCCTTAACATAGAAAGTGCCAGCGGATGACAATTATTTCTCTTGCTTGTGAGTTTAAAAGAACAAATATCGATAAATGCTACAAGTTCATTTATTTTCCGATATGAAGTCGTAGTTTGCCCTCGGGTCTCTCATACTGAATCACGTGCGACTGCTTTTCTTTTTTTTAATCTCTCCGATAAAGCCGGCAACGAACGAACTCCTTCCCGTTCGTTCAACCTAGGCAAGCAGGCTTGTGAAGGTGAAAAACATCAAAGGGGATATGCTACAACCTTTTTGCTTTCGTGTGAACAGTTGAATGATTTCGTTATTGCTAATTTCCGCTTCATCTCGTCGCGTCGGTTCATAAAAGAGGGTGTGGAGGGGGGGGGGGGGGTGATTGGTGAGCCGCTGTGCACTCACGATCCACTTGAACAGGGGTGCCGAACATTCCTTCCCCTTGACCCATTTTTTTTGGTGCAAAATACTATACTAACCCCATAAAAAGAAAAGTTTTAATTATTTTTTAAATTTATGAAGCGATGCAACATCTTTTTTGATCATATACTTTCTTGAACTGACAGGAGAAAACTTTATTAATACGATAACTGTTACCAATACTTACCTAAAATAATAATGTAGTTAGAGCTGTCGATTTAATCGATTAATCTAAAAATACTTATAACCGATCTATGTGCTTTAGTCGATTAATCGAACCGATTAAAATATGATGATGATGATAATTGTTGTTTTATGGAGCCTAACATTTAGGTTATCGGCCCCTAATGGTTTGGGTGATCGTGAAGATGATAATGAAAAGTAAACTATAACTAACTACTAACTTATATACTAGAAGAAGAAATGGAAAACGAAAATAGAATAAGGCAAATAAAGTACAGGAGGAAAGGAAATGCCCCCAACCCTCGAAGAATGCGGATTGAGGGACTTGGAAGAAAGGACAGCCATGAAAGGCAGATAGGAAAATGAAAGAGGAGAGGGTCCGCCTTGGATGTAATGGAAAAAAGGGAGGAAACCGGACCTAGCTCAGGAATCTCTCGGGGTCGTCAATTCCCGAACTCACCAGCCGTGAGCCCCTGAGGGTGTAGCAATATCCAGGGTGCACCAGAAGCGGTGGGGCTACATACACCCTGCCTCCTTGAGAGCCTTGAGAAGAAGGTAGGAGATAACATGAAAAGAAAAAGAAGGCTGACCCCTCGCAGAAGGAGGGTATCAAAAAAGATGAGACAATGGCAAATTAAGGCGGGAAAGGAAGAGACTTCCTAGGCCTCGGATACCCTAATACCGTCGGGGTCGGAAGAGAACAAGAGTTGACCTAGAAGAGGTAGAGGAGCCCGGAAAAAGTAAGTGGAAGCAATGCCGGACTCAGCTGGCGCCCCGTGGTCGCCAACCCACGTCCCACTAGATGTGAGCCCCTAGGGGGCCGATTAAAATAGTAGCGTGGTGTAAGAAACGTAATATTGTTTTGCGTAGCTCAAAACCTGTGTATTTTATCAATTATTTGCCATTTTTCGTGCTAGCATCAGCTATTGTAAGATTGACAGGTCTTTGAAGTTAGCTGATGCTCATGCCTTTGCTTCAGAAAGATAATATCTCCTTAATTGTGCCCACCGCTTTTATAAAAAAATAGGAAAGGAAATACCGGACAGGCCATTATTGTCGTATTACTGAAACTCGTTGGACTCAGTGACGCTGGAAATATTGTTAGTAAGAGAAGGGCAGCCCTTAGGTCTGAGCATGTCAATTCATTGATATGTCTGAAGTCCTGGAGCAAAGTAATGTGACTGTAAGTAGCTGAGAACTTCAACTTCAAACACTTGTGTCATTAAATAGCCTAATCAATATAGGCTAGTATTATAAACTTAAATGCTTTTGAATTTATTTATTTTACTTGCACGCCACCAATGCAGTTTACATTTAAAATTATATCTTGCTCATAGCAAATGGAATTGTAAAACATTTTAAAATATATTATTCAAAGGTTTTCTCTTCTCAAACTGACGCTGTGTGAAACCGGCTAAAATTCGATTAATCGACCGATTACATTTTTAATCGATCGACTGCTCTAGAAGTTTTCGTTACTCGCCACAAATAATGACCGAGTTACCGTTACTCAAAAATAATAATGATTATAGTGATTTAAGTGGATTTGAAGACAGTGTTGAAGAGATTCAGTGTTTATCAAGAGTGACAATGAACTTGTGAGCAGTGTTAATTCAAAATACAAGTGTGCCTTTTCAAGGCTGCCTGTTTTCCATGTTGTAAAAACTCCATGGTTCACAGAATTTTTTCATATTTTTCTTCTTTTTAAATGTATTTCTAGGCAGTATAAAAAGTAAAAACAATAATCATGTCTTAAAAGTTTTTCTTGTAAAAATGATCACTCAAAGAATAGTAGAACATATTTCAGTGACACTGGAAGGGTTAAAATATATATACCGACAGCTATGACTACGCTCGCTAAAGCGCAGCGTTATTCATGGGGCCAAGCTCTCTGATGACTCGGTAGACGCGCGGGTTCGAGCTTCACCGTCGGCCGTCCTTGAAATGGTTTTCCATGGTTTCCCCATTTTCAACACCAGGCATATGCTGGGACGGTACCTTCTGTCAGGCCACGGCCGCTTCCTTCCACATCCTTGCCCAGTTTCATCCATTCCATCTCTAATCCCGGCACTTGGCATCGCAGGAGGCCACACGACAAGAAAAATGATAATGTGGTTCTGGAGGTTCCTATACTAACCTCTAATTCATAGTCTTGATCTGAAGATGCTCACTTGACGAACGAAACTAGTCATCGAATCAAATCCCCCCAATGTATATATTTATTTCAGGCAATAATTGATTAATTGTTACTCTCCCCTCAATCTACTGTACTTGGAGGAGGAGACACTCGTGTTGACTGACTGAAAAGCAATTCTATGAATAGAGATACTACCGGTATATATTTAGTACAAACAAACGGGTGGGGGAGGTTAATAGTACATTATGCAACGAGCCTATAATGGCTATAATTAAGACAAAAGTATTTTTATAAAACGAGCGTATGCGAGTTTTATAATTTCCATACGAGTGTCTTAATTACCATTATAGGCGAGTTGCATACGACTGTTTATGTTCGACGATAATTACAACTTTATTATATGTTTTAACCTAAATATTCATAAATATCTGTTGAGATTGTCATTAGAATTTTGTGATCGGGTGCTGCGCAGGGTAGGATATCTCTGATGTCCAAGCTCACTGACCGACCGACGCATGCGCTCTGTGAGCTTCAATGCCATATGTGCAGATTGAGCATCATTATTCAGTAAAAATGTCATCGAAATCGTTTGAAAACAACCCGCTGTGTAGAAATTGGATTTAAGGATATTAAGGTACAGTGTCTCATATTCACCAGTTTTTTTACGAGAACATTATGGACGGTGCACTTTCGGTAATTTATATAGACATGTTGGATTTTGAGCGCATGCGCGAAGGTATCCTTATCTAATTGGTCAAACAACTGTTTCTTGAGCTCTGATTGGTGGGAGAAACTGTTTCATAATGAAAAATAGTGTTTTATTGGCCATCATTATGATACAGTTTTCAGACATATAATTGTCAGGGTCGAACATAAAAGTATGAAAGACACAGAACACAATCAGCACATTCTTGGTGAGCGCGACTATTAGTGGATGGTTTTGCATTTTGTGTAGTGTTTGATAGAGCAATTTTGTTGTCTTGTAGCGGCTTCGGTGCCTTAGTTGGTAACATGCTGAACTGCTGTGCCCAAGATACGAAGTCGTCGGATTTTTTAGAGCGTTAAAATCTTCAGTATGCCTTCCTTCGGAGGGGAAGTAAAGCCGGTGTTCCCATGTCATAAATTTATGGCATATAAAAGATCCTCCCACAGACTAAACTTGTGTGAAGCTAAATTTCTAGGTTAGATTTCCTTGGAACGCTCTATCAAAGATCCAACGTTCACCACTAGGTATCATTGACATCTGGTAGCGAAAGTTGGAAATACTTGATATTGAACGGAACTTGTAGCTCACCCTATGGGTGTCGGCTTGAAGCAGCTACAGCCTCTGGCGAGCCGAACATGTCCTCGGACACTCCCGGTACTAAAAGCCATAGATAAATAAATAAAAATATTGTCTTGTATGTATGATTGATTTGTTTAAACTCTATAGACCGGAGCCTCGCTGGGGCCATGTGACGGGCCGAGAGCGTTGAGTCAGCGCTAGATGACTAGAATTTCCTGATTACACGAGAGCGGGTCGGGAAGCACCCGATGCTGTCATACCATTTATTACATACGGAGTTAGCAAGATACCTTAGTGAGAAAATTAAGACTAGTGGTGAAGTGCTGTGGCCTATCTCGTATCCCGTGAACATGGTTAGGTTGGTTGGTTGGTTCCTTAGTTTATGGGCTGCGACAACGCTGTCACGTAGCCCCGTGTACTTTGGGTGTGTGCAGAATCTGTCTGATAGCCGGTGTTAATTGTGATGACTGTATTAGTGTGTGTTATCTGTGTTAATTCAAGTAAGGACTGCAGACAGTAATTTCAAGTAGTTCCTACTTTTGCTACCAAATGCTACCGTCCACGACACCTAGCCTGCGGGCTTGCCTACTAGATGGCATCGCAGTCCGCACCTGGCGGCGAACGTTGGAATTAATAGAGCGTTATCAATTCTAACCTACAAATGTTGGTTTCACACAAGTGTAGTTAGTGGAAGGTTCTTTTTCATGCCATAAATCGATGACATGGGACCGCCGGCTTATCTTCCCCTCCGAAGGAAGGCATACTGAGGGATTTTTAACACTCTTAAAAGATCCGACGACTTTGGCGTGGTTTGAACCTGCGGTCTTGGGCATAGAAGCTCAGCATGCTACCAACTACGCCACCGAGGCCGCTAAACAACATGGTTAAGTATAGAACAAAACATAGAATTCTCCTAGTGAAACGTATCTTCCCAAGAAGAAGTCTTACAGTGAATGTGTTCGTAATTTTCAGCTCAGTACGATTTTTAGCCTATTTTCTTTTATGAAAAAAAAATAAAAAAAGGCTTATGAGATCACCTTTTGTCCGTGTGTCTGTGTGTGCGTGCGTGTGTGGTATGGTGTGTGTGTGTCCCCTAATAACTTCTAAACGGCTGGACCGATTTCAATGAAACTCGGTCAGTTCATAGCACTATTCCGGATGAATTCGACCGTACCCTACAAATGTTGTTACGTCTTTCCAATCCAACATGGCGGCTGTGCGAAATATTTCACTAGCATTCAATATCCCCGAAACTATTACCGATATCACCCTGGAATATTTTACGATCATAAAGGGAACTACTAAAAGTTCACCTATGTGACGTTTGAAAACATGGGAACTACAAAACCAACATGGCGGCTAAGCGAAGTTGCGACTTTTAAATAGTCGTTTCTCGCGATTTAACCAACCAAACGCAATAAAACTTGGTACAGTATATGTTTATGCGCATTGTAATGCACCGACATTTAACTTCGTTCAATTGTTTACATAACCTCAAGAAAGCGGCAGTGGAAGTTCATCTATAAGACTTTCAAAAACTGGTTAACTACAACACTAATATGGCGGACAAGCGAAGTAGAAAATTTTAAATAGACCTTCCTCGCGATTTAATGATCCAAACGCAATAAAACTTGGTACAGCAAATGTTATACACATTGTAATTCACTGGTATCTAATTTAGTTCAATTGTTTACATAACCTAAATATGGCGGCTGTGCGAATTTTAAAATTAAGTTTTTATTTCTTGTGTCGTAGTCATGCGATCGAAGTGAAAGTTTGAATAATGAACCTACGCAATAATTTTCCTTTAATGGTACATGACTCTATGGCCTATACATATAACAATCCAACATGGCGACCAACAGAAATATTTAGATGGATCTCAATTTCTACGAATCTATTACAGCAATCAAACTGAATTTTTTAATGTTCAAAGGGGCTATGAACATAAGTTTACCTATAGGACTTTCAATAACCTGGTGATCACAAATCCAACATGGCGGCGACGCGAAGTATAAATATTCACATGGTCGTTTCTCGCAATTTAACCATCCGAATGCAGTGACACTTGGTACAGTAAATTCTTATACAAATGTTAATCCACTGGCATCTAATTTTTTTCAATGGTTTCCATAACCACAAGATGGCAGCTGTGCGAAATTTTAAAATCTCGTTTTTACTTCTTGTATCCTAATCATGCGATTGAAGTTTGAATACTACACGTACACAATAATCTTCATGTAACAGTACATAACTCTAAGACCTACATATATAAAAATCTAACTTGATGGCCATCCGCAATATTTAGTCGGTTCTCAATATCTACGAATCTATTACAGCAATCAAACTGAAATTTTGTATGTTGATAGAGGCAATTAACGTAAGTAGGATATATGAAAATAGGCTGTATAGTTCTTCACGGAACTACTTGTTACTTATGGGGTAACCTCAAACAAAAGTTATACAGAAACAATCCGCGTACTCTGGAGGTTCTCGAGAACTAAATAACTGCACTGATACGAAATATCAGTGAGGATGAATTACAGCGAGTGTACCAAAACCTCCTACGTTGGTGCAACGTGTGTTTAGAAAATGAAGAACATCATTTCCAGCAACTACTTTGAAACTCATGATGATTATTAAATACGTTAAAAAGTGTAAATGTGTTAGACTAATCGGTTTGGAGCGCAAACGTCTACCAGGTGTGGGAGATATCTTGGCCCCACGTCGCACAGTGGGTCAAAATCGAAATCTAGGGGGACAAAATTATTTAGAGTGAAAGCATCTTATATAATTTGTTTGATTCATAATAAACATCAGTTAAGACCTTTTTAAGCCATGTCTATGACTAGGAGTGGGATAGAGCATTCAGTTATCTCTTCAGAACAATTTTCTACCCCTAATTTACTTTTAACAAAGTCACAAAGTTCCACTTTTGACATAATCGTCGAACCCAGTGCTTCAAACAGTTGTAAACGTGTGAGAACTGGTTGCGTGGCATCTTCTAGAACGTAAAATAACTAAGTTGCAAAAAGATGCACAAAATCTTATAACAGTCGAAAAGTACAAGACTTTATCTATATTTTAACATTAGGTAGAAAGTGACATACTAAAAATCTAAGTGAAAATAATATTTTAAAAATAATAGTTAAATATTATATAATGCAAATATAGCTAAAATTACGTAACAATTACGCCCAATAATAACTGAAACTCGTTACAAAGATCATACCTTCAGCTGCATGTTCCATCTTAAAGCATCACACTAATCACAAAGACAACCAAACCACAGCCACTTACATTCACCCTCCAATTCAGACTGCTCGAACAGTGGTGACAGATTTACACTAAGATGCGTTTATATCCCAGAATAGTGAGCGGCAATTATTTGAGAATGCTGTAGAAGTAATACATTTTGATTTTTAATTATGAAAATAAATAATTTTGTCCTCCTAGATTTCGATTTTGTCCCACTGTGCGTCGTAGCGCTGCTCCTTAGTAAGTGAAGTTATCGGTTCGGTTTTGGTGGTTGTTGCTGATTCTTTCGGGACTTTGCGACATCATGGTCATAATAATAATAATAATAATAATAATAATATTAATAATATCGTATGGCCTCGGTGCCGGGTGCAAATTTTGTTAGATGACGCCCAGAGGGCTGCTTGCATGTCGAATTGTGTTTTTCCTTGGAACGCTATGAAAGTCAAGGAGGTTAGATATCTAAGCTCCTTGACACTGTAGCGCTTTCTAGTAGAGAACTGAGGAACTTTCTGTGTTGGTGGAAAATCCCGAGATTAATTTTGCCATTATGAACACGGCCTACTGAATTTAAAAGGGTTCTTTAACATGCGAACACTGTATGACATGCATGCCGTGATTTTTGTCGCCTTTCAAAAAATAATTCTCTTACCACGGCCAGGAGCGAACCTGCAAGCTTGGGGTTGGTAGTCCGACATGATAACCACTCACCCACCGTGGCAAGCTATCATGACCCGGAACCCCCGTGTACTTGGGTACGTGTATAATTTGTCTGACAACCTGTGTCACTGCAATGTCTGTACTAGTGTGTGTATTTGTAATTGAGGTAGGATTTGGGTAGGAAGCGACCGTGGCCTTAAGTTAGGTACCATCCCGGCGTTTGACTGGAGTAGAAGTGGGAAACCACGGAAAACCACCTCTAGAATGACTGAGGTAGGAATCGAACCCGACTCTTCTCAGTTTTGCTTCACGAGGATGAGTATATCCCCTGAGTGTACCCCATTCGAATCCTCTCAGACCAGAATTAAATTTCTTGGCATAGCCGGGAATCGAACCCGGGCCACCGCGGTGACAGCCAAAAATGCTAGCCACTATACAACCAGGCGGACGCTGTCGGTTTAAAATTGGCTTTGGGTGTACGAAACTGCAACATGGACTAGAAAATTTAATGATCAGTGGAAAGATCAGGAGACCAATTACTTTAACCTTTATACGATGTGACGTAAAGTGCTATAAACCACAAGCTATACTGATTATAAATTATTACAATACAAACGAATGCTCATTTAGCCAGGTCTAGTGAATGGAGATTTGGAACTTAGCCTGCTGGTTGCTGAGAACTGTTAACATGCCGCATGTGACCCGTGAGCAGTGTGTTGGACACCCTAGCTCGATAGGGTTGCCAGACATTCCGTTTTTAGCCTACTTTCGATTTTTGCAAAAAATTAAATTAGTCTTATGAGATCTACACAGGGTCAAAAATTTTGTATCTGTGTGTGAGTGTGTGTGTATGTGAGTGTGTGTACTCTGAATGTCTGCCCCCCCCCCCCCGTCAATTCGAACACGGTGAAACCGAGTGTAACGAAATTTGGTACAGAGGTAGCACTAGCAAAGGGCACCTCAGTGTCATGTTTTATATCGCCGCCATCTTGACGGAAACGTAATGGCGGCCACCCAAATGTTAAAAGCTTAAATCAAATTACGACCAACCTTATCGTCTGATCTCTACCAAATTTTGCAACATTATACCTTTATGTATGAAGAATATTTTGACCAAACTACAAGGTCATCAACCCATTACTTTGCGGATGGCGGCCATGTATGTTTGCAAATCTATTCCCCCTATCAATTCATACACGGTGATACCGAATTGAACGAAATTTGGTACAGAGGTAGCACTAGCAAAGGGCACCTCAGTGTCATGTTTTATATCGCCGCCATCTTGACGGAAACGGCATGGCGGCTACCCATATGTTAAAACCTTAAATCAAATTACGATCAACCTAATCATTTGATCTCTACCAAATTTTGCAACAACATACCTTCTTGTGGGAAGCATCTTTTGACTGAACTACAAGGTCATCAGCCCAATAGTTTGCAGATAGCGGCCATATATGTGTGCAAATCGATTCCCCATATCAATTCAAACACAGTGAAACCGAATTGAATGAAATTTTCTACAGAGGTAGCACAAGCAAAGGGCACCTCATATTCATGTTTAGTATCCGTATATCACGTTGTATTTCAACAAGCTACTACAACCAACATTCAATTTATACTCCTTGAAAAAGACAAAGATTTATAACAATACTCATGCATTTAGGAAAAAGTAGGCTATGTGTTCTTTACTGAACATCTTGTATTTTTTTTTTTCTTATTTTGTTCCCCGTTCAGTTTTAACGTTTAACGCAACGCCAAATATTCCGCTTTTGTTTTGTTTGTTAATATATTCAATTTAGTGCCAATTTTCAAGTGTCCCGCTTGAGTAATCCATGCTTGACGTGATTGGCGATTGTTGTTAGCGACGTCAAATAGCATCGGCACCGGCACGCCGGCCGCGTTGCTTCACTTTACTGAGTGGTAGGGTACAGGTGCAAGTTTGAAAGGGAAAATGATTTCTATGTCTGTATCAGATAGATGGGTACATGTTATAGATTTATTAGGGGCAACAACATTAAGGAATATCTTAGTCCTTGTGAAATTTATACTCAGCATTTTCCCTTCCAATGATTTTACGGGGAAAGTATTTTCTTTCATGAATATCAAATGGAGAAATGATAGAAACAGAAGCTCCATTAGTATGATAAAACAAGAATTGTTCACATATTTCAATTATGACGAAAATTGTAGTAAATTTTGTCAGAAGGTACTTACAGATTTTAAAAATCGTTGCAAAGGGTCGGTCAAATGAAAAGCATTTGTAAGTTGCTGGTGTCAGAGGCCTATATGATGTGTCAGCAATATCTAGTTTTAATTTTGTGTATTTGATTATGTAATGCTTATTTAATACATATTGTGTGTATTATTTATTACAACATTTAACAACCTTGATAAAAAAAATGTTTTGGGACTTGTGTTCCGTTTTTCCATTCTTGAAATCTGGCAACCCTATAGCTCGGTACAGAGTTCAGTTTAATTTCCCTTTGTTTAATAATGTATGAGCTGGCCCAAATAGTCCATTAATAACTGTGACAGCCATTTTTGACGCCTTATTTCTTGGTGTCGCCATTAATATTCGTGTCAATGCCGCGAATAGCACCACTTTTGCGGTAGAATATATTACGTTTTGTTCAAGTAGGATAAATCCATAGGGAAGGTTTAGAAATAGTGTAAATTTATGCGCATAATCATGTTTGACTTGGTAACATTCCAAACATTACTCATTTTTCTTCTTCTTCTAGTCCAGTGTATCTAGGTGCTGCTGTCGACATTTTGTGGTGTTCGCGTCCGGAATAAAGTGGTGCTGTATTTACATATTATGTATCGTGATAAAGCGCCATTTATAACAAGATCAGCGCTACATTGCTATAGATTCTTGCCGTCAGAATCCTTTCAACTCCTGCTGTTGCGTCGCATCTTGTAGCTGGCAGTGTTTTCTTTTGCCTATTTTCATTTATGAAAAAAAAAAAAAAAAAGGCTTATGAGATCACCTTTTGTCCGTGTGTCTGTCTGTCTGTGTGTTCGTGCGTGCGTGCGTGCGTGTGTGTGTGAGAGAGAGAGGATTTTTGTGTGTCCCCCCTAATAACGTATAAACGAATGGAGTGATATCAATGAAACTCGGTAAGTTCATAGCACTATTCCGGGCGACCCCGACCGTGCCCTTCAAATGTTGTTACGTCTCACCAATCCAACATGGCGGCTGTGCGAAATATTTCACCAGCATTCAATATCTCCGAAACTATTACCGATATCACCCTGGAATTTTGTACTACTTGAAGTTCAACTATGTGACTTTTGAAAACCTGTTGATTACAAAACCAACATGGCGGCCAAGCGAAGTTGCGACTTTTAAATAGACGTTTCTCGCGATTTAACCAATCAAACTCAATGAAACTTGGTACAGTATATGTTTATACGCATTGTAATGCACCGAGATCTAACTTCGTTCAATTGTTTACATAACCTCAAGATGGCGGCTGTGCGAAATATTTCACCGGCATTCTATATCTCTGAAACTATTACCGGTATCAGCATGAAATTTTGTACGGAGATAAATGGCACTACTGGAAGTTCATCTATAAGACTTTCAAAAACCGGTTAACTACAAAACGAACATGGCGGCCTAGCGAAGTTCAAAATTTTAAATAGACTTTTCTCGCGATTTAATGATTCAATATCAATGAAACTTCGTACAGCAAATGTTTATATACATTGTAATGCACTGGTATCTAATTTAGTTCAATTGTTTACGTAACCTCATGATGGCGGCTGTGTGAATTTCGAAACTTATGTTTTTATTTCTTGTGTTCTATTCATGCGATCGAAATCAACATTTGCTTAATGAACGTACACAATAATCATCTAATAGTACATAACTCTATGGCCTACATATATTAAAATCCAACATGGCGACCATCCAAAATATTTAGACGGTTCTCAATATCTATTAATCTACAACAGCAATCAAACTGAAATTTTGTAAGTGTATAGAGGCTAAAAGCAAAAGTTCACCTATGGGACGTTCAATTACCTAGGGAGGAGGAAAGCAGTAAGAGCTCTCTCTCAGCTCTCGTAGTAAAGAAGGGGAAGCCTCTATAGGGAGGAGAGAAGCTGTAATGGCTCTCAGCTCTCGTAGTAAAGAAGGGGAAGCCTCTATAGGAAGGAGAAAAGCTGTAAGAGTTTTCAGCTCTCGTAGTAAAGAGAAGCCTCTATAGAGAGGAGGAAAGCAGTAAGAGCTCTCTCTCAGCTCTCGTAGTAAAGAAGGGGAAGCCTCTATAGGAAGGAGAAAAGCTGTAAGAGCTCTCAGCTCTCGTAGTAAAGAGAAGCCTCTATAGGGAGGAGGAAAGCAGTAAGAGCTCTCAGCTCTCGTAGTAAAGAGAAGCCTCTATAGGGAGGAGGAAAGCAGTAATAGCTCTCAGCTCTCGTAGTAAAGAAGGGGAAGCCTCTATATGGAGGAGAGAATCTGTAAGAGGTCTCAGCACTTGTAGTAAGGAAGCGGAAGCCTCTATTGGGAGGAGAAAAGCTGTAAGAGCTCTCAGCTCTCGTAGTAAAGAGAAGCCTCTATAGGAAGGAGAAAAGCTGTAAGAGCTCTCAGCTCTCGTAGTAAAGAAGGGGAAGCCTCTATAGGAAGGAGAAAAGCTGTAAGAGCTCTCAGCTCTCGTAGTAAAGAAGGGGAAGCCTCTATAGGAAGGAGAAAAGCTGTAAGAGCTCTCAGCTCTCGTAGTAAAGAGAAGACTCTATAGGGAGGAGAAAGGCTGTAAGAACTCTCAGCTCTCGTAGTAAAGAAGGGGAAGCTTCTATAGGGAGGTGAAAAGCTGTAAGAACTCTCAGCTCTCGTAGTAAAGAAGGGGAAGCCTCTATAGGGAGGAGAGAAGCTGTAAGAGCTCTCAGCTCTCGCAGTAAAGAAGGGGAAGCCTCTATAGGGAGGAGAAAGGCTATAAGAGCTCTCAGCTCTCGTATAAATTCACTAGATATTAATAAATTCACTGATCATCCTAGAGAATAAATTCACTGGTCATCCGAGAAAATAAATTCACTTAATATTAATGAATTCACTGGTCATTCAAAACGATAAATTCACTAGATATTAATAAATTCACTGATTTTCCAAGAGAATAAATTCACTAGATATTAATAAATTAATTGGTCAACCAAGAGAATAAATTCACTAGATATTAATAAATGCTCTGGTCATCCAAGATAATAAATTCACTAGATATTAATAAATTCACTGGTCATCCAAGAGAATAAATTCACTAGATATTAATAAATTCACTGGTCATCCAAGAGGATACCTTCACTAGATATTGATAAATTCTCTGGTCATCCAAGAGAATACATTCACTAGATATTAATAAATTCTCTGGTCATCCAAGAGGATACCTTCACTAGATATTAATAAATTCTCTGGTCATCCAAGAGAATACATTCACTATATATTAATAAATTCTCTGGTCATCCAAGAGAATACATTCACTAGATATTAATAAATCCTCTGGTCATCCAAGAGGATACCTTCACTATATATTAATAAATTCTCTGGTCATCCAAGAGAATACATTCACTAGATATTAATAAATTCTCTGGTCATCCAAGATAATACATTCACTAGATATTATTAAATTCACTGGTCATCCAAGATAATAAATTCACTAGATATTAATAAATTCACTGGTCATCCAAGAGGATACCTTCACTAGATATTAATAAATTCTCTGGTCATCCATGAGAATACATTCACTAGGTATTAATAAATTCCCTGGTCATCCAAGAGAATACATTCACTAGATATTAATAAATTCTCTGGTCACCCAAGAGAATACATTCACTAGATATTAATAAATTCTCTGGTCATTCAAGAGGATACCTTCACTAGATATTAATAAATTCTCTGGTCATCCAAGAGAATACATTCACTAGATATTAATACATTCTCTGGTTATCCAAGAGAATACATTCACTAGATATTAATAAATTCTCTGGTCATCCAAGATAATAAATTCACTAGATATTAATAAATTCTCTGGTCATCCAAGAGGATACCTTCACTAGATATTAATTAATTCTCTGGTCATCCCATGAGAATACATTCACTAGATATTAATAAATTCCCTGGTCATCCAAGAGAATAAATTCACTAGATATTAATAAATTCTCTGGTCACCCAAGAGAATACATTCACTAGATATTAATAAATTCTCTGGTCATTCAAGAGGATACCTTCACTAGATATTGATAAATTCTCTGGTCATCCAAGAGAATACATTCACTAGATATTAATACATTCTCTGGTCATCCAAGAGAATACATTAACTAGATATTAATAAATTCGCTGGACATCCAAGAGAATACATTCACTAGATATTAATAAATTCTCTGGTCATCCAAGAGGATACCTTCACTAGATATTAATAAATTCTCTGGTCATCCAAGAGAATACATTCACTAGATATTAATAAATTCTCTGGTCATCCAAGAGAATACATTCACTAGATATTAATAAATTCTCTGGTCATCCAAGATAATAAATTCACTAGATATTAATAAATTCACTGGTCATCCAAGAGAATAAATTCACTAGATATTAATAAATTCTCTGGTCATCCAAGAGAATAAATTCACTAGATATTAATAAATTCACTGGTCATCCAAGAAAATATATTCACTTAATATTAATGAATTCACTGGTCATTCAAAAGGACAAATTCACTAGATATTAATCAATTCACTGGTCATCCAAGAGAATAAATTCACTAGATACTAATATATTCACTGGTCATCCAAGAGAATAAATTCACTAGACACTAATATATTCACTGGTCATCCAAGAGAATAAATTCACTAGACACTAATATATTCACTGGTCATCCAAGAGAATAAATTCACTAGATACTAATATATTCACTGGTCATCCAAGAGAATAAATTCACTAGATACTAATATATTCACTGGTCATCCAAGAAAATAATTTCATTAGATATTAATAAATTCAGTGGTCATCCAAGAGGATACATTCACTAGATATTAATAAATTCAGTGATCATCCAAGAGAATACATTCTCTAGATATTCAGAAATTCAGTGGTCATCCAAGAGGATACATTCACTAGATATTAATAAATTCAGTGGTCATGACATCCATGAGAATACATTCTCTAGATATTCAGAAATTCAGTGGTCATCCAAGAGAATACATTCTCTAGATATTCAGAAATTCAGTGGTCATCCAAGAGAATACATTCTCTAGATATTCAGAAATTCTCTGGTCATCCAAGAGGATACATTCACTAGATATTAATAAATTCTCTGGTCATCCAAGAGAATACATTCACTAGATATTAATAAATTCTCTGGTCATCCAAGAGGATACCTTCACTAGATATTAATTAATTCCCTGGTCATCCAAGAGAATAAATTCACTAGATATTAATAAATTTTCTGGTCATCCAAGAGGATACATTCACTAGATATTAATAAATTCTCTGGTCATCCAAGAGAATACATTCTCTAGATATTAATAAATTCTCTGGTCATCCAAGAGAATACATTCACTAGATATTAATAAATTCTCTGGTCATCCAAGAGGATAAATTCACTAGATATTAATAAATTCTCTGGGCATCCAAGAGGATAAATTCACTAGATGTTAATAAATTCTCTAGTCATCCAAGAGGATAAATTAACTAGATATTAATAAATTCAGTGGTCATCCAAGATAATTTTTTCAATCTCATTTAATTTTGTTTTCAGGATTAGGGAAACACCCATTGCAATTGAGTCCAAACATGCTGACCGACTGAAAAGCATGAATTTCGATAGATATTTGCTTTTGTAACTATTGTACATCCAGGTACAATTACAAAACAGCAGGTCTGTTGAAGAGCTTTGTAAGTGAACGGTTCAAGTTGTGAGTTAGTACGGCTTATTTTTGTGGAATCATCCAGGTGCAATAACAAAACAGGAGTTCAGTTGAATTCTTTGTAAGTGAACGGTTCAAGTTGTGAGTTGGTACGGCTTATTTTTGTGGGATGGGCTGTAAGTAAAGATCTCGTACAAGTTTGCAAAGCGTTATGCCTCATCTCACGGGAGTTAGTATGGCTTATTTTTGTGAAGATTTTGTGAACGTTTCAAGTTGTGAGTTGGTATGGCTCTTTTTTTTTCGGAATGGGCTGTAAGTGTATATTATGTGGTCTTGTTGTTGTTGTTGTTTTAAGGGGTGAAACAGCGAGGTTATCTGCCCCATAATTAAAGATTAAAAGTTGTTAGTATAGCTTATTTTTGTTGAATGGGCTGTAAGTGAAGATTACTAATTGTTAGTTAGTATGGCTTATTTTTTGCGAGATGGGCTGTATGTGAATTTTATATGGTTACTGCTGTTTTAAGGGTGGGAACAGCGAGTTCATCTGCCCCGTAATTAAAGATTACAAGTTGTTAGTATGGCTTATTTTTGTGGAATGGGCTGTAAGTGAAGATTTGAAATTGTGAGTTAGTGTGGCTTATTTTTGCGGAGTGGGTTGTAAGTGGATATTATAATGGTTGTTGTTTTAAGGGGTGGAACAGCGAGATCATCTGCCCCATAAGTAAAGATTACAAGTTGTTAGTATGGCTTATTTTTGTGGAATGGACTGTAAGTGAAGATTGCAAGTTTGCCAAGTATAACGCCTCGTATCACCGGAGTTAGTATGACTTAATTTTATGGAATGGACTGTAAGCGAAGAATACGGCATGGAGTGTGAGGATTACAAGTTTGCCCAGTGTTACACCTTGTACGTGTGCAAGCGTCCTCGTGCAATGGAGGCGGCTCAAAGCGTACGCTGGTACCGGCCGGGAACTTGGTATTGATTTGTGCTAACTTGGTATCTGGCGCTTTCCCTCTCCCCTTACCCCTCACCGCTACTAAAGTGGAACTGTGGAATCAACTCGGCCAGGTCAACAAGATTTATCAAACACTTAATTAAAAAGAACCTGCTGGTTTAACATATGATCAGCTCGTCTTGCGTTCCCCGCGACTTATTTTCACCCCCACCCCCACACCCCTACTACTACTACTACTACTACTACCACCTCAATTTCTCTCCATCATTGCGTGCCGTATTATGTTAAACGATTGTGACAGCTTTCAAGCCCTAATTATTCGTCACTCTTCACTCGTTAACCCTTTACAGCAGGGGTTCCCAACCTGGGGGGCGTCGGGCTTTATCAAAGGGGGCGTAAAGTGATTTCCGAATCAAGTTTTTTTAAATTCGAATATTACAATTTTGTAAAATAAACATTTTTTGAATATCTCCAGGTGATTGTCGCACCAAGTCAATCGTTCAAAAGCACTGGTAATTGCCAACTGTCGGCACAAACCTCTGCGAAGCCGCGAGGTTGGAGGTGAAATAAGGAATTTGCTGTGTTGTAAGGAGCAAAATTATGCCAATTTTATCGTCTCGTTGGCATATCCTTGTGATTTCTTTGAAGCTTTGAACAGTTTGAACTTAAATTTTCGAAGACATATTTATGCGAGTCAGGATTTTCAACGCTGAGTGTCATAGAAACAAAGCAGCACTGTCGGCTTTATGTTGCAAGTGAACTCCGCTGTGCTCTGTCAAATACCAAACCAAACGAATACATGAACAAAGCGACCAGCGAATTAAGCGACCATCACGAAATACTTGAACTAAGCGGCCAAGCTACCCTGACTCATGGAATACCTGAACAAAGCGACCATCGAATTAAACGACCAGCACGGAATATGCGAACTAAGCGGCCAAGCTACCCTGACTCATGCCCATCACATCACCCGAAGTCATTCAACCGGGTTGTTCCCACCCGGTTTATAGCTAGACTCAGCATGCATGTATACGAAATTACAACTGAATATTAAAAATCAAAATAAAAATTAGAGCTGAAATGAAAATTTAAATAAGAAAATTAAAGTAAAAATTAGAAAAAAAAAGTCCGCCTTATAAAGGATTAATGGCTCCATGTTTTCTGAAAGTATCATAGAATCAGGTTTGCCTGGGTGATTTTTTCTTTCCGATATGCCCTAACCTGAAAGTAATATTACATGAGATATTTATCACAAAATAACACGCTTTTATGTAATAAAAGGGGTTGTATATAAACACGCATTTATTTCTAATATTTCTTCCATGTTAGGGTATGTAAATACTTGTTTTCCCGCCTAATGTAATTGGGCACAATTTGTGTTGACCGACTGGAAAGCTTTCTTTAATAGGCAACACTGAAAAATAGCTTCTAATTATTTAATTATTTTATTAAAAAAACGTATGTTCTAAATCAACTGTTCCTATCTAAACCGGTGGCCCAATTACATGGCTACATGAATGTATGAATTAATGAATGTATTCTTTATTGTCAGACAGATGGTGTCGTGCCATTTCGTCCAGGTGCTATTTCGTCCAAATTCCACGAACGGAGGCAGGTGGGTTGACTCTCTGCCGGCCCACTAGTGCTATTTCGTCCAGACACCTATGATTGACAGTTTGACAGGTCTACAATAACTGTTTCATTTCATTGCGTTTCTTGTTAAAAATAAGTAATTTTTTGATGTTTGTAATAATGGACGTTACTCGCTCCGCTCGTTTGCCACCAGTCAACTATAGTTTACAATCAAATGCTTATAATGTAAACAACATAGTGAGAATAGAAAAAAATGTGGATTAAAATCGCTCTCTGAGCTTCGGTGTATCTTAATTATCTAAATATTGTGCCGTCGTTCGCTGCAAGGCATGGGGTACAGTTATATTCAACAAACAAATATTTTGGAAATTTCCTGAGATTTTCGTTAAAGCACACCTGTATACGAGTTATGTTACATCATGTGTCCGGTCTTGCAGAACTTGATATATGCACTAGATCTGGCATCAGCGCGCTCCATTTAATGTGTACTGTCTTTTAAGGTAGAGACGCACTATAGAGTCTGGGGCGTAAATATTGTCACTAATAAAAATATAAACCTACCTGTGAAATGGATTTATCAGCTTCTTCGCGGGCTGTCTTCTTTCCCTGTGCCATAGCCTTATGGACATCTTGTGCAGCCACATCAGGAACACACGTATTGTGGATCTCTTCTTTAATAATTTCACGGTTTATAGTAAACACTTTTCCACTACAAGAACGGTTAACACAACGCCACACAACTTCACCGCACTTCTCATTCTTAACCGTATACCGATACCCGTTAAGTAATAAACTAGATTGGCCCTTTGTAATGGTTGAAAACTCCTTAATTAACAAGGATGTTAATTCATAGAGATCGTTCGAATGAATTAAGCCTCTGTTCATAAACAGAGGTGGGGAGGGGAGGAATGGAATTCCACAGCAGGGATGGGTGGGAAATCCCACACTGCACTGCCTCAACCCTTGTCAACATTTCGTCTGGACGAGATGGCACTCATTGTATGTATGTCTACCCCTTATTATTCCCGTTGTCCTAATTATATTTGTGTCGGGTGTATATAAAGTATGGTTCTACATGTGAAATGTTTCTGATTCATATTTTCTTCCTTACAGGTGAGTATTCTTCATCTGTCGATCGACCTCTCTGGGAGTACGTAAGTCCATACAATCCACTTTTACAGTCAGGTAAATTTTCAGCATTTTACTAAAAAGATCACTTAAACTAGATGTAGTAGGCAAGCGACCACAAGGACGGCCTAAGAAGCGCTGGCTTGACCAATGCTGCCAATGCTGAGGATGAAGGACGCTGCATACCCTGCAAGATGGAGGCAATTGTGCAGAAGAGCCGACCCTCCTCTGCGGGACAAAGGCTAGAACAAGAAGAAGATTGTAGATTTAGACAAGGTACCGCGGATTTGGCACTACTAGTACCACTACTATCTACCAAAGATTCCTAAAAATTTACTAATTTCAAAATTCTCGAGGGTCTCATTTTAAGTAGGCTTTGGATGATTTAGATAACCCATGCCAGATGAAATTCTATGAACTGAAATTATGTCACAAAATGTGTAGTAATTAAATTTCTATGTTAATTTTTTGAAACCCTTTCCCTTAATTTAGCATCAATCCCTTAATATTGCGGATTTATCTGAGTGCGAATTATTAGAATCAAATGAAAATGAAAATCCACAGCCTGCTTCCCGTCAACCAACTGGGTCAGGAATGGAATGAATGAAGCCCCCATCTAGCGGCGAGGATATGAACTGTGCCGGCTGCCGAAGCCTGTCGCACTCCCCTGGGGCAATGATTAAATGAATGACAGATGAAATTAAATGATAGTGGAGAGTGTTGCTGGAATGAAATTGTAACAGGGAAAACCGGAGTACCCGGAGAAAAACCTGTCTGCCTCCGTTTTGTCCAGCACAGATCTCACATGGAGTGACCGGGATTTGAACCACGGACCCAGCGGTGAGAGGCCGGAGTGCTGCCGCCTAAGCCACGGAGGCTCTATTGGAATCAATTAAAGTATTTAAATTAGTCATTTTTTTAAATTCAAAATCATTCTATTGACCATCTGCCTCTTTTTAAACCTGGTTGGTTGGTTGGTTCCTTAGTTTAGGGGCTGCGACAACGCGGTCATGTAGCCCCGTGTACTTTGGGTGTGTGTAGAATCTGTCTGATAACCGGTGTTAATTGTGATGACTGTATTAGTGTGTGTATCTGTTTTTTAAATTCATGTAAGGACTGCAACTTTGAATTTTTCAAATAGTTCCTACTTTTGCCGCCAAACGCCACCGTCAACGACTACTAGGCCTAGTTCAAAACTGAGCTACTAGATGCCACCGCAGTCGGCTCTTGGCAACGAACGTAGCAACCTAAGAGCGTTGTTTACATTCTTAACCTATACAATTTAGTTTCACACAGGTGTAATTAGTGGAAAGATCTTTAACATGCTATAAATCTATGACATGGGACCGCCGGCTTTACTTCCCCTCCGAAAGAAGGCATACTGAGGGATTGTTAACGCTCTTAAAAAGTCCGACGGCTTCGGCCGGGTTTGAACCCGCTATCTTGGGCATAGAAGCTCAGCATGCTACCGACTACGCCACCGAAGCCGCCCTTTTTCGCCACTTAGCAATGTTGTATCCCTTGTTCACTTACACCTTTTACCATTATGAATGTGTCTAAGAAGCTTTTTCTATTTTTTCATTGACTTTGGAATACACACTCTTAGTCAGGTGATTTCAAGCCATAGTTCATGAATCTTTGAAGAGTTCAAGAGCAGATCATTAGTAAAATGACTCCAATACCCTCAGCTGTAAATTCACACGAAAAGTAGAGTAAAATAATCAAAACGAACGGGGAATATCAGATCTGCATGACAGACAGGCTGTGAGGCGTGCCTTGAAGGAAGTCCATGGTCTTCAGGAGAAACCTCGGAAGAAAAGTACCCCCTGGACTACTGAAAGAAGGAAGTTACACCGGCAGAAAATGCGTCAATACTGGGCGAAGATCAAGACCCTCCAGTTGAATAAACGTGGTCCTAAGTAGGCCAATTCAAGAGAAGAAGAAGAAGAAGAAGAAGGAAACGAAACGTGTGACATTTTGCTGTAGGAACGCTCCTCTGTTAGTGGAAATTTGAAAAAAAGAGTGATAGTCAAATGCTACAAATGCTGAAAAATGCTGGGTGAAAGCCTCATGATCATGCAGCGAACTGCGTCCATTAGCAAGTGCAAACCAAGGTCAAAGGAGGTAGCTGGCTGGATGACGTCACGCTCACCGGAGCGCGCGGGTACTATGACGTCACACACCTCAGTGCATTCTCGGTACATTTCGTTCCATCGCCGTAACGTAACGCCAGACCTCATCGTAACGACGACGTCGACAAGATCATTTAAAGTGATAAAAAATCATTTTACTTTGACTTTCTTCATAGAAAATATAATTAAGACTCTTGGGTTAAACATTGGAAGTAATTTCACCGCCTTGCATACTTATTTAGGGCATTACGCCGTGAGAAGTATAAATGTAATTTGGGAAACTAATAGTTTGCACACCTCTGTATATAACCGTCATAAATGATGGATGTCACAAGTAAAAAAAAAGAAAAAAACTGGATGCGGACCTTCTAAATCCTCCCTTGGTTCACGTGGGACAATGAGGTTATCTACATTTGTTTGCAAGGGTTCCTTACTGACTGGTACAACCCAATTGAAATATTAGAAGCCATTTCTCAGTGTTGCCTATTCTCAGTGGTGAAGCTACATTCATTTAACTGGGTGTTCTAAAGTTCATACTACATAGTTTTTTTTAGATAAACTCCAGTCTCGTCGTGTTTTTCGCTCTGATAGAGGAAGCTCTATTCTGTGGTGTCCCAGAAGATGATATCGTTCCCAATGAAGAATATGTTTCTTAGAAATTTGATGCTTTCGTGCTGTATATTTTTAATGATGAAAACCCGACTTGCACTTCCAGGGGAACTCCAAACACAACCACCCTTCTCAGAAGTATTAACTCAACACGACTCAACGGTTTGCTGCTGGCTGTATCTGGGGCAATAGGTTCGCCCGCTAGCTAGGCTGTAACAGGGATCATTGACTCACTCATAGCTAGCCCGTAAACTGTCGCCTCAGCAGTTGAATGGACATGGTTGGAAGAAATGAAAACGTAAAAACACTTATAGTGGGCGATGTATTGAAGATAGAGATATGCTCTCGCGGACTTTTTTTTGTAGAACTTTTCATGCTGAACAATTCTTACACTCATAGTATTTAGATATTTTTAACGGTTTGCCCAGCATAAGCTTACAAAGCGCTCGGACGCCAGGTTTTTTTTCCGTCTTTTCCACAGAAATCGTTACTGCTCGGCTTCCTTTGATCATAAATAAATAATTTTCTACAGAAATCATCCTCGAGATATCCTTTACAGAATGGTGAAAACCGCATCAAAATCCATCAAGTGATTCTCGAGTTTACTCGTAACATCCAAGAATCGGGGACTTAGTTTTATACAAAGTAGAGAAGAGATTTTTAGATACACACAATCCCAGTTTAACTCAATTCTTTACTATCGCCACCAAACAGAATACAAACACAACAATGCCTCGTGCCCGTCGTTACACTTGTTGTTAACCATTCATACTGCTAATACCAATGAGACTGGAATTTACGTGACTGATGTTTAACCCTGTAAAATATTTAGAGGAGGTTTTGGTCTTCTCTCTTTCATTGCGCATTTCTCTTCATAGGATAACGAAGAAAATGGCCTTGATTTTAAGTACACCATTAAATCACTCTTTTCACCCATACTTTTCAATCTTTACATTGAACAAGCAATGAAGGAAATTAGAGAGAAATTTAAAGTGGGAGTGAAGATTCAAGGAGAAATAATTTCAACTCTGAGATTTGCTGATGACATTGTCATCTTGGCCGACACGCCTCAGGATTTGAATGAGTTTTTGGATGGAATGGACTCAGTCTTGAGGAAAGAATTCATGATGAAAATTAATAAATGTAAAACAAAAATATTGGAATGCAGCCGCAATAAGTCAGAAACCTCTATGGACATCAAATTGGTAGGGGAGAAACTAAAGGAAGTAGGAGACTTCTGTCACTTAGGAAGCAAAATAACCAGTGATGGACGAAGCAAAGAGGATATCAAAAGTAGGTTGGCTCAGGCAAGGCAAGCATTTCTACAGAAAAGGAATCTGTTGACATCGAATATAGATTTAGGTATTAGGAAAACATGTTTGAAAATCTTTGTCCGGAGCGTCGCACTCTATGGAAGTTAACTTGGACTATTGGTGCAGCAGAAAAGAGGAGAATTGAAGCGTTTGAAATGTGGTGTTACAGGAGAATGATGAAGATCAGATGGGTAGATAGGGTTACAAACGAAGAGATATTAAGACGAGTGGAAGAGGAGAGATGTTTCTGGCGAATGCTAATGAAGAGAAGAGATAGGTTGGTAGGACTAGATTTGGAAATTAGCAGAAGAGTACAACTCAGGAGTGCTTTCTACCAACAGGTACGGGGACTAGTGTGGAACAAGGATATGCCAATTAAGGCTAAAGAAGTTATGTACAAAGCATATTATGTTTCTATAATCACATATGCAGCAGAAACTTGGACAATGACTAAGAGGGATGAGAGCAGAGTACAAGCAGCTGGGATGAGATTCCTAAGAAGTATGGTCCAGAAAACGTGGAGAGACAGAGTGAGAAATGAAGATATACGGAAAGAACTGGAAGTACAGAAACTAAATTACAAACTGGAGCAAAACAGATTGAGATGGTTTGGACATGTCAAACGAATGATTGAAGTAAGGCTACCAAGACGGGCACTGGAACGATGGATGACAGGGAAGAGAGGACTCGGTGAAGTATAGCATTAGAAGACGGAAGCTGGATTGGAACACCGTGTCGGAAGAGGAATGGTGGAACGACAGAACAAAGTGGAGAGGAACCATATCTGCCCCCACCCAGTGTCAACTGGAAAAGGGGAAATGAAGATGATGATGATGATTGAAATGGGTATTCTAAGGCTCAAAGATTCCCCTCCAGCTCGCCACTGCCTATTATAGAAAGCTCTCTAGTCCGTCAAGACAAATTGTACCCAATTACATTAGGCGAGAAAACAGTTGTCTATACATCCTAATCTGAAAGAAATGTTCGTCCACAAAATAGCACAAAATAGCCCACATTTATGCACATAAAAGCATGTTATTTTGTGATAAATATATTTTGTAATATTTTGTCTGTACTGTTTGATATGCTTCACAAGAACCTCGTTCATCCGGATTAAGTAAAATCGAAACTGATCCGGATTATCAAAAATCCGGATAATCCGAGAAAAAAAACTAAAAAACAAATCATGTTATATAATCTATTAACATAAGTTGTATTACCTTTTATCAATTGTACAAAAAAAAATAAGAACAGTTTTCTTACATTTACAACGTTGTTTTATGGACTAAAATAAAGTGTGAGTATTTTCTGTTTTACATTTGTATAGCGTGTGCGCGCAGCACGGTCATGAAGTCGTTTTACTAACATCAGTTCTCAATTCTAGACGAATGTCGGAACGGTACCTTTGATAGACAGTGGCCGAATTACTTCCAATTCCTGTTCTTAACTATCCTTGGCGGAAAAGACATTCAAGAAGAGTCGACCCCTGTAAAAGAAATACTGTACAGTAAAAATCTCGTGGACAGAACATGTGAGTAATGTCGAGGTTCTTCAGCGTGTGAGCAGCCAATCTGAGCTGTTAATCACAATTAAGAAGAGGAAATTGGAATACTTGGGACACATGATGTAACAGTTTGGCTAGCCCACACTGTTGGGTGATAAATGTAACTGTTTACCTTTGCCTAAGCTATGTTGTTTTAATGGGCGCCAAGACCTCAATGCAATGTTGAAATCTAAATTTGTATTTAACAACGTCTAGCTCTGGCAGAACACCTTCAAGACACTATTCACTCAGATCGTGGTATGATTTGATCATTAACCCAACAAACAATTGTATCAGGAGAAGGAATTGGTCTATATCTAATGCTACCTACTGAAAGCAAAGATTGCATTGTAAAAGAAATGAATTTATTATATAAAACCAGTATAGCAAAATTAATAATAATAATAAGTACAAAATTTAAATTGGAGCGTTGTGATTTGAATATTACCGATAGAAAATTACGTGAAAACGGAGTCTGATAAATTGATTTTACTCTTATTTCCAAGCTATGAAGTTACTGAAATATGAAATGTAAAACAAAGAAAAATGAGAGATTGCGTATTTCTGCGTCATTTGCGCTTACCATTGGAAATTGCCAAGGCATTTCCCTCGTACTTGCTGATGCTGTGAGCTTCCCACAGTCTCCTGGACGTCGTCATCTCCGTCGGAATTTGATGATATTCTTGTAGCTTAGATAATTCTATGGTCCGTACCTCGGACCCAAACACTCGTACAACCGCACTGGTTAAGTTTTGCAAAAGTTAGTCTTCAACTCCACTGAACATCGGAGCGACACGCACTTGCAACCGTACTCCGCAAGTTCTACACAGATAGTCCTCGTTTCACGGCGCGTCGAACGATATATGCACACGTTGGCTCCCCCACTCTTCAGCCGGCTTCAGCTTGCGTGGTCCTCACTGATTGGTTGACCCACCGCTAGTTCCCCTCCTCTGGTTTCTTTACACTCGGCGCGCGAGAGGGAGAAGTCGTTTTCCGTTCCAACAATTCGCCTTTTCTAGACCTTGCGACCCAAGATTGCGTCATGCTTCTCGACAAGATTAAGCGTGTACTTGAAATCCCAGTGAGTCACGTCTCTCGATATACCCTAACTGACGAAAACTCCGTAAAATTCCGTAATCAGATAATTTTCTATGATATCGTCGTTCGTAATAATTTGCTGGATAGCGTTTTCTAAGACATAGAAAACCTATCTGAATGCTAATAATTTTTATAAAATGCTCCGAAAATACCTAAATAATAATTATAATAAATTAATAATAATAATAAATTACCATGAAAAATTCTCTTGGCTGAACAATTTGCCGCGTAAATAAATATAGAATGGCTTCCTACTGACTTATGCCAGTTGCATAAAACCCCTCGAAAAACACGTTACATATTCGCCTCGGATCATCGGATGATTTACCGTGACGACGGTCCATTATCCGATTATCCCAGACACGTTAATAATCCCCATCCAAAATACATATTACATAAATGAAATCACCCTAAATTACAGATATATACACTCATAATTTTTCTTCACGCACTTTGCGTCAAAGTTTGTTGTCACTATGGATTGCACTTTGCAACCAGTCCAATGTTTTACATATGGAATAGTGTTCCACGGATATTTCCGCCTCTCAAATTTCTCTATGTTGGAGAAATAGACATAATTAATGTGTGAGCACTATGTATTTATGATGTCATATCACACGCATTGAAGGTGTTCTGATATATTTATATCACCATAGAACTCCCTAATTTCACTGGAGGTCCCATCCTTATGGTGAAATTTAATCTCACTTATCACTGAGCACACGATCACACTACTGTGGCAGCGCCTCGTGACCATAATACTTAATCTCTCTTTAAAGTAGATTAAATTAATATTGACTTCTGAAAAAAAAACAGTAAATGCGCATTACATATAACACCAAATATTTCTGTGCCGTAATCGCCCTGTCTTGTTAAGTTCCCGTTAACCATATTCTACTTAATACTAGCTCTCAACACAGACCATTTCTCCTCACACAAATAATACCATTGTACAGATTATCTTAAATTACACACTTACAAATCTTACATGGCGAGGCCGTAAACAGAAATCACGTGTGCTGATATGTATGAGTTTCATGAAGGACTGTCTCGCATTCTGATGGCCCATCTTTTGCCTCGTGGACGCCTTAAGCAAAAATACCATGTACAAGCGCTCACCCATCTCTTGGAGGCAAATGGGAATTCACCAGCGCTACCAAATTCTGGCCTTGGTGTATCGAGACATTTTAGTGCTCAAGAGCATCCGACAATCCCGTCATATTTCCCTGTACCTTAAAAACTCTCATTTACTTACATACTACCCCCCTGTGTGACTTCTGATACGCCTGCCTTGAAGACCAGATCTTCCACGCACCAAATACCACACTTACTCATTTGATAGGCTGGCTCGCCAGCTAAACACACAACACACTCACTTTATGACACATATTTTCGTAGACTATGAATATTATACGTCCCGTATAATCTGTTTCCCTCACTATTCTCCAGCACATATGCTGTTTTGCCAATACGTTTGGAAACTATAAATGGGCCCTCGTAGAGATAAAAGAACTTGGACATGACTTTCTCTAGCTTATTTGACTGTTTCGGCACTCTAAGTAAGACTCTGTCTCCCGGCTCGAATAGGTCAAATTTAGTTTCTTTTTGTTGGCGAATTCTCTTTTGTGCTGACTTAGATAAATTCTGTTTCGCCAACTGGACAATGTAATCCATCCCCGGTTGCTTACCCTCATTTAATCCCAACACCCTCGCTAGTTCATTTTGTGGTCTTTTTCCGAAGTGAACTTCGTATGGCGTCAATTTCGTGCTCTCATGCTGGACAGAATTCAGCCAAGTCTCGACCTTGGGAAGATGTCCAACCCAGGCCGCATGCTTGTCATGCACTAGAGTCCGAAAAAGACGAGCCACTTCCCTTAATGGACGCTCTGCAGAATTACCCTGAGGGTACCTTACAGAGGAATGAACGTGTGTTATACCAGCTTCCTGCATACTGGTTCTCCATTTCTTTGCAGTAAACTGTGGTCCACTGTCAGATAGTATCCTGAGAGGAAGGCCAAACTCAGGTACATACTTATTAATGATCAGACGGCTACACGCTAGTCCCGTGGCTTTCCTTAGCGGATATAGCTTGACATACTTACTAAAAGCGTCAATAACTATAAAAATGTACTCGTAGCCGTACTGTCCTTTAACGATCGGGCCAAATAAATCCACACACAGTAGTTCACCGGGACTACTGGTGAGAACTGCAGATCTCTCCCCCACTAAATATTTAACTGGATATTTACTCCTTTGACAGGTGTCACACTTAGCTAAAATCCTCCTAACGTCCCTTCCCATTTTACTCCAAATGAAGTCACGACCAATTTCATAGAAGACCTTGGCAGCACCAAAGTGTCCTAATTCCCTATGAATGAACCAAATTAGCTCCTCCCGCAAAGTGGCAGGAACACATATTGCCCACCGATTATTCCTACATTTCCTTGCAAGAAGCCCATCCTGCATCTTGTACGTGAACCGTCCTACTTTCACATACTCTTCTTCACCTATTTCCAACCTAGCCAGTGGCTCCTTTAACTTAACGTCATCACGTTGCTCCACTAGCATATTTCTCAGTGTCTGTAACGATGCCCTGTTGCTACTGTCCACACATGCACATATTAAAATACCGTCCTCTGCTTTAACCACAGGATATTCCCTACATAAATTAGTGTCCCTCGATAGCATGTCTGCAAGAATGTTATCTTTACCTTTAATATATTTTACTGTGAATTCGTATTCCTGCAGAGCAAGAATCCACCTACTAACTCTGTTAGAACTGAGTTTACAAGTCCTCATATACAGTAATGCATGGTGATCTGTGTGGATCTCAAATTTCCCCCCTACTAAATACATTCTAAATTTCCCTAAACTGAAAACAATACCTAAAAGCTCTAACTCAGTAATCGTGTATCTTTTCTCCGCTGCTGTCAGTCCTCGCGAGGCTAAAGATACAATGCACAGATTACCCTCATCATCTTTCTGACATAATACTCCAGCAATGCCGATATGTGAAGCATCTGTCATAACCACATATTCCTTATCTTTTAACGGATATTTCAGCACTACAGCTTTCTCAAAACCTTCCTTCAGCGCTCTAAAAGCTTGATCATGCTCGGACTCCCATCTCCACCGAGTCCCACTTTTAAGCAATTCCCTGAATGGTTCTACCAACCCTGAGTATTTAAGAACGAACCTCCTGAAAAAGTTGCAAATTCCCAGGTAAGTTTTTAACTGTTTAACATTCTGTGGCACCTCTGTGTGAAGTATCTTATTAACCCTACTTTCCTCTGGTGTTACACCTCTACTCGACACTCTATGACCTAAAAATGTCACTTCTGACTGACAGAATGACGACTTAGACAGCTTCAAAGTGAACCCTGCCTGATCTAACTTCTGAAAAACTATATCTAAATGACGTAGATGCTCCTCAAAACTGCGTGAACTAATTACCATATCATCTATGTAAATGGTTACAAACTCTCCTGTGTCATCCCCTAATGCGATGTTTAAAGCCCTAATTAAAGCTGCTGAACTACTCTTTAACCCATAAGGTGTTCTACAAAATTGATAAAGGTTATATTTATGACTAAAAGCTGTAAATGGTCTATCTTCGTACATAAGTGGCACTTGCCAAAAACTGGAACTCAAATCTACACAAGTGAAATACTTCTTCCCCTCAAATGTTTGCATTAATTCCTCTATTGACATAGATTTCAGCTGATCTGAACTAATTCTACTGTTAACCAAACGAGCGTCTAAACAAATACGAACAGTGCCGTCGGTCTTGGGTACCGTGATCAAAGAATTAACATATGGACTGTTAGAGTGCTCAATAATCCCATCTTCAAGCATCTGGTTAATTTGTGCCTCAACTGCACTCTGATAAGCGAAAGGTACAGGATATCTATGTCCTGTGAATACTGACCTATCAATAACGTTCAATGAATGTGTATAGCAATTGGCCATACCAATGCGATCCTCAAAAACTCTCCTATTACACCATAACACATCATAGAGCCGAACACATTGTTCCACCTCTATATTTCCCTGAAATGCAGCCTCACGTAACGAGTCCTCTAGACTTCCGTTCGTAATCACACTGCCCACAAAACATGGAGAACCCCGCTCTACGGCTGGCGATATCTCATTTAAAGTACAAATCACACCTACAATACTACTCCTCTGAATATGGTCATTGAACGCTACTTCTACTTCAGAATCTCCCCATTTAAATTTCAAACTCCCTACATCATAACATAAGTTACCAGACACTCTACTTAGCCACTCTGAACCCAAGATAACACTGAATACTAAATTTGGAATTACAAGGCAAATCTGCTTCTCTACATGATTATTAATTTTAATGTCTACTAAAACTTGCTTAGAAATTACTTTAGACCTCTTCCCAACAGCTGTGATAACAAAAGTGCTTTTAATTGGCATCTCCTCAAAATTTACTCCAGTTCCTTTCATTTTATCATAAAATGCACTACTTATGCAACTCTTCATACAACCACTATCAATTAAAACATCTGTGTACGCCTCGGACACGTTAAATTTAACTATGGGGCTCTTACTAACCACTTCCTGAATAATACCTTCATCATTTAGTTCATGTAATAATTCATTTCTTACATTTAGGTCATAGGGTTCCTGTATAATTGTATGGACAGGGCATGCTACAGACTGAGATTCTGACCTTACTTCGCAGCCTGGTTCGCGTTTAAAGAACCGCTACAGCTGGCCGTAGTACTAGTTACTACTGCACTGGTCTGGTTGTTCTGAGTTGTGTTGTCATTGTTTGGCTGTATATTACTACCACTAGGCTGTCCTCTTCCTTGACCCCTATTCTGGTTGTAATTATTGTCGTTATAATTCCTCCCTTGATTTCCCCTGAAATCATTGTTTCTCCCTTGATTTCCCCTGAAATCATTGTTCCTCCCTTGATACTGATTACCATAGCCATTTCCTCTGTTCTGATTTAGCTGATTATTGTTATTTCTATTTTGAGCATTGGCCCCTTCGCCACCGTTCCCTTGAACTTCTTGATGCCTGGCTTCATTAGGCCTATTATTATTATTACCCTGGTTCCGATTGAAATTGTCCTCATAACCCCCTCTCCCTAGTGCATCAAATGTGCTTAACAAATTTTCTACTTGTGATATTGTCTTTACATTCTGGATACAAGCAGCCTCCTTGATCCTATAGGGAAAGTGCCTAAGTAGCAACCTCACCACATCACTTTCCTCCTTCAAGCCATCCAGATATTTACACACTAATACCTGCCCTAAAAAGTATTCGGTCATGGTGGAGCTTCCTTTAGGGTTATATTTACCACACACTACTCCCTCACGATGCTGCGACTGAATAACCTCATTCCAGAACTTTTCACAGAATTTCATTTTAAAATCATTAATATCAGTAAACTTGTCTCTGTAGACAGCAAACCAATTCCTCGTTTCCCCCACAAACACTTGTTCTAAAATTTCAACTACCTGGCACCACTCAATACTACCATTTTCCAACCTTTCCCCGAATTTATTTTCTATAGTGTTCATGAACTCCATTGGGCACCCCTGTCGATTGCTGAACTTACCCAGTTCTACCTCCCTGTGTGTGCTATTCACAAAAACTGGCCTATCTGACTATTTTCTTGCCTGATCCTAGCTTTTAATTTTAATTCTAATTCTGCGATTTTCTCCTCAGCCTTCCTCTCAATACTGTTTACTGTTAATTTAATGTTTCCTTCTGATTCTTCTACTTTATCATATAGCTTTGCTTGTTTCTCCTCAATCTTGCTAATGCTCTCTCTATTACTTTCTCTTAAATCATTTACTTCTGCAACTATTTGTGAGTGGACTTTCTCAATTCTACCCCCCAGCTGTTCCTTAACCTCTTTAGTAGCTTCCTGAATTTTGTCAATTTCTCCCCCCAATTGCTTTTTGACCTGCTGTGTTTCCAGTTGCACTAGTTCTTTTAAATTTTCAGCCTGTGTACTGATTCTAATTTCCAACTCCTCCTGTACTTTTCCTAATTTTCTGTCTACATCTGCAATAATCTCTTTAGCCTTTTCTTCCATCACCCCCCTGATCTCACCTCTAATCAGTTCGAATTTGTCACTCATTTCCCTGCTGTTTTGTTCTAATTTAGCATTTAAAGTTTCAGTACTCTCTCTATATTCCTTACTGTTTTGTTCTAATCTGGCGTTGTTTTGTTCCAGTTTAGCATTTAAAGTTTCAGTACTCTCTCTATTTTCCTTAATGTTTTGTTCTAATCTGGCGTTTAAAGTTTCATTACTCTCTCTATTTTCCCTACTGTTTTGTTCTAATTTAGCATTTAAGGCATCTGTACTTTCTTTATTTTCCCTACTGTTTTGTTCTAATTTAGCATTATTTTGTTCCAGTTTTGCATTGTTTTGTTCTAATTTAGCATTTAAGGCATCACTACTAACTTTGTTCTGATACATAAACTCGAGAAGTAAAGTTTTTAATTCTGGTTGGCCGCCTACACTCCCTGTTTCAGTATCGGGATTTACCTCCGCTACCCCGGTACTACCATCACTCGACATACTGCTCGTATCATCACTCTCCCGTTGATGACCACTACGTAACCTCATCTGTCTTTCTTTCTCATCCCCCATAATGATATACACTGATACAGACAAATAACCCCCAAAATACAGGCACAGAAATATATACCCTTCTCCTTCCACAAATGTTATTAGGTTTTCAGCCCCAAGTTGTCGGCGACAAATGTAGCGTTTTTTAATGCCCCATGTTGGTAGCGACAAATGTAACAGTTTGGCTAGCCCACACTGTTGGGTGATAAATGTAACTGTTTACCTTTGCCTAAGCTATGTTGTTTTAATGGGCGCCAAGACCTCAATGCAATGTTGAAATCTAAATTTGTATTTAACAACGTCTAGCTCTGGCAGAACACCTTCAAGACACTATTCACTCAGATCGTGGTATGATTTGATCATTAACCCAACAAACAATTGTATCAGGAGAAGGAATTGGTCTATATCTAATGCTACCTACTGAAAGCAAAGATTGCATTGTAAAAGAAATGAATTTATTATATAAAACCAGTATAGCAAAATTAATAATAATAATAGGTACAAAATTTAAATTGGAGCGTTGTGATTTGAATATTACCGATAGAAAATTACGTGAAAACGGAGTCTGATAAATTGATTTTACTCTTATTTCCAAGCTATGAAGTTACTGAAATATGAAATGTAAAACAAAGAAAAATGAGAGATTGCGTATTTCTGCGTCACTTGCGCTTACCATTGGAAATTGCCAAGGCATTTCCCTCGTACTTGCTGATGCTGTGAGCTTCCCACAGTCTCCTGGACGTCGTCATCTCCGTCGGAATTTGATGATATTCTTGTAGCTTAGATAATTCTATGGTCCGTACCTCGGACCCAAACACTCGTACAACCGCACTGGTTAAGTTTTGCAAAAGTTAGTCTTCAACTCCACTGAACATCGGAGCGACACGCACTTGCAACCGTACTCCGCAAGTTCTACACAGATAGTCCTCGTTTCACGGCGCGTCGAACGATATATGCACACGTTGGCTCCCCCACTCTTCAGCCGGCTTCAGCTTGCGTGGTCCTCACTGATTGGTTGACCCACCGCTAGTTCCCCTCCTCTGGTTTCTTTACACTCGGCGCGCGAGAGGGAGAAGTCGTTTTCCGTTCCAACAATTCGCCTTTTCTAGACCTTGCGACCCAAGATTGCGTCATGCTTCTCGACAAGATTAAGCGTGTACTTGAAATCCCAGTGAGTCACGTCTCTCGATATACCCTAACTGACGAAAACTCCGTAAAATTCCGTAATCAGATAATTTTCTATGATATCGTCGTTCGTAATAATTTGCTGGATAGCGTTTTCTAAGACATAGAAAACCTATCTGAATGCTAATAATTTTTATAAAATGCTCCGAAAATACCTAAATAATAATTATAATAAATTAATAATAATAATAAATTACCATGAAAAATTCTCTTGGCTGAACAATTTGCCGCGTAAATAAATATAGAATGGCTTCCTACTGACTTATGCCAGTTGCATAAAACCCCTCGAAAAACACGTTACAATGATGAGGAATCCAAAATACCGTCTGCTTCAAGTTATACTTCAGGATAAAATTGAAGGTCAGCGTGGACCGGGAAGGAGACGAATAACTTGGTTGGATAATTTACGAACGTGGTTTGGGTTGCCTTTCGCGGAACTTTCCAGGATTGCACAGGGTAAGAAGGTGTTAACCATGGTGGTAGCCAACGTCCGTATCGGAAATGGCAGAAGAAGAAGAAGAAGAAGAAGAAGAATATGACGAAGAAGAAGAAGAAGAAGTATATTATTATTATTATTATTATTATTATTATTATTATTATTATTTTCGACATGGATAAACCGAAGATCCGGATAAACGAGGTTCTTATGTACATACAGTAGAAAGAATACATTTTATATAACTACCATTCCTCAACTTCAGATAATGTGTTCTGTCTCCACTGCAAACATCTTTATACCGTTTAGGCTATATCCGCATGCTGTACGTTATTCGAGTGGCAATGCTAAACACGATGTTCCTTTGATGGCATCTGGTTTTCATGAAGTGACCAGATGTCCGGCTTTCGGTGGGACAATCTCGCCATTATAGACAGGGTCCTCCTTTCTCCGAACTACTGGGGTACACTCAAGTGACTTCGGTGGCGTAGTTGCTAACTTGCTGATCCCAAGATCGCGGGTTTAATCCCGGCCGAAGTCGCGTTAAAAAGGGCGTTAAAAATCCCTCAAAATGCCTTCCTTTGGAGGGGAAGTAAAACCGATAGGCCCATGTCATAGATTTATGGCATGTAAAAGAACCTCCCACCAACTACGATTGTGTGAAGCTAAATTTGTAGGTTAGATTTGATTAACGTTCTATTATGTTACAACTTTCGTCGCCAGGTGCCAGTTACGGTGGCATCTAGTGGCCAAGTTCACGGCTAGGTGTCGGAGACGGTAGACTAGCATTTGGTAGCAAAAGCAGGAACTACTTGAAATTGATCGTCTGCAGTCCCAACCTGAATTACAGATAGCACACATTAATACAGCCGTCACAATTAACACCGTTCATCAGACAGATTCTACACACACCCAAAGTACACGGGACTACATGACCGCGTTGTCGTAGCCCCTAAACTGAGGAACCAACCAAGGGTACACTAAAAAACGTCCCGGTTTACAGTGACGAGTTCTTCATTTCTCCCCATTGCAAATGCAAACAGGTTTCATCTTGATGTTGTTGTTGTTGTTGTTGTTGCATATTTTAGGGGCTGTGACATCGTGGGAATAGTCCCGTGTATTCAGGCGTGTGTGGAATTTGTGTAAGAACCTGTATTATTGCGATGACTGCACTACTGTATTTATTTGTAAGTTGACTATAGAATTGGGAAGAAGGTGGCTGTCACGTCTGGACGTCTTTAAAGCTGTTAAAAGAGACGTTAGCCTTACTCTTAATAATGCTCACCTTACTTTAAAGGTAGACTGCATATAAAACTTAATAGTCGCGTTATTTCTGAAGGCATGCTCATGTCTCCGGTATTTTGCCTGTCCTCTGGCGATGCATCATTGTCTACCACCTCAAATAGAATGCACCATATTGGTTGCCATGACTCCGCAGCTAGAAATTCCGAGCTAGTTAATAATATACGACGTGCTGAATAATGACTCGAAGCATTTCCGGACCTTCGTAATTTCATCCTGGAGCAGTGCCGGTTCTCCATTGAAGCGTTTGAATCGGCGCGTCACCTGCTTTGTTGCAAAAGCAAGCAATGATTTGAAAATAAGTATTTTGACATTTATTCGAATTTTTAAACATGATTTTTACTGCATTAGATGTTAACAATTAAGGCATGAACATCGACCTTCAAACGACACGACCGGTGCCGAATTTACTTCCGCGATGCTCAACTAGCCTGATGAGACAGGAATGTGCTGGCAAGAACGTCCCTGCCTTGGTGATTGAGTAAGGCTGGAGGGGGGACGGAAGTCAGCGGTAACCATGACAACAGGAGTTCCTTGATGCGTATTCAGCCAGCAAGCGAGTCGTCTTTCACCAGTAATTGCTCATCCACATTTCAAGCAATCTTGTACTATAACAGCAACTACTAATGATAATATCGTATGGCCTCGGGTGTCGGGTGCAAGCTTTGTAATTTGACACCCAGAGGGTACCTTGCATGTCGAATTTCGTTGTTCCTTGAATCACTATGAAAGTCAAGAAGGTTAGATATCTAAACTCCTTGAACACTATAGCGCTTACTAGTAGAGAAATGAGAAACTTTGTATTGGCGGAAACTCCCGAGATTAATTTTGCCATTATGAACACGGCCTACTGAAATCAAATGGGTTCTTTGACATGCCAACATCGTATGACATGCGTATCGTAATTTTTGCCCCCTTTCAAAAATTACTTACCACGGCCAGGAGCGAACCTGCAATCTTGGGGTTAGTAGACCGACACGATATCCACTCACCCACCGTGGCAAGCTATAACAGTTACTGTGCTCACTGCACGTGCATTTCGTGCATAGCGATGTGTTGCGTGTGTAATATATTTTACATGTTAAATAATAATAATAATAATAATAATAATAATAATAATATCGTATGGCCTCGGGTGCCGGGTGCAAGCTTTGTTGACACCCAAAGGGAAGCTTGCATGTCGAATTTCGTTGTTCCTTGAAGCACTATGAAAGTCAAGGAGGTTAGATATCTAAGTTCCTTGAACACTAGAGCGCTTTCTAGTAGAGAAATGAGGAACTTTGTGTTGGCGGAAACTCCCAATATTAATTTTGCTATTATGAACACGGCCTACTGAAATCAAATGGGTTCTTTGACATGCCAACATCGTATGACAAGGTGTCGTAATTTTTGCCGCCTTTCAAAAATCACTTACCACGGCCAGGAGCGAACCTGCAATCTTGGGGTTAGTAGACCGACACGCTATCCACTCACATCAATGAAATGCCTAAACGAAAACAGTACGGACGATGTGTTCGTGGTGCATACAAATTATTCTCTTAAAATTTGTTCGCGTATATCGACGCGTCACCCACCATCCGATTCACTCCTGAACCGATACTGTCCTGGAGGTGCCCTTTTCACTCGGTTTGTGTATTCTTTATGCACTGTACACAAGTGTAGTACATTCTGCCTCTATTTTACCTGCTATTATTTGGCTTGTGGCTTTTGTGAGGACGTCGCTAGCTCAGTTGCTTGGACTACTCTACGATTATCTTTGTCAGCCAAGGTAATGACTGAACTGCCCTGCTAAGCGAAAAGGTCGTATCTCCAAAATCACTTTGAAAATACAGGGTGCATCAAAACTTAACGGCTAACCACAGAGTTATTTGAGCGTATATTTGTTGAGTGCACCCCGACACGTCCTATATAATTATCTTGCCTGTTGAGTAGCGTTGTAGACAATGAATTGTATCATTGAACACCCATCCCTTAGCTGAAAAGGCACACGGACTAAGTTTTTTTCTTCGACTTGCTTCACTTAAATAGTTTTTCTTAGCTTCCTTTGGTGATAGATGAATGTTTCTACATGAACCATTTTCGACATTTTTTTTTTGAATGGTGAAAACCGCATCAAAATCCGTCCAGTGGTACTCGAGTTTAGCCCGGAAAGCAGACCGACCAAATCGAAGACTTTATTTTATACTAGGTATTACCCTTTCACGGATTGATTGCCGGCGGTCGAGATGGGAACTATTCTCTGTTTACTTGTGCCACAGTGTCAGCCTGCTTCGTTGACAGGTACAGTTGCGTGAGTAGGATATGACTTAGATCCAGTACCCTGGTCATCGTTTAACAACTGTCCGTGGTGACATGAGCTCCTTAGACGCTGACGCAATGCTGCTTGACTTATGTGCTGACCTCACTCTGTCATCACTGTGTCCTCCGCTGTACCGCGCGGGGCTCCTGCTACAAAAACAACAAACACTGGCGCAGCCATGCTCAGCGGCAATCAAATATTAAATGGGTAATAATGGATTGGCGGTTTCGGTGGCGTAGTTGGTAGCATGCTGAGTTTTTATGCCCAAGATCGCGGGTTCAAACCCCGCTGAAGTCGTCTGATTTTTAAGAGCGTTAAAATCTTTCAGTATGCCTTCCTTTGGAGCGGAAGTAAAGCCGGCTGGCCCATATTTATGGCATGTAAAAGAACCTTCCACTAACTACTTGTGTGAAGCTATATTTGTAGGTTACTTTTGATTAACGCTCTATTACTTCCAACGCTTGTCACCAGGTGCAGATTGCGATGATATCTAGTAGCCAAGTTCACAACTAGGTGTCGTTGATGGTAGCATTTGGAAGCAAAAGTAGGAACTACTTCAAAATTGATCGTCTGCAGTCCTTTACTCAATTACATATAACACATACTATTACAGCCATCACAATTAACAGCGGTTATCAGACAGATTCCACACACACCAAAAGTACACGGGGCTACATGACCGCGTTATCGCAGCCCCTAAACTGAGGAACCAACCAACCTTGGTAATAGATACAGTACGTATGTATGATAGATATGCCAGAGGTTTTGTTTTTGAATTTCAATTTAAATAGTGTTGTGCAGTGACGATGAAACACGGATTATGAAGGAAGTGTCGCCAGAGCCCGCTGTGAAGGCAGATAACCTTATCTTTACGACTCGCCAGTTTATAATCTCATCTACAGTGCTCTGTTTATCAAATGGAGCCTTTTACTGCTGCTGTAGTTAATGATTCGTGAATATACCACACCATACGAGGACGTGGCTGCCCTTCTGCATTTGGTGACTGGTACAGTATCACTGCTTGTTCTCGAAGCCTGCCAGGTGTTCGCAATGAAGCCAAGTCATCTACGTATTATTATTATTATTACTAGCGGACCCATGCGAGAACCACCCGCCTGGCTTTATTGGTATGCGGACTTCTATAAATATGTTTATGTTCGACCCTGACTATTATATGTCAGAAAACTGTACTATAATGAGGCTCTTTATAACACTATTTTTCATTATGAAACAGTTTCTCCCACCAATCAGAGCTCAAGAAACAGTTGTTTGACCAATTAGATAAGGATAGCATCGCACCTGTGCTGAGTTCCACGGCCTTCTAATTTAAATTTCACTGCGTGGCCTAGTGTCATAGTAGGGTAATCGAGGATGCCATGGTCAAATACAAGGCATTGTCTGCGTCTCATGCGCTCTGTTCAGTACATAAAACTGGCGAAATCTCGACAGATATTTATGAATATTTATGTTCGAATATAAAATAGTTATAGTAACATAAACAGTCGTATGCAACTCGCCTATAATGGTAATTAAGGCGCTCGTTGTTTAAACATACTCGTGTCTTAATTATTGCCATTATAGGCTCGTTGCATAATGTACTATTATGTTCGACGATGTCGAAATGTATATATTATATGTCAGAAAACTGTATCATAATGAGGGTCGTTATAGTACTATTCTTCATTATGAAACAGTTTTTCCAGCAAATCAGAGCTCATTCGTTGACCAATTAGGTAAGGATAGCTTCACGGATGCGCACAAAATCCAACATGTCGGACATGAATTACATGATTTGAAAGTTCAAATTGAATATCGGATCAACCATTGTAGTTACAATCCCAAACACAAAGACAAAATCAGCACGAACCTTTACGGTAACAAGAAAATACTATGACATATGCAAGAAATTTATGAATCTACGTCCAGAAGTTAGCAACACAGCATCCTTCTACATAAATTACCGTCATATAAAGTGCAATATGTTCGCGTGAATAAACTGGCGAATATTATACAAGAAATAGCACTGTACCTTAATATCCCCAACTCCAATTTCTACAAAGCGCATTGCTTTCAAACGACTTCGGTGACAATATTAGTGAATGCTAGTTCTGATCGGCACTAGACATCATGCAGGCTGTAAACAATAGCATTGCCAAGCAAAGTAAATGGTCTCTGCTTTCGAAATTCTTTTATCCACGCATGCGCTCTGTTCAGTCAGCAAACGACCCAGCGCGCTCTGTTCACTAACTGAAGTTACTGAATCCCACAGATATTTATGATTTTATGTTAAAACATAAAATAAAGTTATAATTATCATCGAACATAAACAGTCGTATGCAACTCGCCTATAATGATAATTAAGACACTCGTATGGACTCGCTACGCTCGTTTTATAAACATACTCGTGTCTTAATTCTTGGCATTATAGGCTCGTTGCATAATGTACTATTTTGTTTAAACGCACTTTTTAAGAAAATTGTGGGTTGTGCGCGCCCCGTGTGTACAGACTATCCGCCTGGCTGTAGTGCTATGCGGGATGTACGGTAAACAGTTCTGCCAGGGGATGACATCTTATTTATTTGTTTAAAAGCACTTTATGAAATAAATATATTTCCGTTGACTTTTCAAGTAATGCAAGATTATTTGGATGATTTTGGCACAAAATCCACCTTCTAATTCCTTCTGGTTCAGGAGCTCGAGTTTTTTGTCGGATGACCTTAGGGTATTATAGGCTATAATAGATGATTATTTCTTCAGGGATATGGTAAATTTAAAGTACAAGATACGGACTTTACTACAAGAGGATGGAAAGATAGAAACAAAGTTGGATCAAGACCAGTTTGGCTTCAGGAGAGGCGATCGAGGAAACTTGCCCATGCCCGCCAGCATATCTCTGTCACCTTCTATCACACTCCCTTCCCCTGCTTGAAGCACAGCGGTGGCCAGCGGCTTGCTCTCTGGCTCAGCAAATACGGCGAGTTCGTAGATTTGAATCGCGCCCGGAAGTAACAAAGTAACCTCATTTTCTCGGAGGGAAAAATTTTCTCCGCCAATCCCATTGCGGCATTGCCTTTTACATAAAACGCAGAGCGTCCCTGATTTTTTGTCGGTATAATTAAGATACACCCTGTATAAGAGACGTTTTCTTATAAAAGTTACAGTTTAAAAGTTCATTGACAAATTGTTCAGAATTAGGCGAGTCAATGAAGTAGATCAGCATTGGTCTGTACAACAAGAATTTTTTCTGTTTTCAGTTTTGAATGATTTTCTTGAATCAGTCAATAAAAGTTTCAATGACGAGAACGACCTCACTAAAGGTTGAAAACCTGCGGTTTTTACATTCGCACCAGATAGCAGATAGGCTTTTCAATAATTATTTGTGTTTTCGAACCTTAAGGATGGTCAGGGCCCGAATACGGCGGGGGGAATTCGAAGAAAAACAAACTATTGAGACGAAAACCACAAAAATATGCATTTATATGCTTCTATTCTGAAAACCGCGGGTTTATGCATTTATATGATCGATAAATTTCAATTCTCTTGGTCCCAGAGAGGTAAAAATACCACCGAAAGGCTTCTTTCAATGTGTATTATTCAGGGGAAAAAATATGCAAATATGCTCGAATCCGAGCCCTACTTATTATCATCATCATTGACTGCGGTAGCTTGGCTCGATAAGACGCACGTAGGGTTATGCGTCCAAGCTATCTGAGGAGTCAGTAGACCATTGGGTTCAATCCACACCTTCGGCCGGATGATTTTCTGTTCTTTCCCATTTCTACTTCAGGCAAATGCCGGGCTGGTCATTTCTAACAGGCCACGGCATTCTTTGTTCAATTTTATTAATTGTATACCTGATTAATTTGCCTCAAGAGGTTAGATTCAGGAAGCTTCAGGAAGCGTATCCGCATGTAAACATCATCCGCCTCGTTGAAATCCAGCACATCAGATGCCTTAATCAGTTTAAGAGGCTATTATTTAGTTTAGCGTATGGCTTTTAGTGCCGGGAGTGTCCGAGGACATGTTTGACTTGGCAGAGGCTGTAGCTGCTTCAAGCGGACACCCATGGGGTGAGCTACAAGTTCCGTTCAATTTCAAGTAGTTCAAACTTTCGCTACCAGATGCCACTGACATCTAGTGGTGAACGTTGGAACTTTGATAGAGCGTTTCAACGAAATCTAACCTAGAAATTTAGCTTCACACAAGTTTAGATAGAGGAAGGATCTTTTACATGCCATAAATCTATGACATGCGACCGCCGGCTTTACTTCCCCTCCGAAGGAAGGCATACTGAAGGCCAGGTTTGAACCCGTGATCTTGGGCACAGCAGTTCATCATGCTACGACCTACGCCACCGAAGCCGCTATAATAATAATATAACGTAGCCTACTTGTACCTTTCATCCTATAGGCATCAAGCAATACCAGGCTATCATAGTCTTCAATAGTAGATCCAAATCCAAACTTGCCTCATGGTCCAGTGATTAGCATTCTTGTCTGTTACCCCTGAGGTTCAGGTTCGATTCTCGACACTGCCAAGAAATTGTAACTCTGGTCTGAGGACCGGAACGGGGTACACTCAGCCTCGTGAGGCAAACCTGAGAAGAGGAGAGTTCGATTCCCATCATAGGCATTTTGGAAATGGCTTTCTATCACTTCTACTCTAGGCAAATGCCGGGATGGATCCTAAGTTAAGTCCACGGCCGCCTCCTTCCCAATCCTTGTCTGAATTACAAATACACACACTAATACAGCCATCACAATAACAAAGATCATGAGACAAATCACACAAACACCCAAGTACAGAGAGTTTAGTTTGTATCTGACGGAGACCCTCGCTTGCCCGTTCGCCCGCGCCGCGAGCCTGTCTCCCGGCACGCACTTTGCCGTTATGCGGCGCCTCCGCGGCACTGAGTCATTGAGTATAGGAATTTGTAATTACCTAGTTTACAGCTGGCGCTGAAAATGTTCGCCATTCACTGTTTGAACTTTTTTGCTAGATCTTTTATTGTATTGACGCTAGGCAGGGGTCTGTTTGGAAATTTCTGACGGAATTTCCGTCGTGTTTTCGCACAAGATTTCCTGTACTTTATGAAGGTATTATATATATACACACGTTCACGTAATGAAAATCGCATTGGAAGAGCACACTGTTAAAGCTCTCAGCAGACTGCAAAAGAGGGAAACTTGTGCCGCCAAGAAGCGGATTACGGCCATGTGCTCGGCAGGAGACCGGCTCGCGCCGCGGGCGAGCGGGCAAGCGAGGGTCTCCGTCAGATACAAAATAAACTCTCTGTAGATGGTATCGCAAAGCCGCTAAATCAATCAACAATAACAACAACAACTACATTTTAGTCTAAGTTCTGCCAACATTATGATATGGCAACAGCTTATAGTGATGCCATCGTTACTTCTGACTTGACATTTCAGTGTTACGCTAGAGCTATCTAGCGGTCTGAAGTTAAATCAGTTAAAGTAGCCTATTACAGGCAACCATTCAAATCGATGTATAACAGCAAATCGAGTTTCGTTCGCTAAATCACGACATCGCGAACGGAATTCGATTCGTTGTATATCGATGAGAATGGTTGCCTGTGATTAGTCTGATTACCTACTTAAAGTGATTTAACTTCTGACCGCTAGATAGGTCTAGCGTAACACTGGAACGTAAGTCGCAATAACTAAGGCTGTACCAGGGCGAATAGAGTAATAAGTGGTGGAACTTCCGTATGAGTCAATGGTTAAGATGAAGTAGTTCTAAATTTCAACACCACGCGCCGCGCTGAGCGTTTGGTCGTAGCAGATGCCGGCTGCCAAGCAGTGATGCATTACCGTTCGCAAATTGTACTTACAATACAAGTGCGTTTTAACTGCAAAATTAAATCAAGACCCTTCTGAGAGTTTTTTAAATTTTTAGCGTATGGCTTTTAATGCCAGGAGTGTCCGAGGACATGTTCGGCTTGCCAGTTTTGTAGCTTCTTCGAGACGGACACCCGATGGGTGAGCTACATGTACCGTTGGGGTGGAAATTTGGATGTAAGGACGAGGAGTTGGAAGGTAGCGGCTGTGGCCTATAGTTAGGGACCAACCCCGGCATATGCCTGGAAGGAAGATGGGAAACCACAGAAGACCATCGTCATGGTTGCCGGCGGAGGGATTCGAACCTCCTCGCCTCCCGGATGTGAGCGACTGCCGGCAGTCATGCCGTAACGACCACGGCTAATTCACCACTTTCTGAGAGGTATTTTGGACTTAAACGAGGTTTAAGCAGTGACGATCATCCTACTTCTACTGACTTCTTTCGCCACCATTTGCTTCAGTCTATATATTGTACATAGGCCTACCAGTGAAAGAGGTCCTTTCTTCACAAGATAATTATGAGGACGTTATTGACAATTAGCTTTCTTCTCTTAATGAATACGGTCAATGGCGAGAAACGAAATACATACGAGCAGAGAGGTGAAGGATAACAATTGTCAGCAAATTCAAATTAAAGAAACTATTACACTGACAGAAATTGAACCCTATAATCCTGTCAAGCTGTATGCCTCTCACCAAGGCGGACCGGGTTCGATTCCCGGTCAATGCATGTGAGATTTTCGATGTGAAATGCCATGTCCTGTGGTTCGGATTCCACGTAAAACGGAGGTCCCGTGGCTTATGATCGCGAGATTAACGGTCACGTTAAACTACAAGCTTCCTTTTTTTTTCCTATAATCCTGTCAGTTAATGATGAGAGTTCTGAGAGAGCAGGCGATAACGTTGTTTATTATTTAAGTGGTTACCTGATTCACACAGCAGCAACGAAGATTGTGATATGAACTTCGCATTTGGTCATTGCAAAGTGATTCCGAAACATTTAATGCTGTTCGTGATGTATGTATCCTCACCATGCTGAGAGACTTTGGCGGAAGTGAATCTAAATTTCTCAAATACCCGTCTTTATCTTTATTTCACGTGATGAAAAAAAAAAAAAAAAAAAGATCGTGTGGCCCCCTCAGAGACCGAGTGTAGGTCTTTCTAATTGACGCCCATGGGCGACCCGCGCGTCGTAATGAGGATGAGGTTATGATGAAGTCGGCACATACACCCAGTTCCCGAGCCACGGGAATTAACCCCAAGAGATTAAAATCCCTAATGGCCCGGGACACGGCGGACCAAAGCCTAGCGTGCTAACCATTTAGCCACGGAACCGGACATTTCACGTGATGAAACGTGTAATGAAACGTGTAGATGCAGTAGTGGAGGCAAAGTTGGAGCAAGAAGGCGCGTTGTGGGGCGATATCTTTTCAGATTGTGTGGATACGATCTGTGAACTTTCTGTGTTCCGCAATGTGTGCTGCTCAGAGGATCAAAATAATAACCCCTGGCACTACAGCCCTTGAAGAGCCTAGGCCTACCAAGCGACCGCTGCCCTGCCATTTGGCCTGCAGATATTGGGGTGACGCGTGGTCAGCGCATCGGGTCCCCTCGGCCGTTAATCTTGGTTTTCGTGACCGGGGCGCTATCTCTCTGTCAGACAGCTACACAATTGTCCTCACGAGGCAGAGTGCACCCCGTTCCAGCCCTCACGTCAGTTTCTAAAATCCCTGACGGAGCCGGGAATCGAACCCGGTGCCTCCGGGTGAGAGGAAGGAGTGCTACTCCAACACCACAGGGCCGGCGCTCAGAGGATAATCTGTTACTATATTTGCCTAGGATAGTGTTTCATTACATTAAATGCCGGTTCATTTTCCGAGCGAAAGATATGTCCAGGGAACTGAGATCCAGATCGTCTTCAAAATCAGCGAAAAAAATAATGAAGGTCTCTTCTGTTTAGAGGTAAGCTCTATTCTTCTTAGAAATGTATTTTAGTGTGCTCTGGATAGCAGTTTAATATGTTCGTATTCCCTTGAAGATTTGTTTCTGTTATTCACAACTTGCTTAGTATTTAGTGCAATACTTCTTTTAATAAACAACTAGCAACCCGCCCCGGCTTCGCCCGGGAACAGTTATGAATGGGCAAGGAATTCCTGTCAGACGTAATTTAAGAATGGCGAGGTGCATGAGATATAAATCCCCGTTCCGTCCAAACTAAAAACACTTATAGTGGGCGAAGTATCGAAAATAGAGATATGCTCTCGCGGACTTTTTGGGGGGAATTTTTCATGCTGCACAATTCTTACACTCATAGTATATTGATATTTTTAACGGTTTGCCCAGCGTAAGCTTAAAAAGTGCTCGGACGCCAGGTTCTATTTTCGACCTTTTCACTGAAATCTGAAATCGTTACTGCTTGGCTCCCTTGGATCATAAATAAGTTATTTTCTACAGAAATCTTCCTCGAGATCACCTTTGCAGAATGGAGAAAGCCGCACCAATATCCATCCAGTGGTTCTCGACATTACCCGTGACATCCAAGAATCGGGGACTTTGTTTTATACGAAGTAGAGGCGAGCCAGACAGGCAAGCGGAGGCCAATTTACGCTAGTACCACCTAGCGGCGGAAACGGTCAACTACCGGAGTTCCTTCACTTAATACTTTATTCGCCCTGGCTGTACTATACATTAGTTGAGAACAGTATAATCTTATTATATAATACGCTAAGGTGTATGTTTCACAAAACTCAAGCTCCCAAACCAGATGGAGTTAGAAGGTGTGGTTTGTACCAAAATCTTCCAAATCGTCTCAATCGTACAGGAAAAACTTGCATTTCTTGAAAAGTCAACGGAAATATATTTATTTGTTTATAAAGTGCTTTTAAACGAATTAACAAGACGATAGCCCCTGGCAGAACTGTTTCGCATACAGCCCGCATAGCACCAAAGCCAGGCGGGTAGTCTGTACACATGGGGCGCACACAACCCATTGTGCAACCAGCAGCAGTGATGAATTACTCTCTGATTTCATAAATATCAACAATTCGTTTAAAAAGTGCGATTAAACATATTTATAGAAGCCCGCATACCAGTAAAGCCAGGCGGGTGGTTTATACACATGCGAGAGTTCTCGCACGGGAAGGAAGCGGAAATAGCAGTCTATGTTTTATAGAGACGCGTGGGTCATATGTTATTCAGCCGGGCTGTACATCATTGACGTAACTTTGCACACGCGTCAGATGCTTTGTAACAAAAAAAAGTTCCGCGGCGTGTTCTAGGGGTGGGGTGGTAGTGTACCTTGTTTGCATCATTACTGGCGCATGCGCCATGGTTACTTGCGTCACATCCCCGAGATGGGATAATGCCTGCTATTAAAATACTGCTATCTTTTTTGTTACGAGCAAGTGCTGCAACACCAACAGCATTCCTTGGCTATAACTATATTTATGGCTGTTTTGTGACTAAAATACATAGGAAAACCACAGCGCGCAGCCTTTTGTGGGACCACCTCGTTGGTTCGAGGCCCGGCTCTTCCAAGAAATTTTAATCCTTGTGTTTGGTATTGAACGGGGCACACTCAGCTTCGTGAGGCAAAACTGGGAAGAGAATATTTCAATAACAACAAAATGATAAATATAATTTTCAATTTTACTTTTGTTTACTTGTGAAAATGAAGATGTATAAATATTAGGCTGAGGAAAATAAACAATTATAGTACATAAGATTTTTTAAGTTTGATTTTATTAAAAACCAAACAATTCTAGCGATTAGTTTGGCAAAAATAGAAAAATCAAGACAGGGGCGTATATAGAGTTTTTTTTTGGGGGGGGGGGTGCCCAACCGGGGGTTAGGGGGCATGGTATAGGCCCCAAAGTATAGGGGATGCGGGGTTCTCCCCAGGAATCTTTTGTATAATTTGGTGCAAAATGATGAGTTTTAAGGCTATCTGGCATCACGTTTTCACCAATTTGTTGTGATGGTTTATGTTTGGTTAATGACAAGCACAATTAAGACCATTTTTGGTTACTTTTTATTAATACAATGAGCTTCCTCACTTGATAATGTTTACATGGGAAGAATTAATATTACTGTTTTGGTTTACAACTTACACTATAATATAAAGTCAAGGTTTCTTGAAGCATTACCAAATCGGTTTACAACTTCATCATAACTGATGTTTGTCTCTGTAACAATGCTAGACCGTTGAGTCTATTTCCAGAAGTAGAATTTCGTAAGTATGTTTTTTACCAACTCAAACTCCTTTCGGCCAAAAGTTTGATAAGGGTAAAAAAGTTAGGGAAAAAACTTTTGTCACACGATTCAAGGGCACTTGCTGCTGTTCTTGGTACGTTCATAAGAACGAAGGCACTGGATAGTAATAAGAGGTTATGTTGTTACTGTTTACATCGCTCTACCGTCTCCTCGCTTTGCAACGTTGCCATACGTCGCTTAGTAACAATAGTACATGATAAGTATATTAGTTTTTAATGTTTCAAGTTATAAACAAATATTATATGTGACAAGAATTTCGGAGGGAGCCCCCGCCCCTCCCCGGGCACCCTCCTTATATACGCCCCTGAAAACAGACAATAGCAGTGCAGCATTGATAGAGACTGGGGTTTGGGTAGGGTGGGAGCATTGACCTTGACGTACGTGAATAAGACGGCACTGCGCGCCAGTACATTACGACTGACACGTACGACGGGAACATGGCGTCTGCATAACCGTTTATTTTGGCGCACCCCTAACTGGTTCGTTGCGTACCACCAAGGGGTATCCGTACCCCAGGTTGGGAACCGCTGATCTAATATAATGAAAATCCACAGCCTGCTTCCCATTTCATCTTAAGCCACGTAATAGTTAATTCAGTAAATTCAACTTTTATTATTGAATGAAAATCCACAGCCTGCTTCCAGTCTCCGACCGGGTCAGGGAATGGAATGAATGAAGCCCCCCATCTAGCGGCGAGGATATGAACTGTGCAGGCTGCCGAAGCCTGTCGCACTCCCCTGGGGCAATGATTAAATTAATGACAGATGAAATGAAATGACAGTGGAGAGTGTTGCTGGAATGAAATTTATGACAGGGAATACCGGAGTACCCGGAGAAGAACCTATCTGCCTCCGCTTTGTCCAATACAAATCTCATATGGAGTGACCGGGATTTGAACCACGGACCCAGCGGTGAGAGGCCGGCGTGCTGCCGCCTACGCCACGGAGGCTCCCATTTAATAGGATACTTACAGTAAAATAACACTTTGAAAGAAATTTGAATTTAGTATTTTATTTTATTTTTGGTTGATAATAGTGGTACCCTGTCTAAATCCGCAATATAAGTCTAATAATTACCACTACGCATACATTCATCACCAAACAAGTAGTTCCGTGTAGAACTAAAGTCTATTTTCATATATCTTACTTATGTTGGTTGGTTGGTTGGTTGGTTCTTAAGTTTAGGGGCTGCGACAACGCGGTCATGTAGCCCCGTGTACTTTGGGTGTGTGTAGAATCTGTCTGATAACCGGTGTTAATTGTGATGACTGTATTAGTGTGTGTTATCTGTTATTTTAATTTAAGTACTACAACTTAGAATTTTTCAAATAGTTCCTACTTTTGCCGCCAAGCGCCACCGTCAACGACTACTAGGCTAAGTTCACAACTCAGCTGCTAGACGCCACCGCAGTCGGCTCTTGGCAACGAACTTAGAAACCTAAGAGCGTTGTTTACAATAACCTATCCAATTTAGCTTCACACAGGTGCAATTAGTGGAAGGTTCTTTAACATGCCATAAATCTATGACATAGGACCGCCGGCTTTACTTCCCCCCGAAGGAAGGCATACTGAGGGATTTTTAACGCTCTTAAAAAATCCGACGGCTTCGGCCGGGTTTGAACCCGCTATCTTGGGCATAGAAGCTCAGCATGCTACCGACTACGCCACCGAAGCCGCTTACTTATGTTAATTGCCTCTATCAATATACAAAATTTCAGTTTGATTGCTGTAATACTTTCGTAGATATTGAGAACCGTCTAAATATTTCGGATAGTCGCTATGGTGGATTGTTATTTATGTATAGGCAGTAGAGTTATGTACCATTAAATGAAAATTATTGCGTAGGTTCATTATTCGATCGCATGATTACGACACAACAAATAAAAACGTAATTTTAAAATTTGGCACAGACGCCATCTTGAGGTTATGTAAACAATTGAACTAAATTAGATGCCAGTGCATTACAATGTGTATAAACATTTACTGTACCATATTTCACTGTGCTCAGATCGTTAAATCGCGAGAAAAGTCTATTAAAATGTTTTAACTTCGCTTGGCCGCCATGTTCTTTTTGTACTTTACAGTTTTTTTAGTCTCATAGGTGAACTTCTAGTTGTGCCCTTTATCACCCCCTCCCCCCAGGGGCTCACATCTAGTGGGACGTGGGTTGGCGACCACGTGGCCCCAGCTGAGTCCGGCATTGCTTCCACTTACTTGTGCCGTGCTCCTCTCTGTCTTCTTTCCTGTCGACCTCACTTGGTCACCTCTTGTTCTCTTCCGACCCCGACGGTATTAGGGTATCCGAGGCCTAGGGAGTCTCTTCCTTTTCCGCCTTAATTGACCCTTGTCTCATCTTTTCTGACACCCTCCTTCTGCGAGGGGTCAGCCTTCTTTTTCTTTTCATGTTATCTCCTGCCTTCTGCTCAAGGCCCTCAAGGAGGCCGGGTGTATGTATCCCCACCACGTTTGGTGCACCCTGGATAATGCTACACCCTCAGGGGCTCACGGCTGGTGAGTTCGGGAGTTGGCGACCCCGAGGGATTCCTGAGCTGGGTCCGTTTTCCCCTTTTGTCCCTTACCTGTGGGGGTGACCCTCTCCTCTTTCACTTTCCTATCTGCCTTTCATGGCTCTCCTTCCTTCCAAGTTCCTCAATCCGCATTCTTCGAGGGTTGAGGGAATTTATTTTCCTCCTGTCCTTGATTTGCCTTATTCTCCTTTAGTTTTCCATTTCTTCTTCTAGTATGTAGGTTAGTAGTTAGTTTTAGTTTTAAGTTTGCATTTCCTTTTCATCTCCACGATCACCCAAACCATCAGGGGCCGATAACCTTGATGTTAGGCCCCTTAAAACAACAAATATCATCATCATCAACCTTTATCATCGTACATAATTTCAAGGTGATTTTGATAGTTTCGGAAATATAGAATACCGGTGAAATATTTCGCACAGCCGCCTTGTTAGATTGGTGAGACGTAATAAAATTTGAAGGGCACGGTCGTGGTTGGCCCAAAATATTGCTATGATCTCACAGAGTTTCATTGAAATCGCTCGAGCCGTGTAGAAGTTATTAGAGGGACACACACACATACGCACACAAACACACACACGGATAAATAGTGATCTCATAAGTCTATTTTTTTCATAAATGGAAATGGGCTAAAAACATATATGAGATTGTATTAATACTTCACAAACAAATAACACAAGTTTTCATGATTTTACCACCAGGTGGTAGTTTTTGTCGTTTCGAAATTCATAGCCAAGGGAAATGAAATAGTTCGCTCAACACAACTGGTGAGATGAACTCGTCTCTTGCGCTGGAGTATCTCTGCATAAAAATGTATATTTCAAGTACTGCGGAATTAGCGAAGTTTTCCCCCGACATGAACAATAACAGCTGAAGGCATGTCTGTCATTTCAATTGATAGCCCAGCTGGTTATTGTATTTAATAAGTTCAACAAAATGAAGAATGATATTGCGCTCGTACAGCATCATGCATATTCAATGTAATTTAATTCATGAATATATACTGTATATATTTACGATCTGAAATACCAATTACATCTCTTCTGTATCTAATGACATATGGGCTATGGAACAAAATAGTATTAATAATTGGGATTATGCTAGAAAATAATAATAATAATGGCTGGTATATTTAAACTAACGCAGCTGGTTTTCTGTTAAAGCCATTCCGAATTACATTATCTCTACGTTGAGAAAAAAATCAATAAATAAAAATAAACAAATAAATAGTTAAAATAAATAAATTAATAAATAAATACATAAAAAAAATAAAATTAATCTCTATTTAGTATAAAACAAAGTCCCCGATTCTTGGATGTTAAGGGTAAACTCGAGAACCACTTGATGGAGGCTGATGCGGTTTTCACCATTCTGTAAAGGTTATCTCGAGGATGATTTCTGTAGAAAATAATTTATTTATGATCAAAGGAAGCCGATCATTAACGATTTCAGTGGAAAAGTAAAAAAAAAAAAAACTGGCGTCCGAGCGCTTTGTAAGCTTACGCTGGGCAAACCGTTAAAAATATCTAAAAACCATGAGTGTAAGAATTGTTCAGCATGAAAAGTTATACAAAAAAGCCCGGGAGAGCATATCTCTATCTTCAATACATCGCCTACTATAAGTGTGTTTACATTTTCATTTCTTCCAACAATTTCCATTCAGTTACTGAGGCGAAAGTTTACGAGCTAGATAGGGGCGAGTCTTATCACCCCAATTACAGCTTAGCTAGCGGACGAGCTTATTGCCCCCAGATACAGCCAGCAGCAAACTGTCGAGTCGTTTTGAGTTAAAAACTTTAGGGAAGAGAGGTTGTGATTGGAGATTCCCTGGAAGTGCAACTCGGCTTTTCTTCATTTCGCCTGTGAACTTTTCGTACCGCAAAATTCACAGTCATGTTAAGATTGGACAGAAGAGGGATTTGTGTTTCATGCACCTCGCCATTCTAAATTACTTCTGACAAGAATTTGTTGCACATGCATCTCCATGATAATATAATTAATAGTCCAGTCAGTGATTTTAACCCATCATGCCGAGACGTAAAACGTATATTGATCGTTGTTCATTGACATTGAAAAACAAGAAGTTCCGTGACGAACTAAAGAGCCTACTTTTCATGCCAATGATTATTCTACAGTATATGCACCTATCTAGAATAATGTAGAAATTAAGTTGCTAATATCGAAATTTCTAATTATTTCGAAATACTGTATATCTTGCATAATGTAGACTAATAGAGCACTACAGTTGGCAGCCCTGATGACTGAATATATTCTTAGTTCCATCTCTTAAGGTACAGAATACAAAATTTGGTTGAAGTCCAATGAATAGCATGGACGTTACATGCAGTTAAACATTGGATCTAACAGCGTGCGTAAAATTATGTTGGCAACAATGTCATGCATGTATTGGTCAGAAATAATCTGAAATAATATGATCTATTGTTGTGCCAATTTTGAATGAAATCCATTAGTTAGTATAGAAGTTACATGCATTTTAAAATTGGACCTATCAGCGGGCTTAGAATCATGTTGGCAGCACTGACGTACATTAGTTAGTCCAAATGCATCTAGAATGCCAGGTACTATACGTGTGCAAAGTTTAGAGCTATTGGCTTGCATACTTTCTGATATATTGGTATTTGGATAAAATCAATTAGGAGCATTTATTAACAGTTGGCAGCCCTGGTGGGTCTTAGGAATACGCTCAGTCATATCTGGTTATGTATGCATACAACATACGAAATTTGGTTGAATTCCAATTGATAGTGTAGAAGTTATGTGCATTTAAAATTGGACCAATCAGCAGGCTTATAATCATTTTGGCAAGACAGCGATGTATGGCCTCCTGGAAATTAAACTGCAATATTATTATCTATACGTATGCCAATTTTGAAATAGCTCCCATTCATACCTTCCAAGATATCCAACATGCAGCTCAAATTTCAATTGCGATTTTTTAGCAGTTGGTAGCACTGACATCATTTTCAAATATGGCCGTGAGATATTCGGGTATAGACCTTTACTCCTACCAAATTTTGTTTTGATTGCTCCAGCCGTTTAGGAGTTGATAGGGGGGGGGACACACACACAGCCAGACAGACAGACAGACAGAAGGACAGACAGACAGACAGACAGACGGACAGACAGACAGACAGACACACATTTGCCCGATCTCATAAGACTACTTTTTCCTCATTTTTGCAAAATGTGAAAAGTAGGCTAAAAATCGCTTATCACGTAATGCATTCATAACTGTTCCCGGGCGATAGTGAATGAATAAAAGGCTTTCGGAACTCTAGTTACAAATCACTCTTTCACCGAAAAAGCTTAATAGACCACTGGAAAGAAATGGACGGAAGAACATAAGAAGGGGCATAGCGAGTTCATGAGGAGATTTTGGGAGGAGATGAAGAGGAAAACACCATCAACCCAAGTCAACAAGTTCAACCGCATTCCCTAAGTGGGGCGAAACGAAGAAAGAAATGAATAAATAAATAAATAAACAAACAATAATAAAATATAAAATAAAGTAATTAATTAATAACTTAGCCTTAAGATCGAATCTTGGCACAATCAGTTGGCATTTGAGGGTGCGCAAATGCGAGGGAGCCGTGTCAGTAGATTTACTGGCACGCTAAAGATCCCCTTCCTTGCAATATTCCGGCACCTCGGCGTCTCTAAGGGCCGCAGTAGTTAATAGTACATTAAGCAATGAGCCTATATTGGCAATAATTTCCATACGAGTGTCTTAATTACTATTATAGGCGAGTTGCATACGACTGTTTATGTTCGACGATAATTATTATTATAACTATTTTATGTTCGAACATACATATTCATAAATATCTGTCGAGAATTCGCCAGTTTTATGTACTGAACAGAGCGCATGGGACGCAGAGAATACCTTGTATTTGACCATGACCTCCTCGATTGCCCTACTATGACACTAGGCCAGACAGTGAAATTTAAATTAGAAGGCCTCAGTGCAGGTGCGTTGCTATCCTCACCTAATTGGTCAAACAACTGTTTCTTGAGCTCTGATTGGTGGTAGAAACTGTTTCATAATGAAAAATAGTGTTATAATGACCATCATTATAATACAGTCGAACATAAAGTTTGTAAAAGCATTAACCGTACCAAGTCTCACTGCGCTCGGATGGTTAAGTCGGGAGAAACGTCCATTTAAACATTCATATTTTGCGTCTACACCATTTATGATTTAAATGAAAATGATGTTGAATTTTTCAAGTAATCGTTTTTTTTTCGGCCAGTGTAGTTTGTATGATAACCTGTCTTATTGCAGCGTCTGTAGTATTTCATTCATTCATTCTTTCATTTACTTTATTTTCAAATGGGGGTAATTCCCCGATGGGAATTAAATATCTTGGTGTAAAGTTAACAACACTGGTCTATTGTTTTGAATCGGATAGTAGTATATATGATGTACATGGTCATTCACAGAGAGAGAGAGAGAGAGAGAGAGAGAGAGAGGAATTCTGTGACATATTTATAGGGGTATAAACAAATATGATTTAACAGGCACTATATTAGCTCGACTGTCACCTGACAGTTATTTTGCACATGAGGACGATAGTACAGGTGTTTATCTTAACAAACCAATGTTTGGAGCACTCGCCGGCTAGTCCACAGCCAGGTTCAACTTGAATCACAAGTGTATGCTACAAACCACTATGTCTGTCTGTTAAATTAGGTAGCACGGAGGTTGGTTGGATCCTCAAAAAGCGCCATCATATGTTGTGTGGAAGAAACCCACAAAACCCAAGGCAGTACTATAATGGGGCGTACTGGGCAAGGTGAGGAGTGAGATAGTTTGCTATTGCTTTCCTCACTGAGTCAGAACATCAGCACCGACCCTATGAGTAGAACCTTTCACAGCATCCATAGACACTATTACTCAGCACCACCCATACCTCAGTAGCTTCCATATAATCACAGCCATGAATGAGGCTGAGGCATTGGTGAAAAGCGACATTTTACTCTAGCCTGTGCCAACAGACAAATATAAAAGTACGGCATCCACCAACGCCCGCGACAGCATAACTCTATCTTTAATACATCGCCCACTATAAGTGTTTTTACGTTTTAATATCTTCCAACAATCTCAATTCAGTGGAATTTAGAATTACTAGCTTCGGGGCGAGTTAATGAGCTAGCGAGCGAGCCTATCACTCCAGCTTCGACCAGCATCAAGCTGTCGAGTCGTGTCGAGTTAAGACTTCAGAGAAGAATACGGTGTATGTGTTTTGAGCTTTGCTCTTCACCTCCGCATTTTGAATATGCGTGTGAGACCTGCCGTTCGTGCGCCTTTTAAACTTACGGTGGGTAAACCGGGGGAAGCTGGGGCGGGTTGCTAGTTACTTATAAAAATATTAAGGCTTTAAGCACCCCCCAAAAAAGGGGGAACTATTTATTTAAATCTACCGACACAATGTCCTCGCACGTGTCCATCCTCAAATGCCAATTGACTGCGCCAGGATTCGACCCTGAAATCTTGCCACAGCAAACGACATCTTTACCGCTTCGCCACGCAGCCAGTTTTTTTTATTTGAATATATACGAGGGTTGTCCATATGAAAAGGTACGAAACGATACTGTGGGTACAATTTATTCGTTATTCAAAAGTAATCACCACAGGCCTGTGCACAGGAGTCTCATTGCTTCACTACCCGCAGGATTCCCTGTTCCCAGAAGTCTTGTGGTTGTGACAGGAGCCAATCCTGCACGGTGTCCTTTAGTTCGTCGTCCGATTTGAGACGTGTGGGCGAGCGTTATCATGGAGCAGAATCACTCCCTTCGTGTTCTTGATCAACTTGCTTAGGCTACGGAGGGAGTGTCGCTCAATACACGTCACTGTTAATGGTTCGTTTTAAGGGAAAACGTTTCCAATCGGACGACGAATTAAAGGACACCTTACAGGAATGGCTCCTGTCACAACCACAAGACTTCTGGGAACAGGGAATCCTGAGGCTAGTGAAGCAATTGGACACCAGTGCACAGACCTGTGGTGATTACTTTTGAATAACGAATAATTTGTACCCACCGTATCGTTTCGTACCTTTTCATTTGAACACCCCTTATATATATATATATATATATCGGTCAGCAGTTCCTTACCGTTCTAAAGCACATGTAGGACTATAAAACTTGTTACCTAAGACAAAACGCGACACTGGTATTGGTTGGGTTCCTTCTAAGGATTCGTAATGCGATTCCACGGTCTGTTACATTGGCACTATGTTGGTAGGCTTTGAACAGAGGATTGGAGCGAGGTTTCGGTGCTATGATACTGTTCCTCACCTAATTGATACCACCTAACTAAGCCATTCTTTTACATTATACTTTAATCAGTCAATTTACATGGTATTCATTAGTTCTACGTCACACCAGTATTGATCGGTCTACAAGCTGCTCTTTCTAGAAATGATACACCGTACGTCTATTGTGTTTGACCTTACTGTCTAATAGTTGATGGAAAGGACGCTTGAAGATTTACGTGACCGTTAATCTCGCGATCATGAGCCACGGGACCTACATTTTTACGTGGAATCCGAACCACAGGACGTAATATTTCATTTCGAAACTTCCACATGCATTGGCCGGGAATCGAAGAAAATATAGACCTATCCCAACCAACTTTTGTATATTTTAAAACATTATTCTTTCTCGGCGTGCTAATATCCTATGAAAAATATTGTAGGTTAACAATACCATTCAATTAAAAACTGAGAGATGAATTAAAATTAATTCACCATTTAATTTAAAAATAACATTTACAAAAGACAAACTACGCTTATAGATTCCACAACAAGACTCAACTAAATTTAAGGGGGAACATACAGCCAAAGCAATACCAGTCTTAATATTATAACTGTGTCTGTCATAAATCTTGTACAACTATTAGCCTATATACATACATTTCCAAGGAAACACACACATATTGCTATTACAAGCAAAGTTAAAAATTCAAATCGTAACTAATTTTATCCATATTTCAAAATGTAGTTCTTGCTTGGTGCTGACCTTCATCGTTTCCCTCATATCTCTCATGTTTATTGGAATTTTTGGACTTTTCCTTTTTTAATGTGGGTGTTAAACCTTCAGATACAAAATGAATCTCACTCATTTCCATATTATTAATTAATTAAGAGTTATATTTTCATTCCTATTTTGAGCAAACTCAAAAAGAGGTTTTAGCGTTTTATAGAAAGATTAATTAAATACACAGATGTTTGAGCGAGATTCGTTTTGTAGCTGAAGGTTCATCATCCACTTTAAAAAAAGAAAAGTAAAAAATGTCCTATAAACGTGGGAAATATCAGGAAAACTGTGAAGATCAATACAAAGCCTGGCCCAAATTTTGAAAAATGAACAAAAATAGTTACGATTTGTATTTTGAAAATTTAAACCTTGCTTATAATAGCGAGAGATGTGTGTTTGCTTGGAAATGTATGCACTTTTTGTTGTGCAAGATTTATGACAGGCAGAGTTATAATTTTAAGATCGTTATTGTTTTGATTCCTTAAGCTGTATGTTTAACTTCGGGAATCATGAACTCGAAAGAAAAATTAAGTAACAATCAACAGTTTCAAGTCAAATGTCATCATCATCAGCTCCTAAGGCTAAAAGCCTTGTATTTGCAGCCATTTTTTACGGTCTTCAGCAGTTCTCTTCATATTGACATACGAGTCACATTCCATTTCCTTGACAATGTTCTTGAGATACGATTGTCTTGGTCGTCCCCTTGGTTTCTTTCCCAAACTTTTTCCTTCAAAAATGACCTGGAGGAGAGTGTCATGTCCGAGTATGTGCCCCATGAATTTTGCTTTCCTTTTCTTGATGGTGTTCGACAGGCATCGATTCTCCTGAATTTGGTTCTGAGCAAGCTCATTTGTCTTTCTTTCCATCCACCTTGTTCGGGTCATTCGTCTCCAAAACCACATTTCATCTGCCTCAAGTTTTGATTCTTCTCGTTTACCAAGTGTCCATGTTTCACAACCATAGGTCAATACACTCCGAACAAAGAACTTGAGAAATGACTTCCTTATCTTCAAGTTGAGGTGCTCATTGAAAGGCGTTCTTCGCCAACACTATTCTTTTCTTATTTTCTGAGATGCATCTGATTTCATACTTCCCAAATAGAAAAATTCCGTTACTTATTCAATGGCACTATCATTTAATATTATATTAGCTAAAATTGGTTGTTTCTTTTTATCAACCACCATTAATTTTGTCTTCCGAGAATTAACTCTTCGCCCAAATTTTCCGAAGGATTTCTGAAAAACTTTTAACATTCTATTCATTTCACATGCAGAGTTTGCTAAAAGTGCTACAAGACTTCGATATTAACAATTCCAACAGACTTTAACATAACCACTACACGACACAGTTCATTTAAGATTATTAGGAAACCGAGATACAAAATTATTATTGAACAATACTTCTATTTTTGTGTTTTAGATTTGAGTACATGAATATATTTCCTAATTTAATTGTAAGGACGTCCAGTTTACAATTTATGTTTACTTATATCGTAATTCTGTTCACATATACCTAATGAAGTGATCGGCTAATTAACTTATATTAAAACTTAGCAACCCTACCCGGCATCGCCCGGAAACTGAAGCATCATTTACATAATTTATGGAAGAATCATAATTCATAGCAGAATTCTCTTTATCGGACCACAAACCATGAACATTTTCTTCCCTGTGTCATAGGAACTTTGGGGATGACTCCCTTTGTCTTTGTGAATTCCTTCTTTCTCTCTCTTGTGACAATCGAGAAATTATTCGTTGCTCAGTTTCATTGTTACTCGATAAGTGTATTTTTTCGATTTCAATGAATCCTTTTTCCGTCTCGGCACGATGGGTTAAAATCAGTGACTGGACTATTAATTATATTATCATGGGGATGGCATGTGAAACGAATTCTTGTCAGACGTAATTCAAGAATAGTGAGGTGCATGAATCACAAATACCCCTTCCGTCCAATCTAAACTTGACTGTGTATTCTGCGGAACGAAAAGTTCACAGACGAAGTAAAGAAAAATGCGAGTTGCACTTCCAGGGAAACTCCAAACACAATCACTCTTCTCTGTAGTCTTGACTCAACACGACTCGACAGTTTGTTTCTGGTGGTATCTGGGGTGATAGGCTCGCCCCTATCTAGCTCGTAAACTGTCGCCTCAGTAATTGAATGGAGATTGTTGGATGACATGAAAACGTAAAAACTTCTTTTTTTTAGAACTTTACATGCTGAACAATCTTACATCCATAAGTATATAGATATTTTAACGGTTTGCCCAGCGTAAGCTTAAAGAGCGCACGGATGCCAGGTTTTCTTTTACGTTTTCACTGAAATCGTTACTGCTTGGCTTCCTTTGATCGTAAATAAATGATTTTGTACAGAAACCTTCCTCGAGATTTCCTTTACAGAATGGCGAAAACCGTATCAAAATCCATCCAGTGGTTCTCAAGATTACCCGTAACATCCAAGAATCGGGGACGTGGTTTTATACTAAGTAGAGGTAAATACACTAAATTAGAAAAGAAAATATAATAATTTTCAATAAAAAGCGGAAGAAGGCCCCCATTGAAGGGCGAAAATATGTTTCAATAAATAAGTACACATACGAGTAGGCCTAAACAGATGTTCAAGCGAATTTAATTAGTTAACATTTTGAATGTAGCTTTTGTCAGTAAATGTATCATTCTTCAGTAGGCATGGCTTTATAAGTTATAATAATAATAACCTGGCTAACGGTGTGAAGATTGGCGAACATGGAATGACGTCACAGCGACAGACGACGATCAGCACATGCCTGCCAACTTTCAAGTTACATTATTAATGCCAGTTCCATTGTCCGCAAATGGTGGCTTTGAATATTGTGTGGCAACAATGAATGCAACCCTGATTGGACCCAGCACTACGAATTTGCACTATACATGTTTGTAGTGACGGGGGAACAAATGATAAGAATACGTCATTATAATAATAATAATAATAATAATAATAATAATAATAATAATAATAAATAATAATAATAATAATAAATAGCTTTACAAATCCCATAAGGGCTATGGCCTCCTGCTTTGCAGGGAATTGCTCAGTTTTAACGCATCAGGTGAGGAAGTCCTGAGGAGCCTTCGGGGTTATTCTTTCTGATTGGGCCTACTATATGGATGTGCAGCTGATTAAAGATTAAGTAAATTATATTACGCTGGTATAACATTCGCTACAACAATCGTTATTTCTGAGTCTGGCGATATCAAGGCCTCAAATATCCATTAGTACTACGAAAATCATAATAGCCATCGACCAATATCTGGGAGCTTCCCATTGCCACTAAGCACAAAGCTTACCCTGTCTAAGCACTTGAACAATTTGAAACGGTTCAATATACGTAGATTTTACTGTAGAGTGAAGACTTGGCAGTTTACGTCATTAACAGTACCTTATTCGATGTGACGCAGAAAATAGCTCTCTGCTGATTAAACAACTGTATTTTCCCATTACTGCACAACCATTGTTGGATTAATAAAACTAGGCTTATTTTGGCAGCGGACCAATTACAAAGCTATGCTGGAAATTTCACCTAAATCGGTGCAGGGAATTAGCTAAAAATCTCTGACAGCCAGGCAGATAGAATCTCAGTTTTATATATACAATTATATATAGGCTATACTTAGGCTATAGGCTTGTAGATAGACCTATACATGGTATGAGAATATTACGTCCCATCTATTGGACCTAAAATAAACTTGCTTCATGGTAGAATACTAGAATTGATATTCGCGTTATGCTATTTCATTAAAATATATTGCTAATCGAATATGAAAATTGCAGCCGGTGGAATCTTTATTTGTAGATTTCATTCCGTCCGAGGTAATGGAAATAAAATTTCAAGTCCAAATCTGGTGGTAATGTTACCTTTTTGAGGTCAGCGCTGAGGTTACCGAGAATTATCCAGTTACTAGCACTCACTTTGTATGCTAATTATCAAGCTCCCCCTTGCTATTCCCCAGACACGTAATACCGAGCGAGCTAGACAGGGTCGCCATATTCTAACGCCTTCCATCACAATCTCCTTCAATAACACTTACATCTCTGGATTATAAGGAGACAATTGATTTCAGATAATAAGTACACTAATAGCTTGCTCACAATATTATTATCTGTTTCATGACCATACTTTCTATGATATCCCCTCCCCAGGGGCTCACAACTTGTGGGACGTGGGTTGGCGACCACGGGATCCCAGCTGAGTCCGGCATTGCTTCCATTAACTGGTGCCGGGCTCCTTGCAGTTCTCTTTCCTGTCGGCCTCCCTTGGTCAACTCTTGTTCTCTTCCGACCTCGACGGTATTAGGGTATCCGACGCCAAGGGAATCTTTCAATTTCCCGCCTTAATTGGTCCTTGTCTCATCTGTCCTGATACCCTCATTCTTCGAGGGGTCAGCCTTATTTTTCATGTCATTGAATCTCCTGCCTTCTGCTTAAGGCTCTCAAGGAGGCAGGGCGTATGTAGCCCCACCACTTCTGGTGCACCCTGGATAGTGCTACACCCTCAAGGGCTCACGGCTGGTGAGTTCGGGAGTTGGTGACCCCGAGGGATTCCTGATCTGGGTCCGGTTCTCCCCCTTTTTCCATTGCCTTTGGGGCGGACCCTCTCCTCTTTCCCTTTCCTATCTGCCTTTCATAGCTCTACTTCCTTCCAAGTCCCTCAATTCTCATTTTTCGAGGCTTAAGGGCATTTCCTTTCCACCTGTCTTTTCTTTCCCTTATTCCTTTCTTTTGTCCTTGTCTTTTTCTAGCCCGTAAGTTTTATAGTTAGTTTTAGTTGTAGTTTCATTTTCACGATCACACAAACCATTAGAGGCCGATAACCTAGATGTTAGGCCCCTTAAAACAAATTATCATCATCATCATTGATATAGCGTCGCTATACCTGCAAAATCAGCTATGTGATAAAAGATAACGCAGTTCTCTTTCATTCTTAGCTATACAACAGAACTGTAAAGCCTGTCATTTGTGGAAATATAGGATCGCAAACCAGCAGTTGTACCCGTTGTTAAAGGGTCAGTTGTAGTACAGGGTTATTCAAAATGAAGGAACAGATTTCAACCATTTATTTATTCTAAACTAAAAAAGATAGAAACCATTCCAACGTTCGTGGAAAGAGAAAAGTTCAATTTTCACTTTTTTATGCATTCAATACGAACACCATATGTCACACGACAAGTATCAAAACGGTGGCTCATTTCTTGCCACACACGAATCAGCTGGTCTCCAGTTATCGAATTCACAGCTTCAACAATTCGATGTCGTAGACTTTCAACAGTATCAGGCATAGGGGAAATAAAACACGGTCTTTTACGTAACCCAATATATATATATATATATATATATATATATATATATATATATCACGCGGAGTGAGGTCTGGAAACATGGGAGGCCACCGGCGATGAAGTTGATCTTCTGATCCTCCTCTTCCAATCCAACGACCTGGAATGGTGTCATTCCACGTCGGACGTAGAATAACCAGTTTTGAAGCATGTTTAGATAGGTTAGTCCTGTAACAGTTTTCTCCATGACGAAGAAAGGTCCATAAACTTTGTTTACAGATATAGCACAAAATACTTTAATCTTCGGTGAATCTCGTTCATAGTCAATAATTGCCATAGGATTTTCACTTGCCCAAATCTAACGTTATGTCGATTAACTGTACCGGAAAGATGAAAAGTGGATTCGTCAGAAAATAATAATAGTTCACATTTTACACTTTTATCTGTCCGGGAATTATGGTACTACCCTTTGTTGTTTGGACGAAATAATTGTTTGAAATCTGTTCTTTCTTTTTGAATAACCCTGTATATTATATATTTGCAGATTGTATTATGTTAACAACCCTTTTAGCCAAGTCCCTGCTTGTAGACAACATTGGTGACCTTTCTCTGGGGAACATGTATAAAAAGGTCTTACTCTAGAGCAGGCTATCTATATAAAGCTGTCTAAGAGAAAAACACCCTTCACTAAGGCTTCTTTTATAGCTACATGCTATATGCCAAGCATGTCAATGAACACTGTTTAAATGGGACCATTTTATAGTTCCTTTCTCCCGCCAGGCATGTGACTAAAGCGGGTCGGGAAGAGCCGGCGACCGTTACTCCTGGCATGTCATCGCCACGCGGGTGGGACCAAAGCCTTATGGAAATTTTTATAGTTGACTCTCATACAGGGCGGTTTTGTACAATTTGTGGTCTAATAGAGTGCTAATGTTGGGTGGGCATGGAAACTGCGATTTTACTTTTCCAAATAATTCTATGATTTTGGTCTGGGTGGCTCGGATGCATAGTTGGTAGCATGCTGACCTTCAATGCCCAAGATCGCGGGGTCAAACCCGGGGTGAATGCGGATAACCGTCGTGCGGATGCGGATAACAGTCGTGCGGAAGCGGGGCAGGTGCGCAGGGCTCTAGCTATAGTCGGCATCGGCCAATGTTGTTCATTTGAATGGTATTGCGACAACATGTCACAGTGGGGCGTGGGAAGGCCGTCTGTCTGTCTCTGTGTGTGTTGTATACAACAAGGACGTTACGCAATAGTGAGGGGGGAGAGAGGCAAAGCAAATTGTGTTGATTAGTCAGGGGTTTGACAACCTGCATTCACTCACTCACTCGTTCAGACAATAGTTGCTCATCATTCTAATTTGACGGAACTGGAATTACTGTATAATTTCTCTGTCTGGCTGGACAGTCTTTCCGGGGAATGCACTGTTCTGTACTCCACAATATGTCCACCGTTGAGAGTAATGTGCACACATACAGTACAGCCATTTAACTAATGTAACAGTTTTGCTACCTCAGTGAAATTTACGCTAAATTTAACTTTTTTTTTATCGTGTGGGAAGCCAGTTTTAGTCTATTTTCATAATCCCTCCCTATATTATTCTGCTAAGGTCCCATTCCAGTTTTGTACCGAAAATAAGGTCCCATTAACATCAACCTACACATATGGGGTACCTACAGGTTCAGCATAACCCAATGCGTAAGCGAAACGCACTCACTTACTCTTTAAATGCCTCACAATTAAATAAATACCTTAAAACAAGTATATTTACAATGGAAATATGAAAGAACGCAACACGGTAGCCATGGTAACAGAATCTCACAGGTCCATCTATTTCTGTAAGACGCAATGCAATTCCAATTATTACATTACTGCGAAAGTTTCAAGACGGTTATAAGGTTATCACTGAACCAAATTAAGCTGTAAAAGGGGGTCAAGGGGCACTCTAGAATTTTTTCACGCAATTTTCACGTGTGAGTGTGGTACGAAACGTCTTTTTCACCCGACTATAAAGGGTCTCCGAAAACCACATTTAAAGGCCCTTAAATTAACAGTGTTTGTGGTATTCCCAGAAAACTAACTTCGCTCTGATACCTATGAAGGAATGCCAAACCCCTAACCACTGCACCAGTGATAAAGTCTGATTATTCATACCAAGGATAAATCAGTCATAGCATTCATGATTGAGATTTTGCTAAGTGTAGGGGAGAGGGGGACATGTTGTTAACAGGCGCACGTTGTTACATGTTAGTTTTAAAATCACCCGTGTGGCTGAAGCGCGTAACGATCAGCTACTAAAGCGTGGGGTGCCTGTCTGCAGATGCTGTGAAAACAAGGAAACCATTGTATGTATTTGAAGAGGGTTATAAAGGTTTAAGTGGTTTTTGAAGTGAAAAGTAAAAATAAATATTCGACTTTGAAGTCATCTATCTTCTTCTGTGTTGAAGGTAAGTACTTGCATGTCCCTGAGATTGTAGTTTGATATCTTACGAAAGAAATGCTTGTGAGAGTAGTTAGCTAGGCTACTCCCCGCCGAAGTATTGACCTTGAATACAAAATGTCGGCCGGTGGGGCAAGTTGTTACAGTAAGCTGGGGGCATGTTGTTACACTGTAACAACATGCCCCATGGTATCGTAATATTATATAATTGCTAATTATTAAGGCCCGGATTGTTGTGTGTTTTAATATCTTTAATTAACTAAATATTTTCTTTTTATTTACATGTTTTTGCCGTTTTTTTTTATAAATACATATTCTGGTGTATTTATTCATAAGTACATATTTCCTATATTTGGTGGTATATTGTACTCCTTAGATGATTGCTGCCCACATTTTCGACTCTTGGCAATTCCAGTAATTGGCTTATCTATTTATAGAATGCACCCTTGTCTCTGTATTGTATTTCAAACAGGAATTCCCAGGTCATTAAGTATAGCAGGGGGGCTGGAGTCCTGGAGTCAACAGTCTCATTAAGCCTCCAATAGTCCTTACCTTGAAAGGCAATTTTACTTGAAATTACAGAGGTCTGCAAAACTTGTGAATATTGATAGATTGCTATGAAAGTTTCTGATGTGACCTTTTTTCTGCTCTTTAGAATGAAATTCGAAAACAGCATATACATGATTTCGTATCGCGCATCTGCGGTACAGTAAGACGGACTCGGAAACTGAGGCGAGCCCCGGCCTGTTAAGCGGGAACATTTTCTGTACAGTAGACGGGATTATGGATTATTCAAGCAGCTGGACGTTTCAACTATATTACGAGGAATTAGGGGACACAAATTTGATACAAATTTAAGAACATTTTTAGGAAATTTAATCACATATTTTTCACTTTTAAGCACGTAAATAAATACATATTTCTGAAAAGTTAAGCACATAACTATCCGGCCCTACTATAAACGTATTAACGTATTTGCTAGTTGATTATTATTACCGGTATCATTATTATTTCTCTATACCGACAGTGATAGCTATGCTTGCTAACGCGCAGCGATAGGCCAAGCTCTCTGCTAATTTGGTAGACGAGGGTTCGAGCCCCACCCCCTGCCGACCTTGAAATGGTTTTCCGTTGTTTCCCATTTTCAACTCCAGGAAAATGCTGGGACGGTACCTTCTGACAGGTCACGACCGCTTCCTTCCACATCCTTGCCCAGTTTCATTTTATCTTCATTCATTTCATATTTCATTCACTCGTCCCATGAGGTTGGCGTCAGGAAGGGCATTCTGCCGTAAAACCAGAATTGTGAAATGTGGTAAATGTATTTCAAGGTTGACTGTTATATTATTTCGAGTTAAAAATACAAGATTGTAGTTACAACTATGTCGCATTTTATTATTAAGTTGAGTGTAACAACTTACCCATGGCATATAACAACTAGCCCCGTTGTGGGGCATGTTGTTACAATTTACCACATTAACAAGAAAAATTATTTATACCGAAAATATTTTTACGCCAGTCTTCACATTTTTCATATATAAAGCCAAATACTGATACTTCATTATCACTGCCATAACAGGCTAACACCTTCCAGGAGAAGAGTTTAAAAAAATAAAATTTGAAAATTGTAACAACATGCCCCCCTCTACCCTACTCTTTACAACTAGAATAATCGCGGGCGAAGCCGCGACGGGTAATGCTAGTATGGAAAAATAGGCTTATGAGATCACATTTTGTCTGTGTGTATGTGTTTCCCCATAATAAAATCTAAATGGTTGGAGTGATTTTAGTGGAACTCTGCTTGCCACGGTGGGTGAGTGGTTATAGTGTCGGACTACCAACCCCAATATTGCAGGTTCGCCCCTGGCCATGGTAAGTGATTTTTGAAGGTGACAAAAATCACGATACTCATGTCATACGTTGTTGGCATGTTAAAGAACCCATTTGAATTCAGTAGGCCGTGTTCAATGGCAAAATTAATCTCGGGATTTTCCGCCAACACAAAGTTCCTCCATTCTCTACTTGAAAGCGCTGTAGTGTCAAGGAGTTTAGATATCTAACCTCCTTGACTTTCATAGCGTTCAAAGGAAGGATGAAATTCGACATGCAAGCTACCCTCTGGATGTCAATTAACAAAGCTTGCACCAGGCACCCGAGCCCATACGATATTATTATTAGTGGAACTCTGAAAGGACATACAGTAGTACTATTCTGTCCAACCCCGAATGTGCCTTTCAATTTTAATTACGTTTCATCAATCCAACATGGCGACCGCGCAAAATATTTCACCGGCATTCTATAGGTATCTCCGAAATTATTACTAATAGTCTATCACCCTGAAATTTTGTATGATGAAAGAGAATACTACGATACGTTCACCTCTGTGACGCTCAAAAACATGTTAAGTACAAGACCAACATGGCGGCCAAGCGAATTTAAATGGTATTTTCTCGCGATTTATTCAATAGAGCGCAGTGGAACTTGGTACGATAAATGTTTATATAAGGTTTTATCTACTAGTCTCTAATAAAGTTCATTTTTTCTCATAAAAGCAAGATGGCGGCTGTGCGAAATTTTAAAATTAAGTATTTATTCTTTGTGTCCTAATCATGCATCGAAGTTAACAATTGAATAATGAACTTACGCAATAATATTCATGTAATGGTACATAACTCTATGGCCTACATATAAAACAATCCAACATGGCGATCACCTGAAATATTTAGACAGTTTTCAATATCTCCGTATCTGAAATTTTGTATGTTGATAGAGGCTATTAACATAAGTTAGCAGGGCTAATTTTCATAAAATGCTTAATATATTGGCGTCTAATTAAATTCAATTTCTAAGGAAACTGAATAATGGCGGCTGTGCTAAATTTAAAAAAATCAAGTTTATATTTCTCGTGTCCTAAACAAGCGATAGGAATGTAGGTTGGTATAATGAGCCACTATTATAATATTCATCTGCTGGCATATAGTTCTATAGAATACAATCCAACATGGTGTCTATTCTGTACGATGCATTTCACCGGTTCTCATTATCTCCGAAACTATGTAAGTAATCAAACTGATTTTTTGTATGTTGTTAGAGGACTGTTAACTACTCTGGAAAACAGGGAATACTCAGGGAATTTTTAAATCCTGGAAAATTCAGGGAATTGTCAAGGTATTTTAATGACACTCAGGGAATTTTAGTGTACGAACAATGAGTGAAAGTGGCTGTGGTCGAAAACAGGCCTAAACACTGATGAATGCCTCAACACCAATAAGAACTTAAAAATCAATTTGGCGTAAATGCCGTGATTAGTTCGGCATCATTATGATAGTTCCCAAGATGTCCCTTCTTTGGTATAACTCCACCTTCAAACACCTGTATTCAATTTAATCAGTGTTTCAGCGTATGATTACGTTTTGCCGCGTCTTACAAAACTAGTCTTGCATATTTCTATTTAATTTGGCTTTTAAAACGACCACGCAGCTTATTTGTGCCAAGTGCCGTGATGTACAGAGTGTATTCTGCCTATCTAAGAAAAAAATCTTGACTTGTCATTGGAGTTTAATGTAATTAAAATCCAAGACTAGTTGGAGAGGTTAACGGCTTTAAAGGAACAGCCATTTTCTTGCCAAAGACAGTGGGCGTGCCGTTTGGCTTCAGCAGGTTGCACTAGGCAGCGCAGCGAGGGCATCTCTTTCCGCTCTTTCCTCCATGGATGAAACATAGCACGGTTTCTAATTGTCGTACAATAATGGAAATCAGAGAATACTCAAAGCAAAGACCGCACATAGAAGAAGGCAGTAGTGTTCATGAACTGATACTCGTAGAACAAACTAGCATCTTAATCACCTATATTGAAACCTAGATAACTTTTACATAAATTCTCATTATAATGGTGTTGGTGAAGACATAAGTCTTAAACCAAAAGCTATTCAGTATATCACAAGGAACATTTTTCTATGAAAATGGGCTTTTAGTTTTTCACGGAACTATTTGTTCAGTGCTGCCGTAGTAAATGCAATGTAAATGCTTTTTAGTTGGTCAACACGATTTTTCCTAATTTGTAGTTGGTGTTATTTCCTAAACATGAAAATAATTACATGAGATTAATTAACACACTTGGATGACTAGTTTCGATCGTCATGTGATCAGTGAATTGTGTAACGAACACCACATCGCCCAAATAACCAGTTTCAGTAAGTTCTTTAATCCATATCCAAGTTAAGTCATGTTCATTGCTTGGAAGCAGAAAACTGCCTGGGGAATTTTTCAGATAGCAGCCCAGGCAAAGAAGATCCATATCTCGTCCTAGGAAAGATGGAAAGAAAATTCAAGATCGCAATGGACCAGTTTTACTGATATTCATTAGAATGATGATGATATGACGATTATGGTGACGAAATAAATAAATAAATAAATGGATATCTTTTGCAAAAGGAGAGTGGTTCCCGTTTTCAATGCCATGGAAGGTAAATGGGAACGAAGAACGAAGGATGACCTGTATCAGCGGTTTGGAAAACCACAAATTGGCCGAGTTCTAGGACAGAAGTGATTCCATTAGTTTCGAGCTGATGAATCCATCCAAAACCGAGTCCTTCATTCACAACCCGCTGGAAGTCGCCCAAGGGTACGTCGCAGGACACGATGGAAGGGTCTAGTATTGACAATACTTCAGCAATTTTTTTTGGTGCGAAAAAAAGCCCCAAATTCCTATCCGTGCATTGCCGCACATTCATCGTGACATCACTATAGACATCGATTTGGTAATCACAAGGTTTGCTAAACAAACAAAAAAAGAGTTGATTTTGTTATATAAATAATCGTTTTTATATGACAGTTATGAAGTTGTAAATATGTACACTTGTAACAGAACATAATACTGTAATTGCAATAAAGATATTTTCAGTATTGAATAAAATGAAAAAACTGTTTTTCAGTTAAAATTCTTTAAGTATTATTTGTCTGTTTCTTGTGCTTTCTTTTTTTGAGTTTGCAAAAAAAAAAGGTCTCCCGTTTTTTTGTGGGGGTGGGGGGGTCATGACCCCCGTGACACCCCCCCCCCCTCCCGTTGAATCCGCGCTTGGTGTTGGAATGTTGGAATGCTATCTGCAGTAGATACTTATTCTTTTGGTATAACTTTTTCTCTCCCTTTCCTTTTCTTTTGTTCTTCTGCTTTAGGCCTTAAAAGCCCATAAGTTCAATAAATGATGATGAAAAGGAGAGCGGTTGGTAAACATACAAATAACTTTGCCTACTTCATGTTCCAACATACGCCCTCCACCCGGAAAAAAAATCCTGTCACTGTGAATGGAGGAGTATTGAAAGTCCCAGTAACTTCTAGATTGAATGTCCCATTCTTCAGCACCCATAATAATGCCTCAATCATCCCTTCGGCGTGAATTTTCTTGCTTTCAAGTAATGTATTTGACAAATTGTCTGTAGTTATCTGCTTTATGACTGTAACTTGAACTAACTTATGTTTCTGTCTGTGTTCACAGGTAAGTTGGTGAAACTCCTCTCTGCCTGTAGGTGAGTTGATGTGTCTTATCAGCGCCATTCACCAGTTTAAGGTCACGTTACACAGATAACGATGTATTATTGTGTTCGTCTAATTTATTGCTAGCAGCACAGGGTGTTCTGTCCTGGATGTGCCTCTAGAGCAGCGTTTCCCAAACTGTGGTACGCGTACCACTGATGGTACGTTCTTACTGCTGCAGTGGTACGCGGTGAAGTTACGAAAAACATAAACATTCTTAGATACTTTACGAAAAATACAAAAATAAAAAATTAAAAGTATAAAAACATTGATATGTTTCCGGAGAACTTTAGCGCCAAAGATGAGGAGCAGTTTTATGAATTGAATTGTGATTCAGAACTAAGGCAAACTTTTTCAAAAATGACTCTTGTAAACTTTGGGGTTGAGGGGCGTGCAGACAATGCAGACATAGCTGACAAATCAGTTAGATTTTTACTGCCTTTCACTACTTCGTACTTGTGTGAGTCTGCAATTTGAGACTCAGCAATCTTAAACCAGACATTCCTAAGTTGGCTTCTAATCTTCAAGCTCACCCTTCACATTGAAGTTGTTAGTTGAACTTTAGTTTTTATGTTTAATTATTTATAGTTCTTTATTAATATTATTTGTACAGCGTCATTTCTGAATGTTTGAATTGAATACTTATTGTATAAATAATAAAACAACTGGACACACTTTTTATCATTTGAACTTAACTCCAACAGTCTAACTCTAACGAACACAGTTTACAATCCATCTTTTGGTCTGTTATTTAGTGGTGGTGGGGGTTATAGTTAGGTGGTATGCGAGAGATTCTTAACTCTTAAAGTGGTACATACACAAAAAAGTTTGGGAAACGCTGCTCTAGAGCACAGTAGGAGTGATCTATAGAGTTTGTGAAACAAGAGGGAAATATTGAAATGGGCAATATCTATCTGAAGATGGTAGTTTTTCTGGGTTTCATCGGAATTTTGCGTTATTTGTGTGGTTTAAACTATGTTATACCGACAGTAGTGGCTACGCGGGTTAAAGCGCTGCGTTAGGTCAAGGGGTCAAGCTCTCTGCTGACTCGGTAGACGCGTGGGTTCGAGCCCCACCGTCGGCTGTCCTTGAAATGGTTTTCCGTGGTTTCCCATTTTCAACACCAGGCAAATGCTGGGACAGTACCTTCTGACAGGCCTCGGCCGCTTCCTTCCACATCCTTGCCCAGTTTCATTCATCTTCATCCATTCCATCTCTCATCCCGACGCGCAGGTCGCCCACGGGCGTCGACTAGAAAGACCTGCACTCGGCGTCTTAGGAGGCTACACGACAAAAAAAAAACTATGTTATAGCGACTTCGGTGGCGTAGTTGGTAGCATGCTAAGCTTCTATGCCCAAGGTCGCGGCTTCAAACCCGGCCGAAGTCGTCGGAATTTTTAAGAGTGTTAAACATCCCTCAGAATGCCTTTCTTAGGAGGGGAAGTAAAGCCGGCGGTCCCATGTCATACATTTATGGCATGCAAAAGAACCTTCCACTAATTACACTTGTGTGAAGCTAAATTATAGGTTAGATTTGACTAACGCTCTTAGGTTCCAAAGTTCGTCGCCAGGAGCCGACTGCGGTGTCATCTAGTGACCAAGTACAGAACTAGTTGTCGTTGACGGTGGCGTTTGGTAGCAAAAGTAGTAACTACTTGAAACTTGAATGTCTGCAGTCCTTACTTGGATTAAAAACATATAACACACACTAATACAGCCATCACAATTATCACCGGTTATCAGACAGATTCTACACAAACCCAAACATGACCGCGTTGTCGGAGCCTCTAAACTGAGGAACCAACCAACCAGACTATTTTATGTCGAATGAGCGAAAACATGAAATTTTTGTGGTGTATCTGTCTGTGAACACGCTTATAACTCGAAAGCGGCTCAGTGGGGCAACATAAAATTTGGTGTGGATATCCATCTTAGGCCAGACACCATAGTCTGGTCGTGGGTTACTGTGACGTGTTGGGTAAGTATATAGCAGCACAAGTTGCAGGGAAACCCAGGGTCCAACAGCCAGGCCCCCCGAGGAGGGTAAAGAGGCACTATAGCACGCCTTCTCAATAGGCGGCCCCCGGGCCATCCCGCCGAGAGATTTCTGTTGAGCTGCCATAAAAAGCAAGAGAAATTATGTTTGAATAATTTCAAGAAAATTATGGGTTGTAAATTTTACTCTTACGAGTTAGATCCCTTCGTGTTCAAATTTCCCGCTTTTCTAAAGACGGAATACTTTGCTATTGCGACTTCGGTTAGTTGTTTGACCTAAATTCTGCATTCTATTTTTATAATTCTGCCATCCCCCCTCCCGAGTACCTTATATAATCGTAACAAGATGTTCCGTGACGAACTAAGGAGCCTACTTTTCTTAAAATTAAGATTCATGCCACTGATTAATCTAGAGTATATGAACCTATCTAGAATAATGACGAAATTAAGTTGGTAATATAGAAATATCTAATTAGTTCGAAATATGCCTGGTATAATGAAGCCTAATAGAGCGCTACAGTTGGCAGCCCTGGTGTCTGAATATATTCTTAGTTCCATCTCTTAAGGTACAGAATACAAAATTTGGTTGAAGTCCAATGGACGTTACATGCAGTTAGACATTGGATCTATCAGCACGCGTAAAAGCATGTTCGCAACAATGTCATGCGTGTGCTGGTCATAAATAATCTGAAATATTATGATATCTTGTGCCAAATTTGGATGAAATCCATTTGTTAGTATAGAAGTTACATGTATTTAAAAATTGGTCCTATCAGTAGGCCTAGAATCACGTTGGTATAACTGACATATATAAGTTACTCCAAATTAATCTAAAATTTCAGGTACTATACGTGTGCATAGTTTACAGCTGTCGGCTTGCATACTTTCTGGTATATTGGTATTTGGATTTAAAAAATGAGAGAGCAATTATTAACAGTTAGCAGCCCTAGTGGCTCTTAAGAATACGCTGAGTCATATCTGTTTATGTACACATATTACATACAAAATTTGGTTGAAATCCAATTGATAGTGTACAAGTTATATGCATTAAAAAATTGGACCTATCAGAAGGCTTATCATTATTTTGGCAACACTGTCATGTATGGCCTCCTGGAAATTAAACTGAAATAGTATTATCTACATGTGTGCCAATTTTGGAATTGCTCCCAAGCATACCTTCCAAGATAACCAACATGGAGCTCAAATTTCTAGTGCGTTTTTTCTGCAGTTGGTAACACTGACACCATTTTCAAATATGGGCTTGAGATATTCCTGTATACATCTTTACTCATACTAAATTTGGTTTCGATTGCTGCAGCCGTTTAGGAGTTGATGGGCCAGACAGACAGAAGGACAGGCAGACAGACAAACACACATTTTCCCGGATCGATCTCTTAAGTCTACTTTTTCCTCATTTTTGCAAAATGTGAAAAGTAGGCTAAAAATAATCTAAATGACAAATTTAATTGAGAAGCTCTGCACTATAGTGTGTTTCCAGCATGACACGTGGTATAATGTATTTGCAGTGCAACAGATAAGGCAAAATAGTATAAGATTTGTTGCGAGTTAAATGTGTTAAAAATTCTCGACTTTTTTTTTAAAGATCGAATGGTTACCCCGAATAAAGATCTAACCCACAAATTGAAAATTATTGGCAATGGGACCGGGTGAATTAGCCGTGGTCGTTACGGCGTGGCTGCAGGCAGTCGCTCAAATCCGGGAGGCGAGGAGGTTTGAATCCTTCCGCCGGCAACCTTGAAGATGGTCTTCTGTGGTTTCCCATCTTCCTTCCAGGCAAATGCTGGGGGTTGGTCCCTAACTATAGGCCACCGCCGCTACCTTCCAATTTCTTGTCGTTACATTCAAACGCGAAGGTACTTGTAGCTAACCCCATGGGTGTCCGCATAGAAACAGCTACGAGTACAAACTCTGGCGAGGAGAACATGTCCTCGGACACTTCCGACAGTTAAAGCCGTACGCTGAAAAAAGGCAATGGGAACAAAGCATTGATTTTGATTTAAATGCCATAAGTAAATTATTCGTATCTTCAATCTTCTATGCAATATTAAACAATGTAGGTCAGACTTGAGGGGAAATACTACACACAGATCATTATTCCACCGAAAGTTCAACTTTCGGTTTCTTGTGGATTAGATCTTTATAAGGCCTTATACATTACACAGTGGAACGTGGCTAATTCGAACATCTATAATTCGAAATCTTCTTTAATTCGAATTTTTCTCTTGGTCCCTAGCATTCTATATACAATCAATGCTAAAAATCGTGGTTAATTCGAATTATATTTTGGATAATTCGAAGTTTTTAGTGTAAAAAGCCGATCGGAAGCCAAACAGTTGGGTCAGTTCCCGAAAAAAAAAAAAAAAAAAAAAACTGTTCCGAGTGCAGCTCAAGCAACAAATCACATCACAGAACTTAGGCGTTTTTTTTTTTGGAATGTAGAAATGACGTAAATGATTCTGTTTTCCGTTCCTTAAATTTGTTAGATTCTTTTGTGATCGCCGGGAGACTTAATTGTAGGAAACAGGTAAAAATCTCAAACTATTTTGAAATACAGTAGATTTCTCTGTTTTAACTAGATGGTGGATTACTACTGTCATTAAATAGGTGAATAGTATATTTTTGTTTTATTTTTCATTTGAAACTTTTGAGGTTATTCATGATAGTCCTTATTAAGTACACTTGTCTGTTAATCTGCTATGTTGAACGTAAATCATTATGTAAACGTTGGGGTTCGAATTATCCAAGTTCCACTGTAATATTACTGGGGAGCGTGATGGCAGAGTGACTTAGATGCTCGTCTTTTACCTGGACGGCTGGGGTTCGAATCCCCGAGACAGCAGGGTGGAATTTTCACGTGAAAAATCACATGGCATCAGGAAGGACATCCGGTCTCAAATCCACGGCCAAAACTAAAATGAGCCTGGAAGTATAAGTATACATTATAATATTACTCTGATTGGAATGGCACTGAAGTCCTATTGTAAAAGCAGGTCAACCCGAGAGAAGAGGTGAGCTACCTTTTTAGTAGCGACTGCACAAACACGGTGTGAGTTGAGGTGAGTTGTTGAGTTGCGTGAGGCTAACGAGTCTCATTACTGCCTGACAGCCACGGTTCCTCGCTCCTGCTCCCTTCTGCATCATTCATTCTTTTCCGTGCCGTATTTGGATCATACTGTATCATGACTAAGGTGCGGATGTTAAGAACCTAACGAAACGAGGAATATGCTGGCAAATATGCCCTAAAATTACTGAAGTATGATCCAAAAAAGGTACAGTATGACCTAATATATTTACATGCTTTCTAACACAAATGTTAATAATGTAGTGAAATGTTATTTTTATTATTAATTCTACAATCAAACCTAAACAATTGTTAAAATCTACGCTGATTTCATGAATAAGCCTACGATAAAAATGTTTTCCTCAAATTTTTCCAAAGAGACTCGCGGAAAGCAGCATATTCTTCACATTTTCTCGCGTTGAAAACTGCGAAACAAATCACATTTCCTGTAAAAGACATAGAAAATACCCTAAGTTAAAAATACTACCAAGTTTAGTTACAGTTAAATATTTTCTGATAGGCTGCAACATTTGGAAGGTTTTTAATTTTTAAGCGCCGCTAACACACAGAAACCTGTCATGTATGTGATGCTCAGATTTAATCTGAAATATTGCGATCTATTATACGGTAGTGCCAATTTTGGATAAAATCCATTTGTTAGTATAGAAGTTACGTGTAATTACAAATTGAAACTATCAGAAAGCTTAGAATCATGTTGGCAGCACTGAGGTACTGTATATTAGTTATTCCAAATTAATCTAGAATGTCAGGTACTATACGTGTGCAAAGTTTAGACGTGATGGCTTGCATACTTTCTGATATATTGATATTACGATTGAACAAATAGAGAGAGCATTTTTTAACAGTTGGCAGCCCTGCTGGTTCTTACGAATATGCATAGTCATGACTGTTATGGTACACAAAGCACATACGAAATTTTGTTGAAATCCATTTGTTAGTATGTATTTACAAACTGGACCTACCGGTAGGCTTAGCATCGTTTTGGCAGTACTGATGTATATAAGTTACACCAAACTATGGTCAAATGTTAGGTACTATACGTGTGCAAAGTTTAGAGCTGTTGGCTTGCATAATTTTTGATAAATTGATATTAGGGCATTTATTAACAGTTGGTAGCCCTGGTGGCTCTTTTAGAATACGCACAGTCAAATCTGTTGTTGTACACATAGTACATACGAAATTCGGTTGAAATCCAATTGGTAGTATAGAAGTTACAAGCATTTAGAAATTGGACCTATCGGCAGGCTTAGAATCATTTTGGCAACACTGGCATGTTTGGACTTCTGAAAATTAATCTGGAATGTTACTATCTATATGTGTGTCAATTTTGGAATAGTTCGCATGCATAGGTTCTGAGATATGCTACATAGAGCTCAAAATTCAATTGTGATTTTTCAGCAGTTGGTAGCACTGACGTCGATTTCAAATATGGTCGCGAGATATTCAGGTATAATAGGTTATCTTTACTCTTACCAAATTTGGATTCGATAGCTGCAGCCGTTTAGGAGGTGATGGACACACACACACACACACACACACACACGCACACACACACACACACACACACACACACACACACACACACACACACACACACACACAGATAGACAGACAGACAGACAGAAGGACAGACAGACACATTTTCCCGGATCGATCTCATATAAGTCTACTTTTTCCTAATTTTTGCAAAATTAGAAAAGGAGGCTAAAAATAACCATAGGGGTAATTATGGCAAGGACTATACTGGTGTAAATCTATGTTATGCACATTCGTGCGCTTTTCTGTCAATAATACATTTTGGGTGTCTGCTAGCCAGCGTACTTTGGTTTGTCGGGTTCCATTGACTATGAGGAAGATTTTTTTGGTCAGTCGGGAGTTGTCCATTCGAGGTATATGGCCGTAAAATTTCGTGCCTCTTTTCCTTGCACTAAGTAATTTTATTATTAAACATTATTATGCATTATAGACTGGTATTAACAGGTGTCTATCAATACTCAATTAATACGTTTACGTCTATTAATCACATTATCCATCATGTTTAATGTTTTTGCTTCAAAATAGTTATTAATAAAGCCCGGAAGTTCATGCAAAATCATATTTATGCATATTTTGGTTATTTTTGGCGCAATGCATCATATTTTTCTCCTTTGCCTGTTTAAGTGCATATCTCTGCTTGAAAAGGACGTATATTCTATTTTCCTGTTGTTTTGAAGCGCTTTTTGTTACTTCATGTTCTTTAAGTTATATATTACAATTCGGACTCCGAGAGTCTATCACAGAATAATACTGAAATTATTTTAATACCCAGTACGTTTCAGTCTGTTTTTTTTTTTTTGCAATTTAATATGCATTATTAGCCTATTTTCAATTTTGAAAAAATAGGCTTATGAGATCACCTTTTGTCCGTGTGTGTGTGTGTGTGTGTGTGTGTGTGTGTGAGGTGTGTGTGTGTGTGTGTGTCCCCCTAATAAAATCTAAACGGCTGGAGCGATTTCAATGAAACTCGGTACGTTCATAGCGCTATTCCCGGCGACCTCGACCGTGCCCTTCAAATTTTGTTACGTCTCACCAATCCAAGATGGCGGCTGTGCGAAATATTTCACTAGCATTCAATATCTCCGAAACTATTACCAATATCACTCTGAAATTGTGTACTGTGATAAAGGGCACTACTAGAAGTTCACCTATGAGACTTTCAAAAACCTGGTGACTACAAAACCAACATGGCGGCCAAGCGAAGTTAAGACATTTAAATAGACTTTTCTCGCGATTTAACTATCCAAACGTAATGAAACTTGGTACAACAATTGTTTTTACACATTGTAATGCACTGGAGTCTAATTTAGTTCAATTGTTTACATAACCTCAAAATGGTGGCTGTGCGAAATATTTCACTGACATTCTATATCTCCGAAACTATTACAGATATCACACTGAAATTTAGTACGGTGATAAAGGGTACTGATACAAGTTTACCTATGTATATTTCATAAACCTGTAAAGTACAAAACGAACATGGCGACCAAGCGCATTTGAAATATTTTAATAGACTTTTCTCGTGATTTAATTCTCTGAGCGCCTTGAAATGTGGTACAGTAAATGATTTTGCAGTTTGTAATGCACTGCCATCTAACTTAATTCAATTGTTTACATAACGTCAAGATGGCGGCTGTGCGAAATTTTAAAATTAAGTTTTTATTTCTTGTGTCGTAATCATGCGATCGAAGTGAAAGTTTGAATAATGAACCTAGGCAATAATTGTCCTTGAATGGTACATAACTCTATGGCCTATACATATAACAATCCTAAATGGCGAGCTTCCGAAATATTTTGACGGTTCTCAATATCTATGAATCTTTTACAGCAACCAAACTGATTTTTTAATGTTCATAGAGACTATGAACATCATGTTCACCTATAGGACTTTCAGTAACCTGGTGAGCACAAATCCAACATGGCGGCGACGCGAAGTATAAATATTTAAATGGACGTATCTCGCGAATTAACTATCCGAGTGCCGTGAAACGTTGCACGTTAAATGCTTATACAAATGTTGATCCACTGGCATCTAATTTATTTCAATTGTTTGCATAATCACAAGATGGCTGCTGTGCGTAATTTTAAAATCTCGTTTTTACTTCTTGTGTTCTAATCATGCGATTGAAGTTTGTATACCACACGTACACAATAATGTTAATGTAATAGTACAAAAATAAAAATCCAACCTGGCGACCATCTGAAATATTTAGACGGTACTCAATATCTACGAATCTGTTACAGCAATTAAACTGAACTTTTGTATGTTGATAGAGGCAATTAACATGAGCAGGATATATGAAAATAGGCTGTATAGTTCTTCACGGAACTACTTGTTTTTTTATTCCGCATTCAATATGTAAATATACTTAAAAATTAACATAATAATGGTCAACTCCGCTTGAAGTTCGATAAAATAATATTTCCTACTATTTAGAAGTATTTCTTAGTTGAGATAGGCCTATTAAATAAAAGGTGTAGTTATATGTCCGTCTGTTCATATTTTCTTTTTATTCAAAATAGAAATGCTAAAGAATACCGATGATTGCCGGAGTTATTTCATAGTGCATATTTTTAGCCTACTTTTCACATTTTGCAAAAATGAGGAAAAAGTAGACTTATGAGATCGATCCGGGAAAATGTGTGTCTGTCTGTCTGGCTGTGTGTGTGTGTCCCCCTATCAACCAAATTTAGTATGAGTAAAGATGTATACCGGAATATCTCAAGCTCATATTTGAAAATGATGTCAGTGCTACCAACTGCTGAAAAAACGCAATAGAAATTTGAGCTCCATGTTGGATATCATGGTAGGTATGCATGGGAGCTATTCCAAAATTGGCACACATGTAAACAATACTATTTCAGTTTAATTTCCAGGAAGCCATACATGACAGTGTTGCCAACATAATTTTAAGCCTTCTGATAGGTCCGATTTTTAAATGCATAGAACTTCTGCACTATTAATTGGAGTTCAACCAAATTTTGTATGTAATATGTGTACATAAACAGATATGACTGAGTGCATTTTTAAGAGCCACCAGGGCTGCCAACTGTTAATAATTGATCTCTCTATTTTCTTCAGCCAAATACCAATATATCTGAAAATATGCAAGCCGACAGCTTTAAACTATGCACACGTATAGTACCTGACATTTTAGATTAATTTGGAGTAACTTATAAACGTCAGTTTTACCAACATGATTCTAAGTCTGCTGATAGGACCAATTTTTAAATACATGTAACTCCTATACTATCAGTTGGATTTCAACCAAATTTCGTATGTGCTATGTGTAACATAACAGATATGACTATAAGTATTCTCAAGAGCAATCAGGGCTGCCTACTGTTAATAAATGCTGTCTATATTTTTACCCTAATATCAATATATTAGAAAGTATGCAAGCCAACAGCTCTATACTTTGCACACGTATAGCACCTGATACTCTGGATTAATTTGGAGTAATTATTATAAGTCAGTGCTGCCAACATGATTATATGCTTTCTGATAGGTCCAATTTTAAAATACATGTAACTTATATACTTACAAATGGATTTCATCCAAAATTGGCACAACAAGATATCATAATATTTCCGATTATTTCTAACCAGCACACGCACAACATTGTTGCCAACATGCTTTTACGCGTGCTGATAGATCCAATGTCTGACTGCCTGTAACGTCCATTGGACTTCAATCAAATTTTGTATTCTGTACCTTAAGAGATGGAACTAAGAATATATTCAGTCACCAGGGCTGCCAACTGTAGTGCTCTATTAGGCTACATTGTACCAGGAATATTTAGAACTAATTGGACATTTCGATATTACCAAGTTAATTTCGTCATTATTCTAGATAGGTTCATATACTCTAGAATAATCATTGGCGTGAAAAGTAGGCGCTTTAGTTCGTCACGGAACTTCTTGTTTAAAAACGTGATGCATATTTGACCAATAATTAGTGCATTTTTGCACGCTTATTTATTTATTTATTTATTTAATAGTGCATGCACTTCCGGGAGTTAGTTATTGATATAAATTTAGTTAAATGTCCCTTCATTTTTTTAAGTCAATAATAATAATATCGCATGGACTCGGGTGCCTGGTGCAAGCCTTGTTAATTGACTCCCAGAGGGTAGCTTGCATGTTGAATTTCGTCGTTCCTTTGAACGCTATGAAAGTCAAGGAGGTTAGATATCTAAACTCCTTGACACTACAGCGCTTTCAAGTAGAGAATGGAGGAACTTTGTGTTGGCGAAAAATCCCGAGATTAATTTTGCCATTGAACACGGCCTACTGAATTCAAATGGGTTCTTTAACATGCCAACAACGTATGACATGAGTATCGTGATTTTTGTCGCCTTCAAAAATCACTTACCATGGCCAGGGGCGAACCTGCAATCTTGGGGTTGGTAGTCCGACACTATAACCACTCACCCACCGTGACAAGCTTAAAAGTCAATTTACAGGCCAAACTCAAAATAGAGACTGTGAAAGAAACCCGAGACATGACATATTGTGTTAAACATGGTTCTCCTTGTAATGTTTACGTTTTCAGTGTGTTAGCTGACTGTATTAATGTCTGCTATCGCTGTTGCTATCTGGGAAGCACCTGTCTTGTGTCATTGTTTGTTGTGGACACGGAGTAGGAGATTAGTTCCAACTGATAAGATAACATGGAAAACGTCGCCGGCCGCAAGGCTCCTACAACTGTACTGTACTAGTCCTTCTGTAATCCTCCTCCAGCTTTGAGGTTTAGCCTAAAGATTTTCGGCCAAAAGTTATTATTTAATAAAGAAACAAGATGTTCAGTAAAGAACATATAGCCTACTTTCTCCTAAATGCATGGGTATTGTTATAACTCTTTGCCCTTTTCAAGGAGTATAATTCAATGTTGGTTGTAGTAGCTTGTTGAAATACAACGTGCTATAGGGATATTAAACATAATTATGAGGTGCCCTTTGCTAGTGCTACCTCTGTAAAAAAATTCAATTCGGTTTCACCGTGTTTGAATTGATATGGGGAATGGATTTCCACACATACATGGCCGCTATTTGCAAACTATTGGGCTGATGACCTTGTAGTCAGTCATAAGATGCTTTCCACAAAAAGGCATGTTGTTGCAAAATTTGGTAGAGATCGGATGATTAGGTTAATCGTAATTTGATTTAAGCTTTGAATATTTGTGTGGCCGCCATTACGTTTCCGTCAAGATGGCGGCGATATAAAACATGACACTGAGGTGCCCTTTGCTAGTGCTACCTCTGTACCAAATTTCATTCCATTCGGTTTCACCGTGTTCGAATTAATAGGGGTAATCGATTTTGACACAAAGATGGCCGCCATCCGCAAACTATTAGGCTAATGACCTATTAGATTTGTCAAAGGATGCTTCCTCCATAAAGGTATGTTGTTGCAAAATTTGGTAGAGATCGGATGATTAGGTTAATCGTAATTTGATTTAAGCTTTGAATATTTGTGTGGCCGCCATTACGTTTCCGTCAAGATGGCGGCGATATAAAACATGACACTGAGGTGCCCTTTGCTAGTGCTACCTCTGTACCAAATTTCATTCCATTCGGTTTCACCGTGTTCGAATTAATAGGGGTAATCGATTTTGACACAAAGATGGCCGCCATCCGCAAACTATTAGGCTAATGACCTATTAGATTTGTCAAAGGATGCTTCCTCCATAAAGGTATGTTGTTGCAAAATTTGGTAGAGATCGGATGATTAGGTTAATCGTAATTTGATTTAAGCTTTGAATATTTGTGTGGCCGCCATTACGTTTCCGTCAAGATGGCGGCGATATAAAACATGACACTGAGGTGCCCTTTGCTAGTGCTACCTCTGTACCAAATTTCATTCCATTCGGTTTCACCGTGTTCGAATTAATAGGGGTAATCGATTTTGACACAAAGATGGCCGCCATCCGCAAACTATTAGGCTAATGACCTATTAGATTTGTCAAAGGATGCTTCCTCCATAAAGGTATGTTGTTGCAAAATTTGGTAGAGATCGGATGATTAGGTTAGTCGTAATTTGATTTAAGCTTTGAACATTTGTGTGGCCGCCATTACGTTTCCGTTAAGATGGCGGTGATATAAAACATGACACTGAGGTGCCCTTTGCTAGTGCTACCTCTGTACCAAATTTCATTCCATTCGGTTTCACCGTGTTTGAATTAATAGGGGTAATCGATTTTGACACAAAGATGGCCGCCATCCGCAAACTATTAGGCTAATGACCTATTAGATTTGTCAAAGGATGCTCCCTCCATAAAGGTATGTTGTTGCAAAATTTGGTAGAGATCGGATGATTAGGTTAGTCGTAATTTGATTTAAGCTTTGAACATTTGTGTGGCCGCCATTACGTTTCCGTCAAGATGGCGGCGATATAAAACATGACACTGGGGTGCCCTTTGCTAGTACTACCTCTGTACCAAATTTCGTTCCATTCGGTTTCACCGTGTTCGAATTAATAGGGGCAATCGATTTTCACACAAAGATGGCCGCCATCCGCAAACTATTAGGCTGATGGCCTATTATTTTGGTCAAACGATGCTGCCCCCATAAAGGTATGTTGTTGCAAAATTTGGTAGAGATCGGATAATTACGTTAGTCGTAATTTGATTTAAGCTTTGAACATTTGTGTGGCCGCCATTACGTTTCCGTTAAGATGGCGGTGATATAAAACATGACACTGAGGTGCCCTTTGCTAGTGCTACCTCTGTACCAAATTTCATTCCATTCGGTTTCACCGTGTTTGAATTAATAGGGGTAATCGATTTTGACACAAAGATGGCCGCCATCCGCAAACTATTAGGCTAATGACCTATTAGATTTGTCAAAGGATGCTCCCTCCATAAAGGTATGTTGTTGCAAAATTTGGTAGAGATCGGATGATTAGGTTAGTCGTAATTTGATTTAAGCTTTGAACATTTGTGTGGCCGCCATTACGTTTCCGTCAAGATGGCGGCGATATAAAACATTACACTGGGGTGCCCTTTGCTAGTACTACCTCTGTACCAAATTTCGTTCCATTCGGTTTCACCGTGTTCGAATTAATAGGGGCAATCGATTTTCACACAAAGATGGCCGCCATCCGCAAACTATTAGGCTGATGGCCTATTATTTTGGTCAAACGATGCTGCCCCCATAAAGGTATGTTGTTGCAAAATTTCGTAGAGATCGGATAATTACGTTAGTCGTAATTTGATTTAAGCTTTGAACATTTGTGTGGCCGCCATTACGTTTCCGTCAAGATGGCAGCGATATAAAACATGACAATGAGGTGTCCTTTGCTAGTGCTACCTTTGTACCAAATTTCGTTCAATTTGCGCACACCGTGTTCGAATTGATAGGGGGGGGGGGACAGACATTCCGAGTACACACACTCACACACACACACACACACACAGACTCACACACACACATACACACACACAGACAGACACACTTTTTTTCGCCCTGTAGTGATCTCATAAGTCTACTTTCATTTTTTGCAAAAATCGAAAGTAGGCTAATAGGGGAGACTTTACTAACCCCGCGGTACGGCTAATTTCGCAGTATTGGAAATATACTTCTTATGCAAATATACTCTAGTGAAAGAGACCAGTTGTGAGATTTACGGTTTACTCACCGTAAGCCTAAAAGGCGCACGGACGGCAGGTCCCGGACGCAATTCAGAAAAGCCGAGGTGAACAGTGAAACTCCAAACACTCTTCTCTGAACTCTTAACTCGACACGACTCGACAGTTTGATGCTGGTCGAAGCTGGGCTGATTGGCTCGCTCTGAAGTTAGTTATTTAAATTTTGTACAGAACTACCTCAGCTCTCAGTGAAATTTGTTTATCCCAGAGAAGGTTTCTCACTAGATGGTAAAAGTTTGCTGCTTTCTGTATTCTGTGCGAGATTTCTGCAGATGATCGGTTGTCTCGAGATACTATACTTCCAAGATATTGAAAGCGATCCTCTTCGTCCAACTTGTTACCATTGAGAGTTATAGTTACGTGAATGTCTTGTCTACTTGTCAGGTTACGGCTGCTTGAGCTTTTAGTTCTCGCAGTAAAGAGGCGCAGGTGCGCTTCATAAAAAGAGAGGTAGCGCGCACTTTGCTAATCCTGTGGGGTTCCGGACGGGGACACCAAGAGCCCGCTGATGAGCCAGATTGGTGTCTTAGTTGAAACCCCACACAAGACACGGCACAAACCAAGAAAAATTGCCGAGTCTTAATTATTATTATTATTATTATTATTATTATTATTATTATACCTATTATTATTCCAAGTCTCTGTAACGTTCTCGCTTGCTGAGCCCAAGGTTGCAGGTTCGAAACCTGGCGCAGTCAGCTGGCATTTGAGGGTGCGCAAATGCGAGGGAGCCGTGTCAGTAGATTTACTGGCACGTTAAAGATCCCCTTCGGGGCAAAATTCCGGCACCCCGGCGTCTCTAAAAGCCAGTGTAGTTAAAAGGGACGTAAAATCAATAACATTATTATTATTATTACATTCCAAGTCTTGCTAGTTGCGATGGCTAAGGGCTCTATAAGTTTAATCGCCCTGTATCCTGAGTAAGACTTCAATTAAAGTGTATTTGATTGCTCGATGCAATTAGGAACGGATCTGGCGCTATAAAGCTCTTTATCACTCGTGTAACACTGCTACTCGCCGTTAACTCCACGCCATTGTCCTTTGTGTGTCGCTGGTAATGGCTCACTTTCTCAATGTTGGCTAGCACAAAATATGTCTTTGCTTTTGTTAACAATTTGGAAATGTACGCAGGCACGGGACGTTTGGTCGGTATACTTTGAGACTGAACGTCGAATACACATTGGCGAAGCAGACATAGCAAAATTTTAAAATCAATTGCTGCAGTTTAATTATTTGGCTGGGAAAGATAATATCCATCTTTCACTAAATTTTTAGCTATTTTGTTGTTCAACTAGCAACCCGCCCCGGCTTCGCCCGGTATCTTAAACGGGTTACCCAGCATAAGCTTAAAAGGCGTATGTTTTTCGATTTCAATGAACTAAGACCTATATTCGTTTTCCGTCTCGACATGATGGGTCAAAATCACCTAGACCAGGGCTAGATTTGTGACGGTACGCACCGATACGCCGTACCGAAACCTGTTTGCGTCTTTGTTAACACAAACTGTCTCCTCACTACTTTTTCTGAAGCTGAATGGCCCACCACTCACTCGTTTTGACCCTTCAAAGTACGTGGGGACGGCACTCCGCTCTGGATACTAACAGCAAGGAGGCACATACAACGAAAACTTTCCTGGACTTTGGACAATTTTATAAACTGTGAGGTAAAACATGTTTAAGTACAGATCCGTTTATAATAAATAATTGTTTCAGAAAACTGTCAAAACAAAATTAAAAAACAAGAAATAAAAGATTGTTGGTGATGAGTGTATTTTCAAACCGATTGTAGTTAATTTTTTAAATTACGTGAAAAAATTAAATTGAAATAATGTACATTGTTTGAATGGTAGCCTAGTTGGCCTATATTAAAATTTAATACAGGCCAACGGCTATGGCAAGAAAAATGTTGCTACGGAAGTCTCAATTTAATGTAAAATTGCAATCAAAATTAGATTGCTATTTTGTCCAGTGATTAATTTTAGAGGTGTTCAGAAAAGCGTAAAAGTATCGTTTTTAGAACTCTATATTTCAATATTCCATATAGCCCCCAACCCCCTCCCACCACCGTCCGGTAGTCCACAGTACCGGAAACTCTAATTTTACAAATCAAGCACTGACCTGGACTATTAATTATATTATGATGGGGATAGTATGTGTAACGAATCATTGTCAGATATAATTTAAGAATGGCGAGGTACATTAAACATAAACCCTCTTTCCGTTCAATCTAAACGTGCCTGTGTATTCTGTGGATCGAAAAGATCACAGGCGAAATGAAGAAAAGTTGACTTGCACTTCCAGAGAAACTCCAAACACAACCACTCTTCTCAGAAGTCTTAACTCAACACGACTCGACAGTTTGCTGCTGGCTGTATCTGGGGTAATAGGCTCGCCCACTAGCTAGGCTGTAACTGGGGTGATAGGCTCGCCCACTAGCTAGGCTGTAACTGGGGTGGTAGGCTCGCCCCTAGATAGGATTTTAATTTTAAGGAATAAATAAAGAATGTATTCCCGTACTTAATTATATTTTATTTACCTACAATTCCTAGCTCATATCCCTAGAGGTTGATGGTACGTAAATTACCAAGTCCATATCCCATAAAGCAGGGGTGCACAACCTTTATTTTTAAATAATAAGTGGCGGGCCGCAAGTTACCTTTCCACATAGGCACTTGACAAACCCTGCCGCTAAAACTAATTTTACTTCTTCTTCTTAAGTATTCAATCCATGGATTGGTCTGCGGCAGTTCTACAGGCGGCTCTATTTATAGCTTTCCTCTTCATCTCTTCATAGTTTCTGCATCCTACATCAGACATGATTTGCTGTACATATTGTAGGCGTGGTCTTCCTCGACATCTTTTGCCTTCAACCATTCCCTCCAATACCGTTTTCAGCAGGCTATCGTGTCTCAAAATATGTCCTATCAGTCTAGACCTCCTCCTCTTTATGCTTCTCCATAAGGTATAATTTTCCTCCACCTTTTTAAATACTTCAGCATTCGTTATTTTTTCTGTCCAGCTAATTTTTAGCATCATTGCTCAAAAGAATTTAACCCCCTTTTTTCTTCTTTTCCAATTGTCCACGTTTCGAAATTATATAGGGCAATACTCCAAACATACGCTTTTAATAATTTTTTTCTGGTTTTAAGATTAATGGAATTTGTAGTGAATAAACTTTTCTTTTTTTGAAATGCTAATTTGGCTTGTAAAATTCTACATTTGATTTCTTTCTTGCTTCTTCCATCTTTGGTAATTTTGCTTCGCAGATATTTAAATTCTTGAACATTTTGTAGTGTTTTGTTGCCCACCACTATTTTCATACTTGAATGCTTTTTTTCGTCTTTGACTTTGATATTTTCATCTTGTATTCATTACCCATGATTTCCTCCATTTTTACTATTATCTGAATAACCTACGATTTTATCAGCCACCGAGTACTGACGTTCAGTTAAGTACTGGAGAATCTAGTCCTAGTACCTATGCAGGAGCACCACGAGCAGAAATCAGCTTCACCCCTAGTTGCACTGTAAAATATTTAAATGTTCGAGATATAGAACAAGTTTATGTGCCTGGAATCTTATATATTAAAATAATTGCGAAGACATTTCACCTTGGCAAGTAGGCCTATTTGTCCTACGACAACGTTTGTTGTCTTCAAATAGAATGCACGTCACACATTTTTGATTGAAACCACCTTACTTGATTTTGTCATCCGTGTACTAAAATAATTGCGAATATTCATTATTTTCAAGGTCACATTTCTCATTTTACTAAAACTGACATAAATCTTCGTAAGTAATTGTGGTACGACAGCGTTTGTTGGCATTATCGATTGAGCCCCAACTTGCTTGATTAGCTCATCCGTGTATTGACATAATTGCGAATATCCATTTCTTCAAGATCATTCTCCTGGGCGAAGTTAGCAAAGTTCCTATAAATAAAGCTTCAAGATATGCAAAATTCGACTTACAGAACTTAGACTAAAGGGGGAAAAAATATGCATGTAAATTATAGGGGGTTTTGTAGGAAATAATAATTACTACAAGTTATCAAAAATTTCAGTAATAGGAATTCGATGATGATGACGATAATTGTTGTTTTAAGGGGCCTAACATCTAGGTTATCGGCCCTAATGGTTCAGGTGATAGTGAAAGATGAGATGAGAATGAAAAATATAACTAATACTAACTACAGAATCACATATTTGAAGAAGAAATAATCATAAACAAATTAAGGATAAGACAAATAAAGGACAGGAAGAAATGAAATGCCCTCAACCCTCGAAGAATGAAAATTGAGGGACTTGGAAGGAAGGAGGGCCATGAAAGGTAGATAGGAAAGGGAAAAAGGAGAGGGCACGCCCCAAAGTCATTGGAAAAAGGGGAAAGACAGACCCAGCTCAGGAATCCCTCGGGATCGTCAACTCCCAAACTCACCAGCCGTGGGCTCCTGAGGGTGTAGCAATATCTAGGGTGCACCAGAAGTGGTGGGGGCTACATACACCCTGCCTCCTTGAGGGCCTTGAGCGGAAGGCAGGAATAACATGAAAATAAAAAGAATGCTGACCCATCGCAGAAAGAGGGTATCAGGAAAGATGAGACAAGGGCCAATTAAGGTGGGAAATGAAGAGACTCCCTAGGCCTCGGATACCCTAATACCGTCGTGGTCGGAAGAGAACAAGAGTTGACCAAGAGAGGTCGACTGGAAAGAAGATGGAGAGGAGTCCGGCACAAGTAAGTGGAAGCAATGCCGGACTCAGCTGGGGTCCCGTGGTCGCCAACGTACGTCTCACTAGATGTGAGCCCCTGGGTTGAACAGAAGTTGGAGATATCGCAGTTCGACTGTGCAGTAGTTTTAAACAGGTATGAGACAATAAGATGGGGCACCAGATCCATGCCGTGTCGTGTCGTGTAGCTTGTCGTACAGGTGCTGTAATAAAGCACATGTTATCAAGGAACAGCCCACGCCGGGAGAGAGAAGCGTGGCACTGCACGTCACATCCCAATGCCACGTGCAGCACTTTGTTTATCAGGTACAGTACATGCACGTGATCTGATTGGTTTCCCATTCATTTCTCTGCAAGACAGTGCACATAAGTTACATGTAGAGCCCTGCGCGGATAAACAAAACGTTATCCGCATCCGCCCCGCATCCGCACAACTGTTATCCGCATCCGCCCCGCATCCGCATGACTTTTTTCTACATTCGCACGTTTGTTATCCCAATCTACTGGCATTACAATACAGTAAAAACTCGATTAACCGTCATCGTCGGGACCGTGGTCGTGACGGTTGAGCGAATAAACGGATAACGGAAACACTGTATTATTCCTCCAAAACATGACCTCAATCAATTATTATTATAGACACATATCACTCTCACAGTATATGTAATAAACACGATTATAATAGCAAATGAAACTATCTATTGAAAATCCACAGCCTGCTTCCAGTCTCCGACCGGGTCAGGAATGGAATGAATGAAGCCCCCATCTAGCGGCGAGGATATGAACTGTGCCGGCTGCCGAGGCCTGACGCACTCCTCTGGGGCAATGATTAAATGAATGACAGATGAAATGAAATGATAGTGGAGAGTGTTGCTGGAATGAAATTTTGACAGGGAAAACCGGAGTACCTGTCTGCCTCCGTTTTGTCCAGCACAGATCTCACATGGAGTGACCGGGGATTTGAACCACGGACCCAGCAGTGAGAGGCCGGCGTGCTGCCGCCTAAGCCACGGAGGCTCCGAAACTATCTATTACATGATAAAAACATCCGTACAGTAGCTACAAATGTGGCAAAAATAATGTACAGTACAGTAATATATACTTACAGGTGAAATAGTTCATGTAACTTGAAAATGGCAGGCGGGCTGGTACACTCACTTCCCACTAAAATAGAGTAAGTAAACAAAGCGAACGCGTCACTGCACCTTAAAGCACTTAGTTATTGCAGTATTATTATGCTATTACAGCAATGACGGTTAACAGAAACTGACGGTTAAAAGAGTGACGGTTAAACGAAGTTTTACTGTAATATTTTTAATTAGATAAAGCGTAAATTACTAAAGCAACATTTTCAGACATTTGAGGAAAAAGTTGTTCCCTTAGGCTATGTACTGTATGTCATGTGCTATGTTTAAAATGAATGTTTTCTTCTTCTGTGGTGTTCAATCCGAAGATAGGTTTGTAGCAGCTTTCCATGAACTCCGATCTGTGGATAGTCTCTTCAATTCCAATTAATTATCACAACCCTTGTCGTGAATGATTTGTTTTATGTTTCATAGCCGTGGTCTACCTCTACAGTTCTTTCCTTCCATATTGCCCTCCAGAAGACTTTCATGCCTCAAGAAATGTCCAATCCAATTGTCTCTTCGGTGAGTAAGCATATTCCATAAACATGGCTTCTCTCCAATCCTTTTCAGCGTTCCTTCATTACTGAATTTTTTCACCCATGACATTTTTAGTATTTTCCTGTAGCACCATATTTCGAAGGCTACTATTCGTTTCTTATCAGCCAAGCTAAGAGTCCAGGTTTCACTACCATATAACAGTACGCTCCACACATATATCTTAACAAGACGTTTCCTGAGGCATTTAAAGAGCTTTCCCTTTTTGTCGAATGCTATTTTGGCTTGGTTGATGCGGCTGACTATAAAGCCAGAATTGCAGCTCATTCCTTAGGAGTGTTAATTATGCTTAATGAGATAATTTGAATGAGATTAGCTTAAATGATCATCTTACATTTCTCATGAAAAAAAAAAAAAAAACCATAACTGGAAAGTATGATATGTCATAAACATTCGGGTCCTAATAATGTCCGGATTGTATGCTAAAACCTATCTGCAAATTTTCTCCGCACAGGGCTTTAGTTCCAGCCAGTGTGTAATTTTAAAAATGTTGGGTCCCACCCCGTCTATTATGTCACAAGTTGCGATTTTTTAGGAACTTGCTTTTTCACCTCCTTAAAAGCGAGTTCAATTTCTCGGCGATATAGTTGACCCAAAATCATTCTTCAGCAATTGTGATTTTTGATGAGTGAGGAAATCGTCCGATATTGCAGGAATTATTTATTTATTCTAAGAATGTTAATTAAAAATCATAATCTAGTGACTTTTTATTTTGCGGTGCCGACTCGTCCGACCAAAATTAAGCACTGGTTACAGCTTATATTATAAACATTTTGGCATATCAATTTTATTTATTTTGTGTAGTTGTTCCATTTAGAGGATCTTGAACATCGTGGTCATTTAACGTAGTGTTCTTGGATGTGTGCTTAGTTTGACTGATAACCTATGTTATTGCAAAAGCTATTAGTGTGTGTACTTGTAATTCAGGTGAGGTTTGGGAAGTAGTCAGCTGAGGCATTAAGTTAGGAACCATATCCGCATTTCCCGGAGTAGAACTGGGATACCACAGAAAACCACTTCCAGGATGACCAAGGTGCTAATCGAACCCGCCTCCTTTCAGCTTTTCCTCCTTTCCAGCCCTCAGGACAGAATTTAATTGGGACCACTTCGTGGTGTAGCGGCTAGCGTTCGATCTAGCTGTCGCCCCGCAATACTGCTTCTGCTCATGCTCCTGCCTGTAGTTGCCGCGACCCAAGATTGTTTAGCAGCCCACCAGCGTCTTCGTCCGCTCTTAAGTACCGAGTTGCACTTTTTCCTCTCGCAACTTGGATTTTTATGAATCACCTTTGTTCATATCTACTGAACATCTCTTTAGGACGATATTAGTTATTAAATGTGAGAAACAGTTAACCCGTGGGGACTGGCGCGTGGGTATTTTTGACCCGAGACTTACATAATGCTCTATATTTTCGTTTTGGTCTGCCCTTATTTCCTGTCACTTACTGGACCTTCCTTCCTAGCCTTGAACTTCACCCTGCAAAAGGAACATGTCCATAGTTTTTTGAAGACTCAAGTTATTTACGGTCGGGTCCTTGCGTGACAATTTTTGGCTTACGTTAGTCGGAACAATTTGTAAAAAAATAAGGGGGAAAATCCACCTACTGTATTTTGGTGCAGCACAGTCACATAGCTCACGTTCTTGTTGATCCAAGTTTAGTGTCTAGGGACACCTTGGTCATCAGCACCTTTGTTCAAAATATTGAGATGACTGCTTTACCACCACTATCAAGACCAGTGATACTGATACGAAAATTATCGCCTTTTTTCTGCAGGTTAAAATTGAAAAATATAAATAAACCTAATTTTATATTGGGAATAGTTCATAGGAAGACACCAGGTGTAAAATTACTTCTTTAAAATCCGAACGACTGCGACAAAAAGGGAGTGACACACTATGGGTCAAAACGACCCAGCGCCAGCAGGGCAGTAGAGAGCGATCACGGGCCCTAGGACAGCGTTTCCGGGCCCGTGTATTTTTATTCAACCTGTGCCAATTTTTAAATTACGGTATTATCCTTGCACCCCCCCCCCCCCCGTCCCCAAAAGAAAGCTCTGTAGAATAATTTAGCTTGCCGAATTGAGTATTAATTTACTTTGTTTTTAGTTGTTCAGCTACTCTCTCCATTCTCTCTCATTTGTTGTTTTTTACTTGATCACTGTGCATTAACAATTCAATTGTTGTTGTATCTGAACGTGTTCAGGCACCACAAAAATAAGCCATCCTCCTTTCAGAAATATAAGAACTAAAGAGTCAGTTTCAATGAGATTGAATTAGAAACTTTATGCACCAAAAAAGGCTTTTGAATTTTTGAAAATAGCTAAAATATTAACTCTCGAACTTGAGCACGTTATAAATTAAATGGGCATAACTCTGACAATTTTGCAATTTTCCCGGATGAAAAATTAAAAACACAATGGTTATTTAGAAAATTAATTATATGTTCTCTTTGTTGTGTTTTGGATGCTATTCACTGGCTTTAATTACATCGAACAGAGTGTTATCGGAAAATGTCATAATAATGTAGACATTAAATTAAATAAAGTTGGGTATGGGCAGGTTTTGCGTCGAAATAACAACTATGTAGGGAGGAGAGCGATGTCTCTGGTTGTGGATGGCACGAGGAATAGAGGCAGACCTCGAAGAAGATGGACTGACAGTATCCATGAAGACCCAAAGGAGAAGCAGTTAGGGGACGACGATGTGTGGGACAGAATAAAATGGAAAAGACTTGCCAGAAACATCGACCCCACTTGAAGTGGGATAAGATGAAGAAGAAATTAAATAAAGTTGTTCACTCTAAGTCCTTTTACCGCTTCGGGCCCCTCAGGAAATCCGGGCCCCGGGGCTACAGCCCCGCTTGCCCCACCCTCTCGTCGGGCCTGAGCGCCAGTCCTCGTGTTATATCTTTTCACACCAGTTCTCAAGGATCAATGTATTCACAAATATCAGCTATTTCGAGACTTTCAATATTACAGATTTATGCAACCAAGACTGCTCAACAATATACTACAAGATGACAACGGTCACCACCAGGATCGCTGATTGACAATAGTGTTTCCATTAGCCTACTTTATCGAATGCCCTAGTAGTTGAAAGAAGTTCAATTATTCAGCTAGTCCGAAGCTTAGTAAAGTGTGATGGAATCAGAATAAATGATAATCTACAGCCTATTTTCAGGAATGAAGACTCTTAACTTCTTAAGGAAGTAAGTACTGCTCGGGTCCAAGCTCTGTGAACTTGCGGGGTGAGGGGAAGGGGCAGTGAAGGGTCAGGTGAGAAGAGAAGGATCTGTCAACAGCCCGCCGTGATATGTGGTATTCCTTTCTATTCCAGTACTGGTAACATAAGGCCGTTGCTCAAACCACTGTGGTGTTGCGAATGAGTGAGTGAGTCACCGACCAATGTATTTGGTTCTATTACTACGCACGTACCGGGAAGCCTCATCACTCGTCACCATCACTTCTTATAGTCCGCGATACACATTCCTCTCAGGTTCACGCAGCTTGGACCCGAGCAGTACTGGACAAACGGATATTTCACTTACGGGACAACGTTTGAGGACCGGAACCCGCATGCAGCATTTCATTAGAGCGGATATTTCACTGAGCGGAACTATCACGACACCGTCGATGACTGGGGTAGATGCCCCAAGACAGAAACTAAGGCACAATTCCAAAGTGAGTGTGGAAATCCCAGCGCAACACAGTCTTTGGATGTCCAAACTGTAAGGCTCTATATCAGGCATGTAGCTTTAACTTCAGCCGCTCGGCCTACATTTTCATAAGGTTATTGGTGAAATATACTAATCTAAGAAAGATGTTGCCTATAATGTTGCAGTAGCAGGAAATGGAAAGGAACACAATTATCATTCACTTGCTTCCTGACGTCATTTTGCTGATAATGTTCGATAAGAACATCTTCTTTTGCTGGATAAGAGGAATAGCCGTTGATAAGGGGATTCCTATGGCATGGGTCACTGTCTCAAAAGAATCAAATCATTACACATTACACAGTAAACATTGTGTCAATTTGCTTTCATCTAGTACTAATTAAATATTAAGAACTTGGTAGATTTTCGTCGTAATCATCAACCACGCGCGCTTGGATGTACCTGGAACCTGTCTGATAATTTGGGTTGGTTGGTTGGTTCCTTAGTTTAGGGGCTGCGACAACCCGGTCATGTAGCCCCGTGTACTTTGGATGAATGAAAATATTGAGTTCTGATAGGTTGGAAAAACTGTGTTATGATGAAAATTAGTAGGCCTACTTTAATGACCCCCATTATGAAACAGTTTTCTGATATATAATATTTACGTATCGACATCGTCGAACATTAAAAAAATCTTACTGAGTCTTCACAAGTGACTTTACGAACTAGGACAGGGTCGTGGATATTTCAAAACGAAACGTAATTTTAGTTTGGTTGCTTGATTCCTCAGTTTAGGGGCTGCGACAACGCGGTCATGTAGCCCCTTGTACTTTGGGTGTGTGTAGAATCTGTCTGATAACCGGTGTTAATTGTGATGGCTGTATTAGTGTATGTATCTGTTTTTTAAATTTAAGTACAGACTGCAACTTATAATTTTTCAAATAGTTCGTACTTTTGCCGCCAAGCGCCACCGTCAACGACTACTAGGCCACGTTCAGTACGTAGCTACTAGACGCCACCGCAGTCGGCTCTTGACAACGAACGTAGAAACCTAAGAGCGTTGTTTACATTCTTAACCTATCCAATTTAGCTTCACACAGGTGTAATTAGTGGAAGGTTCTTTAACATGCCATAAATCTATGACATGGGACCGCCGGCTTTACTTCCTCTCCGAAGGAAGGCATACTGAGGGATTTTAAACGCTGTTAAAAAATCCGACGACTTCGGCCGGGTTTGAACCCGCGATCTTGGGCATAGAAGCTCAGCATGCTACCAATTATGCCACCGAAGCCGCCTAAACTCGTTTTGTATTTTAGTTCTGAGTCAGTTTAATAACGCATATTTTTCAGAGATTTTTTTAAAATTAAAAATCGGGACACTATTATTAATATTTGGGATGCTGGGACATGGTCCTTTAAATCATGACTGTCCTGATTTTTTCGGGACGTATGGTCACCGTACCTCTATAGACTACTATTTGTTTTGTCCGGCTTTGCCCATTTGGCAAGGGAAGAGAATACGTATCAAACTTTGTTTCTGTGTATTCACCTCGGAACTAATAGACTTCAGAGCATAGTTCACTTCGCCTCTGATGCTGCTAAAGTGAAGCGGATGATGGCATTTTTTGCACTTACTGTTAGTAAAACTGTGCAGTTACAGGACATGAAACTCAATGCTTTAGCATGCGGGACTAAACCCATACTAGTGACGAATTAGCCTATCTTATCCTTAACTCACCTCGTTGAGCCATTCAAGCGGAACATAGCACGATAATATTTCAGAAAACAGAGAGTTTAAACCCCTTCAAATTCCCCTCTATATTCAGCATGTTCAAGATCAAGTGCTGAATAGTACATTTAGCTCCTCGATTAAATGGCTAGATTTGTTTTATTACCGGTATATCATTAAGTTCTGTAAAACAGCTTATGTAAAAACTATTGTCGGAAAGAAATCATGGGTTGCGAAATTGCGAAATATTCAGAAATATAATAAATACCTTGGCGTATGTCCAATTACGAGCAAAACATGTCATCCTAAAGGTCTAGCTAGAGCCTTAAAATGTGATTTTCGTTCGGTACCTGCCGAGTATTGTTTCTCGCACTGCTGAGCGTAAAATGATCTGTGTCCGGTTCTTTTTAGGACAACTTTGATATTTTAGCCAATGTCGAGTGCCAAAGGGCATAAACCAGAAGTTTCATATATATTATTTCAGAAGTAAACTATAGATCCCTTTTTGGGCGCACGTAAGTAACCGATCGCAGCAAACGAGAATTCTAGAGAAAGATAATTGCCGTGAGCAGTGACGAATTGCACAATGATTTCATACATATCGTCAATTTGTTTATAAACAAGACGATAGCCCTAGCAAGAATTGTGTTGCGTCGAGCCCGCATAACAATAAAGCAGCGACCGTACACAGCCAGATCCTGTCAGAACTGTGTCGCTCTGAGCCTTTTTTTTTTTACTGTTGTGCGAGACTAATGCACGACGATAATAATGTTGAAATGAAAGATATCTCGCACGGGTTCGCTAGTGGATTATGTTCCGAAACAGCAATACTATATTTTTTCCAGATATAGTCTATAAATAAAGCCCTTCGCGCATGCGAATAAACCCGCAGATATCTGCAAAAATTGTCGCCATGCGGATATAGTTGCATGACTATGCGGATACCGGATAAGCTGCGGATAATGTTTGGAGTAAATTTACTTAAGTTATAGTTTTTAGAATACAATCCGAACTTATGTAATATCATTACTAGAACCCGGATGCTTATGACATATCATATTTTTCCGTATTTTTTTTCATAGCAAAATAATGTAAGATGATGATTTAAGCTAATCTCATTCAAATTATGTCATTAAGCATAATTAACACTCCGAACAGGAAAGGGTTGCAATCCTGGCTGTATAACATTAGTTTTAAACATAGCACATGACATACATAGACTATGTCTAAATATGTCGCTTTATCTAATTAAAAATATTTTTTGTAATGCCAGTAGATTCGGATAACAAATGTGCGGAAAAAAGTCGTGCGGATTACGCAGGGGTCTATCTACAAACTTTTTTTCAATTTTCAGTTTAATCGGTTGAGTAGATTTTGCGTGAAAAAAGAGTAAAAAGCAGTCGCCACTAGATTTGTATAGGTATATTAGAATGGATTATATTATTGAAATAATATATTATAGCGGACCCGTGCGAAAAATCTCGCATGTTCATGAATCACACTTTCCCCAATAGGTTTATTGTAAGAGACTTACGGAGAAAGGTTGTTATGTTTTTATTTGAACCAAATGATTATAGAACACTATTTACGTTTCAGGATCCTCCGTGGCTTAGGCGGCAGCACCGCTGGGTCCGTGGTTCAAATCCCGGCCACTCCATGTGAGATTGTGCTGGACAAAACTGAGGCAGACAGGTTTTTCTCCGGGTACTCCGGTTTTCCCTGTCAAAATTTCATTCCAGCAACATTCTCCACTATCATTCCATTCCATCTGTCATTCATTTAATCATTCCTAGAGGAGTGTGTCAGGCCTCGGCAGCCGGCACAGTTCATATCCTCGCCGCTAGATGGGGGCTTCATTCATTCCATTCCTGACCCGGTCGGAGACTGGAAGCAGGCTGTGGATTTTTTCATTTACGTTTCAGGCAACCCTACGGCCAAAATGCAAACTGAACAGCAATGATGTCGCGTATTTTCAGACAGCAACAGTATTTCCAAATCGCACAATTCTTACAAAAATTGATATTTATGAAATTAGAATGCAATTCGTCATTGCTAATGTCATTTGTGTGCTGAATCCATTGATTTACACTCACCGGTTATTCGATATTTATGAAATTATACTCATTCCTTTAAATTACTGTTTCTGAAATCCATTCAAAATGATAAAGGAAAGACCCCAGGATGTTAAAATGACATGAAACAGGCGTTAGAGCGGCCAAAATGTGAATTAGACAGCAATTACGGAGCGTATCTTCCTGCAGCAACAGTATCTGCAAATCGCACACTTCGTACAGTTTTTAAAGTAATTTTTAAAGAAATTATAGATATTTATGAAATTAGAGTTCAATGCGTCACTGGTAATATATATTCTCTTTCATTTGAATGCTCATTTTTCACGATCGGTCGCTTATGAGCGCCGCAGGAGGGATCTATACTACTGAAATGATATATATTATTAATGCGACATGTTAAATTAAGTTGCTGGTTCGCTTGAATTACAAGCCCTCGTCAATATATTCTGAGGTGGCTTCGGTGACGTAGTTGGTAGCATGCTGAGCTTCTTTTCCCAAGGTCGCGGGTTCAAACCCGGCCGAAGTCGTCGGATTTTTTAAGAGCATTAAAAATCCCTCAGTATGCCTTCCTTCGGAGTGGAAGTAAAGCCGGGGGTCCCATGTCATAGATTTATGGCATGAAAAAGAACCTTCCACTAACTATACTTCTGTGAAGCCAAAATTTGTACATAGGTTAGAATTGATAACGCTTTATTAGTTCCAACGTTCGCCGCCAGGTGCAGACTGCGATGCCATCTAGTAGCCAAGTCCGCAAGCTAGGTGTCGTGGCCGGTAGCATTTGGTAACAAAAGTAGGAACTAATTAATTGTCTGCAGTCCTTACTTGAATTAAAACAGATAACACACAGCAATACAGTCATCACAATTAACACCGGTTATCAGACAGATTCTACACACACCCAAAATACACGGGACTACATGACTAAGGAACCAACCAACCGAACTTCCCCCCGACAAACACAGCTCGAACTATTGGTAGCGTGGCAACTTTTAAGCAGGCAGGTGGCTATGGATGTCATGGCCCAGGTAAAGCTGCCGCTATCGCTACGATACTGTTACGTCATTATGCTATCTGCTTGCCATAAGTACAGTCTGGTCTCCAGCATTGTTCCTTAAGAAATTTACTAGCTTGCGCTCGTGTGCCCCGAATTCTGTGGTGTCAGGCATTTTTACGGAAGGGATTTCAAATCTCCAAACCATCAGATTTCTCTCAGTCTAACATTGTTACCGTCCTTGCTTCTACAAAGGTTAAGAAAGAATTATGGTGACGGATTTAGGGAAGAGAAGTAGTGCCACGCGACTCCATAGGACTGGCTGCGTGGCGATGTGGTAACGTCCTAGATTGCTGTGCACAAGGTTGCAGGCACTGTCAGTTAGTATTTGAGGGTGCGCAAATGCAAGGGAGCCGTGTCAACAAGTTTACTGGCACGTTCAAGATCCTCTTCGGAGCGAAATTCCGGCACCCTGGCAACTCTAAAAGCCGTAGTAGTTAAAAGGGACGTCAAATCAATAACATTATTATTATTTATTTAAGCGAAAATTCCCCTACAGGAGAGCGATTGAACTTGATAACATGATGTCATTTGGAGGTGTGTCTCCTCCGCTCCTCCCAATATCTCTTCATTCTCGCAGAATGTTCCCTCTTCCTCTCATCCGTCCACTTTTTCTCAGGTTGTCGTAATGATCTTGGTTCAAACTTAACATTCACGATTTTCGTCTGGCACTCAGTAACGGTCTTCGTTATTTTCTATACTGATTACTTGCAAGTCTCTCTGTACCTCTTTAAGTCATTCTGTGCCGCAATTACTTTGTGTTTTGATACCAAGTAGATCTAGTTTCTTTGGCAATCTGGAGGTGGCCATCCTGTGGATGTGAGTGTAAAATTTGACTCTGCGTTTTCTAATTTCGTCTGTTACCGTATTGGTCTTTTGATAGAGTTCTGTACTAGGGATGGTTCCCAACTTAAGACCATGAAGATGAGTCTGACAGGCCGCTGTTCTGCCCCGTAAAAAATAACTTAGACGACTAACCAGTTGGTTCTGACAGTAAGAATGGAAGCAATCTGAGACTCCGCTCAGAGAAAGTTCATAATTTTAAACCAAACTCTTTAAATTGTTTTGGTGATTAACGAAGGCAATTATGCCATTAGAATGGTTAATTTACTATTTAAGGGGTGTCCGAACAATTTGTTTGTAAAATAAATTGGCAATGTTCGAGTTCACCTAGCAATTACCTTAATAGCTTGAATGTATTTTAGTTTTTCTTTCAGATAACTATTAACATTAATGTCTTTAATGTCCCCAATTAAATTTATTAGTTTATCACTATTATATCAAGAAATGTAACACATTCTTTCGAAAATGCAAAATTTCAAAAATATGTGTTTCCTTTCTTCCTATTAATTTTTTGAAAGGGGACATTTTTTTCCTCAACTTTAGTATGAAACATTCGTGTCGTAATGATCTTTAATTTGAGACCTTGTTGAGGTTGATAGGTGAATTATAACTTGACTTATTTATGTTTGAACATGTAAAAAGTACACAATTCTTAGTTGAGTAAATTAAGTTAAAAGTTTGGCATTGTGATTAGACGCGTGCGTTCTGGTTCATTTTCTCAGCATTCTTTATGCATGAAACATAGGCTACAACAAACATACATTTTCGTAAAGCAGGAGAAATAAGCATTCGTTTTGCACCAAAACAAAAATGGACATTCTATCCAAATACGTCATTTTATACGATGTACATGGATACCTTAAGCGACGACGCCCGTGTATCACAAGTATTGAGTTCGGACAGAAGTAGAATTGTATTTTATTCAGTTAATGTGGCCACTTCGCAATATTGTAGGTAATGCTGAGCTGAAGGGCAGAAGCAGATTGATAATATCACTAAAGGCTCTGTGATTTCCAATGAGTCATAGAATTACTACACACTAATTAGTGCAGAACACATAACAAACGTTATTCCGCTTTATCCTAAAACACTTGTCGTCCCCTCTGCAATAACGCGATGTTCAGTTTGTGGCGCTTAAGGGAGGGGGAGCCGTATGACATTGAAAAGCACTGCCACGGTTCTACGCCGTGATTGGATGGTTAAGTGGACTGCTAACAATTGAGGGGAATACCTTGCCCTGCACCCAAGTGATCACGTGGCTATTGAGAATTTATGCTCCTAATGGTAGCGTCATGTCCTGCTATTCCTTTCGCTATTTTCGACCCTTGATCTTGTATATCTTCGGTGAGAGATGTTGAGAAACAGACCATTATTTGAGCTCGACGACCTAACAAACCAAAAAAAGCAAAACATTAAAAAATAAAGTTTTTTTGTTTGAATCTTCAGTCCAAAAACGGAGGCAGACAGGTTTTTCTCCGGGTACTCTGGTTTTCCCTGTCAACATTTCATTCCAGCAACACTCTCCACTATCATTTCATTTAATCTGTCATTCATTTAATCATTGCCCCAGAGGAGTGCGTCAGGCCTCGGCAGCCGGCACAGTTCATATCCTCGCCGCTAGATGGGGGCTTCATTCATTCCATTCCTGACCCGGTCGGAGACTGGAAGCAGGTTGTGGATTTTCATTTTTTCTTCAGTCCATGCCTATGCTAATCGTTTCATCTCTACATAGCTACCACACCCTACATCCGAGACAATCTGTTTAACATATTCTAACCTTGGTCTACCCCTACCGTTCTTGTCCTCGACTCTCCCTTCCATAACTAAGTTTGCTATTCCTGGTGTCTTAGTAGTTGTCCTACCAACCTATCTCTTCTCTTCATTAGCAGTCGCCAGAAACATCTCTTATCTCCCACTCGTCTTCATACCTCTACTTTTGTAACCATATCTACCCAACTAATCTTCATCATTCTCCTGTAACACCACATTTCAAACGCTTCAATTCTCCCTTTTTCTGCTGTGCCAACAGTCCAAGTTTCACTTCCATTGAGCGCCACGTTGAAGACAAAGGCTTTCAAAAACGACTTCCTTATACCTACATCTATGTTCGATATCAAAAGATACCTTTTCTGTAGAAATGGTTTCTTTGCCTGTGCCAACCTACTTTTTATATCCTCTTTGCTTGGCCCATCACTGTTTTTTCTTCCTAATTAACAGAAGTCTCCTACTTCCTTCAGCTTTTCAACTGCCAATTTGACGTCCATAGAAATGAAAAGAAAATAAAAAAAAGAAAAGAAGAAAAAACTAATAACAACCATGAAACCAGATTATTAAAAATATTTCTAAAAAGATCTGCTTTGTTTTGTAGTTGATTATAGAGGGCATGATCATCTGTCTGTTGAATTGTGTATCTGTTGTGACGTTCATAGTGTGTGTAATTGTAATTATTAGGGTCTAGAAGTTGGGAAGGTGTCACGGGATTTGAAATAAGGTGGCATTCCGTCATTTTCAGTCAAAACTGGTATACGAACCCTCGATCTCTGGGCTTCCAGCCCCCTCCTTAAAGACGTGGTGCGTGAATTAACGTGCTGCTACACTGTGGAGTTTCTACAAATATGACATTAGTTTTATCAATCACGGTGCGTTTTGAAAACACAAATCTATAGATAACAAAAAATCATTTCTCTAAAAAAGGCATTGCCAGAAATCACTGCTCCTAAACTTACATATAAGAATAGCTTCTTAATATGTTTTTAGGAAAGGACAGTAACTGTTTACAAATGCATTCTTAGGAAAGAACAACATATGTTTTCCGAGTGCATTATAAGGTAAGGACAACAGCTGACTTTATAAGTGCATTGTTTAGGAAAGGGCTACAGCTGTTTTTACAAGTGCATTGTTTTGGAAAGATCAACAGCTGTCTTTACAAGTGCATTGTTTGGAAAGGCTGCAGTTTTTTTACAAGAGTGTTATTTAGGAAAGATCAACAGCTGTCTTCCAAGTGCACTATTAGGAAAGGACAACGGCTGTTTTACAAGTGCATTGTTTAGGAAAGATCAACAGCTGTTTTTACAGATCATTGTTGATGAAAGATCATCAGGTGTCTTTACAAGTGCAAGGAAGATCAACGGCTGTTTTACAAGTGCATTGTTAGGAAAGATTAACTGCTGTTTATACAAGCGCATTTTTAGGAAAGATCAACATCTGTTTTACAAGTGCATTGTTAGGAAATAACAACATCTGTTTTCCGAGTGCATTATTAGGAAAGGACAACGGCTGTTTTACTAGTGCATTGTTAGGAAAGATCAACAGCAGTTTTACAAGTGCATTGTTATGAATGATCAACAGCTGTTTTACTAGTGCATTGTTAGGAAAGATCAACAGCAGGTTTTACAAGTGCATTGTTAGGAAAGTTCCACAGCTGTTTTTACTAGTGCATTGTTTAGGAAAAGTCCGCAGCTGTTTTTGCAAGTGCATTGTTCAGAAAAACAACTGTTTTCCGAGTGCATTGTTAGGAAAGGAAAGAACAACGGCTGTTTTCCAAGTGAATTAGGGAATGAACTATCACCACATTTGTTTTCCATGTGACCTATGAAACCGAGATCGCGAGATTGATGTGCACGTTGTTCCCTCATGTACAGTGTACAGCCCAGACCTGGTGTGACATTAATGCCCAACAACTGGGCCGTTTTCATGTACATGCGTACATTTATGTTTCTTATATTCATCCTAACACTCGGATAAGATATGTCATACATTCATAAACGACATAAAACGAAGTCTCTCTTGTTATACACTGCATAAAGGCAGACAGGCAGCAGCTAGCTGTAATCTGCTCTGCGTTATTAATGACTACTTTCGCGTGCTAAACCAATCTGTGGAGTATTAATTATTGGAAACTAACATTAAACATGTGACTAGCAATGCTCATCCCAAAGCCGACGTTATTTATGGTTAATAATTATGTTGTGTACGAGAATTATACTGTTCACTGTGACAGCTCTGTGACTGCGGGCTGCACGGAAACACCGGCCATTGACATTGGGATTGACGGGATTTAATTATTTCTAGTTGCTTATATTATATATTCAACTAATTATCATAGCATCTACGGTAATTACGTGACAGTTTGATTTAAATTCTAAAACAAAACCTAGTGCCCATTGTATTCCGTCATTGGTTTCTGCTCTCATTTTGTTGGTTGGTTCCTCTGATTAGGGGCTGCGACAGAGTGGTCATGTAGCCCCGTGTACTTTGTGTGTGTGTAGAATCTGTCTGATAACCGGTATTAATTGTGATGGCAGTATTAGTGTGTTCTTAATTCAACTTCCGACTTTTGCTACCAAAGGCCACCGTCAACGACCAACTAGCTCTGAACTTTGTTGTTAGACTACTAGATGCCACCGCAGTCGGCTCCTGGTGACGAACGTTGGAACCTAAGAGCGTTAGTCAAATATAATATATAATTTAGCTTCACACAAGTGTAATTAGTGGGAGTTCTTTATCATGGCATAAATCTATGACATGGAACCGCCGGCTTTACTTTCCCTCCGAAGGAAGGCATACTGAGGGATTTTTTAACGGGTTTGAACCCGCGATCTTGGGCATAGTAGCTCAGCATGCTACCATGTATGCCACCGAAGCCGCCTAAACTCGTTTTGTATTTTAGTTCTGAGTCAGTTGACACCATCTACAGTGCGGCCAGCAGTTCATTCAGTTGATATCAATCTCTTTTAAAAAAAATAAGAATTCCATTTTGAGGCTATTTTGAAATACAAAGCTGAAAATTCGAGACTCTTCTGTGATTTGAGCTCTAGACTTTTGTTGTTGATTCATTTAGGGCACTAGTTCCCAACAAGTGGTCCGCAAGACAAGAGGTTCTCCGGTAGCACACATTTCAAAAAAGTTGCTAATAAATGGGGGATTTGGAAAGCGATGTGAGTTGGATCATTTTTGCATTAATTAACAATTCTACTGTAGTTTAGGACTTATTGATTAAGTGTATCACAGCAATAGTAGCAACACCTTCACCTTGACGTGGGTAAATAACCATCTGTGGAGGAACAAGGATTCAATATTATTAGTACGAGTTTAGTTAGTTTGTTTGTTTGTTTGTTATTGTTGTTTTCAGGGGTGGAATAGCAAGGTAATTTGCCCCTCTTAACACAGTTGAAATTATATACATTTAGATTGATTTAAAATTTATAAATGGGCGACTAATTATTAAAAATGCCTAAAAAAATCAAATAAAAACGAAACCAATAATTATAATAAGAATAAACAAAAATATATCCCACGGATAGCAAAAAATCAGAAATTCAGAAAAGAAAAGTTAGTTATTGCTCTTTTGAATGGCAGAACAGCGAGGTCATCTGACCCTTTTAACACAGATAAAAGGATACAAATTTAAATTGAATTTAAATTTAGAGTTGAACGCCAAAATATAAAAAATGCTGAAGAATAATAAAACTAATAAAGTAATAATTATTATAATAATAAAGAAAAATACACGGAAAATAAAAATAATAAAAATCAACAGGTTCTTTATGTATTTCATGAAAGGGAATTTGATGCCCAAGATCGCGGGTTCAAACCCGGCCGAAGTCGTCTTTTTTTAAGAGCGTTAAAAAACCTCAGTATGCCTTCCTTCGGAGGGGAAGTAAAGCTGGCGGTCCCATGTCATAGATTTATGGCATGTGAAGCTAAATTATAAGTTAGATTTGACTAACGCTCATAGGTTCCAACGTTCGTCGTCAGGAGCCAACTGCAGTGATATCTAGTAATCAAGTTCAGAACTAGTTGTCGTGGACGGTGGCGTTTGGCAACAAGAGTAGGAACTACTTAAAATTGAATGTCTGCAGTCCTTACTTGAATTAGAAACTGACAACACACAATAATACAGCCAACACAATTAACACCGGGTATCAGACGGATTCTACACACTCCCCAAGTACACGGGGCTACATGACTGCGTTGTCGCAGCCACTAAACTGAAGAACCAACCAATCACCAAAGGGAATTTGATGTCGCAGAGGCCTAGTTGTGTGATTCTTTCGATTCTGGTTAATTCATCTGCGAGGTTTGAAGTTTCGAAATCTCGTCCCGTGGTTCGGATTCCACGTAAAATTGACTTCCTGTGCCTTATGAACGCAAGGTTAGCCAGGTAACCCTACGAGGTTATTATATTTTGCTTCCCAATTTCAAGATACCGTTTCGATAGTTTTGGGACCTCCAGACATGAGACAGACAACAGTGATATGATTAACTTGAAGGACAGTTTTCTTGACGTTATCTCTCTCTGCCAGTTGAACAATCCTTGGAATGTTGGTTATCAGGTGAAATGTTTCCACTCCTCTGTGTTCTAGACGAAGGATTCCATTGCATTGTCGACAGGTTTTGAGCCTGTACCTTATGTTTGACACGCTGATTTTTGTACATTTACGCCTGCAGAACTGAGTTAATCGATCAGGAATAAAACTTTCGGTACGCTATCTATACAATACGTTCTAGGAGAGTGGGTTAGGGCCAGCAATCTAAATTTACCAGTGGTCATTGACTCAAAGACTTAATCATTTTGAGATTCTGAATTTTCTGTTTTTCCGTAATTTGTGTTATTATCATAATTATGAGTTTTTTTTTAAATATTTTGTTTTATTAATTTTCGATCTTTTCATATTTTGTTGTCCACCTCTAAAAGTCTTAATTTCATTCTAAATTTGTATATTTTAATCTGTGTTGTGATGGAGCAGATGACCTCGTAGTTCCGCCCTTAAAACAACAATAACTGACTGTTAGCAAAGGTTAGACAGACCTCGTGGTGTAGTGGCTAGATTTTTTGGTTGTCACCTGTGGCGGGAATCCTGGCACATCCAGCTGGCATTTGAGGGTGCGTGAATGCGAGGGAGCTGAGTCAGTAGATTTACTGGTAATTGAAATATCTCCTTCGGTACGAAATTCCGGCACCCAGGCGTCTCTCAAAGCGTCAGTAGGCCTAGTTAAAAGGTACGTAAAACCAATAGCATTATTATTATTATTATTATTATTATTATTATTATTATTATTATTATTATTATTATTATATCATTGTAGGGGCCGATAACCTCGATGTTAGGCCCCTTAAAACAACAATTATCATCATCATCATTATTATATCATTGCAGTTACCAAATAGGTCAAATACGACGAAAATTACATTAAACGTTGTTTCATTTGAGGGGCTTGGAATTCGTGGCCTATTCAGCCCCGTGTACTTCGGTGTGTGTGTGTGTGTGTGTAATTTTGTTCGATAACCTGTGTGATTGTGATGGCTGTATTAGTGTGTGTATTTTTGTAATTACGGTTAAGATGGAAAAGGAGGTAGTTTTTCCTTAATTTGGGAATCATCCCGGCATTTATCTGGAGTAGAAGTGGGAAATTACGGAAAACCATTTTCAAGATTTGATTGGAATCAAACATAGACCTTCTGGCGACAGCCAAAAACGCTAGTCACTACACAATGACTTGGTCATTTTTAATACATGGTGATCAACATGTTGAAGTAAACGTACAAGCAATGCGAAAACTGACTGAATACCTGAAAACCTCGTAAACTGATGAAAAATGAAAATCTACAGCCTGCTTCCAGTTGACCGACTGGGTCATAGAATGGAATGAAGCCCCCATCTAGCGGCGAAGATATGAACTTTGCTGGCTGTCGAAGCCTGTCGCACTCCCCTGGGGCAATGATTAAATGAATGACAGATGAAATGAAATGACAGTGGAGAGTGCAGCTGGAATGAAATTTGTGATAGGGAAAACCGGAGTACCCGGAGAAAAACCTGTCTGCCTCTGCTTTGTCCAGCACAAATCTCACATGGAGTGACCGGGATTTGATACACGGACCCAGCGGTGAGAGGCCGGCGTGCTGCCGCCTAAGCCACGGAGGCTCTCTCGTAAACTGATATTTCAATATATTAGTTAGTTAGTTATTGTTGTTTAAGAATCCTCCGTGGCTTAGGCGGCAGCACGCCGGCCTCTCACCGCTGGGTCCGTGGTTTAAATCCCGGTCACCCCATGTGAGATTTCTGCTGGACAAAGCGGAGGCAGACAGTTTTTTCTCCGGGTACTCCGGTTTGCCCTGTCACAACTTCTTTCCAGCAACACACTCCACTATCATTTCATTTCATCTGTCATTCATTTAATCATTGCCCCAGGGGAGTGCGACAGGCTTCGGCAGCCGGCACAGTTCATATCCTCGCCGCTAGGTGGGGGATTCATTCATTCCATTCCCTGACCCGGTCGGTCGACTGGAAGCAGGCTGTGGATTTTTATTTTTCATTTAATTTATTGTTGTTTAAGGGTGGTAAAGCGAGATCGTCTGCCCCTATTATGTACCTAGAAACCCACAAATACCCAAGCGATTATATTCAATATGGATGTGCTAAATTTCATGGAGTCTTCTTTATGGGTAATAAAAAGCAGGTTGGATAATTCCACAATAATGTCTCAGGTTGAATAAAAATGGATGACCCGGAACTCCCCGTCCTAAGGTTTGTGATCGCTGTTTAATGCTCTGTCGAGGACAAGGGTGGAACACGGGAAGTTTCGCATTCCTCTTAGAACTGAACACCGAGAAGTTGTTCTGTAGTTTCCTGCTCAAGTCTTATTGACAGGAATTGTAAGTACAACTTGCTACGGGAACACAAGTTTGGTTGGATTGTGTGTGTGTGTGTGTCCATACAGAATAATGTCTAATGATTCTATGACATCTCGTAGAACTCTGACTCAAGAGTTGTGTCCACGCTGGCGGTTTCAGGATTGTAATTTGAAGGGCCGTTGTAATGGGAGCAATTTGCTGTTTGATGGAGAGAGGATCACGTGTTGCAAACGAGCGCACTTCTCTAATTGAGCGAACAGCTCTTCAGCCTAAGATGATGTGCGCACTCTCGGAGTTTATGGATCCTACATAACTTTTAGCTAAGTATAGCGGGCTGGACTCACGGCATCTCTCAGCCTGCCTGGCGACCAGAGCCGCCTGGCGACCAAAATATTATGTGTACTCGAGTTTGAAGATTGTTTGTGAAGTAACTAATACACCTACATAAAATCCAATAACATCATCATTTTCGTCGTTCTATTTTACGTTAGGTCATGTAGGTTTGGAATTTTTAATTTATATTTTAATATTTTTTATCGCAGTTGGAACACAAAAAGTGCCCGTTTTTAAGTGTGTTTCAACCATGCGTCACATTTAAGAATTATTATCTCTCAAACCCGTCATCAGATCGAATCCTTATTTTAACACAATATACATTGGAATGTTGTATAACTGGTTTATTAATTTTAAAATTTTGTGTATCCAAGAAACAAAGTTATCATTTTTGTAGGTAACTTTTTCTCGGCTCGGGGTCGTTTGAAAATGTAGTTCTTGGTCGCGTTGTAATCCTTATACATCAAAAAGGTATGCTGTATGATTGTGAAATACGTAAATTAATTCACTTATTTTATATTGGTTTGTATTTGTACGGGGAATTAAGACATGGTTCACCAGTTAGCCGCTCCGGTGAAAGCTGTACAGCGTTGCCAAGATGGGCTCCATCACGCGTCATGGCGCACCTCGCTCGGAAGTGATGGGCTTCATATCAGCAACGCTGTACAGCATTAGCCGGAGCGGCTAGCTGGTGAACCATGTCTTAATTCCCCGTACACATACGAACCTATATAAAATAAGTGAATTAATTTACGTATTTCACAGTCATACAGCATAACTTTTTGATGTATAAGGATTACAACGCAACCAAGAACTACATTTTCCAACGACCCTGAGCCGAGAAAAGGTTACCTTAAAAAATGATAACAACTTTCGTTCTTGAACACACAAAATTTTGAAATTAATAAACCAGTTATACAACATTACAATGTATATTGTGTTAAAATTTGGATTCGATCTAATGACGGGTTTGTGAGATAATAATTCTTAAATGTGACGCATGGTTGAAACACGCTTAAAAACGGGCACTTTTTGTGTTTCAAGTGCGATAAAAAATATTAAAATATAAATTAAAAATTCCCAACCTACATGAACTAACGTAAAATAGACCGACGAAAATGATGATATTATTGGATTTTATGTAGGTCTATTGGTTACTTCACAAACAACCTTCAAACTCGAGTGCACATAATATTTTGGTCGACAGTAGTTGTAAGGAGAGGTGACACAACAACTTGAAACTACCCGTTCAATCTTAGTACACAAATGATTACTATAAGAATTATTATTTACTCGGTTAACATGAATGTGCCTTATTATATTGGGTGAGGCTTATCTAATCATCCTAATACCTGAATATTATTACCACGTGTCTTAATTAACTCTGAGGAAGAGCTTAAAAAGACACGCCCGGGAAGTGAGTTGACTGCAGTCAAAGAATACTTATTCTGAACTAGCAGTAGTGCCTGGCTTCGCTGGATTTATTTGTTTTATGGATGATAATGAACACTACTACAGAACTGGCACACGATACTTAAACTAACAGAAAAACATATTTTAAAAACATCGGTGCAATTAGGTGAAACGGTGTAGATCTGTGCCAAAGGGCCTAAATGCAGGGAATGTAGTGGTCTGTCCGAAATTTAAAGTGGAGATTGTTACTCGCATGTTTCCAAAGGGTAAGTATACATATGTTGGTTCAGATCGGTGAAACGGTGTAGTTGGTTGGTTGGTTCTTAAGTTTAGGGGCTGCGACAACGCGGTCATGTAGCCCCGTGTACTTTGGGTGTGTGTAGAATCTGTCAAATAACCGGTGTTAATTGTGATGACTGTATTAGTGTGTGTATCTGTTTTTAGCCTATTTTCAATTTTGAAAAAATAGGCTTATGAGATCACCTTTTGTCCGTGTGTGTGTGTGTGCGTGTGTGTGTGTGTGTGTGTGAGGTGTGTGTGTGTGTCCCCCCTAATAAAATCTAAACGACTGGAGCGATTTCAATGAAACTCGGTAAGTTCATAGCACTATTCCCGGCGACCTCGACCGTGCCCTTCAAATTTTGTTACGTCTCACCAATCCAACATGGCGGCTGTGCGAAATATTTCACTAGCATTCAATATCTCCGAAACTATTACCGATATCGCCCTGAAATTGTGTACGGTGATAAAGGGCACTACTAGAAGTTCACCTATGAGACTTTCAAAAACCTGGTGACTACAAAACCAACATGGCGGTCAAGCGAAATTGAGACTTTTAAATAGACATTTCTCGCGATTTAACTATCCAAACGTAATGAAACTTGGTACAGCAAGCGGCTTCGGTGGCGTAGTCGGTAGCATGCTGAACTGCTATGCCCAAGATAGCGGGTTCAAACCCGGCCGAAGTCGTCGGATTTTTTAAGAGCGTTAAAAATCCTTCAGTATGCCTTCCTTCGGAGGGGAAGTAAAGCCGGCGGTCCCATGTCATAGATTTATGGCATGTAAAAGATCCTTTCACAGACTAAACTTGTGTAAAGCAAAATTTGTTAGGTTAGATTTCGTCAGAACGCTCTATCAATGTTCCAACGTTCACCACTAGGTATCATTGATATCTGGTGGCGAAAGTTGGAACTACTTGAAATTGAACGGAACTTGTAGCTCACCCTTTAGGGTGTCCACTGGAAGCAGCTACAGACTCAGGCGAGCCGAACATGTCCTCGGACACTCCCGGCACTAAAAGCCATACGATAAATAAAATAAAATAAAATAAAATAAAATAAAATAAAATAAAATAAAATAAATTGGTACAGCAAATGTCTATACACATTGTAATGCACTGGAGTCTAATTTAGTTCAATTGTTTACATAACCTCAAAATGGCGGCTGTGCGAAATTTTAAAATTAATTTTTTATTCTTGTGTCGTAATAATGCGATCGAAGTGAAAGTTTGAATAATGAAGCTAGGCAATAATTGTCCTTGAATGGTACATAACTCTATGGCCTATACATATAGCAATCCTAAATGGCGAGCTTCCGATTTATTTAGACGGTTCTCAATATCTATGAATCTTTTACAGCAACCAAACTGATTTTTTGTTTGTTCATAGAGACTATGAACATATGTTCACCTATATGACTTTCAGTAACCTGGTGAGCACAAATCCAACATGGCGGCGACGCGAAGTATAAATATTTAAATGGACGTATCTCGCGAATTAACTATCCGAGTGCCGTGAAACGTTGCACGTTAAATGCTTATACAAATGTTGATCCACTGGCATGTAATTTATTTCAATTGTTTGCATAATCACAAGATGGCTGGTGTGCGTACTTTTAAAATCTCGTTTTTACTTCTTGTGTTCTAATCATGCGATTGAAGTTTGAATACCACACGTACACAATAATCTTAATATAATATTACAAAAATAAAAATCCATCCTGGCGACCATATGAAAAATTTCGACGGTTCTCAATATCTACGAATCTGTTACAGCAATTAAACTGAAATTTTTGTATGTTGATAGAGACAATTAACATGAGCAGGATATATAAAAATAGGCTGTATAGTTCTTCACGGAACTACTTGTTTTAATTTAAGTACTGCAACTTAGAATTTTTCAAATAGTTCCTAAAACGGTGTAGATTTGTGCCAAAGGGCCCAAATGCAGCGAATGGAGTGCTCTGTCCGAAATTTCAAATGGACAGTGTTACCCGAGCGGCGTCGGTGGCGTAGTCGGTAGCATGCTGAACTGCTGTTCCCAAGATAGCGGGTTCAAACCCGGCCGAAGTCGTCGGATTTGTTAAGAGCGTTAAAATCCTTCAGTATGCCTTCCTTCGGAGGGGAAGTAAAGCCGGCGGTCCCATGTCATAGATTTATGGCATGTATAAGATCCTTTCACAGACTAAACTTGTGTAAAGCAAAATTGTTAGGTTAGATTTCGTCAGAACGCTCTATCAAAGTTCCAACGTTCACCACGAGGTATCATTGATATCTGGTGGCGAATGTTGAAACTACTTGAAATTGAACGGAACTTGTAGCTCACCCTTTAGGGTGTCCGCTGGAAGCAGCTACAGACTCAGGCGAGCCGAACATGTCCTCGGACACTCCCGGCACTAAATGCCATACGATAAATAAATATAAAAAAATATTAATAAGTGTTACCTGAGTATACTAATTTTTGTTCAGATAGGTGAAACGGTGTAGATTTGTGTAATAACAGACAAACAAACCAATATTGAGCTTTATAGATAGATTCAGTTATCTACGGAACTTAAACACACCGATAAATCCAGAGAGAGAATAATTCCCACGTTGTTTCCATTACAACACTGATAGCACCAAGTGGCTGGAAATAATAATTTAAAAATTATTTCAAATAACTGGTCCCGTGAGACTTTTCTTTTCTTTAGCAAAAGCCCCCTTGACCGATATATCGGTCTTCTGCACTATGACGGTTAATATTGGTGGAAACCAAGTAGGACATAATGGCTGTGAGGTGTGTTTTAAGCCCGCTTGGTTAAGAAAGTGGCGAATTTAGTAAGTGATCCGCCCTTTCCTAATCGCGCACTTTGGCGGAAGATTGGAGGAACTTCCCGCACTGTGAGGAGGAACTACTTTGGGATTGAGTTTCGTAACTTCCTGTACGGCTTCTACTGTGACAGGAATACCTTGCGGTTTTAGTTGACTGACATGGAATGATAAAACACAAGGCTGTTTTGCTCAGCGTTTCAACATATTACACTTAATGAAAGCAAAATTAGACAGAGGAATGTAACTTCTCGTACATATTACAGTACTTTACTTTTCTGTGTCTGTCGAAACTTTAAATTTCCAAAAGTAGGCAGCTGAGATGTCTTAACCCTTTATAGGGCAAAACTATTTTTCATTTTATGTATTTTTACATTTTAATTTATTTTTAGCCTACTTTTCACATTTTGCAAAAATGAGGAAAAAGTAAACTTATGAGATCGGGCAAATGTGTGTCTGTCTGTCTGTCTGTCTGTCTGTCTGTCCTTCTGTCTGTCTGGCTGTGTGTGTGTCGCCCCCTATCAACTCCTAAACGGCTGCAGCAATCGAAACAAAATTTGGTAGGAGTAAAGATCTATACCTGAATATCTCACGGCCATATTTGAAAATGATGTCAGTGCTACCAACAGCTAAAAAATCGCAATTGAAATTTGAGCTCCATGTTGGATATCTTGGAAAGTATGAATGGGAGCTATTTCAAAATTGGCACACGTACAGATCATAATATTTCAGTTTAATTTCCAGGAGGCCAAACATGGCAGTGTTGCCAAAATGATTATAAGCCTCCTGATAGGTCCAATTTTTAAATGCATATAACTTCTACACTATCAAGCGGAATTCAACCAAATTTCGTATGTTGTATGTGTACATAACCAGATATGACTGAGCGTATTCTTAAGACCTACCAGGGCTGCCAACTGTTAATAAATGCTCCTAATTTATTTTATCCAAATACCAATATATCAGAAAGTATGCAAGCCGACAGCTTTAAACTATGCACACGTATAGTACCTGACATTCTATATTAATTTGGAGTAACTTATATACGTCAGTGCTACCAACATGATTCTAAGCCTGCTGAGAGGTCCAACTTTAAATACATGTAACTTCCATACTATCATTTGGATTTCAACCAAATTTCGTATGTGCTATGTGTACCATAACAGATATGACTATGCGTATTCTAAGGAGCAACCAGGGCTGCCAACTGTTAATATGTGCTGTCCCTATTTTTGTTACCCTAATATCAATATATCAGAATGTATGCAAGCCAATAGCTCTAAACTTTGCACACGTATAGTACCTAGCATTCTAGACGAATTTGGAGTAACTAATATACGTCAGTGCTGCCAACATGATTCTAAGCCTGCGGATAGGTACAATTTTAAAATGCATGTAACTTCTATACTAACTAATGGATTTCATTCAAAATTGGCACAACAATAGATCATATTATTTCAGATTATTTCTGACCAATACATGCATGACATTGTTGCCAACATGATTTTACGCGCGCTGTTAGATCCAATGTTCAACTGCATGTAACGTCCATGCTATCCAGTGGACTTCAACCAAATTTTGTATTTAGTACCGTAAGAGACGGAACTAAGAATATATTCAGTCATCAGGGCTGCCAACTGTAGTGCTCTATTAGGATACATTATGCCAGGTATACACTATTTCGAACTAATTGGAAATTTCGATATTAGCAACTTAATTTCGTCATTATTATAGATAGGTTCATATTCTGTAGAATAATCATTGGCATGAAAAGTAGGCTGTATAGTTCTTAACGGAACTTCTTGTAATTATTATAATTATTAATAATGTTATGTGGAAACCAAGTAGGACATAATGGCTGTGAGGTGTGTTTTAAGCTCGCTTGGTTAAGAAAGTGGCGATTTTAGCAAGTAATGCGCCCTTTCCTAATCGCGCACTTTGGCACTTTGAGGTGGACAAAGATTTACAAGAAGTGGGAATTACAGGCAACGATATTTGGGAACGTGCCACATTTAAACAAAAACTAACAGCACACCGATGTTTTCAAGAAAAGCCAAAGCTTCCAACTGGCAAGAAGTGGACTGCAGAAAGGGAACAACAGCATCGAGAACTAATGCGAAAGTACTGGGAGGATGTTAAAGCTCGATGCAGCAAGAAGCAGTTGAAATGACGTGGTCCTTAGATGGCCGAATCGAAAGAAGAAGAAGAAGAATGTTATGTTTTGTTTCTCTAATTTTAATGTGCATACATTTATTTCTAATTTTGTATTTATGTTCTTATAGATTTAATTTTGATATTTTTATTGAATTAATTAACTCATTTCGAATTGATTTTTTTGCAATTATTTTCTTAATTTAATTATAGTTTGGTGTATCATTTTATTTTTTTATATTTCTTTTAATATTGTAATTTTTATTTCTATATTAGATATAAATTTGCTTACACCTTATATTGTTAATGTTTTTAGGTTTAATTTGTTTTAAATTTTATCCAACACATTACGTTAAGTAGATACGTATATAATATTTGATTTTTAGTAATACTAGCACTTTGGCATGAAAATTCTCCGAAATTCGGCTTAAAGATTCAACTATCAGCATCTTTGAAAGTATAAACTGTCCTTATTACAGGTGGTTAATATAGAGACCACTATCCCATAAAGGGTTAATCCCTGGCATGGACTTAATAAAATATTATGTTGTAATGTAATTCTTTGGGGACCTGGTGCTCCAATGGACCTCCCTTTGCCTCTTGCCAAGACAGTTTGATTTTGTCTGTTCGTAATTTAGTTTTAGTTTCTTTTTTCTTCTTAGATAAAATAATACCCTTCTGCTCATTTGAATATTGAGTCAGTGGGTATTGTGTGTAGGTATTTGTTTGCGTTTTGTGGAATAGGGATTAGAATACTTGAAAATTTGATGTTTTCAGTCGGTCAACACGATTGTACCCAATTGAGATGGGTTATTCCCTAATGCTGTAAAAACAAATTACATGAGATTAATAAATACACTTGAATGACCAGTTTCGATCATCAAGCGACCATCATCAGATCCATTACACTTAGGCTATTAAATCTATATCTCTGAGAGAAGACAGTGCCGAAGTTAACTGCTCAACCAGATAAGTAGCCTGTACAATACAATCTGAACTGACCATTTAACAACAATCACATATTCACAGTAAGCAAGCAAATTTGGAGGTCAATCACTACTTTTAGTATCTCAACAAAACATCACAAAGACTATAACTAACAAACATTGACTAGTTGCATTATTTCAACTGATAGCGCAACTAAATAAGTGTAAATATTGTAAATACTTTCACCAATACCTTTAGACATAGACTACATTTAATAGCCCCTCAAATGAATTTAAATTGAAAAGCTTCAGAATCTTGACGAAGAGCCTTTACAAACTTAAACAGTCTGCCAAAACTTCAAATATTTATTTATCATTGCATAAAGTACAAAAGCAAACTTTATTAATTATGAATGTCGTTTTTGGGTACTGTTCCATGTAGACAGTCAGAATAATTATATGCTTTAAATAACAGACTCAACACAAAATGTATTGTTTGTTGACTTGTGTTATTTAAATTAAGAACAGTTTTAAAAGTTATTAATAGGCCTGTGGTGAAGTTTGCCAAAGTTTAGGCAATATCAGTGAAGATTTTTTTGGGTATTCTCACCGTGTAAGCTATTAAAAAATGGCCCCACCATCAACTTGTGATTCTACCTTGAAAATGTCATCTATAAAAGAGAGCGAAACATCTATATTCTTGCTTTAAGTTATACGATATGAATGAATGAATGAATGAATGAATGAATGAATGAATGAATGAAATCCGCAGCCTGCTTCCAGTCGACCGACTGGGTCAGGGAATGGAATGAATGAAGCCCGCATCTAGCGGCGAGGATATGAACTGTGCCGGCTGCCGAAGCCTGTCGCACTCCCCTGGGCGAATGATTAAATGAATGATAGATGAAATTAAATTAAAATAATTGAATATTTAGAAAATATTTTTTATTTCTTTTTACCTTTATGCTTACAAGCATAAACATTTCTCTGGAGTGTTTTGTTATACGGATGCGAAACTTGGGTTCTAAGGAACTAGGACATAGTCTACAACGCTTGGAAGCAGCGGAAATGTGGATGTGGAGATGGATGCTGAAATTGAGCTGGTCGGAGAAAAAGACTAACCTATGGGTCCTCAAGGGAGTAGACGAAACAAGAAAATTGATCACTATTATAGAAAAGAGGAAAGCAACATTCGTTGGCCACACCGTACGTCATAATGAGTTCCTGATCACCACACTGGAAGGAAAAGTTCTGGGGAAGAAAGGAAGAGGAAGACCGCGGAAGGCTCATCTGTATTCTGTGATGCATGGACTTCAATTTAAACAGTATGCTGACTTAAAACGCTTAGCACGTGAGAGACAAATGTGGTTGCAGTCACAAGGCCTAGCCTTTAGATGATGATGTAGATGATGCTTACAGGTTGAACATTGAAAGAGTTGATCTTGTTAAAACTGACCCTGAAAGCACTAAGGAAACTCGATAGCTTATGATTGTTGTTGACTATGACGCATACAGTGCGTCTGACAGACAATCTGCCTGGAGTTCATTGCTCCTTGGATACGGTGACATAATTCGTCTGCAATCAGTTATCAGACCACGCGGTCTGGGTGAAACGGTTTTAGAACAGGTAGATAAGTCCGCAACTCAGCCCCAACAACACAGACCGCTATGGGCTATCGTCTAGACTAGGCTATTACCAATGGGCATTGGTCGAAACATTCTTTGTGCATATTTCTGGAAGCAGGGCAGATATTACAATATTATTTCTGTAAATTAAATCTTAGAATTTAATTCTATTCACAAAATAGTTAGTTGGTTAGTTATTGTTGTTTTAAGGGGCGGAACTACGAGGTCATCTATCCCTCTTAACACAGATTAATGAATACAAATTTGGAATTGAATTTAAAATTTTGAGGTGGACACCTATATTTAAAAAAATTAATAAAACAAAAACAAAAAAATAAATAAAAATTAAAATTAAAAAAAAAGAAATTAATAAAACAAAAACAAAATATTAAATAAAAATACAAATTAAAAAAATAAACAAAAATTACGGAAAATCAAAATATTATCATTCAAAAACGAACAAGTCGTTGAGTCAATTTACACTGGAAAATTTAGATTGCTGGCCCTAACCCACTCTCACTTATAAAGCGGATGACGCGATCAGCAGCCACCGCAACATCGGCTAATATAAGTTTGAGTGTCATCTGTAAACCATGGTTTCTTCGTAAGTCAGCAGGATCCACACACTCGGTTAAAATGTGGGCCACGGTGAAAACGGTTCCACAGGTACAAAGCTTCACAAAATAAGTACAGGGTGTTTATAATTAAACTTGCGTTACTTGAGCCCGCGTGGACGGCAAACTATTTCCTGTATGGGTAGTGGCATGATATACTTCATAACACATTTGGCGAACACCGCATCATCGGCCGCACTGTGCCAACGTTACGATAGACTTTTTCAAAGAATTCAAGTGTGAAGTTTTGGACCATCTGCCGTTTAGTCCAAATCAGCAGTGAATGATTTTCACCTTTTTCGAGAATTGAAGGTATGGTTGGGCGGCAACGGCTCGCCAAAAAGGAAAAACTTCAGGAGACTGTTTACACGAACCCACCTCAGTGGCAGCAGAATTTATGCCGGGGGCATTGGAAAGCTGGTGTAACGATAAGGACACATTTAGTAGTAAAATCAGTTTGGTATGTCAATCTGTTATTTTTATACAGTCATCGGAACTTAAAAATAAAAATAATAATAAAAAAAAAGCAGCCTCGTATGAGGCCTATGACACTATGACCGCTTCGCAGTCGTAGCTTCGTCCTGTGTTGTTCCTTATACTTTATTTTTTGTTACATTCGGAAAAGACAAAATTATTCATGATGAAAATTAATAAATGTAAAACAAAAATATTGGAATGCAGCCGCAATAAATCAGAAACCTCTATGGACATCAAATTGGTAGGGGAGAAACTAGAGCAAGTAGGAGACTTCTGTTACTTAGGAAGCAAAATAACCAGTGATGGACGAAGCAAAGAGGATATAAAAAGTAGGTTGGCTCAGGCAAGGAAAGCATTTCTACAGAAAAGGAATCTGTTAACATCGAATATAGATTTAGGTATTAGGAAGACATTTTTGAAAACCTTTGTCTGGATTGTCGCACTCTATGGAAGTGAAACTTGGACTATTGGTGCAGCTGAAAAGAGGAGAATTGAAGCGTTTGAAATGTGGTGTTACAGGAGAATGATGAAGATCAGATGGGTAGATAAGGTTACAAACGAAGAGGTATTAAGACGAGTGGGAGAGGAGAGATGTTTCTGGCGAATGCTAATGAAGAGAAGAGATAGGTTAGTAGAACACATACTAAGACACCCAGGAATAGCAAGCTTAGTTATGGAAGGAAGGGTCGATGACAAGAACTGTAGGGGTAGACCAAGATTAGAATATGTTAGACAGATTGCCTCGGATGTAGGGTGTGGTAGCTATGTAGATATGAAACGATTAGCTCAGGACAGGGAGGAATGGAGAACTGCATCAAACCAGTCAAAAGACTGAAGACTCAAACAACAACATTAATACAGATCGACAATTTCCTCTGTAGGGTGACAAATTGGGAAACCTAGCGTGGTATATCATCATGACTTATATAAACCCCTAAGGTATATGTTTCACAAAATTCAAGCTCTTAAGCCAATGGGAGTTGGAAGACCTCTTTGCAGCAAAATCTTCCAAATCGTCTCAATAGTACAGAAAAATCTTACAGGAAATGTATTTGCTTATAAAGTACATTGAAACAAATAAACAAGACGTTAGCCCCTGTGTTGCGTCCAGCTAGCATAACAATAACGCCGGGCGGGTGGTCTATGCACATGCGAGATTTCTCGCTAGGGTGCGCTAGGATGTTATTAATACTTGAGAAGGATGTTAAATTAGTTCATCTGTATGCCTCCGAATGTGCTGCTTAGGTCCAAGCTCTCTGAACTTGCTTGGTGAGGGAAAGGGGCAGGCGAGAAGAGAAGGGCCTGTCAACAGCCCGCCGAGTTATCTGGTATTTCTGTCTATTCCAATATTGCTAACATAAAGCCATTGCTCAAACCAGTGTGGTGTTGCGAATGTATTTGATTCTGTTACTACGCACGGACCGGGAACTCCGCACATCTCTACTCATCGTCCGTAATCCACATTCCTCTCAGATTCACGGAGCTTGGACCCGAGCAGTACTATATCCGTCTCGGGGAGTAGCGACAAACTCATATCGTGACGTAACCAGAGATGTGCACAGTCGCCAGGTGAGGATTGGGAAATAGGTGGCAGTGACCTTAAGCTAGGAACCTTCCCGGCATTTGCCTGTAATAGAAGTGGAAAACTATGGAAAACCACTTCCAGGATGGTTGAGGCGGGAATTGAACCCATCTCTTCTCAGTGCTAAGTGCACCCCGTTGCAGTCCTCAGACCAGAATTACATTTCTTGGCAGAGCCGGGATTCGAACCCGGACCTCTGGGGGTGACAGCCGCTACACCTACAGTAATAATGTAATTACGAACAATGAGTCGCCTCCGTGGTGAAGTGGACAGCGTGCTTAGCTGCCACCCCGGAGATCCGAGGTTCGATTCCCGGCTCCGCCACGAAATTTGAAAAATGGTATGAGGACTTTAACGGGATCTACTCAGCCTCGGGTGGTCCAAATGAGTAGAGGGAGTTTGATTCCCACCTCAGCCATCCTCGAAGTAGTTTTCCGTGGTTTCTCACTTCGTCTTCGGGCAAATACCGGGATGGTAACTATCGTCAGGCCACGGCTGCCTCCTTCCCTCTTACTTGTCTATCCCATCCTGTCCCATCCCTCATGAGACCCCCTGTTCGCTTTGCAGGCGAGGCGGCCAGTACCGCCTCCCCAGTTGTATCTCCCGTATCGATGTCAAGCTCCAGGACACTGCTCGTAGAGGGGGGTAAATATGGGATCCCTCGCTGAGTCCGTGGGAAAAGCCTACCTGGAGGGTAAACTGACTACGAAAAAAAAAAAAAGATACGAGCCTTACAGCAGTCGCATATGATGTGTAACATCTGACATGTTATCCTACTCGTATACTACACAGCTTGGACATTCTTAAAATGTTAATTTACACTCCATTTTCATACTGGTACTATGATGAATGTATAGATTGAATTGGAGATATGCTACTGTCACATTTGTGGCGCAGCGGTCAAGATGTGAGTCTCTCACCAAGGTAGACCGGGTTTGATTCCCGGTCAATACATGTGAGATTTTCGAATTGAAATGTGGTTCGCATTCCACGTAAAAGGGAGGTACCGTGGATCATGATCGTGAGATTAACGGACACGCAAAACTACAAGCTTCCTTCCTTTTACATTAATAATTCATAATAACAAAGTGACACACAACGTCGACAGTACTCTCAAATACTGTGAGCACATTCTACAGTAACTATAACATTCATTATTCTCAAGGCTCTCATACAGTTCGTCGTAAACAATCAAAACATGGCTTCCTACAATCATGAAATGACCTAGTCTCACATATGATGAAAATACAGCTTTTATTCCACTCATATAACAACATTCTGTTATGCATTTAATATTTGACTACTCACCCACAGCTTGACAATAATGCCGCTTACTTAAATGTCATTTGTCGTCTTTGTCCTACCCCATGTGATATTCAACCTTGAACGTGAAGCTTCGTAAACTGCTCAATGACAAATGAAAGTCGGTGAAACATTTGTCACTGTGCTCGTCAAACCAGTGCCTGCTAAATGCACTGCCTACTGTATCGCCATAACATTCTCGCGCTACAGAGCACACACTGCCTTGTTTCCAACACACACATTTTCAATTGTACATTCAGCTGGCAGTGCGTCTTCACTTCCGTCCGATCCACTTCCGTTCGATCCACTTTCGCCCGATTCACTTCCGTCCCATTTTTCTGGCAATGCGTTTTCACTTCCGTCCGATCCACTTCCGTTCGATCCACTTCCGCCCGATTCACTTCCGTCCCCAATTTTCAAAATTACTCCCACAAAACTATCCAGCAACCGAGCGGAAAGATGTTACTCATCAAAAAACGAACAATGCGTAATACATAGTTGGCACCTCTGGAGTCATACAAACAACAGTGAAAAATTGCCGTCTGACAGATCCAGGAAATGTGTGCGCTTGTATATCTGAGTGTAATTTATTGCCATAGTATGGGTCACTGTGACATCCTCTGACGTAACAAGTTATCGAGGTTAGGTATTCTTTTGTTATTTAGCTCACTGCGATACACTTGATGTCAACAGTCCCTATCAGCTATGCCGCCCGTCCCGGGTTTTCTGAACCTGTAACTAGGATCAAATAACACAAATAACTGACCTATATTCATCACATATTGAGAATGAAGAGCTACGCTCGTTGTAGATTCTTTGTCATTAGCGGCAACGTGATGGAGACACCGAGGATGAAGTCGTAACTTCCCCGCTCCTCGGCAGATAGGTTGGTTGGTTGGTTCCTCACTTTAGGGGCTGCGACAACGTGGTCATGTAGCCCCGTGTACTTTGGGTGTGTACAATCTGTCTGATAACCGGTGTTAATTGTGATGGCTGTATTAGTGTGTGTTATCTGTAGTTGAGGCAAGGACTGTAGACGATCAGCTACCAAATGCTACAGTCAACGACACCTAGCTTGCGGACTTGGCTACTAGATGCCACCGCAACCGGCACCTGGTGACGAACTTTGGAACTCATAGAGCGTTATTCAAATCTAACCTACAAATTCGGCATCACACAAACGTAGTTAGTGGAAGGTTCTTTTACATGCCATAAATCTATCACATGGGCCCGCTTGGCTCTACAAATTGCCTTATTTACATAAAATGCAATAATTCAATCTTATGATTTTGATGTTCTTGCTACTTTATATTCCCCTCCGAAGGAAGGCATACTGAGGGATTTTGGATGCTCTTAAAAAACTCCGACGACTTTGGTTGGGTTTGAACCAGTGATTTTGGGCATAGAAGCTCAGCATGCTACCAACCACGCCATCGAAGCCGCCCTTCGGCAGATAGCTAACCTAGTTGAATGATCAACATTGGCGACAAATTACCGACACCTAGTTACCATGGCAACAAGCAAGAGCACTTAAGACAAATAAAACATATGCATGATTCAATGGTCGGTTCTGCAACACCATAACTTCATCTAATTTTCCCCGTTTTTTCCGCACTCCCTTTAGGCAAATGCTGGGATCGTACCTATATCAAATCTCGGGGCATCTACCTCATTCCTCACCATAATAATTACAGTGACACACATTACTACAGTCATTCCAGAAAAAACATTTTATCAGACAAATTGAAAACATACCCAAGTACATGGGGCTGATGACCAAAATATCCCAAACTCCTAAAACTATTTAACAAGTGGACCGGCCACGGTGGCTCACGGTGCATCTGGAGAGCGTGGGTTTGAATCCCTCTTCGTCCTGTGAATGGTTTTTGTGGTTTCTCATTTTTACTTTGGTAGCATGCTGAACTGCTGTGCCCAAGATACCGGGTTCAAACCTGGCCGAAGTCGTTGGATTTTTTAATAGCGTTAAAAATCCCTGATTATGCCTTCCTTCGGAGGGGAAATAAAGCCAGCGGGCATGTGAAAGAACCTTTCTCAGACTAAACTTTTGTAAAGCTAAATTTCTAGGTTGGATTTCGTTGGAACGCTCTATCAAAGTTCCAACGTTCACCACTAGATATCAGTGGCATCTGGTAGCGAAAGTTGGAACTACTTGAAATTGAACGGAACTTGTAGCTCACCCTATGGGTGTCCGCTTGAAGCTGATACAGCCTCTGGCTCTGTCCTCGGGTACTTTCGGCACTAAAAGCCGTACGATAAATAAGTAATAAATACCATCACGGTCGACTCCCTTCCAAAAACCCTTCCTCAGACACTTCCTTAATTAGACTCAAGTTAGCGGTTGCCCGGGCGATCGGTATGTCACCATCCCCAGTTGTATCTGGTGATGAATGTGTTCAGCTCCCAGACACCGTGCATGCGACGGTAGATGAATGATCCCTTGCGGAGTTCGTGGGTGAGGATAAGCAATTTAAAAAGAGCCTGCGAGCCAGTGTAGGAGAATCGCAGTGGATCTATCGCAGGGTGTTAAAAATTCCGATGCGCGCTAGTTCATGACAACTCCTTATATAATACGAATCTCTTTTTTTTCTCGCGCGTAAGGCAGTGGCATCATCTGGTGGCGCGCCCCATTTGTCTTGTAGACTGGATTATTATCCGTTCAGCGGCCGATTTATGGGGCCCACATCTTACTACTATCCTCAGTATTGATTCAACATTCTTCAGCAAGATGGTGGCGGTGATAATGGACTTCGCGATTTCATTTTTCCTTTTTATCAGTCATTATGAGAGCTCTTATTTTTATGAAATTAGACTACATACCTTGTCCTTGGTATGTATACACAAATTACCAAATTAACAATTACAGAGGTAAACTGTACAAATACACAAATAAAAAATACACAAATAAACAAATACACAAATAAACGAATACACAAATAAACTAATTTCCAAATAAACGAATACCCAAATAAACTAATTACCAAATAAACGAATACAAAAATAAACAAATACACAAACAAACAAATACACAAACAAACGAATACACAAATAAACTAATTACCAAATAAACGAATACCCAAATAAACAAATACACAAATAAACGAATACACAAATACACAAATAAATGAAAACACAAATAAACTAATTACCAAATAAACGAATACACAAATAAACAAATACACAAATACACAAACAAACGAATACACAAATAAACAAATACACAAATAAATACACCAATAAACAAATACGCAAACAAATAAATCCACAAATATACAAATACACAAAAACACAAATAAACAAATAAACAAATAAACAAATACATAGATAAACGAATACACAAATAAACAAATACACAAATAAATAAATACACAAACAAATACACAAATAAACAAAAACACAAATACACAAATAAACAAATACGCAAATAAACAAATACACAAACAAATACACTAATAAACAATTACACAAACATATACACAAACTAATACACAAATAAATAAACGAATACACAAATAAACAAATGAATGAATGAAAGAATGAATAAATAAGTAAGGAAAGAAAAATAGATAATAAAGGATAGAAAAGTAGTTAGTTATTGTTGTTTTAAGGGGCCGAACTGACAGAAAAGTAATATCGCTCCTGAATCGGCCAACCAAAATGCATTTAAGCTCAATTTTCCAACAAATAAATCGGGAATCTCAAAAAATCAGCAGATTTGGCAACTTGGCGCGTGTTACCATAGCAACCGTGGTGCTTTCTCGCAGGACCCTTCTCTCGTTGGACAGACTGTAGTTGTGGAAACAAGAAGTTTTGATAATTACCGAACACAGGTAGTATTTTCTGTAAGTTTTCCAGAGTTCTGTTTTTAAAGCTGGACTGTAGATGATTGTATTTAAAATCCCGAATACTGGGTAAAGTGTTAATATTTTTTCTCTCGTGTATTTGGGCTGTGTTATTTAATTTTGGTAATCACAATATAGTGGCGGGACATGACGTCCAGCTCATCCTCCCACACCAGCAAACAATGGAGCCGTTCACGGTATTATTGGCTTCACATCGCCCCCCAACAAGTACCAATATCCCTGGCCTCTTGTATTCCCCATTTAGAGAGAAGTATGATCACTGATCAGTAATCCTATTACGTCAGCACAACAATACTGACTGCTGTAGATGGGTCGAGCTGCAGTCATTTTTTTTAATACACACAGGGTGACCGCTTTCTGGAAAACTCAGAGATCACAGGGAAAACACAGGGAATTTAAATTTCATAGAATAAACAGGGAAAATCAGAGAAAATATCTGGATCACCAGCCAGCATGTGACTGCACTTTTGTCAGATCGAGCCATACTTCAGTTTGGTCGTTTTATATCCCGTGTCAACAAGACTGAGCTTGAACAATTTGATAGGAGTAAATCTCGCCTGGATCATTTTTTTTACTAAACAGTACAAGGGCTTGGAAGAATAAAAAGATGTGTGGCAGATCATAAAAATCATCCTCATTTTCTCATGATAACGCCTTTGTGGAAGGGGTTTTCTCCATTAACAAAGACATGTTAGTGGAAAACATTCGCAATGAAACTCTCATAGCGCTGAGATGAGCATGGGATGGAAATCAGGAAGCAGGTGGAGAGGAAGAATGCGCACAAAGCAACATGAGCTGGAAATGAAAATAAAAACATTGAGGAAATAAGAACTTCAAACGTATTCAAAGTCACCTAAATAATAGTGATTAAATATTATACCTAAATAATAGTGATTATTTTGAATTGTGATCAATGAAACGTGTAAGTTATTTAATTTGTGAAAGATGACTATACGTTGTCGTAAGAGACTACAGTAGCCTATATGTGTTATGTAGTTTACGTTCTATAATCTCTACTTATTATAAAACAAAGTCCCAGATTCTTGGATGTCACGGGTAATCTCGAGATCCATTGAATGGATTTTGATGAGGTTTTCACCATTCTGTAAATGATATCTAGAGGAAGGTTTCTGTAGAAAATAATTTATTTTTAACCAAAGGAAGTCAAGCACTAACGATTTCAGTAAAAAGGTCGAAAAAAAAAACTGGCGTCCGTGCGCGTTTTAAGCGTGCGCTGGGCAAACCGTTAAAATATCTGTGTCCTATGAGTGTAAGAATTGTTCAGCGTGAAAAGTTCTACAAAAAGACCGGGAGAGCATATCTCTATCTTCAATACATCGCCTACTATAAGTGTTTTTACGTTTTCATTTCATCCAACAATCTCCATTAAGTTAATGAGGCGACAATTTACGAGCTAGCTAGGGGAGAGTCTATCACCCCAGTTACAGCTTAGCTAGCGGACGAGCTTATTGCCCCAGATACAGCCAGCAGCAAACTGTTGAGTCATGTTGAGTTAAAAACTTTAGAGAAGAGTGGTTGTGTTTGGAGTTTCCCTGGAACTGCAACTCGGCTTTTCTTCATTTCGCCTGTGAACTATTCGTGTTTCATGCATCTCGCCATTCTTAAATTACGTCTGACAAGAATTTGTTGCACGTGCATTTCCATGATAATATAATTGATAGTCCAGCCAGTGATTTTAACCCATGATGCCGAGACGTAAAACAGATATTGGTCGTTGTTCATTGACATTGGAAAATACAGCGCTTATCACATAATGCATTCATAACTGTTCCCGGACGAAGCTGGGTCGGGTTGCTAGTACATAAATAAATAAAGTATTTACCGTACATAAATGTTGTTTTATTTTTTTGAAAATGAACATGAATAGTATCCTTATAAATAGTATATGTGTTAATAAGAGGTTAATTTTAACACAGGGAAAAATTATAATAAAAAAAGGAAAAATAATTTTAGGTAATCAGCGGTCACCCTGACACAGTAAAACCTCTATCAAACGATCATGAATGGTTCCGCAGTAAATTGGTCTTTAAGGCCCCGTTCATAATAAGGCAATATAAGATAAGCGATATGTCGTAAGGAATATATTGCGACGATATATTGTTAGGAAGGTTCAGACAGTTGGAGATAAATCGGCGCGACCTGGGCGATTCAAATTTGGTGGGAACACAGTTCTCACTATTTCAGTTACAAATATGAGCTCAAGTGAGGAAGACATTGGTTCAGGCGTGGGAAGAGGAGAAGAATGACATTTTGTGTACATCCCTGCAATCTCACCAACGTGCATCATAGCTCAGCTGTTGTTTCTCGATAGCTGTCTCAACAGAAATCAAAATTCAGGGAGTTCTATCGAATGAATCCTGAAAAGTTTCATTTCCTGAAAAGCGTCGTGTCACGAGAAATTAATGAAAGGAATTACAGAATTGTAATATAGAAGAAAAAGGAGTAATCAAACTCGGAGATAAGGATTTGGAAGTGATGGAACACTTCAAATACTTGGGAAGTGAACTGGCTGAAGATGGAAGACAAGAGTTGGAAATTAGCAGAAGAATACAACTCGGGAGAGCTTTCTACCAACAGGTACGAGGACTAGTATGGAACAAGGATATACCAATTAATGCTAAAGAAGTTGTGTACAAAGCATATTATGTTCCTATAACGACATATGCAGCAGAAACTTGGACAATGACTAAGAGGGATGAGAGCAGAGTACAGGCAGCTGAGATGAGATTCCTAAGAAGCATGGTTCAGAAAACGAGGAGAGATAGAGTGAGAAATGAAGATATACGGAAAGAACTGGGTGTACAGAAAGTAAATGACAAACTGGAGCATAACAGATTGAGATGGTTTGGACATGTCAAACGGATGAATGAAGAAAGGCTACCAAGACGAGCACTGGAACGACGGGTGAGAGGGAAGAGAGGACGAGGAAGACCAAGAATGCGTTGGATGGACTCGGTGAAGTATGGCATTAGAGAACGGAACCTGGATTGGAACACCGTGTCGGAAGAGGAATGGTGGAACGACAGAACAAAGTGGAGAGGAACCATATTTGCTCCCACCCAGTGTCAGCTGGAAAAGGGGAAATGATGATGATGAAGATGATGATGATGATAAAGAATTGTCTTCTATCGTCCCGTCATCTAGTTTACATCCCGATACTAATCGCTCAAGATACCAGCAAGCGTTACTTCGTGAAATATGTCACTTGCGACAGGCGCGGCTCTAGAGTTTGGCTTTAGGGGGGGGGTCAGTCAGAGAATCGAAATTGTTAAGAAATATAGTATCACTAAAAACGCAATCATAAAGTAACCAAACGTACAAAACCATACCAATTTTTTTGCAAGATACATGGATAGAAATTTGATGCGTTTAGCGCACCAAAAATATTCGTACAAATTGCAACGGCGTGTTTTGCGACTTTTACATCGAGCTTCGAGAATTGTATCAAGGTACGTTACAGTTTCGGCAAGTCGAGTTGGTACCGACAAAGGGAGAAAGTCACAGCTTAAATTGCCGACCAAGCTTGAGGTTTGGACGTCGGCAAAATTGTTTGGAGCGAAAAAAAGCCCCAAATTCCTATCCGTTTATTGCTGCACATTCATCGTGACATCACTATAAACATCGATTCGGTAATCACAAGGTTTGCTAAACAAAATAGACGAGTTGATTTTGTTATATAAATAATCTTTTTTATATAACAGGTATGAAGTTGTAAATATGTACAGTTGTAACAGAACATAATAATTGCTATAAAGAAATTTTCAGTATTGAATAAAATGAAAAATACTGTTTCTCAGTTAAAATTCGTTAAGTTTTATTTGTCTGGCTATTGTGTTTTCGTTTTTTGAGTTTGCAAAAAAAAAATTGGCCTTAGTTGGGGGGGGGGGGGGCCGTGACGACCCCCCCCTGAGTCCGCGCCTGGCTTGCGATATGTTGTGCAATCGCGTGGCTGTGAACCTTTTTTATCGCCTCCCTTTACATTTCACGTAACTGTCTGTGCGTGTGGCGTATCGTATATCGCTTATCTTAGTATGAACGGGGCCTAAGAGGGGGTGGTCGCTAGCAGGGGGAATACCTGACAATCTCTATTGTAACTATGCAACTTGATAATACTGTACAAACAAATTGTTAATTATTATTTATTGTCATTTGTGTTACAATTGTTAAGTGAACAGGTTTAACCCCTTAAGTGCTATTTGCTACCTCAGTGCTGATGTTTTTTATTTGTGTAGAAATCGTAATTTTTAACGGATCAGGGGTGCTTAAAATGTTTATAGATTATGGCTCTTTATTAATGAAAATCCACAGCCTGCTTCCAGTCGACCGACCGGGTCAGGGATGGATGAATGAAGCCCCCATCTAGTGGTGAGGATATGGACTGTGCCGGCTGCCGAAGCCTGTCGCACTCCTCTGAGGCAATGATTAATTGAATGACAAATGAAATGAAATGATAGTGGAGAGTGTTGGTGCAATGAAATTTTGACAGGGAAAACCGGAGTACCCGGAGAAAAACCTGTCTGCCTCCGTTTTGTCCAGCACAACGTGGCGTGAAGAATTCGCCTGTTATTCCGCCATGCTTGTTTACATCTCAGATGAACTCCAGCTGTAGAGGACAGACGCCTACAAAATGCTCTGTTGTAGTTCCCTCACCTTCGTGGTTAACGAGCGGCAACTCAAACGTAAGGCAGTAGCACGCTCTGACAATAACCATTGCTCGCTACTGACCAATAGCTGACGGTTGTTGACCTCTATCACTCCACGTGGACTCGGAAGTCCCGCCCTGATGGCTAGCTTGTGTCTTCGACAGGTATCAGTGTCCAATGTTGCACACCTGCACATAGTTCTGTCCAGTCTCGCTGCTTGCCCTCAGTAGCTACGGTGGAAATTTGACAACGCTGTGTCTCGCGCTGGGAAAACCTTGGCCCTAGGTGCCATGGAATATAAACATATTCGCCCAGCTAGATTTCAAAGGCGAGCCGCACGTTAATCAGGAAAGTGAGGCGACTATAGTTAATTACGGAGGCAAAAATCCAAACTCAAGTAGTGCTACGTAATGCGCAACAAATGGCAGAAAATGCCAGAGATCGACTCGGCAATCTAAAGTGAAATATGAAAACAAATTACAAAAAAAAAAAAAAAAATGAAAATCTTGTGTACCGATTATACACGGGCGATGCAGTGAACGGATTAAACTTTGTATACCATGGACATTCAACCTAGACTGCTTCCGTTTGGCAGGGGGTTGTGAGGTGGGGGAGGATGGTTGGTTGGTTCTTAGGTTTAGGGGCTGCGACAACGCGGTCATGTAGCCCCGTGTACTTTGGGTTTGTGTAGAATCTGTCTGATAACCGGTGTTAATTGTGATGACTGTATTAGTGTGTGTTATCTGTTTTTTTTAAAATTTAAGTACTGCAACTAAGAATTTTTCAAATAGTTCCCACTTTTGCCGCCAAGCGCCACCGTCAACGACTACTAGGCCAAGTTCAGAACTTAGCTACCAGACGCCACCGCATCTCTTGGCAACGAACGTAGAAACCTAAGAGCGTTGTTTACATTCTTAACCTATCCAATTTAGCTTCACACAGGTGCAATTAGTGGAAGGTCCGTTAACATGCCATAAATCTATGACATGGGACCGCCGGCTTTACTTCCCCTCCGAAAGGCATTCTGAGGGATTTTTAACGCTCTTAAAAAATCCGACGGCTTCGGCCGGGTTTGAACCCGTTATCTTGGGCATAGAAGCTCAGCATGCTACCGACTACGCCACCGAAGCCGCTAAAGTGGGGAAGGTTGCGGGAGGGAAAGAAGGAGAGAGAGAGGAGAGGAAGGGGGGGGGGGGGGGGGGTCGTCGTCGTTATGCTTGACGAATCAATTTGCATCCCATACATTCACTGGAGTGTTGGACAAGGAATCGTAGGCCAACCAAGTTTTGAAAGTTTTCGGCGCGAAGGTGAGTTTCTGTCACTTCATCTTCATCTGATAAAAGCCAGAAATGGTTCTGAGAATAACCCATAGCCTAAGCTCGCACACCGGCCCGTCCGTCCGCAATACACTTGTAATGTTGCCACACAGTAGTCTGCTTCACTTCAGCCGCTAATGTTAAGCCTAGTACATAAGTACAGTCCTTAAACTTTGGTGGCCAAAAAAGCTGGTCGGTTCGAGAGGTGGTCTTTTATTAGAGGTACAAATTGTAGAAACTCTGAATGTCGCATTTGGGTAACCATGGTGTAGTGTTTCGTCGCGGTTTGCGGACTGACATCCCCCAGGAACTGTATTCAGTTCATCTGAATATCTCACGAGCCGTCAGACAGTTGACCTACTTCATTAGGGTACAACCACCGTTTCGTCGCGCTGCAGTGTTCCAATTAATGCTCTCCGTGCGACTGATACGTGGTGTGTAGCTGTGTGAATGTGTGGTACTTGGGTGGGACGTCAGATGCAGCTGAGAAATTGGATGTAGACTAAGCCAATATTTCAGCATTCGCACAAGTCTCTCTGCCTCCCGGAGCTGGTGGAGGATTTTTGTGCAAATAGAAGACTTCGTTCTATTTTAATGGTGAATAGCAGCGGATGCTAGAATCGCATTGACTGACACAGCAGACGATATTTACTTTCTCAACACGATCTCCTCGCTCTCTTCTCTGCGATGCCAGCCACCAGGGGTGCCACTACTAACTTTTTTTTTGTCAGACTACTGACACAGCCGTCGGATTTTTAAAGATCGTTAAAAATCTCTCAGTATGCCTTCCTTCGGAGGGGAAGTAAAGCTGGCGGTCCCATGTCATAGATTATTGCCATGTTAAAGAACCTTCCACTAATTACACCTGTGTGAAGCTAAATTGTATAGGTTAAGAATGTAAACAACGCTCTTAGGTTTCTACGTCCGTTGCAAAGAGCCGATTGAGGTGGCGTCTAGTAGCTAAGTTCCGAACTAGGCCTAGTAGTCGTTGACGGTGGCGTTTGGCGACAAAAGTAGGAACTATTTGAAAAAATCAAAGTTGCAATCCTTACTTGAATTAAAAAACAGATACACACACTAATACAGCCATCACAATTAACACCGGTTATCTGACCGATTCTACACACACCCAAAGTACACGGGGCTACATGACCGCGTTGTCACAGCCCCTAAACTGAGGAACCAACCAACCAACCAACTGACTGACACATGGTTAAGTGTTTAAATGACGTTAAGCTGCAAGAGGATATAAATTACGTTGTGGCGCTATAAGGACTGTCATAAGCAGCAGCCATCCATTATAATGATTGATTACGCGACCTGTGTGTTTTCTCCTCGCAATGGGTGACTACAGCGTACAGAGCACCACTAAACGGGATTCTACCGCTGTAGTGAGCAAGAGGAAAGGGTTATCTCAATGAAATATAGCCAAATACAGGGTCTTTCATATAAAGTAAGAACGGCGAGCGGCGGTTTTGTCATTCGCTGCTGAAGCCGGCTTGGCCGACCTTGTGACGCGCCACGGCCCCCTGCTGTAGTATTGAAAGCGCGCGTATAGTACAAACTTGACCTTGCAATAAGCGTGCAGGTGTCAGTCACCAGTCTGAACCACAGCTGCTAACATGTTGAGACAGTTATCATTGCAACATCGTATTTTTGAATGTAAAATTTATTTTAATTACGATTCGGCTCGGCGGGTACGTGATGCATTTGTTCAGCAATTTCCTGATGAAGTGCCACCTTCACTAGCACAGATTCACGTAATTGTAAATAACTTCGACACTACTGGTTCAGTGCTCAATAAAAAACACAAAATAAAAAATCAGAAAAAATACAGTGGCATGACTCACTCGCGTTAGCCGAAATGTGGTTACCAGATACAATGCCTGTATAACCCAGGAAGGACGACACTTCCAGCAACTTTTATAAGGTAATATTTCATAGAGGATTGTACACACGCTTAGAGCAGGGGGCCACGGCTCGCTACAAGCTCGGTCAAGGCCACCACACTAGCGGATAACAAACCCGCCGCTTGGCGTTCTTACTTTATATGAAAGACCCTGTATATCGCCTGATAAGCAGCAACATTAGATAAACGAAGCATTCATAATATAGGCTAGCTTTGGGGCTATGAGGTCGAGTGAAACTTTAAAAGGCCGGTGTTTCGAGACAACTGCTTGTCTCTTTATCAAAGTTTGTCAAGAAAGAAACAAAGAAAGAAAGAAAAAAAAATAGTAAACAATGGCATGTAGCCTCCATAGATAAATGGTACAGGGAGTACGGGAATGTTCTCCGCAGGGTTTACGTGCAGCTGCGAGTGGTTGCGTCATCAGTTTAGTTGGCAGCACAGTGTCCTTGATAGGGTGAAGGCCACACGTGTGGGCTGTGGGCTGTCGAAATCGTCAGTGCGTATAGTTAGATTGGAAGAGTGCAACAGTATGTTATGAATGGCTGTGGTGAGTACAAAGTTTACTGTTTGTTTGTTACGGATACACGCGGCAGCCGTGCTGCCAACTTAACTGGTGACGTAATCTCTTGCAGCAGCTGGTAGGCACTGCGGAGAACATTCCCGGACTCCCTGTATAAGATAGGAAGCCATGTTGAAACAAATAGTTACTCCATGACCTGAGACCAAGAAGATGTTGGTAATGAAACTATAGAGGGCAGACCTGATTTACTCAAGAAATAAGTAAACAACCACACAACTTTAATAGAGCCGGAAATCGAGCCTAGGAACTTTGGTACTGGATTCTCAGTTCGCATCCCCGAGACCGCAGAAGGCGATGATTCAGTTGGTCAATTTAGCAACCCTTCCCGAGTTGAACCCGCTGGCTCGATCAGTCCGCCTACATCTCCTCTTTCTTAGTTGATCAACTGTGATTGGTCCGCGTACTAGCAGGGTGCTGCTGAGATAATTTAATAAACATAATGAGGTGACGAATTGAACAGGAGTACATCCAAGGTCAATCTACGATCATATAGCTCAGCGACTTTTATTCCTTGGTTACTTTCCTATTAGAAACCTCAAATTCACTCCTGAACCACCATCAAACTCTGCATGAATCAAAAGAACTTGATATTTGTGTGATATTATCTATTCAAGATCAAGACATAAACAAGTAGGAAGGCACAGGATACAAATATCATGCTTTTAATTTGGTTGCTTTTCCATTTCTAATCGACGAAGAGGAAGAATCCTCTTCCCTGCCAGTACTCCCTACATGAATATACAGCACTAATTAATCACGTATGTGTATGTCTACCCCTTATTATTCCCGTTTTTCCAACGGGGTCGGGGATGAGATGCGATGGAAGTCTTTGTGGCGATGTTTTTACGGCCGGATGCCCTTCCTGACGCCAACCTCATGAGAGGAGTTAATGAGAGATGAAATGAATGATGGTGAATGAAACTGGACAAGGATGTGGAAGGAAGCGGCCGTGGCCTGTCAGAAGGTACCGTTCCAGCATTTGCCTGGTGTTGAAAATGGGAAACCACGGAAAACCAATTCAAGGACGGCCGACTGTGGGGCTCGAACCCACGCGTCTACCTAGTCAGCAGAGAGCTTGGCCCCATGACCTAATGCTGCGCTTTAGCCAGCGTAGCCACTGTTGTCGGTCACTAATTAATCACGTAATACGCCTAAATATATTAACAGTGAATACAATTTATTAATTACGGTACTGATCACTTTGGACAAAGATATTTCCACAAGAGCTAAGTGTGCAGCGCGGAAACTGAAGCAATCAACGTCGCTCTCGCACACAAAAGCTGGATGAATCAAAATTGGCCTGGTAGATTAGCAGGCTGAGTGGCTCTCTAAGACATAGGATCGAACTAATAATAATAATGTTATTGGTTTTACGTCCCTTTTAACTATTGGGGCGTTAAGAGACGCCCGGGCGCTGCAATTTTGACCCGAAGAGAATCTAAACGTGTCAGCTCCCTCGCATTTGCGCACCCTCAAATGCTAACTTACTGCGCCCACAACCATGCGAGAACGTTACCGCTAAGCCACGCAGTCAGCCGAAGGTCGAAATGAGGAAGGCTTTCTAAATATGCAGTTGAGTAGAAGCTCCAGAACTGAGCAGTGGCAGAAACAGGAACACTTGCATAAACAATGTTTAATATTTTAGGGTGTTTTGTGGTGATTTGTTTACTGTGTATCACATTTCCAAATAATCTTGGGGAACAACAGGGTGAGCAGAGTTTAGTGTTCATCCAGTGGCGACGTCCTTGCTAGTAAGCTGACTTTGGTCTCCCCTTGTGTTCGCTCAGTCATTAACATGCTGTATACAATAGCCAACTGCTGGGTGACTGGTCGCAAATCAAGAGCTTATTATGTAATGGTATTTAAGTTGCGTATGTTGATGTGTGCGCATGCTCTCTCAGGCCATTTAATTACCAAAACAAATCGCGCAGCGCGGCTGTATAAAGACTGCGATATGGTCCATGAACCGCACGAGGAAAGAAAGTCACGTGCCGTTACATGTCCTTATTGACACGCCAGCGGCTATTTAACCGGAAGTTATATTCTTACCATTCAAACCAATCCAGTATTTAACTGGTGGTTATATCCTTACCCTGCAAATTAAACCGGTGTTTATAATAATAACCCCTGGCACTACAGCCCGTGAAGGGGCTAGGCCTACCAAGCGACCGCTGCCTATCCATTTGGCTTGCAGATATTGGGAGAGGGTGATTTCTCACGATTCTCGTGTTCTTAGAGCAGTTTGCTGCTATGCTTTGGTCTTGCTTAATGCCACCTCTGTTAGGATTTGCTGCACCCTGATACTCCCTTCTTCTGTTGGTAGGATCTGGGGATTTTCCTTAGCCGGGGTTTTTCAGGTTCTACGATCCAGTTACCATCGAGGGATTTCAACAGGTAAAGGGTAGGTATTTTCGGGTACAGTTATCTGCGCATCGGTTCCCGTCGAGTTCTGACTCACGAAGTAGTAATGCGTTGAGCCAATAAATCAGGCGTCAGAGCTTGTGCGAACGATGTGTTGTTGGCATTCCACCAGTTATATGAGCGCTCTTATTAGTCACCAGCATTTGAAAGGAGAAGTGATAATGGAGGTAAATCAGAACATAATTAAAATGTGAATTTAATAAGCAGGACGGCAAACTCTGAATGAACTGATCAAATCCAGACAACCGGTAACATATGATTCCTCAGATCAAGAAGAGGCGAAAGAAGGTAGAACGTATCGCAAGAAGTGTGTACTTCAACGGAAAATAAGTGGGTTAGTTACATTATTTAACCCCTGAACGATTTTCGAGTTAATTTTGCATGACCGTTTGGTTGCTCCATCTCTACATAGTATAAACATAAGTCCCCGATTCTTGGATGTAAAGGGTAATCTCGAGAACCACAGGATGGATTTTGATGCGGTTTTCACAATTATGCAAAGGATTTCTCGAGGAAGTTTCTGTAGGAAAGCATTCATTTGTGACCAAAGGAAGCCGAGCAGTAACAATTTCAGTGATTCGAGTCGAAGAAAAACTTGCCGTCCATGCGCCTTTTTAAGCTTACGCTGGGTAAACCGCTAAAACATCTATATAATATGAGTGTAAGAATAGTTCAGCATGAAAACTTCTACAAAGAAAAAAATCCGCGACAGCATACTGTATCTTTATCTGAAATACATCGCCCCCTATAAGTGTTTTTACGTTTTCATTTCTTCCAAAAATCTCCATTCAGTGGAAATTAAAATTACTAGTGTCGGAGTGAGTTATGAGCTAGCAAGCGAGCCTATCATCCCAGCTTTGGCCAGCATCAATCTGTCAAGTCGTGTCGAGTTAGGACTTCAGAGAAGAGTAGCCTATATGTGTTTGGAGTTTCGCTGTTCACCTCGGCTTTTATGAATTGTTTCTAGGACCTGCCGTCCGTACGCCTTTTAAGCTTACGCTGGGTAAACCGTTAATGATACCGGGCGAAGCCGGGGCGGGTTGATAGTTTATAATAGAAAGCTTTTCAGTCGGTCAACACAAATTGTGCCCAATTCCATCAGGCGGGAAAAAATTATTTATATGCCCTAACATGAAAGAATTACATAAGATCTTTATCACAAAATAACATGCTTTTATGTAAGAAAGAAAAGGGGGGGAACTCAAAGTTTTCGATCGTCAAAAGATTATCATCAGATCCTGGTCACTTGAGGTTTAGATAAGGTACCTTGTTTATTTATTACACTTATGCACAAATATACAGATGACAGAGCTTGTTTCGCATGGCCTCCACGTTCACCCGATCTGACGCCATACGATTTAACCTTTGGGGGTTCGTAAATGTGCTCCCGCTACCAGCTGACCTAACAGGATTGAAGCAGCCCTTGCACCAATTACTCCAGAGACACTGAGCAAGGTTTGGGACGAACTCGGCTATCGACTCGATGTGTGCCGTGTGACGAATGGTGTTCACATTGAACACTTGTTGGACAAACCTTTTGAGTTGCTCTTTCATTTGATGTATTATTTTAATTGGGTAAGTTAACTGTAGTAAATACTACAAAGCCTTAAAACCCCGATATTCATTTTGATACATCCTGTATATAGAGTAGAATTCCAACTATCCGAACTCCGACTATCCGAATCGCTGATTATCCGAATTGCTTTCAGAAAATAAAAGACGGATACATACTGCGATTCGCAAAAAAAGTTTCAGTCTACGCGCGCTATTGTCCTTCGCTCCACGAAGCTAATGTAGGCACAGCGCGAACATTATTGGGATGATAAGCTTAGAGATGTTCAGCAAACAATGACTTCCATTTACTACTATTGTACAGCACTTGTAAGTACATACGCTATATAACATGTAAAAGTGTTGCCTTTTCAATTAATTACATAATTAGAAATGCATTCAGTACCGAAAATAAGTTATTTTTCTTTAAAATACATATGTATGTAGGCCTATACCTTGTATATACGTACCTCCAATTATCCGAAATTTTGATTATCCGAATGGAGTCTGGTCCCAATTGATTCGGATAATTGCAGTTCTACTTTACAATATTTAGATAACAAAAGTTTATAAAAACTTGCGTAACATGCCAATCTGAGTGAGTGAGTCAGGACATTTTCTTTCAATTTTCTTTTTTCAGAATTTCACCCCTCCCCATGAACCCCTTAAATTTGATTTATGAAAAAAAAAACTGTCGAACAGCTATTTACTTACTTTAAAGCAGTATTTTCCCCCTGAGTTTGATGAGTGAGTCAGTCAGTCAATCAGTTAGGACACTTTCATTCCTGTCCCCCCCCCCCCCCCAGAATTTCACCTCTCCCCATGGGCCTCTAAAATTGGATTTATGAAAAAAAAACGGTCAAACACATATTTACTTCTTTTTTATGTTGATTTTTTTCCGCTGAGTTTCAAACTCCTCGCCTATGTCGTTTAAGAGATACACGCTCCGTTAAGAATCTTTCAACCCCCACTTTTCACCCCTTTCACCTCATAATATACACCACATCGAAAAACCCTCAGACACGTGTCTTTTTATTTTTAATGATGAGTTTATATGCCGAGTATCACATCCCCCAGTGAAACCAATCGGGAGATATAGCAATTCAATAAAATGCAGGTCTACCCCCTTAACACCCCTTTAGAACCTGAATATCTAAAAATCCTCTCTTAGTGGGCGTTTACGGGCCTTGAGGGAGCTGCATACAAAATTTCATTCCAATCCGTTCGGTGGTTTCTGAGATTTCGTGATGAATGAATGAGTGAGTGTGTGAGTGGTATTTGACAAATACATAGTAGATAGTGTCAAGTCTTTGTTATGCTAAACTCGGTTGACAGTGTTGTGTGAGCAGTTGAGTAACTAACGGGATTTCAAGTAAAGAACCTCATTTTCTATACCGGTAGTGCAGAGCGCAACTCGAATCCCGTCGGCCGTGTCTCGACTTGAGCTATGTTGCCATTCCTTCATGAGTATATTTTATGATTTGATTAGCGTGTGCTTGAGTGCAAATCAGGAGAATGAGAAAGACTATCGAAAATTCATGTAGCCAGCGGTTCCTTCTGGGTCCTAAACTATGTGTATGCAAAATTTGGTTGAGATTGGTGGAACGGTGTAGATTTGTATACGGAACAGACCCACATACTCACCCACCCACCCACTTACAGACTTTCACTTTTATATATAAGATTGCTCAGTCGGTTTGAAGTACTTCTATACTATTGATGCGTTATTATTAATGTATTCGTAGTTTAAGTATGTTAACCTGTGCTCTATTGAGGAAATTCATGAATAATGTTGTTTGCACTATTTTGTTATTTATGAACATAATTCAAACGTTCCTATTTAAGCTGGTGGCCTCTCGTAATGTGGTTAGCTTGTCAATGTAGCGAGCACACACATGATACAATACACTGGAGTTGAATGAGGTTATGTATATAAAAGCATGGTATTTTGCGATAAATATCTCATTTAATATTTATTTCAGGTTAGAGTGTATAAAAGCTTGTTTTCCCGCCTAATGTTATTGGGCGCAATTTGTGTTGACCGACTGAAAAACTTTCTATTATAGGCAACACTGAAAAATAGCTTCCATGTGACCACTTCCATTAAAGACTAATATACGTGATAAAATAGATTTTACCCTATACTTAGTTCATAGACGCTTAGTGGCCAAACATGAAGCCACCTTTCGTATCTGAGGAGCACACCTGTACAAACTCATCTAATATAATATTTTGTAAAACAGAGAGAAAAAACAAGAAGTTCCGTGACGAACTAAAGAGCCTACTTTTCATGCCAATGAATATTCTACAGTATATGAACCTATCTAGAATAATGACGAAATTAAGTTGCTAATATCGAAATTTTCTAATTAGTTCGAAATACTGTATACCTGGCATAATGTAGCCTAATAAAGCACTACAGTTGGCAGCCCTGATGACTGAATATATTCTTAGTTCCATCTCTTAAGGTACAGAATACAAAATTTGGTTGAAGTCCAATGAATAGCATGGACGTTACATGCAGTTAAACATTGGATCTAACAGCGCGCGTAAAATCATGTTGGCAACAATGTCATGCATGTATTGGTCAGAAATAATCTGAAATAATATGATCTATTGTTGTGCCAATTTTGAATGAAATCCATTAGTTAGTATAGAAGTTACATGCATTTTAAAATTGACCTATCGGCAGACTTAGAATCATGTTGGCAGCACTGACGTATATTAGTTACTGCAAATTCATCTCGAATGCCAGGTAAACGTGTGCAAAGTTTTGAGCTATTGGCTTGTATACTTTCTGATATATTGATATTAGGGTAACAAAAATAGGGACAGCACATATTAACAGTTGGCAGCCCTGGTTGCTCTTATGAATACGCATAGTCATATCTGTTATGGTACACATAGCGCATACGAAATTTGGTTGAAATCCAAATGATAGTATGGAAGTTACATGTATTTAAAGTTGGACCTATCAGCAGGCCTAGAATCATGTTGGTAGCACTGACGTATATAAGTTATTCGAAATTAATATAGAATGTCAGGTACTATACGTGTGCATAGTTTAAAGCTGTCGGCTTGCATACTTTCTGATATATTGGTATTTGGATAAAATAAATTAGGAGCGTTTATTAACAGTTGGCAGCCCTGGTGGGTCTTAAGAATATGCTCAGTCATATCTGGTTATGTACACATACAACATACGTAATTTGGTTGAATTCCAATTGATAGTGTAGAAGTTATATGCATTTAAAAATTGGACCTATCAGCAGGCTTATAATCATTTTGGCAACACTGCCATGTATGGTCTCCTGGAAATTAAACTGCAATATTATTATCTATACGTGTGCCAATTTTGAAATAGCTCCCATTCATACCTTCCAAGATATCCAACATGGAGCTCAAATTTGAATTGCGATTTTTTTAGCAGTTGGTAGCACTGACATCATTTTCAAATATGGCCGTGAGATATTCAGGTATAGATCTTTACTCCTACCAAATTTTGTTTCGATTGCTCCAGCCGTTTAGGAGTTGATAGGGGACACACACACACACACAGCCAGCCAGACAGACAGACAGACAGAAGGACATACATACAGACAGACAGACAGACAGACAGACACACACACACATTTGCCCGATCGCATAAGTCTACTTTTTTCTCATTTTTGCAAAATGTGAAAAGTAGGGTAATAAGTACAGAGGTGTGCATTTTTTTTTCTTATTCCGAATTTGGCCGCCTGTGGATCGCATGGAACCTAAGGCTTTCTGGTTAATCTCCTCTTCTCTTCCCAAAACCTCTTCATTCGTTCACTTCTGATCTTTCGCTCCTCCTCGGATATTACCAGTTTGGCTCTAATTTTAGGTGTTTTCTCCTCGAACATCTTGATGTTGTCAATTCGGTTTCTAAACTCTTTTCTGTTGTGGATCACATCCACTGTGAGTCCACTTTCCTTGGCGTCTCTTTTAACCTCTTCTACCCATTTAGTTGTAGCCTTCAGCTCTGTAATATACTTGAATATCCTCTTAGTCAGTCGGTTCTCGTCCATTCTCACCAAATGTCCGTAGAATTTCAACCTTCGCTTCCGCATTGTGACAGTAATTTTTTCAGTGTGTTTATAGAGGTCATCATTCCTTCTGTTCTTCCATGTCCCGTCAGCAGTTTTCTGTGGTCCTAAAATTTTCCGCAAAATTTTCCTCTCCTTTTTTCCAGTTCCTGAAGATCCCCTTTTTTATTCAGTGTCAAGCACTCCGAGGCGTACAGACTGTGCTCTAGTGTCTGAGTTTTGCCTTGTAGGATATTGCTCGTTTGTTGTATCTGTTCTGGGTTAACCTATAAGCCAAATCCAATTTTCTAGCTCTTGCCCTATTTGCTTCTTTATCCAGCCCATTGGATAAAATACATATTTTAAATCAGTCACATTTCTTCGTTCAAAATCATTTTATTTTATTTTTATTTCCCTACTTAATAATAATGTTTTTTCTCCTGTGGACTTACAACTTTTCCCATAAGGAATTGCATCTGGAATTTTTTGAAATTGGAGATTGTGAGGAGGTGCATCTGAACTGGATCCGTTCTTTCTTTTTTAGGCTATTTTCAATTTTGAAAAAAATAGGCTTATGAGATCACCTTTTGTCCGTGTGTGTGTGCGTGTGTGTGTGCGTGTGTGTGTGTGTGTGAGGTGTGAGTGTGTGTCCCCCTAATAAAATCTAAACGGCTGGAGCGATTTCAATGAAACTCGGTAAGTTCATAGCTCTATTCCCGGCGACCTCGACCGTGCCCTTCAAATTTTGTTACGTCTCACCAATCCAAGATGGCGGCTGTGCGAAATATTTCACTAGCATTCAATATCTCCGAAACTATTACCGATATCACTCTGAAATTGTGTACTGTAATAAAGGAAACTACTAGAAGTTCACCTATGAGACTTTCAAAAACCTGGTGACTACAAAACCAACATGGCGGCCAAGCGAAGTTAAGACATTTAAATAGACTTTTCTCGCGATTTAACTATCCAAACGTAATGAAACTTGGTACAACAATTGTTTTTACACATTGTAATGCACTGGAGTCTAATTTAGTTCAATTGTTTACATAACCTCAAAATGGTGGCTGTGCGAAATATTTCACTGACATTCTATATCTCCGAAACTATTACAGATATCACCCTGAAAAAATAGTACGGTGATAAAGGGTACTGATACAAGTTTACCTATGTATATTTCATAAACCTGTAAAGTACAAAACGAACATGACGACCAAGCGAATTTGAAATATTTTAATAGACTTTTCTCGTGATTTAATTCTCTGAGCGCCTTGAAATGTGGTACAGTAAATGATTTTGCAGTTTGTAATGCACTGCCATCTAACTTAATTCAATTGTTTACATAACCTCAAGATGGCGGCTGTGCGAAATTTTAAAATTAAGTTTTTATTTCTTGTGTCGTAATCATGCGATCGAGGTGCAAGTTTGAATAATGAACCTAGGCAATAATTGTCCTTGAATGGTACATAACTCTATAGCCTATACATATAACAATCCTAAATGGCGAGCTTCCGAAATATTTAGACAGTTCTCAATATCTATGAATCTTTTACAGCAACCAAAGTTTTTTTAATGTTCATAGAGACTATGAACATATGTTCACCTAAAGGACTTTGAGTAACCTGGTGAGCACAAATCCAACATGGCGGCGACGCGAAGTATAAATATTTAAATGGACGTTTCTCGCTAATTAACTATCCGAGTGCCGTGAAACGTTGCACGTTAAATGCTTATACAAATGTTGATCCACTGGCATCTAATTTATTTCAATTGTTTGCATAATCACAAGATGGCTGCTGAGCGTAATTTTAAAATCTCGTTTTTACTTCTTGTGTTCTAATCATGCGATTGGAATTTGAATACCACACGTACACAATAATCTTAATGTGAAAATGAAAATCCACAGCCTGCTTCCAGTCTCCGACCGGGTCAGGAATGGAATGAATGAAGTCCCCATCTAGCGGCGAGGATATGAACTGTGCCGGCTGCCGAGGCCTGACGCACTCCTCTGGGGCAATGATTAAATGAATGACAGATGAAATGAAATGATAGTGGAGAGTGTTGCTGGAATGAAATTTTGACAGGGAAAACCGGAGTACCCGGAGAAAAACCTGTCTGCCTCCGTTTTGTCCTGCACAGATCTCACATGGAGTGACCGGGATTTGAACCACAGACCCAGCGGTGAGAGGCCGGCGTGCTGCCGCCTAAGCCACGGAGGCTTAATGTAATAGTACAAAAATAAAAATCCAACCTGGCGACCATCTGAAATATTTAGACGGTTCTCAATATCTACGAATCTGTTACAGCAATTAAACTGAAATTTTGTATGTTGATATAGACAATTAACATTAGCAGGATATATGAAAATAGGCTGTATAGTTCTTCACGGAACTACTTGTTTTCGTTGACTTTGGAATGTATTCTCTAAATCGGGTAATTTCAATCCATTGTCTACGAATCTTTGAATAGTTCAAGAGTAGACAATCGGTAATTAAATACTTCTAATCTCTTTGGCCTACATTCACACGAAAACTAGAGTAATCAAAACAAAACTGTGGCTTTCTGCATTATCAAGGCTCGTCTTTTAGTGGAAACGTAAGAAATTAGTTCACTATCAGATTCTTTAAAAAAGAAGAGGTTGTTGAGACTATTGATTATACATTTGAAATAATTTCTGCTCCTTACAAAACATTTCCACTATTAAGTCACAACACATACAGAGTAAATGCTGGAAAACTGCCATCGAGTCAAATAATTTGCACACCTCTGTAGAGCATCCTGAAAAGGAAGTGATGGCTTTATATTTAGCCACTAACCTATAAAGGGCTGAGCATGTCTATCATGCTAATGGCACGCTCTATCACTTTCTGATTACACTTTTACGGGAATACACTTTTTGAAACATGTACTGTATTTACAGTATCTTCTTGCTCCAATGCAAATTTTCAAGTTATATGGATCGAGTTTAGGCATCTCTTAGACCATATGAAGATTTTTAGCCTACTTTTCACATTTTGCAAAAATGAGTAAAAAGTAGACTTATGAGATCGATCCGGGAAAATGTGTGTCTGTCTGTCCTTCTGTCTGTCTGTCTGTCTGTCTGGCTGTGTGTGTGTCCCCCCGTATCAACTCCTAAACGGCTGCAGCAATCAAAACCAAATTTAGTATGAGTAAAGATGTATGCCGGAATATCTCAAGCCCATATTTGAAAATGATGTCAGTGCTACCAACGTCTGAAAAAACGCAATAGAAATTTCAGCTCCATGTTGGATATCATGGAAGGTATGCATGGGAGCTATTCCAAAATTGGCACACATGTAGATAATACTATTTCAGTTTAATTTCCAGGAGGCCATACATGACAGTGTTGCCAAAATAATTTTAAGCCTTCTGATTGGTCCGATTTTTAAATACATATAACTTCTACACTATTAATTGGATTTCAACCAAATTTTGTATATAATATGTGTACATAAAGAGATATGACTGAGTCTATTCTTAAGAGCCACCAGGGCTGCCAACTGTTAATAATTGCTCTCTCTATTTTCTTCATCCAAATACCAGTATATCTGAAAGTATGCTAGCCGACAGCATTAAACTATGCATACGTATCGTACCTGACATTTTAGATTAATTTGGAGTAATTTACATACTTCAGTTCTACCAACATGATTCTAAGCCTGCTGATAGGACCAATTTTTAAATACATGTAACTCCTATACTATCAGTTGTATTTCAACCAAATTTCATATGTTCTATGTGTAACATAACAGATATGACTATAAATATTCTTAAGAGCAATCAGGACTGCCAACTGTTAATAAATGCTGTCTATATTTTTTTACCCTAATATCAATATATCAGAAAGTATGCATGCCACCCGCTCTATACTTTGCACAATAGCACCTGACACTAGATTAATTTGGAGTAATTAATATAAGTCAGTGCTGCCAACATGATTCTATGCTTGCTGATAGGTCCAATTTTAAAATACATGTAATTTCTATACTAACAAATGGATTTCATCCAAAATTGGCACACCAAGGTATACTATTTCCGATTATTTCTAACTAGCACACGCATGACATTGTTGCCAACATGCTTTTACACGTGCTGATAGATCCAATGTCTAACTGCATGTAACATCCATTGGATTTCAACCAAATTTTGTATTCTGTACCTTAAGAGATGGAACTAAGAATATATTCAGTAACCAGGGCTGCCAACTGTAGTGCTCTATTAGGCTACATTATACCAGGAATATTTCGAACTAATTGGACATTTCGATATTACCAACTTAATTTCATTATTATTCTAGGTAGGTTCATATACTGTTGAATAATCATTGGCATGAAAAGTAGGCTCTTTAGTTCGTCACGGAACTTCTTGTTTTTTAAAAACAATTTTTAGTATTTTTTTTATGAGAAATGTTGTGTTACAGGAGAATGATGAAGATCAGATGCGTAGATAGGGTTACAAACGAAGAGGTATTAAGACGAGTGGGAGATGAGAGATGTTTCTGGTGACTGCTAATGAAGAGAAGAGATAGGTTAGTAAGACACATACTAAGATACCCTTGAATAGCAAGCTTAGTCATGCAAGGTAGGGTCGAGGACAAGAACTGTAGGGGTAGACCAAAGTTAGAATATATGCCTCGGATGTAGGGTGTTGTAGCTATGGAGAGATGGAACGATTAGCTCAGGACAGGGAGACATGGGGGGCTGCATCAAACCAGTCAAATGACTGAAGACTCAAACAACAACAACAACAACAACAACAACAACAACAACAACAACAACAACAACAACAACAACAACAACAACAACAACAACGACGACAACGACAACGACAACGACAACAACAACAACAACAACAACAGATATGATCACTTCAAGAAGAGCTAACTTATGTTTATTTGTTTCAAAATCTGACTACGGTAAATATGTTCAATTAATGATGCTAGTCTCATTGTTCTGTTAAACCTGTTTCAACACTGAATTGCAAGAGATCGATCTCGCTGTCTTGTTTACATAATTCTACCCATTGGCGTCGCTGGCGTCGAAACGAATATTTGTTCTGTTTTCCTTCTCCAACCATCCGAGCTAGAAACATTAATTTTAGAGTCACGTCTTCTCCCTCGCTAAAGCTCTCGATTTTCTTTTTAAAACTCCTTGGAGGAGAAATCTTGTGCAGAGCCTTCTAACGTTACAAAACGGGAAATAAAGACTTCCAATAAATTCGAACGAGATCGTCAGTGAATTAAATCGACGAGTAGACGTTCTATATTTCTTTAAAAATGTATTTTGGCGACGAGAACGCGATGTACGGGTAGGTTTTTGTTCGTAATGCACTGCCGTGTTGAGAAGGGGAGTATTTCCAATTGATTGGATTAAGCTCCTAGCGTTTTCATGTGTAAAAACACTCGGAACGTTTTCTTTTATTCTCTCTGACTGGAAGTTATTCTTAATGCCACTATACAAGCAGCTCGTTGAAAGTGCTTCAGTGTATCGAGTTTAAAGAAAGTTTCGACTGCAGTTAAACTTCAATGTTAGGATTGACATCCACACATTGAACCATTCATTTGTTCATTCATTCATTCATTCATTCATTAATAATCGTTCATAATCCATCCATTCAATTATACGTTCATTCATTGATACGCTATTGGTATGCAGGATAAAATCTGATGAATTTTAACTATCCAGTTTGATTTGGTATGCAGGATAAAATATGATAGATTTTAACTATGCTGTTTGATTTGGTATGCAGGATAATATATGACAGATTTTAACTGTAGTATTTGATTTAGTATGCAGCACAAAATATGATAGATTTTAACTATCCAGTTTGATTTGGTATGCAGGAAAAATATGATAGATTTTAACTATACTGTTTGATTTGGTATGCAGGATAAAATATGTTAGATTTTAACTACTCTGATTGATTTGGTGTCAGAATAGAAACTGGTAGATATTAAGAGCCATGTTTGATTTGGTACACAGGATAACATCTGATTGATTTTAACTATCCTCTTTGATTTGGTATGTATGATAGAAACTGATAGATTTTAACAACCATGTTTGATTCGGTATACATGATAACATCTGATAGATTTTAACTACCGTATCTTGTTTTTTTGGTATGCAGGATGAAATCTGGTTTCAAACTAACCTGTTTGATTTGGTATGCAGGATAAAGCTGATCTATTTTAACTACCATGTTTGATTTGGTATGCAGGATAAAAGCTGATAGATTTTAACAACCCGATTTAATTTTTCATAGCATAAAAGTTGATAGATTTTGTTTAATTTGAGAATCACACCCACTTTATTGCAAATTATCGAGCTAGAATGCTAGACAGTTCGCTCCTCCCCTTCCAATCCTTATCCCCAGCCAGGAGCTTCTGTTTTAATCTTCTCGTTGTCATGCTGCTGCAACAGCAAACTTTCCCCCGCTAAACTTTCTTTTCATACATCCTTAATATTAATTTATATGATTTGACAGGCGTGGAGAGAGCTCGAGATAAATGATACTGCAGTGGCATGTGCTTCTTGTCGCTGCCTCCATTTAACTTTGGAATTCTTTCACTCCTGCCTCGGAGATGTCGTTCGAAACTTATTTTTCATAGTTTTAAAGAAACTACCATCTCCCACTCTCGATGGAAGAATGTTCGTAAAGTTGTGCTACGGATTCCCGGTTTCAGGACGATGTCAAATGTTTCATAACTTTCCTGCGACGTACCATAGAATTCGTACACATTAACCATGTTGAAAATGGTAAATATATATTATCCGTATTGATTGATAGAATTGATAAATTGAACATCCGCTTTATCAATACTTGGATAAGTTGTTTAATAAGATATTTAACGACGTAAATGTTTTGGTATTGCAATGATACCATCATCAGCTTCAAATGATATTAAATTTAAAAAAACTAGTTAACTGTGTCAAGAATTGATATCCTTATACTGATGGATAACATCTGTAATTGCCTATAATACAAATTTTCATTGATATTTTCAAACGATTATTTAATATTTTTTCTTAATTATTTCTTAAAACTTAATGTAAGGATATCCATTTTCTTAGTTTAAGTCTACTTAGGATACGTTGTATTAATGTGCTGATGAAGAAACCAACGTGTTTAGAAACATGTACACATAGTCAATTAAGTGTTTTTAGTATTGATTTGGCGAATATATAAGGTAACTGTTTTAATTAAATTTAAAAGAATGAAAACTTGCAAATATATTGAAATGCAATTGGAAATATTCGAAATATTGATAGGATATCAACATAGGCTGTTTTTAAGGTAATTTTTTCAATTGCACGTCAATTAATATATTTGCAGATTTTCATTCTTTTAAATTTAACACTATTTTTGTAAGGATATCCATTTTTTGACATTATTAACTAGTTTTATAAGATTTAATATAATTTCTCGCTGATGATGGTATCATTTCAATACCGAAACATGTACGTCGTTTAATCTTTTATTGGACAACTTCACCAAGTATTGATAAGGCGGATGTTGAATTTATAAATTCGACGTACCAACATTGCGTTTCAAATAAAATGGTGTAGACACCAGATATAGCCATAATGGTTATTCAAATGACGTCTGGAAACATAAAGTAATAATAATAATATTACGGAACAGTTTTAATACCTCGGAGAGATGATTAGCAACAATGGACTGGACAAAGAGTCAATGGAAAATAGAAGACTTAAACTAGAAAAACTCAACTTCTCCACTAAAAATATATACAACAAAAAGAACCTCTCCCTTAATGCCAAACTACAACACTACAATGCTGTGGTAAAACCGGTGATCTTATTTGGTGTGGAGACGGTAAACTTGATGAACCTGGAAAAGCTTCTGAAGATTGAAAGGAGGATATTGAGGAGGATTTACGGCCCAAATTGGTACAGGGAACCTACAGACTAAGATCAAACAAGGAGATATATGAAAAGGTGGAAGACCTGGAAACAACAATTAGGAAAATACGTTTACGTTTCTATGGACATATTGTTGGAATGGATCCAACAAGAATAAATAAACACGTTTTTGATAAAATATACAATCTGAAGAGCCAAGGGGGTTACACAAAGGAGATGAAGGAAGAACTCCGGAGGCTAGGAATTACAGATGACGACTGTCGAGACAGAACACAATTCAGGGAAATACTTTCTAACATGATGGTTCTTGTGGGAGAAAAGAGAGAACGCAGGGGAGAAAGATGGCCAGCAGAGAGAAACGCGTAACACTCTGAAAGAATGAAGGAAGTGTGGAGGAAGAGAAAGGAAGAAAGAACTATAAGAAGGATATGAAATTATATTTGCGTTGTCTTTAGTTTTGGCCGGTAAGCATAATGTACTGCAATGTAATATTACGGATTTCACATTACTTTTAACTGCTGTTACTTTCAGAGACATTTATGTGTCGGAATTCTGCCCTGTAGGGGATCCTTAACGTGCGACCAAATATACTGATACGGCTCCCTCACATTTAAGCACAGCATGTTTTTGGGCTGAGAGTCTACGTATCTGGGATTAACGTGGACATTTTTAACACAATTTTTATGTGTATGAAAGAGCGCATATATTTTGTGTGCGTATGAGGGAGAGCGCGTATATTTTTCCAGTTCAATGTATGCAGGTCCGTTAATTTTTAAACTTTTTTGTTGTTGTTTTACAACGAATCCTCGATTCTGCACAAACATATAGCCTACTGCTCTCCAGTTGCATCAACTGTGAAGCGCTTTCTGTTTCCACCCTGCAACGCTATTCATACATTGTCACAGCCGAATGAATCTGCCCGGCCGGCTTTGTTTGCTCGTAGGGGTGTGGCTTCAGTGGCGTGTGATTGGGAATATTGTGTGGGGACAGGCCATTGGCATCTTACATGACCTTAATTAAGGCCGTCCTTTGATAGTCTTAGCAAATCAAGCCGCATTCACTGGCTGTTTCCATGGTAACGTGCTCTGCATACAGTGTCCTCGGCTTCCTAGTGTCCTGTGACGAGGTCTGCGGCTACTAAAGCTTTGAAAGTACGGTACCTAATTAACTTAGGTTATATAAGGTCGCTTTAGAAACATGGGATGTCGGAAGTGGTTCCAACCCTTGCTGAAATAGTCCGAGGAGGTTTCTGAAGAACGTGCGTTAGACAACGTTATCCGCTTTATAAATGAGAGTGGGTTATGGCCAGCAATTCCAGTGTACATTGACTCAAAGACTTGTTATTTTTTTTGAATTCTGATTTTTTTTGTTTTTCCGTTGTTGTTGTTGTTGTTGTTGTTTGAGTCTTCAGTCTTTTGACTGGTTTGATGCAGCTCTCCAGGCCTCCCTGTCTTGAGCTAATCGTTTCATCTCTACATAGCTACCACACCCTACATCCGAGGTAATCTAACATATTCTAACCTTGGTCTACCCCTACAGTTCTTGTCCTCAAACCTTCCTTCCATAACTAAGCTTGCTATTCCTGGGTGTCTTAGTATGTGTCCTACTAACATATCTCTTCTCTTCATTAGCAGTCGCCAGAAACATCTCTCCTCTCACACTCGTCTTAATACCTCTTCGTTTGTAACCCTATCTACCCATCCAACCTACTTTTTATATCCTCTTTGCTTCGTCCATCGTTGGTTATTTTGCTTCCTAAGTAACAGAAGTCTCCTACTCCCTTCAGCTTTTCACCTGCCAGTTTGATCTCCATAGAGGTTTCTGATTTATTTCGGCTGCATTCCGGTATCTTTGTTTTACATTTATTAATTTTCATCATGTATTCTTTCCGTAAGACGGAGTCCATACCATTCAAAAACTCATTCAAATCCTCAGGCGTGTCGGCCAAGATGACGATGTCATCAGCAAATCTCAGAGTTGAAATTATTTCTCCTTGAATTTTCACTCCCACTTTAATTTTTTTATAATTATTAATTTTATTTAATTTTTTGTTTTATTAATTTTCGGTATTTTCAAATTTAGGTCTCCACCTCTAAATTTTTAATCCCATTCCAAATTTGTATACTTTAATCTGCGTTAAGAGGGGCAGATGACCTTTTAAAACAACAATAACTAACTAACAACTGCACAATGCTGTTTTGTTAAGATGTTTGGGACATATTTTTCATCAGCCCAGTGTACTTAGGTGTGTTGAATTCTTTTCATAACCTGTATTATTCTGGTGATTGTAAAACAGTATGTCTGAAAGTATTATAACGATCGGAAATTTTGTTTTGGCGCCCCCATACGAATTACGGCAACGAAATATACCTTTAGTCAATATTTTTAGCCTACTTTTCACATTTTGCAAAAATGAGGAAAAAGTAGACTTATGAGATCGGGCAAACGTGTGTCTGTCTGTCCTTCTGTCTGTCTGGCTGTGTGTGTGCCCCCCCCCCCCCCTCTATCAATTCCTAAACGGCTGGAGCAATCGAAACAAAATTTGGTAGGAGTAAAGATCTATACCTGAATATTTCACGGCCATATTTGAAAATGATGGCAGTGCTACCAACTGCTGAAAAATCGCAATTGAAATTTGAGCTCCATGTTGGATATCTTGGAAGTTATGAATGGGAGCTATTTCAAAATTGGCACACGTATATATAATAATATTGCAGTTTAATTTCCAGGAGGCCATACATGGCAGTGTTGCCAAAATGATTATAAGCTTGCTGATAAGTCCAATTTTTAAATGCATATAACTTCTACACTATCAATTGGAATTCAACCAAATTACGTATGTTGTATGTGTACATAACCAGATATGACTGAGCATATTCTTAAGACCCACCAGGGCTGCCAACTGTTAATAAACGCTCCTAATTTATTTTATCCAAATACCAATATATCAGAAAGTATGCAAGCAGACAGCTTTAAACTATGCACACGCATAGTACCTGACATTCTATATTAATTTGGAGTAACTTATATACGTCAGTGCTACCAACATGATTCTAAGCCTGCTGAGAGGTCCAACTTTAAATACACGTAACTTTCTTACTATAATTTGGATTTCAACCAAATTTCGTGTGTGTTATGTGTACCATAACAGATATGACTATGCGTATATTTGGGAGCAACCAGGGCTGCCAACTGTTAATAACTACTGAATCTATTTTTGTTACCCTAATATCAATACATCAGAAAATATGCAAGCCAATAGCTCTAAACTTTGCGCACGTATAGTACCTGGCATTCGAGATTAATTTGGAGTAACTAATATAGGCCTACGCCGGTGCTGCCTGCTGATAGATCCAATTTTAAAATGCATGTAACTTCTCTACTAACTAATGGATTTTATTCTAAATTGACACAACAATAGAACATATTATTTCAGCAAACTTAGTTATGGAAGGAAGGGTCGAGGATAAGAACTGTAGGGGTAGACCACGGTTAGAATGCCACAGATGTACAGTAGGGTGTGGTAGCTATGTAGAGATGAAATGATTAGCTCAGGACTGGGAAGCATGGGGAGCTGCATCAAACCAGTCAAAAGAGTGATGACTTAAACAACAACAACAACAACAATAGTCCTTAACAATATATACAGGGTGTCTCAAAAAATGTACTAACACTTTGGTGATGACGATAACGAGACTTACTTTCAGCAAGTTGGGAGCACCTCCCCACTATCATCGCGATGTAAGAGCTCACCTCGATACAGCCTATCCAAACACGTGGATGGGACGAAGGGGTCCCATTGAACACCCTGCGTGTTCCCCAGACCTCACGCCAATGGACTTCTTTTTAAGGGGATACCTCAAGGACAGAGTTTATCGCACAAATAATTGAACTAAATTAGATGCCAGTGCATTACAATATGTAAAACCATTTACTGTACCACATTTCACTGCGCTCAGAGAGTTAAATCACGAGAAAAGTCTATTAAAATGTTTCAAACTCGCTTGGCCGCCATGCTCGTTTTGTACTTTACAGGTTTATGAATGTTACATAGATAAACTTGTAACAGTGCCTTTTATCAACGTACAAATCTTCAGGGAGATATCTGTAATAGTTCCGGAGATATAGAATGTCAGTGAAATATTTCGCACAGTCGCCATTTTGAGGTTATATAAACAATTGAACTTAATTAGACTCCGGTGCATTACAATGTGTATAAACATTTGCTGTACCAAGTTCCATTACGTTTGGATAGTTAAATCGCGAGAAAAGTCTATTTAAAAGTCTCAACTTCGCTTGGCTGCCATGTTGGTTTTGTAGTCACCAGGTTTTTGAAAGTCTCATAGGTGAACTTCTAGTAGTGCCCTTTATCACCGTACACAATTTCAGGCCGATATCGGTAATAGTTTTGGAGATACTGAATGCTGGGGAAATATTTCGCACAGCCGCCATGTTGGATCGGTGAGACACAATATAATTTGAAGGGCACGGTCGGGATCGGCCAGAATAGTGCTATGATCTTACCGAGTTTCATTGTAATCGCTCCAGCAGTTTAGAAGTTATTAGGGGGGGGGAGGGGCACGCGCGCGCACACACACACACACACACACACACACACACACACACACACAGACAAAAGGTGATCTCATAAGCCTATTTTTTTCGTAAAATGAAAATAGGCTAAAAAGAACTGACAGACGCACATATTTTCGTACAGTTCAAGCGAAGATATTTTATGGATGACCACTATGCTGCCGGGATTTGAACCACCGATCTCCTGACTTGCTAAATTTCCCCATCGCAGACCTGGTGCCGCGCCGCGGGGTTGATGCTAATTTGAGCCGGTGCGGTGCGCAGTTCCGGATAAGCGAGCAGGGCGTTTTGTAGTTAATAAACGTTAATTGTCGGTCTGAACGCAACAAGGCTGTGCAGTAGCCATTGTGTAAAGAGTGACGTCAGTTCCGCTCCGCTTGGCCAGGCTATTGTGGTGGCCGTGGAAACTGCTGATAATATTCATTCCTTCCTTGCTTGCTTGCGATAATCACTTACTGTCGTCAAGATTAAATCTATTGTTTGTAACAAGCCAGCTTTGATGCTGTGAAGCTGAATAATCCTCTTACTCTAGGCTTCGTTACGGGAAATACTCTTGCCAGCACCAACTATCCAGACGCAATCCCAACGACTGATCGTCAGTGTTAGTTATGGCGGAGTTTCTTTTAAAAGAACATATTATTATTATTCTTTCTTCGAATGAGCCAACTGTGGACTACGTAGGTTAACCAAAATGGTTTTCAGCTTGATGAGTTGGGATTGGTTTCACGTTCTTAAGAGTCTTCTCCCTAGCCCATATCTCCTTCATTTTCTGACTTTGTAGTTGTTTACCTGCTTCTAACCTCTTTGGTCTCTGCCCTTTCTTAAGTTTAATCTGTGGGTCTTCTTTGAACATTTTCCGGAAAGCTTGTCTGTCTTGTATAACGGATTCAGAGATGTTAGAGGTTTGCAGATCTTGTTTAACTTGCTGGTACAACAGTGATGTTTTCTTGCAGGAGCTGGCTGTGTGGATTACACTGGTCAATATTGACTCGTTCATTCTCTCAAGGTGTCCGTAGAATTGGAGGAGTCTCTTGATGATTGTGTCCATTAGAGGTTCTTGCTTTAGCTATAGATCATCGTTGGGCCTGTGCTTATTATTATTATTATTTGGGGCTAAATTACGACACTTAGATACTGTCTGAATGTCTGTATGCAGCAGAAACACTAGACTTGATTGGGAAGGGTGGCCTCGAAGACATCCGGAAGACAGAAAGGAAAATCCTAGGCCCAAATATCAAGGATGGAGAGAGGAGACTCGATCCTAACAAAGAACTAGCCGTATTGAGGAAAAGGACAATACAGTATTATGGACACTTAGTGTGAGGATGAACAGTACCAGATTGACGAAGAGGATTTTTGAATTCTTCAGGAAGAGGAAGACGGAACCGAAGTGAAGTGAGAGTGGACTTGGATCGGATGGGGATGAAAGAAGAAGACAGATAGCGATTTAGACGATTAGTTAAGGAGTTTACAGGTTTCCATGAGACAGGGGAGTTGCCCGTGAGGAAACGAAGATCTTACACGGAGGAAAAGAAGAAGGAATTGGGAGAGAGGATGAAGAGATATTGGAAGATAGTGAAGACAAAACATAATGTAAAAACTGTCAAACGTGGTCCATAATTAGCCGTATTGTTATTATTATTCTTATTATTATTATTAGTCGGTCGTTTGGGTTCCCCATGGACCGCGGTGCTTGTGTTTTACCTGTACTTGTTCTCTGTCACGTCAGTATTCTTGGTGGATTATTGGACGGCTACTTTCGTGCTGATGCACCTTCAACTTTTCTGTTGGCGCAGAATTCTTTCATTTTCCTGCTGAACTCTATCTTAGGGTTAGATGACCTCGCTGTTCCGCCCCTTTAAACAATAATTACTTCAAGGATGTGCAAATTATTAGACTCAAGGCCAGTTTTCCAACATTTCATTTATACTTTTCATGATTTAATCCACTAAATATATTTACAAGGCGCTGAAGTTATTTCAAATATTTTACCAGTCTTAATTACATTTTATTTTAAGAAATTTATAGTGAAATCTTTTTTTTTAAATTTCCACTGAAAGAGGAGCCTTGTTAATGTAAAATGCCACACGTTTTGTTTTGATTACTATATTCTGCTTTTCGTATGAATTTAGAGTTGCGGAATTCAAAGTCTTTTATACTGATCCTCCACTCTTGAACTATACAAAGATTTGTGGACCATGGATTGACATCGCCTGGTTAAGAGGGCACATTCCAAAGTCAATGAAACAAGGGAAAATAGATCCATCTCAGGTCTCCCTCGAAAAAAAAAAAAAAAGAAAAAAAAAAGAAAAAAAAACCGCAATTCCTTATGGGAAAAGTTATAAGTCTACAGAGGAGAAAACTTTACTAAGTAGAGTGATAAAAGATGTCAGCCGTTGTTCAAAAAAATGATTTTAAATAAAACAAGAAGTTCCGTGACGAACTAAAGAGCCTACTTTTCTTAAAAATTAAGATTCATGCCAATCTATATAGACCTATCTAGAATAATGACGAAATTAAGTTGGTAATATCGAAATTTCTAATTAGTTCGAAATATACCTGGTATAATGTAGCCTAATGGAGCACTACAGTTGGCAGCCCTGGTGACTGAATATATTGTTAGTTCCATCTCTTAAGGCACAGAATAGAAAATTTGGCTGAAGTCCAATGGATAGCATGTATGTTACATGCAGTTAGACATTGGATCTGTCAGCGCGCGTAAAATCATGTCGGCAACAATGTCATGCATGTGTTGGTCAGAAATAATCTGAAATATTATGATCTCTTGTTGTGCCAATTTTGGATGAAATCCATTGTTAGTTAGTTGGCAGCACTGACGTATATTACTTTCTCCAAATTAATCTAGAATGTCAGGTACTATACGTGTGCAAATTTTAAAGCTGTCGGCTTACATACTTTCTGATATATTAATATTAGGGTAAAAATAGCGACAGCATTTATTAACAGTGGCAGCCCTGGTTGCTCTTAAGAATAAGCATAGTCATATCTGTTATGGCACATACGAAATTTAGTTCAAATCCAATTGATAGTATAGAAGTTACATGTATTTAAAATTGGTCCTATCAGCAGGCTTAGAATCATGTTCGTAGCACTGACGTACGTATGTTACTCCAAATTAATCTAGAATGTCAGGTACTATACGTGTGCTTAGTTTAAAGCTGTCGGCTTGCATACTTTCTGATATATTGGTATTTGGATAAGGAAATAGAGAGAGAGAGAGCATTTATTAACAGTTGGCAGCCCTGGTGGCTTTTAAGAATAAGCTCAGTCATATCTGTTTATGTACACATAGTTCATACGAAATTTGGTTGAAATCCAATTGATAGTGTAGGAGTTATATGCATTTAAAAATCGGACCTATCAGCAGACTCAGAATCATTTTGGCAACACTGCCATGTATGGCCTCCTGGAAATTAAACTTAAATATTATTATCTACTGTATATGTATGTCCATTTTGGAATAGCTCCCATGCATACCTTCCAAGATATCCAACATGGAGCTCAAATTTCAATTGCGGCTTTTCAGCAGTTGGTAGCACTCAATTTTTAAATATGGGCTTGAGATATTAAGGTATAGATCTTTACTCATACCAAATTTGGTTTCGATTGTTGACACACACACACACACACACACACACACACACACACACACACACACTCTCTCTCTCTCTCTCTCTCTCTCTCTCTCTCTCTCTCTCTCTCTCTCTCTGACAGACAGACAGACACATATTTGCCCGGTTCGGTCTCATAAGTCTACTTTTTCCTTATTTTTGCAAAATGTGAAAAGTAGGCTAAAATATCTGACTGATTTAAATTCTCTATTTTATTCTAATAATTTGCACACCTGTGTAACTGTCTTACGTTCCTCTTACCATTTGCTGGACGCGATGTGGTGAGCTTCTATAATGGATGTGAGGAGAGACCTGCTTTTAATAGTCAAATTGTAGCGACTCCTGTCATTGATTGTGTCTTGCTGATTATTAAGTTCTGCATTTTTTTTTTTCGATTTGCTTGATCCTTAGGGATCCAGTGGGTTTACCGTTCGCGGCTACTTTGAAGATCTTATAGGACAACCTGTGGCCGTACATTTGTATCTCTATGTCATTAATTTGAGATTTGCCTCCACAAGGTTTCCGAGGCGTATAGTGCTTGATATGATTATTATGATTTTTTAGCCTACTTTTCACATTTTGCAAAAATGAGGAAAAAATAGACTTATGTGATCGATCCGGGAAAATGTGTGTCTGTCTGTCCTTCTGTCTGTCTGTCTGGCTGTGTGTGTGTCCCCCCCTATCAACTCCTAAACGGCTGCAGCATTCAAAACCAAATTTAGTATGAGTAAAGATGTGCACCGGAATATCTCACGTCCATATTTGAAAATGATGTCAGTGCTACCAACTGCTGAAAAAACGCACTAGAAATTTAAGCTCCATGTTGGATATCTCGCAAGGTATGTATGGGAGCTACTCCAAAATTGGTACACATGCAGATAATACTATTTCAGTTTAATTTTCAGGAGGCCAACAATGACAGTGCTGCCAAAATAATTTTAAGCCTTCTGATAGGTCCAATGTTTAAATGCATATAACTTCTACACTATCAATTGGATTTCAACCAAATTTTGTATGTAATATCTGTACATAAACAGATATGATTGAGTGTATTCTTAAGAGCCACCAGGGCTGCCAACTGTTAATAATTGCTCTCTCTCTCTATTTTCTTTTATCCAAGTACCAATATATCAGAAAGTATGCAAGCCAACAGCTTTAAACTATTCTCACGTATATTCTGACATTTTAGATTAATTTGGAGTAACTTATATACGTCAGTTCTACCAACATGATTATAAGCCTGCTGATAGTACCAATTTTTAAATACATGTAACTTCTATACTATCAGTTGGATTTCAACCAAATTTCGTATGTGCTATGTGTACCATAACAGATATGACTATAAGTATTGTTAAGATCAATCAGGGCTGCCAACTGTTAATAAATGCTGTCCATATTTTTTACCCTAATATCAATATATCAGAAAGTATGCAAGCCAACAGCTCTATACTTTGCACACGTATAGCACCTGACATTGTAGATTAATTTGGAGTAATTAATACAAGGCAGTGCTGCCAACATGATTATATGCCTGCTGATATGTCCAATTTTAAAATACATGTAACTTCTATACTAACAAATGGATTTCATCCAAAATTGGCACAACAAGATATAATATTTTAGATTATTTCTGACCAGCACACGCATGGTATTGTTGGCAACATGCTTTTACGCGTGCTGATAGATCCAGTGTCTAACTGCGTGTAACGTCCATTGGACTTCAACCCAATTTTGTATTCTGTACCTTAAGTGATGGAACTAAGAATATATTCAGTCACCAGGGCTGCCAACTGTAGTGCTCTATTAGGCTACATTATTCCAGGTATATTTTGAACTAATTTGATATTTCGATATTACCAACTTAATTTTGTCATTAGATAGGTTCATATACTGTAGAATAATCATTGGCATGAAAAGTAGGCTGTATAGTTCTTCACGGAACTTCTTGTTTCTCATGGGAATTGACCACTTAGGATCACACAACAACTGTATTTATTTTTCTTTTCCTTTGCACGGAGTTTCCTCTGTCTCCAATTTTCCTTCATGCGTTCACTGGCATGTCTCCTTTGATCTTCTGTCCAAGTTCGTCCACTTCCTAGGTCTTCCTTCATCTTGAAACCTTGACTCTTAAATTCACTTCTTTCTAGCATCTGAGACTCTGTGATGTTCAACTTTTCTAAATCTTTCCTAACTTCCTTAGTCTTCCTTAGTCCACGTTGGAGTTCTTCCAGAGATAGTCGAATATATGTTTTGTTAATCTATGTTTGTGCATTCTGTATAGATGTCCGAGGAATGTCAGCCTCCTCTTCCGCATAGTCTCTGAGATTCTTTCCATGTTCTGGTAGACTTCTCTTCGCAGTTTCCATCCGTCTTCAGTCCGAACTGCGTCCATGATTTTTCTTAGAATTCGCTTTCCAGGACTTTTAGTTTTTCGAGGCTATAGCTCATCGAGAGGCATTCACTGGCAAATAGACATTCCGTTTTTATATGATTAGTATTAATATTTATATAGTTATAGATGCGTTATAGAGTGATATAACTTATTCATCTGATGATTTTGTTTTTTTCTTCGCCCAAAATCTCTTCAACTTGAAACTGAAAATCTTCGACCGTTCCTGAATCCATGATTTATTGGTCTTGGTATTCATTCTCTCACATGATAGTTGTTTACTGTTTTGAACTGAAGTTAATCTTCGATAATTTCCTCCGTAATGCCAATTTCTTGAAGGTCTTTTTCTATTGAGAGAGCAAGGTTGAGAATCCTTTTGGTGAGCCTGTCATTGTTCATTCTGAGAATGTGGCCGTATGACTTCAATCGCCTTTTCCTAAAGGTGTCAGTGGTCTTTCCAACATGCTGATAGAACTCCTGAGACTTCCGAATCATCCAGATACCTTTTCAGCAGACTGGACCAAGCATTTTCCTCAATATTATCCTTTCATATTTCTCTGGTCTCTTATTAAGAGATCTGCCTCCAATGATCAAGGTATCCGAGGCTTATTATTATTATTATTATTATTATTAAACACACTTGTTAGATAACTTAACATCAAAGACTATCAATAACATAGTCGGTAGCGGCTAGCATTCTTGGCTGTCGACGCGGAGATCCGGGTTTGATTCCCGGCTCTGCCAAGAAATTTATTTCTGGTCTAAGGGTTGAAACGGGGTACACTCAGCCTCGTGAGGCAAAACTGAGGAGATGTGAATTCGATTTCCCCTTCAACCATCCTGGATAATGTTACTTTTCAGACTGTACCATATGTGGTAGAATCCGCCAACACAAAAAGTTCCTCATTTCTCTACTAGAAAGCGCTATAGTGTCAAGGAGCTTAGATATCTAACCTCCTTGACTTTGATAGCGCTCCAAGGAACAACAAAATTTGACATGCAAGCTGCCCTCTGAATGTCAAATAACAAAACTTGCACCCGGCACCCGAGGACATACGATATTATTATTATTATTATTATTATTATTATTATTATTATTATTATTATTAATATGTGATTTGCCTCCACAAGTTTTCCGAGACGTATAATGTTTGATATTATTATTATTATTATTATTATTATTATTATTATTATTATTATTATTATTATTATTATTATTTATATCGTTACAGATGCATTATAGCGTGATAGAACTTATTCATCTGATGATTTTTTTTTCCTTCGCCCATAATCTCTTCAACTGGAACGTGCATGCACTTCCTGATATTTGAGCATGACGGTGAATAAAGTTACGTGTCAGACTGTACCATATGTGGGAGAATGCGTGCATGCAGTTCCTGAGCGGGCCCCCATTCTCATGTGGGGGAGGAAGCCCTCTGTTAATCTCATTTAACAGGCTGTCCCTCTTCTCTCCTGTCCTGTCTGCTGCCCACTCTAAAAGACCAAATGAGGAATCCTTTTCTGACAACCTGTCCTCGCAGATTAAACTTCCCTTTTCCATGTGCGACTTTATGAACATTCCTGTCTGTCTTAAGTACAGATTTTGCCTTTTTATCTCCCCTCATTTAAAGATAGAAAAGTAGGGTATGGTCTCAATCTGAAACGGGATTTGCATACGTTTCTGTTTATGAAACAAAATCCCCTCCCCTCCAGGGTTCTATTCCCGACCGGGGAAGTATGAATTTTGAAGGGTGGAAAAAATAATTGTATCTCAAGCCGTAGGATGTCAACTCGTAAAAGACTTCTCGTGTCCCGTTTGGTGATTACAAGGCAGAAGCAGGTTGCTCAAATAGAATGTTGGTTTTCACTGTAAAATGCCACGTAGAAGTCGGAAAGCAGGCCACCTGGATGGTTCCAGGTCAGAATATTGACGCCACGATAGCTGAGGCCATACAAATTTTGCGAAAATGAGGAAAAAGTTGACTTCTGAGATCGATCCGGGCAAATGTCTGTCTGTCGTTCTGTCTGTCCTTCTCCTAAACGGCTGCAGCTATATAAACCAAATTTGGTAAGAGTAAAGATCTATACCTGAATATCTCACGGCCATATTTGAAAATTACTTCAGCGCTACCAACTGCTGAAAAATCGCAATTGAAATTTGAGCTCCATGTTTGATATCTCGGAAGGTATGCATGGGAGCTATTCCAAAATTGGAACACACATAGATAATAATATTTCAGTTTAATTTCCAGGAGGCCATACATGACAGCCTTGCCAACTTTCTGCTAATAGGTCATATCGTTATATGTATTGAATTCAGTAGGCTGTGTTCATAATGGCAAAATTAATCTCGGGAGTTTCCGCCAACACGAAGTTCCTCATTTCTCTACTAAAAGGCGCAATAGTGTTGAAGGAGCTTAGATATCTAACCTCCTTGACTTTCGTAGTTCTGCAACGAAATTCGACATGCAAGCTACCCCCTGGGTATCAAATTACAAAGCTTGCACCCGGCATCCGAGGCCATACGATATTATTATTATTATTATTAATTTTAAAATTTTAATTGTATTGGTGGCGTGCAAGTAAAATAAATAAATTCAAAAGCATTTAAGTTAATAATATTATTTAAAATATATTTTAATATTGATTATTTAATGACACAAGAGTTTGAAGTTGAAGTTCACAGTCACATTTCTTTGCTCCAAGACTTCAATCATATCTGTAAGTTGATATTGCTCAGAACTAAGGGCTGCCGTTTCCAACGTCACTGAACACGGAACTGAAGTAGCTGGAATGCAAAGCAAATTTTTGGCTATGCGTTCGAGATGTGAAATTTGGACTGAATGTATTTTCCACCATTGTAGAGGGTCTGCCTGTCCGGCATTTCCTTTCCTATAGTTTGCAAAGGCGGTGGGCAAATCTCTCTGTTTAGAAGTAATCAATTAAGAAGATATTATCCTTTTATCTTTCTGAATCAAAGGCATGAGCATAAGCTAACTTTAATGACCTGTGAATCGTACAATAACTGATTCTAGCGCGCCAAATGGCAAGTAATGATAAAATACATAGGTTTAGCGCTACACAAAACAATTACTTTTCCTTCACCACGCTTCTATTTTAATCGGTTCGATTAATCGACTAAAGCACATTAATCGGTTAATCGATTAAATCGACAGCTCTAGTTATTATTGTTATTATTATTATTATTATTATTATTATTTAAAAGATCAGATCTGTTGTAGTTAATAGGACGATGCCCAAAATCCCGCTTATGAGACCGCCTGCAGGATTCTCGCACGTGTGCAAACGTGGGTTGTAATCGAGCAGAAGGATGTTACGTAGTCCGTGCTAAGAATTGGCTACAAGAGACATCTATTATCCACTGCTACAAACACAGTACCACTTTCCTGCAGTGTATGCTATATGGAGTTACCTCGCCGCGTGTTGGTTTGCCTACACCATAGGGGTAACACTTCATTATGCCTACTACTAAAGATTCTAAAGAACCTGAGTAGCGCCGCAAGACGAAAGTGAGATGTTTGATAATATTTATCTATTGTTTTATTATAGCAATGAACATCACCCTGTAAAGGCAAGTCAATTGGTATATTGCCTTTCACGGCCAGCAAAATGTCTAGGTTTGTGCCGTGTCTTGTGAGGGGGTTTCGCTGAGTTTTAATCCACTGGTTGTGAAAGTCAATATACCGTCTTTTTGGAAGCCTTCATATGGAGGTTATGGCTTCTTGAGCTTTTAGTTCTCGCGGTAAAGAGGCGCAGGTGCGCTTCATAAAAAGGGAGGTAGCGCGATCCGATCAGGGACACCAAGAGCCCGCTGATGAGCCTAGAAAAACCTAGAAAAATTGCTGTTTTTTATTTGATTTGATGTTTATAAATTTGGAAGTTTATTTCTGAGTCCTACAAAGTGCAACACTACCCTTAGTTAAAGTAATTTTCATGGTATTGCTGTTTTCACTCGACTTTCGTAGTGCTTGGTTTATACCTAACTACTGTATGTTTTCCAAAACATGGTGATCAGTCTGATGGAGGAAACTGACTAGCAAAGGGAGAGTAGTTAAGTCATGCTGAGATAGTTTATGACAGTAAGACGTGTGCGAAGACCATCATAGGCCGTGGATGTCAACACTAGGGTAGACATGGTGAATAGCTCAATGAAAAGGGTGTAGGATTTTTGAGAGCTACAGGAAGGCCAAGGTCTATAGACTTAGAATTATTCATTCTGTGTTTTGGGTGTGATGCAATAGTTATTTTTTTTTAATACCCGTATGATTGTTTACCAGAATTCATTCGGGCGTCCTTAAACGTTCAGTAGGTTCTCCATCGCCTAGAACAGGCGGCTTCGGTGGCGTAGATGGTAGCATACTGACCTTCTATGTCCAAGATCGCGGGTTCAAATCCGGCCAAAGTCGTCGGATTTTTAAGAAAGTTTATGACATGTAAAAGAACCTTCCACTAACTACGATTGTGTGAGGCTAAATTTCTTGGTTAGATTTCATTAACGCTCTGTTAAGTTCCAACTTTCGTCGCCAGGTGCCGGTTGTGCGAGCATCTAGCAGCCAAGTTCACAGATAGGTGTCGTTGACGGTAGCATTTGGTAGCAAAATTAGGAACTACTTAAAATTGATCGTCTGCAGTCCTTACCTGAATTACAGATAACACACACTAATACAGCCATCACAATTAACACAGGTTATCAGACAGATTCTACACACACCCAAAGTACACGGGGCTACATGCCTGCGTTGTCTCAGCCCCTAAAGTGAGGAACCAACCAACCTTCATCCTTGGCTCTTGTAAATACTTCCCTTACTTTTTTCCAAAACGTTCAGTTACCTAGATCATCAACTGGGAATTATAAGCATGCATTTTGTTTCGGACACACTATGCTTATTTGTAGATCATTCAGTTTGCAACATTGTCTTTTTATTAATATGCTTTTGTTTCTTTGCAGGTAAGTGCGATCAGCTGTATCATTCCCATCGTAATGTAAGTAGTAGATGGTCGACTTGTTTGCAATATTGAAGGCAAGGGACACAAACATTTGTTGGATTGCAATACAATACCGTAGATCGGCATAGGTGCTGCCTAAGGCTACCGTGTCCTCTGATACTTCGGCAAAACTACCTGTTTGTTCTACGCGGAACCACACACACATTCTCTCTCTCGATAACTTAAAATAGATTCAACAGAAGCTTGATTTGTTTGTTTGTTTGTTTGTTTGTGGATGGATGGAGAGTGCTATGTCGGGCTGTCAATTCTTTTTGCCAAAGTTTCTTTATTTCAAGGAAAGAACGAAAGAATCGTCTAGCGACAAAGAAGCAAAACAATTGAGAGTAGTATAGATCGCGATACATTTCACTACAAAATTACCCTGGACACAACATGGCGGCATGAAGTCATGGATGACACAAAATGTTTAAAAAATGCATATACTACATGTTAAATTTGATTTGTTAGTAAGACTTTACATACAAACACAAATGTAACTGGAGGCTTACGCCCCAGACCCCTTTGCTTGTATTTCAAGCAGTCTTTTCCGTCCAGACAGTCGTGTAACCTAGTAGTGACCAATGGTTTTGTCAGACGGTCGTCTAACCTAGTAGCGACCATTGGTTTCGTCCAGACATTCGTCTGACCTAGTAGCGACCATTGGATTCGTCCAGATATTTATCTGACCTAGTAGCGACAATTGGATTCGTCCAGACAGTCGTCTAACCTAGTAGCGACCATTGGTTTCGTTCAGACATTCGTCTAACCTAGTAGCGACCATTGGATTCGTCCAGACATTCGTCTAACCCAGTAGCGACCATTGGATTCGTCCAGACATTCGTCTGACCTAGTAGCGACAATTGGACTCGTCCAGACAGTCGTCTGACCTAATAGCGACCATTGGATTCGTCCAGACATTCGTCTAACCAAGGAACGACCAATGGTTACGTCCAGACCGTCGTCTAACCTAGTAACGACCAATGGTTTCGTCCTGACAGTCGTCTAACCAAGTAACGACTAATGGTTACGTCCAGACCGTTGTCTAACCTAGTAACGACCAATGGTTTCGTCCTGACAGTCGTCTAACCAAGTAGCGACCAATGGTTTCGTCCTGACAGTCGTCTAACCAAGTAGCGACCAATGGTTTCGTCTAAACAGTAGTCTAACCTAGTAACGACCAATGGTTTCGTCCTGACAGTCGTCTAACCAAGTAGCGACCAATGGTTTCGTCCAGACAGTAGTCTAACCTAGTAACGACCAATGGTTTCGTATTGACAGTCGTCTAACCAAGTAGCGACCAATGGTTTCGTCCTGACAGTCGTCTAACCTAGTAGCTACCAATGGTTTTGTTCAGACAGTTGTCTAAACTAGTAGTGACCATTGGTTTCGTCCCGAAGGTCGTCTGACCTAGTTGCGACCATTGGCTTTCCCTCGCCATGACTTAAGAAGAGTACAGTGCAACTATTCAATTAAAGTGACCAACTCATAGTAATTTATTAACATTCGTAACTCACAACCAAACCTCCAACTTGAACACATGTGACTACATCCGCATGTAACAACGCATAGTTTGTAACCTCATACAGCTACCGACAGCGGTGGCTACGCTCGCTAAAGCGCAGCGTTAGGTCATGGGGCCAAGCTCTCAACCGACTCGGTAGACGCGTGGGTTCGAGCCCCACCGTTGGCCACCCTTGAAATGGTTTTCCGTGGTTTCGCATTTTCAACACCAGGCAAATGCTGGTACGGTTTCTTCTGACAGGCCACGACGACTTCCAGCCATATCCTTGCCCAGTTTCATTCATCTTCACCCATTCCATTTCTCATCCCGGTGCGCAGGTCGCCCTTGGGCGTCGACTAGAAAGACCTGCACTTGGCCTCTCAGGGGGCCACACGACAAAAGGAAACTCATATAGTTGAGCAAAATGGCGGCACTTCAAACCACTACATCAAACAAATGAACATCAACGTCCGCACGTCATCCATGACGTCAATGAGTTCACTAAAATATTCCCCTAGACACGTACGTACAGTTCAGTATATAGCCTACTTGAACCAAAAAATCAAATATTTCTTGGCAGCAGAAATGCGCTCCAATTAATTTGGTTGTATGCCCAAGATCGCGGGTTCAAACCCGGCTGGAGTCGTCGGATTTTTTTAAGAGCTTTAAAAATCCCTCAATATTTCTTCCTTTGGAGGGGAAGTAAAGCCTGCGGTCCCATGTCATATATTTATGGCATGTAAAAGAACCTTCCACTCATTACACTTGTGTGAAGCTAAATTATATGTTACATTTGACTAACGCTCTTAGGTTCCAACGTTCGTCGCCAGGAGCCGACTGCGGTGGCATCTAGAACCAAGTTCAGAACTAGTAATCGTTGACAGTGGCGTTTGGCGGCAAAAGTAGAACTACTTGAAAATTCAATGTCTACAGTCCTTACTTGAATTAAAAACAGATAACCTACACTAATACTGCCATCACAATTAACACCGGTTATCAGACAGATTCTACACACACCCAAAGTACATGGGGCTACATGACCGCATTGTCGCAGCCCCTAAACTGAGGAACCAACTAACCAATTAATTTTGAGAAAAATCCTCATGTGTGACCTAGATGTTCCTCCCGTGAAAATAATGATCATGACCATCACACCTCGTAAACTGGCCAGGTACACGGAGGGCTTTCAGAATCTTGTCCCTCCCTGGGAAGGTGGCTCGCTGCTCCTTTAAAAGGAGGTGTAACCTACAGTTTGTTCTTAATGAAGAGCCCATTCAATATGTTACGTATAATACTCTCCAGTAATTTGGCCAGCTCAGTAAATCCCCTCGCTCCCTTTCAGCCAGCTCCACTCCACGCCAGGACATAAAGAGCATTAAGAGTATAAATTAATCTACGACCTTCGAGCATGAACCACGGGGATGCAGGTTACATAAACATACCACTGCTGCAAAATGCAAATCACCGCGATAAAGAAAGAAAGCTTTCCTTTTGTGTTATAATTTTAATTTCTACATCATTTATCTTCATTTCCAAACGCAGGACAGTGGAACGCCTGTGTTTTATTCTCCACACCACAACATAACTCAAGGCATCAGACAATTATCTCGAAATGCAGTTGGCTACCAGAAAATATACCCGCTCCGAAACAATACGATTAAAACTCAATTAACAACTTCCTGCATATCCAACAAATAGTTTATAATTGTGTTTATTAAATCTGTAGGCCTACTTCGTGTCCTCCCATGCGTTCCGATTCCCACCAGTTCCAAATTCTTTAGCGGATTAGCTATCTGCCAATTACACTACCTGAGCGAGTCCCATCAGTTCCAAACACTACCTGAGCGAGTTCCTGCTTAGTTGTCTACAGCAACATTGTATTAATTTGTTTATTACTGAAACAAATAAGGTCCATTGTTAGCGCCAGCAGGGAGTGCGTGCCCTCTTTAATGAATTGGCGCCTCTAACAGAGGGGGGGGCGACGCCATGGACCGGTAGCTCCCATAAGCAGCTTTCGCCTTGTCAGTATCGGTATCAGCATTTGCCTTCGTCAAAATAATCAGTTTTGAGTTATATTCACAAAGTTCTTAAAATAGTATCTGCATGTCGCTTTGTCTTTGAACTGTTTTTTTTATCTTATTTACAAGTGACTTAGTAATCAGCACGTAGCTTCGTCAAATTGATCTATTAATTATTCTTCTCTTTATACTCTAATCCATATCTACAGCAAAAGAAACATTTCTTAAAAATACTGTTAAATCACCGGTCTCTTGAAACTGTTGAGTTGCTCTTTGGATTCTGTCTTCCATTACAACATATTTTCTTTTCCTTTTCGTGGCTTGCAAATTCAACTCTGCTCGCATAATTAAATTTTCCAGGCCATGGAAGCTGCTTTGAACACTTCAACGCTGGCCACATCAGGAACACAATCATGGTCCACTTCTTTAATCAATTCCCGATTTTTTTAAATCACTTTTCCGACACATGGTTTTGCAGCACAAATCCGCACTTCTTGATTTGTTGTCGCGTTTCTTATAAAAACGGTAACCATTAAATATCAAAATTTGGTTTCCTTTAATGCTAGTTGAGAACTCCATGTTTATCTGCTCCACTCAAAGACACGAACACAAATGACATTCCTGGTGATAAGCCCATTGACTCTTCTAGGTCGCGTCGTACTAATATTAGCCGGTCAAACCTCAGAACTAACACCTGGGTTTTCCAGAGATATTCGGAACTAGTGGGACTCATTAGCTTATTTACTCAGGCGTTCGGAACTAACAGTGGCGGCTCGTAGATGAAATATCAGGTGAAGAGCCATACTCTATTTCCAGCGAACACATTTTGAATTTTCTGTTAGTAATTTTGAGGGTCTAAGGGCTTTTCACATATCAGTATCTTCAATAATTCCTTTAAGTTCCCACGGTTTAAAGAGGTCTCGTCATGACCCCTAGAAGAGAGTTCCTTAAACTTATAGAACAACTCTAATCATAAGCCTCAAAATCTGTCTATTTAAAGTCACATTCACATTACATTTAAATGCACATAGTGTTGCATTTTCCCTCAAAGTGTCAGATATCGTGCTTGTGTTTCCTTTGAATGTTCTAAGTGGTAACTGGTACTTTAAATGTTGCTCACTGTCTGTGTTTGTTCAACCCGCGCGTAATGTTTTGGAAATCAGCAAAGCCTTGTTTATTCCAGACACCACATTTGTTACTGAAAAGTAAGCAAGGTCAACAGAACAGTTCTCTTTTAAGAATATAACTACTACACAACTATGTGAACTGTTAGAACCAAGATCCCTTGCGATGAAGGCTATAGGACTTACCGTTTTTTTCATTAGTGCACAGTTCTATTAATTTCTTTGGCCGCCCGCAAATTAATAAATCCCTTTTGTCTTCATCTTTCCACCTACTGAAGGGAATTTCTAATTAAATCAATACCGTGTCTTTCACTGGAAACATTATACATTAAAATCCCATCAACTTTCATCAACAACAGGGTATGTAACGTTATAAATAAATACTATTTATTGGAAAAATTAATAAAAGCTTCAACATAAAAGAAAAAGAAACCTGTCGCAATATCAACTTTCATCAACTGAACTAGACGTATTGCCTTGCAGACACAGCAACATCTTCACTCGTCTGTCTAACGGCAGGTAATGACGTCACAACTAACGTCAGTTTACCATGGCAACGAGACGAAGTGGCTGACATAAACAAGTTACTTCGTCTCCTGCAGATTATCTCCAAGTTACGGCAGTACAATCTAGCGACAAGGAGTACAACTGACACAAGGACGTCATGCTGACTCGCTAGCGTTCCATCTAGCGACAGAGTGTAGAAATAACAATAGCCCAAGACAATGGCATTTTTTATTTAAATAAGAAAAAGTATTGTTTAATTTACGAGATGGCTAGTGAAGAGGCTCTTCACTCTCGTCACCTGAAGAGCCGCTACTGGGAACTAATGGGACGTTATTCCTAAGAAATTTGTTTTCGGAACTCATGGGAATGGAACTCGTGGGACGGAACCGGCCTACTTGTTGTTTGAGTCTTTAGTCTTTCGACTGGTTTGATGCAGCTCCTCATGGACCCTGTCCTGAGCTAATACTCCACGATGTTTGGTCGGTGAGCAGCGATTGCGCAAAAACTGTGGCGTAGACTGTAGATAATAATAATGTTACTGGTTTAACGTCATTTTCTTCTAACTACTGTGGCTTTTAGAGACGCCGGGATGCCGGAATTTTGCCCCGGAGGGGTCCTTAAACGTGCCTGTAAGTCTACTGACATGGCTGTCTTGCAATTGCGCACCTCAAATGCCAATTGACAATGTCAGGGTTTCATCCTGCAACCTTGGACACAGCAGGTAACCACTGTAACACGCAGCCAATCCGGCTATGCAGAGTTGAAACGATTTTCTCAGGACAGGGAGGCCGCATGAAACCAGTCTAAAGAATGAAGACTCAAACAAGAAATTAACACGAATATTCACTTCTATGCCCAAGGTCGTGGGTTCAAACCCGGCCGAAGTCGTCGGGTTTTTAATAGCGTTAAAAATCCCTCAGTACTGTATGCCTTCCTTCGGAGGAGAAGTAAAGCCGGCGGTCACATGTCATAGATTTATGCCATGAAAAAGGACCTTCCACTAACTACACTTGTGTGAAGCAAAATTTGTAGTTTAGAATTGATAACGCTCTATTAGTTCCAACGTTCGCCGCCAGGTACTGACTGCGACGCCATCTAGTAGCCAAGTCTGCAAGCTTGTTGTCGTGGACGGTAGCATTTGGTAGCAAAAGTAGTTACTTGAATTAAAACAGATATCACACACTAATACAGCCATCACAATTAACACCGGTTATCAGACACACACGCAAAGTACACTGGGCTACATGACCGCGTTGTCGCAGGCCCTAAACAAAGGAACCAACCAACGAATATTCATGACATGATGAGTACTGGACAAATTTCTCATCTGAAGTTATACGTCACAAATTCTATCTTCCCTCATTAGTCACGGGGATATAAATCTACCTTTATTCTCCCAATGCAGCAAAATGGAAATTATTCCGCTAAAAAAAGCTCTCTTTTTATGTTATAGTTTTAATTTCCACATCATTTATCTTCATTTCCAAACCGAGGACAATGGAGCGGTTGTGTTGTGTTGTGTTTTTTCTTCAACACCACAACATAACCCACGGCAGTAAAGCATCACACACAATTATCTCAAAATACAGGAGGCTGCTGCTTCCACGAGAAATAGCCTACACACGCTCGCAAGAGTAGATACGATTGAAACACAATCAGCAGCTTCCTCAAAGTTTGGCCTCGGCTAATGAAAATTGGCATTGCGTTTATCATTTAATCTATTAAAAAATGTAACCTATAAATCATCCTTGTGACACTATCGAGAGACAGGGAAACTCTGTTGATGTATATTTAGAATTTTATAACAGAGTTTGACATGTGAGGACATACCTGCCATTATTGATAGCATTAATATATAGTCTAACTTCGAGTTATCGAAATTTCCAGGCATAGAAATGCATTAAAAGAAGGGATCTGTTATCATAAACAGGGCCCTGACGTTGATGACCTAAATATGTTTAAACAAGTAGTTCCGTGAAGAACTAAAGCCTATTTTCATATATTCTACGTATGTTAATTGCCTCTATCAACATACAAAATTTCAGTTTGATTGCTGTAATAGATTCGTAGATATTGAGAACCGTCTAATATTTCGGATGATCACCATGTTGGATTTATTTATATATATATATATATATATATATATATATATATATAGATCTTAGAGTTATGTACTGTTGCATGAAGATTATTGTGTACGTGTGGTATTCAAACTTCAATCGCATGATTAGGACACAAGAAGTAAAAACGAGATTTTGAAATTTCGCACAGCTGCCATCTTGTGGTTATGGAAACAATTGAAATAAATTAGATGCCAATGGATTAACATTTGTATTTAAGCATTTACTGTAACAAGTTTCACTGCATAAGTTTTTATGGGGTTGAGATCTGGACTACGAGGAAGCCAGGGAAGCAGCATAATGTTTGTCAATGGCAATATCGCCACACGAGTTCATTGGATCTCTCAGAAGATCACTACAACTAGCATTTCTGTTCCTCTTACGTTCTTGCCTTGGTGACGTCTTCCCTGGGCAGCCTGGCCTGGTCAACAACTGTTCCAAACTCACTGTATCTATGAATTGTTTGTTGCACAAACGTCTTAGACACTTCCATAATCTCAGCAATCTCACTTTCAACACTTATTTAAACCAATAAGTTGTCACTTGGTGGCTTCTGACACCGACGTTTTCCCTATATTGTCTCCAGCACAAGAGTTAACCTCCAAATGTTGAAACAAAACAACAGCTAAATGGCGGGAACTGCGAAGCAGGAGTGCCAACTGTCTTGCATAGAGTCTGTAATATCAGAATGAACACATATTGCAAATTGAAAGGGAAGGAGGGGATTTTAAACTGCAATAAATGGGAAGTGCAAAAATTGACACTTTTAGTCCTAAATTCAGCGGGGCAAAACCGCGAATTTTTGTATGACTTATGTTTTGTATTTTTTTTTTCCAAGGCTTGCATTGAAGTACCCTACCTATGTTCTCTTTGGTCAACAAAAATCGTACCCCTGTCTTACCCCAATGTTGAATTGTGAAGTTTTCTTCATGACGAAATAGATATTTTTTTTGTTATTTCATAATTCCTAAAAATTGTTCTAACTTTTGAACCGCTTCAGCTACAGTATTTCCCATTTAACCAAAATATTGTATTTGAACGTAGTTTATGCCATATTAAAGGAAAGGTGAAATAGTAACAAGTTTAAGACCGAAACCACATTCATTGATTTTTAGGGGTGGCCTTAAACTTTTTTCCGGCACTGTATATGATTTTTAGAAATACTAGCACTTCGGTATGAAAATTCTATGAAATTTGGCTTAAAGATTCAACTATCAGCATCTTTGAAAGCACAAACTGTCCTTATGACAGGTGATTAATATAGAGACCCCTATCCTATAAAGGGTTAAGATGCGGAAGTATTCTGGCGTCGACGTATTCATTGTTTTGTCTACACTAATTTTATTCACATGGTGACTATCAAACTTTAAGAATTTATATACTGATACGCAAAATCTTTCTTTGTCTTTGGTTACGATGGATTTAGCTCATTTCGTATATAAATACACTGCAATAGTCAACTGAATCAGCACAATCCGCCATTTTAGCACATTGGAGGCTCTTTCAGGCGACAGCGGCGCTACGTGAGGTGGATGGTGAGTTCAAAACCCTTCCAAGTCGTGAACTTGGGATTCTTGGGATTCTCTTCAAATCACCACGACATTCTGCTGTCAATGCACACTGCAGGGAAGGGCAAAGTTGGGTAGTTTATGTCGTCACTGGACGCAGTCCACTTCAAACAACATTAAAGCGATTTGGTAAAAACATGGACTTGGGACGTTTTGAAATCACCAAAGATGCATCTACTTGAAATTGAACGGTACTTGTAGCCCACTTCATGGGTGTCCACATAGAAGCAGCTACAAACTCTGGCGAGCCGAACATGTACCCGGGCACTCCCGGAACTAAAAGCAAGGAAGGAAGCTTTAATTTTGCGTGACCGTTAATCATGCGATCATGAGTAATGGGACCTCCTTTTTACGTGGAATCTTAACCACAGGACATGGCATTTCATTTCTCTCATGCATTGACCGGGAATCGAACCCGGTCTACCGCTGAGCCACCACGTACCCACTCTAAAAGCCATAAGCTAAATTATGAATGATGAAATGACATAAAAATGACCATGATTCCTTATTGACGTATTAAGTTGTTATGCATTGGTAAGAAACCAATACTTCGTCACACCTATTTCCAAAGTTCTCTCTACAATATTTCTCTACCTGGCAAATATATATCAACCATCATTTATATCCTAACCTATTCAGCATTTCTATTTTCACATCCACATCTCTTCAATTCAACGCTATTTTATCAAGACTTTTTCATGTTGTTCTTAACACATTTTGTAACAGATCTGGTTTTTGAAATTTTACTTTGTAAGCTTTTGGAATAAAAATGTTTTTAGCATCTTCTGTTATGACAACATTTTATTAAGTGTATGTTCTGTTATATGGATGCGAGTCAAGGGCGACCTCACAACACTGGAAGAGCGCATTTGGGCATTGGAGAGGAAATTGCTCAGAAAGGTATATGGACCTATTTACAATAGGGAAGAAGGAAGATGGGAAAGGGGGGGAAAAGAGGACTTATACCAACGTTTTGGGAAAGCTGATGTGGCTAGGATCATCAGAGGAAGACAACTCCAGTGGATGGGACATATCGTAAGAGCTGTGGAATCTATCGCTAACAGAGTGTTCAATGCTCAGCTGATTGGCAAACGTCCAAGAGGCCGTCCAAGGACGAGATGGAAGGATAGGGTGATGAGAACGTTGCAACAGGTGGAACCAACATCAGTACTGGATGTTGCAATGGATAGAGAACAAGAAGTTCCGTGACAAACTAATAGAGCCTACTTTTCTTAAAATTTAAGTTTCATGCCAATGATTAATCTATATGGATCTATCTAGAATAATGACGAAATTAAGTTGGTAATATCGAAATTTCTAATTAGTTCGAAATACTGTATACCTGGCATAATGTAGCCTAATAGAGAACTACAGTTGGCAACCCTTGTGACTGAATATATTCTTAGTTCCATCTCTTAAGGTACAGAATACAGAATTTGGTTGAAGTCCAACGGATAGCATGGATGTTACATACAGTTAAACATTGGATTTAACAGCGCGCGTAAAATCATGTTGGCAACAATGACATGCATGTATTGGTCAGAAATAATCTGAAATAATATGATCTATTGTTGTGTCACTTTTGAATGAAATCCATTAGTTAATATAGAAGTTACATGCATTTTAAAATTGGACCTATCAGCAGGCTTAGAATCATGTTGGCAGCACTGGCGTAGGCCTATATTAGTTACTCCAAATTAATCTAGAATGCCAGGTGCATAATTTAAAGCTGTCGGCTTGCATACTTTCTGATATATGGGTATTTGGATTCAAAAAAATGAGAGCATTTATTAAGAGTTGGCAGGCCTGGTGGTTCTTAAGAATACGCTCAGTCATATCTGTTTATGTACACACAGCACATACGAAATTTGGTTGAAATCCAATTGATAGTGTAGAAGTTATATGCATTTAAAATTTGGACCTATCAGCAGGCCTATAATCATTTCGGCAACACTGCCATGTATGACCTCCTGGATATTAGACTGCAATATTATTATCTATACGTGTGCTAATTTTGAAATAGCTCCCATTCATACCTTCCAAGATATCCAACATGGAGCTCAAATTTCAATTGCGATTTTTCAGCAGTTGGTAGCACTGACATCATTTTCAAATATGGCCGTGAGATATTCTGGTATAGATCTTTACTCCTACCAAATTTTGTTTCTTTTGCTGCAGCCGTTTAGGAGTTGATAGGGGACACACACACACACACAGCCAGCCAGACAGACAGACAGAAGGACAGACAGACAGACACACATTTGCCCGATCTCATAAGTCTACCTTTTCCCCATTTTTGCAAAATGTGAAGAGTAGGCTAAAAATAGAACGTGTGTGATTGATTAGGATAGTGTTTTGTAATAAATATTGTATATTTGATGTGTTTGTTACGTTTCTTTGTTTTCTGTCATGGGCCTTAATGGCCTGATATGTACAATAAATGATGATGTTATTGCACATTTACATCCTATACTACTCTGAGGTAGGTCAATGTGACTGTACCCGGTACGGTTTTAATGTACAATATATTGACTCAAGGTAATAAATAGTTTATTATAATGAATGATCCAATTAGCAAGTGAAAAGCTGAAGGAAGTAGAAGACTTCTGTTACTTAGGAAGCAAAATAACCAGTGATGGACGAAGCAAAGAGGATATAAAAAGTAGGTTGGCTCAGGCAAGGAAAGCATTTCTACAAAAAAGGAATCTGATGACATCGAATATAGATTTAGGTATTAGGAAGTCATTTTTGAAAGCCTTTGTCTGGAGCGTGGCACTCTATGGAAGTGAAACTTGGACTATTGGTGCAGCAGAAAAGAGGAGAATTGAAGCGTTTGAAATGTGGTGTAACAGGAGAATGATGAAGATAGGGTTACAGACGAAAAGGTATTAAGACGAGTGGGAGAGGAGAGATGGTTGTGGCGACTGCTAATGAAGAGAAAATATAGGTTGGTAGGACACAAGACACCCGGGAATAGCAAGCTTAGTTATGGAAGGAAGGGTCGAGGACAAGAATTGTAGGGGTAGACCAAGGTTAGAATATGTTAAACAGATTGCCTCGGATGTAGGGTATGGTAGCTATGTAGAGATGAAACGGTTAGCTCAGGACAGGGAGGTACGGGGAGCTGCATCAAACCAGTCAAAAGACTGACGACTCAAACAACAACAATGAATGATGAAGTTGACGATAATACAAGCATCGCCGTAGATTATCTCACCCCTTCTGGCACGCCATACAACTGTGAACCCTAGTAACAAGTGAAGTCCTACATCAGCAACCCGACCACACGCGCGCTCTTGTGCGTCAGGGCATTAAGAATTGAATAAGCTTTACTCCACCTGGCCCAAGCTGACGTCACGGGGCGTGTAATCATATTAGGGCGAACTATACACACTCGCGGGGTGCATGACCGGGGATCAGATCCAATACTCGACCAGCGCAGCATATACATCACATTTCCACGACAGCACAGGCATCGCAACTTATCACAAGATGGATGGTAAACATGTATTATAAAAACGCAGCAAAGACTAGAACGAACCCAATAAATCAGTGGAATTGCTTTGCAGTAGCTCTGTCGGTTATCTTTTTTATACTCCCTTTCTCTCTCTGTTTAATTCCAATTGGAAATACATTCCCGACAAACCCACACACGAGATGCAAATAGTAAATCACCATCAACACAATAAACGTATATTTTAACTGCTTTAGAAAAAAATATGATATCAGAGAAGTCCCATTCTTCTTTTAGACTCTGTGTATAAATTGCCTGGCTCGCAGAATTTAGTTAGAATATTTCTTCATTTCCATAAGATTGATTGAATTAAACCTTGCCGATATCTTCTCCGTTCTATTTTCTTTTTCTTCTGTTTTGTGGAGATGAGATCCGATTCAAGAAATGAATACAATATACGCAGAATAAGAGAGCAGATTGATTGAATCGCCAACAAACGTCTTTTCTATCATTTTACCTGCCTTATGTCTCCTTCCGTTTACCACGAATATGCTTACAATCATAAATATAAATAGTTCATACAACATTTTTGAAATCAATCCGTGCCTTACAGCTTTTTATAATATTTTTAGTATCCTAGATACAACTTCCGTGGAATTGATTTAGTTCGAGTAATCATGTCACTCATGTACTTGTTTTAATAATAGATCATATTATAATTCAGAGAAAAATTTTAGTCCTTTTTAACGTACTACGATTTGATGTACTATAATTTGTTTTATGTTCGACCCTAACTATTATGTGTCAGAAAACTGTATCATAATGAGGCTCATTATAACACTATTTTTCATTATGAAACAGTTTCTCCCACCAATCAGAGCTCAAGAAACAGTTGTGTGACCAATTAGATAAGGATAACTTCGCGCATGCGTTCAAAATCCAACATGTCTATATAAATTACCGAAATTGCACCGTCCATATGTTCGCGTAAATAAACTGAGACAAGAAATGGCACTGTACCTTAATATCCCCAAAATCAATTTCTACACAGCGCGTGGATTTGAAACGACTTCGGTGACAGTTTTACTGAATACTGGAGCACAATCTGAACATATGACATTGAAGCACACAGAGCGCATGCGTCGGTTGTCCAGAGAGCTTGGGAAACAGAGATATACTACCCACCGCAGCATCCGATCACAACATTCTAGTGACTGAACAGATATTTATGAATATTTATGTTAAAACATATAATAAAGTTATAATTATCGTCGAACTTAAACAGTCGTATGCAACTCGCCTATAATGGTAATTAAGACACTCGTATGGAAATTATAAAACTCGCATACGCTCGTTTTATAAAAATACTCGTGTCTTAATTATGGCCATTATAGGCTCGTTGCATAATGTACTATTTTGTTCAATAAATTTAATAATATATTAGGTAGGTTATTTGTTTAATTATTGTAATTTGTATTATTCGTCTTGTATACGACATATTTGCTAATTGGCTTGCTTAGTTATAAGTAGGGCTCAGATTCGAGCATATTTGCATGTTTTTTTTTTCCTGAATAGTACACATTGAAAGAAGCATTTCGGTGGTATTTTCACCTCTCTGGGACCAACAGAATTGAAATTTATCGAGCATATAAATGCATAAAACAGCGGTTTCCTGAATAGAAGCATATAAATGCATATTCTTGTGGTTTTCGTCTAAATAGTTTGTTTTTCTTCGAATTCCCCCCCCCCCCCCCCTTCGAATTCGGGCCCTGACCATCCTTAAGGTTCGAAAACAGAAATAATTATTTAACCTTTAGTGAGGTTGTTCTCGTCATTGAAACTTTTATTAGCTGATTTAAGAAAATCATTCAAAACTGAAAATATAGAAAAAATTCTTGTTGTACAGACCAATGCAGATCTACTTCATTGACTCGCCTAATTCTGAACATTTTGCAAATGAACTTTTAAACTCTAACTTTTATAAGAACATTTTTCTTATACAGTATATACTTGAAACTTGAATGAGAATTACAAAATAAACTTCTTCTATAAAGGTATGTTATTGGTTTTTTCGTTTCACTTTCATTTCTATAGTTTATAACGGTGTTTTACGAGCATATTCTGCATAGTTAACCGCATATAATGTTTTCTTCTATATCTATCGAGCATATAAGTTAATGGGATTTTCGAGCATATCTATCGAGCATAAAACACATGGTTTTCGAGCATATCTGGAGATTTTATCGAGCATATCGATCCGAGCCCTTATAAGTATATATATATATATATATATATATATTAGATGTTAAGCTAGGTTTAGTTTCTTATTACAAAACTTAAAGCCAGAACATTGTATATGCTACATAAAGAGGCTCTTTAACCTCAGTGGTAGTTCTCTAAGAATACATTCAATTCAATTCATATATCCACCTGGTAGCATAGCCGTGTTCGATATGTCGCGTCCATCTACTGGTGATCTGGAGGTCCGGGTTCGATTCCCGGTTCTGCCGAGACGTTTTGATTCTGCTTCTGAGGGCTGCAACGGGGTAAACTCAGTCTCGTGGGTCAAACTGAGAAGAGGTTGGTACGATTCCTACCTGAGCCATCCTAGAAGTGGTTTTCCGTGGTTTCCCACTTCTACTCTAGGCAAATGCCACGGCCGCCTCCTTCCCAATCCTCACCTGAATTACAAAGACACACATTACTCTTGGGCAGCCTGCAGCTAAGATTCAATTAATTTTCTTTTTAATCACAATAATAAATACATAATATCGTATTGCCTGGGGTGCCGGGTGCAAGCTTTGCTTTTTGGCTCCTTGACACTATAGCGCTTTCTAGTAGAGAAATGAGGAACGTTTTGCGTTGGCAGAAAATCCCGAGATTAATTTTGCCATTATGGACACAGCATACTGAATTCAAATGGGTTCTTTGATATACCAACAACGTATGACATGCGTGTCGTGATTTTTGACGCCTTTCAAAAATCACTTACCATGGCCAGGAGCGAACCTGCAAGCTTGGGGTTGGTAGACCGACACGATAACCACTCACCCACCATGGTACAAGCGATCGATCCGGGCAAATGTGTGTATGTCTGTCTGTCTGTCTGTCTCTGTGTGTGTGCCCCCCTATCAACTCCTAAACGGCTGCAGCTATCGAAACCAAATTTGGTAAGTGTAAAGACCTATGCGTGGATATATCACGGCCATGAAAATTACGTCAGTGCTACCAGCTGCTGAAAAATCTCAACTGAAAATTGAAGTCTATGATGGATATCGCGGAAGATATGCATGGGAATTGTTCCAAAATTGACACAGATATAGATAATATTACATCTGACTAACTTACAGGAGCCCATACATGAAAGTGTTGCCAACATGATTCTATGCCTGCTGATAGGTCCAGTCTTTAAATGCATGTACCTTCCATACTATCTTTTGGATTTCAAACAAATTTGGTATGTGATTTGCGCACCGGAGCAGATATGAATATGCTTTTTTTTGAGTGTCAACAGGACTGCCAACTGTTGAAATCTGCACTCTAGACATTTTTATCCTAATATCAATATATCAGAAAGTATGCAGGCCAACAGTTCTAAACTTAGCATACATATAGTACCTGCAAAAGTAGGATAATTTTCAGTAACCGACATACGACAGTGCTGCCAACATGATTCTACTTGTGCTGATAGCATTAATGTTGAATCACATGTAACTCCCATTCTAATAAGTTAAGTTCTTTCAAAATTGGCACATATATAAATCATGATATTTCAATTTAAGTTTGAGCATGCAATTTATGGCAGTGTCGCCAACCTGATTTTACGCATGCTGATACATTCAATATTTAAATACATGTAATGTGCATACTATCTATTGGATCTCAATCAAATTTTGTGTGTGCATTGTGGACCTTAAGAGATGGAACTAAGAATATATTTAGAGTCGCCAGGTCTGCCAACTGTTGATATATGGTGTCTATAATTTGAAGAAAAGTAGGAACTTTAGTTCGTCACGGAACTACTTGTTTTTTTTTTAATGAGCCGACATCATCCGAATCGGGAGTTCTGTGGATGTTTTGCCATCTTTCAAAGTTCTGTCTTTGTTGGGCGGAAATTTTAGCATAAAATGAGGTAGAGTTTTAACTGTAATGCCGACAAGAATGTTGGAATGCGGCAGGCACTGCGGCCAGGTATTGATCATTGCACCAAGAGGACGAGGCCGGGACGGGTGGTTCCCCTTGGGAACCTCACTCCTGGGTAAACAACTCACACACACACATGTCTGCTCTGGTTAACTCCATTTACCGCGTGTCCTCACGCACTCCACGTTGAATGTCTCACCATATCAGCGTACCACTGTCTATTGTCCTACCACACAGGGAGTCCGACACTGCACAGCCAGCACAATAACACAGGTTGTCACTAGGGCTATATGACCATGATGTCTCTGCTCCTGCAATAAGCAACAACAAGCTGTACAGTTAGAAATTTGGAAGGATTATTCTGTTTCTCCTTGATTCGTTACGGCCAACTCAAGACCACGTCATGTCAACTGTTTCTTATCCATTTTATTATTATTATTATTTTCGGATTCTTTGTGCCCAACTAAGTAGCGCGTTTGAACTTAAAACTCAGCAATTTTTCTAGGTTTATGCCGTGTCTTGTCTGGGGTTTCGCCCAGGAACACCAAGTGGGCTCATCAGCGGGCTCTTGGTGTCCGCGCCCGGACCCCCACAGGAGTAGCGAACTGTGCACTACCTCCCTTCTTATGAAGTGCATGTGTGCCTCTAACTGCGAGAGCTGAAAGCTCAAGCAGCTCTTTCACCTCCCTATAAAAGCTTCCAAAAAGATGGCTTTCATGGCTCGTGAATTAAAACTCAAATAACCTACACATTTAGCTACACGCTACCAATTGTAGTGGAAGGTTCTTTTACATGCCATAAATCTATGACATGGGCCCGTCGGCTTTACTTCTCCTCCGAAAAATGGCTAACTGAAGGATTTTAACGCTCTTAAAAATCCGACGATTTCGGCCGGGTTTGAACCCGCAATATCAGTTCAGCATGCTACCGACTACGCCACCGAAGCCATCAATAATAATAATAATAAAAGATACGAGCCTTACAGTAGTCGCATATGATGTGTAACCTTGAAGTTGTTACCGTTTTTATTATCCTTGACATTCATCAACACACACAAAATCTTTTTTTATTTTTTACGCTCTCATAATACATACCAATTCCAAGACTCTCTTTTTTTCTTCACTGCCTACTTGATGTTTCTACTCTCGCACTGCCTTCTTGATACTCTTCTGTTACATCACTCTCCTGCCAGTAACTAAGTTACGTTAACAGAGACTGACTTTTTTTTCTTCACTGCCTACTTGATATTTCTACTCTCGCACTGCCTTCTTAATACTCTACTGTTACAAAGTAATCCGTATGTGATAAACATTCCACATGGTTCCACTGCCAGCTGGATCACAGGCCTTCTGGTTGCTAAAGCAGCCAGGAGGGATGAGATCCAACTGGCAGTGCGTCTTACACACTTCCGTCCCATTTTTCAAAATCACTCCCTCAAAAATATCCAGCAACCGAGTGGAAAGATGTTACACATCAATTACAACAATAATAATAATAATAATAATAATAATAATAATAATAATAATAATAATAATTATAATAATAATAATAATAATAATAATAATACAATTGAATATATTGAGGGACAGATGACCTGGATATACCGCACCTGAAAGAACAATCACCACCATCATAGTATTTTTTTGTTTGTTTACTAATTGTATGTTTAATTCGGTTTTGAACTGCATTAAACGAGTTCATGAAGAATATCAAAAGCAGATATTACAATTTCAGCTTAAAGATATTTTTACCCACTACCTCGTGCAGGGGGAATGGCTTGCAGTTGCTATTAATCCCCATCTATCCCTGACCTGAATTCCATACACTATGTTTGGAGATTACAGTTCATCAAGAACCAAGCATAACTAGTGTACAAGATTTATGGGGAGCAATAAAAGGCTATTTGGAAACAGCTTTATTTTCCTAGCCATTTCTCATTAGAGAAAGAGACTTCCTATCGCAGTCGATTCCGTAAGAGATTTTATCGATCATCGGCAGTAGAATCCAGCATAGTTTCGAAGATCAATGCATCTGCAGTCGGAAGCCTTTCATCCCCCTAAATCCTGTCGCTCAGTCCTGCTCAAGTAATGTCGAGGGTTTCGTATCGCCTTCTTTTCTCTAGACACCATATTATGTCTTGACCGTTCTCTCCTGGTCCTACTGTTGACCAAAGTATTATGTGTACTCGAGTTTGAAGGTTGTTTGTTAAGTAACCAATAGACCTACATAAAATCCAATACCATCAACATTTTCGTCGTTCTATTTTACCGTTAGTTCATGTAGGTTTGGATTTTTAAATTTATATTTTAATATTTGTTATCACAGTTGGAACACAAAAAGTGCCCGTTTTTAAGCGTGTTTCAACCATGCGTCACATTTAAGACTTATTATCTCAAAAGCCCGTCATCAGATCGTATCCAATTTGTAGAACAATATACATTGGAATGTTGTATAACTGGTTTATTAATTTCACAATTTTGTGTGTCCAAGAAACAAAGTTGTTATCGTTGTTGTAAGGTAACTTTTTTTCGGCTCAGGGTGGTTGGAAAATGTAGTTCTTGGTTGCGTTGTAATCATTATACATCAAAAAGTTATGCTGTATGACTGTGAAATACGTAAATTAATTCACTTATTTTATATCGGTTTGTATTTGTACGAGGAAATAACACATGGTTCTCCAGCTAGCCGCTCCGGCAAAAGCTGTACAGCGTTGCTGAGATGGAGCCCATCACTTCCAAGCGTGTGGGCACCATTTCGGCAACGCTGTACTGCTGTTCCCGGAGCGGCTAGCTGGTGAAACATGTGTTATTTCCCTGTAGAAATACAAACCGATATAAAATAAGTGAATTAATTTACGTATTTCACAGTCATACAGCATAACGTTTTGATGTATTAGGATTACAATGCAACCAAGAACTACATTTTCAACCACCCCGAGCCGAGAAAAAGTTACCTTACAAAAATGATAACAACTTTGTTTCTTGGACACATACAATTTTGAAATTAATAAGCCAGTTATACAACATTCCAATGTATATGGCTTTAAAATTTGGATTCGATCTAATGTCGGGTTTTTGAGATAATAATTCATAAATGTGACGCATGGTTGAAACACTCTTAAAAACGTGCACTTTTTGTGTTCCAACTGCGATAAGAAATATTAAAATATATATTAAAAATTCCAAACCTACATGACCTAACGTAAAATGGAACGACGAAAATGATGATGTTATTGGATTTTATGTAGGTCTATTGGTTACTTCACAAACAACCTTCAAACTCGAGTGCACATAATACTTTGGTCGACAGTAATTGTCAAATTTTGCATTGACTATGTAAAAACGTTAGCATTTTCTCTTAATACAAAATGTAAAAGACTGATCATGGACCGCAATACAACAAATATTTTTCTTCGTGGATTACCAGCGAATTAACTCAACAAAGATCTTTCAAATAGCCACTGACAGACTTACGTTTATTCTAAAAATAAGAGTATATTGGCAACATAACTGTAAGGATTTATCATGGAGTCTGAAAATTTATAATTTTTTAAGAAATGCCCTCTGTAATGAGATTGAAGATCAATCGCATGCCGCACGCTTTACAAGCTGCTGGGCCTCCGTTGGTGGACGGCTATTCTAAGTTTAGCCAATATACCATCTTTTTGGAGGCCTTCATAGAGAGGTTATGGTTGCTTTAGTTTTAGTGAAGAGGCGCAGGTACGCTTCATAAAAAGCGAGGAGGCGTGCTGTTCGCTACTCCTGTGGTTGTCCGGGCGGGGGCACCAAGAGCCCGCTGATGAGCCAGCTTGGTGTCCTATGTGAAACTCCACACAAGACACGACACAAACCTAGAAAAATTGCTGAGTTCTAAGTTTATCCTTATCGTTCTCGGCTGAAGGCATTGACACTGCTCTAGAATAACTAAAACCTAGAAATGCTCCTGGTTTTGATGGTATTAATCCAGAGTTCCTAAAACAGATTATTTTGCATATTTTTTCAACTACATATTACTGGTATCGGCCACGGTGGCTGAGAGCGCGAACGCGCTAGCTCGTGCCTTGATAGCATCGGGAGAGCGTGGGTTCGAATCCCACCTCGTGATTAATTTTTTTCCGGATTAGGGAATAACCCATCTCATTTGAGTACAATCGTGTTGACCGACTGAAAAGCAACACTGAAAATAGCTTCAAACACCATAATGCTAATTTCATATCAAAACATTTTATTTATTCATAACCTCGATGTTAGGCCCCATAAAGCAACAATCATCATCATCATCTTCAGCCGAGGGTTAAGGTGACGTGGACTACAGTATATAATAGATACTAGCAACCCGCCCCGACTTGATGGGTTGAAATCACTGACTGGACTATTAATTATATTATCATGGAGATGCATGTGCAACGAATTTTCGTCAGACGTAATTTAAGAATGGCGAGGTGCATGAAACACAAATCCCCCTTCCGTCCAATCTTAACTTGACTGTGTATTTTGCAAACGAAAAGTTCACAGGCGAAATGAAGAAACACAACCACTCTTCTCTGAAGTCTTAACTCAACACGACTCGACAGTTTGCTGCAGGATGTATTTGGGGTAATAGGCTCGCCCCTAGCTAGCTCGTAAACTGTCGCCTCAGTAATTGAATGAAGATTGTTGGAAGAAATGAAAACGTAAAAACAGTTATAGTGGGCGATGTATTGTAGATAGAGATATGCTTTCGCGGATATTTTTGTAGAACTTTTCATGCTGAGCAATTCTTACACTCATAGTATATAGATATTTTAACGGGTTGCCCAGCGAAAGCTTAAAAAACGCACGGACGCCAGTTTTTTTCGACTTTTTCACTGAAATCGTTACTGCTTGACTTCCTTTGATCACAAATAAATTATTTTCTACTGAAACCTTCCTCGACATATCCTTTACAGAATGGTGAAAACCGCATCAGAATCCATCCAGTGGTTCTCGAGATTACCCTTGACATCCAAGAATCGGGAACTTTGTTTTATACTAAGTAGATATAATTCCCTGGTCCTACTACCGACATGCACTCATGAGTTTATAATGATTGTACTTGCACCACAGTTTGCAAACCACAACTCACGTTTTTTTTTTTTTTTTTTTTTTTTTTTTTTTTTTTTTTTTACGAATGATTCCTTCGATCGACTACATCACTGTTTGTAGTTATCTAGCTGAGGTTCTTTTACGATGTCTGCTGCATCGTACTAATCATCGTTGTTTCCTAGATGGCGCTCGTCTTAATCCTAGCTCGTCTTTGAAGCAACCACCTCGCCACTGTTTTACGACTGCTTGCCTTCCCTTGTTGAGTTCAAGGATTGCAATGCGCGCGAGGAGATGGGGCCACAGACGTAATTAGTTCCCTTTTCTCATTATCAGTAGAAGCTCGTCTTTGCATTTACAATTTTAAGCGTACACTTTCCTATTAAGAATAGGATTAAGAATAGGATACTTAAACGTTCGTTTCTCAACTGTTAACAGATTAAACATCTGATGAGGAGGCCTTTGTTAGTCGGAACGCGCTTTCTAATTGCTTTTGATCCATTCGTTTTCCAAATGTTCATCGTTGTATACAGTATTAACAATGGCGTTTTCTCTGGGTGTGTAAGTTGTGTGTCCAACGCACGAATAAAATCCGAGCGAGAATAATTCATTATTTATGTCTTCTTCTTCTTCTTCTTCCTCTTATTCTTCTTTTACTTCTTCTTCTTCTTCTTCTTCCTACCACGTGTTAGGCCAGGTGGCTAGTTACGGTCTCGTTCCATCTCTTCGTAGGTCGATCTACGTCTCCTCTGCCTCTAGGTTGGCTCTGTTACAGGGGTGGACGATCGTACCATAGAGCTGAGTATGAGAGTTATTGCAACTGAGCAGTCGGCGCACAGTGGGTGACGTGAGATTCCTTTGGAAGCTGGTAAATGGCGGAATTCACTCTAATCAGTTGCTAGATGACTTGGGTTTTCACATCCCTCAGAGAACCACCAGACGGAAGCACACGTTCGATGAGAGCAGATCGAGAATTAATGTGCACAAAAATTCATGTCTGATCCGGTTGCAGTCAACATACAGCTTGATGGAGAGTAAAAGTGCTACTGATATTCAATTCGACTCTCTATCAACTGTTATGAGAAACATCTCAAGTGGGCTGTAAAATAGTGTGTTATTTTCTATTTGCGTTGATTGATTGATTGAACATGTGGTTGAATGAATGGTTGATTGATTTTTTGATTGAATGTACGAGCGACTGAAGTAATGCTGTTATCTAGATCCTCGAATGTCAATCTTGTATTACTTTTGATTGAATGTACGAGCGACTGAAGTAATGCTGTTATCTAGATCCTCGAATGTCACTCTTGTATTACTTTTGATTGAATGTACGAGCGACTGAAGTAATACTGTTATCTAGATCCTCGAATGTCACTCTTGTATTACTTTTGATTGAATGTACGAGCGACTGAAGTAATGCTGTTATCTAGATCCTCGAATGTCACTCTTGTATTACTTTTGATTGAATGTACGAGCGACTGAAGTAATACTGTTATCTAGATCCTCGAATGTCACTCTTGTATTACTTTTGATTGAATGTACGAGCGACTGAAGTAATACTGTTATCTAGATCCTCGAATGTCACTCTTGTATTACTTTTGATTGAATGTACGAGCGACTGAAGTAATACTGTTATCTAGATCCTCGAATGTCACTCTTGTATTACTTTTGATTGAATGTACGAGCGACTGAAGTAATACTGTTATCTAGATCCTCGAATGTCACTCTTGTATTACTTTTGATTGAATGTACGAGCGACTGAAGTAATACTGTTATCTAGATCCTCGAATGTCACTCTTGTATTACTTTTGATTGAATGTACGAGCGACTGAAGTAATACTGTTATCTAGATCCTCGAATGTCATTCTTGTATTACTTTTGATTGAATGTACGAGCGACTGAAGTAATACTGTTATCTAGATCCTCGAATGTCACTCTTGTATTACTTTTGATTGAATGTACGAGCGACTGAAGTAATACTGTTATCTAGATCCTCGAATGTCACTCTTGTATTACTTTTGATTGAATGTACGCGCGACTGAAGTAATGCTGTTATCTAGATCCTCGAATGTCACTCTTGTATTACTTTTGATTGAATGTACGAGCGACTGAAGTAATACTGTTATCTAGATCCTCGAATGTCACTCTTGTATTACTTTTGATTGAATGTACGAGCGACTGAAGTAATGCTGTTATCTAGATCCTCGAATGTCACTCTTGTATTACTTTTGATTGAATGTACGAGCGACTGAAGTAATACTGTTATCTAGATCCGCGAATGTCACTCTTGTATTACTTTTGATTGAATGTACGAGCGACTGAAGTAATGCTGTTATCTAGATCCTCGAATGTCACTCTTGTATTACTTTTGATTGAATGTACGAGCGACTGAAGTAATACTGTTATCTAGATCCTCGAATGTCACTCTTGTATTACTTTTGATTGAATGTACGAGCGACTGAAGTAATGCTGTTATCTAGATCCTCGAATGTCACTCTTGTATTACTTTTGATTGAATGTACGAGCGACTGAAGTAATACTGTTATCTAGATCCGCGAATGTCACTCTTGTATTACTTTTGATTGAATGTACGAGCGACTGAAGTACTACTGTTATCTAGATCCGCGAATGTCACTCTTGTATTACTTTTGATTGAATGTACGAGCGACTGAAGTAATACTGTTATCTAGATCCGCGAATGTCACTCTTGTATTACTTTTGATTGAATGTACGAGCGACTGAAGTAATACTGTTATCTAGATCCGCGAATGTCACTCTTGTATTACTTTTGATTGAATGTACGAGCGACTGAAGTAATACTGTTATCTAGATCCTCGAATGTCACTCTTGTATTACTTTTGATTGAATGTACGAGCGACTGAAGTAATACTGTTATCTAGATCCTCGAATGTCACTCTTGTATTACTTTTGATTGAATGTACGAGCGACTGAAGTAATACTGTTATCTAGATCCGCGAATGTCACTCTTGTATTACTTTTGATTGAATGTACGAGCGACTGAAGTAATACTGTTATCTAGATCCTCGAATGTCACTCTTGTATTACTTTTGATTGAATGTACGAGCGACTGAAGTAATACTGTTATCTAGATCCGCGAATGTCACTCTTGTATTACTTTTGATTGAATGTACGAGCGACTGAAGTAATGCTGTTATCTAGATCCTCGAATGTCACTCTTGTATTACTTTTGATTGAATGTACGAGCGACTGAAGTAATACTGTTATCTAGATCCGCGAATGTCACTCTTGTATTACTTTTGATTGAATGTACGAGCGACTGAAGTAATACTGTTATCTAGATCCTCGAATGTCACTCTTGTATTACTTTTGATTGAATGTACGAGCGACTGAAGTAATACTGTTATCTAGATCCTCGAATGTCACTCTTGTATTACTTTTGATTGAATGTACGAGCGACTGAAGTAATACTGTTATCTAGATCCTCGAATGTCACTCTTGTATTACTTTTGATTGAATGTACGAGCGACTGAAGTAATACTGTTATCTAGATCCTCGAATGTCACTCTTGTATTACTTTTGATTGAATGTACGAGCGACTGAAGTAATACTGTTATCTAGATCCGCGAATGTCACTCTTGTATTACTTTTGATTGAATGTACGAGCGACTGAAGTAATACTGTTATCTAGATCCGCGAATGTCACTCTTGTATTACTTTTGATTGAATGTACGAGCGACTGAAGTAATACTGTTATCTAGATCCTCGAATGTCACTCTTGTATTACTTTTGATTGAATGTACGAGCGACTGAAGTAATACTGTTATCTAGATCCTCGAATGTCACTCTTGTATTACTTTTGATTGAATGTACGAGCGACTGAAGTAATACTGTTATCTAGATCCGCGAATGTCACTCTTGTATTACTTTTGATTGAATGTACGAGCGACTGAAGTAATACTGTTATCTAGATCCGCGAATGTCACTCTTGTATTACTTTTGATTGAATGTACGAGCGACTGAAGTAATACTGTTATCTAGATCCGCGAATGTCACTCTTGTATTACTTTTGATTGAATGTACGAGCGACTGAAGTAATACTGTTATCTAGATCCTCGAATGTCACTCTTGTATTACTTTTGATTGAATGTACGAGCGACTGAAGTAATACTGTTATCTAGATCCGCGAATGTCACTCTTGTATTACTTTTGATTGAATGTACGAGCGACTGAAGTAATACTGTTATCGAGATCCGCGAATGTCACTCTTGTATTACTTTTGATTGAATGTACGAGCGACTGAAGTAATACTGTTATCTAGATCCGCGAATGTCACTCTTGTATTACTTTTGATTGAATGTACGAGCGACTGAAGTAATACTGTTATCTAGATCCGCGAATGTCACTCTTGTATTACTTTTGATTGAATGTACGAGCGACTGAAGTAATACTGTTATCTAGATCCTCGAATGTCACTCTTGTATTACTTTTGATTGAATGTACGAGCGACTGAAGTAATACTGTTATCTAGATCCGCGAATGTCACTCTTGTATTACTTTTGATTGAATGTACGAGCGACTGAAGTAATACTGTTATCTAGATCCGCGAATGTCACTCTTGTATTACTTTTGATTGAATGTACGAGCGACTGAAGTAATACTGTTATCTAGATCCTCGAATGTCACTCTTGTATTACTTTTGATTGAATGTACGAGCGACTGAAGTAATACTGTTATCTAGATCCTCGAATGTCACTCTTGTATTACTTTTGATTGAATGTACGAGCGACTGAAGTAATGCTGTTATCTAGATCCGCGAATGTCACTCTTGTATTACTTTTGATTGAATGTACGAGCGACTGAAGTAATGCTGTTATCTAGATCCGCGAATGTCACTCTTGTAATACTTTTGATTGAATGTACGAGCGACTGAAGTAATACTGTTATCTAGATCCTCGAATGTCACTCTTGTATTACTTTTGATTGAATGTACGAGCGACTGAAGTAATACTGTTATCTAGATCCTCGAATGTCACTCTTGTATTACTTTTGATTGAATGTACGAGCGACTGAAGTAATACTGTTATCTAGATCCTCGAATGTCACTCTTGTATTACTTTTGATTGAATGTACGAGCGACTGAAGTAATACTGTTATCTAGATCCTCGAATGTCACTCTTGTATTACTTTTGATTGAATGTACGAGCGACTGAAGTAATGCTGTTATCTAGATCCTCGAATGTCACTCTTGTATTACTTTTGATTGAATGTACGAGCGACTGAAGTAATACTGTTATCTAGATCCTCGAATGTCACTCTTGTATTACTTTTGATTGAATGTACGAGCGACTGAAGTAATACTGTTATCTAGATCCTCGAATGTCACTCTTGTATTACTTTTGATTGAATGTACGAGCGACTGAAGTAATACTGTTATCTAGATCCTCGAATGTCACTCTCGTATTACTTTTGATTGAATGTACGAGCGACTGAAGTAATGCTGTTATCTAGATCCTCGAATGTCACTCTTGTATTACTTTTGATTGAATGTACGAGCGACTGAAGTAATACTGTTATCTAGATCCTCGAATGTCACTCTTGTATTACTTTTGATTGAATGTACGAGCGACTGAAGTAATACTGTTATCTAGATCCTCGAATGTCACTCTTGTATTACTTTTGATTGAATGTACGAGCGACTGAAGTAATACTGTTATCTAGATCCTCGAATGTCACTCTTGTATTACTTTTGATTGAATGTACGAGCGACTGAAGTAATACTGTTATCTAGATCCGCGAATGTCACTCTTGTATTACTTTTGATTGAATGTACGAGCGACTGAAGTAATACTGTTATCTAGATCCTCGAATGTCACTCTTGTATTACTTTTGATTGAATGTACGAGCGACTGAAGTAATACTGTTATCTAGATCCTCGAATGTCACTCTTGTATTACTTTTGATTGAATGTACGAGCGACTGAAGTAATGCTGTTATCTAGATCCTCGAATGTCACTCTTGTATTACTTTTGATTGAATGTACGAGCGACTGAAGTAATGCTGTTATCTAGATCCTCGAATGTCACTCTTGTATTACTTTTGATTGAATGTACGAGCGACTGAAGTAATACTGTTATCTAGATCCTCGAATGTCACTCTTGTATTACTTTTGATTGAATGTACGAGCGACTGAAGTAATACTGTTATCTAGATCCTCGAATGTCACTCTTGTATTACTTTTGATTGAATGTACGAGCGACTGAAGTAATACTGTTATCTAGATCCGCGAATGTCACTCTTGTATTACTTTTGATTGAATGTACGAGCGACTGAAGTAATACTGTTATCTAGATCCGCGAATGTCACTCTTGTATTACTTTTGATTGAATGTACGAGCGACTGAAGTAATACTGTTATCTAGATCCGCGAATGTCACTCTTGTATTACTTTTGATTGAATGTACGAGCGACTGAAGTAATACTGTTATCTAGATCCGCGAATGTCACTCTTGTATTACTTTTGATTGAATGTACGAGCGACTGAAGTAATACTGTTATCTAGATCCGCGAATGTCACTCTTGTATTACTTTTGATTGAATGTACGAGCGACTGAAGTAATACTGTTATCTAGATCCTCGAATGTCACTCTTGTATTACTTTTGATTGAATATACGAGCGACTGAAGTAATACTGTTATCTAGATCCTCGAATGTCACTCTTGTATTACTTTTTTCCCAGTTTCTGAACTTTTTCTTCCTATCTTTTATTTTAGTTTTTGGCTCTTTCCTTTTTCTGTAGATAGTTTTGTTTTTTCTGTAATAATTATTTCAATGTTTCTTGTACAAAGGGATTGTATGAATGAATGCTTGAGATAGGATGTTTGAGTGCGTGTCTGTATGGTTGTGGTTGTTGATTTATAATAGACTAGTGTATTTCTAATTTTTGTTCTTGTTTGCTGCTTTTGTTTTGTTGGCTACCAAATGATACCGTTAACGACACCTAGAGGTGAACTTGGCTACTAGATGCAACCGCCACCTGGCGGTGAACGTTGGAACTAATAGAGTGTTAATCAAATCTAACCTACAGATTTAGCTTCATACAATTGTAGTTAGTAGAAGGTTCTTTTATATGTCATAAATCTATGACATGGGCCCGCCTGCTTTACTTCCCCTTCGAATGAAGGCATACTGAGGGATTTTGAAAGCTCTTAAAAAATTCGACTACTTCGGCCGGGTTTGAACCCGCGATCTTGGACATAGAAGTTCAGCATGTTACCAACTACGCCATTGAAGCCGCCAAATTGGTCACCTCTATATTAGTACTGAACCGTATTTAATAAAATTGAAATTACTCACCCATTATTATTGTTACTATCATGATTATTATTATTATTATTATTATTAATATTATTTATTTACCATAAATCATACAAGAAGTATGGTAGACCTAGTGAATAACTGCAAGTCCCACATATCTTATGCTTCACTGGATATGTTGGTGGCATAGGGTGTGTTTCACTGGACACCCCTTGCCAGACCTTGCGTTATCACTACATTCCATAATCCCTTCTAACTTTGCAGTCCGGGTTCATATCTCTGCAGGGCGTTGGAGTTGGTTCTGTTACTCTATTACCTCGAGTGCTGTGTGGCTGAGGTTAAATTCCTTTGGAGACTGGGAGAGTTCATATTAAACTAACTCATACACTGCTGCGGGATTAACTCTCTCAAACTCCAATAAGCTTCCCCTCTGATTTTCTAACTCGTGCTCTGCCAATTACTGCGATGAATGCCGTATTGTGTACGTACAAGTGCAGTATCTGTTGTTAGTTCAAACCAGGGGTGCACAACCTCTTTAGCCTATTTTCATGTAATGAGAAAGAAAAAAAGAAAAAAAAAGGTTTATGAGATCACCTTTTGTGAGTGTGCGTCTGTGTGTGTTCGTATGTGTGTGATTCGTGAGTGTGTCCCCCCCTAATAAAATATAAACGGCTGGAGTGATTTCAATGAAACTCGGTAAGTTCATAACACTATTCCCGACGACCCCAACCGTGGCCTTCAAATGTTGTTACGTCTCACCAATCCAACATGGCGGCTGTGCGAAATATTTCACCAGCATTCAATATCTCCGAAACTATTACTGATATCACCCTGGAATTTTGTACGGTGATAAAGGGAACTACAAGAAGTTGACCTATGTGACTTTTGAAAACCTGGTAACTACAAAACCAACATGGCAACCAAACGAATTTGCGACTTTTAAATAGACGTTTCTCGCGATTTAACCAACCAAACGCAATGAAACTTTATAAAATGAACCTACGCAATAATTTTCCTTTAATGGTACATGACTCTATGGCCTATACATATAATAATCCAACATGGCGACCATCCGAAATATTAAGACGGTTCTCAATATCTACGAATCTATTACAGCAATCAAACCGATTTTTTATGTTCATAGGGGCTATGAAAATAAATTCACCTATAGGACTTTCAATAACCTGGTGATCACAAATCCAACATGGCGGCGACGCGAAGTATAAATATTCACATGGCGTTTCTCGCAATTGAACCATCCGAGTGCAGTGACACTTGGCACAGTAAATCCTTATACAAATAATAATCCACTGGCATCTAATTTATTTCAATTGTTTCCATAACCACAAGATGGCAGCTGTGCGAAATTTTAAAATCTCGTTTTTTACTTCTTGTGTCCTAATCATGCGATTGAAGTTTGAATACTACACGTACACAATAATCTTCATGTAACTGTACATAACTCTAAGACCTACATATATAAAATCCAACATGGCGACCATCCGCAATATTTAGTCGGTTCTCAATATCTACGAATATATTACAGCAATCAACTGAAATTTTCACGGAACTACTTGTTATAAGTTTATTTTTACATAATAAATGGCGGGCCGTAAATTACCTTTTCACATAGGTACTTTGCAAACCCTACCCCTAAAGCTAATTTTACAATTATCTGAATAACCTATTCTATCAGCAGAAAGAAAATGTGTTTCAATACCATTTTGTTCCCCTAAATGGTTTAAATCCATTTTTTTTGAAAAATTGGGTTATTAAATTATCAAATGACTGATTTACAATCAACTTACTCCTAATGCGAAAAGTTTTAGGGGTATATAAAATAAAATAATACTATCACATGGTTGTATTTTTTTATTTTTACAAAAAGAAAAAAGAAAAGAACAGAATTCTTAACATCAGAGTATATAAATCAATATATCGTCAAACTGATCATCAAATCAAGTAGTAGCCTAATGCTCCTAATATGATGCTTGTCATTGTTTATTTTTCAATATTCTGTCAATATTTCAATTAAGGCCTACAATAATAGGACAAATCTCATCAATCACAATATAGCCTATATACCCCCTCTGTCTGAAAAGTTCGGTGAATTGGCTGTATTACGCACGGATTGTTGGCTTAACTGAAACAGCCGTTACTGTCCTTCGAAGTAATCCCCGTGGGTGGTTATGTACTGGAATCTCCTGGCATAGTCTTCTTTAGGAATAGCCTTCAGTTTGGGTCGTCAAAACTCTAAATTGAATGCAAGAGAGAAGCGTGAATGTATGCAACCTGCATGGCACAACTTATAGACGGGTGGCAGTGAGACGGCTGAATTTATGCAACCTAATGTGCACACCTGTTCGACGGGTGGCAGTGAGAAGGGTGAATGGTCCGTGGAATGGAATGGTCCTCAAAACCATCATCATAGGTGACGAGACCTGGTGCCTGAGGTACGACCTCGAAGGCAAGCGTCAAAGTATGGAGTATCGGGCTCCAGGGTCGTCGAAAAGCCCTGAAGTGCCAGAGGTTTTCGGATATTTCGGACATCCAACGTAATGGGACGACCCAACTGAAGGCTATCCCTCAGAAAGACTATGCCAGGACTTGTACAGCCGTTCTAAGAAGTGCATAACCATCCACGGGGATTACTTCGAAGGATAGTAACGGCTATTTCAGGTAAGCCAACAATCCGTTTGTAATATAGACCCATTCAACGAATTTTTTAGACAGAGGGTGAATCTCTTTCACGATTTCAATAGTATAAAATATTTATCCGCGGGCCGCATAAACTGACATTGAGGGCCACAAGCGACCCGCGGGCCGCGAGTTGTCACCCCTGGTTCAAACGAACAAGGCCGTGATAGTTATTATAGCGACTTTTTTGTTTTGTTTATTCCGTACCGTAGTGTCCTCAGTGGATCTGTGATAGAAGGTTCGATTCCTAGCCGACGAAGTGATGTATTTGAAGTCCACCTCCTGGTGTAGTGGTTAGCATTCTTGGCTGTCGCCCTGGAGGTCCGGGTTTGATTCCGGGCTCTGGCAAGACATTTTAATTCTGCTGTGAGGGCTGGAATGGCCTGGGGTACACTCAGCCTCGTGAGGTAAAACTGACAAGAGGAGGTTTTGTTCCCACCTCAGTCATCCTGGAAGTGGTTTTCCGTGGTTTACCGCCTCTAAACCGGGCAAATGCAGGAATGGTTTCTAACTTAAAGCCACGGCTGCCTCCTTCCCATTCTTCAAATGAACAAATGCACACTACTACTACTACTACTACTACTACTACTACTACTACTGTTGTAATATACTCCTATTCATAGACGATGGCAATAAGAAAGGATACATTTATTGGACATGATAGTAACAATTTTACGTTTTTTAAGTTTTAAGTTAAGATTTTAAAATAGTAACGACATAACTGTTGTATTACGGTAGGAAGAAAAAGATTATAATTTACTACATTTGTTTTATTGTATTAATATTAACGTATTATAATCATTTTAACCATAATTAATTGTATTCAGGTTATTGAATATTTTTGTGAATTATTATTAGCGGCACTGTATAAAATAATTGGAAGGTGAGAGTTTGGACTGTATATGTGTAAATTTATTTGTTTTTGTTAACATATATATATTGTAATTATAATTTGCACCTGCCGACAAGCGTGTGCTTAGTAGGATCAAAAATGTAAAATTTGGCTATAAACAAACTGTAAACTGTAAACTACAAACTTCACAATAACACAGGTTATCGGAAAAATTCTACACACATCGGAATACACAGAGATACATCCCACGACGTCCAAGCCCCTAAATGAAACGACAACAACAACAAAGTAAATCATATAGGGTAATGTGTAGAAATAACTATCAATATTACAATAGCGTCAAAAGAAACCACCTCTTGGTGTAGCGACTAGCGTTCTTGGCTGTCGCCCTGGAGGTCCGGTTTGATTCCCGGCTCTGGCAAGAAATTTTAATTCTGTTGTGAGGGCTGGAATGGGGTACACTCAGCCTCCTGAGGCAAAACTGACAATAGGAGGGTTTGTTCCCACCTCAGCCATCCTGGAAGTTGTTTTCTGTGTTTTCCCTAGTTCTAATCCAGGAAAATGCTGGGATGGTTCCTATCTTAAGGCCACCATCACCAGACAACACCTAAAGTACCACCAGGCAACACCTCAAGTACCACCAGACAACAGCTCAAGTACCACAGACCCCTCGAGTACCACCAGACAACACCTAAAGTACCACCAGACAACACCTAAAGTACCACCAGACAACAACTCAAGTACCACCAGACAACACCTCAAGTACCACCAGACAACACCTCAAGAACCACAGACCCCTCGAGTACTACCAGACAACACCTGAAGTACCACCAGACAACACCTCAAGTACCACCAGACAACACCTAAAGTACCACCAGACAACACCTTAAGTACCACCAGACCCCTTAAGTACCACCAGACAACACCTCAAGTACTACCAGACCCCTCTAGTACCACCAGACCCCTCAAGTACCACCAGACAACACCTCAAGTACCACCAGACAACACCTCAAGTACCACCAGACAACACCTCAAGTACCACCAGACCCCTCGAGTACCACCAGATTACACCTTAACAACTTCTCAAGTACCACCAGACCCCTCAAGTAGCACCAGACAACACCTCAAGTACCACCAGACCCCTCAAGTACCACCAGACAACACCTCAAGTACCTCCAGACAACACCTCAAGTACCACCAGACAACACCTCAAGTACCTCCAGACCCCTCTAATACCACCAGACCCCTCAAGTATCACCAGACAACACCTCAAGTATCACCAGACCTCTCAAGTACCACCAGACAACTCATGAAGTGCCACCGGAAAACGTGTCACGCGTCACTGGGTGATAAACTCTACTATAAGTTGAGCGTTTCTCAAGGCCGAAGTATTGAAACTGATACTATTTTCGGTCTGCATCACACAGGAGTACTCATTTCCACACCACCATGAGGTAGAGTACATGGCGCGTTTTTTAAAGGTGGTTTCCCCGGTAGGCCTAGTCCACGGTTACTGTGGCATTTGAGGTGGTCCACATTGAAATTCGGGTTCGTTTCCTTCTGAAACTGCGTACATTCCGCTGTAAACTGCTCGTAACGTTTGGTTATTCTGTTTGTCAGTGGTAACGAGAAGAAACATGGAAGTTATAATCACGTGCGTTGTTACTTTATTTTTAAGTATTTCAGTTGAGTGTATCAGTGCTATCACCTCAACATTAGTATTCCCTCTTCATGAAATTTCCACTTGTGTTTGTATTTCTCTCTCTTTCATTCTCTTCCTTCGTCTTCTTGTTCTTATTTAGATGTGTCTCATATCTGGTAGCTGAAACATGTGAGAATTCTCCGGTATATTCATTCAACCTGAACCCATTCACTAGAGTTCGAACTATTGTACACTAGTTTTTTTTTTCACTAATACACACATACTAAGCCCATAACATTGTGATTGTGCATTAACATTTAACTAATTCCATTCCGGTAGATTTGTTATGAACGATGGTTACCCTGAGAGACTATCGATGCCGCCCAACCTCTTTCCAAAAACAATGTCTGTTCTTGCGACCAAAGATCAAAAGAGAACTTCAAACCACACAAACTCCCCATTAGAGTATTGAAGGATACAGCAGTCTCACAGCCAATGGGAGTCCAGTTATGGGAACGTAACCTCCTGACTAACATGGCGCCGTATAGCGACATACCGAGACTACTGTATGGCACAAACACACATGATATGTGTTAATAAACTAGTACTTACCGATTCTCAAAACACTTACTGATCCTTTGTTGGGAAGTTAACTCACAAAAAATACTTATGACTCGCTTTCTTATAGGGGCAGATGACCTCGATGTTCCACCCCTTAAAGCAATAATAACTAACTCACCATCTGCAAGCATCAAGAAAGTGGGTTTGGTTGGTTGGTTCCTTAGTTTAGGGGCTGCGACAACGCGGTCATGTTGCCCCGTGTACTTTGGGTGTGTGTAGAATCTGTCTGATAGCCGGTGTTAATTGTGATGACTGTATTAGTGTGTGTTATCTGTTTTCAATTCAAGTAAGGACTGCAGACCACTGCAGACATTGCATTTTTTCAAGTAGTTCCTACTTCTGCCGCCAAATGCCACCATCAACGATTACAAATTTTTTAAGTTCTGAACTAGTAGTAGTTGACGGTGGCGTTTGGCGGCAAAAGTAGGACATACTCGAAAAAATTCAATGCCTGCAGTCCTTACTTGAATTGAAAACAGATAACACACTAATACACCATCACCTTATCAGACAAATTCTACACACACCCAAAGTACACGGGGCTACATGACCGCGTTGTCGCAGCCGCTAAACTGAGGAACCAACCAACCAACCAACCTAACTAAACTTGCTTTCTTGATGCTTGCAGATGGCGATGTAGTTCATTGAAATATTGAATCTGACAGGCACATAGGCCAGCTGGTTCTTGTAGACAAATAAAATATTCCAAATGACACGAAAACATATCGGGAACGAGCATACGACTGGTTTGAAGTTTTCTTCTGACCATTGACCGCCAGAACAGGCTTTGATTTTGGGAAGAGGTTGAACGGCATCGATAGTCTCTCAAGGTAAACATCGTTCATAACAAATCTGATGATGATGATCAGGTACCATCAAGTCGGCGTCGACTCCTAGCGACTGCATGGATGGACTGTCTCCATATGATTCGGTCTTCAGCCAGATCCTTCACTGACATATTCATGTTGGATTTGATGGAGTCGATCCATCTCAATGCTGGCCTTCCTCGTCTCCGAGACCCTTCCACCTTTCCAAGCATAATTGTCTTTTCCAATGAATCAGAACGCCTGATAATGTGTCCAAAATATGACAGCTGTAATCGTGTTATTAATACTTCAAGAGATAGATCTGGTTTGATTTTTTGAATCACCCATACATTTGTCTTCTTGGCTGTCCAAGGAATACGCAGTATCCTTCTCCAACACCAGAGCACAAAAGCATCAATATACTTCCCATCTCGTTTCCTTATGGTCCAGCTTTCGCAACCATATGTAGCTATGGGAAAGACTAGTGCCTTAACCATTCTAATTTTAGTAGGCAAAGAAACATCGGAACACTTGAAGATCTTATCCCGGCCTTTAGAAGCTGCTCTTCCTAGGGCAAGTCTCCGGCGAATCTACCGCAATGGAATTAGTTAAATGATAATGTTCAATCACTATAGTTATGGGCTTATTGTTAAACGCATGGTTTGTTGCGTTCGTTTCATGACCCACTGAGATAACACTAATAGAGTGATCAAATAGCCATCTTATTAGCTATTCGGAGCGATTATCTAGACTTGGCTGTGGCCAAGCTTGCGACTTTGTAGCCGCGTCAGAAATGCCACGGCACGGCCGCCTTATTGCGTTACATTGAGTCAAATGTAAGTGCCCATGTTTTGTCGACATGGCGACAAAGACGCAGCAGGGAGCGTTTTCTCGGCGCAGCGACAAAGATACTCTGCGTAGTTTCTTATCGACGTGGTCATGCTAGCGCGACACTGGGTGCATTATAGCAGGGGTCCCCAACCTTTTTTTTTAAACTAAGGGCACATGTAAATAGTTCGGGGACCTTGCGGGTCAATGACACTCCGGGCGGGGTTGAGGAGTATGGAATTAGTTTTTAAATATATGTGCAATATGGCGAGTTTTGTGGTGGTCTGAGCTTAGCTTTCTTAGTATTGTTGCCATTTTCTTGTATATTTATTTATAGTGGGTAGGAAAATAAAACAGCAACAAAAAATCATTTTAATAAATCACTTTATAATAGAAGTACAGCCATGAAATCAAAAGTCGATTGCTACTTGGTAGACAGGCATTTTCAAATATGGCCAATATATTAAGGATTGTTTGGTTGGTTCCTTAATTTAGGGGCTGCGACAACGCGGTCATGTAGCCCCGTGTACTTTGGGTGTGTGTAGAATCTGTCTGATAACCGGTGTTAATTGTGATGACTGTATTAGTGTGTGTTATCTGTTTTTCAATTCAAGTGAGGACTACACACTTTTAATTTCAAGTAGTTCCTACTTTTGCCGCCAAACGCCACCGTCAACGATTAATAGTTCAGAACTTAGCTACCAGACACACCGCAGTCGGCTCTTGGCAACGAACGTAGGAACCTAAGAGCGTTGTTTACATTCTTAACCTATACAGTTTAGCTTCACACGGGTGTAATTAGTGGAAGGTTCTTTAACATGCCATAAATCTATGACATGGGACCGCCGGCTTTACTTCCCCTCCGAAGGAAGGCATACTGAGGGATTTTTAACGCCCTTAAAAAATCCGACGCCTTCGGCCGGATTTGAACCCGCGATCTTGGGCATGCTACCAACTACGCCACCGAAGCCGCCAATATCTTAAGGAGTAGAGGCATAACATTAACAACAAAGATCCGTGGGCTATGGGTTTTCCAGTTGTGATGTACGGATGTGAGACCTGGACCATAAGAAAAACTGAACGCCGTAGAATAGATTCCTTCGAATTATAGTGTTGGAGGAAAGTTCTTAGAGTTCCATGGACTGTGAAGAGAACAAATAAGTCAGTTTTACAGCAAATTAAACCAGAGTGTTCCTTGGAGGGCTTAATCCTGAAACAAAAACTGAGCTACTCTGGACACATCATAAGTAGGGACTCTGATTTTTGGTAATATAAAAAGCTCTAAAGTGTGAAATAACATATCCAAAGCGGTGAAATGAGAAAGTGAAGTGCGAGTGTGCTAATATTTTGTTGTATAATGTGAGTAACGCGTACGTTTGGTATTCAACAGTAGAAAGCTTGAATCAAAGAATATGAAAGGTCAACACATCGATTGGCTGAACGTTTTGTGCAGTCGATAGTGAAAATAAATTGATTTTGTCCCTAACGCGAGCTATTCATGCCGCGAGTCGATCTATAAACATGATTGGCTTGCGCTTCAGCCAATCAGGCTCGAGAAGGCAATTAGTTATCCCGTATGTTATGAAACATTTAGGCCTATATTTAAGTGTTTTTTATTTTCTCTCAAATGACAGACAGTAAAACTATTTCAATAAAATATATATTTAACACAAAAAATTCTTAATTATGGCATTTCGTTGGTATTTCGCATTTTAAGGCGAAAATAAAATATTTCTCAAAATAAGTATATTTCGCGATATTTTGCGGCTTCAAAATCGAGAAAAATGACATATTGGGGGTCAATATATCGTTGTGATAACATATAATTGTTCACTGAAAAAAATCGCGAATATCGCTGAAACAAAAATCCGGGACTCTAGACATAATTCATCAGAGAAGACCTTAATGCTGGGGAAGATAGAAGGCACAAGCAGAAGAGGGAGGCAAAGAATGAGATGGATGGATGGCATCACAGAAGCACTAAATTCCAGCTTGGAAAATCTTCGGGAGGCAGTGCAGGACAGAAGAAATTGGCGCAGTTTAGTACATGGGGGTCATGGAGAGTCGGAATCGACTAAACGAATAAAGAGAGGGAGACGATGATATTCAATACACTCATACAGCATGAATGATAAAGAAATAGTATTTATGTTCATTTGACACAATTATTAATCAAATTATGAAATAAAGTTCATGATAATTTAGTTTAGTGGGACGACTGGAAAAGCTTTGTACCGGTACTTAACATTTCTCTCCCCTTAGGATCGAACTTAGTTGTACCAATCATTAATAAGGATTGTAAGTGTTCATCAGTGAGTCAATGACCTTGGGTAGGGGTGCGCGCGCACTGCTTTGTCTAGTTGGCTTTAGTTATTTCAAAGTTTGGCGACACGGAGCGGCGGGCCGGACAAAATAGTCTCGCGGGCCGTAGTTTGGGCAGTCCTACATTATAGTATTGCTCTTAGGCAGAATCGCTCTAGCATGCTAGGCTCTGGGCGACTGACGCGCTCCATATTCAATAAATAAATGAATAACTAACTCAATTAATTAATAAATCAATCATTGAATGCATAATAGTACATTATGCAACGAGCCTATAATGGCTATAATTAAGACACGAGTATTTTTTATAAAACGAGCGTATGCGAGTTTTATAATTTCCATACGAGTGTCTTAATTACCATTATAGGCGAGTTGCTTACGACTGTTTATGTTCGACGATAATTATAACTTTATTATATGTTTTAACATAAATATTCATAAATATCTGTTGAGAGTCAGCTACGGTACTTGAATTTTGTGATCGCAGAGCTAGCGTTGGGTGTTATATCTCTGTCTTTCAAGATCTTTGAACGACCGACGCATGCGCTCTGTGTGTTTGCAATGCCATATGCAGCCATATGTTTACATCAGCCGTCCCTCAGTAATATTGTCACCGGTGTCATTTGAAGAAAATGCGCTGTGCAGAAATTAGCGTTGGTGATTTTAAGGTACAGTGCTATTGCTTGTCTCATATTCGCCAGTTTATTTACGCGAACATATGGACGGTGCATATTCCATGTCGGTAATCTATTATAGTTCGATGTTGTGTTTATGTCCGACATGTTGGATTTTGAGCGCATGCGCGAAGGTATCGTTACCTAATTGGTCAATGAACGAGCTCTGATTGGCTGGAGAAACTGTATCATAATGGAAAACAGTGTTATAATGACCATCATTATGATACAGTTTTCTGACACGTAATAGTGAGGGTCGAACATAAATAAATAAATGAATGAATAAATCTCATATTGTTACTACAATGAAACTCTAAGAAACTCTATACGAGTACACAGACAGACTCACCGATATGATCAGAAAACGTAGACATTTTACGGGCACATAAAGAGAATGAACAACAACTTACAAAGAAGATATTTGGTGTAGTAAACAGCTCAAGCAGGAAGACTATTATTGGTATCATGAAATAGAGGAAGACTTAAGGGAGGCGGGGATCGACAGGCAAATGATTGGAGACAGAGGAGAATTCAGAAACAAAATTAGGAATTCGAATACAAAATTTAAAGTAAATGAAGAGAAGACGACAAGAACATTGTGGACAGAACAACGGAAACAGGAGCACAGTCAAAGGATGAAGAGATTTTGGCAAGGGAAGAGGAAGAAGGGAGAGAGTCATGTTAGTTATTATTGTTTTAAGGGGCGGAACTACGAGGTCATCTAACCCTAGAAGGGAGAGAAGTGAAAATTGTGTCATCATGACATATTTAAATTCAAACACTGTCTATAAGGGCAAAAATGATATAATAATAATAATAATCCTCCCTATATTATTCTGCTAAGGTCCCATTCCCGTTTTGTACCGAAAATAAGGTTCTGTTAGCACCAACCTACACATACGGTGTACCTAGAGGTTCCGCATAACCCCATGTGTGCCCGAAACGCACTCACTTCCTCTTTAAATGCCTCACAATTAAGTAAATACCTTAAAAATGTACATTTACAATGGGAGCACCGTAACCTGGCGCGGTGGTGGCAGCCATCTGGCGGGAGCGTGGCGTACTGCTAGGCGAGCCTGCCGCTAGAGCGCTGGGCAGCGCGGCGGCGGCAGCCATCTGACGGGAGCGCGGCGTCCTGTTAGCTGAGGAGTCTCTCAGCAGATGGCTCCGGTGTGGTCTCGCCAAGATTGTCATGTTATCTAAGAAGTCAAATTAGCTAGGAAGCTGGGTGGTATACAATTCGTATCCCACATCTAGGGTACCTACAAGTTCCGCATAGCCCAATATGTACCCGAAACGCACTCACTTCCTCTTTACTACCCTATAAACCTACATTCACGCTGCGAAAGCTCGCACGGGCTCACTAGTAATAATAATACTCATACCAAGACCACGGATGGCAGAGTGGGCGAAACATTCTGAATAAGTACTGCCAAATTATCAACACGGTTTAATCGGAAAAAGAAAACAAGATCTTCAGCCTCAACTGAGAAAGTCCGTATGATAATACAAGCCACGAGAGTATTTTCGTCTCTATATTGCTTTTAGGCGCCAAGAGACGTTAGAACTTCGTAATAAATGTGCTGTTATCAATTTTCTTCCTCGGGTAAACCCATCTCTTTCCTCCGTGACTCAGCATCGCTGCTCGTTCTTTATATGTATAAGATAAAAAAAGGGGGTCGGCATCAGAATTCATCTTCAACCCCTTAGCCTGACTTAAAAAGTAGTTCAGTTAACGGGCTGAAGAGAGATGGCATTTTGGCAGCTCTATCCCAGAATAACGGCTGCGTGGTGAGGTACTCGCCCGCTGTGCGCAAGGTTGCGGGTTCAAATCCCCACGTAGTCGGTTGGCTTTTTATTGTGCTTAAATGCGAAAGTTCTCTGACACATTAAAAGTCAGATCGGGTTTGATTCCTGGTGAGTGCATGTGATATCTGTAGATCTGTCCACAAACAGGTTTCAAGTGGACGTCCTCCATTTCTCTCTCTCCTGAGCATCTTCTTTCATTTGCTTGTAACTTCTTCCTTTCTTCATATCTGTTAACATTCCAAACCTTCTTCTTCCTCTTTATTCTTCTACTTTTCCTTCCATGATTCTCTGTAGTAGACAATTCCTACGTAGTATGTGGCCCATCCAAGATTTTTAGCCTATTTTCATTTATGAAACATGATGCTCAGTCAAGGACATATAACTTACTTCCTCCTAAATGCATGGGTATTGTTATAACTCTTTGTCCTTTTCAAGGAGTATAATTGAATGTTGGTTATAGTAGCTTGTTGAAATACAACGTGCTATACGGATATTAAACATGAATATGAGGTGCCCTTTGCTAGTGCTACCTCTGTAACCAATTTAATTCAATTCGGTTTCACCGTGTTTGAATTGATATGAGGAATCGATTTGCACACATACATGGCCGCCATATGCAAACTATTGGGCTGATGATCTTGTAGTTTAGTCAAAAGACGCTCGCCATATAAATATATGTTGTTGCAAAATTTGGTAGAGATCGGATGATTAGGTTAGTCGTAATTTAATTTAAGCTTTGGACATTTGGGTGGCCACCATTACGTTTCCGTCAAGATGGCGGTGATATAAAACATGACACTGAGGTGCCCTATGCTAGTTCTACCTCTGTACCAAATTTCCTTCAATTCGTTTTCACAGTGTTCGAATTGATAGGGGGGAAGGACATTCAGAGTACACACACTCACACACGCACACACTCACACACACCCAGACAGACACACCATTTTTGGCCCTGTGTAGATATCATAAGTCTACTTTCATTTTTTGCAAAAATAGAAAGTAAGCTAAAAATAGGCTTATGAGATCACCTTTTGTCCGCGTGTGTGTGTGTGCACGTTTGTGTGTGTATCTCCAATAAAATATAAACGGATGGAGCTATTTCAATGAAACTGGGTAAGTGCATAGCACCATTTCGGCCGACCCCGATCGTGCCCTTCGAATTTTATTACGTCTCACCAATCCAACATGGCGGCTTTGCGAAATATTTCACCGGCATTCTACTGTATATCTCCGAAACTATTTCTGATACCCTGAAATTTTGTACGGTAGCAACGGGCACTACTAGAAGTTCACCTATGTTTCTTTCAAACCCCTGTTAAGTACAAAATGAACATGGCGACCAAGCGAAGTTGAAACATTTAAATAAACTTTTTTCGCGATTTAACCATCCGAGCGCAGTGAAACATGATGCAGCAAATGTTTTTACACATTGTGATACACTGACATCTAATTTAGGTCAATTGTCTACAAAACCTCAATATGACGGCTGTGCGAAATTTAAAGATCTCGTTTTTATTATTTCTTGTGTCCTAATCACGCGATTGAAGTTTGAATAATACACCTCCGCAATAATCTTCATGTAATAGTACATACCTCTATGACCACCATCCGAAATATTTAGACGATTCTCAATATCTATGAGTCTATTACAGCAGTCAAACTGAAATTTAGTATGTTGATAGAGACAATTAACATAAGTAGGATATGTGAAAATCGGCTGTTTAGTTCTTCACGGAACTACTTGTTATATTTCTATCTATTTTCTTAACATCGGTTAATCTTAATTTTGTAAGAATTACTTTAATTTAATATATGTCTAAGATTAGTTTATATTAATTTTTAATGAAACTAGCTTTACCCGTCATGTGAAGCAATGCCAACCAAAGAAAGTGTTTGTGTTAAAATTTGTTTATTGAAGACCTTTTGCATACACAATATTCTTTATTCCATCTGTTGCGTACCCCTATTGACGCCAAATTCACAGGTGAAAAGATATGGGAAGGAGGAGACTTCTGTAACTTAGGAAGCAAAATAACCATTGATGGACGAAGCAAAGAGGAATACCTCAGATAAGGAAAGCATTTCTACAGAAAAAGAATCTGTTGACATCAAATATAGATTTAGAAATAAGAAAGTCATTTTGGAATGACTGTCTGGAGCGTTGAAGTGAAACTTTGAAGGTTGGTGCAGCAGAAAAGAGGACAATAGAAGCATTTGAAATGTGGTGTTACAGGAGATGATGAAAATGAGATGTGTAAGTAGAGTAACAAATGAGAAGAGGTATTAAGACGAGTGGTACAGGAGAGATGTTTCTGGCTACTGCTAATGAAGAGAAGCGATAGTTTGGTAGGTCACATAATAAGGAAGAGACGAGGAGAAGAACTGTAGGTGTAGGCCAGGGTTGCACAACCAGCGGCCCGCGGGCCTTTTGCGGCCCTCAAAGTCTGATTTGCGGCCCGCGGATAAATATTTTATACTATTGCATACCTGCCAACTTTTACGGTTTATCCGTAAAATTTACGGAAATTGCAGCATTTTACGGTTTTACGGACGAACGGTGTCATTTTACGATTTCGCGGACAAAAATTTGAAACGATAATTTACATTCGATAATACCGCCCACTTCCGTACAATCGATTGTTTGCGTGGGTCGAAGGCAAGTCCACGATAGTCGATAACTCGTTCTTTGATATGATTCGTACTTTTAACCGTGTGATGGCTGTGTCGTCATCGTAATTGAATTTGAAGCCGGGATAACCGTTCTTGCATGTGAATCTTAGGTGTTGACAGGCTCTGCTTCGCATATTCTTTGTTCCGCTCCGTTCGCTCGTTGCGATTTAAACCATATTCTTTGACCACGTTAGTTGTTCATTGTTCGCGAAGTTGGCGTTCCTTGAATGTTTTCGTCTTTTAAGGTTATGGCATATTTTAATGAAGCGTTCGAGTTTTTGGCTATAACTTCGTGCTTCGCAGTTTCCTGTATTCCTTGGACTAATTACATTCGTTCCACGTGTGTGTGTGTTTATTTTTTTCTACCATGTGCATATTCTATCTTCACGAGGTTGGCGTCGTGTTCATTTAATGGTTGGTGTGTTTTGACATGTTTTAATGAAGTGTTGGCTGTCTTAATTGTTTTATGTTATAATTTTATGTGACGTTCAGTGATCCAGGTTCCTTTCGATGTTTTAGTAGATATCGAGAATGAACAAATCCAACAAGAAACAGTACTTCCAGACATTTAAAGAATCATACTCGGTTGATTTTCCGTGCATACTAAAATCAAGAAAGAGATAAAAATTTGCCTTTTGCACGGTATGTGGTTGTGATATTAATATTGCATATGGTGGAAAAAACGATTTAAGTAATCATGTGAAGTGCGGTAAACACATTAGTTATGTTAAATCGAAGAAGATAGCAAGAAAATCAACACCTTTTTTGCTAAGTCTGGAAACGTTTACAGTGACGTAATTAGGGCCGAGTGTCTGTTTACTTCCTTTTTGGTGGAACACAATGTGCCCTTAAGTGCGGCTGATCATGCTGGAGCTTTATTTAAGAAGATGTTTCCCACATCAGAAGTTGCAAAGAAATATAGTTGTGGTCGCACGAAAACGACATGTATTGTAAATAAAATGGCAAAAAATGCATCATCTGAAGTTGTTAAGTGCCTTCAGAACGGACCGGATACAGATAAATTCCTTTTCTTTTCATCAGTGAGAAACTACTTTTATACTGCCTGTGACTACATCATCAACAAGTTTCCACTCAAGGATGACGTGTTAAAGAATGCTCAAGTTGCTAGGTTAGACAAAATTGAAGATTCACACTTATCTTCCATTCGTTTTTTCTTGGAAAAGTTTCCTATCATGTTATGCAAGGAAGAGAATGAAACTACAGATGAGGTGGTGAATGTGCTTCAGAGGCAGTTCACAGCTCTTCAGGTAGATGACTCTTTGGCTGCACATCAAGATGCTGCAAGTGATTCCAGTTGGGCACAAATATCAAGAATTCGTGGAGCCGATGGACTTCTTAAGTATAACCGAATTTTTAGAGTATTGCTCTCTATTCTCACCATACCCCATAGCTATGCAGAATGTGAATGTTTTTTTTTAGCTTTGTGAAGAAAAATAGAACACAGTTCAGGTCATCCATGTCCAATGAATCTCTGGAGTCTATTTCTATTTTGAAGACCAGGAGTTCTGGTCCCTGTTATGACAAAACATTTTCTCAAGACTGTTTGCAGGAAGCTAAAAAGGCCACAACCATGACTTAAAAGTCGAACTAGCATGTGATTTGCAGTGTGTATTATATTATTTCTTGCCTGTGTTACGTTAAACAAGTTTTATTGTTTAAAGCCTTTTTCAATTATCGTATATCAGCTTAATCTATCAAGGAAGTCCTGTTATGTCTGCTCCAAACCGATATTCACCACGCCTGCTGCTGATTAACATGGATTTCTTCTTGATTGTTATGTTCATCTACAAATCATGTAAGTAGATATGATTTCATTGAAGTATCCTGTTTAAAGCATGAATTATTGTATTTTGTAGCCCAGAAGTATTATTATTTTCGTCAAGCCGGGGTATGTCGAAAATCGTTAGATTTTTTTTGTCGCGCGTGAGTTTTACTGATAGCCCTTTTCAAAAGTTGGCAGGTATGCTATTGAAAATGTGAATATAACTTAAATATTGTGAATAATGAGATTTTTCCCATTATGGATTTAAATTATTTAGAGGACACAAAAATGGTATTGAAACCCATTTTTAGCCTACTTTTCACATTTTGCAAAAATGAGGAAAAAGTAGTCTTATGAGATCGGGCAAATGTCTGTCTGTCTGTCTGTCTGGCTGGCTGGCTGGCTGTGTGTGTTCCCCCCCCCCCTATCAACTCCTAAACGGCTACAGCAATCGGAACAAAATTTGGTAGGAGTAAGGATCTATACCTGAATATCTCACGGCCATATTTGAAAATGATGTCAGTGCTACCAACTGCTGAAAAATCGCAATTGAAATTTGAGCTCCATGTTGGATATCTTGGAAGGTATGAATGAGAGCTATTTCAAAATTGGCACACATGTAGATAATAATATTGCAGTTTAATTTCCAGGAGGCCATACATGGCAGTGTTGCCAAAATAATTATAAGCCTGCTGATAGGTCCAAATTTTAAATGCACATAACTTCTACACTATCAATTGGATTTCAACCAAATTTCGTATGTGCTATGTGGACATAGACATATATGACTGAGCGTATTCTTAAGAGCCACCAGGGCTGCCAACTGTTAATAAATGATCTCAATTTTTTAATCCAAATACCCATATATCAGAAAGTATGCAAGCCGACTGCTTTAAACTATGCGCACGTATAGTACCTGACATTCTATATTAATTTGGAGTATCTTATATACGTCAGTGCTACCAACACGATTCTAAGCCTGCTGAAGGTCCAACTTTAAATACATGTAACTTCTATACTATCATTTGGATTTCAACCAAATTTTGTGTGTGCTATGTGTACCATAACAGATATGACTATGCCGATTCTTAAGAGTAACCAGGGCTGCCAACTGTTAATAAATACTGTCTCTACTTTTGTTACCCTAATATCAATATATCAGAAAGTATGCAAGCCAATAGCTCTAGACTTTGCACACGTATAGTACCTGGCATTCTAGATTAATTTGGAGTAACTAATATAGGCCTACGCCAGTGCTGCCAACATGATTCTAAGCCTGCTTATAGGTCCAATGTTACAATACATGTTACTTCTATACTAACAAATGGATTTCATCCAAAATTGTCGCAACACGAGATCATATTATTTCAGACTATTTCTGACCAACACATGCATGACATTGTTGCCAACATGATTTTACGCGCGCTGATAAGTCCAAGGTCTAACTGCATGTAGCGTGCATGCTATCCATTGGACTTCAACCAAATTTTGTATTCTGTGCCTTAAGAGATGCAACTAACAATAGCCTATATTCAGTCACCAGGGTTGCCAACTCAAAAAAAAAAGTCAACAAAAGTCAACCCCTGGCACTATCCAGCCCATGACGGGCTAAGGCCGACCAAGCGACCGCTGCCCAGCCATTTGGCCTGCAGATATTGGGGTGACGCGTGATCAGCGCGTCGGGTCCCCTCGGCCGTTAATCTTGGTATTCGTGATCGGGGCGCTGTCTCACTGTCAGACAGCTACTCAATTGTCCTCACGAGGCTGAGTGCACCCCGTTCCAACCCTCACGTCAGTTTTAAAATCCCTGACGGAGCCGGGGATCGAACCCGGGGCCTCTGGGTGAGAGGCAGGCGCGCTACCCCAACACCACGGGGCCGGCAGGGTTGCCAACTCTACTGCTCTATTAGGCTACTTTATACCAGGTCTATTTCGAACTAATTAGAAATTTCTATATTACCAACTTAATTTCGTCATTATTCTAGATAGGTCTATATAGATTGGCAAGAATCTTAAATTTCAAGAAAAGTAGGCTCTTTAGTTCGTCACGGAACTTCTTGTTTGTCTTCTTGTAAAATAGGTTATTCTGATAATAGTAAAATTAGCTTTAGCGGTAGGGTTTGGCAAGTGCCTATGTGGAAAGGTAACTTGCGGCCTGCCACTTATTATGTAAAAATAAACTTGGCCCCCACTTATAAAAAAGATTGTTCACCCCTGGTGTAGACCAAGGTTAGAATATGTTAAACAGTTTGCCTTGGTTGTAAGGTTGGTAGTTACGTAGAGATGAAACGATTAGCTCAGGACAGGGAGGACTGGAGTGCTGCATCTAATCAGTCGAATAACTTAACAACATTTAGATATTACGGTAAATAGTCTGACCGGAAACTGGGTCGCATTGAAAGAAACTCTTCACTACGGACTCCCCATCCCGAGTAGCCTACTCAACGCTTGGCCGATTTATTCAATTACGCCCCTATTTGAACTTCACTTCACATTTATTAAGCGCCTTATACATTGACTTTGCTGTCTCATTCTTTAATTAATGCTTGGTGTAGAAGTTCTGATAATGAAATAAATTTGCTCTTTTTTCCCCCTTTTCTTTCGCTACTCTTCTGACGAGATGAGGTATGAAGGCAAGACTTAATTGCACTTCTTCTCAACTTAGACGTTATATTCCCTGCAGCAGCTAACTTACTTTGTTAAGTGACGTGATGAAACAAGCCAGCGACTGCATTAAAACTAGAGCAGGATATCTGCGTCAACAGGAGGATTATGATCGACTAGAGTGCTGCTAATAATGATGATAATCTATATATTTAAAATGCTTAGGTGATTTTTGTTACCGCGAGATTGAGAAAACAGGTTAACGAATTGACTTCGTAAAGCATTGTGGTTACATCTCTTGGCCTGTAGATATGCAGAGTCTCTTTAAAATACACAAATATGTTACCATATATTTTTTAATAATTAAAATAAAAAATGCCAAATTCTTGGGCCTAACGCATGCACAGAATCAGCTTGGTTCATGACTGACATGGTGGATGTCCATGGCGTTTTAATGTAATAGTTATTTATGAGAACTATAATGGAGGGGAATATTTATTAATTGTTGAGAGTAGGTACTCCTCCCTTTTCATAACTTTCACAAGACAGATTATTGAAAATACATTATTTATGATTCACATACCTTTCTGGGAGTCGTTACAAGTTGATTTCAAATTTGAATTGTCACTGCTGCCCCGGAAATCTTTCTTTTATTACGGCAATATATCATTTTCCTACCTTATTTTATCTCTCGGGGAAGCCTCCGTGGCTTAGGCGGCAGCACGCCGCTCTCTCACCGCTGCTGGGTCCGTGGTTCAAATCCCGGTCACTCCATGTGAGATTTTTGCCAGTTGTATGTTGCAATGTCGAGAGTGCAATCTATTTGACGCCCTTTAAGTTGCAATAGAGCCAAAAAGTAATCGTAGAAAGATTGTAACTTATATAGGAAACTTCTTCAGTAATATGTTGTTCATTGTCCGCCTAGTTTTGACGGGTTTCAACTAGTATTAATAATAATTGTTGTTATCGGCCTCTAAATGCGTTCGTCTGCCTCGGTGCGTAGTGGCTAGCACTCTTGGCCGTCGCCCCGGAACAAGTGTTATGCCATACTTTTTTGATGTGTATATTTACATACATGTCCATTGCCTTTCAGCGTCCAGTCTAGTCTGCAAGCCTCTAATTGCGAACGTCGCCTTCATGATCCCCTATCAGCAGTTAGCACTGCGGTCTCCCCTGCTACTACATCACTGAATCTAAACATCGCCTGCTAGGTCTACCTCTGCGTTTCTTACCCTATACAGCCGAACTCATTAACCTCACCCATTCTCTTCACATGACCCCACCATCAGAGTCGGCTCATACGAACAGCTTCAATTAGAATGTTCATTTCTAACTTAGTCTATCTCTCTTCATTTCGAGTACCCTCCTGCCATTGCTCCCATCTATTTGTCCCAGAAGTCAGTTACCTCTAGTTAGCTTGCCACGGTGGGTGAGTGGTTAACGTGTCGGACTACCAACTCCAAGCTTGCAGGTTCGCTCCTGGCCATGGTAAGTGATTTTTGAAAGGCGGCAAAAATCACGATACGCATGTCATACGATGTTGGCATGTTGAAGAACCCATTTGAATTCAGTAGGCCGTGATCATGATGGCAAAATTAATCTCGGGATTTTCCGCCAACACAAAGTTCCTAATTTCTCTACTAGAAAGCGCTATAGTGTCAAGGAGCTTAGATAACTAACCTCCTTGACATTCATAACGCTCCAAGGAGCATTAAATTCGACACGCAAGCTGCCCTCTGGGTGTCAATTAACAAAGCTTGCACCCGGCACCCGAGGCGATACGATATTATTATTATTAATATTCTTCTTCTTTATTTGTTTCACCCAACTTTGGGGTACATGAAATCAATCACTTCTTATTGTTTTGAGCTTTCCTCTTGGCCCAGTATTGCCTCATCCTTTGAGATCTTGCTTCCCTTTCTTCGGCAGAGATGTGGATGGTACGCTTCTGTTGGAGTTTCACTTGGAACCGTTGTGTCTTATCCTTGGTGACGGTTTTGGCTGTTTTGTCCATGAGCATGGTGTCTGTAATTCGGAGTTCCACGAGGTCTTTCTCGGTTTTCTTAAACCAAAGAGGTTTTTTTATATTACGGAAGTGGTCGAAAATCTTTTTGGTTAATCTATTTGAATTCATCCTGGGGATGTGCCCATAAAAATCAATTTTCCATTTTCTTATTGTGTCCGAGAGTTTTATTATTATTATTATTATTATTATTATTATTATTATTATTATTATTATTATTTATATTATTATTATTATTATACCTCTAGCTTTGCAGATGACACTCGATCTCATATTAGCCGATGACGTGGTGGCTGTTGATCTCGCTTTAGAAGTGAGAGTGGGGTTGGGCCAGCAATCTAAATTTCCAAGTGTACCTGTACTCAAGGACTTTGTTCTTTTTTGAATTTCCGATTTCCCCCCTGTATATTTGGGTTTCTTCTTCTTCTTCTTCTTCTTCTTCTTCTTCTTTCGTTTAGGCCGACCGTGCACCACGTTAATTTGATTTCAGCTTCTGGATCTTCATTTTTGCCCAATACTCCTTCATTCTATCGCTCTACATTCTCCTCCTTCCTTCAGTCCATGGTGCCTGGATCCGGGATGTAGGATGACTCTTAAAACCCGTGAATTTCTTAATTTTGCCTTTATATGTTTCCCTGTTGCTGGCGGAAATTCCCGAGAATAATTTTGCCATTATGAACACGGCCTACTGAATTCAAATGGGTTCTTTGACATGCCAACATCGTCTGACATGCGTATCGTCTTTTTTGCCGCCTTTCAAAAATCACTTACCACAGCCTGGAGCTTCAGTTGTTGCCATTCCTTCTAGGTCCTTCTTCACCTCCTGATACCAGCGAGCTGTGGTTTTCCTGGTCGCAAAGAATTTCATTATCCGGTTGGTTAATCTAGGCCTACCTGGGTCCATTCTGTATGTATGTCCAAAGAACATGGCCCTTCTTTTCCAGATGGTGTCTGTTATTTTATACAATCTGAGGTATAATTCTTGGTTCCCTTTTCTTCTATATTTGTGATTATATTATTTATAATTATCATTTTTTATTTTTATCTCATATTTATGCATCCACCTCTAAATTTCAAAATTACCTATATTTAAATTATATGTATTTGTAAAATGGGTAGATGACCTTGCTGTTCCGCCCCTTAAAGCCACAACAATCGATCAATCAATCATACGTCTAGCTTCTACTGTATATCAGATTTCATGAATCTACCCAGCTCTCACTAGTATGAATTTAAAAGACTGAGGTAAAGCGTTTTTGGAGTTTTACTGCCTCACGCTTTTGTTTGATTTCCGTGACAATAACTTTCAGACTTTGCTGAAATAACTTCAGGCGTTACATCATCATCGTCTGCCAGTCAAGTATTAGGCCAGGTGGCCTGTTACGGTCTCATTCCATGTTTGAGCTGGACGTCCAATAAATCGAACACCCTTTGGTTCGTATCGTACAATCTGCTTTGGGACTCGTTCCCTAGGTATTCTGTTGACGTGGTCTCTCCAGTTCTTCCTTTAGGTTCCTATGTTGTTTAATACAGGTTCTGTCTTTACTTCTTTCATCACCTCCTCATTCCTTTTGTGGTCCCAACGTGTGTATCCTGCTGTGCGTCTCATAAACTTCATCTCAGCAGCAGTGATCCTAGTTTCATCTCGTTTTCGGACTGTCCATGCTCCACTTCCATATGTGAGGACAGGTCTAGCTAGTGTTTTGTAGACTCGTAGTCTTATGTCCCTCTGGACTAAGGATGGTTTCATTACCAAGTTCACTGTGCCTATGGTTTTATTTAACTTTATGTTCTTATTAGAAACATCTGCATCATTGTCGAATGATAAAGAGTAGCATAGGTAGTTGAAGGTGTTAACTCTTTCCAACAATTTGTTGTTGAGGCAGATCTTACTCGGAATTAGTTCTTTGCCCTTGAAAGCGAGTACTTAAAAAAAATACAAAATTACGAGCCTTTCAGTAGTCGCATATGATATGTAACATCTGACATGTTATTCGAATAATTCCATATTATCCTACTTACTCGCACTTTTTAAAGAATGAACTCATAGTGCTACCTTGTGCCAGCAAACATGAAAGGATTCTCCAATGCATCTGCAGTAGTGACATATACCTGCAACTGTATGCAGGAGCAATCCACTGCCTACTTGATGCGAGCCGCGCTTTAAACCGGCCAGTTATTAGTGAACCCATGCCAGCGGTATTATTGAAAATGGCCTCTTATTGCCGATATTGTGCACTGCCAAGTATAGGCGAGATTAAAAAATTAGGTTTGCAGTAGGTATATTAAATGTGTTTCTCCCAGTGATACGTTTAAACCAACGAAGTTTCAATTATTGTTAGTAGTCGGTGTTAATATACTGAATTCCTACGTTGTTTGGAGTGTTGGTTGATGCGATATAGCACTCGAGGTATCGAGTGCTTACATTAAATAAGAATACAGCAAAAGTATGAAGATTTAATAAATCGTAATTGTTTTCAGCAAATATGATATAATGAATATTTTCACACCAAAGAACGACAATTTAAAGATGATTTATTGAAACAATTTCTCTAATGGGGCCTCCAAACCTGGAGGTAAACCGTATGCGATTTACATTCCACATAGTCACATGACTTTCAGTACGTCGTTGTACCGATCTTCGCCACCGCGCGTGCTCATTGTTTCCGTCCCATGCACTTCCGTCTCTTTTCCAAAATCACTCCCACAAAAATATCCAGATACCGAGTGGAAAGATGTTACACATCAAAAATAAAAATAAAAAAAACTTTCCGCTGCGCTGTGCCAAGAGATTACCGTCTTGCTCTGTCGGCGAACGTGCGTGTTCTTCCTTGATGTATACAGTATTTGTCCTTTATTAAAGACTGACTACTTACGTATTCTCGGTGGGAAGGAAGGTTCCTGAAAGTCTGGATTACGGCCGGAGATGGATGGGGAAATGGTCGCATGAGCGCGGAGATTGATAACGCTGAATCGGGAGATGGATGCGACAGTGGCAAGAGCAACTCTGGCGGATGGAAGCGAGATTAATTGCCGGAATTACTGCCACACTTTCAACTTCGGAAGGTAGAGCCTCGTGAATTTCGCTGTAAACTAACAAACAAACAAACAAACAAACAAACAAACAAACAAGCAAAATAGCAAGCGATTGAGTGTTGCGAAGTAGATCCTTATTTGTAACGCGGTTACAAGTAACGGTTACTTTACTGTAAGGAGCAGGCAAAGTAGTAACGAAAATGAGCATTACTTTCTCAAGAAGGAGTAATCAATGTCACTGTTACCGTAAATGCCCGGTTTCGGTTCCCGGGTATTTTTTTTCAATGGAAATAAAAAGGAGGCAAGGTTTCTCTGAAAAGTACGGTTCAAATCTAAATACACACGGCATTAGCCCAAAAGCATGAATTATTTATCAAACTTGTTTTTTATTATTATTTTCGTTTCGGTCGTCTAGGAACCACGAGCCAATTTCATCCTTTGCTGTTCCTTCTTCTTCCTCCACTATTTCTCCATCATCTCACAATGTTTCCTCTTCCTTTCCACGGACCATTTCGAGCCGGTTTTCTTTCCCTTCCTCCCTTGGAATCCTTCCATTTTTAGCACTTTTTGCCTAAAAATATCTCTCTGTGATGTATCTTCTTCTCCGATGTTGTTTCATTCCAAATCCTTTTTGACTTCTTGTACCCAGCTTGTAGTTGACTTCTTGTTCTACATCTACAGGAATGTGAAGATCTGCTTGGTTAATTTACTGTCATCCATCCTGTACAAATGTCCAATAAGATAGCAATCTCCTCTTCCGTATTGCTTCTGATATGTTTTCTATTTTTCGATACATTTCATCATTACTTCTTAATTTCCAGAATTCTGCAGTTTTTAAAGAACCGAGTTTTTGCGTATAATTCTTCTTTCTACTGCTTCTAATTTATCCAATTTGTAGTTCAGTACGGGACATTCACTCGCATACAGGCATTCCGGTTTGACTACGGTGTTCTTCTCCCTCGCTTTTTCCCGATACGCGAGGTCGGCTTTCTTAATCCTGAGGTGCCAGTCATTTCGTTGTAAACCATCATCGGCAGATAGGCCCAATACTCTCATGTCCCTTTGGATATTCGTCATCCATGTTGTTTGTGGTCTGCCGCTCCCTCTCTTTTGTGTAGCCATAGAAAGGCACTTCTTCACTACATCATTTTCCGTTCTTCGCATAACATGTCCATACCACCTTAGCCTGGTTTCTAAAAGTTTCTCAGTTATAGGTGCTACCTTGAAACTGTCTCTCACACGTTCATTACGGATTTTATCTTTGAGAGTAACTCCACCTACCCAACGTAACTTACGCATTTCAGTTTGTATGTGTCTTTGTACAAGCCCATGTTTCACTACCATAGAGTAGGATTGGTCTTATGCCAGTTTTATAAATTTTACCCTTCGTTCTTATGGTTAATTTCGGATCACATAAAACTCCTGTTAGTTCGCGCCATTTGTCGCACACAGACGTGGCCCTATGGATTATATAGGCGGTTATCGTGCGATATTCAGCAATGACAGAACCTAGATATTTAAATTTTGTTACTATTGGCAAGGTTTCACCATCTAGTTTAAGTTCCATATTTGTCATGCTGGGTTTATTGTGGTGGAAGTCGCATACCATATATTCAGTCTTGGTTCTACCAATGTGCAGTCCCTTAGACTCGAGAGCTCTCCTCCATTGGTCTAAACTCTCCTGTAGGCCATAAATACGGGTTGACTAAGGTGTTCTTTTTTTTTTTTTTAATAATCGTTTCGGTCGTCTATGGACCACGTTATTTCAACTGCCTTTTTCCTCTTTCTTTCTCATTGGCCCAGTATTCGCGCATTCTTCCTCGGTGAGCTTCCTTCCGTTCTTCGGTCCACTTCTTTCCGGTTTTCAATATAGGTTTTGGCTGAAAACTCTGTATCTCCCCAAGTTTCTTCTTCAAAGAGTCACGTTCCAAGATGTCCTCATGTGATATCCCCAGTTCTTGTAGGTCTTTTTCCACCTCTGTAAACCAGATCCCTTTGGTTTTCTTTCCCACAAAGTAGGCACAGATTCGATTGTACAATCTTCCAGAGTTCATTCGTGTTAAATAGCCATAAAAAGAGAGCCTTCTTTTGCGAATGGTGTCCGTTATTTTCTCCATATGTAGATAAAGTTCATCGTTGTGTCGTCTTCTATATTCTCCTCGTTCTTTGACCGGTCCCAAGATCTTTCTCAGAAACTTCCTCTCTTCTACGGTGTTCTTTATTATTATTATTATTATTATTATTATTATTATTATTATTATTAATATATTTATTTTATTTATTTTGTAGAAACTCAATGCGGTGAAATAAAGTATTGTTTTCTTTATGTCCGAAGTGTAACTATCCCTGGAATAATTCCGTGTTGTGCCGGTCCCACGCCAGCCTGATGTACCCTCAGTAGCAGGGAGCTGCCAGTTTCCTGGTTGGAACTGCAAAGGGCTAATGAAATGCAGACGGCTCTTCCCTGCTGCTCGCTCGCAGAATGGATCAATGCAATGTCCGTATTAATTATTGTGTTGGATGAGGGAGAGTTGGTGAACACAGAGATTGATGCACTCGCTATTGTGTCATAGTCGTATGATGCCTCATCCGTCTCACAAAATTACAGTACAAATATCAATTTTGTTATTTCTGTCAGTAAATAAAAAGATATCGACTTTATTTGCTGGAAATACTCTAGATATTAAATTATTAAAACACCTATTTTGTTCTGTTTGTAGTATTGGCTCTGTGGTAACGCACTCGCCTTTTATTCCCACGGTCTTGGGATCAGGTGAGGTTGGAAATTGAATGTGCAAGAGAGATACCCCTGTCAGTAGCTGTACAGGCCGGACGTTTGTTTTAGACGATTGCCCTTGATCTTGAAGCCAGCGGGTGAGCCTACACACAGCCACTCTCTCACCCTATCGCTTCACACTTGTCACCACCGATCTGATGTAATGGAATTCCAGACTTGAGCAGGCAGTACAGTCCTCGTCGAAGTATTGTGTGACACGGAAGTACACGTTACGTAGTTACGAACAAAACGTAATTATATTTGCCAATGACTGTACTTCACCAGTAGTGTCAGAGAGCGTTGTCAATCATCGGACCGCTTGGGGCAACTGATAACAACACAGGTACCGTAGTAACTCGCCTCCAGGCTTCCATTACGATTTTTCACTCGTCTAAAACAAACGTCCGGCCTGTACTCTGATATTGGAGAACTTGCTGAAGACAACTCTGGTAGTCAAGGTTATACAAAATGAAATTAAAGCAGCTAAAAGGGGTGTTAAAGGCAAAACTATTTATTAATACTAGCGGACCCGTGCGAGAACTCTCGCATAATGGTTTGTGTGCGCCCCATGTGTACAGACTACCCGCCTGGCTCTACTGCTATGCGGGCTGTACGTGGAACAGTTCTGCCAGGGGCTATCTTCTTGTTTATTTGTTTAAAAGCACTTTATAAAGAAATACATATATTTCCGTTGACTTTCCTCTACTATTGAGACGATTTTGGTACAAACCACACCTTCTAACTCCCTCTGGTTTAGGAACTTGAGTTCTGTGAAACATACACTTTAGCGTATTACCATCATATATATTATTTCAGTAGTATGCATCCCTCCTGCGGCGCTCACAATCGACCGATCGTGACAAGTGAGCATTCAAATCAAAGAGAATAGACATTACCACTGACTTATTGCACTCTAATTTCATAAATATTTATAATTTCTTTAAAAACTAGCTTAAAAAATGTCCGGAGTGTGCGATTTGCAGATACTGTTGCTGTAGGGAAGTACGTTCCATTATTACTGCCCACTTCACAATTTAACCGCTGTGACGCCTGTTTCATGTCATTTTAGCATTCTGAGATCTTTCCTTTATCATTTTCATAGATTTCAGAAACAGTAGGCTATATCAAAGGAATGAGTAGGCTACTCAAATCGAATTATTTCATAAATATCGAATAACCGGTGAGTGTTATGATGATCCAATTTTCTGTGATCGCCTTCTTGAGTTAGGGAACGTAGAACTTTTAATTCTAACTGAAATGTAAATAATGTTCTATAATCATTTGGTTGAAATAAAAACATAACCTTTCTCCTTAAGTCTCTCATTATAAACCTATTGGGGGAAAGTGTGGTTTATGAACATGTTAGATTTCTCGCACGGGTCTGCTAGTATAATAAGATGGTATGTACTGTAGTACAGGATTCCTTCCTTGAATAACTCAGTTAAGATGGAATTTTGAGTTTATGTTATAAAAAAGCAAAGCCAACTCCGTAAGGCCATGGAGGACTCTAGGGCAATGGAAGGTAGAGGCTTCAACCCTTTGTGACATCGGCACTAGACGAAATGGAGGTGTTGGTCCCATGCCCGGTTGGTTTGCTCTCAGGAGTTACCCTGCTACTCATTTCTTTTGTAGGCTGAGTAAACACCAGGGCCATTTTCATATCGGTTTTTGAAATCCAATTACCTGGGTGGGAATCAAATCAATTAGAAGCTCAGTGCTTTTACAGGGTGTGTACTACTCTGGAAAACATGGAAAACAGGGAATACTCAGGGAACTTTTAATTTCTGGAAAACTCAGGGAATTATCAGGGTATTTTAATGACACTCAGGGAATTTTAGTTTTACAAGGCCCAACCTGGAATAATTGGAAATTAAGCATTTAAATTTTGATGGAGGAAAAGTATATTCTGGTGATGATAGTTGTAGATGTATGTTCGTACAGATGTTAAATCAGTAAGTTCTCATTTCTTGCAAGATAGCGCACACAAATTACAAATGTAGACTGTGTATTTGCATATAAATGTGTAACTATGATTTTTGAGAGCATTGCTATTGACGAGATACTTTCAATACTCTCAAGTACAATAGTTTTCTTGATGAAAACTTTAGAAATTGGTAAAATATAGAACAATATATTTTTCTGTACTTTTTTTTGTCCTTACACTTTGTCATGCTACCCTTTATTGTTCACGCACTTTTTGAAATGCTCTTTAAGTACAAACTCTGTTTTATATGTTTACTAGCAATCCGCCCCGGCTTCGCCCGGGAACAGTTATGAATGCATCACGTGATAAGCGCTTTCTACGACCTATATCCGTTTTACGTCTTGGCATGATGGGTTAAAATCACTGACTGGACTATTAATTATATTATCATGCATGTGCAACGAATTCTTGGCAGACGTAATTTAAGAATGGTGAGGTGCGTGAAACACAAATCCCCCTTCCGTCCAATCTTTAACTAGACTGTGTATTTTGCGGAACGAAAAGTTCTCAGGCGAAATGAAGAAAAGCCGAGTTGCACTTCCTGGGAAACTCCAAACACAACCACCCTTCTCTGATGTCTTAACTCAACACGACGTGACAGTTTACTGCTGCCTGTATCTGGGGCAATAGGCTCGCCCGATTGCTAGGCTGTAACTGGGGTCATAGCTAGCTCATAAACTGTCGCCTCAGTAATTGACTGGAGATTGCTGGAAGAAATGAAAACGTAATAACATTTATAGTGGGCGATGTATTGAATATAGAGATATGCTGTCGCGGACTTTTTAGTAGAACTTTTCATGCTGAACAATTCTTACACTCATAGTATATAGATTTGCCCAGCGTAAGCTTAAAAAGCGCACGGACGCAGGGTTTTTGTTCGACTTTTTCACTTAAATCGTTACTTCTTGGCTTCCTTTGATCATAAATAAATAATTTTGTACATAAACCTTCCTCATGATATCCTTTACAGAATGGTGAAAACCGCATAAAAATCCATCCAGTGGTTCTCGAGATTACCCGTGACATCCAAGAATCGGGGACTTCGTTTTATACTAAGTAGATATTATGGCCGCTACTGTTACTCAGGAAATTTTCTAATTTATCCTGGAATAATGAGGGAATTGTCAGAGAAATCTGTTAGTTGGTTTTGGTAGACATCCTGTTTACCGACTAGGCTCAAGAGTGTAAACCGCACACCTGGTTTTCCGAAGCTCCTATTACGGTAGGCAGCCCAACTTACTAAACTGTCCTGTACATCCTAATGAAGCCACAACATAACAGAACCACTATGAATTTTACAGCAGAGTGAATGAGAATAAAAGCAAGAAATCCTACGTTACCACTCATATTAAGTTAGAACAAGCACCGCAGTAGCTTTTAACTTTACAAGGCTACATTTCTCTGGCTAGTATAATAGAAATGTTATTTTATTCCCCGGACGCGTTCATCACAGCGAACAACACAAATGCATCCAAAAAGTTAAAAACAGAACAAAGAGCGATGACGTTATTAAGCTAAACGCACCATAACTTTTAAAATATGATTATTATAATTGTCAGTAGCCTTCCTTCTCGTTAGTTATACATATAATTATAGAGCTCGTTTATTAGAGAGAGAGAGAAAGAGAGTTGAGATGAATGAGCGAATACTATTTATTTTGCTAGGTGAAAAGTGGACAACTTGGTTTCTAATTAAAAATTTGTTACTTTAATAATACCGTACATGTTGTTGTTGGTCTTGTTTCATCGTGGCCATTCAGCCCCGTGTATTTGGGTATGTGTGTGTGTAATTTTGTCTGGTAACCAGCGTTACTGTGTTGGCTGTATTAGTGTGTGTATTTGTAATTCAGGAGAGGATTAGTTCAAAAATTTGAATTACTGGAATATGAAGAATTTCCAAATGTACTGCAATTTGAGTAAATAAATACTTCTGTCCAGTGTACGAGTTGTTCGAAGAAGGGGCGAAATCACTTGCTATCTCTTTCTTTCATTCATTCGTACATTTATTATTTCATTTTTTCTTTAATTAATTAATTAATTTATTTATTTATTCAAACTCAGCAATTTTTCTAGGTTTGTGCCGTTTCTAGTGTGGGGTTTCGTCTAGGACACTAAGCTGGCTGATCAGCGGGCTGAGTTCACGTGGCGATCCTGCTTTGTTTATTCAACAACATTTAGCACCTCCGCTAAAAGCCATGTTGAATCCCACTTTCAAGCCATCTGAAACGCCACTCAGACGGTTAATTCGCTGGCCGTGAAAGCCAATATACCAAATTCATTCATTCATTATTTCTTTTTCTTCATTCATTCATTCATTCATTCATTCATTCATTCATTCATTCATTATTTCCTTTTTCTTTCTTTAATTCATTACATCTTTTTTTCTTTCCTTCATTATTTCATTCATTCATTCATTCATTCATTATTTCTTTTCTTTCTTTCTCTCTTTCTTCCTTTCATTATTATTAGCCTATTTTCAATTTTGAAAAAATAGGCTTATGAGATCACCTTTTGTCCGTGTGTATGTGTGTGTGCGTGTGTGTGTGTGTGTGAGGTGTGTGTGTGTCCCCCCCCCCTAATAAAATCTAAACGGTTGGAGCGATTTCAATGAATCTCGGTAAGTTCATAGCAATATTTCCGGCGACCTCGACCGTGCCCTTCAAATTTCGTTACGTCTCACCAATCCAACATGGCGGCTGTGCGAAATATTTCACTAGCATTCAATATCTCCGAAACTATTACAGATATCGGCCTGAAATTGTGTACGGTGATAAAGGGCACTACTAGAAGTTCACCTATGAGACTTTCAAAAACCTGGTGACTACAAAACCAACATGGCGGTCAAGCGAAATTGAGACTTTTAAATAGACATTTCTCGCGATTTAACTATCCAAACGTAATGAAACTTGGTACAGCAAATGTTTATACAAATTGTAATGCACTGGAGTCTAATTTAGTTCAATTATTTACATAACCTCAAAATGGCGGCTGTGCGAAATATTTCACTGACATTCTATATCTCCGAACCTATTACAGATATCATCATGCGTCTTTGTACGGTGATAAAGGGTACAGATACAAGTTTACCTATGTATATTTCATAAACCTGTAAAGAACAGAACGAACATGGCGGCCATGCGAATTTGAAATATTTTAATAGACTTTTCTCGTGATTTAACTCTCTGAGCGCAGTGAAATGTGGTACAGTAAATGATTTTGCAGATTGTAATGCACTGCCATCTAATTTAATTCAATTGTTTGTATAACCTCAAGATGGCGTCTGTGCGAAAATTTAAAATGAAGTTTTTATTCTTGTGCCGTAATCATACGATCGAAGTGAAAGTTTGAATAATGAAGCTAGGCAATAATTGTCCTTGAATGGTACATAACTCTATGGCATTTAACATAGAACAATCCTAAATGGCGAGCTTCCGAAATATTTAGACGGTTCTCAATATCTACGAATCTTTTACAGCAACCAAACTGAATTTTTTTATGTTCATAGAGACTATGAACATATGCTCACCTATAGGACTTTCAGTAACCTGGTGAGCACAAATCCAACATGGCGGCGACGCGAAGTATAAATATTTAAATGGACGTTTCTCGCGAATTAACTATCCGAGTGCCGTGAAACGTTGCACGTTAAATGCTTATACAAATGTTGATCCACTGGCATGTAATTTATTTCAATTGTTTGCATAATCACAAGATGGCTGGTGTGCGTACTTTTAAAATCTCGTTTTTACTTCTTGTGTTCTAATCATGCATTTGAATTTTGAATACCACACGTACACAATAATCTTAATGTAATAGTACAAAAATAAAAATCCATCCTGGCGACCATATGAAATATTTAGACGGTTCTCAATATCCACGAATCTGTTACAGCAATTAAACTGAAATTTTGTATGTTGATAGAGACAATTAACATGAGCAGGATATATGAAAATAGGCTGTATAGTTCTTCACGGAACTACTTGTTTTTTAAATACTCACTCACTCCGTTGGCTTTTCTGGGACGTGACGATCCCGTGCCGCTCTCACTATCTGCCTCCATTTCCTCCTATCCAGCGCAGTATTCTCCCATACAGTAATACCCATTTGTCTGCAGTCAGCGGTCACCTCATCTTGCCATCTACTCCTAGGTCTTCCAGGGGGTCTCGAGCCTTCGATCTTCTTCTCATACACCTGGCGAACTATTCTGGCAGCGTCCATTCTGATAACATGCCCCGCCCATTGCAGCCGTTTCGCTTTCATGACGTCCACTACTCTGGGTTGATTGGCCAACTTGTACAGCTCATGATTTGATCTGAGAACCCATCTTTGTGTTTCCTGGTCAAAGATGGGGCCGAAAATTTTTCTATATATCTTGTTTTCGAAGACTGTAAGTTGGCGTTCCTCCCTTTTGGTCACACTCCATGTTTCGGCTCCGTATAGCAGTACCGGCCTGATGATCGTGTTGTATAGTTTTAGTTTTGTTTTCCTGGTCAAAAGTTTGGAGGAAAGTAATTTATGCAGGGAAAAGTAAACTTTGTTTGCATTCCGCAATCTAATTTGGTGTTCAACTTGTCTTCTATTGCAGTCATTTATATTTACCCCAAGGTATTTGAAGTTTGGCGTGTTCTTAAAGGTAAAATTGCCTATATGAAGGTTGTTGCGTTGGTCTGTAGTCATGTTTTCTCTCTGTATGATCATGTATTCTGTCTTCTCTTCATTAATCTTTAGACCTATTTTTGCAGCAGTTTCATTTAATTTCCTGAATAAAGCTTCAATTTCTCCTCCATTATTTCCTATTAATACAATGTCATCTGCATATGCCAGGATGTTGTGTTTGTTATCTGCTAGGTCTCCAGTTGCAGCTTCTTTGGTTTCCCGAATTACTTTTTCCAGAACGATGTTGAAGAGAAGTGGGGAGAGCGCATCACCTTGTTTTAGTCCTGTTCTGTTTTCAAAACCGTCTGATACGGATACACAGTGTGTCACTTTGCTCACTGTCTCCTCCATACACATTTTGACCAGGCTGATAAGTTTCTGTGGGATTCCGTACTCTGCCATAATTTCCCACACCGTTTCTCTGTGGACTGAGTCATAGGCCTTTTGGAAGTCAATAAATAGGTAATGGACGTTTTTGTTATATTCCCAAACTTTTTCATTGATTGTCTTAATACAAAATATATTGTCTGTTGTTGATCTGTTTTTACGGAAACCATTCTGATAGTCTCCTATTATATCTTCGGTGTATGGAATTAGACGTTGTAATATTATGTGCGACAGTAATTTGTAAGCTGTGACAAGTAGGGATATTCCTCTGTAATTTCCGCAGTTATGTTTATCTCCTTTCTTATGTATTGGAACAATAATTGCTTCCTTCCATTCATCCGGTATTTGTTCCTCGCGCCATATTTTCAGGATAAGTTTATGCAGTTTTTCATGAAGCTTCTCACCCCCATATTTCAGCAATTCAACTGGTATACCGTCAGATCCAGCAGCTTTGTGGTTTTTCAGTTTCTTCAGACTGCTGGTTACCTCTTCATATGAAGGATCATTTATGAAAGGTTCTACCGTTGAAAGAGTGGTTCTCTCCAATTTGTTGTCTGGTTCAGGGCAGTTCAGTAAGTGGTCAAAGTACTCTTTCCAAGCCTGTAATATGTGGGTTGTTCCTGCAATGATGTTACCATTGTTGTCGTGGAGAACTGCTGATCGCGGTTGGTATCCTTTCTTAATGTTATTCACCGTCCCATATACTTTACGGATGTTGTTCTCCTTCTGGTCATTCTCAATACTCTCTAACATATGTTTAAGGTAAAGCTTCTTTTCTTTTCGTAAGGTTATGCTTGTTTCTCTTCGTGTTTCCCTGTAGTGCTGTTCCAATTCTTCATTTCTCCTGTCCTGTAGCCATGCTTTCCTTGCTGAGATGCTAGCTGCTACTGCTGTTTTGCATGTTCCATTAAACCATTTCTTCTTTCGTTCCACTTTAGGTAATGCGTTTTTAGCTGATTCTTGAATCACCTTCTTGATATCCTTCCACAATCTATTAATATCTGTAGTTCCACTTTCATCCACTTCTTCTCCTACTTCATCAAGTACGCCAAACCTGTTGCTCACTTCCACTTGGTACTGACAAGTTTGAAGAGTTTCCTTTAATGCTTGTAGATCATATTGTATTGCGCGCCCTTGTTGTTGTTTGTGGTGAGTTTTCAGTTTCACCTCCATGGATGCAACCAGCAAGTTGTGGTCAGAGCCTATGTCAGCTCCCCGGTAAGCACGAATATCAGTGATGGCGCTTCTGTGTCGATTCGAAATTAGTATATGGTCAATTTGGTTTGCCGTCTTTCCATCTGCTGAATACCATGTTTCCTTATGTATATCCTTGTGTGGGAACGTCGTACTCCTGACATTCATGCTTTCTGATTCTGCAAATGAGATCATTCTAAGCCCATTTTCAGAGGTTTCCTCATGAAGGCTTTCATTACCTATCGTTGGTTGTAGGTGCTTTTCTTTTCCTACCTTGGCATTAAAGTCTCCTAGTACTATCTTGATGTCATGTTGTGGTAGGCCTTCATACACCCTCTCCAGCTGTTCATAAAAGCTGTCTTTCACCACATCTTCTTTATCATTTGTAGGTGCATGCACATTGATAATGGATATATTAAACCATCGGCCTTTCACTCGTATGTAGCACATTCTTTCATTTATTGCCTCAAACCGGATTACTGTTTCAACACATTCCTTTGATATGAGGAATGCTGTTCCAAATTCATGCTTTCCGGATTGAGTTCCACTGTTAAACATAGTGTACTCTCCGAAGTTCTGTATGTCTTCCCCTGGAAATCTTGTTTCTTGAATAGCAGCAAATTGTATTTTATACTTCTCGAGCTCGTCTTTCAATCTTTGAATGTGTCCAGCCTTATATAAGCTCCGTGCATTCCATGTACCAATTCGTAAGTCCTCATTTCCTTTGCCATGTCTTCGTAGGGTATCCATTCTTAAATCGTTCCGAGGCTTAAGTGAGAGATTCGTAACAATTCTCTTTTTACATGAGAGGGTTGTTAACCCTAAGCACAACCCCCAACCTGGAGGACCAGGGACTTTTCTGTTAGGGTTACCATACCTTAGTCAAGCAGGCCATATTCAAACGTTGATTGCAATCTGGGTTAGATCTATCACCATATAAAGCGTACGGGTATATTTCGTTATTCATTACAGTCGTTATATAGGCGGCTTTGGGATTTCCAAGACGTGCCCCCGTTGAAGCAAGGAACTACAAAAATATCCAATCAAGGCTATATAAACAACATGGCAGCTATCTAGGATAACGAAACACAGTTCAAAAATTGATGATTCATTCCAACAAGAAAGTTCCCATCCAGAAGACAATATGCACTCGCACTGGGAAAACCTTACTAATTAATGAATTCACCTCATGATCCCTAAAAAAAGAGCATAAATACCACTATAAAAACAGATATGATGCACCACATCGCAATCTAGGTCTAATCATGGCCACCTAACAATTAAATTAATTAATTAATTCATTCATTCATTATTAATTTTTTCTTTCATTCACTTTCAATCATTCTTTCATTCACAAATTTTCTTTCTTTCATACGTGAATGAATAAATAAATAAATAAATAAATAATAGATAGATAGATACGTGAATAAATAAAAAAAATAGATAGATACCCACACGATTGACGAACCAAATCTTTACCTATTTTAAAAATAAGAAGACCGAGCCAGCCTGGTTCGAAGAGGTAGAAAGTGACCTACAGGAGATGGAGATTACCTGTGAAGATATTCAAGAACGCAATCTCCTCAGGAAGAAATTAAACGACCACCAGTGTTTTAAAGAAAAACCAAAGTTGAAGACGGAAAAGATGTGGACACGATAACCACTCGCCCACCGTGGCAAGAAGATGATGGGGTGATTGCTGATTTCGTCGTGAGAGGGAGTGGCCTAGACACGTTCTTCTAAATTGACAAGTACATTTAACTCAAGGAATGCAAGTGCCTTTTTGAATTAGTTCTGTAGTTATTCTGTTTTTCTGAAATAAACACAAGTATATTTATTTAAAAGAACGAACGAACGTATTTTTCATTTCAATATCTGATTTTTTTAAATTTATTTAATTTTCTAAAATAAATGCAAATTTATTTAACTTAAATAATGCGAAATGAAACACTTTTTTTGATTTAATTTTGTAGTTATTGTGATTTTCAAAGTACAAGTATATTTAACCTAAGGAATGCACATGCCTTTATGATCTAATTTTGTAGTTGTTGTATTTTTCTCAAATACAATTATTTAACGCAAGGGATTCAAACGCCACTTTTTATTTACATCTCTGATGTTGATTCATTCCGTTCTTTCTAAAATAAATACAAGTACATTTTTGTCAAGGAATTGAAATGCCTATGTATTTTTTTTTAGCTATTGTGTTTTTCTCAGGTTTTATTACAATTTTTTGCTGTAAATTTTGTTTTCTAAGTGCAAATACCGAATCTTTTGCACAATATTATAATTAAAATTTTGACGAGCATATGCCGTTGATGTTCCACTACTTAAAACAGTGATGACCAGCACTACCGTGCAAAAGTTTGTGTGAACCAAAGTTACGATCCTGTGTCTAGACACGAACAAGCTAAAAGTTATTATAGCACAGTGGACGTTATAAATGTGGAAATGTTCCTGATAATAGGACATGGCAGTTGTAAACTGTTTATCTGTCGGACGTGCCGCGACTGTCACGCCAATATTGGGTTACTGACCATCGTATGCGATTGTGTCGCCCTCTCCCTTGTTTTTTGTTTTGTTTCCTACACTTGTGGTGGATCAAACTTTAGATTTATGATCCATTAGTTGGAATGAGATTCTCTTTGCCATGGGATGTAACTACTCATTACTGGTGTTGCAGGCGGTACATCAGTTTACTGCCTTGGCGGTGATTTGAAAATGAAATCAATATGCAAATGAGGCTGAGTTCTGAACATTTCCCTGATTTGTTGACATTGTTAATAAAAAGTTATATCGAAGGAAATGAACATAATATGCAGATTTTAGAATAGACCATGGTTAACGATGTTATAAACTAAATCTGTGGAATATTATGCCATGAATTAACGTATTTGTATATTGGAAGTGACAGCCAGGATTACAACGAAAAGCAGCTGAGAATTAATATAGAAGGGAACGTATATGAACTATAAAGACGGGGAGATGATCTGCCTAGGAGGAGCAGAAGGAAGGATGCTTTTAGTTTTACGTGATCGTTAATCATGCGATCATGAGCGTCGGGACCTCCTTTTTACGTGGAATATGAACCACAGGACATGGCATTTCACTTCGAAAATCTCACATGCATTGACCGGGAATGGAAACCGGTCCACCTTGGTGAGAGGCCGACAACTTGACGACCACGCCCCCATCTCTGAGGAGCAATCGACTATTGAAAGAAATTGTGGAAGAAACTGAGGGCCATCCCTATAGAACGGAAGTTTGCTTGCCCGCGGGGTGGGGGAAGAGTGATTAGTCACCGCCACTTGGCTAGCATTTAGCGATAACACAAGAGCAGGGCGGGAAGTTCCGAATGCTGGCATTGCATTTATAAGATACGGATACCTTAGTTGACTTGTGGTGAAGTACTGTAGGCTGCCTCGTATCCCATGAACATGGTTAGGTATGGAACAACACAACGAATTTTCATGGTGGAAGCTTATCTTCTCAAGAAGAAGTCTTACAGTAAATTGTTTCGTAAGTTTCTGACGCCGTGCGATTTTTACTTGTGGGGTTACCTCAAACAAAATGTATACAGAAACAATCCGCGTTTTCTGGAGGCCCTCGAGAACGAAATAACTGCAGCGATCCGAAATATCAGTGAGGATGAAGAATAAAACTTCCTACGTTGGTGCAATGTGTATAAAAAATTAGTCAGTCTGAAAGACTAGACGTTATATCATTACAAATGACGCATGCTACAAATGCTACACATGTTAGAAAGGCTCAGGAGGGCTCTTTCAACAGACTCCATTACCCATTAAATTAGGCTTCCCGCGCTGGCACCTCTTTAAGTGTCACCCTGTATTTGAGTCTGACATCTTTTACAACTCTTTAAGGGTCACCCATTATTTGAATCTGATATCTTGCAAACCTCTTTAAGGGTCATCCTGTATTTGAATTGAATCTAACATACTGTACACCTCGTTAAGTGTTACCCTGTATTTTGCTCTGACATCCCGCACACCTGTTTAGGAGGCACCCTGTATTCTTATCTGGCATCTTGTATATCTCTTTAGAAGTCACCCTGTATTCTTGTGTGACATCTTGTACACCTCTTTAGGAGTCACCCTGTATTCTTGTCTGACATCTTGTGCACCTCTTTAGGAGTTATCCTGTATTCTTCTCTGCCATCTTGTACACCTCTTTAAGAGTCACCTTGTATTCTTATCTGGCATCTTGTATAATCTCTTTATGAGTCACCTTGTATTCTTATCTGGCATCTTGTACTGTATTTTGCTCTGACATCCTGCACACCTCTAGGAGGCACCCTGTATTCTTATCTGGCATTTTGTATATCTCTTTAGAAGTCACCCTGTATTCTTGTCTGACATCTTGTGCACTTCTTTAGGAGTCACCCTGTATTCTTCTCTGCCATCTTGTATACCTCTTTAAGAGCCACCTTGTATTCTTATCTGGCATCTTGTATATCTCTTTAGGAGTCACCCTGCATTCTTTTCGCTTCGCTCGAAGCCCCAGGTCGCTGGACGCCCCAGGACTCTTTCAACAAACTCCATTAACCATTAACTTAGGCTTCCCGCGTGGCTGCATGACGTCACGCACTCGCCGTCCATTACCCATTAACTTAGGCGTCCCGCGCGGCTCCATGACGTCACCGTCTCCGTGTCCGTAACGCATAACTTTTGACTCAAGCATAACGATGAAGTCGACAAGATCATTTGAAATGATAAAACAAATTTCTCCGACAAAATGGCGCTGGGATACGATCCCGCTAATTTGGAGCCTTCTCCTTATTCGTCTGCCACATCGTTTGCTACAAAGATTTCCGTTTCCTAGCAACGCGCCGCCTGTGGGCAGGAGGCCAAGGAAAGTATACGAGCATCAATAAACAGTTGAGTGTCAGCTTCTTGGAATAAACACGCTAATCGATGGACGATGGCGAGTGGTAAATATGGTAGGGTTTCTGAGAAGTCGCTAGCATGCCGTGCCGTACCTGGTTGGCGATCGATGGAGAGCACCTATAACTTAGTATCCGATATAGCTGTGCTGAATTCCTGTCATAACTCATGCTTCGCTATGAAACTTCAGCTCACGTACCACTACCCTATTGGGAAATTTCACAACCTCCCCTAGCATTCGTTATCGTGATTGCTTAGCGGAGGAAACTGCATACTTTCAGAATACATCCAAATCCTGTAGTACAGAATTGAATTCGAATTACAAAACCTTCTGTTCCGAATTTCGGATTGCCAGCGATTGGGGAGATTTTAGCCTGCTGTTTACTGCAACCACCATTTGATATGACTGTATGATTAATTGCAGTAATTCCCTAAACCGTGATAAAAGCAAGGTGTTATGTTTCAGCAGAAGTAAAGGCTTCCACACACCGGAGCGATTGCGGTGGCTGTGGAGGTCGCGATGACGGTGGGGGTCAAATACTTCCTGCAGAATTAAATACAGGGTGCCCGAGAATGTTCTGCGCAGTGGTTACGTGCAGCTGTGAGTGGTTGAGTCATGAGTTTAGTTGGCTGCACTGCACTGTGTCCTTCAAAGCGGGGCTTCCCCGTGTGAGCTGTCGGTGTATCTTCAGCGTGTATTAGTCAGCGAGCGTTCAGATAGATTATTATTGGAAGAGTGCAACAGTATACAGGCGGTAATGTTTACTCCTGAAAAGAGAGTTTTTAGGAGGAATACGTTTTTCGGGAAGGCGATCGGTTTACAGAAAATATAAAATTAAGATTTCAGGCGCGGTTTCCTAATTCAAAGTGTCCAAACCGTGATACCATTCGGGATTTGGTAAGTAAATTTCGTGTGACTGGCTCAGTGTACGATGTACCGGGAACAGGCAGGCCTACGCTTTTAACAGACGAAAAAATTGATGAAATCTCCGATATAATGCTGCGTAGTCCAAGTAAATCAACACGAAAATTAGCTCAACGAACAGGAATCTCTAAGTCGACAGCACATAACGCTGTAAGAGACAAGCTTCAGTTGTTCCCTTATAGTGGGCGATGTATGGAAGATAGACATATGCTCTCGCGAACTTTTTTGTAGAACTTTTCATGCTGAACAATTCTTACACTCATAGTATTTAGATATTTTTAACGGTTTGTCCAGCGTAAACTTACAAAGCGCTCGGATTCCAGTTTTTTTATCGACTTTTCCACTAAAATCGATACTGCTCGGCTTCCTTTTATCATAACTAAATTATTTTCTACAGAAATCATACTCGATATATCCTTTACAGAATGGTGAAAACCGCATCAAAATCCATCCAGTGGTTCTCGAGTTTACCCGTAACATCCAAGAATCGGGGACTTAGTTTTGTAGTAAGTTTTGTACTAAGTAGAGATAGAGATGATGCAAGCGGCAGCCGTGCTACCAACGTAACTGCTGTAGCTAGCTCTCGCAGACGCATGTAGGCGCTGCGGGGAACATTCCCGGGCTCATTGTAGAACCTTTCAGCAGGCAGTGTTCAGGACAGTGCAGCGAACTACAACGCAGTGGAGATCAGATGCAGCTTGTCGTGTTTGAACGCTGCCCGCGTCGTTATGAGTTGGCATGCCAATGAGTGCGACAACAGAGCAACTCATTGAAGAAGTGAAATTGCATAACTTATTATTTGATTTGTCGCATCCTGACTATAAAAACACTAGCAGTAGTGCCCGGCTTCGCCCGGTGGATTTATTTGTTTTATGGATGATAATGAATACTACTACAGAACTGGAACGCTCAAGGATAAGGATCGGAAAGCACCAACGCTTATTGCAGCTGATAACCTCAGTAAACTGCACCAACACCATCGCCCTAATACAGAGGCATAAGGGGCCTAAGAAATCTTTTTGCACTAATTACTCCCTGTGACTATCAGCTCGCAATTCTGCACCAGAACACTGGTAGGGGCGACGTGATGCAGCCCGCATTACCAGGCAACAATAGACTTAGGTATTATTGAAGCTCTCCGGGAGCACTTGTTCTTCCGACTTACTGAACAAAGATCAATCTCTAAGGTTACCTGAGAGGTGTTGCCTAATGCTACTGTACATAGCCTAAACTATTCCTCTTGAATCTGGCTATCAAATACAAAAATAATTTTTCGAATCCGACTGGTAGTTCCAGAGATTAGCGCGTTTAAACACATACACACAAACAAACAAACTCTTCAGCTTTATTATATTAGTATAGATAAGGAAGAAAGATGAAGTCTGGGAACAAGTAGGCAGATCGCTATGATCCAGGTTCTCTTACGTTTTCTTCTGATAAATACATTATTTAATCAATACAGTATATTAATTAACTTGTAGTCGGTTAACTTAGAATTAATATACAGTAAAACTTCGTTTAAACGCACTTTTTAAACAGATTGTTGATATTGATGAAATCAGAGAGCAATTCATCACTGCTGCAGGTTGCACAATGGGTTGTGTGCGCCCCTTGTGTATAGACTACCCGCCTGTCGCTAGTGCTATGCGGCTGTACGCGACACAGTTCTGCCAGGGGCTATCGTCTTGTTTATTTGTTTAAAAGCACTTTATAAACAAATAAATATATTTCCGATGACTTTTCAAGAAATGCAAGATTTTTCCTGTACTATTAAGACGATTTGCAAGATTTTGGTACAAACCACACCTTATAACTCCCTCTGGTTTAGGAGCTTGAGTTTTGTGAAACATGCACCTTAGTGTATTATATATGTCGATAGATGTTCACCTCTCCTGTGTTTGGATGACGTAAATTAATTTATCACCTTGGTTGATGAGGTCCTAATTCTTTAATTTCCTGGCTGGCTGCCTGGCTCAGCGGTAATATTCTCGCTTGCTGTGCCCAAGGTTGCAGGATCCAATTCTGGCGCAGCCAGTTGGCATTTGAGGGTGCGCAAAATTGGGGAGCCGTGTCAGTAGATTTACTGGTACGTTAAAGATCCCCTTTGGGGCAAAATCCCGGCACCCTGACGTCGTTGTTAAAAGGGACGTAAAACGAATAAAAATCCACAGCCTGTTTCCAGTCGACCAACCGGGTCAGGGATTGAATGAATGAAGCCCCCCATCTAGCGGCGAGGATATGAACTGTGCCGGCTGCCGAAGCCTGTCCCACTCCTCTGAGGCAACGATTAAATGAATGACAGATGAAATGAAACGATAGTGAAGAGTGTTGCTGGAATGAAATTTTGACAGGGAAAACCGGAGTAACCGGAGAAAAACCTGTCTGCCTCCCTTTTGTCCAGCGCAGATCTCACATGGAGTGACCGGTATTTGAACCACGGACCCAGCGGTGAGAGGCCTAAGCCACGGAGGCATTGGACGTAACACCAATAACATTATTAATTAAATCTTTAATTTCTAAGTTTTGTTGTCAGAGCTATAGAAAAAAATTGATTCGTTAATAAGAATTGGACTTCATTCATTTCCCTGTGTCGCACACATCAGCATATTCATTAACTTACAGTAGCGTTATTCTGGACTTTCAGATTCTATTTCGATTCCTTGTCGCATTGCGTGATACTAGAACCGGAAGCAAGTAGACCTACTGACTGGCATAATAGTGAGGACGTCTAGGAATAATTGAGAGGAGACATTCGTAGAACACAACAGAATCGATTTATCTTCCTCTCCCTCCCGCTCCAGGAAGTTCCCCAGTATCGTGCTAGACAGCGTGTACTGTCCAAGGTCATGCCCTCATTCGGTGTTTTTTTTTAGCGTATGGCTTTTAGTGCCGGGAGTGTCCGAGGACATGTTCGGCTCGCCAGTTTTGTTGCTGCTTCGAGACGGACACCCAATGGGTGAGCTACAAGTACCGTTGGGGAGGGAAGGAGGGAAGTTGGAATGTAAGGACGAGGAGTTGGAAGGTAGCGGCTGTGGCCTATAGTTAGGGACCAACCCCGGCATTTGCCTGGAAGGAAGATGGGAAACCACAGAATACCATCTTCAAGGTTGCCGGCGGGGGGATTCGAACCTCCTCGCCTCCCGGATGTGAGCGACTGCCATTAGTCATGCCGTAACCACCACGGCTAACTCACCCGGTCCTCATTCGGTAGTCTCCTACGTCAATCAGTGGTATAGGGAGTCCCCACGTCGATCAGCCCAATCAGGGGTGACCAAGCGGGCGAACTGTTGGGTCTGCTGATTTTGCACATTTATTTATTTATTTATTTAGCGTATGGCTACAAACATTACTTCTTCTTCTTCTTCTGCTTCTTCTTACCTAGCGTGTGTCCCGCGATGGTGCAGGGTCCGCTTGTTTGGTTGCTATTCGCCACTTCTTCCTGTCAAGGGCATCTTCAGGTTTAAGTCCACACATCACCAAGTCTTCCTTGATTCTGTCCAGCCATCTTTTCTTTGGACGTCCACGGGGTCGATTTCCTCCCCGATCGTATTGGAGAGCTGTCCTTGCCACAGAGTTCTCATCACTTCTAGGGACATGCCCATACCACCGAAGCCGTGTTTCTCTCATTTTATCGGTAATGGCTGCAACTCCCATCTGTTTCCGGATATGACATGATCAAGCCGTGTAACACCCATTGACAAAGGTAACATTTTCATCTCCATTCCATGTAGAGCTTGTTCATGCTTGGTTGAAGCTGGCCAATATTCTGTACCGTAAAGTGCCACTGGTCGTATCATGGACTTGTAAACCTTCCCTTTCTTATCGCACAGGCCACTAACATCACTAAACAACAAAAATGATTGTAAAATTACAAATTAATGTCCAGGGCACGAATATAGCCTATTGATCCCTCCGTCATCACCAGGAACTCTGGATCACCAGGGAAGGCTCTGGGGGGCATTCCTGAACTATATGCTGAATAGTCTACTTTTCAGCGCCGCAATCACAACTTGGAGAATGTTCCACTTGTGCAGAGAATCAGCACACCTGCCAGTGTTGGTTCTTATACGGTTATGAACTGACCAGATCTTTCGCGGTAATTCAAAGACAGGTGGGAATCGAACTCTTCTCAGTTTTGCCTCAACACAGTAGCACAGATTATCAAACCATTTATTAATTTATAGACGGTCGAACTTCTGTATCTCAAAGTCATTTTGACTGGCTGCGTGGCCCAGCGGTAACGTTCTCGCTTGCTGGGCCCAAGGTTGCAGGTTCGTATTCTGCCGCAGTCAGCTGGCATTTGAGGGTGCGCAAATGCGAGGGACCCGTGTCAGTAGATTTACTTGTACGTTCAAGATCCCCTTCGTGCCCAAATTCTGGCAACCCCGGCGTCTCTAAAAGCCACAGTAGTTATAACATGGTGGCTACTACTCCTGGAAAACCTGGAAATCCTGGAAAACTCCTGGATTTTTATTAGGTCTGGAAAACTCCTGAGATAATGATGAAAAATTTGAAATCTCCTGGAAAATAGCCACTGTTAATTAATTATAAAAATCTTTCCATCTTAAATTATACTCCCGCTGTGGTTTTGGGTGAGCACTCTATCGTTAATGAAAGAAATTTCCTGAGGCTACCTGTTTCTGTGTGTGAGAACACGCGATAGTATTTTTTGTAAAACATATTGAGTATACACAACTTTACCGCAATAAAATTGCAGGCGGCATTCTTTTCTCTTTTTTTAAAGCGGATATTTGAGTCACAAAGATTTTTTAAAACAACAATTAAATCATTTGTGGGTAGGCTTGCGTATCAATAACGTAATCACCACTAATTTTTGTCAACATCTGTATAAGTAAACCAAACACAACTGCTTTATTTTGGTCTTGAAGCAGGCAACCGATAAAGGCCCCCCCGCACCTGCGCTTATTTTTAAAATCTGGAAAAAATGAGAATTACTCCTGGAAAATTCCTGGAAATCGTAGACCGATTTGAGTGGCCACCATGTTAAAAGGGGCGGTAAAACCAATAACATTATTATTATTATTATTATCAAAGTTATTTTAATTTCCCGGCGAAGTTCTACGCAATTTATATGTTATGCTTTTCTATAATTCGAAGTTGTATTATTCGAATATTTCGATAACTCGATGTAATTTCTATCTCTGAAAGCACTTCGAGATATCTCAGTTAACTGTTTATGTACACTGGGCTAAATGACCAGGATATCCAAGCCCCTCAAATACGATAATTAAACAACAACGAATCACTTCTCGCTTTACAGTCGAAAGAATTATATAATAGTACATTATGCAACAAGTCTACAATGGCAGTAATTAAGACACGAGTGTCTTAATTACCATTATAGGCGAGTTGCATACGACTGTTTTTGTTCGACGATAATTATAATTTTATTATATGTCCTAACATAAATATTCATAAGTATCTGTCGAGATTCTGTCGGTTGACTTCCTCTTCTTAGGAATTGTATGGGCTTAGCATTTGCTCTCTACCCAATAATCAATTCTAAAGCTTTGAAACATTGTTTATCCTGAAGTAGAACCAACAGATAGCGGACAGGTACTATGTGGGATCATTTTGTTATTTTGATCAAATAACATAAAATATGCTGTTACAAACGCTTTAAAAATAAAATGTATCGTATTATCAACTAGTTATTCTTCAAAATCGAAGCGTATAGAATGTCAACGGAAGGCAAATCAATGGAGTCCTAAATAGATCAGTCATGGCATCTGGCGGAAAAGTTTCGCAAAAGGAATCCCATTACTGAACAGAGAGCTGGGTTATAGTTTCCGTGGATCAAATGTCATAATGCTTGCTGCGTCCATGACGTTCCAGTGCGTTTATATCAACAGCAGTATTCACTAAAAATGTCGGCGAAATTGTACGAATACAATGCCCTGTGTAGAAATTTGAGTTGCATTATGAAGGTACTGTGCTATTTATTTTGCAATATTCCGTAGTTTGTTTATGCAAACATTACGGACGGTGCACACTTTCCATGTCGGTAATTTATAATATAGGCTAGGGTAGAAGGTTGGTGTGTTGCAAACTTCTAGACGTAGATTCGTATATTTCTTGCATATTTCATAGTATTTTATTATTACCGTAAAGGTTCGTGCTGAATTTATCTTTGGGTGTTGGGATTGTAACTACAATGGTTGCTCGGATGTCCTTTACATTGTCAACTTGCAAATCATGTAATTCATGTCCGTCATGTTGCATTTTGAGCGCATGTGCGATAAGAAGGTACCAGAAAAATGAAAAGGGAAGGTACACAAGGCCTTGGTGAGACCAGCAATGATATACGGGGCAGAAACCTGGCAGATAACAAGGAGACGGGCAGAAAAACTGGACGTGTCAGAAATGCGTATGCTGAGATGGGCAAGAGGTCATACAAGGTTGGACAAAGTGAGAAATGAAGTGATTAGGAGACGACTTAGGGTGGTGCAAGTTTCTGAGAAAGTCAGAGAAGCTGGCCTCAGATGATATGGCCATGTTAAGAGAAGAGATCAAGATTATGTGGGGAATAGGATGATGGAAATGCTTCCACCAGGTAAATGGAGTCGAGGACGACCAAAAAGGCGATGGATGGACAGCATTCAAGAAAGCATGAAACAGCGGGGGCTTGTGGAGGAAATGGTCCGGGTTAGAACAACGTAGAGGAGGAATATCCGCATCAGCGACCCCACATAAGTGGGATTAATCATGCTGGAAAAGAAGAAGAAAAGAGAAGAAGTGCGATGGTATCCTTGCCTAATTGGTCAATGAATGAGCTCTGATTGGTTGGGGAAACTGTATCATAATGAAAAGTAGTACTTTAATGACTATCATTATGATACAGTTTTCTGACATAATATTTACATTTCGACATCGTCGAACATAAAAGCCCAATTTTGAACTCGTTGAATAAATAATTGCATAGCTTTCTTTGGAAATTGACTGATTTCTTGATTTAACGATTTGTCTCAGATTGTTCTTGTCGGGGAAGCACTCTAGTTCTGTTGATCGAAGCCAGTGCGGCAGAGGCACATGTTATCCTGCGCTAAGTCAAGTAGCCTACAGTATTGACTGTCACTGGAGAGAGCCGGAAGCGTCGCTAATGCATCTCCAGATTGATCTGATCCCAGCGTCTTACTGCGAGAGACGACCCAATTCACACTATTGTTCCGTGTGCATCGCCTTCACAAAGACAGGGCGATTCTTAGAGATTTGGGGGCTCACGGAGAACAATCACCCTTCCAAGTCTGATTCTGCACGGACAATGATAAGGGGATTGTTACAAGAAGGGCCGCGGAATAAATTACAGTAGAATTACTGTTCTTAGAGGATTCAAAGTTTAAATTATACGCCAATCAATACTTACACAAATACAGGGTCTTTCATATAAAGTAAGAACGGCAAGCGGCGGATTTGTTATCCGTTGCTGCAATAGCCTTGGCCGAGCTTGTGGCGCGCCACGGCCCCCTGCTGTAGTATTGAAAGCGCGCGCATAGTACACTGAAGAAAATGGAAATTGCAACACCCAGAAGGAGTGGTGCTACATTGCTGCAATTGAACATGTAGGACGAGTGTTCGGTTGTGATTCGATGATTACACTTTCATGTCCCTCTGACCGCAGGTTTGGACAACAGTCAATACAGGATGTGCCCACTACGAACTGCAATAAATTTATGAATTCGGTAGGGCATGGAGTCAATAAGACCCTGGATCGCTTCCTGGGGAATTGTGGCCCATGCTTGGTGCACTGCACGGGTCAGTTATTCCAGAGTTGTGGGTGGCTGAGGACGGTTGGCCAGTTGTCGACCCATCATGTCCCACACATGCTCAATAGGACTGAGATCCAGGGATCAGGCGGGCCATTCTAAGGTTGTGATGTCGTGGAGAACTTCTCTGGAGATGCGTGCAGTGTGAACCCGGGCATTGTCCTGCTGAAACATCCCATTAGCAATGTTCGCCATCATAGGGACAACCACTGGATTGAGTACCCTATCAACGTACTGTCGAGCAGTCGTAGTGCCCTCAACAAGCACTGATTGTGATTTCACATTAAAGCCAAGAGCTCCCCAGACCACAATGCTTGGTGTTGGCCCTATGTGTCTCTCGACAATAAGGTCTGGGCGTCTCCTCACCCCGGTACGTCGGCGCACACGATTCCGGCGATCACTGCGGGCAAGGCAGAAGCGCGATTCATCAATAAAGACGACCCTATGCCATTCTTCGACCCACGTCGTTCTCGACACCAGGCCAGCCTTACACGTCGCTGTTGTGGGGTCAATGGAATACGGGACAGGGACACGGGATCGTAAGCCAGCTGCATGAAGGCGATTACCAACTGTTTGTTGTGTAACGTGGGGTGCCACAGCTGCTCGAATTTGCGCTGCTGTTGCATGGGGTTCCATCCGGGCCATCCGAATGATGCGGAGATCCTCTCTCACAGTTGTCTGTCGCGCTGGACCTGTGCCAGGTCTACGAGTGTGAGTACCTTCATTTGACCACTGCTGCCATACACGTTGTACCGTAGATGCCTGTCGGCCAACACGTGCAGCGACAGTACTTAGCGATAATCCAGCCTCACACAGCCCAATTATCCGAGCCCTCTCAAACGGCGACAGTTGTTGATAGCGTGCTCTTCTCTGTCGTCGAGGCATGTTTGACGGGGAACACTTCACTGCACAGACTGCAAGTCAACTACGCTACACCAGAGTCCGTATACTGGAGTTGATTCCTCCGCGACCAATCGCGTGGGGAGACCTGTAGCAACAATCCAATGGGTCTGAAACTTTGATCGTTTACATACCTACATGGCATCGTTCCATATCTTGAAAATCAACACAAACGACCAATGCCTTCATGGTGTTGCAATTTCCATTTTCTTCAGTGTATATACTAACCTTGCAATAAGCGTGCAGTTGCTCAGTCGCCAGTCTGAATATCAGATGGTAACATGGTGAGACAATTATCATTACAACATTGTATTTTTGTATGTAAAACTTATTTTAAGTACGAGTCGGTTCGGCGGGTACGTGATGCATTTGTTCAGCAATATCCCGATGAAGTGCCACCTTCACTAGCACAGATTCACGTAATTGAAAATAAGTTTGACACAGACTAAACTTGTGTAAAGCAAAATTTGTTAGGTTAGATTTCGTCAGAACGCTCTATCAAAGTTCCAACGTTCACCACTAGGTATCATTGATATCTGGTGGTGAAAATTGGAGCTACTTGAAATTGAACGGAACTTGTAGCTCACCCTTTAGGGTGTCCGCTGGAAGCAGCTACAGACTCAGGCGAGCCGAACATGTCCTCGGACACTCCCGGCACTAAAAGCCATACGATAAATAAAATAAATAATAAGTTTGACACTACTGGCTCAGTGCTCAATAAAATACATAAAATAAAAGATCAGAAACATTACAGTGGCAGAACTCACTCACGTCAGCCAGAATGTGGTTACTAGATACAATGCCTGTATAACCCAGGAAGGACGAGATCTTCCATAAGGTAATATTTCATATAGGATTGTACACACGCTAACAGGGGGCCTCGGCACGACACATGCTCGGCCAAGGCCACCGCAGCTGCGGATAACAAAACCGCCGCTTGGCGGTCTTACTTTATATGAAATACTCTGTATATCTATTATATATTGTACATGTTTCGACCTCACATTGAGGTCTTCTTCATCTCAATTAAGAATGAAATCAATTAAGAATAAAAATAAAATACTATAGATGTACTTAAGTCTAATGTTTATTGATGTGAAAAATGTTTATGAAATAAATTGTAATTAAAAGAATCAAATAAAAGAATAAAATTGGATATCCTTACAACGTAACATTAATTTTCAATAAATAAAATATAATACTGGGCTTCACATTAAATTTTTCAAAATACAGTTAGAAAAATAATAAATTTTGAAATAGTAAGTGTAAATAAAATATTAAAAATACAAAAATATAGAAAATTAAATAATTTAGAAAAACAAGTGCCGAATATCAACAAATATTTTAACTCAGTGCTTGAAATGAGTAAAACTAAATCCTCTTCCGAATTATGGAGTGTGAATTTTGTATTGGCGTATAATTTAAACTATCAATACCTACAAACATTTGTGCTATCAGTGGCAAATTTATTTGCATTCTGTGTACTTAAAGGAAGTAAAAATCATACGTTAAAATTACTTTCTTAGAAAGAAATCAGTAGAATATAAATGCAGATACAATTAAAGGAAACGAAGACTATTTCTGGCACTTATTAACGACTTACCAAATGGGATTCGAAGTGATTGCCGATTATTTTCGGGTATACTAATAATAATGAAAAATGAAAATCCACAGCCTGCTTCCAGTCTCCGACCGGGTCAGGAATGGAATGAATGAAGCCCCTATCTAGCGGCGAGGAAATGAACTGTGCCGGTTGCCGAGGCCTGACGCACTCCTCTGGGGCAATGATTAAATGAATGACAGATGAAATGAAATGATAGTGGAGAGTGTTGCTGGAATGAAATTTTGACAGGGAAAACCGGAGTACTCGGAGAAAAACCTGTCTGCCTCCGTTCTGTCCAGCACAGATCTCACATGGAGTGAGCGGGATTTGAACCACGGACTCAGCGGTGAGAGGCCGGCGTGCTGCCGCCTAAGCCACGGAGGGCACTAATAATAATAATAATAATAATTTACAAAACATGATCAATGTCCTTCAAGGCCAAAATGAGGCACTATGTTACCGTTATTCGCCCGGAGGCGTTATATGCATCTGAATGCCTGGCGATGAATAAGAAAGGCCTGGCAGAACAACTCGAAACCAAAGAGAGGAAGATTCTGAGAAAGATCTTGGGCCCGTTCAAGGAACGAGGAGAGTAGGCTATAGAAGACGACACAACGATGCACTTTATCTACATGTGGAGAAAATAACGGACAACATTCGCAAAAGAAGACTCTCCTTTTATGGTTATTTAACACGAATGAACTCTGGAAGATTGTCCAATCGAATCTGTGCCTACTTTGTGGGAAAGAAAACCAAAGGGATCTGGTTTACAGAGGTGGAAAAAGACCTACAAGAACTGGGGATATCACATGAGGATATCTTGGAACGTGACTCTTTGAAGAAGAAACTTGGTGAGATACAGAGTTTTCAGCCAAAACCTATATTGAAAACCGGCAAGAAGTGGACCGAAGAACGGAAGGATGCTCACCGAAGAAGAATGCGCGCATGCTGGGCCAATGTGAAAGAAAGAGGGAAAAGGCAGTTGATATAACGTGGTCCATAGACGACCGAAACGATTATATAAAAACAATAAAAACAATCGTATGGCCTCGGGAGGAGGGTTTTATTTGATGCCCAGAGGGCAGCTTGCATATCGAATTTTGTTGTTCTTTGGAGGGCTATGAAAGTCAAGGAGGTTAGATATCTAAGCTCCTTGACACTATAGCGCTTTCTAGTAGAGAATGGAGGAACTTTTGTGTTGGCGGAAAATCCCGAGATTAATTTTGCGTATGTACCCGGCTACTAAGTTGTTTCTTCCTAGCAGTGTAAGTATTACCCACGCTCACAGAAACAGTCGTCTCCCCAACATCCTGCAAGAGCATTTGGGAGTGCGAGCTACCAATGAATAATATATTTTTACCGCTCCGTTACCTCGTCTTTCAATTTCGTTTTTACTAGAATTTATCGATGGAACATGAGGTGTGCTCCATAAGCAATAAAACGTGCTCCATGACCCGTGAATTAAACTTGGATCACTACGTTAAACAAGTTTACGATTTTTGTTTGCTACGTTGCAAGCTCAGTGACATATATCATTTTCTTACATTTTCACGGTCTTGTTTCTTGATGGGTCACCCATCACGATTGAGATGAAGTAACTTTGATAGAGAAGAATCGTTAATTGTTAACCTATGGGTTATTTCTAATAAACTATTTATTACCTAAAGTCAATATTTAGTACATTGTACCGGTTTCGGTCACATTGCGACCTTCTTTCGCGTGGTATAAGATAAGTGACTGTGTAGTAACATACAACTTAATACAATTTTTGTCATACTTGAGGATAGGTCAACTATAAATATTTTTAATATGTATAAGGTGCGTTCAAAAAGTAACGAGCCGGAGGTTGGAATGCGCGAACCGGTGACGACATCGGCTAATCGTGGCGTGTGTAACGAGGTGTGGTTCCGACCAGAGCGTGGAAGGTCACAGCCCGTCGCTAGAGGGCACGCGTGCACGTCACGTGACGATACAAAGTGAGAAGCAGCATGCGTCAATCGTCCAACGCTACCAGTCGCGTTGCAAACAGTGACATGGAGGCGTCAACCGAAGAGCAAAGAGGTGTTGTTCGATTTCTAACAGCAGAAGGAGTAGGGGGAACGGACACTCATCGCCGAATGTCACAAGTGTACGGCGAACACTGCATGTCCCTTGCAAGGTTCAAGGCGTGGCACAAGCGCTTCAGGGAAGGACGGGTGTCGTTAGCCGATGATGCCCGGTCTGGGGCACCTCCCCCTGCATTACCGATGACAACGTCCAGCTGGTTGATGCACTTATAACCCAGGACCGCCGAGTGACAGTGAACGCCATAGCCGCCGTGATCGCTCCACGACAATGCACGACCTCATACGGCCAACACAGTCGCGGCACTCCTGCAGAAATTCCAATGGGAGGTTCTCGGCCACCCTCCATACAGTCCAGACCTCTCTCCCTGTCATTACGCCATGTTTGGTTCCCTGAAAAGGGCTCTGCGGGGCCAACGATTCACCTCGGACGCCGACGTCCAGCTGTACGTGCGGAACTGGTTCACATCGCAGCCCAGGGAATTTTATGAGACAGCCATTTGCCGTCTCGTGTCACAGTGATGCCATCGCAACCAGCGCCTGGTAACGAACGTTGGAACTTATTAATCAAACCTAACCTACACATTTTACTTCTGAAAAGTTTAGTTCGTGGAAGGTTCTTTAACATCCCATAAATCTATAACATGACCCCGCCGGCTTTACTTCCCTGCCGAAGGAAGGCATACTGAGGGATTGTTAACGTTCTTAACAAATCCGACGACTTCGGCCGGGTTTGAACCTGCGACCTCGGGCATAGAAGCTCTGCATGCTACCAACTACGCCACCGAAGCCGCCGATACACACGTGGCAATTAAACAATATATATATTTTTTAAATTTGAATTTCTTAGCCGTGCCTATATAATAATGTGCACACAGTGCAGAATCTTTCCACTGTTGTGTACCGTTTTGCCTTCTGTTGGCGTTATCACGTATGATACGCTTACGCCAGCATAATCAATGCATTACAATACGCTGGGAGGGTGAATTTGCAAATTATTTGCTGAACGCGGTATGTTCGCTGTACAGATAACATATTACTTGGGTGTACAAAGGGAATTCTAGTGTCGATCCCAATCCTCCGAACGCGGGTGGTTGATGATGCCATATTTGCATCAATGCTGTTGACCACTCGACCATATAATGTGACAAGGGAAGCAGACATGCGGTTAATTGTGTTGTTGCTTGGTTACCAAGACTTGTCGATAACACTATCACCGCGCTGCGTCTACTTGACAGGAAGCTCGCTCCCCAGACTGGAAATTGTGATACCGTATTTAGGAATATTCTACAGTGGCTGATCATCGTATTAGGGCTGCTCGCTTTCCAATGGCGACCGGTAATAAGGTTCCAGTGTTGCACTACGACCAGATTCATTCAAGAAAAAGCAATCAATACCGTACCGGTTATAATATTTTTACAAAAAAAGATACAGTCAGTCTGAGAGACTAGACTTTATATCATTTCAAATGACGCATGCTACAAATGCTACACATGTTAGAAAGGCTCAGGAGGGCTCTTTCAACAGACTCCATTACCCATTAACTTAGGCTTCCCGTGCACTCTGCGGCATGACGTCACGCACTCGCCGTCTCCGTTCGCATAACGCCAGACCCCAGGAGTAAACTCAGACTCAACAGACTCCATTACCCTTTAACTTAGGCCTCCCGCGCGGGCACCTCCCTAAGGGTCACCCTGTATTTGAATTGAATCTAACATACTGTATACCTCGTTAAGTGTCACCCTGTATTTTGCTCTGACATCCTGCACACTTCTTTAGGAGGCACCCCGTATTCTTATCTGGCATCTTGTATATCTATTTAGAAGTCATCCTGTATTCTTGTGTGACATTTTGTACACCTCTTTAGAAGTAACCCTGTATTCTGGTCTGACATCTTGTGCACCTCTTTAGGAGTCACCCTGTATTATTCTCTGCCATCCTGTACACCTCTTTAAGAGTCACCTTGTATTCTTATCTGGCATCTTGTTTATCTCTTTAGGAGTCACCCTGTATTCTTGTGTGACATCTTGTACACCTTGTTAAGGGTCACCCTGTATTCTTATCTGAGATCGTGTACATCTCTTTAGGAGTCACCCTGTATTCTTGTCTGACATCTTGCACACTTCTTTAGGAGTCACCCTGTATTCCTGTCTGACGTCACGCACTCGCCGTCTCCGTATCGCATAACGGCAGACCCCAGCAGTAAACTCAGACTCGGTGCATATGCACTGAACATCATGATGACGTCATACACGCCGTAACCGTAACGCATAACGTTAGACTCAAGCATAACGACGAAGTCGACAAGACCATTTGAAATGATAAAAAGCTGTACGTTTCCTTTTATATGTATAAGTATTGATAATTCTGTTCTTTAATAATTCAGGAAATCTTATAGTAAGTTACTGTGAACTGTCTGAGAATGCGAAGCGCGCCAACCAACTTGGAGCGCTCATCCGTTTGGTCGTTGCCAGGCCCAAGCACCGACCAGATCCTAATAGTGAAGGGTATGGCAGAGTAAGTCCTATCCCAACAGTTAACTCGACTGGTCGTTGCCCGCTGATTGCAACAAGGGAGCCGAGGCGCGGACTGAGACATCCGTGATGCTCCGTCAACTGCCGATACTATGTCTTGCAATGTAATTTGCGCGTTCTTTTTCGCCCTCGTATCTACAACTTACGTTGTTTGTTCTCGTGATGGTTTTAATGTAGACTAACATATAATCCATTTAATCCGATGGCAATGTGATGTTCTCTGAACTGCGGCATTCGTACATCCGTTTTACCGCGCAAATGCGTACAGTTTTCTCTGATATCAAGCAGTCTTTTACCCTAACCCCCATCCCCCCCTTAATGAAAATAGTGTATCACCCAGAACAGTTATCCACCAGCCGCCACTGTCGCTTTTCCACCTTTTAGCACCAACATAACCGGGTGAGTTAGCCGTGGTCGTTATGGCATGACTGCTGGCAGTCGCTCACATCCGGGAGGCGAGGAGGTTCAAATCCCCCCGCCGGCAACCTTGAAGATGGTCTTCTGTGGTTTCCCATCTTCCTTCCAGGCAAATGCCGGGGTTGGTCCCTAACTATAGGCCACAGCCGCTACCTTCCAACTCCTCGCCCTTACATTCCAACTTCCCTCCCCAACGGTACTTGTAGCTCACCCATTGGGTGGCCGTCTCGAAGCAGCTACAAAACTGGCGAGCCGAACATGTCCTCGGACACTCCCGGCATCAAAAGCCATACGCTAAAAAAAAGCATCAACATACTGTATTTATAACAAGACTTATAACATATTTCGGAATATCTGTTGTCTTTCCTCTGCGATAACAAATCAACAAAATACTTGGTCCTTTCTTTTTATCGGTCTAGCAACATAACAGTGCAGAGTCTTGGCAATGACTCACCCGGTGCCTCTGAGTTGCTAAGCGGTTACGTCTCCAAACTCACGAGTGAAATGTAGTAACAAATAGTAGCCTATCAAAACGCTCTTCAAAAATCCGATGACTTCGGTCGGCTTTGAACCCGTCACCTTGGGCATAGAAGCTCAGCATGCTACCAAATACGCCACCAAAGCCGCCCAATATGAGATAATAATAATATCGTATGGCCTCGGGTGCTGGGTGCAAGTTTTGTAATTTGACACCCAGAGGGTAGCTTGCATGTCGAATTTCGTTGTTCCTTGAATCACTATGCAAGTCAAGGAGGTTAGAGGTTAGATATCTAAGCTCCTTGAATACTACAGCGCTTTCTAGTAGAGAAACGAGGAACTTTGTGTTGACGGAAACTCCCGATATTAATTTTGCAATTATGAACATGGCCTACTGAATTCAAATGTTTTTTGTTGACATGCCAACATCGTATGACATGCGTGCTGTATTTTTGCCGCCTTTCAAAAATCCCTTATCACGGCCAGGAGCGAACCTGCAATCTTGGGGTTAGTAGACCGACCCACCCACCGTGGCAAGCAATATGAGATAATAGGCATGTAAATACAGCACTACTATTCCCTAATATGCAGCTATAGTAGCCTACACACTGACCTATGTACATGAATAAGCCATTTCTCATTAATCACACCATTTGTGCGGGGTTAAGAATCGTAAGTATATTTGACTCCAGAATAATGACTTTATATTCCAAATATAGAATAATTTAAATATTGTTTCCTTTCAAAAAGGTAGATGCAACAATTCAAAAATGAAAGATAACTATGTAAACAAGATGTTTAAATTACACCCATTACAACAAAAAATAAAGACTCTCAGGAAAGTGCTGTAATTGTCAGACTAGGTCCTTGAGAAATGTGCATATACAGCCCCCTTTTTTATTGATGCATTCTCTACTACGTTATTGTACTCGACAGTACCTTTCGCCTAGATTTACAGTGAGTTAATATTGCACTTGATTAACTTCAGAGCCCAGGATAACTATGTTTTATACTCATTTAGGGGCCAAAGTGAATATACTTTGCGTAATATATTGGCATGCATCTTTCTATAACATGTACATACACCTCCCGGTCAACGCCGGGTAAAATAGCTAGTATTTTATAGCCAAGACTGCACAGCTGCAGTATGAAACAGCTATTTCTCCGCAGTAGCGAGATCTCCTTCGCGTGAGTGACCCAACGGCAAATATTTAGGCGCACAGCCTAATTAATTGCCACTTATTTCTATAGTTTGGACGCGATGACGTAACAAACGCAGAGGTTTAGAAACAGACAAGCTGAATCTATGGTATATTGGCTTTTACGGCCAGTGAATTAAAACTCAGCAATTATTCTAGGTTTGTGCCGTGTCTTGTGTGCGGTTTCGCCTAGGACACCAAGCTGGCTCATCAGTAAGGTTCGGATGTTAAGGAAAAGTCTTTTTTTTTTCCTTAGCCCATTTTACCAGAAATCTGAAAAATACGTTCGAATGACGGGTCCCTGACCACGTTTAAAGCAATTTGATATTGCCTATAAATGCATATTTTGGCCATTTTTATTGTTTTGGTCATATTTGGTCATATTTTAGTGATATGCGGTCATATTTTGTTATAATTTCCGCATTTTTGTTTAAATTTAGGCGTCGTTAACAAGGTACGTGTTATCTGCGTCGAGTTGCAAACACAGGTTTTCCGAATAGTGTAGTAGATACAGTATATTTTTCTTTTTCCCCCCCCCAGAACAGGCAGATAGCAGGTTTAGAAGGCTTGATTCCAAGAAGGCGCTCCTCTACGGACGTCTTTTAGCACATCTTGCTGGACAAGTTAGATTGCGACACTGAACGTATGAGGTCACGGAACATGACGATAGTGTACTTCTCCCTTCCAATAGGATGTCACTCGAGTAGATATATTTAGCTCAGAAGCAATTAGCAGACAAGAAAATGCCATGTTATGTCTTTTAGGAAAACTGAGCAAGAACTGCATCTCAAGTATATGATATTGAATGAATGTTGATAATTTTAATGTACTGAAGCTCTCTGTCAGTTTGTATGATTAAATGTGTCTGGTGTATTATCGCTGATCACGTTTTGGCACTTAAGACGTTTGCTGTATGTTAGCGATACTCTACCTATCCCAAAAATTCATGTCATATTTCATAGTTTTTTTTAGGCCATATTTAGCTAGTTTTTAGGGCATATTTAACTAGTTTTTAGGTCATATTTAGCTAGTTTTTAGGTCATATTTAGCTAGTTTTAGGTCATATTTAGCTAGTTTTAGGGCATATTTGCTTGCATATTTTATAGTTTTTAGGGCATATTTAGCTAGTTTTAGGGCATATTTAGCTAGTTTTTAGGTCATATTTAGCTAGTTTTAGGGCATATTTGCTTGCATATTTTATAGTTTTTAGGGCATATTTAGCTAGTTTTAGGGCATATTTAGCTAGTTTTTAGGTCATATTTAGCTAGTTTTTAGGTCATATTTAGCTAGTTTTTAGGGCATATTTAGCTAGTTTTAGGGCATATTTAGCTAGTTTTTAGGTCATATTTAGCTAGTTTTTAGGTCATATTTAGCTAGTTTTTAGGCCATATTTAGCTAGTTTTTAGGTCATATTTAGCTAGTTTTTAGGTCATATTTAGCTAGTTTTAGGGCATATTTGCTTGCATATTTTATAGTTTTTAGGTCATATTTAGCTAGTTTTAGGGCATATTTAGCTAGTTTTTAGGTCATATTTAGCTAGTTTTAGGGCATATTTGCTTGCATATTTTATAGTTTTTAGGTCATATTTAGCTAGTTTTAGGGCATATTTAGCTAGTTTTTAGGTCATATTTAGCTAGTTTTTAGGGCATATTTAGCTAGTTTTAGGTCATATTTAGCTAGTTTTTAGGGCATAATTAGCTAGTTTTAGGGCATATTTAGCTAGTTTTTAGGGCATATTTAGCTAGTTTTTAGGTCATATTTAGCTAGTTTTAGGTCATATTTAGCTAGTTTTTAGGTCATATTTAGCTAGTTTTTAGGGCATATTTAGCTAGTTTTAGGGCATATTTGCTTGCATATTTTATAGTTTTTAGGTCATATTTAGCTAGTTTTTAGGGCATATTTAGCTAGTTTTTAGGGCATATTTAGCTAGTTTTTAGGTCATATTTAGCTAGTTTTAGGGCATATTTGCTTGCATATTTTGTACTTCTTTATGTATTAATCTTCCGAACCCTATTCATCAGTGGGCTCTTGGTGTCCCCGGCCCGACCGTGAATCTATGTTTGTTTAGTCTTCACCTGATCCGGGATAACAATAGGAGAGTTTCTTTCAATTTAAAGTGTACGGATAGAAAGGGAGTTTAATTTGCATAGTCTAGTTATAGCAGTGAGTCACATTTGTGACTTCTCAGACGAAGAAGATATGGAGAAAGTCTCATATAATGGGCATTGATCCCGTTATGCAAGGCTTTGAAGACGTCGCCTAATATCAAGGAATGGTTGGAGATTGAATCTTGTGAACTCGACTTCCTGCGGATGGTCGACTCAGAAATAATGCGCGTATTTGTCGGCAAACAAGAGGTTGAGCAAGGCAATAACTTGAACCACACGAGCAGAAGTTTCCTGAGGTGCATATTAAAATCCCTCTTAATAAGCATTAAAATAAATAGCATGGTTCTAGAGCATTTCTAATTTCAGTAAAAGTTGGATTCAAAATTTCTAGTTTCTTTTGGAGACAAAGTTTTTACTGTTAAAGTTGAACTTAACCCTTTATAGGGCAAAAGACTGTGGGTATAAAATATTAGGTTCTTTTTGCACATTTGTAATTGGGGGTGATACATGAGTAGGAATATGGAACAATTTTATGGTTGTGGATTCTATTTTATGAAATATGGGGTGGGAAATTATTAGCCCACTGCCCATACCCGACAGTATGTGTTCTTAAATGAGCAATGGAGTAATAATTTCCACCTACAAATTATGATGATACTGTGTTTATCGCTCAATAATGAGGTTTATTTAACTGGATATAATATATAAAACACCCATCACGCTCTATAATTAAAAAAAAAACCTTACGCCCACACAACACAAGGTCAGTGATCTATATCATCTTTGCCGAAAACTGCACAAGAAATATAAAAGTGATTTTAGAATAGACATAAGAATGACAAACATTACAAAAATTAAGTATCTTGATGAAATGGTCTTCAAAGAGTTGATAGCAGGCGTCACTAGCGAAGCCTGGTGGACGGGAATGTAGACGAAGGCCTCTTGATCACGGAGATGATAGCTGGCGATAGCGACGAGATCTGTTGGCTAGATTGGTAAGGAAGTCCTCTTGTACATGGAAAAATTGAGGAACTTCAGAGATTCGCTGCTAGATGACGCTAGGTTGATCATGGAAGATATATATATATATATATCTAGAACAGACTTACAGGTAATATAAGCAAAGTGCATAAACGAAGAAAAACCAGGAAATCACTGTTGGTGTTTGCGTAAAAGGAAGGAATGAAATAAAGCAAAGAGCAGCAAAAACTCACTCTGTCTTACCGTGTATTCCAAGGAATACACCAGAGGGTCGCAGGATGTGTCTTGGGGGGTCGCGAGATACGGAGAAAGAGTTTAAAATAACTATTTCTTGCTGTAGTTTTTTTTATTAAAAAAAGAATACACTCACATTGCACTTAGGCCTAACTTTTACGTTTCGTTTATACTATTAATGAGAAACATGAGCTTGTTTATAATTAACCAATTTTTGAATGTTTGGAATGATTTTTGTAACGCACTAAACAATGTCATTTTCCAGTGTCAAACGATTTCTCGATTTGGTTTATAAATTCACCATTATGGAGAATTATTGTTCACAGTTGTAAGATGTAGAATGTTAAAAGTTAGAATATTCGAATATAATTCAATAATTTCAAAATAGTATTTACTAAAAACACAAAATTAATTTTAAAAAAATCTTCTATTCTATGGATAGTTATTTCCATTCTAGCTGAAATATATTTACTCAAGTGACCAAAAACATTATTAACATTGTATTTCAGTTATATACCAACGTTTACAAATCTCTTACCTTCAATAAAAACACCTTCTTCTGTAAAATAATGCATTTCTTTCACTCAACACAACCGAACTGGCGAGCACGTGCACTGTGGAGACCACTGGGATATATGCTTCCCACCTTTGGTTTCTGATGACAGTATACATCAAATTAATGGGTTTTCAATATTTCTCTGCATCTAGCTTGTGGATGCATGTGGAACTGCTTGAAATGAAAGGGGTGGGAAGATTCTCTCCCTAACACCGTTCTATAAATACATGGTGGGAAGATAGTATCCCAAGGACCTATAAAGGGTTAAATAATTTCATGTTTTGTCATTGTTGTTGACAATTTAATTTAGGAGCAAGAGTTTAGTGCTTTTCAGTCGGTCAACACGAATGTACCAAAAAGAGATGGGTTATGCCCTAATCCTGAAATAAATTACATGAGATTAATTATTTATTATTTTATTAATCTCATGTAATTTATTTCAGGATTAGGGCATAACCCATCTCTTTTGGGTACATTCGTGTTGACCGACTGAAAAGCACTAAACTCTTGTTTACTAAGGCAACACTGAAAATATGGCTTCAAACACCACAATGTTAATTTAGGAGCTAGGGGTGTCTTATCAGCCCCGTGTGTGTTGAGTTTGTCTGCGTGTTGATGTTTGTTGTTTTACGGGGTGGAACAAGAAGATATGACACAGTCTGATATAATGCGCATTGATCACAACAATTGCGTGTTGCTACAGTGATTGTTTATTTACTTATTTATATATTAATTAATCAATTAATATATTTGCTTATTTAGTTTCATATTTACTTACGTATTAACTTATTTATTTGTTTATTTATTCATTTATTTACATACTTATTTATGTACTTAGCCTATTGACTTATTTAATTTATTTATTACCGGGTGAGTTAGCCGTGGTGGTTACGGCATGACTGATGGCAGTCGCTCACATCCGGGAGGCGAGGAGGTTCGAATCCCACCCCGCCGGCAACCTTGAAGATGGTCTTCTGTGGTTTCCCATCTTCCTTCCAGGCAAATGCCGGGGTTGGTCCCTAACTATAGGCCACAGCCGCTACCTTCCAACTCCTCGTCCTTACATTCCAACTTCCTTCCCTCCCCAACGGTACTTGTAGCTCACCCATTGGATGTCCGTCTCGAAGCAGCTACAAAACTGGCGAGCCGAACATGTCCTCGGACACTCCCGGCACTAAAAAAGCCATACGCTAAAAAAAAAATAATAATAATAATAATAAAAAAATATATATATATATATATATATATATATATTCTTATTAATTAATTATGCCGCCCAGGAGGTCCTGGGTTCGATTCCCGGCTCTGCCACGAAATTTGAAAAGTGGTACGAGGACTGGAACGGGGTCTACTCAGCCTCGGGTGGCCCAAATGAGTAGAGGGGGTTCGATTCCCCCTCAGCCATCCTCGAAGTGGTTTTCCGTGGTTTCCCACTTCGTCTTCGGGCAAATGCCGGGATGGTACCTACTCTCAGGCCACGGCCGCCTCCTTCCCTCTTCCTAGCCTATCCATCCCAATCTTCCATCCCTTCCCATCCCTCATGTGGCCCCTGTTCGCTTTGCAGGTGAGGCCGCCTGGGCGAAGTGCTGATCACACCTCCCCAGTTGTATCCATCCCGACCAGATGTTCCAGGCTCCAGGACACTGCCCATAGAGGCGGTAGTGGTGAGTTCCCTCGGTGAGTCCGTGGGAACCACCAACCTAGAGGGTAAATTGACTATATAAAAAAATAAAAATAAAAAACTATTAATGTATTTATTTATTTATTTACTAATTTATTTATATACGTATTTATTTGTTTATTTATTTTATATATGTATTTATTCAAGCCTCCGTGGCTTAGGCGGCAGCACGCCGGCCTCTCACCGCTGGGTCCGTGGTTCAAATCCCGGTCACTCCATGTGAGATCTGTGCTGGACAAAACGGAGGCAGACAGGTTTTTCTCCGGGTACTCCGGTTTTCCCTGTCATAATTTCATTCCAGCAACACTCTCCACTCTCATTTCATTTCATCTGTCATTCATTTCATCATTGCCCCAGGGGAGTGCGACAGGCTTCGGCAGCCGGCACAGTTCGTATCCTCGCCGCTAGATGGGGGCTTCATTCATTCCATTCCTGACCCGGTCGGTCGACTGGATGCAGACTGTGGATGTTCATTCATTATGCCATTTTCCCACATTGTATGTTACAATTTGGCGCTTACTGTAACTTTTTTTAGAGATTTATTTGAGTAACTTACGTTGAAGTACTTCCTTTTGTGATACCTGCAAGTTATATATTTTAAAGAGTTAAAAAGTTTCTTAATTTTGAACGTTGCTATCTACAAATAAATCTCTACTTAGTATAAAACAAAGTCCCATATGTTTGGATGTTACATGAAATCTCGAGAACCACTGGATGGATTTTGATGCGGTTTTTACCATTTTGTAAAGGATATCTCTAGGAAAATGTCTGTAGAAAATTATTTATTTATGACCAAAGGAAGCCAAGCAGTAATAATTTCAGTAAAAAAGTCGAAAGAACCTGGCGTCCGTGCACTTTTTAAGCTTACGCTGGGCAAACCGTTAAACATATCAATATACTATGAGCGTAAGAATTGTTCAGCATGAAAAGTTCTACAAGAATGTCCGGGATAGCATATCTCTATTTTAAATACATAAATGATGCGGGACTTGCGCATATCATATGACGTTTTATAAAATCTTCACGACTCCTCTTCCTCCATTGGCGCTCCCTAATGCCAAGGCACGTGAATGACCTCTAAAACAAAAGAAAGGCTCGTACGATTTTTAATTAGAGGCAGTGCAGGTTGAGGGACAAATAATGAAAGACCTTTTTACTTTTGAGGACCTACGCGCTTTCAAAAGCGTTAAGTTATATCATTAAATCTTCCCTTCTCCCACGCGCTGGGCTTAAACAAGAAAATTTTAACAGCTTTGCTATGATAAATTGTATTTTTTAATTCTTAATCTCTAGATTACCTAAGTTTCTGAAGTAGACGGGACGTTTATGTTTTGTTTCCAACGAAGTTTCTTGTAACTAAAGAAAAGGCTCTGTCTTAATCCATTAGCTTTATTAACTACTTTTTTTGCGCTCTTTAGTAATTTATCTTTAGTGATATTCAATGAGGTTGGGTAATTCTTGAAAATGTTCTACCCCTAATTTACATAGATAGCCATTTGAAATCTCTACAGCTCATGTCCTACATTTCGCGAACCTTGGATTAGAGTTTACTATTGCTATTTCTTGGAATTACAACTTTGTATACTGGGAGGAAGATACACCCAAGTACACAGGGCTAATTGAGCACGATGACGCAAACCAGTAAATGAACCAACAACAACATAAACTGTTTCGACATAATTGTATAAGTAGGGGCTGTATTTTTTTGGTAATAGCGATACGCGCAAACTTTTTTCATATCTTCTTTCTTGCCTATATATGACCTTCGAGGTAGGCTACTTAAGGTAAATTAACTCGCGAACAATCACGAAATCTGATTTATTGCGTGAATTGCGCAAATTATCACGAAATATACTCCACTTGTCACGAAAATGCTAAATATTATCGAAAAAGCTCTCCAATAAACGTTTAAATGCTTATGAGTTTTTTTTAGCGTATGGCTTTTAGTGCCGGGAGTGTCCGAGGACATGTTCGGCTCGCCAGTTTTGTAGCTGCTTCGAGACGGACACCCAATGGGTGAGCTACAAGTACCGTTGGGGAGGAAAGTTGGAAGGGAAGGGCGGGGAGTTGGAAGGTAGCGGCTGTGGCCTATAGTGAGGGACCAACCCCGGCATTTGCCTGGAAGGAAGATGGTAAACCACAGAAGACCATCTTCAAGGTTGCCGGCGGGGGGATTCGAACCTCCTCGCCTCCCGGATGTGAGCGACTGCCATTAGTCATGCCGTAACCACCACGGCTAACTCACCCGGTACTATGAGGAATTGACTGTCGTGGTTGACTTCTCATTTGATTGATAGTGCTGCATATTCTCTACACAAATGCCCACAAAGCCGGAAGTAAGTGTATTCAGTTCCGCGATCTCTAAGGCTATCGATGAAAATCGATATCTGCTATAGATTACATCACATGGCGTTGTGATCGAAGATACTGCAGTGCGAGTTCGCGACTGATAAAACTTATCGGCAAACATCCAGCATTTAAGTCTTTAAGTGCCGAAAACTAAAGTCACAACAGTTTTCTCGAGGGCCGAGGAATAGGCTACAACTGTGAGGCGTTCTATGTACTGTATTTGACGCTGCAAGAACGATCCTAATGTGTAAATACTGCAATGTTCGTATTCAGTGGGAACGAAAAGACACGTACGATAAACACTGCAGGGATTCAGAAACGCATAGAAAGAAGAAGAAAAAAGCAGATGAACATAATTCTAAGCGGCAAATAACAATCGGCAATACTCTACACATCGCAAAAAAGTTGAAAACCCCTAACACATAATTTGTTAGATTTACCCCATATCACAAGGAAGATTTCAGAAGAAACATCGATCATTATGTCATTTTTTTCGCGAAATACCCACCGAAATAGCGTCAGTTTTAACACCGAAATCAACAGTTTTATTTTACCAAAAAATAAGGCCCTTATGTACTGTATAAGTAATACGATCTGTGTTAAACAATAGTACTATATGCAACGAGCCTATAATTGCAATAATTAAGACACGAGTATGTTTATAAAACGAGCGTATGCGAGTTATATAATTTCCATACGAGTGTCTTAATCACCATTATAGGCGAGTTGCATACGAGTCTTTATGTTCGACGATAATTCTTATAACTATTTTATGTTCGAACATAAATATTCATAAATATCTGTCGAGATTTCACCAGTTTTATGTACTGAACAGAGCGCATGAGACGCAGAGAATGCCTTGTATTTGATCATGGCCTCCTCGATTACCCTACTATGACATTAGGCAACGCAGTGAAATTTAAATTAGAAGGCCATGGAACTCAGCGCATCTAATTATCTAATTGGTCAAACAACTGTTTCTTGAGCTCTGATTGGTGGGAAAAACTGTTTCATAATGAAGAATAGTGTTATAATGATCCTCATTATAGTACAGTTTTCTGACATATAATAGTCAGGGTCGAACATAAAATACGCTACAGCACGGTACACTAGATATATTACTCGTGTAATATTTCATTCACGTTTTCCCGATAAAGTAATAAGGCACAAATTGTGTTGACCGACTGAAAAACTTTCTACAGTGGGGGTCCACCCTATGTATAACGGAGCTTTCCAAAGGCCGTGCCGCAGACAGGTCGCAATGACTCGCCGAGATATTTACTGCGTTGTGTTGATTATAACAGCGCGCCGATAAGCCCTGGATGGTTGGTTCCTTAGTTTGGGGACTTGCTGAAAAAAGCTGAGTGTTCTCTATCACCGTACACAATTTCAGGGTGATATCAGTAATAGTTTTGGAGATATAGAATGCCGGTGAAATATTTTGCACAGCCGCCATGTTGGATTGATGAGACGTTTTAAAATTTGAAGGGCACGGTCGGGGTCGAAGAAAATAGTACTATGTCTTGACCGAGTTTCATTGAAATATCTCCAACCGTTTGGATTTTATTAGTGGGAAACACACACACGCATACACACATGAACATGATACCGTAGGCCTATTCTTTCATAAATGAAAAAAGGCTAAAAAGGAGATAAAATCATGCAGAAGCTATTACGTGGTCACAATAATAATAACAATAATAATAATAATAATAATAATACTAATAATAATAATACTAATAATAATAATATCGTATGGTGCCGGGAGCAAGCTTTGTTATTTGATACCCAGAAGGCAGCTTGCATGTCGAATTTTGTCGTTCCTTGGAGCGCTATGAAAGCTTAGATATCTAACCTCCTTGACACTATAGCGCTTTCTAGTAGAGAAAGGAGGAACCTTTTGTGTTGGCGGAAAATCACGAGATTAATTTTGCCATTATGATTGCGGCCTACTGAATTCAAATGGGTTATTTTACATGCGAACAACGTATGTCATGCGTGTCGTGATTTTTGTCGCCTTTCAAAAGTCACTTGCCATGGCCAGGAGCGAACCTGCAAGCTTGGGGGTTGGTAGTCCGACACGATAACCACTCACCCACCGTGGCAAGCTACGTGTTTCACAAATAACAAAGAAGAGGAATATCTGTCCTTCTTGACTTGGCGAGTTGTGCAGGCCTGTTTCACACAATCAGAGGATCACTGGCATGGAAGTGAGTTCTTGCGATCCCGGAACTCGCTAGGCTCACGGCCCGAGGGAGACGAGTCCACCATGGCCCGTCTCTCAACTCCCCGGATGTTTGTAGGCTATATCTCATTTCCGGCATTGCGATTCTTCCACATCATGGAACTTCTGTCTGTCTGGAACATGACAGCCTTTCAGGGAAAAAGACGTGCTCCTTTTTGGAAATACGAGCTCCAGTGTCGCCGTTGGATCAAATTCGTAATTTTAATCGTATTCACGCTCAGTCATTCTGACGCGGCGTGGTGAAAGACACACGGTGCGCTCTAAGAAGCTTAGAATCTTCTTATCTTCTGCGTACAGGAGGGATTCTCAATACGCGACCTTTGGGACAGGCTGCTGGAATATCTTCTGGCCCACCGTAAAGTAAAGAAGTAATAATAATAATAATAATAATACCCTCCAAGACTGGCCTTCAGTTCTCTTACGAGAAAACAGTGTTCATGACAAATGACAAATCTGCGCCAGAATACCTTCTTCCCAACAACAGGGTCCGTAAAGTCGGAGATTTTAAATATTTGGGGGAATGGATCAGTGAAGACGTCAAGAACAATAAACGGAATATTGCATACAATCGACGCAGAGAAGTTTACCAGAAGAAATCGATATCCATCAATGCGAAATTAGGCACTATAACTCTGTAATCAGGCCCGAGGTCCTCAATGCAGCTGAAACCCTAAACATCAAAAGGGCAAAACTAGAGGTCAAGGAAATAATTATCTTGAGGAAGATCTTAGGCCCAAGGATCATTAATGGAGAAAGGTATCACAGGCCCAACGATGATCTATACTTAAAGCAAGAACCTCTAATGGACACAATCATCAAGAGACTCCTCCAATTTTACGAACACCTTGAGTGAGTCAAGATTGACCAGTGTAATCCCGCAAGAAAACAACATCACTGTGGTACCAGCAAGTTATGCAAGATCTGCAAACCTTCAACATCTCTGAATCCGTTATACAAGACAGAGAAGCTTTCCTAAAACTGTTAAAAGAAGACCCACAGATTAAACTTAAGAAAGGGCAGAGACCAAAGAGGTCAGAAGCATCTAAACAACTACAAAGTCAGAAAATGAAGGAGATATGGGCTAGGAAGAAGACTCTTAAGAACGTGAAACCAATCCCAACTCATCAAGCTGAAAACCATTTTGGTTAACCTACATAGTCCACAGTTGGCTCACTCGAAAGAAGAATATGTATCGCTCTAGACAAATTTAAGTACTGTATTTAAGTGAAATTATTTAACCAGCAGGGTTATCAAAATGAACAAAATTTTCTTTGTATTATAATTTACAAATATGCATAGACATTAACCATTATGAAAATGGTATTACATATTAAACGTGTTAGCTTGCCACGGTGGGTGAGTGGTTAACGTGTCGGTCTACTAACCCCAAGCTTGCAGGTTCGCTCCTGGCCGTGGTAAGTGGTTTTTGAAAGGCGGCAAAAATTTACGACACGCATGTCATACGATGATGGCATGTCAAAAGACCCATTTGAATTCAGTAAGCCGTGTTCATAATGGCAAAATTAATCTCGGGAGTTTCCGCCAACACAAAATTCCTCATTTCTCTACTAGAAAGCCCTATAATGTTCAAGGAGCTTATATATATATCTAACGTCCTTGACTTTCATAGTGCTTCAAGGAACAACGAAATTCGACATGCAAGCTTCCCTGTGGGTGTCAAATAACAACGCTTGCACCCGGCACCCGAGGCCATACGATATTATTATTATTATTATTATTATTATTATTATTATTATTATCCGTGTTGACTGATATTAATCTCAAATTATAAAATCCGCCTTGCAAACACTAGATAGTAGTTTATGCTCGATCCTGACTATTATATGTCAGAAAACTCTACTATAATGAGGCTCATTATAACACTATTTTTCATTATGAAACAGTTTCTCTCACCAATCAGAGCTCAAGAAACAGTTGTTTGACCAATCAGGTAAGCATTTCATCGCTCCTGCGCTCATTTCCAAGGCCTTCTAATTTAAATTTCACTGCCTGGCCTAGTGTCATAGTGGGGGTATCGAGGAGGCCAAGGTCAAATACAAGGTATTCTCGGCGTCACAAGCGCTCTGTTCATTACATAAAACTGGCGAAATCTCGACAGATATTCATGAATATTTATGTTCGAACATAAAATAGTTATAATAATTATCGTCGAACATAAACAGTCGTATGCAACTCTCCTGTAATGGTAATTAAGACACTCGTATGGGAATTATAAAACTCGCTTATGCTCGTTTTATAAACATACTCGTGTCTTAATTATTGCCATTATAGGATCGTTGCATAATGTACTATTATAATATTGAATTAACACGTACATGTTTCGTTATATCAATGATATCTTCGCCAGCGTGAAAGAAATGCTAGAAATTATCTTAACAAAAGCAAATAATAAATGGATATTATGAAGAAGGTATTAAATATTATCCTTGTCGACTGAATATTAATCTCAAAGTATAAAAGCCGCCTTGTCAAGCACTAGAAAGTAGATTAATAATTGAATTAACACGTACATGTTTCCGGAGCTCAGTGTGACATTTGAGTGGGATGTTGATCAAGTGATTGTTTTAAGGTGTGTGTATGACGTTTAATAATTTTTTCTCATGTAATTTCTTCCCTTTATTGCAGGTAAGTCTATGATCTTCCTTTGACCTGCGCCAGCCCTCTCTGAATGCACGTAAGTCACAACAACGTCCTTTTACAATGCGATAATCATTTCGTCATTTTATTTTAAGTGAACATCAAAAACTACATTTTGACAGGGTGTCTACTACCCTGGAAAAATTTAGGGAATTATCAGGTTATTTTAATGACATTCATTCTGTATATTCTGGTGATGATTGTGCTTGAAAATCCACAGCCTGCTTCCAGTCTCCGACCGGGTCAGGAATGGAATGAATGAAGCCCCCATCTAGCGGCGAGGATATGAACTGTGCCGGCTGTCGAGGCCTGACGCACTCCTCTGGGGCAATGATTAAATGAATGACAGATGAAATGAAATGATAGTGGAGAGTGTTGCTGGAATGAAATGTTGACAGGGATATCCGGAGTACCCGGAGAAAAACCTGTCTGCCTCCGTTTTGTCCAGCACAGATCTCACATGGAGTGACCGCGATTTGAACCACGGACCCAGCGGTGAGAGGCCGGCGTGCTGCCGCCTAAGCCACGGAGGCTTATGATGACTGTTCTTACTGACATTAAATCAGTAAGCTGTCATTTCTTGCAATATTGAGCACACAGTGTATTTGTATATAAATGCGCAACTGCATTCTTTTTGAGAGAATCAATATTGACGAGATACTTTTAGTACTCACAAGTACAATAGATTTAGGCGGCGTAGTCGGTAGCATGCTGAGCTTCTATGCCCAAGATCGCGGGTTCAAACCCGGCCGAAACCGTCGGATTTTTTAAGAGCGTTAAGAATCCCTCAGTATGCCTTCCTTCGCAGGGGAAGTAAAGCCGGCGGTCCCATGTCATAGATTTATGGCAAGTTAAAGAACCTTCCACTAATTACACCTGTGTGAAGCTATATTGGATAGGTTAAGAATGTAAACAACGCTCTTAGGTTTCTAGGTTCGTTGCCAAGACCCGACTGCGGTGGCGTCTAGTAGCTAAGTTCTGAACTTGGCCTAGCAGTCGTTGACGGTGGTGGTTGGCGGCAAAAGTAGGAACTATTTGAAAAATTCAGATAACAGATAACACACACTAATACAGTCATCACAATTAACACCGGTTATCAGACAGATTCTACACACACCCAAAGTACACGGGGCTACATGACCGCGTTGTCGCAGCCCCTAAACTTAAGAACCAACCAACCAACCAACCAACGAACCAACCAGCCAACCAACCAATAGATTTATGGATGAAAAATTTAGAAATGGGCAAAATATACAAAATATATTTTTCTGTTTTTTCTTTATCTTTTTCAAATGCTCTTTAAGTACAAACTCTGTTTTATATATTTATCATGGCCACTACTGGTACTCAGGGAATTTCCTGATTTATCCTGAAAAAATCAGGGAATTGTCAGGGAAATCCGTTAGTTTGTTTTGGTAGACATCCTGATTGATGACGGAGGATGTCTCCACGACCTGGATTTGAACCCTCCAGCTTTGCCTTCGATGTCTCACATCCACAGGAGCCTTCGTGAGTGATCACGGTGACATGTTTGTTAGATTTCATGAAAAATCTAACTATTGCAATGGGTACCATGTTGAGACTTCCGTAACATTTAGACAATCTTTGCATCTCACATCCCCCAGACCCCAAAATCACCGTCAGTTCAAAAGTTAATATGTAATTTATCTTTCTTGTGGACACGATAACTACCGTCGTTTCATATGTATATATAAAAGATAACCATTCAAAATCTCAGTCGAGTTCATTAATGGATGAAATCGGACCAGGGGAGGTGGAATTAATGGACCTTTATTGAAAAAGAGAAATATCACTACCTAGGCATAACTTTCTACATCGAATTCATACTATTCTTCAGAAAGGGTCAACATATTATCTAAGTAAATTATTTTGATGTTGTTGTCGTCTGAGTCTTCAGTCTTTTGACTGGTTTGATGCAAATCACTATACCTCCCTGTCCTGAGCTAATCGTTTCATCTCTACATAGCTACCACACTCTACATCCGAAGCAATCTGTTCAACATATTCTAACCTTGGTATACCCCTACAGTTCTGATCCTCGACTCTTACTTCTATAACTAAGCTTGCTATTCCTGGGTGTCTTAGTTTGTGTCTTCTCTTCATTAGCAGTGGCCAGAAACGTCTCTCCTCTCCCACTCGTCTTAATACCTCTTCGTTTGTAACCCTATCTACCCATCTGATCTTCATAATTCTCCTGTAACACCAACTTTTTGATAGCACCAACCATTGACCAAAGGGTTGGGAAAATTGAGTAGCCTATTTAGAAAGAAAAAAAAATGAGCATACCTCACTTAATAAGAAAAATATCAAAATCGTTTACTTTTGTATGAAATAATTTTTGATATGACCCACCCTTACGCCAAGAGCAAACTATTTTTGGAATTATAAGAAGATGAGGCTTCTCGTGTGCTGAACAACAATTAGCAAATCTAGTGATTCAAAACATTATTCTTTGCCCGGTGAAATCTACCTCCGCTTTCCGGCGTGCCGAGTTTTTTTGTGTTTTGTTTGCGTGATTGGCTGTTAAACATCACGAACAACGCTCTCACAGAAGTAAAACAGACATTTATTTAATTGAAATATATTTTATCTTATACTATTAGCCTACTTTTCACATTTTGCAAAAATGTCGAAATAGTAGACTTATGAAATCGATCCGGGCAAATGTCTGTCTGTCTGTCTGTCTAGCTGGCTGCGTGTGTGTGTGTCCATATCAACTCCTAAACGGCTGCATCAATCGAAACAAAATTTGGTAGGAGTAAAGATCTATACGTGGTATCTCAATACCGTATTCGAAAATGATGTCAGTACTACCAACTGCTGAAAAATCGCAATTGAAATTTAAGCTCCATGTTGGATATCTTGGAAGGTATGAATGGGAACTATTTCAAAATTGGCACACGTATAGATAATAATATTTCAGTTTAATTTCCAGGAGGCAATATATGGCAGTGTTGCCAAAATGATTCTAAGCCTACTGATAGGTCCAATTTTTATATGCATATAACTTCTACTCTATCAATTGGAATTCAACCAAGTTCCGTATGTGCTATGTGTACATAAACAGATATGACTGAGCGTATTCTTAAGAGCCACCAGGGCTGCCAACTGTTAATAAATGCTGTCTCTATTTCTGTTACCCTTATATCAATATATCAGAAAGTATGCAAGCCAATAGCTCTAAACGTTGTGCGCGTATAGTACCTGGCATTCTACTTATAGATTAATTTGGAGTATCTAATATACGTCAGTGCTGCAAACATGATTCTAAGCCTGCTGATGGGACCAATTTTGAAATGCATGTAACTTCTATACTAACTAATTGATTTCATTCTAAATTGGCACAACAAGAGATCATATTATTTTAGATTAATTCTGACCAATATATGCATGACATTGTTACCAATATGATTTTACGCGCGCTGTTAGATCCAATGTTTAACTGCATGTAGCGTCCATGCTCTCCATTGGACTTCAACCAAATTTTGTATTCTGTACCTTAAGAATATATTCAGTCACCAGGGCTGCCAACTGTAGTGTATTAAGCTACATTATGCTAGGTATACAGTATTTCGAACTAATTAGAAATTTCGATATTGCCAACTTAATTTTGTCATTATTCTAGATAGATCCATATAGATTAATCATTGGCATGAATCTTAAATATTAAGAAAAGTAAGCTCTTTAGTTCGTCACGAATTTTCTTGCTAAATAATGTACCTTTTTTTGTGAAAACTAGATTAAAACAAAGTAAAACAATAATGTTCCTGCCCTAAATTGGAAACATTCAACAAGAATTCAAAATCTTCGCTGAAAACTCTTAGTTCTTTTTTCTTTCGAAACCCTTCCAAATTTGATTGATGTTTTTCTTCCACTGTCCATGACTCTTGTTTTGCTGTTGTTAACATAAACAAGGAAGGACCCTTTGTATGAAACATTTACTTTAATTGAAATGGAGTCGATTATTCCTGGGAGTAACATTTATTATTATTGGAATTAAACACAATGTGTACAGAATTATTACATAACAGATATCATTGATACTCGTCCTTTGCATAGTACGAGATTGGCATTGTTCTTTTTGTACATTCAAATAGGTGATACTGTGTGCAGCATTGGTTGCAGAGTTCACAGCTGCATTGACTGTCGGCGTTGTGGTAAACTTTCCTGTTGCAGATTTTATGGTGGAAGCCGTGTATTGCTCCTCGGGTGTAGAGGTGTCGTAGTTCATAGCCGGCTGATCTCCATTCTTTCTCCTTCATGGCTGGGGTGCGGTAGAATTCGGGGTCTATTTCTGTTGATTTCTGGGCTCTTTCTTCCAGGAACTTGATGCATGCTTGTGTTTGAATCAGGTTGTGTTTTAATATTAGGTCTTCTATAAATGTGTTTGTTCCCACCAGTTGATAAACTAATCTGGTTGGGGCGTACTTCGATACGCACAGTGTTTTCTTGAGGTATCTGGCTTTAACTCTATCCAGGTCTTTGATGTTTTTGTAGTTCAAGTATGGCCAAATTATTTCAATTGCGTATGATGCTATTGGGGCTATTTTCAGGTTGAACAGTGAAATTGATGTTTCTAGTGAGAGGCTATGAAGTCTTTTGATTTCCATTGTGGCTTTTATTGCGGAGATTGATCTTTCCTCAACATGTCTTGTGAAGGTGAATCCGGTGTCCTGCAGAGTTACCCCTAAATATTTGTACGCCTTCGCTATGCCTAAAGTGTGATCCCCACATGTGAAGACATCCTTCGAGGATATTCGTCCGCCTTTCCGAAACTTCATTACTTTTGTCTTGTTCTGGTTTATTTTAAGTTCGTTTTCATTCGTCCATTCCTCTAACCGATTGATAGCTTGCTGCATCGCTTCCCTGTTTTTGCTTAGGATCACCATGTCATCTGCATAGAGCAGTATTTTTACCCCTTCCGTTGTGATCTTTTGAACTACGTCGTTTGTGAGCATGTTGAAAAGTATCGGGCTTAGAGGGTCACCTTGTAGAACTCCGTTTGTCTGTTTTATGTTCCTTGATTCTAGCTGACCGTCACATATGCTTATTACGTTGCTGTGCAGTATGCTTGTTATGAGGCTAAGGAAATGGTCTTCTGGTCCTAGAACTGTCTTCAGTTTTTGGATGAGAATGTTCCTGTTCACTCCATCAAAAGCTTTTTGATAATCTACGAAGGTCGCGTATGCGCTGCCTTTGGGTTGACTTAGTGCTTCACCTATGTATCCAAGTACTTTCTCTATTGCTTGGATTGTCGATCTTCCTGGTATGAATCCGTGTTGTTCCTCTGGTGTCTCTTCCATTAATCGCTCGAAGATTCTTTCACGTATGACGCTGGATAACATCTTGAAGGCTGCACATTCAAGCGCAATCCCCCTGTATGAGTCGGGTGCATCATGTGGTCCCCTGCCTTTGTATATTATCTTGATTGTTGATTTCCTCCAGGAGTTCGGTATATTTCGGAGTTCTATACATTTGTTGTATAGGGCTGTCCATATTCGTATTGTGTATGGGAGTGATGCCTTGATGATTTCATTTGATATGTTGTCCGGTCCTGCTGCTTTTCCAGGCTTGCTTCTCTGTATTACTGACCAGACTTCTGCTTCTGTTATGGTTGGTGGCATTTCCCCTTCCGTACGCTCTCTTGGTCCGTCTTGTTGCTCGAAGGCAGTCAGTTGTAACATTTACTGCCACAAATACTCTTCATGACTTATTTCCTAACTAAGTCGTAAAACTTATGTTGTCCCCAAAGTATACGCAGAGCATTGTTTCTATGACTTCAGGACGCAGATTTGTTTGCCTATCTGAGTAGACAGAAAGCCTCTTTCGATGTCTTATCTTATAAAACATTTATAGTTAAGATTTCTTATTCTCTATCAAACTTTAGATAATGGAACTATTTCAATTAATTTTAGAGTATTTAAAAATCGTATTGCCAGCATTTCGTTGGTATTTTTCATTTTCGGGTGAAAAGTAACACATTTTGCGAATTAATTTTATTTCAGAAATTTCGCGAATTCAATATGAAAAAGAAAATGCATATTTAGAGTAAATATATCATTGTGATAACATATATATATGCTTGTTGAAAAATTCGCAGATATCGTTATAACCGAAAATCCGGGACTCTGGCGATGACCTCCAATTTAAACTTAATCGATTCTTCAGTTAGCCAATTAATAGTTCCTTTAGTTAGCCGATTAATCTATTATTCGGTTGGTCGATTAATCAATGGAGCGATAAGTCGATTAATTAATTATTCGTTTTCGATTAATTTCAAATTATTTGAATAATCGATCATTAATCGATTAATCGTACATCGCTTACCATACTCAATACATTGCAAACATCTGCACTCCCTACTGAGCCCGTTAGAGGATGTTATCCTGGTACCATCCGCCGAAAGAATGGCACTTCGAATGACCCCTTCCTCTGAACCCACACCTGGGAGGATCGGATGCATTTCTAAAAGGGCTTGCACAGCACGAGGGGCTTGATACAGGGAATCTGGGTCTTATGTACAGTACGTAAGAAGTCAAAGACGCCAAAAGAAATACACCCGCAAAACACAAAACTGTAAATAAAAGAGATCCGGTCTTAAGAAGTAAAATTTCGTGAATGATTTATTCATCAAAGAAATCCCTATCCTACTTCGGAGGGTATCAAAATCGGCTAACCCGGTAACTAGTTACATGAAATGAGTCGACTAAATCCCTAACTGAAATTACTAACCCTCGCGAAGGTCCTAGTTACACAGAAAAACAAGCAACAATAATACTAGGCTCGTGGCACGAACATAATCTACGCGAAAGCAAGTTAGAAGCAAATGACTCGGTGAAATGTACATTTAACATAATGGCAAGCCAATCCCTGTAGTTAGGATGCTACCACGTTCACATTTACAATTACACTTAAATTCTAGCTAAATCCTGAAGTGAATAAAATGTTATGAGGAGATGCGTCGATAACCAAAACATTAAGCAAACGCTAATGATAGTAGACCACTGACTATATATTAAAAAAAAAAAAAAACATTGCATAGAAAAATACACTAGCAGGTTAACTAGTTGGATAATGCACTCAGAATAAGACAAAATACACACACAAGCCTGCCTTCGCGAATTGGGAAAGCTGTTTGCTTCCAATCGTCATCTCAAGCATGCCATTTAGGTTGGCAATTGCGTAATCATCACTACGACTTATATTGAATAGAATCACACGGACCAAAAATTACTACCTAATGGTTCCAGCGATTCTAGTCGTCGAATAGCAAAATATGGTCAGCTCATTTAGGTTTCACCTCCATGAGGAAATGATGAAGATCCAGGTGTCGGAGCAAATATTACAAAAGCAAATGTGTCAAGAACTGGTCTTCACTTCGAAGGTGTCAGCTCTCTGACATAAGATACAGCATTGGCTTGGCTGATAATACACTGAAATACACAAAAGCTATACAGGTGCACCCCCGCACTTAGATTTGGCGGTATATGGGTGGCTCACAAAGATTGATCCCAGTACCAAGAATGAAAGTACTAACTAAACATAGTTCTGCCTGTTGATCTCTATCAAGTTTCGGCTACGAAATACTTCTAGTAATGTCTATCTGGACAAACTTTGTACAATAGAGGATTTACAGGACTCACGGTTACTCAAACATGGTCGATCACCTCTCGACGTCTAGGATGAGAGGGGTAATTCAACTCCAATCCTGTGGAGGGATTATTAGGCTCCATAGTTAAGGTCTTAGTCCTTGGCCTGTCCATCACGTTCCTCAATTTCCATGGTCTGTAGATCACGTCCTCCATCACAAGGTTCGTCCTCTACATCTCTGCTGGACATTCCTCCTTCATGGTAGTTGTTTCCTCAGCGTTACCCTCACGTAAGTGTTTCTACTCCATACCGGACCTCACGTGCGTCGAGTAAGAATCGACGAACACGTGGTCAATCGCACACGACATTGTGTCGTAAATAAATGGATTTCACAGAAGTTAGTGGTTGTAAACTGTACGAGATTGGAAACGCTGCTACTACACTGGTGCAGGTTTAAACAAACAAACAAACAAACAAATAAACAAAAAAAGCTTTTATCAACTCCTGCCACTGATTCTATAGATATTCGAGTGATATCTCACACACAGAATTTATAACTTACAAAGCACTGGTAATCACTCAAAATCACGCCCATCACGTCTAAAATATGCACAATCGTGACATGTTTAGTGATTATATTAAGAATGTTGTAGAATAGGCTGTCGAAATTCAATGTAGCCTTAATATTTCTGAACTTAAAGTGTACCAGCTCACACGGCGTGGCACTCACGAATTTTACAAGTTCTTCACGTGGTGAAACATGGAAAAAATGGTAATTTCACACATTTTTTCTTCTGGAAATACCGCAGCAGTGGCCTTGTATGGCCGAAAAATATACTTTTCGTGGCTTACTTAAGTTCACTCAGCTCGATGGTTGTCGATAATGTTCACACAACTTATACCGTGCACTTGCTCGAAAAATGTGGTCTTCGTCTAATGACGGACAAATAGGACAAACACATCCGGTCTCGGCGGACTCTCAAAATGTTGTGTCGATCACAGGAACTGCTTCCTGGTTCCCAAGAAATTGTAAGTCATTGAGCATTTACTTACATAAACTCCGCATGTCTGCGGTGCTAATACCTTTACCAAAAATACAATTTACCACTTACAAAGGTCTGGGAAGGTGGTAAATATTGCAGAATTAATTGTTTTACTTTCCTGAAATAAACAATAGCAAGATTGTGAGTAAATTATATTCAGGAAGAAAATAAACTGTCCTCGCCAAAGTCAACACGGCCATATCACCATGAGGATGCTTCAGAGTGTGTTCTACTCTAGTATACATCAAAGAGTAAGCAGGCTCTTGGAGAAATATCGAAGGCATGAGCTCAGCGGGCTAACTACTTCTAACCGTCCCCACAATATTTCAAATAATCCAACGCCTCTGATGTTGATTGCGAGTTTTGCAGTGGAACTATTACAAATAGACATCATAAACGCACGACCTGCTTTAATTACTTTTAACTGGACGCTGTGAGGTTTTCATAACATAAAGGACGTATGAGTTGTTATTTGTAATGGCGCGCCAAACGTTGCATGCATTCGCAGGATATTTGATATGCTGTTGAAGTGTACTTTGTGTATGGCGTTTGGCAACATTGTGCTCTATTTACTGCTGGAGCAATTTAGTGTCTAGACAGATGAATAGGGCTGTAAACTCCCCTACACTCAGGTAGCATAGTCAGACCATGAATTTTGATCATTCCTCTCCTGAAATGCCCTTTTCAGCTCGTAAACCCTATTGCAGCGTATTACCTTCTAATGGATTACCTTGCTGTCCTGTATACTGCTTTTCATTTGCACTTTGTGGTCCGACGCACTTGATTCAGGGACATTTTAACTCGTACGAACAACACGTCGAAATGTTATTTACACCTGGTGTGTGTGTGTATATGTTTGCGAGAACTCGTTTATTTTCTGGGGGTTTATATATTGTGCTGCAAAGTTATTCAGTCTCTCAGTGTCCGTAATTTAGGGGAAACATCCTATGTTTTGCGAATACTAGGGTGTAATTTATGTTCTAGCGCAGACCTGTCTGTTGGTTACTCTGCGGGAAATCAGATCTACCCAAATCATAGAACACCAAATGTTGGTTGGTTGGTTCCTTAGTTCAGGGGCTGCGACAACGCGGACATGTAGCCCCGTGTACTTTGGGTGTGTGTAGAATCTGTCTGATAACCGGTGTTATTTGTGATGGTTGTATTAGTGTGTGTTATCTGTAATTCAGGTAGGGACTGCAGTCGATCAATTTCAAGTAGTTCCTACTTTTGCTACCAATTGCTACCGTCCACGACACCTAGTTTGTGGACTTGGCTACTAGATGGAATTGCAGTCAGCACCTAGCGGCGAACGTTGGAACTAATAGAGCGTTATCAATTCTAACCTACAAATTTTGGCTTGGCACAAGTGTAGTGAGTGGAAGATTCTTTTTCATGCCATAAATCTATGACATGGGACCGCTGGCTTTACTTCCCCTCGGAAGGAAGGTATACTGAGATATTTTTAACGCTCTTAAAAATTCGATGACTTCGGCCGGGTTTGAACCCGCGACTTTGGGCATAGAAACTCAGCTTGCTACCAACTACGCCATCGAAGCCGCAAAATCACCAAATGTAATTAGACGTGAAAGACGCATGGTAAGGCATGGAAACAAGACTACTACTGCAGCTCCCCTAGAGGTATGGCGGCCAACTACCAGTAGGACAATTTTAAGTTTTTATTTTTAGCCTACTTTTCACATTTTGCAAAAATGAGGAAAAAGTAGTCTTATGAGATCGATCCGGGAAAATGTGTGTCTGTCTGTCTGTCCTTCTGTCTGTCTGGCTGTGTGTGTGCCCCCCCCCCTATCAACTCCTAAACGGCTGGAGCAATCGAAATAAAATTTGGTAGGAGTAAAGATCTATACCTGAATATCTCACGGCCATATTTGAAAATGATGTCAGTGCCACCAACTGCTGAAAAATCGCAATTGAAATTTGAGCTCCATGCTGGAAATCATGGAAGGTATGAATGGGAGCTATTTCAAAATCGGCACACATATAGATAATAATATTCCAGTTTAATTTCCAGAAGGCCATACATGGCAGTGTTGCCAAAATGATTCTAAGCCTGCTGAGAGGTCCAAATTTAAATACATGTAACTTCCATACTATCATTTGGATTTCAACCAAATTTCGTATGTGCTATGTGCACCATAACAGCTATGCGTATTCTTAAGAGCAACCAGGGCTGCCAACTGTTAATAAATGCTGTCTCTATTTTTGTTACCCTATTATCAATATATCAGAAAGAATGCATGCCAATAGCTCTAAACTTTGCACACGTATAGTACCTGGCATTCTAGATTACTTTGGAGTAACTAATATACGTCAGTGCTGCCAACATGATTCTAAGCCTGCTGATAGGTCCAATTTTAAAATTCATGTAACTTTTATACTAACTAATGGATTGCATTCAAAATTGGCACAACAATAGATCATATTATTTCAGATTATTTCTGACCAATACATGCATGACACTGTTGCCAACATGATTTTACGCGCGCTGTTAGATCCAATGTTTAACTGCATGTAACGTCCATGCTATTCATTGGACTCCAACCAAATTTTGTATTCTGTACCTTAAGAGATGGAACTAAGAATATATTCATTCACCAGGGCTGCCAACTGTAGTGCTCTATTAGGCTACATTATGCCAGGTACCGGTATACAGTATTTCGAACTAATTAGAAATTTCGATATTACCAACTTAATTTCGTCATTATTCTAGATCGATCCATATCGATTAATCATTGGCATGAATCTTAAATTTTAAGAAAAGTAGGCTCTTTAGTTCGTCACGGAACTTCTTGTTATTAATCTGGTCACTCCAATGAAATAAAACGTCAATAGAAAGTAGAAATTTATAAAATCCCTCTCGGCACGCTGGAAGGCGCAGGTAGATTTCACCGGGCAAACTAGGGGATAGGCGAAAATTGGCAAAACATGGAGGTTTTCGTAGAAAGACCAGACCTCATTTTAATACCTCTCATTATGAGAAAGTATTTCACAATTGGAGCTTAATAAACTTAATAAAGTCTTTTCCACCCCTTTGGTCAATGGTTGGTTCTATTAAAAAACTTTACTAATATTAATTTTTGGCCGTTATCCGAAGAATAGTATGAACTTTAAATTGATTCGACATTTCACATATTACTCTATTTAAATCAAACACCAAATCAACGACAGATCAACGGCAGAATGTTGTCAGAAAGATAATCAGAACAGTCATTAATAAAAAAAGACACCAAGTACATGGACAATGGAGATTGTTGCCTGATGCAGTAGTCTGCGGGGAAAATGATTCAATTATAGATACGACGAGAAAGAGGAGATTTGCCTTTCTCTGTCATTTATCGAGATTACATGACAATAGGATATTAAAACAACTATTTAACTACTTTTAAAAAGTAAAACAAAGCAGGATTGGTTCAAAGAGGCTCAAAATGATTTAGATGAGTTGAATATTACAATGGAATAAATTTAAAATAGAGAAGAACAAGCACAAGAATTACACTAAAAATATGCAACGAAAACAATATCATATCTGATGAAGAAGGGCGACAGGTCAGCCACAATGAAGAGGTTTTGGGAGAGCAAGAAGATGATGACAACTAATTTCCCTATCAATTCATAGATTACTTAAATGTGTTAAGTTTGATTTAAGTGCTCCAATGAGGGTGTACATTTTAAGGTGCGTTCAAAAAGTAAGGAGACGGAGGCTGAAATGCGCAAACCGGTGACTACATCGGCTAATCGTGGCGTGTGTAATGAGGGGTGGTTCCGACCAGAGCGTGGAAGGTCACAGCCAGTTGCTAGAGGGCACGCGTGCACGTCACGTGACGATACAAAGCGAGCAGCAGCAATCGTCCAACGCTGCCAGTCGCATTGCAAACGGTGACATGGAGGCGTCAATCGAAGAGCAAAGAGGTGTTGTTCGGTTTCTGATAGCGGAAGGAGTAGGGGGAACGGACATTCATCGCCGAATGTCACAATTGTACGGCGAACACTGCATGTCCCTTGCAAGGTTCAAGGCGTGGCACAAGCGCTTCAGTGAAGGACGGGTGTCGTTAGCCGATGATGCCCGGTCTGGGGCACCCCCCTGCATTACCGATGACAACGTCCAGCTGGTTGATGCACTCATTACCCAGGACCGCCGAGTGACAGTGAACGCCATAGCCGCCGTCGTTGCTCCACGACAATACACGACCTCATACGGCCAACACAGTCGCGGCACTCCTGCAGAAATTCAAATGGGAGGTTCTCGGCCACCCTCCTTACAGTCCAGACCTCTCTCCCTGTGATTACGCCATGTTTGGTCCCCTGAAAAGGGCTCTGCGGGGCCAACGATTCACCTCGGACGCCGACATCCAGCTGTACGTGCGGAACTGGTTCACATCGCAGCCCAGGGAATTTTATGAGACAGCCATTCACCGCCTCGTGTCACAGTGGGACAAGTGCCTCAACAGCCAGGGCCAATACTTCTAACACACAGGTACTGGTTCATGTAATTATGCCTCCGGCTCGTTACTTTTTGAACGCACCTTATGCATAAATAAATAAATAAATAAATAAATAAACCTGGTTACTCCAATTCATATTTAAGTTAAGGGAATATTTCCACTTTTTATAAATTGCACCAACTGGAGACTTTGGACTGGAAGGTTTTATTCTGAACTGTGTACACCGATGTCGTATAATCCATATTCTTTGGCGTGGGCAACACCTCATTGTGATTATTTGGCAAACACGGTTTACGAATGAGAAGTATAATGCACGATTATAAGCTGAAGAAATATGACAATATCGTGCTTGTGTTCTTACAGCAACGTATAGGACACTACTGAACTAGTATGCATAGATGGACAAATAGAACCGCGTATGCATACATTACAAAGGTGTTTTCTTTCATATGACAAAAATATATATAATAAAACAACCTTTTCCCTGAACACTAAATTAAGGCACTATCAAACAGTGGTCATACCTGAAACTCTGTATGCGGCAGAAACACTTACATTTACAAGATTTGGTGATTTAGACTAATTAGAGAGGACTGAAAGAGGAATTTTGAGAAAAATACTGGTAGCTAACGCAGAATATACTGTAGGTTACGACCAAATAGAGAGTTATATTTGAAATGTGAAAAATTAACTGATGTAATGAGAAAGAGAAGATTACAGTTTTTCGGGCACATCTATAGAATGGAAAATAGTAGACTAACTAACAGATCTTATACTTACTGACTAGTTACAAATCCAAACCCAAATGTTTCATTGAAATTGACAAAGTTTTGACAAACGCCAGAATTCAGACAGACACAATAGCAAATACATCATTCTTCAGAGAAGCAATTCAAAAGGCAGAATTTCAAGAAAGAAAGAAAGAAAGAAAGAAAGAAAGAAAGAAACGAACAAACAAACAAACAACTCGCAGAAAGTGGACTCAAGAGGAGAAGGATGATGGAAATTTGGAAACAAAGGGAATTGAATACCATGGGCAATAGCCAAAGTTGATTCATCGTACCCTCCAAATGGGTTCTTCGAAAGAAGAAGATGAACAAACAACACGTAACTAATAGCTTGTGTTCATATACTCGCTTATTAATCTGAAAAACGTGCTTTGAATGTCATAAACAGAATATATTAACACATGGTTTATTTTTACTAATTGATAACAATTTCTTGTAAGTTTCTTTCCTATGAACTATTAGTGGATATGATTAAGGTGACATACTAGTCACTACGCTTGATTATGTGAGTATTTAAAGGTACTTTATAAAAATTAGGGAGATGGATTATCTCTATGAGTAAGACCTCAGCTGGAATATGCTGCAGGTGTGTGGGATCCATATCAATCACACTGCACTTGATAAATGAGTTGAAAGGGATGCAAAGGAATAAATCACGCCGAGTGCGTAATAGGGGAACACAGATGGAGTGAATTGATTCAGAATTTAGGTTGGGAAAGTTGACTGATAGATGTTTTAGTGCAAGATCAGGGAGTATGTTTATAAGGAAGAGATTGCATGGGAGATTGGATATGAAATGGTGGGTGGTTTATGTGGACTTGACCATTCTTAAATATTCAGTAAATTGAAACCTCAGTTGTACTTTAATCACAGTACCGTTTTCGGTCACATTATGACCTTCTTCAGCGTTATATTATAAAATACGAAAAGAAGCAAGACTTACAAACAAACGTTTCTTATCAAACGTTGTTATCAAAATAATTACTTAAAATACTAATAGTCTAAAGCAGGGTTTCTCTAACTTTTTCTGGCCATCGCCCACTTTCGACATTTAATTTTTTTTCGCCCACCTCATTTCAAAAAAACGCACATATCTTAAAATTATTAACACAAACATTCAAATGCCTACATATAAGTTGAGTAATGAGGATCTTAAGAACATTTTTCTCTTAATAGGTACATAATGTTTATTTAGGTATAATTATGTTAAAAGAATGCAAATAATAGGTCTAGGAATAACAATCAATGAAATCAATTAATCAATCAATAAGAATTTTGCGCAGACAATGCTGATAACGCGAAGCAATGGATTCGCAAACGTTACGACAAAGTTCATTTGGAATTTCGTGACATTGTCTGTCAATTTCCAATTTCGTGTTGGAATGTAGGATTTCTAGCGCTGACGCTTCATGATGCGATGGACTCTATCTTTTGAGATGTGTGTCTCTCGAGCCGGTTGTCGTAGTGATTTCGGTAGGGATCGAGTGAGGGCTTCCAGCACCTTTTCTTCTTTTCTAGGACTGGTGGATGTCCGTGGTCGTCCAGAACGTTTCTTGTTGACGTTGTGAACGGTTCCAACTGCTTCAAATTTATCTCTGATGCGAGCAATGGTCCGGTGCGTTTGTGGCGGTTTGTCGAATGCCTGGACACTGACAGTGATCAATTTGAACATTTGCGAACATGAGTCTTTAATTACATGTCTCTTCTATAATAATTGAAGCCCATAAACTTGTCTCTATGTTCATAAATAATAATTTTATAGTCATTCAAAGTGTTAGTACATTTTTTGAGACACCCTGTATATTTACGGCAATAATATAATATAATATTATAATATAATGCCGAAGAAGGTCGCAGTGTGGCCGAAACCGGTACTGTTATTAAAGTACAAATATTTATTGACTTAAGGTTTCAAATTACTGAATATTTAAACTTCGTCAATACGGACAAGGGCTTTTCATACTTATGTTTGACCATTCTTGTAAAGGCAAGTCAATGATATAATTACTGGGGCAAATATTCCTTTGTGGCGAAAGAGGAAATAGAATGGAACTGTTTGCCAGAGGACGTTCAAGACGTTAGTCACGCAGTGCCAACTAAACATGAAGCTAGATTATATTAGTGGGTAGCAGTGAGTTTATGTGTGTTGAAGGGAAGAGTTGGTATTTGTATTTTAGCATTTTAAAAATTATTATGATATATTCATTCATGTTCTCAATCCGTAGATTGGTCGGCAGCAATCCTCCTCTTCCATTCTTCCCTGTCGCCAGTCAGTATCTTCATGTCTCTGTATGAATGGACATTAACATCTGTTATGATCTGCTTGATGTATTGCAGTCTCGGTCGCCCTCTTCCCCTCTTGCCCCGAATTTTGCCATCTAACATAGTTACCATAAAGTCATTGTGGCGATAGAGATGTCCTATCAGTTGGTCTCGTCTTTTCCGTATTGTTTTGAGAAATGCTCTCTTTTCGTTAATGTTTTTGAGCACTTCGTCATTCGTCACTCTTGCGGTCCATGGAATTTTTCCCAACCGCCGCCAACACCACATTTCAAAAGCTGCAAGTCTTCTTTTATCAGCACATCCCATTGTCCAGGCTTCTGAGCCATACAAGGCTACACTCCACACATAACATTTTATAAATTTAGTCCTGGTCTCAATATATATATTATTTGAAGTCAGAAGGGATTTTTTGCTGTTAAATGCAATTTTGGCTTGGGCAATTCTAGCTTGAATATCAGTTGAACTTTTTCCAGTGGAAGTAATTTTACTCCCTAGATAGGTGAAAGTGTTTGCTTTAGTGTTAATAATAATAATAATAATAATAATAATAATAATAATAATAATAATAATAATAATAATAATAATAATATCGTATGGCCTCGGGTGCCGGGTGCAAGCTTTGTAATTTGACACCCAGAGGGTAGCTTGCATGTCGAATTTCGTTGTTCCTTGAATCACTATGAAAGTCAAGGAGGTTAGATATCTAAGCTCCTTGAACACTGTAGGGCTTTCTAGTAGAGAAATGAGGAACTTTTGTGTTGGCGGAAACTCTCGAGATTAATTTTGCCATTATGAACACGGCCCACTGAATTCAAATGGGTCCTTTGACATGCCAACATCGTATGACATGCGTATCGTATTTTTGCCGCCTTTCAAAAAAAAAATCACTTCCCTCGGCCAGGAGCGAACCTGCAATCTTGGAGTTAGTAGACCGGCACGCTATTCACTCACCCACCGTGGCAAGCTATTATTATGATTATTATTAATAATTATTATCATTAATTTGTGTATATATCTATATATCTATCTCTATCGATCTATATATCTCTATCCATTTATTGCTATCCATCCATTCATCTATCAGCCTATATTTATATAGGCCTATATATCTATCTTTCTATATCTATATCCATGTATCAGTCTATATCTCTATCCATATATCTGTCTCTGTGATCTATCTCAACTAACCTTCATCACCCAAGAAAAACTGTTTTCCGACTTTGAAAATACAGATTTATCAGTTCTTTATAATTATACGGTGTGGCCCCTCATATAACCGCGATATAGATGCAACTGGCATTTCTTAGTCTTACGGTTGTATGGAGCTCCAGTGATAACATGGTAGGTTTATCCCACCTGCCAAGATTGGTCCGAGTGAGGATAGACGATCACGCACGCCTCCCGGCTTTGTTGACTCACAGAAAGTCTTGGATCCCAGCTTGCTCGTCTTCCATCCATTTTGATGAGATGTACAAGTTCGTTCTTCTCAAGCTTTGAGCTGTTTCTGTTGGGGAGGGGGAACCAATATGGCTGATGGCTGGACACCAATGTATGAGAGTTGATATGATAGCCCTGGAGATTTGACGTGTGTTGCTGTATGCCAACTATCCCTTTTCATATGGGGCTTTGGATGTTCTCCTTCAGCTGACAGACTGGCATTGTAACGTGTAAATAAATTAGCGTTTACACGTTGTAACTCCCTTCTGTGATCATTGCAGGATTGTGGCCACCTCGAAGGCTGAATTTACCACCGTGTGATTTTTCGCCTACTTTTCTCATTTTGCAAAAATGAGATCGATCCGGGAAAATGTGTGTCTGTCTGTCTGTCCTTTTGTCTGTCTGTGTGTGCCCCCCCCCCCTATCAACTCCTAAACGGCTGCAGCTACCTATACCAAATTTGGTGGGAGTAAAGATCTATACCTGAATATCTCACAGTCATATTTGAAATTGACGTCAGTGCTGCAAATTGCTGGAAAATCGCAATTGAAATTTGAGCTCTATGTTGGATATCTCAGAAGTTATGCATGCGATCTATTCGAAAATTGGCAAACATATAGATAACAACTTTCCAGATTAATTTTCAGGAGTCCATACATGCCAGTGTTGCATGTTGCCTGCCGATAGGTCCAATTTTTAAATGCATATAACTTCCATATCAATTGGATTTCAACGAAATTTCGTATGCACTATGTGTACATAATCAGATATGACTGTGCTTATTCTAAAGAGCCACTAAGGCTGCCAAGTGTTAATTAATGCTCTCTCTATGTTTTTACCCTAATATCAATATATCAGAAAGCACGGTGTGCAAGCCAACAGCTCTAAACTTTGCACAAGTAGGCCTATAGTACCTGACATTCTACCTTAGTTTGGTGTACGTTATATACATCAGTGCTGTCAACACGATTCTAAGCTTGCTGATAGGTTCAGTTTTTAAATGCATGTACCTAGGTAACTTCTATACCAACAAATGGATTTCAACCAAATTTCATATGTGCTTTATGTACCATAACAGTTATGACTATGCGTATTCGTAAGAACCAGCAGGACTGCCAACTGTTAATAAACGCTCTCTCTATTTGTTAAATCCTAATATCAATATATCAGAAAGTATGCAAGCCATCAGCTCCAAACTTTGCACACGTAGGCTATAGTACCTAACATTCTAGATTAATTTAGAGTAACTAACATACCTCAGTGCATGATTCTAAGCTTTCTGATAGTTTCAATTTTAATTACATGTAACTTCTATACTAACATATGGATTTTATCCAAAAATGGCACTATAATAGATCGTAATATTTCAGATTAATTCTGAGCATCGTATCCCTCATTACGGAAGGAGAAACGCTAATTTATTTACATGGTACGACGCCTGTCTGTCAGCTGAAGGAAAACATTTTCAGCATCTTCTAAGAAAATGTAAGTTCTTTAATCACGTTTTATTGGTGAATTTACCATTCATTAATGTGCACTGTTACCTTTTCTACCTCCGCGCAACCTGCGACCCGAGTTCGGTTGGCTGGTGAAGGCGTGTGTGCGCCTGGTAGCTGGCCACTGGTCCCGCTCCAGCAAAAATATATGCTCAGAATAATCATGCAACAGAAATGTAAATATTGAAGCGTAAACTTAATAACCCTACCTCTATCCAATGAAGGGTTAATACAGTCAGGGTTAGAAGAGAACGTTGTTTTTTGAGTCTTCAGTCTTTTGACTGGTTTGATGCAGCACTCCATGCCTCCCTGTCCTGAGCTAATCGTTTCATCTCTACATAGCTACCACACCCTACATCTGAGGCGATCTGTTTAACATATTCTAACCTTGGTCTACCGCTACAGTTCTTGTCCTCGACCCTTCCTTCCATAACTAAGCTTGCTATTCCTGGGTGTCTTAGTATGTGTCCTACCAACCTGTCTCTTCTCTTCATTAGCAGTCGCCAGAAACATCTCTCCTCTCCCACTGGTCTTAATACCTCTTCGTTTGTAACCCTATCTACCCATCTCATCTTCATCATTCTCCTGTAAAACCACATTTCAAACGCTTCAATTCTCCTCTTTTCTGCTGCACCAATAGTCCAAGTTTCACTTCCATATAGTGCCACGCTCCAGACAAAGGCTTTCAAAAATGACTTCCTAATACCTAAATATATATTCGATGTCAACAGATTCCTTTTCTGTAGAAATGCTTTCCTTGCCTGAGCCAACCTACATTTTATATCCTCTTTGGTTCGTCCATCACTGGTTATTTTGCTTCGTAAGTAACAGAAATCTCCTACTTCCTTTAGTGTTTCACCTGACAAATATATGTCCACAGAGGTTTCTGATTTATTTCGGCTGCATTCCAATATTAGCCTACTTTCGATTTTTGCAAAAAATGAAAGTAGACTTATGAGATCAACACAGGGCGAAAAAAGTGTGTCTGTCTGTGTGTGTGTATGTGTGTGTGTGAGTCTGTGTGTGTGTGTGTATGTGTGTGTGTGTGAGTATGTGTGTGTGTGTGTGTGTCTGTGTGTGTGAGAGTGTGTGTACTCTGAATGTCTGTCCCCCCCTATCAATTCGAACACGGTGAATGCGAATTGAACGAAATTTGGTACAAAGGTAGCACTAGCAAAGGACACCTCAGTGTCATGTTTTATATCGCCGCCATCTTGACGAAAACGTAATGGCGGCCACACAAATGTTCAAAGCTTAAATCAAATTACGACTAACCTAATCATCCGATCTCTACCAAATTTTACAACAACATACCTTTATGGGGGGAGCATCCTTTGACCAAACCAATAGGTCATCAGCGTAATAGTTTGCGGATGGCGTCCATCTTTGTGTGAAAATCGATTCCCCCTATTAATTCGAACACGGTGCAACCGAATGGAACGAAATTTAGTACAGAGGTAGTACTAACAAAAGGTACCTCAGTGTCATGTTTTATATCGCCGCCATCTTGACGGAAACGTAATGGCGGCCACACAAATGTTCAAAGCTTACATCAAATTACGACTAACCTAATCATCCGATCTCTACCAAATTTTGCAACAACATACCTTTATGGGGGGAGCATCCTTTGACCAAACTAATAGGTCATTAGCCTAATAGTTTGCGGATGGCGGCCATCTTTGTGTGAAAATCAATTCCCCCTATTAATTTAAACAAGGTGAAACCGAATGGAACGAAATTTGGTACAGAGGTAGCACTAGCAATGGGCATCTCAGTGTCTTGTTTTATATCGCCACCATATTGACAGAAACGTAATGGCGGCCACACAAATGTTCAAAGCTTAAGTTAAATTACGACTAACATAACCATCCGATCTCTACCAAACTTTGCAACAACATACCTTTATGGAGGGAGCATCCTTTGACCAATCTAATAGGTTATTAGCCTGATAGTTTGCGGATGGCGGCCATCTTTATGTCAAAATGGATTCCCCCTATTAATTCGAACACGGTGGAACCGAATGGAACGAAATTTGGTACAGAGTTAGCACTAGCAAAAGGCACCTCAGTGTCATGTTTTATATCGCCGCCATCTGGACTGAAACGTAATGGCGGCCACACGAATGTTCAAATCTTAAATCAAATTACGATTAACCTAATCATCCTATCTCTACCAAATTTTGTAACTACGTACCTTTATGGAGGGAGCATCCTTTGACCAATCTTATAGGTCATTCGCCTAATAGTTTGCGGATGGCGGCCATCTTTATGTAAAAATTGATTCCCCCTATTAATTCGAACACGGTGGAACCGAATGGAACGAAATTTGGTACAGAGGTAGCACTAGCAAAGGGCACCTCAGTGTCATGTTTTATATCGCCGCCATCTTGACTGAAACGTAATGGCGGCAACACGAATGTTCAAAGCTTAAATCAAATTACGATTAACCTAATTATCCGATCTCTACCAAATTTTGCAACTACATACCTTTATGGAGGGAGCATCCTTTGACAAATCTATTAGGTCATTCGCCTAATAGTTTGCGGATGGCGGCCATCTTTGTGTCAGAATCGATTCCCCCTATTAATTCAAACACGGTGAAACCGATTGGAACGACATTTGGTACAGAGATAGCACTAGCAAAGGGCATCTCAGTGTCATGATTAATATCGCCGCCATATTGACAGAAACGTAATGGCGGCCACACAAATGTTTAAAGCTTAAATCAAATTACGACTAACATAACCATCCGATCTCTACCAAACTTTGCAACAACATACCTTTATGGAGGGAGCATCCTTTGACCAATCTAATAGGTCATTAGCCTAATAGTTTGCGGATGGCGGCCATCTTTATGTCAAAATTGATTCCCCCTATTAATTCGAACACGGTTGAACCGTATGAACGAAATTTGGTACAGAGGTAGCACTAGCAATGGGCACCTCAGTGTCATGTTTTATTTCACCGCTATCTTGACGGAAACGTAATCGCGGCCACCCAAATGTTAAAAGCTAAAATGTAATTACGACCAACCTAATAATCTAGTCTCTACCAAATTTTGCAACACCATATCTTTATGTGGGAAACATATTCTGACCAAACTGCAAGAACATCAGCCCAATAGTTTGCAGATGGTGGCCAAGTATGTGTGCAAATCGATTCCCCCTATCAATTCAAACACGGTGAAACCGAATTGAACGAAATTTGGTACAGAGGTAGCACTGGCAAAGGGCACCTCATATTCATGTTTAATATCCCCATAGCACGTTGTATTTCAACAAGCTACTACAACCAACATTCAATCATACTCATTGAAAAGGACAAAGAGTTATAACAATACCGATGCATTTAGGAGAAAGTAGGCTATATGTTCTTTACTGAACATCTTGTTTTTGTTTTAAATTTATTAATTTTCATCATGAATTCTTTTCTCAAGACGGAGTCCATACCATTCAAAAACTCATTCAAATCCTCAGGCGTGTCGGCCATGATGATGATGTCATCAACAAATCTCAGAGTTGAAATTATTTCTCCTTGAATCTCCTAGAAGAGAACAAGAGTTGACTAATGGAGGTTGACGGGAAGCCAGCTGACAAATGACTATTCCGCCTAAAGAGCTCACGCAATTTTCTCCTCGTGCGCAGTTCTGCTGCAGTGCTACGTCTCTGCTCTTCCAAAACAGCAATCCCTTCATGAATGGTGCTTCTCCATGTTGGAAGATCCAGCGCGTGCATTTCCCAGTTACCATCATTGATGTTACATTTCTTCAGGGTGGATTTGAGGCAATATGTATACTTCTTTCTCTGACCTCCATAGCGCCTAACACCCTCACGAAGTCTTGGAATGCGATGATTTGGCAGGCGGATCACGTGACCCACTCATCGGTGTTGGTGTTCGGATAACATTACTTCTGTGCTCGTAATACCGGCGTCATCCAGAACGCTAGTATTTGTGCGTTTATCTCTCCAAGTGACATTCAAGATATGTCTGAGGCACCTTCGGTGGAATTTCTCAAGCATTATTTTGTGACGCCTGTAAGTTGTCAACGACTCACAGCCATATAAGAGAGCCGACACTATTTGTACACGCATATCTTGGTAGAACAATTGATGTCGTGATTGTCGAATTCTCTCGAACGAACCTTTCGAAATGCTGATCCAGCGCAGGGGCGTATATAGGGGGGGGGGGGTGCTGAGGGGGCTCCAGACCCCCCCCCCCCGAAAAAAATCCAATAAAAATTGAAAGTGCTGCTTTGGTAAGAGCATAAAATAGTTGTAAATTTGGTTGTACCCTAATCTTAACTTATCGGCTAAGTTATAAACAATATTAAAATTGAAATTATACTAACTCGTGATGTAGTGGGTAGCATTCTTCGCTGCTGCCACGGAGATCCGAATTCGATTCCCGGCTCTGCCAAGAAATTTTAATTCTAGTATGAAGGCTGGAACGGGGTGCACTCAGCCTTGTGAGGTAAAGCTGTGAATTCCACAGTATGTTTTTTAAGAAATACATGTAAAAAAACTGTTTACCTGCTTAGTAAATTGACAATTATTTAGATATATGCTATTCATACTTCATAGGCCATAATAGGGTGAGTGAACCCCAGGGCTCTTTGCGTTTCTGAAAGTGGTAGTTTTATTTCTAAAAACCACTACCTGGGTGGGGATCGAACCCACCACCTTTCAGATAGAAGCTCAGCGCCTCTACCGACTGCGCCACGCAGCCCCCAATGCTTGAGTCTACTTCCCAGTATTTGTGAGCCCACTGTATTGACCTCGCTCTGTGTTTAGCCCAAGTGATGGATGTGATGTGTCGGGGGGATGTTGGCCATTATCGCTCAGTTATCGACACGTATCGTGTTACCCCCATCCGTCCCTCCCACTGCACAAACAACGCCTACCAACACTTGTCCTTGTCCAAAACTTTCTCTGCGATCGGATTTCGCTTTGGGAGACATACAAGTTATACAACATATTGAGTTCGTTCTTATCTGTGACACGTGTTCTTCCGACATAGCCGCCCCCACGTCCAGACAATATAACCCATGTGAATGAACTTAGTACGTGGTACATTCAAAAGTTATTTTCTCTTCTCACACAAACTACGTATATCACAAAGGTGAAAATTTATTCACTTCTCAACATAGTTTTCTTTTAGACGTACTCATTTTTCACTACGTCACCACTAAGGTCACACGGTCACTGTGAACAATTCTTCAGTAGTCTGTTTAGTAATCACGCCATCCAACTCTGCGTTATGCTGCTGACATGGATGCTACGGATTTTAAATCTCTTGATGAATGGAAAGGTTGGTGGGAGATATGCGCCTGCATACCTTCTTCTTAGGTCCCAGATTTCCAAGAGGATTCCACATGTCACGCAAGACCTGGACTGCCCTGAACAGAATCAGAACAGGACATGGTCGGTGCAGAGACGCTCTTCACGAGTGGAAAAAGCTACCTAATCCAGACTGTGACTGTGGAGCTCCACACCAGACTATTCATCACATTGTCAGAGAATGCAAGATTCGAGCTTATCACGGTGATGAAGAGGACTTCCTGTTGGTAACTCCAGATGCCGTACGCTGTATTGAAAATTCAGTTGTGAAGCACAAATTACTTTGTTTCTCTTCTGTAAATATGTATATTACTGATAATGTCTGTATAAACCTTACGCGCTAAATAAATAAATAAATAAATAAATAAATAAAGTCTGATTAGACGAATGGAAAATACTGGCTGGTGCGTGGCTGCTCCGGATCGTTCTCACATGATATTCTGCCTGTTGTGAATTGTCTCCCACGCTGTTCCCATCCATGACATCATCACCACATTTCCCAATCAACTGTTGATGAAAATCGATCGGTTGTACCCCACACAAGTGAAGAAAACGTATGATAGGTACTTTCACGTTGATCATTAATCGTAAATGACGCCATTTTCAGTATCAGAAACGCAGCTCACTATATCGGCTGCCAGTGTAAGTTTATATGCACCACATGGTGCTGCCAACTCTGCCTCGTCGCCGTCGAGTGAGCCAAAACCGCATGTTGCTATTTGCTCCCAATCTCGAGAAAACATTAGGAGATCTTACAAAAAAAAAAAAAAAAAAGACAGTTCATGATTCCTATGTATAAGGTGCGTTCAAAAAGTAACGATCCGGAGGCATAATTACAGAAACCATTACCTGTATGTTAGAAGAATTGGCCCTGGCTGTTGAGGCACTTGTCCCACTGTGACACGAGGCGGTGAATGGCTGTCTCATAAAATTCCCTGGGCTGCGATGTGAACCAGTTCCGCACGTACAACTGGACGTCGCCGTCCGAGGTGAATCGTTGGCCCCGCAGAGCCCTTTTCAGGGGACCAAACATGGCGTAATCACAGGGAGAGAGGTCTGGGCTGTATGGTGGGTGGCCGAGAACCTCCCATTTGAATTTCTGCAGGAGTGCCGCGACTGTGTTGGTCGTATGAGGTCGTGCATTGTCGTGAAGTGACCACGGCGGCTATGGCGTTCACTGTCACTCGGCGGTCCTGGGCAATGAGTGCATCAACCAGCTGGACTTTGTCATCGATAATGCAGGGGGGATCCCCAGACCGGGCATCATCGGCTAACGACGCCCGTCCTTCGCTGAAGCGCTTGTGACACGCCTTGACCTTTGCAAGGGACATGCATGTTCGCCGTACACTTGTGACATTCGGCGATGAATGTCCGTTCCCCCTACTCCTTTCGCTGTCATAAACCGAACAACACCTCTTTGCTCTTCGGTTGACGCCTCCATGTCACTGTTTGCAATGCGACTGGAAGCGTTGGACGGTTGATGCATGCTGCTGCTCGCTTTGTATCGTCACGTGACGTGTACGCGTGCCCTCTAGCGACGCTCTGGTTGGAACCACACCTCGTTGCACACGCCACGATTAGCCGATGTCCCGTTTTGCGCATTCCAGCCTCCGGCTTGTTACTTTTTGAACGCACCTCATAGATGGCAGTCTTCTTGCACGTGTGTGATATATTTATTTACGTTTAGCCCTATGTCCTTTAAGGTAAATTTAGAGACTTTTTCACTGTTTAAGTATAGTTAGTTATTGGAGTTTTAAGGGGCGGAAAAACGAGGTCATCCGCCCTTGCTATGTAAGTTTCTGAGCTATTCTTCTTATTATTATTATCATCTGGTCTGAGGCCTGGAACGGGGTCCACTCAGCCTTGTGAGGCAAAACTGAGAAGAGGAGGGTTCGATTCCCATTTCAGCCATCCTGGAAGTGGTTTTCCGTGGTTTCCCCCAATTATATTCCAGACAAAAGCTGGGATGATTCCTAACTTAAAGCAACGGTGCCACCTTCCCAATCCATACCCTATTTACAAGTACATACACTAAGACAGCCGTCACGATAACATAGGTTATCACATAAATTACACACTCACATACACGGCGCTATATGACGGCGATATCGCAGTCTTTAAAATAATCAACAAGAACAACGCAGTAAACTGCAGTTTAGAATGAGCAGGCGGCATCATTTACCTTGCGTACGAAGGGTAGGATTCTGCATTGAAAATGCACCGATTTGTTTTAAGCCACTGCCTGTACCTCTCTGTACATCCTGTCACAATAATCAGGCGGCTTCGGTGGCGTAGTTGGTAGCATGCTGAACTTCTATGCCCAAGATTGCGGGTCAAACAAGGCCGAAGTCGTCGGATTTTTAAGAGCGTTAAAATCCCACAGTATGCCTTCCTTCGGAGGGGAAGTAAAGCCTGTCGGCCCATGTCATAGATTAATTGCATGTAAAAGAATCTAAGTTTCTAGGTTAGATTTGATTAACGCTCTATTAAGTTCCAACCTTTAGCGCCAGGTGCTGGTTGCGGTGGGATCTAGTAGCCACGATCACAGCTAGGTGTCGTTGACGGTACTATTTGGTAGCAAAAGTACGACGTACTTGAAACTGATCGTTTGCAGTCCCTACCTGAATTACAGATAACACACACTAATACAGCCATCACAATTAACACCGGTTATCAGACAGATTCTACACAGACCCAAAGTACACGGGGCTACATGACCGCGTTGTTGCAGCCTCTTAGCTGAGCAACCAACCACAATAAGTATTTGCATTCCACAAGGATTCTAGTAGTAGTAGTAGTAGTAGTAGTAGTAGTAGTAGTAGTAGTAGTAGTAGTAGTAGTAGTAGTAGTTATTAGGGGTTTTATGGGGGCGAAACAGACCCTTCCACAAGGATTCTGTCAATTTACTTGAGGTAGGCGCGCTGCCTTGCTTTCTTTCCCTAAGGCAGTTATATCACGGATGTTTTTCTAATAAAAAAATACGAGCCTTACAGTAGTCGCATATAATGTGTAACATGTGATATGTTATTCGAATAATTCCATATTACTTACTCGCAATTTTTTAAAGAATGTACTCATAGTGCTACCTTGCGCCAGCAAACATGACAGGATTCTCCAGTGCATCTGCAGTAGTGACATGTACCTGCAACTGTATGCGGGAGCAATCCACTGCCTACTTGATGCGAGCTGCGCTTTATACCGGCCAGTTAGTGAACCCTAAGCCAGCGGTGTTATTGAAAATGGCCTCTTATTGCCGATATAGTGCACTGCCAAGTATATGCGCGATTAAAAATTAGGTGTGCAGTAGGCATATTAAATGCGTTTCTCCCAGTGATACGTTTAGACCAACGAAGTTTCAATTATTGTTAGTAGTCGGTGTTAATATACTGAATTCCTACGTTGTTTGAAGTGTTGGTTGATGTGATATAGCACTCGAGGTATCGAGTGCTTACATTAAATAAGAATACAGCAAAAGTATGAAGATTTAATAAATCGTAATTGTTTTCAGCAAATTTGATACAATGAATATTTTCACTCCAAAGAACGACAACTTGAAGATGATTTATTGTAGGAATTTCTTTAATGGGGCCACCAAACCTTGAGGTAAACCGTATGCGATTTACATTCCACATAGGCACATGGCTTACAGTACGTCGTTGTACCGATCTCTGCCACCGCGCGCGCTCATTGTTTCCGTCCCATCCACTTCCGTCCCATCCTTCCGTATCTTTTCCAAAATCACTCCCACAAAAATGTCCAGCTACCGAGTGCCACAAAAATATCCATATACCGAGTGGAAAGATGTTACACGTCAAAAAACAAACCTGCGATATTTTGGGTATATTTGTCGAAAACTGAGTGTCACTTAACATATTTCAGATGTTTGTGTCCTCACACCACGGCTGCTCGAGTGACACAAGTAGACTAACGTTGAGGGCAGCAGATAGCAATTCCTTGTTGTAATATAATGACTGTTACCAGCAAGGGAAATTAGTTTGTGCTTCCACTACTGACAGCCCAATTAGCACTGGACAAGTCTGGTGGGAGAATTAATTTTAATCGAATCGGAATTGAATTAGGGCTGTGGAATGAATATCCAAGTTAGTTCAAGATTTTCCTCGAACTGACAGCAGACAAAATCCTTTCTGTTCCGAGCCGTAAGACAGCTACTGTAAACTAGCTCAAATCATGTGCGGGTTTGTGTCAAAGCAAAATAGTAACAATTACGAGGACTAATTGGTGCGAAAATGCAAACTATTGACCCATATTTGTTATCTTTGACAATTGAAGAACGTAATAACAGGATTTCACTGAATATTCATAATGAACAAAGAATAAACTCTGGCCTTCGAAGCAACCCTTAGGCCGGTATTACGTTATCAAACAAATTTGTCAAAGAAATTTTATGTACTATTTTATAAAACTGAGCCTTTTTTTTATAAAAGCAATACAAAGCACTCATCACACCAGCTAGTGGCTTCGGTGACGTAGTTGGTAGCATGCTGAACTGCTGTGCCCAAGTTCGCGGGTTTAAACCCGTCCGAAGTCGTTCCTTCCTACGGAGGGGAAGTAAATCTGGCGGTCTCATGTCATACATTTATGGCATGTAAAAGACCCTTCCACAGACTAAACTTGTGTGAAGCTAAATTTCTAGGTTAGATTTCGTTGAAACGCTCTTTAAAAGTTCCAACGTTCACCTTTAGTAGATGTCAGTGATATCTGGTAGCGAAAGTTGGAACTACTGTAATTGAAATTGATCGGAACTTGTAGCTCATCCCATGTGTGTCCGCTTGAAGCAGATACAGCCTCTGGCGACCCGAACATGTCCTCGGACACTCCCGGCACTAAAAGCCATACGCTAGATAGATAGATAACACCAGCTTGGTATTCCTAGGCAAAACCCCACACAAGACACAGCATAAACGTAGAAAAATTGCTGAGTTTTAATTCACGGGCCGTGAAAGCCAATAGGCTATACCATCTTTTTGGAAGCCTTTATAGGGAGGTGAAATGCTGCTTGAAGCTTTAAGCTCTCGCAGTTAAGAGGCGCATGTGCGCTTCATAAGAAGGGAGGTAACGCGCAGTTCGCTACTCCTAGGGGTGTGCGTGTGCTGATGAGCCAGCTTGGTTGACATTCTGTGGTGGCAATACCGGTATGTGAAAGAAACGGAAAGATAAAGCGAATGTCTCTGAGTTAAACCATGGGTCGCTCAAGTGACAAGAAACATAATTATATAAGTAAAATCTTGGTGAACGAGTTGCAGTACGAGGGTTGAAAAATGACATTAATATTTATAATTATGTTGAAATGAATAATGATGATGATGACGTTCCTAACAACATCTGCCCGAGAAAAAAAAATTGAAGCATATGAAGTAAAAAATCTACCTAAAAGTAGGCATTATGTGGGATTCGATCCCTGGTCATGTCGCACCTGAGTCGAGCGTTCTAATCATTCCGCCTAGACTACGCCTTACGGGTAAAGATAAAATGCTTGCTTCTTTACACTCGCTTGTAATACCGTTAGTGAAATTGACGTCTTATAATACAAATATTAGAACATAAAATCCACTGCCATTGACGTCTTTTTTAGACCTATTTACCAATTTCTTTCTTTCTTATATCCTAAAATTTGCGCCCTTTATGTGCAGTGCATATAGCCTCTGCTATTTTTTTTAGCCTATTTTCAATTTTGAAAAAATTGGCTTATGAGATCACCTTTTGTCCGTGTGTGTGTGTGTGATTCGTGTGTGTGTCCCCCCCCCCCTAATAAAATCTAAACGGCAGGGGCGATTTCAATGAAACTCGGAAAGTTCATAGCACTATTACGGGCGACCTCGACCGTGCCCTTCAAATTTTTTTACGACTCACCAATCCAACATGGCGGCTGTGCGAAATATTTCACCAGCATTCAATATCTCCGAAACTATTACCGATATTACCCTGACATTTTCTATGGTGATAAAGGGAACTACTATAAGTTCACTTATGTGACTTTTGAAAACCTGGTTACTACAAAACCAACATGGCGGCCAAGCGAATTTGCGACTTTTAAATAGACGTTTCTCGCGATTTGACCAACCAAACGCAATGAAACTTGGTACAGTATATGTTTATATACATTGTAATGCACCGACATCTGACTTCGTTCAAGTGTTTACATAATCACAAGATGGCGGATGTGCGAAATATTTCACCGGCATTCTATATCTCTGAAACTATTAGCGGTATCTCCCTAAAATTTTGTACGGAGATAAAGGGCACTACTGGAAATCCATCTATAAGACCTTCAAAAACCGGTTGACTACAAAACGAACATGGCGGCCAAGCGAATTTGAAAATTTTAAATAGACCTTTCTCGCGATTTAATGTTCCAAGCGCATTGAAACCTGGTCCAGGAAATATTTATACACATTGTAATCCATTAGTATCTAATTTAGTTCAATTGTTTACATAACCTCAAGATGGCGGTAGTGCGAATTTTAAAATTAAGTTTTTATTTCTTGTGATGTAGTCATGCGATCGAAGTGAAAGTTTGAATAATGAACCTACGCAATAATTTTCCTTTAATGGTACATGACTATATGGCCTATATATTTAACAATCCAACATGGCGACCATCCGAAATATTTAGACGATACTGAATATCTACGAATCTATTTTAGCAATCAAACTGCATTTTTTAATGTTCATAGGGGCTATGAACTTAAGTTCACCTATAGGACTTTAAATAACCTGGTGATCACAAATCCAACATGGCGGCGACGCGAATTATAAATATTCACATGGACGTTTCTCGCAATTTAACCATCCGCGTGCAGTGAAACTTGGTACAGTAAATCCTTATACGAATGTTAATCCACTGGCATCTAATTTATTTCAATTGTTTCCATAACCTCAAGATGGCAGCTGTGAAAAATTTTAAAATCTCCTTGTTACTTCTTGTGTCCTAATTATGCGATTGAAGTTTGAATACCACACGTTCACAATAATCTGCATGTAACAGTGCATAACTCTAGGACCTACATATATAAAATCCAACATGGCGACCATCCGAAATATTTAGTCGGTTCTCAATATCTACGAATCTATTACAGCAATGAAACTGAAATAGTGTATGTTGATAGTGGCAATTAACATAAGTAGGATATATGAAAATAGGCTGTATAGTTCTTCACGGAACTACTTGTTACCTACACTTTCTATCTTCTATTTAGGTTTTTACATATTTTTACCATTTATTTTGTAATATTTCATGAATTTCACACTCTGATATGAGTATCCTTGTTGTGGTAATTTCCATCTGTTACGATCCGCCTTTTCTTTTTTTCCCCCCTTTTTTATAATCTTTTATGCTCATACCTTTTATAAAATATTTTTCCATTACACTGCCTTATCTCTACTTAGTATCAAACATAGTCTCCGATTCTTGGATGTTACAGGTAATCTAGAGAACCACTGGATGGACGTTGATGCGGTTTTCACTACTCTGTAAAGGATATCTCGAGGAAGGTTTCTGTAGAAAATAATTTATTTATGATCAAAGGAAGCCAAGCAGTAACGATTTCGGTAAAATAGTCGACGAAAAATGACTGGCGTCCGTGCGCTTTTTAAGCTTACGCAGAGCAAACCGTTAGAAATAGTAATATGTTATACTATGAGTGTAAGAATTGTTCACCATGAAAAGTTCTACAAAACAGTCGCGAGAGCATATGTCTATCTTCAATACATAGCCCACTATAGCCTAAGTGTTTTTACGTTGTCATTTCTTCCAACAATCTCCATTCAATTACTGAGGCGACAGTTTGCGAGATAGCTAGGGGCGAGCCTATCACCCCAGTTACAGCCTAACTAGCGGGAGAGCCTATTAGGCTACCCCAGATACAGCCAGCACCAAACTGTCGAGTCGTGTTGAGTTAAGACTTCAGAGAAGAGTGGTTGTGTTTGGAGTTTCCCTGGAAGTGCAACTCGGCTTTCCTTCATTTCGCCTGTGAACTTTTCGTTCCGCAAAATACACAGTCCAGTTAAGATTGGACGGAAGGGAGATTTGTGTTTCATGCGCCTCGCCATTCTTAAATGCCGTCTGACAAGAATTCGTTGCTCATGGATCTCCATGATAATATAAATAATAGTCCAGTCAGTGATTTTAATCCATCATGCCGAGACGTAAAACAGATATAGGTCGTTGTTTGGGATCGTGGTCGTCTTGCTCTGCTAATTTGCCGGGCTCTCGCCAGAGGTCGCATTATGCTCCATGCTGCATCATAGTGCGCTGAGCTGGGGAATACATGCTCCTTGAGCTTGTGGTAACAATCGACGACATCGGTACATTCATCGAGAGACACAGCACGGTTGGTGTGATAACAAACGCGTGACGGATACGACGTTAGAAATGGTGCGGCAGTCCAACTTCAAGAAATTGGAATATGTATGGTCATTCGGCAGTATGTAATTGTTATTATCTTTTATCTACAGACAAGCACCCACTGGAAACCAAGTATGGAAAAATAACACAAGTGGAAAGTTTCAAATATCTAGGAGAGATTATACAGAAAACAGGACTGAACTTGGCATCCAATGAAGACAGGATCGCTAAATTGCAGAAAGCATACCGACTAACATGGAACCACTACAATAAAAAAAAGTATTTCCATCAATGCCAAATTACGACACTATCGTACAGTAGTCTTACCAGAGGCCTTATACGCTTCAGAAACGACAGCAATCAAGGGGCGAACAAAAATCAAGGAATTAGAAAAACAAGAGAGAACAATTCTGAGAAAGATCTACGGGCCAGTTCAGAAAGAGGGAATATGGATGAAGAGACCGACAATAGAACTGTACAAACAGACAGAGACCATTACAAACAACATAAGGAAAAGAAGGGCAAAATTTTAAGGACATATACATAGGATGACCGAAGACAGACTGACCAAGAAAATTTTTAATATAGTTACGAATAGCACACTAAAAACCAATTGGTTAAAGGAAACCGTGGAAGACCTTAAGAAACTAAATATCTCTACAGAAGACAGGGCAGACAGGAGCACATACAGAGAAAAACTTAGACTACAGAAGTTTGAGCAAACTCCCAAAGACAGACAACCAGCAAAGAGGTGGACAGAAGAGAGAAAGATGAAACATAGTGTGTATATGAGAGGTTTTTGTGAATAAAAAAGAAAGGTCCAGAATGAAACATGAAAATTGATTGTGTTGTAACGCTCTCCTTATGGGGAATTAACGAATAAATAAATAAATATATAATTTTTCGACACATGTGTAAGTGACTGATGGCTCCTAAACGGCTAGTCCGATTTTGATGAAATTTGTTATGTATGTTAGAGTGGGCCCATGTATGGTTTAGATTCACAATTTGACCCAGTAGGTGGAATGAACACAATTTTTGAACCACAATTTACACACAATTTTATAACCACAATATACCGTCAAAAAAGTCGTCATGGAAACCGCTAGCCTTAGTAAAAGCTGATGTCTTTGGACTGTTTGTCCCTGCACGTTAGAGCCACCTGTTCGCAACCTGTGCAATTACCGCCATAACTTACACTCCGCCCGTGGCGGAAATTTATGTTTTGTACCATAGGTGGCGGTGATGTCGAATTCTTCTGTTTGTCTCTGCACGATAGAGCGTTTCAACAAAGTCCCGCATGCGTTCATATAGGCCTACCGTTCATCCGATTGCGATGCAACTTGGGTGAGATGTTGTGTACACTCCAGGGAAGGCTTTTGGCTTAGTAAATCCATTTTACAATAGGTAGCGCACGAATAGATTCAACAAATGAGCGACGACGCGCGAGGCGTTTCATCAAAGTCCCGTATGCGTTCTTATACCATTCGTCCGATAGCGATGAAACTTTGGTGAGTTGTTGTGCACGCTCCCACGAATGTTTCTAGATTAGTAAATCCATTTCACGCGTTAGTTTAGAGACAGTTAACGGAAATTGAAAAAACATATTGTGTATCCAAAAGCACTTCTAGAAACAAAATTACAACCCCAACACTTTCTTTGATTGGTATTGCAATGCATGCCGGGTACAGCTTGTTAGCATATATAAATACTTATTGTTTAGTAATAGTCCACAGAAATCCAGTGATTTTACCAGCTAACCTCACCTCGTCAATATCCACATCTACCTACAGTCCATTTAAATATTATTCTCTTCAAAACCAATTCTTCGTCAAACTCACTATCAATTCATTTTAGTCGTAGTTCATTGTCATCGAAAAAAAAAGCGCTTATCACGTAATGCATTCATAACTGTTCCCGGGCGAAGCCGGAGTGGGTTACTAGTCTTTTATAAAAAGTTCTTTTATCAAAGATCTTCGACTAATTTCTTAGGCTATAATGGGTGGGACTTGCTATTTTCTTGTGGGTTATTAGTGCCTTCTATACACCGTATGAAGTTAGCCGACTATTCTGTATTCGAGCGGCTTCGGTGGCGTAGTCGGTTGCATGCTGAGCTTCTATGCCCAAGATAGTGGGTTCAAACCCGGCCGAAGCCGTCGGATTTTTTAAGAACGTTAAAAATCCCTCAGTATGCCTTCCTTCGGAGGGGAAGTAAAGCCGGCGGTCCCATGTCATAGATTTATGGCATGTTAAAGAACCTTCCACTAATTACACCTGTGTGAAGCTAAATTGGATAGGTTAAGAATGTATACAACGCTCTTAGGTTTCTACATTCGTTGCCAAGAGCCGACTGTGGTGTCGTCTAGTAGCTAAGTTCTGAACTTGGCCTAGTAGTCGTTGACGGTGGCGCTTGGCGGCAAAAGTAGGAACTATTTGAAAAATTCTAAGTTGCAGTCTCTCCTTAAATAAAAAAAAAAAAACAGATAACACACTCTAATACAGTCATCACAATTAACACCGGTTATCAGACAGATTCTACACACACCCAAAGTACACGGGGCTACATGACCCCGTTGTCGCAGCCCCTAAACTTAAGAATCAACCAACCAACCAACCATTCTGTATGCGAGATGGATCACACAAGTCTTATGTCCCGGCTCTCTGGCGTCTTAGACCTTTTCATTAAAAGGTGCCGGAAGTTAATAAGGAAGGCCAGCGGGGATTGTCTTTGGAATCAATATTTGAAGTATCGTTATGAGAGTTAATTTGGAAAGTTGTTTGTGTTTCCGCTTGCTCCTCACGCACCAATCAAAGGGAGTGTTGGAAAGTTTTCTGACAGAGAACAAACTTGCGCCTTAGGCCCCACCAGTAATGAGTTAAAAGACATCTCACAGTCAGTGCATTGACCTTTACCAAGACCTTTCTTGCCTACAATGGAGGCTCATAATTTGAAACTCAAACCTTGTGGTCGCCTTGGTGAAGGGTATAGTTTATTCTGTGGTCACAATGGTAACTTAATTACATTCAGAAAGGAAGTGGTTTATTAAGCATTCAAGTGTGACATGATGAATCTGAATCCACTGACCTATGATATTAAGACATTTGTATGTGGAGACAATAACAATTTAGTAGCCTCCTTCTGTCGTCTCATGAGATTCCGGTTCGTCTGCCTCGTTGGTTGGTTGGTTCCTCAGTTTAGGGGCTGCGACAACGCGGTCATGTAGCCCCGTGTACTTTGTGTGTGTGTAGAATCTGTCTGATAACCGGTGTTAATTGTGATGGCTGTATTAGTGTGTGTTATCTGTTATGGATTCAGGTAAGGACTGCAGACATTCGATTTTCAAGTTGTTCCAACTTTTGCTACTAAACGCCACCGGCAACGACCAACTAGTTCTGAACTTTGTTACTAGATGCCACCGCAGTCGGCTCCTGGCGACGAACGTTGGAACCTAAGAGCGTTAGTCAAATATTGGCTTCACACAAGTTTAATTAGAGGAAGGTTCTTTATCATGGCATAAATATATGACATGGGACTGCCGACTTTCCGGAAAATGTTAAAAGATGACCCACAGATTAAACTTAAGAGAGGGCTGAGACCAAAGAGGTCAGTACAGCTAAACAACTACAAAGTTAGAAAATGAAGGAGATATGGGCTGGGGAGAAGACCCTTAAGAACCGAAGAACGTGAAATCAATCCCAGCTCATCAAGCTGAAAACCATTTTGGTTAACCTACGTACGGTAGTCCATAGTTGGCTCATTCGAAGAAAGAAAGAAAGAAAGAAAGAAAGAAAGAAAGAAAGAAAGAATGGAAGAAACATAGCCATTATACAATGTTTCTCGGTGTAACAGCAGAACATAAACTTCAATTCCGCGCTTTACATTCGGTATGTTTATTTTTCTCCCTTTCTCGCCACGAAAGCATATAAGGGAGAGAAATGTTGAGCTGGCTCTGTACTGATATTGAAAGCCCTTGGCTGGTTTCATATGTTAAGAGTAAGTCGTGGTTTACGCTGCGAAGAAGCAGTGAAATGACATCGAGGAGAGATGACAGGCATGCTGCAAAAAGCATGCGTAGCAAACAAAAAACAAGCAGTAGGCGCAGCGTGTGGTTGTAATGTGGCACGCGCTGACATGCCTGCTAATACCATATCTCCACTCTTCCTATCTTGCGTCACTGCTTTGAGTGCAGAACCGCACAATCACTAACCTGTGTACTTTTCACTACAGCGGCACTGTCACCACTCTGGCATTGTCACCACTCTGGTAAGTGGCTTCGTTTGCGTAGTTGGTACACGCCGGACATTTGTTTTAGACGAGTGAAAAATCTTACTGGAAGCCTGGGGGCGAGTTACTACAGTACCTGTGTTGTTATCAGCTGCCCCAAGCGGTCCGATGATTGACAAAGCTGTCTCACACTCCTACTGAAGTACAGTCATTGGCAAATATAATGACGTTCTGTTAGTAAATACGTAACGTGTACTGCTCGGTTCCAAGCTCTGTGAACTTGCGAGATGAAGAGCAGAGGCAGAGTAGGAGCAGGCGTGAATTGAGAAGCCTGTCGACAGCCCGCCGTGTTACCTGACATGCTCGTCTATTCCAGTACTGCTAACATGGGTCTTTTCTGAAACCAGTGTGGCGTTGGGAATGAGTGACTGAGTCACCGACTAACGTATTTGCTTCTGTTACTACCCAAGGACCGAGAAACCGCATCACTCGTCACCACCACTGATAATACTCATCATAGTGTGCGATGCACATTCCTCTCAGGTCCATGCAGCTTAGACTCGAGCAGTACTTCCGCATCACACAATACTTCGACGTTGACTGTACTGTATGCAAGTCGGTGTCGCCACGTGCTCAAGTCTGGAATTCTATTACATCAGATCGGTGGTGACAAATGTGAAGCGATAGGGTGAGAGAGTGACTGTGTACAGGCTCACCCGCAGGCTTCAAGATCAAGGGCAATCGTCTAAAACAAACGTCCGGCCTGTAGCATGCTGAACTGCTGTGCCCAAGATAGCGGGTTCAAACCCGCCGAAGTCGTCGGATTTTTTAAGAGCGTTAAAATCCTCAGTATGCCTTCCTTCGGAGGAGTAGTAAAGCCGGCGGTCCCATTTCATAGATTTATGGCATGTAAAAGATCCTTCCACAGACTAAACTTGTGTGGAGCTAAATTTCTAGGTTAGATTTCGTTGTAACGCTCTATCAAAGTTCCAACGTTCACCACTAGGTATCATTGATACTGTAACTGGTAGCGAAAGTTGGTACTACTTGAAATTGAACGGAAGTTTAAGCTCACCCTAGTGTTGCCCGCTTGAAGCAGCTACAGCCTTTGGCGAGCCGAACATGTTCTCGGACACTCCCGGCACTAAAAGCCATACGATAAAAAATAAAAATAAACCACACTGGTTGTCAACACTCCGGTTCACTCACTACCCTGGTACAATCACTACCCCCTTTGTTTCGTACATCACTAGTTATTTTGCTTCCTAAGTAGCAGAATTCTCCTACTTCCTTTAGCTTTTCAGCTGTTAATTGGAATTCTGAATTCTTTTGGTTGTAATCCATTATTTTTGTTTTACATTTCTTGATTTTCATCATGAATTCTTTCCCAAAGACAGAATCTTAAAAACTCATTCAAATCCTCTGGTGAATCCGCTAAGATGACAATGACATCAGCAAATCTCAGAGTTGAAATTAATTCTCCTTCAATCTTTACCCCTACCTTAATATTTTCTCTAATTTCCTTCATTCCTTGTTCAATGTACAGATTGAAAAGTATGGGTGGCAAGTTGCAGCCTTGCCTTACACCTTTCTGAATGCCAGGTTCTCTCTCATGTCCTTCGACTCGAGTAACTGCCGTCTGGTTTCTGTAGATCAGATCACCCTCCTATCCTTGTACTTTTTTACAATCATTTTCAAAATGTCAAACAACTTACTCCAAACAACGTTATCAAAACCCTTTTGTAAAGTCTACTCTCTTATCTTTGCGGTTTCGGTGGCTTAGTTGGTAGCATGCTGAGCTTCTAAGAGCGTTAAAAAATCCCTCCTTCGGCGGTTCCATGTCATAGATTTATGGCATGAAAAAGAACCTTCCACTAACTACACTTGTGGTAGCTAAAATTTGTAGGTTATGATAACGCTATATTAGTTCCAACGTACGCCGCCAGGTGCTGTCTGTGATGACATCTAGTAGCCAAGCCCGCTGCAGGGTATCTTTGGGCATTTGGTAGCAAAAGAAGGAAAAATTGATCGTCTGCAGTCCTTCTACCTGAATCACCTGATAACACACACTAATATGGCCATCACAATTAACACCGGTTATCAGACAGATTCTACACACACCCAAAGTACACGGGGCTACATGACCGCGTTGTCGCATCCCCTAAACTGAGGAACCAACCTACCAACCAACTCTCTTATCCCTTCCTATATTATTCTGCTAAGGTCCCATTCCAATTTTGTACCAAAAATAAGGTCCCATTAACACCAACCTACACATATGGGGTACCTACAGGTTCAGCATAACCCAATGCGTAAGCGAAGCGCACTCACTTACTCTTTAAATGCCTCACAATTAAATAAATAAGTTACCTTAAAACATGTATATTTACAATGATATAATGAAAGAATGCAACACGGTAACCATGGTAACAGATTCTCACAGGTCCATCCATTTCTGTAAGACGTATTGCAATTCCAATTATTACATTATGGCGAAAGTTTCCAGACGGTTATAAGGTTACTGAACCAAATTAAGCTGTAAAATTCATCAATACATACAGTATAATGCGCTTAAGGGGGTCAAGGGGTACTCTAGATTTTTTTCACGCATTTTTCACGTGTGAGTGTGGTACGAAAGGTCTTTTTCACCCGACTATAAAGGGTCTCCGAAAACCACATTTAAAAGCCCTTAAATTAACAGTGTGATATTCCCAGAAAAGTAACTTCGCTCTGATATACCTATGAAGGAACGACAATCCCCTAACGACTGCACCAGTAGCTGAATTGATAAAGTCTGATTATTCATACCAAGGTTAAAAAGTGATAGCATTCATGATTGAGATTTTGCTAGTGTACACTTTACAACTAGAATATTCGTGGGCGAAGTAGCAACGGGTAATGCTAGTCATTCCTTATTCTACCTTCCAAGATCAGCCTAAGACTTAGTGCAAGGGGTTGTTCCAAAGTTTCTTTGTGTGTTGAGTGACTGAAATTTATAAATTGATGGTTTGTAACAGTGAAAACTTCAGGGGTTTGGTCACGGTTATTGCAGTTGGGGTTTATCCTCGTCTCTTAGTTTTGCACTGGCTGATCAGAAAGAAGAAAACACTGCAATGTTTCTAGACTTGTGCTGTGTCTTGTGTGGGGTTTCGCCTAGGACACACCTTTGTCTGGAGTGTGGCGCTCAATGGAAGTGAAACTTGGACTGTTGGCGCAGAAGAAAAGAGGAGAATTGAAGCGTTTGAAATGTGGTGTTACAAGAGAATGATGAACATTAGATCGGTAGATAGAGTAACAAATGAGTGCTACCTCCCTTTTTATGAAGCACACCTGCGCCTCTTTACTGCTCAAGCATAACCTCCCTATGAAGATTCGATGAGCCAGCTTGGTGTCGTAGGTGAAACCCCACACAAGACACGGCACACACCTAGAAAAATTGCTGAGTTTTAATTCACTGGTCGTGAAAGACAATATACCATTTTTTGGAAGTCTTCATAGGGAGGTTATGACTGCTTGAGCTTTTAGTTCTCGCAGTAAAGAGGAGCTAGCGCGCAGTTCCTCCTGTGGGGTCCGGGCGGGGACACCAAGAGCCCGCTGATGAGCCAGCGAAACCCCGCACAAGACACGGCACGAACCTAGAAGAATTGCTGAGCTATAAATTGATAGTTTGTAATACTGAAAACTTCACGAGTTTGGTCACGGCTATTGCAGTCGGATTTTATCCTCCTCTCTTAGTTTTGCGCTGGCTTATCAGAAAGAGTAAATTAATATGCATCGTTCTCGTATTTTAACATTTTATTTAAATCATCGTATCTCTCTCATTAGTGAAAGGTCTCTTTCAGAGTGCTTTGACTTTGTGCAATAAGAGGGCTTAATTGAGCGAGACTCGCATTTTGCTTCGTATCTCGCACTTTCTACTGTACAGACAAAGACAGGTCATACACCTGCTTGATCTCTACCTTGTCAGAAACGCGTGTTTCATGTTTATGTCACTGGGCCGTCAGGCCTTCAATACCCTTAATTGAAAATCATTCTTGTCCTCTTTTTATTATGATTATTATTATTATTATTATTATTATTATTATTATTATTGATGTGTAACATCTTTCCGCTCGGTTGCTGGATAGTTTTGTGGGAGTGATTTTGAAAATTGGGGACGGAATTGAATCGGGCGGAAGTGGATAATAATGTTATTGGTTTTACGTCCCTTTTAACTACCCTGGCTTTTAGAGACGCCGGGGTGCCGGAATCTTGCCCCGAAGGGGATCTTGTAACGTGCCAGTAAATGTACTGACACGGCTCCCTCGCATTTGCGCACCCTCAAATGCCAGCTGACTGCGCCAGGTTTCGAACCTGCAACCTTGGGCTCAGCAAGCGAGAGCGTTACCCCTGAGCCACGCAGCCAGACATGGGCGGAAGTGGATCGAACGGAAGTGGATCGGACGGAAGTGAAGACGCACTGCCAGCTGGATGTACAATTGAAAATGTGTGTATTGGAAACAAGGCAGTGTGTGCTCTGTAGCGCGAGAATGTTATGGCAATACAGTAGGCAGTGCATTTAGCAGGCACTGGTTTGACGAGCACAGTGGCAAATGTTTCACCGACTTTCATTTGTCATTGAGCAGTTTATGAAGCTTCACGTTCAAGGTTGAATATCACATGGGGTAGGACGAAGACGCCAAATTACATTTAAGTAAGCGGCATTATTTTCAAGCTGTGGTTGAGTAGGCTACTCAAATATTAAATGCATAACAGAATGCTGTTATATGAGTGGAATAAAAGCTGAGACTAGGTCATTTCATGATTGTAGGAAGGCATGTTTTGATTGTTTACGACGAATTGTATGTGATTCTTGAGAATAATGAATGATATAGTTACTGAGGAGTGTGCTCACAGTATTTGAGAGTACAGTCGTCGTTGTGTGTCACTTTGTTATTATGAATTATTAAGGAAGGAAGGAAGCTTGTAGTTTTGCGTGGCCGTTAATCTCACAATCATGATCCACGGTACCTCCCTTTTACGTGGAATGCAAACCACAGGACATGGCATTTCAATTCGAAAATCTCACATGTATTGACCGGGAATCAAACCCGGTCTACCTTGGTGAGAGACTAACAGCTTTACCGCTGCGCCACAAGTGTGACAGTAGCATATCTCCAATTCAATCTATCTGTAGTATACCAGTAGGATAACATGTCAGATGTTAGACATCATATGCGACTACTGTAAGGCTCGTATATTTATTTATTTATTATTAATCTTGATTGGTCACTTGAGTCGTTCCACAATCACTTCTTCTTTGAAGGTAGTACTGCTTGGTTCTTTCGCTCTTTCCAGTAATTTTTCATTCTTTCATATCGGGATTTTCTCAACTCATCTGAAATCTCCATAGGCTTCCTATGTGTCATTTCTGCAGAAAATTTGTGAGTTTTAAGAATGGTGTTAATTTTATTTTTCTCCTCGGCATCTGCTATCTTGAGTCCAACTGCTTTGAGATCTTGTTGGATTTCTTGGATCCATTTTCCTCCAGTTTTCTTTCCTCGATTTCTCATCACCAGTTGGCGTACAATTCTGTTTTCTGGAAGCCGTAAGATGTGAAAAAAATATGAAATTCTTTTCTTCTTCATTGTGCTGGTGATTGGATCAATCTCACGATAGACAGTTTCATTTGGGAGAATCCTCCAGACTCCCTCAACCTGATACTTTTTATTTATGCACGTTCTAATGTTTCTTCTTTCCGTTTTGAGGAGCTGATCAGTTCTTTGTTCATTTTTAATTTGGAACAGTGTTTCATAAGCATAAGTGGCTTCTGGGAGAGTTACAGTTTTATAATGTTGGATCTTAGTAGCTATTGATAGGCATTTTTTTTATTATATGTTGTCCAGGTTAGAACAAAAATTGAGGAAGTCCTATAGGTGAGCTTATGTTCATAGTCTCTATGAACATAAAGAAATTCAGTTTGATTGCTATAAACGATTCTTGGATAATGCGAACCGCCTAATATTTCGGGGGTGATATTCTTTGCTCAAACTTAACATTCGTGATTTTATTCTCGCACTCATTGTGGTCCTCGAGATTTTCTATGTTGATCTGTTGTGGGACCTCTGTCAGCCATTCCGTGCCGCATTTACTCTTTGTTATGAATTATTATTATTATTATCAAGCGAAAAATGAGCAATGAGCAAATGCCAGAATGTAAAATGAGGCTTATCGTGGTCCCTAGTTGGCCGATTAGCGAAATTGAATGAATGAATTATTATCATCATTATTACTTTATGGTGTTATCACCTGATAACACACACTAATACAGTCATCACAATTAACACAGACAGATTCTACACACACCCAAAGTACATGGGGCTACATGACCGCGTTGTCGCAGCCCCTAAACTGAGGAACCAACTAACCATGACTTTGCACCTGTGTCGTATGGGCAGATCAGAACATCCTTTATAATTATAATAATAATAATAATAATATCGTATAGCCTCGTGTGCCGGGTGCAAGCTCTGTTATTTGACGCCCAGAGGGCAGCTTGCATGTCGAATTTTGTTGTTACTTGGAGCGCTATTAAAGTCAAGGAGGTTAGATATCCAAGCTCCTTGACACTATAGCGCTTTCTAGTAGAAAATGGAGGAACTTTTTGTGTTGTCGGAAAATCCCGAGATTAATTTTGAAATTATGAACACGGCCTACTGAGTTCAAATGGGTTCTTTAACATACCAACATCGTATGACATGCGTGCCATGTTTTTTGTCGCCTTTCAAAAATCACTTACCGTTGCCACGAGCGAACCTGCAAGTTTGTGGTTGGTAGTACGACACGATAACCACTCACCCACCGTGGCAAGCATGAATGAGGTGGGAATCAAACTCAGGACCTTTGTGAGCGGAGACCCCCGAGACCTCCAGGAGTGAGGAGGATAATAATGAGATCAGCCCCAACCGAATTTTCTCCCCGCACGAAGCACTAAGTCTCGAGAAACTACAAAACTTGGGACATCTCTCTGTCAGTGGGATGATACGGTCTGGATTAGCTTGAGAAATAGGCTATTACCAACCCAAATCCCTCAACTATGGGACAGGCAATCACAACGACACACCCAGTAAACCAATAACATTGAACACCACTGAACCAGTAGTATGTCCAGTCCAAGATTGGAATGTGTAGCTGGCTATTGAAGATTCAAGGTTCGAATCTCGGCGCTCACAGTGACTATTCTGAGCAAGGTTATCTCCCCGTTATCTCTTCCACGTCCGCTCCTTGAAAATACTGGAGTGGTATCGTAGTAATTTATTTCACGTCCCGAGGCACCAACCCTATACCAAGATCGTAATATACACTACTACAGTCACCACCCGAATCTCCTCCGTAAAAGAACATCAACTTCGCGTAAATCCGAAACAACAGATTAGTGTGCTTCAGTAATTTAAATGAAACGTGGAAGAATGTGATTCACATATTAGTCTATTACTGCTGCCCAATTCATTCTAAATCACGGGGTTGATGACCAAGATATCCTAACATAATTCTGTAAAATAAATTTGTAATTGACAAGACTACTTGTAATTTAATTCACAGTACAACTTACGGAATACAAGATAAAATTATGGGTAGCTCCTGTGGTATATTCTCTCCATTTAACAGAACCATCATGCGGGTTGCCAGCACACAGGCGCAACCTGAAGCTCCGCACGTTACAAGAACTGAGTTTTTCAGTGCATTGCGGAAACGGTAACTTCCTCGTTGGATCAGTGGTAGTTCCTCCTTCTCTTCTGAAGATCGCGGGTTCCATTCCGACCATAAAATTCGGTTTCTTGAAGGGTGGGTAAAATTCTCGGCGCTCCCGATTCGTAAAATGGTGGTTGGTGAACGAGCTCTCGTTCAACAGCACAGTTGGTGATAACTAGGGCCCGGATGTTGATGACATGTCATCTTTTTACTGAGCTGTCTAGAACAATGCTGAAGTACATAGAAACTCCGGACGGGCCACCCCGTCTTCAAATATGTCATTTTTATTTTGCATCTTTTTACATTTTATGCTATTTTCCATTTTAAGAGCATTTTTTTTAGTTTAATATTTTTTTGGTCTTATTTTAGAGAAATCTGCCTTTTAAGGTCATTTTTTTTTTTTCAATTTAGCCATGTCACAGCTTTATATGAGAGTGTTACGTCGTTCAGAGTTAAGAAGAAGCTAGTAGCTGATACAAGATAATTTAAAATATTGAAATATTGATTCAATTTCCTTAATCAACCGGGTGGAAGCTAGTCTTAGCAACAATCGTGGCGAAATTGCTGTGGGTATTGCATCAAAACTGGACAAAAACACCGGGTATAAAACATTATTCAAAATCTCAGCCATTCTTTCTGGTGAAAACTACTGCATGATTGGGATTGAGGAGGATTAAGCAGCAAACGATCTTCCTCACTTCAATTACGCTCCGATCACATCAGTTGATGTTCAACGCAGCTTTCCGAGATATAAAACTTGTTGGCTGATAACCGCAGATCATTTACATTTGACAGCATCAGAATGACATTCGTAGTGCAGTGCAACTCAAACAAGAAGTGCTAGAAATCTATTTTGATTGACTTTTCAGTTTGAGCTTAAGATGCCATTTTTGAAATATTGGTGAGTATAGTATAAGATCATTTTCTCAATTTTGTAGTGCATTTTTCGAATTTTGAAATATTGGTGATTTTAATATTATAAGATTATTTTCTTCATTTTATAGTGCATTTATTACAGTTATCTTTGATAATGTTAAGTGCATTTTTTAAACTTTTTTATGTTCGACCCTGACTATTATGTGTTATAAAACTGTGTCATAATGATGGTCATTATACCACCGTTTTTAGCCTACTTTCGATTTTTACAAAAAATGAAAGTAGACTTATGAGATCACTACAGGGCGAAAAAAGTGTGTCTGTCTGTCTGTGTGTGTGTATGTGTGTGTGTGAGTCTCTCTCTGTCTGTGTGTGTGTGTGTGTACTCTGAATGTCTGTCCCCCCCCCCCTATCAATTCGAACACGGTGAGCGCAAATTGAACGAAATTTGGTACAAAGTTAGCACTAACAAAGGGCACCTCAGTGTCATGTTTTATATCGCCGCCATCTTGACGGAAACGTAATGGCGGCCACACAAATGTTCAAAGCTTAAATCAAATTACGACTAACCTAATCATCCGATCTCTACCAAATTTTGCAACAACATACCTTTATGGGGGCAGCATCCTTTGATCAAACTAATAGGTCATCAGCCTAATAGTTTGCGGATGGCGGCCATCTTTGTGTGAAAATCGATTACCCCTATTAATTCGAACACGGTGAAACCGAATGGAACGAAATTTGGTACAGAGGTAGTACTAGCAAAGGGCACCTCAGTGTCATGTTTTATATCAATTCGAACACGGTGAGCGCAAATTGAACGAAATTTGGTATAAAGGTAGCACTAGCAAAGGACACCTCAGTGTCATGTTTTATATCGCCGCCATCTTGACGGAAACATAATGGCGGCCACATAAATATTCAAAGCTTAAATCAAATTACGATTAACCTAATCATCCGATCTCTACCAAATTTTGCATCAACATACCATTATGGAGGGAGCATCCTTTGACCAAACTAATAGGTCATTAGCCTAATATTTTGCGGATGGCGGCCATCTTTGTGTGAAAATCGATTCCCCCTATTAATTCGAACATGGTGAAACCGAATGGAACGAAATTTGGTACAGAGGTAGCACTAGAAAAGGCCACCTCAGTGTCATGTTTTATATCACCGCCATCTTGACGGAAACGTAATCGCGGCCACCCAAATGTTAAAGGCTAAAATGTAATTACGACCAACCTAATAATCTAGTCTCTACCAAATTTTGCAGCAACAAATCGTTATGTGGGAAGCATATTTTGACCAAACTGCTTGATCATCAGCCCAATAGTTTGCAGATGGTGGCCAAGTATGTGTGCAAATCGATTCCCCCTATCAATTCAAACACGGTGAAACCGAATTGAACGAAATTTGGTACAGAGGTAGCACTAACAAAAGGCACCTCAGTGTCATGATTTATATCGCCGCCATCTTGACGGAAACGGAATGACGGCCACCCAAATGTTAAAAGCTTAAATCAAATTTCGACCATCCTAATAATTTGATCTCTACCGGATTTTGCAACAACATGCCTTTTTGTGGAAAGCATCTTATGACTGACTACAAGGTCATCAGCCCAATAGTTTGCAAATAGCGGCCATGTATGTGTGCAAATCCATTCCCCAGATCAATTCAAACACGGTGAAACCGAATTGAATGATTTTTTTTACAGAGGTAGCACTAGCAAGGGGCACCTCATATTCATGTTTAATATCCCTATAGCACGTTGTATTTCAACAAACTACTACAACCAACATTCAATTATACTCCTTGAAATGGACAAAGAGTTATAACAATACCCATGCATTTAGGAGAAAGTAGGCTATATGTTCTTTACTGAACATCTTGTTCATTATGATACAGTTTCTCCAGCCAATCAGAGCTCGTTCATTGACCAATTAGGTAACGATACCTTCGCGCATGCACTCAAAATCCAACATGTCGGACATAAACACAACATCGAACTATAATAAATTACCGATATGGAATACGCACCGTCCATATGTTCGCGTAAATAAACTGGCGAATATGAGACAAGAAATAGCACTGTACCGGTACCTTAATATCCCCAAAACCAATTTCTACACAGCGCGTGGTTTTGACACGACTTCAGTGACAGTTTTACTGAATACTGGTGCGCAATCTGAACATATGGTATTGAAGCACACAGAGCGCATGCGTCGGTTGTCCAGAGAGCTTGGACTAGAGAGATATACTACCCACCGCAGCACCCGATCACAACATTCTACTGTAGTGACTGAACAGATATTTATGAATATTTATGTTAAAACATATAATAAAGTTATAATTATCGTCGAACATAAACAGTCGTATGCAACTCGCCTATAATGGTAATTAAGACACTCGTATGAAAATTATAAAACTCGCATACGCTCGTTTTATAAACATACTCGTGTCTTAATTATAGCCATTATAGGCTCGTTGCATAATGTACTATTAACCTCCCCCAACAACATCCGGACCCTAGTGATTACTAAACAAAATTCATTAAATCTGAGCCACAAGTACAGTAACAGCATTTCGATTTCGCTGCTACGTGCTAGTGCAAGCGAAACGTTGGGTGGGGGAGGGGGAAAGTTTCAAAGTATTGGTATATTCTGATACGAGGTCTCCCATCCAAATGAAGATTTTCTTGATACTCCGGTAGGAGTAGTCATAGCCAGGGACAATAACTGAGTCGCTTTCGTTCCTCGTGGATTTAATTCACCAATAGTGACACATAATGGGAAGGGAGATAATGTTTTTGATCCATTCAGAAGCTATGCGACATCGTGGTCATGTAGCCCCGTGTATCTGGATGTGTGTTACATCAATCTGATAACCTGCTTCACTGATATGACTATAGTAATCTGGTTGGCTGGTTTCTTAGTTTAGGGGCTGTTACAACGCGGTCATGTAGCTCCGTGTACTTTGGGTGTGTGTAGAATCTGTCTGATAACCGGTGATATTGTGATGACTGTATTAGTGTGTTATCTGTTCTTAATTCAAGTAAGACCGGGTGAGTTTGCCGTGGTCATTATGGCATGACTGCTGGCGGTCGCTCACATCCGGGAGTTCGAATCCCCCCGCCGGCAACCTTGAAGGTGGTCTTCTGTGGTTTCCCATCTTCCTACCAGGGAAATGCCGGGGATGGTCCCTCACTATAGGCCACAGCCGCTACCTTCCAACTCCTCGTCGTTACATGCAAACTTTCCTCCCCAGACAACACTCCACACGCGACGGTACTTGTAGCTCACCCATTGGGTGTCCGCCTCGAAGCTGCTACAAAAAACTGGCGAGCCGAACATGTCCTCGGACACTCCCGGCACTAACAGCCATACGCAAAAAATTCAAGTAAGGACTGCGGACGATAATTTCATGTAGTTCCTGCTTTTGTTACCAAATGCTACCGTCCACGACACCTAGCTGTGAACTAGGCTACTACTAGATGCTATCGCAACCAGCGCCTGGTGACGAATGTTGGAACTTAAGAGCATAAATCAAACCTAACCTAGAAATTTTGTTTCACACAAGTTTAGTTAATGGAAGGTTTTTTACATGCCGTAAATCTATGATATGGGTTCTACTTCCCCTCCGAAGGGAGGCATACTGAGGGACTTTTTAACGCTCTTAAAAAATCTGACGACTTCGGCCGGGTTTGAAACCGCGATATTGGGCATAGAAGCTCAGCATGCTTCCAACTACGCCGCCGAAGACGCCCTATAGTAATCTGTTTATTGGTAATGAGGACTATGATTTGGGTCGGAGGCTGCCGTGGTCTTAATTTAGTTGCTACACCGGCATTCGCCAGAAGCAGAAGTGGGAAACCACTGAAAATCACTTCTAGGATTTTTTGAGGCTGAGTGAGATTACTTCAAATTCCAGTTCTCAGACAAAATAAAATCTGGTAAGAGGGTTGGGAGTTTGACCCTGAATTGAAGCTTGTTAGCGTGGTAAACCTGGCATCATCATGAATGTTATACCCACCAATTCAGCCACTCTGCTTAATTTGACCTGTATTCTGTAATGCGGTGTATTTGAGAATGCAGCATTATAAGATTAAATCGCCCCGCCGCACCGCTCTGTGACGTCACACACAGAACGAGTACATCGTTATTCGGCAATCTCTTAACTTCTACTTCAATCTCAAATAGAGCACGGGCACGCAATGCTGCTTTACCGCTAAATGATGATGATAATAGTCTAGTAATAATAATAAGAAGGAGACGACGATGAAGAAGAAAAGATCAGCAAGTAATTCATATCATCTTATAAGTTTAAGGTTAAGTTCCTGAGAATAATAATAATAATAATAATGATAATAATAATAATAATAATAATAATAATAATAATAATAATAATAATAAAAGAAACAAGTAGTTCACAAGTAATTTATATCATCCTATAAGTTTCCTTGAGGTTAAGTTCCTGAGAATAATAATAATAATAAGAAAACCAAAGGCATCTGGTTTACAGAGGTGGAAAAAGACCTACAAGAACTGGGGATATCACATGAGGACATCTTGGAACGTGACTCTTTGAAGAAGAAACTTGGGGAGATACAGAGTTTTCAGCCAAAACCTACTGTATATTGAAATCCGGCAAGAAGTGGACCGAAGAACGAAAGGAAACTCACCGAAGAAGAATGCGCGAATACTGGGCCAATGTGAAAGAACGAGGGGAAATGCAGTTGAAATAACGTGGTCCATAGACGACCGAAGCGATTATAAAATAATATTAATAATAAAAGTTGTTGTTGCTGTTTTAAGGGGCCTAACATCTGGACACAAGTAGTTCCGTGAAGAACTAAATACCCTATTTTCATCATATCCTCATGGTCTTACTTAGGACACGAGTAATGAAAACGAGATTTTTAAAATTTGCACAGCTGCTATTTTTAAGTTTGCATAAAATACAATTAGACGTCAGTATAGTAATGCTTGTATGAAGATATTCCGTGCTAAGTTTCACAGCGCTCGGATGAAAAGTCGCCAGAAAAGAAATCCATCGAAATATGGCATTTAGATTTCCGTCCCCGCCATGTTGGTTTTGTTCTCAGCAGGTTATTGAATGGTCCATAGCTGAACATAAGTTAATAACCTCTATCAACGTACAAACTTTCAGTTTGATTGCTGCAATAGATTCGTAGATATTGAGAACCGTCTACATATTTTGGATAGTCGCCATGTTGGATTGTCATTTGTGTAGGCCATACAGTTATGTAGGTCTACCTTTACATGAAGATTATTGCGTAGGTTCATTATTTAAACTTTCACTTCGATCTCATGATTAGGAAACATGAAAAAGAAACTTAATTTTAAAATTTCGCACAGCCGCCATCTTGACGTTATGAAAAACAATTCAACTAAATTACATGGCAGTGCATTTCAGTGTGTATAAACATTTGCTGTACCAAGTTTTACTGCGCTCGGATGATTAAATCGCGAGAAAAGTTTATTTAAATGTTTCAACTTCGCTTGTCCGCGATATTCGGTTTTTTTATTTAACAGGTTTATGAAAGTTACATAGATGAACTTCTAGTAGTAGGCTACCCTTTGTCACCGCACAAAATTTCATGGTGATTTCTGGTACTCTTGTGTAGATATCGAATGCCAGTGAAATATTTCGTGTGGCCGCCATGTTGGATTGGTGAAACGTATTAAAATGTGAAAGGCACGGTCGAGGTCCGACGAGGTGGTAGTACCGTATTTATTTACCGAGTTTCATTTAAATCGCTTCGGCCGTTTAGATTTTATGAGGGGCACACACACACACACGTTTGTTTTTCATGAATGGTAATAGGCTAAAAACAAGATTAAGAATTATCTTATCATATAAGTTAGAAATCTAAAGCACTGAATCTGACAACCCATACTTTATATGGGTATCAACCAGCAACACAAAGGCTCAAGTCAAGGAAATGCTTTCTCCATTCAACAGAAAGCCTTAGTGAATCACCGATGAACTTTAGAGTGGACTCATTGCGTTCCAGATCCTGGCACCTCGCAGGATGGATGATACCCTCTGAGAGCCTCCCTCAAGGTCTCCAAGAAAGTTGGCCTACTTGGAAGACACTGAACAGGTTGCGCTCAGGAGTCGGAAGAACAAAGTGCAACATGCAAAAGTGGGGATTTGCCTGTGACCCCACACTCTGTAATTGCGGTGAAGAACAGACAATGAGCCATCCTCTTGTCTGCACGTTATGTCCAACTACATGCTCTCCCCAGAATGTAATTGATGCTACCACAGAAGCATGTGAACTTGCTGCATACTGGTCAGGCCAAATAAAATTAAATTCATATCTGTGTGGAACAACTTAATGTTTATCAGAAATGACAATGTTTATAGACCAGCCTATTTTCATTTTATGAAAAAAAAAAGGCTTATGAGATCACCTTTTGTCCGTGTGTGTGTGTGTGTGAGGTGTGTGTCCCCCTAATAACTTCTAAACGGATGGAGCGATTACAATGTAACTCGGTAAGATCATAGCAACATTCTGGCCGACCCCGACCGTGCCCTTCAAATTTTATTGTGTCTCACCAATCCTACATAAAGGGCACTACTAGAAGTTCACCTATGAGACTTTAAAAAACCTGGTGACTACAAAAACAACATGGCGGCCAAGCGAAGTTGAGACTTTTAAATAGACTTTTCTCGCGATTTAACTATCCAAACGTAATGAAACTTGGTGAAGCAAATGTTTATACAAATTGTAATGCACTGGAGTCTAATTTAGTTCAATTGTTTACATAACCTCAAAATGGCGGCTGTGAGAAATATTTCACCTGCATTCTATATCTCCGAAACTATTACAGATCTCACCCTGAAATTTTGTACGGTGATAATGGGTACTGATGCAAGTTTATCTATGTAACTTTAATAAATCTGTAAAGTATAAAACGAACATGGCGGCCAAGCGAATTTGAAACATTTTAATAGACTTTTCTCGTGATTTAACTCGCTGAGCGGAGTGAAATGTGGTACAGTAAATGATTTTACATATTGTAATGCACTGGCATCTAATTTAGTTCAATTGTTTACATAACCTCAAGATGGGGGCTGTGCGACATTTTAAAATTAAGTTTTTATTTCTTGTGTCGTAAGCATGCGATCGAAGTGAAAGTTTGAATAATGAACCTAGGCAATAATTGCCCTTGAATGGTACATAACTCTATGGCCTATACATATAACAATCCAAAATGGTGAGCATCCGAAATATTTTGACGGTTCTCAATATCTATGAATACTTTACAGCAATCAAACTGAATTTTTTAACATATGTTCACCTATACTTTCAGTAACCTGGTGAGCACAAATCCAACATGGCGGGGACGCGAAGTATAAATATTTAAATGGACGTTTCTCGCGAATTAACTATCCGAGTGCAGTGAAACGTTGCGTATACAAATGTTAATCCACTGGCATCTAATGTATTTCAATTGTTTGCATAATCACAAGATGGCAGCTGTGCGAAATTTTAAAATTTGGTTTTTACTTCGTGTGTTCTAATCATGCGATTGAGGTTTGAATACCACACGTACACAATAATCTTAATGTAATAGTACAAAAATAAAAATCCAACCTGGCGACCATCTGAAATATTTAGACGGTTCTCAATATCTACGAATCTATTACAACCTTCAAATTGAAATTTTGTATGTTGATAGAGGCAATTAACATGAGTAGGATATATGAAAATAGGCTGTCTAGTTCTTCACGGAACTACTTGTTATAATTGTAATTGTCTTGTTTCTCCTTTTTCTGTTATATTTTGTTGTTTGTATTATAACTTATGTTTCTGACACGATTAAATAAATAAATAAAAGAGTTTGGTAGAGGTAGAGATTCTGATGATGATAAAACAAACATTGAGTCAGATTTCCGCCAGCGACGACTGAGATTCTACGGCCACATTATGAGACTGAATGACGACCGACTAACCAAAAAAAAAAAAAGACTTATTACGGAAACTTAAAGTGACAACAGCCTGGGTTACCCAAGCCCAAATTGAATTCGAAAGTGCCAACATCACACCAATAGAGATAGACGATCGAATGACATTCCGACATAGGATCCACAGTTGGGAAGTCACACATGAAGATCGAACCAAGGAGACCAGGGAAAGGATGGACGAGGGAACATCGAGTTCGACACAGTGAGATGATGAAGGAGTTCTGGAAGAACCGTAACAGATCATAATTTGCTTAATGTGATCCTTTGGGTCTAAACAATGTAATCAAATAAATAAATAAATAAATAAATAAATAATAATAATAATAATAATAATCGTTAGTCGTCAGCTACTGTGGCCCAGAAGTTTTGAGTTCGAGCTATTATCGCGAACTAATTTCGAAGTTCTATTTTTGAACTGCCATCTAGCAGTGAAAACCTGAACTCTACTGGATGACCTGTGGCTGAGATTGAATTATTTTATTTATTTATTTATCGTAAGCCTTTTAGTGCCGGGAATGTCCGAGGACATGTTCGGCTCGCCTGAGTCTGTAGCTGCATCCAGCGGATACCGTTAGGGTGAGCTACAAGTTCCGTTCAATTTCAAGTACTTCCAACTTTCCCCACCAGTTATCAATGATACCTAGTGGTGAACGTTGGAAATTTGATAGAACGTTCTGACGAAATCTATTCTAACAATTTAGCTTCACACAAGTTTAGTCTGTGGAAGGATCTTTTACATGCCATAAATCTATGACATGGAACCGCTGGCTTTACTTCCCCTCCGAAGGAAGGCATACTGATGGTTTTTAACGCTCTTAAAAATCCGACGACTTCGGCCGGGTTTGAACCCGCTATCTTGGGAACAGCAGTTCAGCATGCTACCAACTACGCCACCGAAGCCGCCTCATAAATGATAATAGGCTAAAACAAGATAGGAATTATTTTTATCGTATAAGTTTGGTAGAGGTAGAGATTCAGATGATGATGATAAAACCAACACAGTAATAATAATAAAAATAATAATAATAATCGTTTGTCGTCAGCTTCTGTGGCGCAGAATTCTTGAGTTCGAGCTATTAATGCGAACAAATTTCGAAGTTCTATTTTTGAACTGCCATCTAGCAGTGAAAACCTGAACTCTACTAGATGACCTGTGGCTGAGATTGAATTAATTAATTAATTTATTAACCAAACCTCCGTGGCTTAGGCGGCAGCACGCCAGCCTCTCACCACTGGGTCCGTAGTTCAAATCCCGGTCACTCCATGTGAGATCTGTGCTGGACAAAACTGAGGCAGACAGGTTTTTCTCCGGGTACTCCGGTTTTTCCCTGTCAAAATTTCATTCCAGCAACACTCTCCACTATCATTTCATTTCATCTGTCATTCATTTAATCATTGCCCCAGAGGAGTGCGTCAGGCCTCGGCAGCTGGCACAGTTCATATCCTCGCCGCTAGATGGGGGCTTCATTCATTCCATTCCTGACCCGGTCGGAGACTGGAAGCAGGCTGTGGATTTTCATTTCATTTATTAACCAAATGTGATACGAGAGATCTTTACGATTATACACTGTACAACTCGGGACATCTTTGGCCATGAATCGAACCCGCGATTTTGGATCACAAGACTGTGACCAATGGAGGAAACTGTTGATGATGGAAAGGATATTTAAAATGGCAAGTGCGTGAATATGACATTTAATGGTGTTGCCGTGGGCTCTTCAAAGTACATCACAATTAACACATGCAATGCAATTACACAAGGAGGCGTATAAACCATTTAAATATTGGCAAATGTTAATGCGTGTATGTATTAATTGTTACAACTACAGTGTAGTCATTTAATTATTATGATAATTCCATTAAATGTAAAAAGAAAAAAGAAAGCTATGATGGTTTATTATTCCATTATTAATGCATTTCAAATAATGATTAATACAATAAAATTTGTCAGAAGCCATAATTACGTCCAGTGTATTTTTATTTGTGATAAATGTAATGCTATTGGTGATTTCATGCTATAGCTTTCATCGCATATGACCTGTGAAGCAATTATCATGCATTATGGTTGATAAAGGGCTATATACATTTGTTCGAGCCACCGAAACAAAAATATTGTTCTATACCACAAGTCCACACATGAGTGAGCAGTGGTTGATACCGACAAAACAAGCGAAATGATCATCAACCTACGCTCTGTGCCTTTCAGGTTCGGTGAAAGGGTTATACCCCTTGTTTCCTGTGGCCTCATCTGATTACACTCGTACAATTTAAAATTATGTTTTTTCACGAGGGTTAAAAATCCCTCAGTATGGCTTCCTTCGGAGGGGAAGTAAACCAGGCGGGTCCATATCATAGATTATGACATGTAAAAGAACCTTTCTCTAACTACATGGTTGTGTGAAGTTAAATTCGTAGGTTATATTTGATATACGCTCTTATGTTCCAACGTTCGTCGCCAAGTGCCGGTTGTGGTGGCTTCTAGTAGCCAAGTTCACAGCTACAGTAGGCAGGGGCGTATATAAGGGGGTGCTGAGGGGGCTCCAGCCCCACCCCCGAAAAAAACCCAATAAAAATGAAGAAAGTGTTGCTTTGGTAAGAGCATAAAATAATGGTAAATTTGGTTGTACCCTAATCTTAACTTATTGGCTAATTTATGAACAATATTAAGATTGAAATTAGACTACCTCGTGGTGTACTGGCTAGCATTCTTGGTTGCCGCCCCGCAGGTCCGAATTCTTTTCCCGGCTGTGCCAAGATATTTTAATTCTGGTCTGAGGGCTGGAACGGGGTACACTCAGCCTTGTGAGGCAAAACTATGAATTTCTCAGTTCGGTACTTTTGAGAAATAAATTATCAACTTGTAAAAAGAAAAAAGGTTTACCTTTCTGCTTAGTAAATTGACAAATCTTTCGATATTTGGCATTCATACTCCATAGATCAAATAGAAAATTCATTTATAAAATGTTATTTGTGTGTTGTGTTGTATTTTACGACTTTTTTGTATTGCCAGTAATAATTGTAGGCTATATAAAAATTGAATCTTATCTAAAATAACTACACAAAGTTATATGCTCTAAGATATTGGTTGATATTTCTGGGTATTTTGCGGTGACAATCCCCCGAGAATACTCACATTTTTTTCAGTATAGTTAGCACCCCCCCCCCCCTCCCCCCGAAAAAATTGTATATAGGCTACGCCCCTGACAATAGGTGTCGTTGATGGTAGCATTTGGTTGCAAAAGTAGGAACTAACATCAGTTCTCAATTCCAGGCGAATGCCGGGACGGTACCTTCGATAGACCGTGACTGAATTGCTTCTAATTCCTGTCCTTGGTGGAAAAGACATTCAAAAAGAGTCGATCCCTTGAAAGAAAATACAGTACCCAGTAAAAATGATTTTTCATTATTTTCGATCCGGACAAACCGGAGATCTGGATTAATGATGGCCTAATAAACGAGGTTCTTGTGTAGTTGAAACAGATTTTTTTAAATGAATTATTTAGTGTACCGACAGTAGTGGCTACGCTGGCTAACGCGCAGCATTAGGTCATGGGGCCAAGCTCTCTGCTGACTTGGTAGACGCGTGGGTTCGAGCCCCACCGTCGGCCGTCCTTGAAATGGTTTTCCGTGGTTTCCCATTTTCAACACCAGGCAAATTCTGGGACGGTACCTTCTGACAGGCCACGGCCGCTTCCTTCCACATCCTTGCCCAGTTTCATTCACCATCATTCATTTCATCTCTCATTAACTCCTCTCATGAGGTTGGCGTCAGGAAGGGCATCCGGCCGTAAAAACCATCGCCAAAACAGGACTTCCATCGCATCTCATCCCCGACCCCGTTGGAAAACGGGAATAATAAGGGGTAGACATACATACATTTAGTGTCTCACTTTTTGTTTTACGAAATGCATATAAATCTTTTGTAAAACACAACCATAAATTACGAAGGTGGATCAAAAGGTTAGTTGCACTAACGCGCTGCAGCAAACGTGGGCACAGCGGAGAAAGGGACAGACACTGCCCACACGTCTGTTACGCAGGTCGCTGTGGTGTCTCGTCTTGTATGGTGTGAATAGCGGCCAAAAGCAATGGCGCGTCGACTGGACGTTCACTCCAAATATGAGGTGCGTGCGGCAATGCGATTCCTATGGGCCAAAAGGAAGAATTGCACGGACATTCATCGTGAAATTAATGCTGTGTATGGGGAGCGGGCCATTTTGTTGCGCGATAACGCAACACCTCACAAGGCGAACTCCTGCAGAGTTTCAAGTGGGAGGTCTGGCAACATCCACCCTACAGTCCCGGCCTAGCGCCATGTGACTTTCATCTGTTCGGTAAGCTCAAAACGGAGCTCGGTCTTCGACGATTCCAGACCGATGAGGAGGTGAAGGCTGCTGTCTCCGTGTGGTTACAGAACGCTGGAGGAACTTTCTATGCATCCGGCATCGACAAGTTGGTTGTGCGTTCGCAGAAATGTTTGGAGTCTCTTGGAAATTATGTGGAAAAGTGACGTTACATTGTACGTCGTTATAGGCGTGTTGCTGTTGTAGAGGTGGTGTAATAAATGGCCATAACTGGGAAGTTCAACTAATTTTTTGATCTGCCCTCGTATTTAGGTGCAGTGTGTGAATTGTAATGCCCCACCGTAAACAAACTGAGAACAGGAGCCAGTTTACTGCTCTGTCCATTCTTCTCGAAGAGACTGTGTTTACAGTGCACGGCTCCATCCTGTCCAATTCCATACTCAATCCATCACTCCACGTCGAACATGTTGTGTAACATTTGATACGCCGCCCTCCCACCAATCAAAGACTCTGAGAGATGCTGCCAGCAAGTTTAGAAGATATTCTCTTTCATAGCCGTCCTAGAAGATTCGTCAAAAGCCCATTCTTTACTATGAAAACAGTGGTGGTAGGAGTTTTTGTTATTTTTCATTTGAGAAACTAAACTGGATGGTTACGTCGACATAACGTACTTGGCTTACTTTATCAGTTCGAAGTCTTTCTCAGTGTTGCCTGACCGGGCCAATGCATGTGAGAGTTTCGAAGTGAAATGCCCTGTCCTGTGGTTCGGATTCCAAGTAAAAATGGAGGTCCCTTGGCTCATTATCGCTAGATTAATGGTCAAGTAAAACTACAAGCTTCGTTTTTTGTCTCTTCAGTGTTGCTTTCTTAACAATAATAATAATTGATTGTTTTTCAATCGGTATAACAGTAGATTATGCAACAAGCCTATAATGGCTTAATTACCATTATAGGTGAGTTGCATACGACTGTTTATGTTCGACGATAATTATAACTTTATTTTATGTTCGAACATAAATATTCATAAATATCTGTCGAGATTCCGCCAGTTGACTTTACTGAACCGAGTGCATGCGCTGGATTATTGATTTTCCGTGGATCAAAGACCTTGACACTTTCATATATTTCCAAAGCTTTGAAACAAAAACATTGATAGAAGGTAATCATGTTGTCAATTGTGTCCGACATGTTTGATTTTGGAAATACGTGCGTTGTGCGCAGGTGCGATGCTATCCTTACCTAATTGGTCAAACAGCTGTATTATAATGAAAATCTTGCGCTCTGATAGGTGGAGAACCTGTATCGTAATGACACTTGAACCAAAATGAGCCTTATTAAGATGCAGTTTTCTGGCATATTTCGGCATGGTCGAACATAAACCATTATTCCAATCTTGAAAGTCTTCAAATTTTAGAATAATGCGGATATCCGAATACTTTATCTTGTTTTTGTATATATTTTTTTTTGGTATTTTGACTAATGTGGATTTTTTATTTTAAGTATTTCTTCGTCTTTTTACTTTTTGAGCTTTTTTGACTAATTGTTTATTGTTTTTTTGGGTTTTATGGATTTTGACTAATTTCTTATCTTTTTATTTTAAATTTGACTAATTTGCTTTGTATTTTAGGACTGTCAAACACTGAGGGGGATTGAACAAGGGAGAATTTCGACTAATTTTGAGTGTTTTTTTTCTTTCTCTGAATTTTGACTATTTTTTATTTCTTTTTATTTTAAGTATTTTTCTCGTTTTGTTTTACTTTTTGAGCTTTTTTAAAACTAATTTTCATTGTTTTTTTAGGGTTTGATGGATTTTGACTAATTTTGATTTTTGTTTTTTAAAATTTTTATTTTAATTTTGACTTATTTGCTTTGTAGATTATTTTACAACTGACAAATACTGGTGGGGATTGGGCAAAAGGGAGAATTTTGACTAATTTTCATTGTTTTTTTTTTGTATTTTGATTAATTTTGATTTTTTTAATTTTAAGTATTTTTCTTTTTTTACTTTTTGAGCTTTTTTTTTACTAAGTTTGATTGTTTTTTTAGGTTTGATGGATTTTATTTTATTTTTATTTTGACTAATTTGCTTTGTATTTTAGGACTGCCAAACACTGGTGGGGATTGGACAAAAGGGAGTATTTTGACTAATTTTGTATTTCGACAATTTGTAATTATTATTTCAAGTATTTTTCTCGCTTTTATTTTACTTTTTGAGCTCTTTTGACTAATTTTTATTGCTGTTTGGGGTTTCATGGATTTTGACTAATTTAGTTTTTTATGTTTTTTATTTTATGTTTATTTTGAAGTTTTTTTAATTTCAAGTATTTTTCTGTTTTTTTCTTCTTTTTTGAGCTTTTTTTTTGACTAATTTTGATTGTTATTTGGGTTTTTATAGGTTTTTGACTAATTTTGAATTTTATGTTTTTTAATTTTATTTGTATTTTGAGTAATTTGCTTGGTATTTTACGACTGCCAAACACTGGTGGGAATTGGATAAAAGGTAGAAGTGAGAAGTGCATCCCGTTTTATCGCGGAGACAAACGCTACCATTCTAGCGTTAAGCACTCTAAAAGAGAATACGGTTGGCAAGCAAGTGTAGGAGTATACTAACCCACTTACTTTCTTTGAGCGCTAATTGACGGGCGGAAAGTTTGGTAGCAAGCCATTAGGCGGAGCTTGTTCCGAGGAATAAGCAGATCAATAGGTGTATGCTTTTAACACAGAAAGGGACTCAATGCAACATGCTCATCGTTAGTGAAAGTGGGACGTGGTGGGGGTTCCCTCCAACAATAGATCTTTCCCACAATAGGCTTTCCCTGGAAACAGTTCTATTGACATTCGTAAACTGAGGAGACGAAATAAACAAGGAGTGGATTTGAGTTCTCAAGACTAGATTGTTTCTTAGAAGGATTGTTAAGTCCACTATTGCCCATATTGTACTGAGTTGGAGTTCCTTCCGGTTTCAAATTGACTCCTTGTTTCGCAACAGCTGAGGACATACTGCACAATTATGAAAGAAAATCCACAGCCTGCTTCCAGTCGACCGACCGGGTCAGGGAATGGAATGAATGAAGCCCCCATCTAGCGGCGAGGATATGAATTGTGCAGGCTGCCGAAGCCTGTCGCACTCCCCTGGGGCAATGATTAAAAGAATGGCAAATGAAATGATAGTGGAGAGTGTTGCTGGAATGAAAACCGGAGTACCCGGAGAAAAACCTGTCTGCCTCCGTTTTGTCCAGCACAAATCTCACATGGAGTGACCGGGATTTGAACCACGGGCCCAGCGGTGAGAGGCCGGCGTGCTGCCGCCTAAGCCACGGAGGCTTACTGCACTATTATCTATATACATAATACGCTAAGGTGTGTGTTTCTCAAAACTCAAGCTCCTAAACCAGAGGAAGTTATAAGGTGTGGTTTTTTACCAAAATCTTCCAAATCGTCTCAATAGTACAGGAAAAATCTTACAACTCTTGAAAAGTCAACGGAAATATAAGGGGCGTTCAATAAGTAACGAGCCGGAGGCTGGAATGCGCAAACCGGTGACGACATTGGCTAATCTTGGCGTGTGTAACGAGGTGTGATTCCGACCAGAGCGTGGAAGGTCACAGCCCGTCGCTAGAGGGCACGAGTGCACGTCACGTGACGATACAAAACGAGCAGCAGGATGCATCAATCGTCCTACTCTACCAGTCGCATTGCAAACAGTGACATGGAGGCGTCAACCGAAGAGCAAAGAGGTGTTGTTCGGTTTCTGACAGCGGAAGGAGTAGGGGGAACGGACATTCATCGCCGAATGTCACAAGTTTACGGCGAACATTGCATGTCCCTTGCAAGGGTCAAGGCGTGGCACAAGCGCTTCAGGGAAGGACGGGTGTCGTTAGCCGATGATGCCCGGTTTGGGGCACCTCCCTGCATTACCGATGACAACGTCCAGCTGGTGGATGCACTCATTACCCAGGACCGGCGAGTGACAGTGAACGCCATGGCCACCGTGGTCGCTCCACGACAATGCACGTCCTCATACGGCCAACACAGTCGCGGCACTCCCGCAGAAATTCAAATGGGAGGTTCTCGGCCACCCTCCATACAGTCCAGACCTCTCTCCCTGTGATTACCCCATGTTTGGTCCCCTGAAAAGGTCTCTGCGGGGCCAGCGATTCACCTGTACGTGCGGAACTGATTCACATCGCAGCCCAGGGAATTTTATGAGACAGCCATTCACCGACTCGTGTCACAGTGGGACAAGTGCCTCAACAGCCAGGGCCAATACTTGTAACATACAGGTACTGGTTTCTGTAATCATGCCTCCGGCTCGTTACTTTTTGAACGCACCTTATATATTTATTTGTTTATAAAGTGCTTTTAAACAAATAAACAAGACGATAGTCCCTGGCAGATCTGTTTCGCGTCCAGCCCGCATAACAATAGAGCCAGGCGGGTAGTCTCTACACATGGGGCGCACAGAACCCATTGTGCATTAAAAAGAATATTCGGCAGTGATTTCATAATTATCGACAATTTGTTTAAAAAGTGCGTTGAAACAAATAAACATATTTATAGAAGCCCGCATAACAGTAAAGCCGGGCGGATGGTTACTGAACATGTGAGATTTCTCGCACATGTCCCCTAGTGTGAAATAATACTTGAAGAATAGTTGTACTCGTTTCTCGCTTGACAATATTGTTAATCTGTCACACGGTCTCTATTGTTATCTTTAATGAATTACTCAGCAACAAAATCACTCTAGTTCTTTTTCTATCGTAAAATATTTCGCATTGAATTAGTTTTTTGAAACACGTTATGGTATTTCTTTCTACTGGCTTTGTGATTGAGCATTGTGTTTGGTTTAATTTAACCTTCCCAATGGACGCTATTGTATTCCCAGCGTGCTATATTATTATTCATTCGCCAGAACTCTAAACAAATATTTTATATTCTCTTTTGTGTCCGACGCAATTCATTTCATTATTTTAAGCTGATTTGCAGACGTGCAAGTTAAATCTCTCAAGGGAGATGTAGTCGATAACAGGTTTATTCCACTATACGTGCAATGGTAGTTGTTTAATTGTATTATCTTCGCCGGAACTTGAGTGTAATGTAATAAACAACACCCACAAAGCGATAATAATAATAATAATAATAATAATAATAATAATAATAATGATAATAATAATAATAATAATAAAACCAAGAGAGCACTCGAACTTATCCAAAACCTCTATAACAAAAAATGCATGTCAAGACAAACCAAACTTCGACACTAACACACTGTCATCAAACCGGCAAGTCTCTACGCAAGCGAAACACTTACACTCAATAAGAAATATGAACTTGAAGACATCAACAAAGAAGAAAGAAAAATCATTCGGAAAATACTGGGAGCAAGACTCACTCCTGACAGGTACCGACTACAGTCAAACAAGACAACTGAAAAATACTCCAACATCGAAGTCGATACCAGAAAAAGGCGATTGAAACATAAGTAGACTGCCGAATACCCGACTGACCAAAAGAATACTAGATTACATATCATCACTCAAAAGTTCAATACCATGGATGAAAGAAGTACAAAAAGACATGAGAACTGCTAACATAACCGACACATCAGACAGAGACTCCTTCCGTAACAAAGTGAACAACTGGGAAGTACAACCAAAACCTACACCATACAGACCTCAATGGTCTGGCGAAAGAAAATTGTCATTCTCCAACAGAATGGCAAAATAAGAAGAACGTCAAGAATTGAGTCAAATTGCTTAACACTTTCCAATATTGGGAAAATACGCTGTAAATAATAAGGTATTACTTACATCATCTTCTTTTTGCTTTTTTTTTAATGTATGGCTTTTAGCGCCGGGAGTGTCCGAGGACATGTTCAGCTCGCCAGTTTGTAGCTGCTTCTAGGCGGACAACCAATGGGTGAGCTACACGTGCCGTCGCGTGTGGAGTGTTGTCTTGGGAGGAAAGTTTGAATGTAAGGACGAGGAGTTGGAAGGTAGCGGCTGTGGCCTATAGTTAGGGACCAACCCCGGCATTTGCCTGTAAGGAAGATGGGAAACCACAGAAGACCATCTTCAAAGTTGCCGGCGGAGGGATTAGAACCTCGTCGCCTCCCGGATGTGAGCGACTGCCAGCAGCCATGCCGTAATGACCACGGCTATCTCACCCGGTTTCTTTTTGCTGATGACCAGGTGATATTGACTCAAGATATAGACGATGCCTCTTATATGATGAGGAAATTAATTGAGGGATATCAGATGTGGGGCCTAATTATCAATTACAACAAAACGGAATACCTTACATTAGAGAATAATGGGGGTGAGAAACTACAGATCGGAAATTTAAAAAAATCAAACAGTCACTAAATTTAAATATTTGGGTTCAACAACACTAGACAACGAATTTATTTATATGGATTTGAGTGTGCTGAAGTTGAAAATGACAGTTAAAAATCTAGATTAGCTCAGGTTTGGAAGTTATTGAAACTTTAATGTTCTCCACATATTATCATCATCATCATCATCATCATCTTTTCCCCTTTTCCAGCTGACACTGGGTGGGGGCAAATATGGTTCCTCTCCACTTTGCTCTGTCGTTCCACCATTCCTCTTCCGACACGGTGTTCCAATCCAGGTTCAGTTTACTAATGCTATTCTTCGCCGAGTCCATCCAAGGCATTCTTTGTCTTCCTCGTCCTCTCTTCCCTGTCATCCGTCGTTCCAATGCTCGTCTTGGTAGCCTTACTTCATTCATCCGTTTGACATGTCCAAAACATCTCAATCTGTTTTGTTCTAGTTTGTAATTTAGTTTCTGTACTGCCAGTTCTTTCCGTATATCTTCATTTTCCACTCTGTCTCTCCTCGTTTTCTGGACCATATTTCTCAGGAATTTCACCTCAGCTGCCTGTACTCTGCTCTCATCCCTCTTAGTCATTGTCCAAGTTTCTGCTGCATATGTCATTATAGGAACATAATATGCTTTGTACATAACTTCTTTAGCCTTAATTGGTATATCCTTGTTCCATACTAGTCCCCGTACCTGTTGGTTGAAAGCACTCCCGAGTTGTATTCTGCTAATTTCCAAATCTAGTCTTCCATCTTCAGCCAGTTCACTTCCCAAGTATTTGAAGTGTTTCACTACTACCAATTCCTTATCTCCTACTTTGATTACTCCTTTTCCTTCTTTCTTACCTCTACTCACAACCACTGTTTTATTCTTATCCACATTTATCTTCAATCCCCTTTTCTTAATCTTTTCATTTATTACGTCTAACTGTTCTTGTACCTCCATCTCATCCTCGCCCCAGATCACAACATCGTCTGCAAACAACATTACCTTCATCTTTGCCCTACTATAGTCTTTCATTGCTGCCTTCATGATGTCATCCATCTCCATTAAGAACAATGATGGTGACAACACACTTCCTTGCTTTAGTCCAGTGTCAATTTTAAACCATTCCGATGTCCCGACTAGTCTTCACACTACTGTAGCAATCCATTCACATTCTTTTTATCATGTCTCTCAGTTCCTTGCCTATCCCCCTATTTGTTAATCTTTCCCATACGTTTGTTCTAGGGATGCTATCATAGGCACTTTCTAGATCAATAAAAGTCATTACCATATCCTTCCCATATTCCCAACTCTTTTCAATGTTCTGTCTCAGAATGAAAATGGGTTCCACTGTTGACCTGCCCCCTCTAAATCCAAACTGCTCCTCCTCTGTATGGTTTTCTACCTTTACTCTAATAATTTTTTCTGGGATTCTTTCCATTACCTTGGCAACATGCGAGATGATGGTGATTCCTCGGTAGTTACCACACACCTTCCTGTCTCCTTTCTTGAATATTGGCAATATTATTCCCTTTTTCCAGTCTTCAGGAACTTTCTTCTCTCTCCACACAGTCCTGAGAAGTCTGTATGTCCACTGCAGTCCCACTGGTCCTGCCGCCTTGATCATTTCTATTGCCACTTCGTCGATTCCCACAGCTTTCCCCATCTTCATCTTCCTAACTGCCCATTCCACTTCTGCCATAGTAATGTCTGGTTCTTCTTTTTTCCCCTCCACCGTTTTGGCTGTTTGCGTAACTTCTTCGCATGTCTGGCATCTCACATTCAACAGCTTGCTGACATATTCTTTCCATCTGTCCGTTATCTCTTCTGGTTTTGTCAATATTTCACCTTTTTTGTTTTTCATGAACCTAGCGTTCACCTTTTCATTTCTTCTACTTTTTATAATTCCAAACAGCAATTTCTTTCCACAATTTAAATCCTCCCTTATTTCCTGAGTGAATTCTTCCCAGCTTTTTTTCTTTTCCTCTGCAATTTCGTTCTTGCAATCTCTGTTTGCTTCTATATATTTTGCTCTACTTTCTTCAGTCTTTTTTGTTTTCCATTCCTTCCAAGTTTTCTTCTTCTCCCTTACCTTTTCTTTCACTCTATCATTCCACCATTTTGTCGCCTTTTCCACATATTATAATGGGCCAAATATTGTTGGGGTTATCTGGACTATGTTTTGAGTTGTTTTATTTCTGTGCCTGGCTACAATTTTCTCTTTAGCTATTTGCTTGATTATTCTGATTCGTTGTTGTAAGTTATCTTTTGACATGGGTAATGAATGCCCTGTGTACCATTGAATTGAAGCCCGCTAACTCTTGCGAAGTGGGATGGTTGGACTAGTTGTCAATTGCATGCGATGTTTGTGTAGGATTTTGAAAGATTGAGTATGATAGTTCGATGGTTATGTCGAGATAATTTGTTTGTCGATTGGTGGTGTCGTTGTGCATTTGTAATTCAGGTGAGGATTGGAAGGCATTGGCCGCAAGTTATGAACCATATCGGCATTTTCCTGGAGTAGAAGTGGGGAAACCACGTAAAACCATTTCCAGGATAGCTGAGGTGAGAATTCAATTTTTCTCTTCTCAGTTTTACCTCACGAGGCTGAGTGTACCCTGTTCCAGCACTCAGGTCAGAACTAAATTTCTTTGCAGAGCCGGGAATTGAACCGGATCTCCGGGGTGACAGTCAAGAATGCTAGTTGCAACACCAAGAGGTAGTCTAGAAGAGTCAACACAGAAACACAGGTTGTCAGACAAATCCTTCTTTCTACCTAATGGAACTGATAAGTTAGTTTTGTCGCAAGCCCTTGTAATGAAATAACGCAGTAATTAAGCCAGAGGCACTCTTTGCAGCAGAGACACTAGTCATGAGGAGTAGAGGGCAAATGGAAAGATTGGAAATCAAAGAGAGGGAAAGTTTGAGGAAGATCATAGGTCTTAAATTCCAAAATAACAAACACGTTTTCTACAGGAATGACACCCTGTAAGTAAAGTCGGAAAGACTTTCAGATACCATAAGAAAAATAAGGATCGATTTCTATGGTCACATATAGTCTACCGAATGAATCCTGCCCGAATAACCAAGCAAATCTTTGACTTCTTTTCCAAAAAGAAGATTATACCTAATTGGTTTACGGAGGTGGAAAATGACCTTTCGAGAATTCCAGATTACTGTACTCATTTTAATGTATGGTACTGCCCAAACCGTGACCAAAGATAAGACTAAGACATGGTGGCCACTACTCCTGGAAACCCTGGAAATACTGGAAAACTCCTGGATTTTTATTAGCCTATTTTCAATTTTGAAAAAATAGGCTTATGAGATCACCTTTTGTCCGTGTGTGTGCGCGTGTGTGTGTGTGTGTGATTCGTGTGTGTGTCCCCCCCTAATAAAATCTAAACGGCAGGAGCGATTTCAATGAAACTCGGAAAGTTCATAGCACTATTCCCGGCGACCTCGACCGTGCCCTTCAAATTTTGTTACGACTCACCAATCCAACATGGCGGCTGTGCGAAATATTTCACCAGCATTCAATAACTCCGAAACTATTACCGATATTACCCTGACATTTTCTATGGTGATAGAGGGAACTACTATAAGTTCACTTATGTGACTTTTGAAAACCTGGTAACTACAAAACCAACATGGCGGCCAAGCGAATTTGCGACTTTTAAATAGACGTTTCTCGCGATTTGACCAACCAAACGCAATGAAACTTGGTACAGTATATGTTTATATACATTGTAATGCACCGACATCTAACTTCGTTCAATTGTTTACATAATCACAAGATGGCGGATGTGCGAAATATTTCACTGGCATTCTATATCTCTGAAACTATTAGCGGTATCTCCCTAAAATTTTGTACGGAGATAAAGGGCACTACTGGAAATCCATCTATTAGATTTTCAAAAACCGGTTAACTACAAAACGAACATGGCGGCCAAGCGAATTTGAACATTTTAAATAGACCTTTCTCGCGATTTAATGTTCCAAGCGCACTGAAACCTGGTACAGGAAATATTTATACACATTGTAATCCACTGGTATCTAATTTAGTTCAATTGTTTACATAACCTCAAGATGGCGGCAGTGCGAATTTTAAAATTAAGTTTTTATTTCTTGTGATGTAGTCATGCGATCGAAGTGAAAGTTTGAATAATGAACCTACGCAATAATTTTCCTATAATGGTACATGACTCTATGGCCTATACATTGAACAATCCAACATGGCGACCATCCGAAATATTTAGACGATACTGAATATCTACGAATCTATTTTAGCAATCAAACTGCTTTTTTTAATGTTCATAGGGGCTATGAACTTAAGTTCACCTATAGGACTTTAAATAACCTGGTGATCACAAATCCAACATGGCGGTGACGCGAATTATAAATATTCACATGGACGTTTCTCGCAATTTAACCATCCGCGTGCAGTGAAACTTGGTACAGTAAATCTTTATCCGAATGTTAATCCACTGGCATCTAATTTATTTCAATTGTTTCCATAACCTCAAGATGGCAGCTGTGAAAAAAAAATTAATCTCCTTGTTTTTTCTTGTGTCCTAATTATGCGATTGAAGTTTGAATACTACACGTTCACAATAATCTGCATGTAACAGTACATAACTCTAGGACCTACATATATAAAATCCAACATGGCGACCATCCGAAATATTTAGTCGGTTCTCAATATCTACGAATCTATTACAGCAATCAAACTGAAATTGTGTATGTTGATAGTGGCAATTAACATTAGTAGGATATATGAAAATAGGCTGTATAGTTCTTCACGGAACTACTTGTTAAGTCTGGAAAACTCCTGGAAAATGACAAAAAATGTGAAAACTCCTGGAAAATAGCCACTGTTAATTAATTATAAAAATCTTTCCTTCTTAAATCTTTACCCGCTGTAGTAATGGGTGAGCACTCTACGGTTAACGAAAGAAATTTCCTCAGGCTACCTGTTTCTGTGTTGGAGAACACGCGATAGTATTTTTAGCCTACTTTTCACATTTTGCAAAAATGAGGAAAAAGTAGACTTATGAGATCGGGCAAATGTGTGTCTGTCTGTCTGTCTGTCTGTCCTTCTGTCTGTCTGTCTGGCTGTGTGTGTGTCCCCCCCTATCAACTCCTAAACGGCTGCAGCAATCGAAACAAAATTTGGTAGGAGTAAAGATCTATACCTGAATATCTCACGGCCATATTTGAAAATTATGTCAGTGCTACCAACTGCTAATAAATCGCAATTGAAATTTGAGCTCCATGTTGGATATCTTGGAAAGTATGAATGGGAGCTATTTCAAAATTGGCACACGTACAGATCATAATATTTCAGTTTAATTTCCAGGAGGCTAAACATGGCAGTGTTGCCAAAATGATTATAAGCCTCCTGATAGGTCCAATTTTTAAATGCATATAACTTCTACACTATCAATTGGAATTCAACCAAATTTCGTATGTTGTATGTGTACATAACCAGATATGACTGAGCGTATTCTTAAGACCTACCAGGGCTGCCAACTGTTAATAAATGCTCCTAATTTATTTTATCCAAATACCAATATATCAGAAAGTATGCAAGCCGACAGCTTTAAACTATGCACACGTATAGTACCTGACATTCTGTATTAATTTGGAGTAACTTATATACGTCAGTGCTACCAACATGATTCTAAGCCTGCTGACAGGTCCAACTTTAAATACATGTAACTTCCGTACTATCATTTGGATTTCAACCAAATTTCGTATGTGCTATGTGTACCATGACAGATATGACTATGCGTATTCTAAGGAGCAACCAGTGCTGCCAACTGTTAATATGTGCTGTCCCTATTTTTGTTACCCTAATATCAATATATCAGAAAGTATACAAGCCAATAGCTCTAAACTTTGCACACGTATAGTACCTGGCATTCTAGACGAATTTGGAGTAACTAATATACGTCAGTGCTGCCAACATGATTCTAAGCCTGCTGATAGGTCCAATTTTAAAATGCATGTAACTTCTATACTAACTAATGGATTTCATTCAAAATTGGCACAACAAGAGATCATATTATTTCAGATTATTTATGACCAATACATGCATGACATTGTTGCCAACATGATTTTACGCGCGCTGTTAGATCCAATGTTTAACTGCATGTAACGTCCATGCTATTCATTGGACTTCAACCTAATTTTGTATTTTGTACCTTAAGAGACGGAACTAAGAATATATTCAGTCATCAGGGCTGCCAACTGTAGTGCTCTATTAGGATACATTATGCCAGGTATACAGTATTTCGAACTAATTGGAAATTTCGATATTAGCAACTTAATTTCGTCATTATTCTAGATAGGTTCATATTCTGTAGAATAATCATTGGCATGAAAAGTAGGCTGTATAGTTCTTCACGGAACTTCTTGTTAGCCTACTTTTCGCATTTTGCAAAAATGAGGAAAAAGTAGACTTATGAGATCGATCCGGGAAAATGTGTGTCTGTCTGTCTGTCTGTCCTTCTGTCTGTCTGTCCTTCTGTCTGTCTGGCTGTGTGTGTGTCCCCCCCTATCAACTCCTAAACGGCTGCAGCAATCAAAACCAAATTTAGTATGAGTAAAGATGTGCACCGGAATAGCTCACCTCCATATTTGAAAATGATGTCAGTGCTACCAACTGCTGAAAAAACGCACTAGAAATTTGAGCTCCATGTTGGATATCTTGCAAGGTATGCATGGGAGCTATTCCAAAATTGGCACACATGTAGATAATACTATTTCAGTTTAATTTCCAGGAGGCCAACCATGACAGTGTTGCCAAAATAATTTTAAGCCTTCTGATAGGTCCAATGTTTAAATGCATATAACTTCTACACTATCAATTGGATTTCAACCAAATTTTGTATGTAATATCTGTACATAAACAGATATGACTGAGAGTATTCTTAAGAGCCACCAGGGCTGCCAACTGTTAATAATTGCTCTTCTCTATTTTTTTAAAATCAAAATACCAATATATCAGAAAGTATGCAAGCCAACAGCTTTTAACTATGCACACGTATATTCTGACATTTTAGATTAATTTGGAGTAACTTATATACGTCAGTTCTACCAACATGATTATAAGCCTGCTGATAGTACCAATTTTTAAATACATGTAACTTCTATACTATCAGTTGGATTTCAACCAAATTTCGTATGTGATATGTGTACCATAACAGATAGGACTATAAGTATTGTTAAGAGCAATCAGGGCTGCCAACTGTTAATAAATGCTGTCTATATTCTTTTTACCCTAATATCAATATATCAGAAAGTATGCAAGCCAACAGCTCTATACTTTGCACACGTATAGCACCTGACATTCTAGATTAATTTGGAGTAATTAATACAAGGCAGTGCTGCCAACATGATTCTATGCCTGCTGATATGTCCAATTTTAAAATACATGTAACTTCTATACTAACAAATGGATTTCATCCAAAATTGGCACAACAAGATATCATAATAATTCAGATTATTTCTGACCAGCACACGCATGGTATTGTTGGCAACATGCTTTTACGCGTGCTGATCGATCCAGTGTCTAACTGCATGTAACGTCCATTGGACTTCAACCAAATGTTGTATTCTGTGCCTTAAGAGGTGGAACTAAGAATATATTCAGTCACCAGGGCTGCCAACTGTAGTGCTCTATTAGGCTACATTATACCAGGTATATTTTGAACAAATTGATATTTCTATATTACCAACTTAATTTCGTCATTATTCTAGATAGGTTCATATACTGTAGAATAATCATTGGCATGAAAAGTAGGCTGAATAGTTCTTCACGGAACTTCTCGTTGTAAAACATATTGAGTATAGACAACTTCACCGCAATAAAATAGCAGGCGGCATTCCTTTCTCTTCTTTTTTTAAATCGGATATTTGAGTCACAAAGGCTTTTTTAAAACAACAATTAAATCATTTGTGTGTAGGCTTGCGTATCAATAACACAATGACCACTAATTTTTGTCCACATCTATATAGCCTATAAGTAAACCAAACACAACTGCTTTTTTTTTGGTCTTGAAGTAGGCAACCTATTACCCCCCCCCCCCCCACTCGCGCTTATTTTTAAATCTTAAAAAATGAGAATTACTCCTGGAAAATTCCTGGAAAACTCCTGGAAAATCGTTGGCCTATTTGAGTGGCCACCATGCTAAAGAAGTTCCAAGCCAGGGTCGACATCAAACAACTGATGCAGTTATCAAAAGGAGAGGAAAGGGAGATCTGGTGATTGATCTTACGCACCCCAAAGTGGATGATTCGAAAAGAAGAAGAAATAACAATGACTACAAATACAACATCAGAGGAAAAACCAGTTCTCTCTCAGGGACGGAATTCCATGACGATTGTTGTCCGATAGTTTCTCTTGTGGATGTGTCTCGTTGTCCGGGAACGAAATGTGGCAGATTTGGTGGTAACTCTGTGACATTGGCAATATTTGCGGTCTCTTGATAGGACGCTGGTTGACACTAATGGCGAGCGGGAGGCATGTGTCACTACGAACTGGAATTAAATACAGATGTAGGCCTAGCTTTCATGTCGTGTTATATCTGGCCTCCATGTTCCATATTCAGCAGTATGTTCTGTACGTACCAGTCTGTTCAGACATGTAACGTCACCGCCATTTTAGGCATTAATTATCCTCTTTACCGACAAAGAGAAATATTTATTAGAGACCAATAAGTCATCGAATATATGAAATGAGCGCGACCTTGTGACCTGCGGTCGCGAGAGAGTTGGGTTTTCCCTATTTTCCGTATATAATTCAGTTGCGCAATTCTTCGGCGGCTTCGGTTGGTAACATGCTGAGCTTCTATGTCCATGATCGCGGGTTCAAACCCGGCCGAAGTCGTGGTTTTTTTAAGAGCGTTAAAATCCCTCAGCATTCCTTCCTTCGGTTTGTTGTTTGAGTCTTCAGTCTTTCGGCTGGTTTGATACAGATCTCCATGCTTCCCCGTCCTGAGCTAACCGTTTCATCTCTACATAGCTACCTTACATCCGAGGCAATCTGTTTAACATATTCTAACCTTGGTCTACCCTTACAGTTCTTCCTTCTATAACTATGTTTGCTATTCATGGGTGTCTTAGTTTTTGTCCTACCAACCTATCTCTTCTCTTCATTAGCAGTCGCCAGAAACATCTCTCCTCTCCCACTCGTCTTAATACCTCTTCATGCGTAACCCTATCCACCCATCTGATCTTCATCATTCACCTGTAACACCACATTTCAAACCCTTCAATTCTCCTCAATTCTTCCTTCGGAGGAGAAGTAAAACCTGCGGGCCCATGTCATTGATTTATGACATGTAAAAGAACATTCCACTAACTACAATTGTGTGAAGCTAAATTTGTAGGTTAGATTTGATTAACACTCTATACGTTCCAACGTTCGCGCCATGTGCCGGTTGCGTAGGCATCTATTAGCCAAGTTCACAGCTAGGTGTCGTTGACGGTAGCATTTGGTAGCAAAAGAAGGAACTACAGTACTTGAAATTGATCGTCTGCAGTCCTTACTTCAATTACAGATAACACACTCTACTACAGCCATCACAATCAACACCGGTTATCAGATAGATTCTACACACACCCAAAGTACACAGGGCTACATGACCGCGTTGTTGCAGACCCTAAACTGAGGAACCTAACAACCGCAATTCGTTTTGAAACCTGATGCCGTAGATGGTTGGCTTGAAGCCCCAACAATCCGAAATTGTCTCAGTTCTGTGATTATTTCGCTGAATGGTTGTAGAATGACAGATAATTCTATTGACCTCTGGTTAGGATAAATGGGGTGGAGGGGGTTAGGAGAGTGGGGGGGGGGGGGGGGGACGGGTTAAGACGAGATGGGGGCTCATGTGTCTCCACGGTGCTGTCACTACCCTGGAAATGAAAATAAATCGAAGGAAAGTTGAAGGTTACACAGTACGCACGACTTCCAGTAATCTTGTAGTGTCTTTATGTGTGGAGTGGCCATTTTATTGTTGTTCACCGCTGTGATCTTATTCATCTTTACCCTTTGGACTTTGATCAGGTAAGCTGGAATTGCAATAAATTTGTTCTTGAACACTATCCCTTAGACTGTGCCTTGATGTATTTATTTTGAGTTTGTGGAGTTAATTCATAAATGAATTAAGCTATTTTCATTGCGATAGTTTCAATATAATATATGGGGTAAGACGGAGACCAAGTATCAGATTGACAAATTGCTTGGGAATGCATTTTTACGACCAGCCACAATGACAACTGTCGTAAATGGATTTAGAAACACAGCTATATGGCCAATAGACCATGAGGTTTTTCAGGAAAGCGGTACCCTGCCTTCACGGACAACTGACAGACCTCTCCTGAAATTCAATACCTGCTGGACCGCTTGCATGCAAGTGTGATGTGGTGCCTAGTTCCTCTTTCTGAAATTCATGTCAAGAACCCACTGCATTTAGAAATGCCACCTAAGGACACTCTGCAAATTCCACATATAACGAGAGCTAAGCAGAGTTCAAGTGGTCGTAGTTGTGGCAAAACTGCAGTTCTGACAGAATCACCGTGCAGAAACGAGTTGATTCAGCAGAGCAAGAAGAAACAAAAGAAGACCATCTTTCGTCGAGAAAGGAAGGAAAGTTCTTCAGATGAAGAAAGTGGCGACGCTGAATGCATTTACTGTGGTCATTTGTTTTCTGAGTCGTCAGAAGGGTGAGTTCAATGTTTACAATGCCAAGGTGGGCTCACTGTGCATGTGCTGGTGTAGAGGACGAAGATGAAGACGTTGTTAACGTGTGTGACATGTGTAAATAGTAGCACCTCATCCAGCCCCATATGCGGGTAAATTATGGTAGTATGCACAAAATATATGTCTTGTGTTTTTATTGTTTGACTTTAGAAACGGATATTTTAATGGAACTATTTATGATTATATTATCAACATGCATAATGCACCTGAACTATTTTCTTCATAGCGTCCCCGTCTTGGCCCCCCAACCCCCACCCCTTCCGTACACCAATGCTCTTGAAGTCTGAAACAACAAAATCACAAACCAACTCGAAAACCAAACCAAACCAAAATACATCGAAGATGTATTACTCTGTATGAAGAGAAAAGCAGAAATCGCAGCCTGTATCCGAATGAGAGTCGAATTAAATCATACTAGGAAAAGGAGGCTGAAGAAATAATTCAGCTTTGTTTGCAATGTTTAAAAACTCTATTAAAAAAATCTTAGTAAACTGAAGACACTGGATCTTATTTGGGAACATAGCAATTCTACAAAAGCTAGATTTGGCTAACTTTATGTGTAGACTAACTATTGACAGTAGTTAAGAAGTAGTTCCGTGAAGACCTAAATAACCTATTTTCATATATCATACTTATATTAATTGCCTCGATCTACATACAAAATTTCAGTTCCATTGCTGAAATATATTTGTAGATATTGAGAACCGTCTAAATATTTTGGATGGTCGCCATGTTGGAGTTATGTACATGAAGGTTGTTGCGTAGGCGTATTATTCAAACTTCAATCGCATGATTAGGACACAAGAAATGAAAACGAGATTTTCAAATTTCGCACAGTCGCCATCTTGTGGTTATGAAAACAATTGAAATAAATTAGATGTCAGTGGATTAAAATTTCTATAAGCATTTACCGTACCAAGTTTCGCTGCGCTTGGATGGTTAAATCGCGATAAAGGTCCATTTAAATATTTAAATTACACGTCGCCGCCATATTGGATTTGTGGTCACCAGGTAAATAAAACAGGTCAATATACAAAATTTCAGTTTAATTGCTGTCATTGATTAGTAGATATTGAGAACCGTCTAAATATATCGGATGGTCGCCATGTTGGATTGTTATATATATAGGCCATATAGTACTATTAGATGACGATTATTGCGTAGGTTCATTATTCAAACGTTGACTTCGATTGCATGATTAGACACAAGGATTAAAAACTTAATTTTAAAATTTCGTACGGCCGCCATCTTGATGTTATGTAAACAATTGAACTAAATTAGATGTCAGTGCATTACAATGTGTATACACATTTGCTGTACCATGTTTCACTGCGCTCTGATGGTTAAATCGCGAGAAAAGTAGATTTAAATGTTTCGACTTCGCTTGGCCGCCATGTTGGTTTTGTACGTAACAGGTTTTTTGAAAGTTACATAGATCAGTGAATTAGCATTCAGGCTATTGTTTCTGCTGTCTTCCATATTATTATTATAACATGTTCATTTCACCACATCAGTGGGTAGAAACCCACATATCGTCGGCTTATTTGCAAGGCAGATATGGCAACTTCTCTAAGGTGGCACATTGAGCAACGAGCGAATTATGGAACAGGTCTTCAAGATGACGGCTTTCTGCGTTATAATATGTAGACCAGGATGTATTCCCAATTTTTGTAGGTTGCGAGCCAATGATTTATGGATGATGTCAGTAGAAGAAATGACTATGGGCAGAACCACTACACTTTCCTGTCTCCACATTTGGCGTATTTCCTCAGCCAAGGGCAGATATTTGGTGATCTTATCACAGCAGGTTTGTTGCAGGTTGTGGGAACTGGGCACTGCGATATCAATGAGGAAGATTCTCTTCCGCACTTTATCCGCAAGAACGATTTCTGTCCGGTTCGCTGGTATGGTTCTATCTGTAATAATTGATCTGTCCCAGAACAACTTGTGAGTAAGATTTTCCAAACCGGCGTTAGAGAATTACTGATAGTAAGACAAAGTGTTTTCTGGTAATAAGTACTCGTATTATTGTGCAAGGTGTAGGTGCATTATTGTGGCTACTTGATTGTGCCTTTTCGTGTAATCAAATTGCTTATTTATTATAATAATAATAATAATAATAATAATAATAATAATTATTATTATTATTATTATTGTGTTAACGTATTGTGATGCTTGTTGCATGTACGATTTTTTAAAATAAATCTTACAATCTTGTTTTACCGTTGCAGATAGGCCTACTTCCGTTATCCATCGGAATTGCTCGGTTTAAAACGCTGTTTTATCTCTCGATTGTATGCATAGTATTACTTTTAATTAGAATATTGTGAAATCGTTCTCATAATTACTCGATAAGGGCAGGCGGAGCGAGTTTCATGAAAGCCTGATAAAATTACTGTTGTAATATTCCGTGTTATAACGGAAATTCTATAGGAGCGGAAGTCATGAAGCCTTCTTTATGGCTATGAATTGCGGGGTTAAATCGCCCCATTATACACACCACCTTCCAGCATGGATAATGATTCAAATTAAGAGTATCAGAAGGTGAATACCCTGTAAGTTAAACCATAATTTTGTTCTATTCTCGCTTCATAATTTTGAGTTCTTTATATTTTCCAATGCCCTCATCCATTTTGGCCGTTCAACCAGAGTTGGCGAGTAGCGCCGTTACTATTAACCGTTATCTTTGACGGCAACGAGAAGTATCGTCGATACTAATTAAATTCTGGAACTGTCAATAACATTTATTATTTTTGGTACTTCTTCAAAATGGAGCAATCAGTGCCACTAGTGTTTATATAGGTAACATGTTGTGACTTCTGGAAAATTTCAACATATCTTCGCGTTTCACATTTCCCAGACCGCAAAGCCACCGTCAGTTTAGATTTATATGTAATTTGTATATCTATCACTTTCTTGTGGACGTGATAACTACCCATAATTTTGCGCCAATTGCTTTCAAATTTATACATAATATATAACCATTTAAAATCTCAGTCTTGTTCGTTAATTGCCAAAATCAAACTAAGGGGGTGGTAATAGGGGGGCTTTTTCGAAAAGCAAGTAAAATTTGGCTGTAAATTTTTTAGTAGGCTTTGCGAAAAATTAAATCCATTCAAAGCAGTATTATTCTTCGGATAAGGGCCAAGAATTTATCTCAGTTAGGTGTTTTTAGCCTATTTTCAATTTTGAAAAAATAGGCTTATGAGATCACCTTTTGTCCGTGTGTGTGTGCGTGTGTGTGTGTGAGGTGTGTGTGTGTGTGTGTGTGTGTCCTAATAAAATCTAAACGGCTGGAGCGATTTCAATGAAACTCGGTAAGTGCATAGCACTATTCCGGGCGATTTCGACCGTGCCCTTCAAATTTTGTTACGTCTCATCAATCCAACATGGCGGCTGTGCGAAATATTTCACCAGCATTCAATATCTCCGAAACTATTACCGATATCACCCTGAAATTTTGTATGGTGATAAAGAGAACTACTAGAAGTTCACTTATGTGGCCTTTGAAAGCCTGGTAACTACAAAACCAACATGGCGGCCAAGCAAATTTGCGACTTTTAAATAGACGTTTCTCGCGATTTAACCAACCAAACGCAATGAAACTTGGTACAGTATATGTGAATATACATTGCAATGCACCGACATTTAACTTCGAACAATTGTTTACATAACCTCAATATGGCGGCTGTGCGAAATATTTCACTGGCATTCTATATCTCTCAAACTATTAGCGGTATCACCCTGAAATTTTGTACGGAGATAAAGGGCACTCCTGGAAATTTATCTATGAGACTTTGAAAACCGGTTAACTACAAAACGAACATGGCGGCCAAGCGAAGTTGAAAGTTTTAAATAGACTTTTCTCGCTATTTAATGATCCAAACGCAATGAAACGTGGTACAGCAAATGTTCATACACATTGTAATGCACTGGTATTTAATTTAGTTCAATTGTTTACATAACCTCAAGATGGCGACTGTGCGAATTTTGAAATTAAGTTTTTGTTTCTTGTGTTGTAATCATGCGATCGAAGTGAAAGTATGAATAATGAACCTTAGCAATAATTTTCATTTAAAGGTACATGACTCTATGGCCTATACATATAACAATCCAACATGGCGACCATCCGGAATATTTAGACGGTCTCAATATCTGCGAATCTACTACAGCAATCAAATTGACTTTTAATGTTCTTAGGGGTTATGAATATAAGTTCAACTATAGGACTATCAATAACCTGGTGATCACAAATCCAACATGGTCGTTTCTCGCAATTTAACCATCCAAGTGCAGTGAAACTTGGTACAGTAAATCCTTATACATATGTAAATCCACTGGCATCTAATTTATTTCAATTTTTTCCATAACCACAAGATGGCAGCTGTGCGAAATTTTGAAATCTCGTTTTTACTTCTTGTGTCCTAGTCATTTGATTGAAGTTTGTGTACTTCATGTAACAATACATAACTCTAAGCCCTACATATATAAAGGTCCAACATGGCGACCATCCGAAATATTTAGACTGTTCTCAATATCTACGAATCTATTACAGCAATCAAACTGAAATTTAGTATGTTGATAGAGGCAATTAGCATTAGCAGGTTATATGAAAATAGGCTGTATAGTTCTTTACGGAACTACTTGTTTTTTTTTGTTGATAGTACTAACCATTGACCAAAGAGGTGGAATAAATGGTGTTTGGAGAGGAAATAAATCACTACCCCCCTTAATAGATACAATATCAAAACCGTTTAAAATGGTCCTCTAAAATTTACCTGAAACTTTTTTCTTCTTCTTCTTCTTCTTCTTGTGCCTATCCGTTCCGGATGTTGGTGACCATCATAGTTATGGGAGTTTTGGATGTTCTGAATCGTTCTTCACTCGTGTGAGAAGTCCATGTTCTTAAGTTTCCAAGCCAAGATGTTCTTCTTCTTCCCCGTCCTCTTTTACCAGGAATATTTCCGTGAATAAAGTTCTGCAGCAGTTTATACCTGTATCCATCCCTCATTAGGCTACATGACCTAAATATTGTAGCTTTCTGCATTTTACTGTTTTCAGGACTTTTTTTTCTCTCTTCAATTAGTGTAGAATGCATTGTTTGTTTGTAATTTTATCTGTCCAAGGCTCTCTAAGTATTGTCCTGTAGGCCCACATCTCAAATGCCTCAAGTCGCTTGCCCATTGACTCGGTCAAAGTCCAAGTCTCAGCTCCATAGAAAAGAATGGAAAATATATAGCAACGTAGAAATCTTAATTTTGTTTCCATCGAGAAGCAATGCCTCTTAGCCATTTTACAAAATGCAGCTCTGGATTTCTCGATACGGACTTTAATTTCGCGTGAATTATCCCATTGGTCATGAATGTTAGTTTCCATATATATGTGTTTGCTTACTTGTTCTATAGGGGTATCATTAATATTAAGATGGTAGTTTGATAGGCCTATGTCTTTCTTCCTGATTACCATGAATTTTTGTCTGAAAGAATTTTTGATATGACCCACCCTTACGCTAAGGGATATGCAAAATGTTTTCGGAATTGCAAGAAGATGGGGCTTCTCATATACTAGACATGTGTAACTTTCGTATACAACAATTGGCAAATTGAGTGAATTCGAAATATTTTTCTTCGTACGATGAAAAAGTTTTTTTTAAATTTTGAATATTATTCTCCTTCCTTTAAAAAAAATGTATTTTTTAATTGAAATGTTATTATTTGTTGTTGTTGTTGTTGTTTGAATGTTTAGTCTCTTGACTGCTTTAATGCAGCACTCCATGCCTCCCTATCCTGAGCTAATCGTTACATCTCTACATAGCTACCACACGCTACATCCGAGGCAATCTGTTTAACACAATCTAACCTTGGTCTACCCCTACAATTCTTGTCTTCGACCCTTCCTTCCATAACTAACTTTGTTATTTCTGGGTGTCTTAGTATGTTAGTATGAAAGGCATATAAGCATTTCTCTTTAAATTTCCGTTTATTTAGTTTTACCTTGGAATACCGAGAGAATAACTCATCTTACCTCGTTCACTGACAGTGTCTTGCGGCGAACTTGTGATTCTAGATCATATATCCGGATATCTGTGTAGTTTTTTTTCCTTCTTAGTCTGCGCTAATCACAGATATACTTTAGCTCTTAAGGGGAGTTTGAAAGCCCTATATCGACAATGTTAAATTCTGTTAATTCGCTTTCCGTGATTTAATAAACCACTACAGATACGGATATGATTTTTTTTTACCGGACATTAAAGAATATGTTTTTACTTTACTGAAGTAAATTTATTGGATTGGAGTCACCGGTTTAGGAAATACAGATTTTTACCTACATGGATAATTTGTTGGTGATTTTTTTGTACTTTCTTATAAATAAATTTGGTTATACATAACATTCTGTATTAATTTTACTTCAGTAGCCTCAGTATAGGCATCTCGTGACTCCCTGAAAATTTTAATACTCTAGTCTTCTTGGTTCCTGAGATAATGTGAAGAATATAACTGGAAATGAAAATGTTCAGAAACAGCATCAAAAGTTTGAGATAGCTAAAAATGAGTGAAAATGTGATTGTTCATGTTCATATGTTTACATTTGGAACAACAGTCATATTGGTTTCTACAATACTACCAACAGGCACGACGTAAATTCTCCTTTCTATTAAAACAATCCACAGCCTTCTACGTAAAAAATCACCGAATTTATTTCAACTTGAAGTAGACCATGCAATATGCTCAATATTTTCTACCAGACAATACAAGAAATTACACACTTGCCTCGCGAGTTTTAAACTGATTTATACATAATTTCATTAACAATAGAGCACATTTTAACATGGTATAAAATCCAAAAATGCAAAAATATTCCGAAAATTACTTATAACTCCCCTTAAACGTATCTACGTTTAAACTAAAGTTAGGGTATATTTGGTTATATTATAATACTCCTCATCCGTGATAAATACAACGTTTGAGCCAAACATTCTGAATGTTTCGACAGAAAGTTCACGTTATTTATGAGGAAGGAGTGTGCAAGGAATACATATTTATGGCGGGAAGTGTAGTGCGGTACTGCCTAGCTGGATCGATCCCTCCAAGGTCGGGGCATGGAACGTTTTGCATGGCCCTGTGATTGATTCTTCTGGCAGCGGAGGAGGAATGGCGCGTTTAACGTTGATTGATTGAAGCAGGGAGATGAAATTAGGGTCACCGAGCGCTGGTACGTGGGTGAATCTATTCGCTAATGCTCATTGGCGTGTGAGACACGTCTCAACCAGTGTTGCCACTTTCAGGGTTATATTTTCTCGTAGTTGTTATTGATTTCAAACAGATATGGGCAAACGTTTTAGGGGCAGGGCCAGATGCAATACAAAATAATGTAGGCGGGCCGAAAACGAAGGAACACATGTTTACAAATAGATTGACTTAGTGACTTAATTCCTATGTCCCCTCTCGGAGCAAAGGGCTGCAACAAAATTCCTCCACTGATTTCTTCTCCCAGCAAGCCTCTGCAGATCTGTTCAGGATTTGCCAGTCGCCTTCCTCTCTTCCTCTGTTCTCCAAAGTCCTTCCAACGTGCTTCACTCAATCCTAGAATGTCTAACTGGTAGTTTCTCATTTCTGCGCAGACCTGCTTTAGCCTGCCTGTTTGGCGTAAAATTCTTATATTCCAGCATCCAATTTCCGTAATCATTCTCATGCCAAAAATCGTCAACTGTGTATCAGTCCGGTTATTTTCTGTTACAGTTTCAGTAATCGAATAAGTTCAGATGTGTGAGTGATTGGCCCACAGCACCCTATCATGGTGGAGGGGCTGCCTCTTCACTGTGTCCATGTTCATGGATGTGGAGTTAGATGTTCAACTCTTCTCTAGTTTGGTTTTCCAGGGTGGGACGAGATATCCACTCCAACCCTCCTCCTTTTTCATCCGGGCTTGGGACCGCCCTTGGCGGAGTTATACACATAGATCATAAACTTTTTATTTCTGAATTTTAAATTGGCTACAATTGTAGAAAACTTAGGAAAAAAGAACACACCTTCATTATTTGGTAGAAGAGAAAGGAGTAGGCCTATGTGACAAGTGAAAATGTGACTGTGCTTCTAATTGTTTTTCATAATCTGGTTGAAACTGGGATGAGCTGATTCTCAGTAGCGCAGCTATTCCTGACGCTTTTTTTTTGTTGTTGTTGTTGTTGCGAAGCTTCATTGTAGAAAACACCTGTTCACATATATAGGAAGATGCGAACATGGCAGTTATCTCCTGTGTATGAGATTTCAAGTTTGGGAAGCTTGATTTTGGTAGGTACTTGTAGAACTCAATTTTCGAAATGTTGAGGAATTGTTACATTGTAACTCAGTCAGTTCTAGCTGCAACTTTATTACACAAAACACATACACACAGTGAGATTGAAACAGTTTTTCACTTCTAGGTAACTACAGAACAGAAAATTTGACCTGTGTGTAATTGTGGGCACTATAATTCTAAAGCATGTCGTGAGCCGGATTAGACTAGCTCAAGGGCCGCACTTGGCGCGCGTTCCGTACTTTGCTCATGACTGATTTAGAGGCTTTCTGACAGCGTGATTATAATAAGACCCGTCCCTTTGAGTGTGTGACTGTCTGCGTGGCTCAGCGACAACGCCCTCGCCTTCTGTACCAAGGTTGGAGGATCGAATCATAGTGCAGTCAGTTGGCATTTGAGAGTGCTCAATGCGACGAAGCCGTGCCAGTAGATTTACTGTTAAAGATCCCATTCGGTGCAAAATTCCGGCACCCCGGTGCCTCTAAAGGCCTTAGTAGAATTAATAACATTATTATTATTTGTTGAGAGCCTCCGTGGCTTAGGCGGCAGCACGCCGGCCTCTCACCACTGAGTCCGTGGTTCCAATCCCGGTCACTCCATGTGAGATCTGTGCTGGACAGAACGGAGGCAGACAGGTTTTTCTCCGGGTACTCCGGTTTTCCCTGTCAACATTTCATTCCAGCAACACTCTCCACTATCATTTAATTTCATCTGCCATTCATTTAATCATTGCCCCAGAGGAGTGCGTCAGGCCTCGGCAACCGGCACAGTTCATACCCTCGCCGCTAGATAGGGGCTTCATTCATTCCATTCCTGACCCGGTCGGAGACTGGAAGCAGGCTGTGGATTTTTTATTATTATTTGTTGAAACGATTCGCTACCAAACCTACAGTGACACCCACACAGACAGACTCTGTCTTCCAAAAACAAAATTCAAGAAAACCCGTCAGAAAACTTAGTAAGTGTGGTAATTGTTACTGATACATATTGAGGCATTAAGCCCCGAAAAAATAACTATTTATTTTAATTTTGCAAAACGTAGAAATGACGATTTCATCAACAAAAAGTGACAGTCAGTCTGAAAGACTAGACTTTGTATCATTTTAAATGCTACAAATGCTGAAAAATGCTAGAAAGGCTGGAGTCTTCTCGCTTCGCTCGAAGCCAAAGACTCTTGACATGTTAGAAAATTATCTGCATAATACTTATCTTGCTTATCTTGTTTCAAATTACTCGTGAACGGCAAGTGCAAACCAAGGGCAAAGCAAGGTGAAGCGCGCGGGATGCCGTCTCGCTCACCACAGCGAGCGGGGATGTGCCCCTTCCATCCAGTCTAAAAAACACTTATAGTGGGCGATGTATTGAAGATAGAGATATGCTCTCGCGGACTTTCTTGTAGAACTTTTCATGCTGACCAATTCTTACGCTCATAGTATATTGATATTTTTAACGGTTTGCCCAGCGTAAGCTTAAGAAGCGCACGGACGCCAAGTTTGTTTTCGACCTTTTCTCTGAAATCGTTACTTCTTGGCTTCCTTTGATCATTCATCAATTATTTTATACAGAATCGTTCCTCGAGATATCCTTTACAGAATGGTGAAAACCGCATCAAAATCCATCCAGTGGTTCTCGTGATTACCCGTGACATCCAAGAATCGGGGATTTTTGATTTATACTAACGAAGTAGAGATTGTCGGGGAACACATGCACCAAGCAGTACTATGACGTCACGCACCTCAGTGCATGTGGGTACATTTCGCCCCGTCACCGTAACGTAACGCCAGACCCCAGCGTAACGACGAAGTCGACAAGATCATTTAAAATGATAAAAAAAAAGTCTACCTCCCCCAAACTAATCTATGATGCTATTAATTGCTGTGATACGCTTAAGCAGTAAGTCCTAAAACTAGAGTAGAATATTGTAAACTAATATGCGGAAATGAACTACAAGTACTCTATTTTCATGAATAAAAGCTATAACTAGGAAGGACGTTCAATATATAATGCCCCACAATTTTTTTCTCTGGCAATTTCTATTTTAAAAAATTGGAATTTTGTTTGGGACGTCTTTGAATATTCTCTCTTCATCTCGGTAGAGTTTCATTACTTTCCAATAGGTGGCAGCACTATAACTAGCCTTGAAAATGGCGCCTGTAACAGAGGTGCGTACCAAACAGAGAGCAAACGCGATCGAAGCAGGCAGGTAGGCAAGCAGCAATGCTGGAAGGGCTGCCTATCTTTTGGCGGAAATCCAGGGCATCACAGATATACATAGGCGCTTGCAGAATATCTGCGGATACCAGTTGGAGTATTCAGAACTTTGTTCCCGCTGGGTTCCTCGACACCTATCGGAAGACCTTAAAGAGCAAAGAAGAAACATCTGTGCGGAATTGCTTGCTCGTTATGAGGATGAAGGTGACAATTTCTTGTCAAACATTGTCACAGGTGATGAAACATGGTTTCATCACTTCGAACCGGAAACAAAACGGCAATCCATGGAGTGGCGCCACACCCAACTCTCACACGAAGAAAAAGTTCAAAACCGTACACTCAGCTGGCAAAATCATGGCTACGGTCTTCTGGGACTCTGAAGGGGTTATTCTGTTCGTTGGCTCCGACATCGACCAGTCGAATGGTACCATGCAGGCATACAGGCCCTCACATTACGGCGGCGTAAGGCCATAGCAATAAACAGAGACTACTGTATGTTGAACAAGTAGTTCCGTGAAGAACTATACAGCCTATTTTCATATATCCTACTCATGTTAATTGCCTCCATCAACATACAAAATTTTAGTTTGAAGGTTGTGATAGATTCGTAGATATTGAGAACCGTCTAAATATTTCAGATGGTCGCCAGGTTGGATTTTTCTTTATGTACTATTACATTAAGGTTATTGTGTACATGTGGTATTAAAACTTTAATCGCATGATTAGAACACAAGAAGTAAAAACGAGATTTTTAAATTTCGCACAGCTGCCATCTTGTGATTATTCAAACAATTGAAATATATTAGATGCCAGTGGATTAACATTTGTATAAGTATTTAACGTGCAACGTTTCACTGCACTCGGATAGTTAATTCGCGAGAAACGTCCGTTTAAATATTTATACTTCGCATCGCCGCCCTGTTGGATTTGTGCTCACCAGGTTACTGAAAGTCCTATAGGTGAACATATGTTCATAGCCTCTATGAACGTAAAAACTTTCAGTTTGATTGCTGTAAAAGATTCATAGATATTGAGAACCGTCTAAATATTTCGGATGCTCGCCATTTTGGATTGTTATATGTATAGGCCATAGAGTTATGTACCATTCAAGGACAATTATTGCCTAGGTTCATTATTCAAACTTTCACTTCGATCGCATGATTACGACACAAGAAATAAAAACTTAATTTTAAAATTTGGCACAGCTTCCATCTTGAGGTTATGTAAACAATTTAACTAAATTTGATGCCAGTGCATTACAATATATAAAATCATTTACTGTACCACATTTCACTGCGCTCAGAGAGTTAAATCACGAGAAAAGTCTATTAAAATGTATCAACTTCGCTTGGCCGCCATGTTTGTTTGTACTTTACAGGTTTATGAAAGTTACATAGATAAACTTGTATCAGTACCCTTTATCACCGTACAAAATTTCAGGGTGATATCTGTAATAGTTTCGGAGATATAGAATGTCAGTGAAATATTTCGCACAGCCGCCATTTTGAGGTTATGTAAACAATTGAACTAAATTAGTCTTCAGTGCATTACAATGTGTATAAACATTTGCTGTACCATGTTTCATTACGGTTGGATAGTTAAATCGCGAGAAAAATCAATTTAAAAGTCTCAACTTCGCTTGGCTGCCATGTTGGTTTTGTAGTCACCAGGTTTTTGAAAGTCTCATAGGTGTACTTCTAGTAGTGCCCTTTATCACCGTACACAATTTCAGGGCGATATCGGTAATAGTTTCGGAGATACTGAATGCTGGTGAAATATTTCGCACAGCCGCCATGTTGGATTGGTGAGACACAATAAAATTTGAAGGGCACGTTCGGGGTCGTCCAGAATAGTGCTATGATCTTACCGAGTTTCGTTGTAATCGCTCCATCTGTTTAGAAGTTATTAGGGGGTACACACACCATCACACACACACGCACTAAAGGTAATCTCATAAGCCTATTTTTTCATAAAATGAAAATAGGCTAAAAATAGGGTATTGTACCATGGGGAATAACATGGTGCATTTGAATTCTCAATAAATCCAAAGTGCTTTTAGAAAACAAAATGTGTTGCCTTATATATTGAGCGCCCATCGTACAACATAAAGTATTATTTGCCTTCTACTAATGTGTTCAAAGATCTAATGTTGATAGTTATCTGAAGTTGTGGAATTCTTGTTCCGGCTTTGACTTTCTGCTAGTATCTTTTGACCCCAGCGACGAGTGCCTGTTTACGTTTTTCGGACAAAGGTCATGTCCGTCTTCCGGAAGTTGATACCATTTTAAAAGCTTGTTAGTTGTTCACCAATCTTCTAAATGTGTTTCTGCCACGAATTTCTCGGTCTGGAATACCAATTTGCCTGAGATCTTTTTCGCATTCCTCGAACCATCTAGGTCTTGTTGCCTTAGACTTGATTAAACTCCATATTCTATTCGTTAATCGATCATCAGGCATCCTCAAGAGGTGACCGTAATTTAGTAGCTGCCTCTTCTTAATTGTTGCTGTGATAGGGTCTATTTTGTTGCACAAGTCCTCATTTGCTCTCATTTGCCACTGTCCATCAACCCATCTATTACCAAAACAAAAGTTTGGTGCTTTTCAGTCGGTCAACACGAATGTACCCAAAAAGAGCTGGGTTGTGCCCTAATCCTGAAATAAATTACATGAGATTAATAAATACACTAGGATGACCAGTTTCGATCGTCAAGCGATCATCATCAGATCCATTACACTTAGGCTATAGCATCTATGTTTGAGAATACAGGTGAAAAATATATACAATATGTACAATTATTTAGTTGCAGTGTTGGTAATGCAACTGTCGGTGTATGCTAAATGTAGTATATCTAATGTTAGGCGAACTTCTAAAATGGTGATAAGAATCCGGAGTTTGTCTGTTTGGGGTGATTATATGGTTATACAAAATCAACTATGGTTATACTGTAATAATACAGGCTGATACTTATCCGGTTGTCTGCTGAACTGGAACTTCGAGCAGTTTCGTGTTCACTCTGGCACCAGTTATGTTTATGGTGTATTTATTAATCTCATGTAATTTATTTCAGGATTAGGGCATAACCCAGCTCTATTTGGGTACATTCGTGTTGACCGACTGAAAAGCACCAAACTTTTGTTTACTTAGGCAACACTGAAAAATGGCTTCAAACCTCACAATGCCATCTATTAACTAGGATTGTTCTTATTATCATGCGCTCTTTTTTTTTTCAATTGGTCACCCTGACCTTTACTATTCATGGTCAAAGTTACGGACGCATATAATCCCTCAGGTTTTACAACTGTGGTATAGTGTCGGAACTCATAGAATGAAATATTATTTATTGAATAAATTTTGTTTGTCATATTCATCTCGTTCGGGATAAATACCAAGTTTTAAATTCTAATTGAGACGCAAAGCTTGTAGAGATTGTGTTGTGTAATCCCATTTGAGGAGTGCAATGGTAAACGCCCATGGTCACAGCCTAACGAGGCGTTCTTGTGTGTGCTGTCTGACCTGCGGCGGACAGAGCTTTAGCAATTAGCGACTGTGATTCTGTTAAGTACGGATTTAATCAGCGGCTGTCCATTCTCTGGATGAACGTGTATGCTGAGGGCGGTACACGAACCTAGACTAAGCAGTAATGTTGGGGGAGAGAGCACTTCTGCCTGCACGAAGCAGCGTCAAGGGAGACATGCGCCAGGCTTTTAGCACTGCGTCTCGTAGCTTCCTCAATGAAGCTGATGAAGTTTGGTTCAAACTACTCTCAGAGTTCGAGATGTTCATGTGGGAGGTATCTTTCTTTAACCACTTATTTATTTAGCGGATGGCTTTTAGTGCCGGGAGTGTCCGAGGACATGTTCGGCTCGCCAGAGGCAGTAGCTGCTTCATGCGGACACCCATGGGGTGAGTTACAAGTTCCGATCAATTTCAAGTAGTTCCATCTTTCGTCACCAGATGTCACTGACACCTAGTGGTGAATGTTGGAATTTTGATATAGCGTTACAACGAAATCTAACCTAGAAATTTAGTTTCACACAAGTTTAGTTAGTGGAAGGATCATTTACATGCCATAAATCTATGACATGGGACTGCCGGCTTGACTTCCCCTCCGAAGGAAGGCATACTGAAGGATTTTTACGCTCTTAGATAATCCGACGACTTCGGCTGGGTTTGAACCCGCTATCTTGGGCACAGCAGTTCAGCATGCTTACCAACTACGCCATCGAAGCCGCTAACGTGATAGCTATTTATTCTCTTGTGGCCTGAGAGAGTGCTGCCAACATAACCGTCGTATCATCCCTCAGCAATAACATAATATTACTGTAGGGCAATTATACATGGATTCGCCTCGTTGCGTAGCGGCTAACATTCTTGGCTGTCACCGTGGGGGCCAGGGTTCGATTCCCGGTGCTGCCAAGTAATTGAATTCTGGTCTGAGGACTGGTACAGAGGTGTGCAAATTATTAGACTTAAATCATCATCATCATCTTGCACAGTTTCCAGCCACTGGCCGGGTCTGTTTGGAACACAAGCCTCTCCAGCGTCTTATGTCTTCCCATAATCTCTCAGCCTCCACCCTTGTCCAGTCTTCTCCTCTCTTCTTCACGCTTTCTTCCATCCCCTTCAGCCACCTTTCTCGCGGTCTTCCTCTCGGTCTCTTTCCTTCCCACTTCGTCTAGTGTATCCTCCTGGGTATCCTCTTCTCCTCCATTCGTTTTACATGTCCATACCATCTAAGTCTAGATTTCTCTATACCATCCTGTAATGGTTCCTCCTTCATTAATTCTCTGGTCCTCTCATTGCTTATTCTGTCCATCTTTGTAGCTCCAATACTGCTTCTCAAGAACCTCATCTCACTGGCCTGTATTTTGCTCTACTCCCTTCCTTTCATAACCCAGGTCTCCGAGGCATACGTCAGGATAGGGACATAGTACGTCCGATATATGATCTTTTTGCTGTTCTGAGGGACATCCTTGCTCCATAACATGCTTCTCACACTCCTCCGGAATGCTTCTGCCTGTCTCCCCCGCTCATTTATTTCTCTATCGTTTCTTCCATTATCTTGTATCAGGCTTCCTAGATACTTGAAACTTTCCACTTTCTTCAGCTGTTCCCCACCAATTGTTATTCCCGTTGTGGTTCCTTCCTTCTTCCTTGTTGTGATCACCATCTCACTCTTATTTATGCTAAATTTCATCCCATATCCTTGTATTATTCCTTCCCACACGTCCAACTGTTCCTGTACCTCCTCCTCCTTGTTTCCGCAAATCATCAAATCATCTGCATCTTTCCTTCCCCAATTACTTGTGCCACTCGGGTCATTATGTCATCCATCACCACAATAATAATATAATAATAATATCGTATGGCCTCGGGTGCCTGGTGCAAGCTTTGTTAATTGACACCCAGAGGGTAGCTTGCATATCGAATTTCGTCGTCCCTTTGAACGCTATGAAAGTCAAGGAGGTTAGATATCTAAACTCCTTGACACTACAGCGCTTTCTAGTAGAGAATGGAGGAACTTTGGGTTGGCGGAAAATCCCGAGATTAATTTTGCCATTGAACACGGCTACTGAATTCAAATGGGTTCTTTAACATGCCAACAACGTATGACATGAGTATCGTGATTTTTGTCGCCTTCAAAAATCACTTACCATGGCCAGGAGCGAACCTGCAATCTTGGGGTTAGTAGTCCGACACTATAACCACTCACCCACCGTGGCAAGCATCACCACAATGAAAAGTAACGGTGACAGTGCACTTCCTTGTTTCAGGCCGTTTCTCTGTTCCAACCAGTCCGATCTCTCTCCTCCCACTTTCATACAGCTCACGCCTCCCATGTACTTAAAATAAATAATTTTAATTAGTCTGTTTTATTCAAAATCATTTTATTTTATTTTTATTACCCTAAGAGACAGCGTCTGACAAGCAGATACATTAGCATTAAACCTAGAAAATCGTTTATCAAAACATTTGTCTGGAGTGTTTTGTTATACGGATACGAAACTTGGCTTCTAAGGAAACAGGACATACAGCGCCAGAAAGCAGGGGAAATGTGGATGTGGAAAAGGATGCTGAAATTAAGCTGGACGGAGAAAAAGACTAACGAATGGGTCCACAAGTAAGTAGACGAAACAAGAAAATTGATCACTACTATAGGAAAGAGGAAAGCAATTTTCGTTGGCCACAACATACGTCATAATGAGTTCCTGACCACCATACTGGAAGGAAAAGTTCTGGGGAAGAAAGGAAGAGGAAGACCACGGAAGGCTCATCTGTATTCTGTGATGCATGGACTTCAATTTAAACAGTATACTGACTTAAATGGTTCAGCAAGTGAGAGACTAATGTGGTTGCAACGACATGGCCTAGCCTTTAGATGATGATGATGATGATGACCCTATTTACAGAAGTAATGTTTTCTCCCATGTGAACGTACAACGTTTCCCATAAGGAATTTCATCGGGAAATTTTCGAAATTGGAGATTCTGAGGGACACCTGAGCTGGGTCCGGTTTTTCTTATTTTTATCATTGACTTTGGAATGTATCCTCTAAAGCAGGTGAATTCAATCCATTGTCCACGAATCTTTGAATAGTTCAAGAGTGGACAATCAGTAATGAAAGACTTGATGTTCTTTGCTCAAACTTAACATTTGTAATTTTATTCCGGCACTCGGTGCGGCCATTTATTTATTTATTTATTTATTGATTTATTTATTTATTTATTTACTTATTTATTTGTTTATTTATTTATTTATTTATTTATTTATGATTTTTTATAGACGTGAAAATAATTTGTATAGAGTAAAGTTTGCCCATACATGGAACATATCATTTGACAAAACCGGCCGCAATTCCTGGAGAAAAGTCAGATATTAAGAATTAGTACATCATGGTTTAGCAACTCGAAAGGCCATTTTGAAAGAAATTGGGATGTGAGTGACTGCTGGGGCACCGTGTTTGCCACCGGGGATTATTCGGACATTACTGTGCAGTATTATGCCGTCATTGTGCTGTCTGTGATAATCCACGGCCATGCTATCTGCGTGGGGTTTTTATAATCACACTATGCGGCTTTCAAATGTACAAGTCACCAGGGGTTGGCACAAATTCCCATTCAAATCATCAATAGAATACAGAATTTTTCATCATGATAAAAATAAAATGGAATTAAACTGTCGTATTTTTGCTTAACGCGTGTATGAAATTTTGAATTCCACAGCTTTTGTGCGTCATTGTTGAGTGGGTGCACGTGTTATTTTTGTTTGTTATTCTTTGTATGGTATTTTTGTTTGACCTGTTAAAATGTTCATGGTACAGCATGCATGCGTGATCAAAAAGTGGAATATGCAAGGTCCAACATAAATATGTTGCCACAAATATTGTACGTCTATATAAGCCTTCCACAGTTCGAAATATATTCAAAATTGTTTTTCCGATTTAGATCGTATTTCTGCTGAAGGGCTAGTCTGCAAACTGAAATGGACTGTAAAAATAGCGTTGATTTTCTTATTTAATCTGAATAATACTGACATTTCACTAATTAATATAGTCAATCGTCATTTTTTAGACGTGGACTATTAACACGTAAGAATTTTATTAAAATCAACTAGTAATATGCTCTGTTTTGATACTAAAGCACCATACATGTTATCACTTACCTCTTATCACACATTTAGTTTTCTATCGTTATAGCGTTCACAAATGGCACCTACAATCCCATGGTTTTTGCTCCGTTTTATTAATTTCTTTTTTTTAAGTTACCTGAGTAATAATGGATCTCGTCGTTTTTTGTTACCATAGGCAGCAACATAGATCAAATGTTTCGAAAAAAGAAATGGCAAGGTGCTAATGATTTAAATATAATATACCATTGAGACTTTTGTATTGCGTTAAATTTCCAGTCCAGTTTATTCGTTAAATATTCACAATTAGTATTTTTGATTCCTTTGGATTAGCTGTGAGAACAACAGATTATCATTTTGAGGAAAATCAGTCTGAAGATAATATTTCTGAACTGTCTAAAGATAAACATTCTTAAGATAATTTTACTCATGTTTCTAAAGATAAGCTTACTAATCTTTCTAATATAATCATTGCTAAGATATTGGTTGGCTGGTTGGTTGGTTCCTTAGTTTAGGGGCTGCGACATCGCGGTAATGTAGCCCCATGTACTTTGGATGTGTGTAGAATCTGTCTGATAACCGGTGTTAAATGTGATGGCTGTATTAGTGTGTATTATCTCTTTTTATTCACATAAGGACTGTATATGATAATTTTAAGTAGTTCCTACTTTTGCTACCAAATGCTACCGTCCACGACACCTAGCTGCAAACTTTGCTACTAGATGCCATCGCAACCATCACCTTGCGATGAACGTTGGAACATAAGGGCATTAATCAAATCTAACCTACAAATTTTGCTTCACACAATTGCAGTTAGTGGGAGGTTCTTTTACATGTCTTAAATCTATGACTTGGGGCTCGCCGGCTTTACTTTCCCTCCGAAGGCATAACCTTTTAACGCTCTTAAAACATCCGACGACTTCGGCCGGGTTTGAACCCGCGATCTTGGGAATAGAAGCTCAGCATGCTACCAACTACGCCACCGAAGTGGCTATTGCTAAGATATTCTTACTAATCTTTTAAAATGTAATCTTTCCTAATATAATCTTACTAACCTTGATAATCATTCTTAAGATACCGGTAATCTTACCAATCTTGATAATTATTCTTAAGATAATCTTACCAATCTTGATAATCATTAAGATAATCTTCCTTAACTTCCGAAATGATTATTCTGAGGATGAAAGGATTTAGAATTTATAAATAGGATGCCAAAACCTTGTTCTAGAGTACGCTAAGCGTCCATGACCTGGCTCTTCCTTGCCGTGCAGCACAATCTCACCAGACATGCAAGGAGTGCCTTCGTGTTAACGGGGTATGCAGTCTTATTTTATGGTCATACACAGACTTTAAATGCGATTACAAATTATTTTAATGTTTTGTTGTAGTGTTTTTTTTTTTTCAATTAAAAAGAGGAACGTTTTGTATCGTCGCATAACACAAAAATCCCGAAACGACCGTGTTTTATTTTTATCTGTCTGTATCCTTGGTAACATATTGATTGAGAAAGCTAGAATATGATTTCATGAAAGTTAAAAATAATGAAGAATGAAATTCAGAAAAAATAATGTAATTTGCTCGAAGGATTTTGAGTTAGGTCGATACATAAATTTGCTAATATATCTCATAAAAATTTCATTGAGCAAATATTGTAGGGAAAGTTATTTATCAAATTATTGCTGAGCAGTTTTAACGTGGAGGTCGATCTAATAATAACGAAAATAATAACATATTTATTATTAGCTCTATTATTTTCGCGTATTGTTTAATGGCGTTGTAGAGGGCTTTCAGTTAACTTGTTAGTCAGTTACATGGTCTATAAAATACGTATTTTTTAATCTATATACAGGATCATCAAAAAATAATGCCAACATTTCAAAAACTTATAGCACCGAAACCCTTTATGTTAAACTTGTAATTCTATCACTGAACGCCAGCTGGTTAACGTAAGTTTTGTTTTGGAGGGGGCGTGACCTTGCTATGCGCACACTAGATGCGCAGTAGCCAAGGTCGGCCGGGGGCGCGCGCGCCAAATCCCTTTGGATTTTTTTCTGAGGGTACATTAAAAACATTGTGTATGAAGAAAAAATTGGGGATTTGGAGCACCTGCGGGAGCGAATTTCTGCCGCCATCTTGACAGTTACTCCTGAAATGATTGCACGTACCAATCCAGCCATTGGGAAAGCGTGCGTTCAATGCTGATGTTGGTGGTCGGCCTGGCCTTGATTTTTTCTCTACAGTCCTTGTTTCCTTAAACTTATAAAACCATAGAATTACAGCTTTGTAATCAGGTGCAGTTTGTCGGGCGGAAAAGTCATTGGTGCGCGCGCCCCCGGCCAACCTTCGATACTGCGCATCTAGTGTGCGCATAGCAAGGTCACGTCCCCTCCAAAACAAAACTTACTTTAACCAGCTGGCGTTCAGTGAAAGAATTACACGTTTAACATAAAGGGTTTCGGTGCTATAAGTTTTTGAAATGCTTGCATTATTTTTCGATGACCCTGTATAATACCTTACAAATCGGACAATTGCTGTCACGCCAAAATCAAACTTAATCCGTGAGGATGAAGGCTAATAATGCTCGCTTGCTGCCAAACAAACAAGGTTTGGAAGTGGGAACTGTGGGTTCCTGTTTCAGCTCGATGACTGTCGGTGGGAGATGATGGAGAGTGTTAATAATTAAAATAATAGGAAACGATCGTAAAGCATATAAACATAGGATTTTTAAATTACAGTTAGTCCATAGAATCACCTGAAACAGAAATAAAACACATCAATGATTCACAATGCAAATGAAGGTATACAGCACATTAATGAAACCTGAAGTACTATACGTATCGGAAACATTGATCATTGGGGACAGGTCATTGATTAAAGATATAGAATGACAAGAAAAGAAATCGCAAGGAAAATATTCGGCCAAGTCTGCAAAGAAGGAATTTGGTGAATAGAAACTTTCACGAGAAATTTCAGCATTGTGAAGAAATCTCGGACACTTTCCGACGTTCTACGGTTAAGTTCTCCGAATGAACAATGATAGAACAAAAGAATTTTCAACCATGTCCTCTCACTGAAATTCAAAAACAATTAGTGAATTGACATTACAACATGGTGTCCACAGGCAGGAAAAGTCAGGAATTTTGTTTTTGGTCAGGAAAAGTCAGGAAAAAGTGTGAAAAAATGGCGAAAAGTGTTTAGAAAGTCAGAAATGTTATACAGTAAAACCCCTCAAATCCGAACTAATTGGGGTTGTAGTGAGTTCGGATTTCAATTTGTTCCGATTAGCCAAAAAATATCCATATAGCAGGTTATGAGGATGCTGCAGAAGGTTGTCGAGAGTAGTGGACGACAGTTGATGTCAATGAACATGAAATAGTGAGTCAACATGACAGCAATGTAGCTAGTGACAGTGAGGAAGAAGAAACTTGGACAGACAATGTGACTTATACTGGGGCTGCATCTGCTCTGGACATCGCATTGCGCTTCGTAGAACAACACGAAGCAGCCACCTCAAACGATGTCATATTCATGCGCAAATGCCCCTGCGGGAAGATTTTCGTCACTTCGACAATTGAAGATAACTGATTTCAAGTGAAAGATTAAGTGATATTTTGTGTGTTTCTATTGTTATTTCATTGTTCTTGCAAAGCGATTAACCTAAGAAATTACAATAACCAACTTTTCCTATTTTCAATCCAGGATGAGATATGTATGCAGGCACATTTACACTGTGTTACGTATGCTAACTCTATTTCTTTGTTAATTTTTCAACTAATTATTTAAAAATAAGGTTATACTATAATGTAGAATATGTAATTGTTTTATGACTAAATAAATACGTTTATCTTTTTTTGCGTGTGTTTTTCAAACTTAAAATTGTCGAAGAAAACTCGTTCGGATTACCCGGGATTTCGGATTTCCGGGGTTCGGATTTGAGGGGTTTCACTGTATTAACCATACAGTATTTTGTGTTTGACGGCCATATTTTGATGTTACTAGTTCAACTAATCTCTGAAGATAAAAAAGAATAACTCACTGGACATTATGGTAGGTTTCCATTACAGTAGGCCTACATCATAGTAAAATCCTCCTTTACCTATTTTTTGGTACGCTTTTTTGGGGTTGGCGTAGGGATGTGGCGATCCCATCACTATAGTTTAGGTTATTAAGTAGCCTACTTTGATTTATGTATTATTGCATTATATTTACTTTATTTTGTATTTTAAATGAATAGAGATGAGCGTTGGGCAGCTATGGGGATGATGGAGGCTGCAAATAAAATAGATATATATTTGCTCCATAAACCTTTTTTCCGATGTTACGTTGACTTCGCGAGTCAGGAATTTTGTTGAAAAATGGTCAGGTAAAGTCAGGAAAAGTCAGGAAAATTGACATTGAAAATTCTGTGGACACCATGTACAATAAACCTACAAGATTTGAGCAATGCATGAGAAATTCTGCAGGACAGAGAACACTATTAGACAATAATCCACTTCCAGACAAACTAACCCGAACTAACAACATCCGGACAGAGGAACGAATGAAGCTTTTCACCGAGAAGACGAAGATAAAGAAAGGAAACACATCAGTTAAGCTTGTTCTTTCGCGCTCCTCATTTGGAATTTGCTATGTACTATTCAAAATTGAATAACCTTTATCTTTTGAAGTATTTATACGCATTATATCATTCTTTGAGCCTGGCTGGAAGCATTAACCCGTGACATTCAACCACATCTAATATATGATTCCTTCATACAATATGTTTAATTCAAGGTTAATCGATTTATAATATTATGTTTTTATTTTATTTTTTGTTATTCCTTTTATGCCCATTCAATTATTTTAAATTAATGAATTTCTGTAAGGATATCCATTTTCTTTTTGGTTCTTTGTTGATATAATTTGCTAAGATTTTCTCACGCTGAAAAAGTTATCAATGTAATAACGAAACATGTACGTATATTTTAATTAGTAAACTACCTTCTAGTGTTTGACAAGGCGGATCTTATAATTATAGATTAATATTCAGTCAATACGGTAATAGCTATACCATCTTCATAATGGTTAATGCCTACTCATTTTATTAGTTATGTAACAATAATAATAATAATAATAATAACTATCGGACCCGTGCGAGAACTCTCGCATAATGGATTGTGTGCGCCCCATTTGTACAGACTACCCACCCTGCTGTAGTGCTGTGCGGGCTGTACGCGATGCCAGGGGCTATCGTCTTATTTATTTGTTTAAGCACTTTATAAATGAAAAATCCACAGCCTGCTTCCAGTCTCCGACCGGGTCAGGAATGGGATGAATGAAGCCCTCATCTAGCGGTGAGGACATGAACTGTGCCGGCTGCCGAAGCCTGTCGCACTCCTCTGGAGCAATGATTAAATGAATGACAGATGAAAGGAAATGATAGTGGAGAGTGTTACTGGAATGGAATTTTGACAGGGAAAACCGGAGTACCCGGAGAAAAACCTGTCTGCCTCAGTTTTGTCCAGCACAGATCGCACATGAAGTAGCCTAGATTTGAACCACGGACCCAGCGGTGAGAGGCCGGCGTGCTGCCGCCTAAGCCACGGAGGCTTCCACTTTATAAATAAACAAATAAATATATTTCCGTTGACTTTTCAAGAAATGCGAGATTTTTCATGTACTATTGAGACGATTTGGAAGATTTTGGTACAAACCACACCTTCTAACTCCCTCTGGTTTAGGAGCTTACGTTTTGTGAAAAATACATCTTGCCGTATTATATAATAAGATAATACCTGAACGCCAGTGAACGCTATTCGATGAACTACAAGCTAGAGACGTTGGAGGTCCTGGAAATGAGAATCCTAAGCAAAATCATGGGTTTAATCCAGTCTGAAGCCGGATGGAAACTTCGGAGCAACAACGACGTCTACAAGAATGTAGAAAAAACCATGAGGAAACGGAGGCTAATATTTCTTGGACACGTGTACAGAATGGACAAATTCAAATTAACCAAACATTTATTTGACTACTTCTAGAACAAGGAGACCACTACATCATGGATTAAGAAGCTCGGAAAGACCTTGAGGTTCAAATGTTAGAAAGGGATACGTTTCGAAACAGTAGACACGATCTGGAAGGGTTTCAAGACCAGATGAGTGCTACAAAGACCGGAAGAGCTTGGACGAAAATCCAACGGCTGCAGGACAGCGAACGTATGAAGGAGTACTGGAGGCAGAGGAAGGAAATTACTTACAAAGCAGAAAGAGTTATATTTTAACGTGATCATAAGTGGTCAATTCGCAAATAAAAATAAAAAATAATTGTTATTGGCGGCGCATGGCTTCTAAAGATTCATCTTCAGGTCTTCTGAACTGTCACATACACCAAGTCATCGATCGAGAAGAATTAATCATTCAAAGTTAAAAAAACATGACCCTCCCGTGAATCCAACCCGAGGTCTTTCGAGGAAAAGTATAGCGTCTTGTCCACTTGACCGCGATGTGTTGCCAATACAGTATATACTTATTAATTAGCCGGACTGATGGTATTCTATTTAGGCCTATAGCACTGTGTATTTTCTCTTTAGCCAAGAGACCCCGCGACATAGCCGTGCGCATGGCAGCATGGGGGAGCTGGGAGGTTCAAATATCAGCGCTGATAGCGGCCATCCTGAGTGGTTCCTCAGAACTAGTCAGTTTTACTATTTATGACCACGCTCAGTGTTCACTTTGGAGTTCTCTCGGAATTCGGTATTTCAACAAGATCAAGCCGTTCTACAATCACCTCATAATCACAGATTATCAGACATATTTGAGACATGGGGCTGATGATCAAGATAGTCCTAGTCCCTAATAGGAATTAACAATCCACTTTGGCGAAGGAGTACATATACAGTCCCGCAGTACACGTAATGCTCGGCAGCATACCCTGCAGGGGACTGCAATCTTCTAATGTAGCATAAATTAAGATGATGGTGTCAAGTGCCAAGTCACATCAAAAAGCGTTGTCTCATGTCAGTCTCTCTTGTTTTCCTAGCAGATAGCAAATGTCAGTACTCTATCAAGATTTCTTCGAGTCGAAGCATTTTTACTATAATCAACATAGTGGTCGATATTTGAACTTGGGATGCTGTTATGGAACGTCTTATACACATTGAGTTCTCCATATCGTGTCTTAAGTACTATACGGATCTCTTCTGACAGGGATATATTTTTGGGCTGGGGGTTGGTCTGGCATTAGCGTCAACAATTTCCCTGCACCATGGTAACCATGTCAATTAGGTATACTACGTCAGTAGCGTCATCTGTACGTTGCTATAAGAACGAAAGCTCTTATTTACGTGTTTTAGTTAAATGCTGTTTGTTCATCTATGCATACTAAATCAGTAGCGTCATCTATACGTTGCTATAAGAACGCAAGCTCTTAGTTACGTGTCTTAGATAAGTGATGTTTGTTCATCTATGCATACTAAATCAGTAGCGTCATCTGTACGTTGCTATAAGAACGCAAGCTCTTATTTACGTGTCTTAGTTAAATGCTGTTTGTTCATCTATGCATACTAAATCAGTAGCGTCATCTATACGTTGCTAAAAGAACGCAAGCTCTTAGTTACGTGCATTAGATAAGTGATGTTTGTTCATCTATGCATACTAAATCAGTAGCGTCATCTATACGTTGCTATAAGAACGCAAGCTCTTATTTACGTGTCTTAGTTAAATGCTGTTTGTTCATCTATGCATACTAAATCAGTAGCGTCATCTATACGTTGCTAAAAGAACGCAAGCTCTTAGTTACGTGCATTAGATAAGTGATGTTTGTTCATCTATGCATACTAAATCAGTAGCGTCATCTATACGTTGCTATAAGAACGCAAGCTCTTAGTTACGTGTCTTAGATAAGTGATGTTTGTTCATCTATGCATACTAAATCAGTAGCGTCATCTATACGTTGCTATAAGAACGCAAGCTCTTAGTTACGTGTCTTAGTTAAATGCTGTTTGTTCATCTATGCATACTAAATCAGTAGCGCCATCTATACGTTGCTATAAGAACGCAAGCTCTTAGTTACGTGTCTTAGATAAGTGATGTTTGTTCATCTATGCATACTAAATCAGAAGCGTCATCTTTACGTTTTTATAAGAGTGCAAGCTCTTAGTTACGTATTGTTTGTTTCGTTACGGATTTGTTAGTTTCGTATAATGTTGAACGCTGAATACTATTAAAATTAACACGGACAGAAACGTGCGAAGAAGAAGTTTCAAACAGTTATCCTTGACACGCCATTCTCCTGTACAAATACTGGAGCAGAAAAATACAAAGCGTTTAAGGATTCAATGACGGCTAGAAGCCAGTAAGTCGTAAACATACCCATGATTTTCTACTTGGCGGGGAACATTCTGTATCTTTGTTGGAAAGTGGCCTATTTTTGTATCTTACAGGCTAATATTCTGTTAGGATGTGTTGCAACGTTGAAAATGTCATTTTTCACTAAAGAAATTCTTTTACTTTTTTTCATCGGAAATGAAAGCTAGATATATCTTCTTTAAAATGAGATATAATTCATACATATATTCCAACTGTAAGTGCCTGAAAATAAGACTTAAATAGCCTCATGCGCACGTGACAAGGGGAGTGGCTGCAGTGTCCTACCTACATCCTACAGTAAATATCTTGTCAGATTTTCTTTTTCGAATCTCCCTCCTTGCATTCCTTCTGGGTATATAGTTCTTAGTTTTGGTTGTGAACAATATATGTCATTACTTGTATATTCCAAAGACTTCAGTGTTTGAATAACCTCTTTGGTGTAGGATTCCATTGCCGAGCAACAGACATAAACAAATATGTCAGCTACCTTGTGTCCGTGTGATCTCTCTCATTGTGACTTGTGAGCTTTTCTTTGTGAGTGCGTATAAAATGGGTTCTATAAGCCGATCTGGTGCGAAGAAAAAGCGGTAATATCAAGGGAACAGACACAATAAGATGAATGTCAGTGTTAACAGTGCTGTCAATGTAAATAGCGAATCAGAAGGTAGGCGTAATGTAAAGGCTAGTACTTCTCACTCCAAATTATCTTCTGTAAATATTGAACGGTACCTGAGAGGCAGAAGAAAACTCAAAGAAGACAAGAAACTTCAAAAAGAGGGACCAACCTATGGAGCAGGCGAGTTCTAAGAAGCCCAAGTGAGTGTGTTATGTTCACAACATGGTTCTAAAACTTCAGTGATGTTTTTCTTGATATTAAATTTTTGTACACTTCGTATAATTCAAATAAACATAAATAACCTTACAGTTGAGGTAGGGAATTTTTTAATAAATCAAATTAAAGCTAATGAATGTGGGAATGTTGTAAACTAGAACTATTTTCATGTTGTGAATGAAGCTATTTTTATAATTATTTTAATTATTATAATTAATTAATTAATTTTAAACGTCTTTTTCAAATTTATTGTCTAGCTCCTTATCTATAAATGATAATTTAAAGATCCTAGGTCACAACATTCTATGAAGGGTATACTTCAACTTAGTGAAGTAAAAATCCGGGCAATTTTTTTTTTTTTTTTGGAAATTTTATCACATTTTGAAAATTGATGTGTTTTTTCATTAAACTATTTTTTTATTGTGAAGATAGAACAGATAATACTGATTTCAATATATGACTATCTTAGTCCAATGGTATGTGCTTTGTGGTAAAAATCTCAAACGAGTTGCTTGACAAATGTAGATTTTATTTCGCAACGTTTAAACATACCTTAAGTGAATGATCCACAATCAGTAGCACTTGAAGGATGAAGGGACGAATGAAGCTCTAATGGAGGTGTGGTGGGAAGCTTGCGGCACGACCTGGTCATTGGGAACACAATCGATCTTCATTACCGCTGCGGGGATTCAAACCCACTGCGGGCCACAGTATCTTAATATAGCTAACAGATTACTGCCAGATAACACAAGGTCTCCAACCAGAGCCTAGCTTCTGCATCAGTCCCAAGCGTTGCCTTTTTTCCAATTAGTTAAATTTTTTCCTTGTTTTTCCAGAACTAATCGACCTCGGGCCTCCGAGGTTGCAGTGAAGAATGCTAGCCACTATGCAACGAGGAGGACGTCTGTAATTGTTGTTTGAGTCTTCAGTCTTTTGACTGGTTTGATGCAGCACTCCATTCCTCCCTGTCCTGAGCTAATCGTTTCATCTCTACATAGCAGCTTGCCACGGGGGGTGAGTGGATAGCGTGTCGGTCTACTAACCCCAAGATTTCAGGTTCGCTCCTGGCCGTGGTAAGTGATTTTTGAAAGGCGGAAAAAATACGACACGCATGTCATACGATCTTGGCATGTCAAATATCCCATTTGAATTCAGTAGGCCGTGTTCATAATGGCAAAATTAATCTCGGGAGTTTCCGCCAACACAAAGTACCTCATTTCTCTACTAGAAAGCGCTATAATGTTCAAGGAGCTTAGATATCTAACCTCCTTGACTTTCATATTGATTCAAGGGACAACGAAATTCGACATGCAAGCTACCCTCTGGGTGTCAAATTACAAAGCTTGCACCCGGCACCCGAGTCCATACGATGTTATTATTATTATTTTATCTCTACATAGCTACCACATCCTACATCCGAGGCAATCTGTTTAACATATTGTAACCTTGGTCTACCCCTAAGTCCTTGTCCTCGACCCTTCCTTCCATAACTAAGCTTGCTATTCCTGGGTGTCTTAGTATGTGTCCTTCCAACCTATCTCTTCTCTTCATTAGCAGTCGCCAGAAACGCCTCTCCTCTTCCACTCGTCTTAATACCGCTTCATTTGTAACTCTATCTACCCAACTGGTCTTCATCATTCTCCTGTAACACCACATTTCAAACGCTTCAATTCGCCTCGTTTCTGCGACACCAATAGTCCAAGTTTCACTTCCATATAGTGCCACGCTACAGACAAAGGCTTTCAAGAATGACTTCCTAATACCTAAATCTATATTCGACGTCAACAGATTCATTTTCTGTAGTAGTGTTTGTAAACCTATTTTGTATTGTAAGGGATCTGATGATGCTCGCTTGACGACGGAAACGTATCATCCTGTAGTTTCCCTGTCTTCTGGTAATCTGTAGCAAATTCTTTTCTAATCACATGTAATTGCTTTCAGGTTGATTTTGCATTTCCAAGTAATTGAGAATATATTGTGCTGACAGACTGATATGATAAGTTGCCATATCAAGATAAATGTGTGGTTTATTATAGGAACTTAAAAGAAAATATTTATATTTCTTGTCGCCTCCGTGGTGTAGTGATCAGCGTGCTTAGCTGCCACCCCGGAGGTCCGAGTTTCGATTCCCGGCTCTTCAACGAAATTTGAAAAGTGTTATGAGGACTGGAACGGGGTCTACTCAGCCTCGGATGGTCGAAATGAGTGGAGGGATCCGATTCCCACCTCATCCATCCTCGAAGTGGTTTTCCGTGGTTACCCACTTCGTCTTCTGGCAAATGCCGGGATGATACCTCCCGTCTGGTAACGGCGGCTTACTTCCCTATTCCTTGCCTATCCCTCCCATTCTTCCCATCCCTCATGAGGCCCCCTGTTCGTTTTGCAGGTGAGGCCGCCTGTGGGAGGCGCTAGTCCCGCTCCTTTCCCCCAGTTGTATCCCCCGACTCGATGTAAAGCTCCAGGACACTGTCCGTAGAGGTGGTAAAGGTGGGATCCCTCGCTCAGTCCGTGGGAAAAGCCTACCTCATACCTGCCAACCTTCCCAATTTAGGCGGGAGACTCCCGATTTTCCATAGATTTTCCCGCCTCACAATAGTTAAGTTATCCTACCAATTTTGGTATTGGTGAACTCAGTATTTTTGGGGAGTTCTTTTAGTTGGCAGCTAATGAATGTTATTTGGGTACCTGAATTCGTAAATGGGTTTTATTTCAGTGAAAGCGGATGTTTATTCACTTTGCTGCAACATTTTGGTGTTTTTGCTCGGTGTTCGAATCTTCACTATGACCAAAAAATACTACAATTCCCTGTTTTTGAAACAGGGAACAACATCTGTGATTGATTCAATCCAGCAAACGTCAATTATTTTGCATTTTGTACTGTTTGTTGATGTAATCTTTTTATAGCACATGGTGGAAAAAGTGATATTCGTAACACGTGGGAGCAAAGAAGCGTGCAAAAAAAAAATTGGTGTTAAAAGTGTAAGTGATGGGATTGACGTCATTCATTTTGAAGCATAGTTTGCCAATTGATTGAGCTAATATGCACTATTTGCATCTCCCAAATTATCATGATTTTCAGACCAAAATCTCCAGATTGTTGGTTTTGTAAGTTTGGCAGGTATGCTACCTGGAGGGTGAACTGACTACGAAGAATAAAAAAAAACGAGAAAGATATATTTCTGAATATTTCTTGTGATATTTTTGTAACATTGCTGTACCTCCCGAAAAGCTTATTTCATGTGTCTTGTTTCTTGTTCACATGGGAGTATTTTGTTACAGTGGATCCCTTCTTGTGCTAATTGCATGGATCCTAGCCCGGCTAACAAGCACGCCTGCAATATGCTGGCTCTTCACGGGATGACAAGGGCTTTGACGCGGTCAGCAGTTTTCACACTTGGCAGACACGAGAGGAGCGCGCTAACTTGGCAGCGTCCACAGCTTCTTCATCCCCCCCTCTCCCCCCTCCCCCACCACCTTCTCGTGACAACCCTCACATGTCAAAAAACAGGGGGAAATTGTTTTACAACTACCATACAACTTATGCTGTTTCTTATTAGAGGCTAGTTGCTGTAGTTTCATTCAGGAGCTTTGCGACATCGTGGTCACACTTGAGTGTGTGTGTGTGTAATTTACCTGATAACCGTATCAAGGTGTCTTCTACTCCGAAAAGCAAGGAATACTCAAGGGAATTTGTAAATCCTGGAAAACTCAGAGAATTATTAGGGTATTTCAATGCCACTTAGCGAATTTGTTTTACAAGGTCCAACCTGGAATAATTGGAAATCAAGCAATTACATTTTGATGGGGGAAAAGTATATTCTGGTGATGATCGTTGTGGATGTATGTTCGTACTAACGTTAAATCGGTAAACTCTCATTTCTTGCAAAATAGAGCACGCAAATTACATGTGTACACTGTGTATTTTTATATAAATGTGTAAACTGAATAATTTTTGAGAGCATCACTATTGACGAGCTACTTTCAATACTCGCAAGTACAATAGTTTTTCTGGATGAAAAGTTAGGAAATTGGCAAAATATAGAAAAACGCCTTTTAAACTTTGTCATACTACCTTTTATTGTGCGAGCGCTTTTTTAAATGCTTTTTAAGTACAAACTCTGTTTTACATATTTACTGTATTATGACCGCTACTGTTACTCAGGGGATTTTCTGATTTATCCTGAAAAAATCAGGCAATTGTTAGGGAAATCTGGTATTTGGTTTTGGTAGACATCGTGCTTATGTTAGTGTGACTGATGTGTTAGTGTGTGTATTTGTAATTCGACTGGCTGCGTGGTGGTATCATTCTAGCCTGATGCTCCAAAGGTTTCAGGATCGAATGCTCGCGCATTCAGTTGGCAGTGTGCAAATGCCAGGTAGCCGTGTAAGGAGATTTACTGGCACGTTGAAGATCCCCTATGGGGCAAAATTCCGCCACCCTGGCGTCGCTAAAAGCCGCAATAGTTAAGAGGGACGTAAAACCAATAACATTATTAGTATTAGTAATTCAGAAGAAGACTGGTAAGGAGGCGCTCATGGCGTTTAATTTAGGAACCGTCCTGGCATTGGCCTGGAGTAGAAGTGGGAAGCCATGGAAAAGCACTTCCAGAATGACTGATGTGAGAATCGTACTCGATTCTTCTCAGTTTTGCCTCACGAGGCTGATTGTACCCCGTTCCAGCCCCCAAACCAGAATTAAATTTTCTGACAGAACTGATAAACGAACCCGCGCCTCCGCGGTGACAGCCTAGAGTGCTAGCCATTACGAGGGATAAAAGAGCTGAGTGGCGCAGTTGGTTGACCTTAGCCTTTAAACCCAAGAGCTTAGTGGATTCGATCTCAAATGCGACAACCTACTGTCGGTAGATTTACCGGCATCTGCAGAAGATCAACCTAATGCTCTTGTTGCTAATATTAATGACACTGAACTCGTCGTGATATGTGTTTTGTCTCAGTGGTCTACTATACGCCCGTTGCCTATAATACATTGCCGGCCAAAAGAAAAGCCGTAACACTTGGATATTTCCAAAGAATGAACGCAACGGCCTCCACACTCACCAGACTTAAACCTGTGAGCATTTGAATTCGATTCAATTTAATTGCTATAGACACATAAAGGATGAAGGAACACTTAATGCATAAATTATGCAAAGTTATCCAAGAATACGTGCAACTCCAGGCATTTTAAGCGTTTTCGTAAGTCAATTCGACGACGAGCAGTACCCTGTAGACCTTCAATGGCAGAGGGTGGTGGGTATTTTCAAACACCTCGTGTAAAATATTGAACATGCAACTTTGTAAAAATAAACTGTAACTAGCGATGTAATTTGGACAGTCAATGTGACTCTAAGAGAGAGATATAATCTAGAACTAGCGGATCCGTGCGAGAACTCTCGCATAATGGGTTGTGAGCGCCCCATGTGTACAGACTACCCGCCCGGCCCTAGTGCTATGCGGGATGTACGTGACACAGTTCTGCCAGGGACTATCGTCTTGTTTATTTCTTTAAAAGCACTCTATAAATAAATAACTATATTTCCGTTGACTTTTCAAGAAAGGCAAGATTTCCCTTTTCTATTGAGACGATTTGGGAGATTTCGGTACAAACCACACCTTCTAACTCCCTCTGGTTTAGGAGCTCGAGTTTTGTGAAACATACACCTTAGCGTATTATATAATAAGATTGAACAGGCCCGGAAACAATTCATCGACATGAAAAAAAAACACCTTCCTACTATCAGACCTTAGCTTACCACTGAGAATCAGAATGATCCGTTGCTACATTTTCTCTGTCCTCCTGTACGGGTATGAATGTTGGACTTTTGACCGAGGAACGAATTCAGGTATTTGAAGTTTATCTGTACAGACGTATCCTACATTCGTTTATCGAGGATATTGACGTTGGTACGCCGGTCTTGCCATGTTATTCTCAAGATTCTTCTCAAACAACGTTGATGATATTTCTCCAAACAGATTATGTGTCTCCTGTAGGTGGTCGAAGTTTTACAGCGGTAAGTAAGGCTTGGTATTACTAATAATGTGTTGAAATATCTGATATGGAGACTTATCTGAAATCGCCGAATGCATACAAGCTGGTCTGACAACCAATATTTTTATGTAAAGAAACTATGTGCGTGGAATACCTCATGAATCACCAACTCTTGTATTTTTAGGAAATTTCATAAAAACAGTATACATATACACCGCGGACAGGCCAACAAGGACCACGCAAATCGCACTTCCTTATAGGTCTAGTTTCCTTCTTCCTCTTCCAGAAGTCTTTCATCCTGGTCGACTGCGCAGCTCTTCTTTCAGCAGTCCATTCTCCTCTGTTGAGATTCTTCTTCTCCCCGACAAGAATTTTGAGGCCAAAAATTGTTTTTCTGTACTCTTCGATTTAAACAATCTTCTTCGGTAATTTTGAATTTTTGAAGTTCTTCTTTCATTTGTTTTACATAGCCTCCTTGCCCTTTATAGTTCCAGATTTTATCAAAAATTTGTTTGTTTAACCTTGAGCAATTCATGCTGACCATATGTCCGTAGAGCTGAAGTCGCCGTTTTCTGATCATCACTTCAAGGTTGTCGATTTTACTATAAATTTCTGCATTGGATCTCAGTCTATAACCTTCCTGTGTTTTCCTAGGACCATACATCCTTCTTAAAATTATTCTTTCTATCTTGAGCAAATTCTCCATTCCGGTTATATTTGTAGTTCCCATGCCGTTCAAGATGACTGGTCTAACAACTGTATTAAAATGTCGTAATTTTTCATTGATAGACAGGTTCTTTTTATTGTATATATTTTTTGTACAAAAATTTAATCTTTCCAATTTCCCTTTTTGTACTCAATTGCCAATTTATCCGTCCCATTGCTACTAATTATTTCTCCAAGATATTTTAATCGGTCAGTGACCCTGATGCTCCCATAATTTTTTTAAAATCATTTTCTTAGTGTATTTCTGATCACTTGTCATCATCTCTGTTTTACCAACGAAATCTGTAAGCCCGCTTTTTCCGCCGTTTCTTTTAACTGATCAATTTGGTTAATAGCTTCTTGTTCTGATTCAGCAAACAACGCTACGTCGTCAGCTAAACCTTTGACTTTGAGGTTCTGATTCTTTGTACCAGTATATTGAAATTAAAAGTTTATAATTAAACGCCGAATCAATACTACATAAATATATATTTTATATATTGGACATGTTTCAACCTTACAATGAGGTTATCTTCAGCTTAGAATAAATGAATATCAATGAACAATAAAATTAAAATAATATATATTCTTAAATCTAAATAAGAAGTGAAGTTGTTAAAGAATAACTAATAAAATGAAATAAAGTACTGAAATGGATATCCTTGCAATGCAGTATTAAATTAAATAAAATTCAATATTGGTCTTTACAATAATTCTGAAAAATGCAGTTAGAAAATAACAAATATTGATGGTAAGTGTAAATAAATATTAAGCTTTATAATAATAATGGTTTAAAATATACATACTCCATATTTGAAGAAGATTTAGCTTACTCGTTCAAGCGTTGAGCTGAATTATTTATTGATTTTTGGCACTTGATTTTTATTAAATTGTCTATTTTATGTATACTTCATTTTATTACAGTTATTCTTTAACAACTTCACTTCTTATTTAGATTTAAGTATATATATATATATATATATATATATATATATATATATATATATATATATATTATTTTACTTTAATTCTTAATTGATTTTCATTTATTCTAAGCTGAAAATGACCTCATTGTAAGGTTGAAAGATGTCCAATACATAAAATAGGTTATATATTTATGTGGTATTGATTCGCGTATTGACACTAACCGCCCTTATCTCCGTGAAAATGCTTAGTTTGATTAGTTTCGTTACATGTCAAAGAAAGACAAAGTGAGGGAAATTGTTGAAATGAATTCTGGAGGGGCGTGGTGGCGCAGCGGTCAACCTGTTGGCCTCTCACAAAGGTGGACTTGGTTTGATTCTCGTTCAATGCATGTGAGAATTTCAAAGTGAAATGCCATGTCCTGTGGTTCGGATTCCACGTGAAAAGGAAATCCCGTGGCTCATAATCAGACGATTTATGGTCACGTTAAACTACAATCTTCCTTTTTGAAATGAATTCTGCATTCATGTTTGCACGAATTCCCTTTGGCACTGGCTAATGATACAGTAGGATGATTGGCGCATCGATCGATGACTTACGGACGTATGACCTTACCTGTCGACGCTATTCTTTAACCTCGTTTATCATCGTGTTAACTGGCGTGGCGTCACTCAAGCGATATTACCAAAGGTCACGAATTCTTTAAATCTTCTCTTTATGAGCGTTACCTTACACTCGACATCTTTCATATTGGAGCTTCTCGCCCCGGAAATCTGTTTTATATAACTTCCCTTCCCTTGCATCGTCTATCTTATATGAAGAAATCTGACGTAAGTTATAGATCAAGTTGCAAGAGATTCTGGCTCTGAGAAGGTAATCCATCACAAAATAAGGGATATTTCTCAAATAAAATACCCCGAGACGTAGCCGTGCGTGTAAAAGACCAGACTCGTATTGATATATTTAGGCCACAAAGGATGTGTTCTAACTGTTGGTGTGCATGACTTCTCAGTCAGAACGGAGGTAGATATTTTGATTTGACCATGTATGGGTCAATACTAGCGCTCGTAGTGATAGATTTAGTGAATTACATGCGACAAAGGATGTGGTCTAACGTGTGTTTTCTTTTCTGTTTTTTTTTTTTCGCATTCCATCCAGGCAAATTCCTGGATAGTACCTACCTCATCCCAGCATCACACACTACTGGAAGATAGACCATCAAACCAGTTCAATTCACCTCCAATTACAGGGGTCTGATAACCAAGATCTTCCAAGCCCATAAACGAATCATCATCGTCACCACCATCAACAACGAATAAAATGTCAAATAATGTATAATCATGTTCTGAAAAAGAAAAAGAATTAACACAATCGTGCGATGTTTCGGATAAATCGTTGGACCACCTCGTGGTGTAGCGGCTAGCATTCTTGGCTATCGCACCGGAGGTCCTGGTTCGATTCCCGGCTCTGACAAGAAATTTTAATTCCGGTGTGAGGGCTGGATCGGGATACAGTCAGCCTCGTGAGGCGAAACTAAGAAGAAGAGGATTTGGCTCTCACCTCAGCAATCCTAGAAATGGTCTGCTGTGGTTTACCACTTCTACTCAAGGTAAATGCTGGGTTCCTAACTTAGACCACGGCCACATCCTTCTCAATCCTGACAGCCAAGAATGTTTTTTTGTAGAACTTTTCATGCTGAACAATTCTTACACTTACATATATATTTTTAACGGTTTGTTCAGCGTGAGCTTAAAAAGCGCACGGACGCCAGTTTTTTTTCGACTTTTTCACTCAAATCGTTACTACGTGACTTCCTTTGATCATAAATAAATAATTTCCTACAGGAACCTTCCTCGTGATATCCTTTACAGAGTGGTGAAACCGCATCAGAATCCATCCAGTGGTTCTTGAGATTACCCGTGACATCCAAGACTCGGGAACTAAGTTTTATACTAATTATTTATTTGAAAAACAAAAACAAGTTGTAATACGCATTTATTTATTTATATTGTTTTGATTTACTTATTTATTTATTTGTTTGTTTGTTTGGTACACGGCAGTACTTTCGGGCAAGCTCAAGCGCTTCTGTTTACAATTAGTGCGAATATGATGACGTGACTTATCCGAGTGAAGGTTGCGTGACAATATTCAGCGGAGGGGAATGTATTAGGGGAGAGTCTTCAGTAGTGAGCACGTACTGAACACCTCACCCTTGACTCATGTCCTGGCTGACAAGGCTAAACCCTACCTTAGGCCACATGACCATTGTGACAAGTTGAATGAAAATCCACAACCTGCTTCCAGTCTCCGACCGTATCAGGAATGGAATGAATGAAGCCCCCATCTAGCGGCGAGGATATGAATTGTGCCGGCTGCCGAGGCCTGACGCACTCCTCTGGGGCAATGATTAAATGGATGACAGGTGAAATGAAATGATAGTGGAGAGTGTTGCTGGAATGAAATTGTGACAGGGAAAACCGGAGTACCCGGAGAAAAACCCGTCTGCCTCCGTTTTGTCCAGCACAGATCTCACATGGAGTGACCGGGATTTGAACCAGGGACCCAGCGGTGAGAGGCCGGCGTGCTGCCGCCTGAGCCACGGAGTCTCTCAACCATTGTGACAAGTTATTTTTGTAAAATTCGCTTTCTTAATTCAGGGTGGGTGGCAAGCCAACTAGGTCATGAATTATAATAGAAATGGAAAATTACATTATATGAGGGCTGGTATTTTTTCAAGTTCCGATGGACTGTATAAAAATAACAGATTGACATAGGTTGGTTGGTTCCTCAATTTAAAGGCTTCGACAACGCGGTCATGTAGCCCCGTGTACTTTGGGTGTGTGTAGAATCGGTGTTAATTGTGACGACTGTATTAGTGTATCTGTTTTCAATTCAAGTAAGGACTGTAGACATTGAATATTTTTCAAGTAGTTCCTACCTTTGTCGCCAAACGCCACCGTCAGTGACTACTAATTCAAAACCTGGTTACCAGACGCCACCGCAGTGGGCTCCTGGCGACGAACGTCGGAACCTATGAGCGTTTGTCAAATGTTTAACCTAACCTAATTTAGCTGCACACAGGTGTAATTAAGTGGAAATTCTTTAACATACCATAAATCTATGACATGGGACCGCCGGCTTTACTTCCCCTCCGAAGGAAGGCATACTGAGGGATTTTTAACGATCTTAAAAAATCTGACGACTTCGTCCGGGTTTGAACCCGCGATCTTGGGCATAGAAGCTCAGCATGCTACCAACTACGCCACCGAAGCCGCCAGATTGACATATCAAACTGATTTTACTACTAAATGTTTGCTTGTTTTATTCTTATATCTCAACATAATCGCCAAAACGATTGAAACATTTGTCGTATCGTTACACCAACTTTCCAATACCCTAGGCAAAAATTCTGCCTCAACTGAGGAGGGTACGTCTGGGGAGTCTCCTAAGTTTTTCATTATTGGCGAGGCGTTGCCGCCCAACCATACCTTCAATTCTCGAAAAAGGTGAAAAATCATTCAGTGCTGGTTTGGACTAAACGACAGATGGTCCAAAACTTCACACATGAATTCTTTGAAAAGGTCTATCGTTAATGTTGGCACAGTGCGGTCGTGAATGACAATGAAGAGACAACCACAAATAAAAAGGAACAATGTTGGACTCAGCTGGGTTCCCGTGGTCGTCAGCCCACGTTCCACTAGTCGTGAATTCGTAGGGGCTCGCTTTGCTGGCATAAACTAGCTGTTTGACTGACTCTGGTTTGGTTTGTTATACAGAGAAATATGTGATTTAATTTATTGTGCCAGGGTGTTACATGTTGTTGACCGGTATTTCTTGTCTGTTTCAGGTAAGTTTTTGATGTGTGGAGTTGCTGTTTTGTGCTGCTAACGGTGAGTTATTGTAGTCCCTGTTGTTTTTATTAGTTATTTGTAGCGACTCTCATAAGTCTTCTTAATGTTCTTTTTAAGGGGGCTCATATAGTGGGAATTTTCGCATACAGTTACGAATCATATCATATCTTCACTAATATGTAACATAGAGTTATGAAAACTGACATATGTATAGTAAATACATAGCGCTTTCACCTAATTTAGAGAGAGGAACAGTATACAGGGTGTCCCACCTAACTCTGCGACCTCAAATATTATCGAAATGAAACAAGATGTGAAAAATCTACTTGCACAGGAATGTAGCCACGTCAGGGGGTCACGCAATGGGAGGATATGCACAATCCAGGAAATTATAACAATACCACTTTTAACGCAAAGTTACCTTTTTTTTAAAATGAAACATACATTTTTTTCTAGCAAAATCAATAGTAAACATACAATTATTGATAACAGAATTGGTTTCACTTCTCTACACCTCGTACCTTCTGAAATAACTAAAGTTGTAGGTTACTAACCAGCGACAGTGGAGTATCAATGTTTGGTGCGGTATCACTGGCAACCGTATTGTAGGTCCCTATTTTTTTTATCAGGGAACACTAAACGAACAGCGATATGCATCATTTCTTCAAGACACGTTACCCCTTCTCATGGAGGACGTGGGGTTGGCAACCCGTGTATCAATGTGGTTCCAGCATGATGGGTGCCCCGCACATTTCGCACGTGTTGCCAGAGATGTAATGGATGAGAAGTTTCGAAATCTGTGGATAGAACGTGGTGGTCCTGTGAGATGGCCAGCACGGTCCCTCGACTTGACGCCATTAGACTACTTTCTCTGGAGCGCATTGCAAGATAGTCTATCAGGAAGTCCCAACTACAATAGCGAATATGCAACAGCGTATTACTTCGGCGTGTGCGGAAATATCTGTGGAAACACTCGGATCAGTACAACGCTCTGTTGTTCACCGTCTACAGAAGTGCATTGATGCGAACGGTGTCACATTGAACATCCGCTGAAGTGACACAGTTTCATCAGTTAAGATGTTACTGCTTACTTGTGAATGTCTCTTCCGTGCTGGATGTAATTTAGAAACATGACGTTTCTTTAAGCTATAGACCACAAGTTTGTTTAGGAAATCGGTAATTGTACATTTTGAACTATGTGTACAGTTCTACACATTTATTAAACTTGACAAACAGTGTCTCCATTGCCATCCTCTACAACGTTAGTTATTCAGAAGTTACGGGGTTTAGAGATGTGAAACCAATTCTGTTATTATTAATTGTATGTTTACTCTTGATTTTGTTAAAAAACATGTATGTTCCATTTAAAAAAGGTAACTTTGCGTTGAAAGTGGTATTGTTATAATTTCCTGGATTGTGCATATCCTCCCATTGTGTGACCCCCTGACGTGGCCACATTCCTGCGCAAGTAGATTTTTCAAATCTTGTTTCATTTCGATAATATTTGAGGTCGCAAAGTTAGGTATACTGTATAAAGTATTTCGTGATTTATTGAAAGGATCATATTCGTGTCTTTTATAACTCCGTGAATCACCAAAAAAAACATGATTTAACAAGAAATACCAGTCTGAATGGAATGCGGGTTTTCATGTTAAGTAAACGCATAAATACCGAGGATGAACTGCCATGAATATTATATTGTAAATAGTATATTTTTCAAAAAAATATTAAATTTGTCTTTCAAAAAATGAACAGTTTTTTTGTTTAATTTTCCAAGTATATCTCAATTGTGTAATAATTTCATAATTTCATGAATGAGTTTCATCCTCTAGGGATCATAAGTTGGAATGTATCTGCCACGTTTCATCACATAGTTCACGAGATATTGTGTTTTTCCTACCAAAAAACAAACGTTCGGGAAAACAGCTCTGAATATTAAACACTCCATTGACCGAAGGTGCATGGTCTCAAGTATGGTCTCTGCAAAAAGGCTGGATTTAGTTATAAAACTTAACAGATATATTGGGAAAGATATTGTCTTTCATTTAAATGTAAAAAAAAACTCAGATTTTGACATCCGACGGTGTATGAGCCCTCTTAAATCGTTTATCATTCCTCTACTTCGCAATGACGTTGTCTAGGAGCTGAGCACACTGTGTCGGCAGATACAACTGGGGATGATAGGCGACCGCTAACTTGGGTCTAATTACGAAAGATCAAGAAAGGGATTTTGTAAGTAGGTCGACCGTGGACTTTCTGAAAGAAACCGTCCCGGCATTATCGTGGTGGTGAAAATGGGAAACCACGAAAACAATTTTCAGAACTATTGAGGTGGAATACAAAACCACGTTCTCCTGGTCGTCTACCTCAGGACTGCCCAACCTACGGCCTGCCACTCCGCGTCCTCGTCTTGTCGCCAAAACTTTGAAACAAATAAGCCAACTGGACAAAGCAGTGCGCGCGCATCCCTACCCGAGGTCATTGACTCACTGATGAACACTTACAATCCTTATTAATCCTTATTAATGATTGGTGCAAGTGGAGAGAAATTTTAAGTACCGGTACAAAACTTTTCAACTAAATAATCATGGATTTTATTTCATAATTTGATTAATAATTATGTCAGATGAACATAAATACTCACTCACTCTTTGTCATTCATGCTGTATTAGTGTATTGAATATCATCGTACTTCTATTTTAAAGGGATTTATTAAAAGCTAGCTGTACCCGGCATGCGTTGCAATGGCAATGAAAGAAAGTGTTGGGGTTTTGACTTTGTTAGTTGCAGTGCTTTTGGATTCTCAATATTTTCTTCTTTTTCCGCTAACCACCTCTAAACTATTATAAAAAATAACTTATTATCTCAGAAACATTCACGGGTGCGTGATCAACAACTCACGAAAGTTACATCGCAATGAAATGAATGGCATATGAACGCATACGGGACTGCTGAAACGATTAGAGCACCGTCACCCATTTGTTGAATGTACTCGTACGCTACCTATTGTAAAATGGATTTACTAACTCGAAAACCTTTCCTGGCGTGTACACAACAACTCATCAAAGTTTCATCGCAATCGGATGAATGGCATATGAACGCATACGGGTTTTTGTTTAAACGATTCGCGCCGTCACTCATTTGTTGAATCTTCTTGTGCGCCACCCATTGAAAAACGGACTTACCAATTCATGAACCTTCGTAGGACTGTACTCAGCTCTCCAAAGTTTTATCACACTCGGATGAATGGTATATGATCGCATACCTACGGGACTTTATTGAAACGATTCACGCGCTGTCGCTTATTAGTTAAATCTACCAGTTTGCTACCAATTGTAAAATGGATTTACTAAATCAGAAACCTTCCCTGGAGTGTACACAACAACTCACCAATGTTTCATCTCTATCGGACGATTGCATATGAACGCATACGGGTCTTTGTTGACACACTTCGCGAGTCGTCGCTCATTTGTTGAATCCATTCGTGCGCTACCTATTGTAACATGGATTTACTAAGCTAGAAATCTTCCCTGAAGTGTACACAACATCACACCCACGTTTCATCGCTATCGGACAAATGGTATATGAACGCATACGGGACTTTGTTGAAACAATTCGCGCGTCGTCGCTCATTTGTTGAATCTACTCGTGCGCTACCTATTGTTAAGTGGATTTACTAAGCCAGAAGCCTTCCCTGAGTGCATAGAACATCTCACCCAAGTTTAATCGCATTGGGGTGAATGGTATATGAACGCATGTGGGACTTTGTTGAAACAAACGCACGCCATTTTGTTGAAGTTAGTCGCGTGCCATCTATTGTTAATTGGATCTACTATGCCTATAACTTTTCCTGGCGTATGCACAACAACTCACCGAAATTTGATTGCAATCATATGAATTGTATATGAACGCATCACCAACACTCATTTGTTTAAACTACTGGTGCGCTATCTATTGTTAATTGCATTAACTATGCCTATAACCATCCCGGAAGTGTGCCAAACAACCCACCAACATTTGGTCGCAATCGGATGAATTGTAGGCTATATGAACACATCGCCAACACTCATTTGTTTAAAATACTCGCGCGCTGTCCATTGTAAATTGGATTGTCTATGCCTATAATGATTTCGGATGTTCACAACAACTCACCAAAGTTTCATAGCAATCGGATGAATGGCATATGAACGCATACGGGACTTGGTTGAAACGATTCGCGTGCCGTCGCTCATTTGTTGAATCTACTTGTGCGATACATATTGTAAAGTGGATGTACTAAGCCAGAAACCTTCCCTGATGAGTACACAACATATTACCCAAGTTTCATCGCTATCGGACGAATGGTATATGAATGCATACGGGACTATGTTGAAACACTTCGCGCGTCGTCGCTCATTTGTTTAATCTACTTGTGCGATACCGATTGTTAATTGGATTTACTAACCCAGAAACCTTCCCTGAAGTGTACACAACATCCCAGCCAAGTTTCATCACTATCAGACGAATAGTATATGAACGCATACGGGACTTTGTTGAAACGCTTCGCGCGTCGTCGCTCATTTGTTGAATCTACTCGTGCGCTACCTATTATAACATGGATTTACTAAGCCAGAAACCTTGCCTGTAGTGTACACAACCTCTCATCCAAGTTTCAACGCAATGGGATGAATGGTATATGCACACATGTGGGACTTTCTTGAAACAATCGCACGCCATTTTGTTGAAGCTACTCGCGCGCCATCTATTGTAAATTGGATTTACTACGTCTATTACTTTTCCGGGACTGTGCACAACAACTCACCAAAATTTGATCGCAATCGGACGAATGTATATGAACGCATCGCCATTATGCATTTGTTTAAACTACTCGCGCGCTATCTATTGTGAAATGGATTAACTATGCCTATGATCATCCCGGTAGTGTTTACAACAACTCACCAAAATTTGATCGCAATCGGATGAATGGTTTATGAACGCATACAAGACGAACACACAGACATTCCTTTTTTTATATATATAAGATATTTGAACTTTTTTGGTGTTTTATTATTTTATCCACCATAAATAAATATAGAAAACGGCAACAATACTGCACTAAGAATACTAAGCTCCGACAGCCACAAAACTCACCATATTGCACCTATATTTTAAAAAAATCTGTACCCCCCACCCCCCCCACCCCCCCCCCCCCCCCCCCCTCCTCAACTCCCACGGAGTGTTATTAGCCCGCAAGGTCCCCCAACTATTAGTTAGATAAGCTCAGACAGCTACAAAGCTCACCATATTGCACCTATATTAAAAAAAAAATCAATACCCCCCAAACCCCCCGGAGTGTTATTAGCCCGCAAGGTCCCCCATTTTCGTTTTACCGTGGGTGGGTCTCAGTATCTTTCAAAATAAAATTTCCGTGGTGTCGTGGACTAATCAAGGTTGAGAAACACTGGGTTAAACAACAAGAAAGAAAATAAAGAACTGATCTAGTTAAACTCAGAATGTGGTTGGCGCATTGACGCAAGCAAGCAAGCAAGCAAGCAAGCAGGCAGGCAGCATTGGAGCTGCAATGCGTGGTAAGAACTTACTGTAGCCGACCTTGGCACGTGGTGGCTCTAATCTGACAGATGACGGTGTAACATGCGATATCAGGTGAAGTGAAGGATTCCTGCAGCGCGGGGTTGTACCTTAGCCTTGCACGTTTGCTGCTTCACACGTTAAATTGTAGCACTTCTTTCAAATTGCTGTCATATTAACTTTAAATGTTCATTTCACTCCACGATGTCCCCTTTTCAACTACTGTCGACCAAAATATTATGTGTACTCGAGTTTGAAGGTTGTTTGTGAAGTAACCAATAGACCTACAGTACATAAAATCCAATAACATCATCATTTTCGTCGTTTTATTTTACGTTAGTTCATGTAGGTTTGGAATTTTTAATTTATATTTTAATATTTTTTATCGCAGTTGGAACACAAAAAGTGCCCGTTTTTAAGCGTGTTCCAACCATACGTCACATTTAAGAGTTATTATCTCACAAACCCGTCATGAGATCGAATCCAAATTTTAACACAATTTACATTGAAATGTTGTATAACTGGTTTATTAATTTCAAAATTTTGTGTGTCCAAGAAACAAAGTTGCTATCATTGTTGTAAGATAACTTTTTCTCGGCTCGGGGTGGTTTGGAAATGTAGTTCTTGGTCGCGTTGTAATCCTTATACATCAAAAAGGTATGCTGTATGATTGTGAAATACGTAAATTAATTCACCTATTTTTTATCGGTTTGTATTTGTACGGGAAATTAAGACATGGTTCACCTGTTAGCCGCTCCGGCGAAAGCTGTACAGCGTTGCCAAGATGGGCTCCATCACGCGTCATGGCGCGCATCGCTCGGAAGTGATGTGCTCCATATCTGCTCCATAACTGCGATAAAAAATATTAGTCTACAATATAAATTAAAAATTAAAAATTCCAAACCTATATGAACTAACGTAAAATAGAACGACGAAAATGATGATGATATTGGATTTTATGCAGGTCTATCGGTTACTTCACAAACAACCTTCAAACTCGAGTGCACATAATAGTTTAGTCACAGTAATCCATCTCGTGGCGTAGTGACTAGCATTCTTGGCTCTCGTGGTTCTTCTAAGGAATATAATTCTAGAGCACCATAATGATGTTATACATTTTGAATATTCATAACTGTAAATCAACGCCAGGATCCAAGCAGGAAACCGAACTCTCTACAGCTTAACACAGCTTCTTCGGTCCAGATGTCTCTCCAGACAGTTCAAAATTCGTATGTTTAAAACTCTGATCCAACCCGTTGTATTATATGGATGTGAGACATGGAGTATCCGAGAACAGGACTTTCATAAACTACTCGTATTTGAGAGAAAAGTTCTTCGGAAGATCTTCGGACCGGTGAGGGGTGTACACACGGGTGAATGGAGGATTACACATAATCATGAAGTAGAAGACCTGTTCCATAGCTGGAACCATCAAAACCAGAAGACTGCAGTGGGCTGGACATGTAGCCCGGATGAAAGACCACAGATGGCCACGGAAGCTACTGGATTTCATCCCCACACAAAGGAGACCACCAGGGAGACCAAGGAAGCGGTGGAGTGATGGACTCCATGAAGATCTGCAACAGGCAACGATACGTGTGGACAGTTGGCGGATCGCAGCTATGGATAGGAGACGATGGGGAAGGAAACATGCAGCAGCGCGCGGTCCACTGGGCCTGATCGCGAAGAAGAAGAAGAAGAAGAAGAAGAAGAAACTCCATAGGTGGTTTCGCTGGTAAATAGAACATAGAGACACAGAATAGACCTTCCCAGAAATACCTTCTTAATTAATGTGTAATAATTTAAATGACGCAAGGTTGACTCGAGCGGATTTGATTAGGTGTCCCAGTCATGGTGTTTGCCCGTAGTATATTTTTAGTTCTTATTTTAGCATAATATTGAAACCACGAAAAGCTTCCGTGGCTTAGGCGGCAGCACTCCGGCCTCTCACCGCTGGGTCCGTGGTTCAAATCCCGGTCACTCCATGAGTAGTATAATTCGCTAGACTTTGAATATTGCGTAATCCTGACCACGTGGTCCAGGAGCGGGGCATGTGCACTGCACGTGTTAGCGTGGGAAGGGGTTGACCTTGTGGCTTGTTTATGTGATTGTGATAAAAAGTTAGCACTGCATGTGTTAGCGTGGGAAGGGGTTGACCTTTTGGCTTGTTTATGTGATTGTGATAAAAAGTTAATGGGTGTTGACGGCATGGGCGTTGTTTATTAGGATGGTAACTCGAAATTCAGACTCTTTTTTCACTCTTACAGGGGAGTTTCTTGGTTCGATTCCGTGTTTTGTTATTTAATTCCCGTGGGGGGGGCAGCCTGTGTATTATGGTTATTAAGTATTGATTGATTATTGAATTATATTTTGGTAATTTCCCAAGGAAGTGTAGAGAGTCTTGGGTGTCATAACTTTTGAATGAGAGTGTACGGTGAGGCACTCGACATAGCCGGATCGCTACCAGACATGTGGTGTGCGGCTGTTCCGTTTTTGCTCGCGCCGTGCGGCAAGCAATGAGAGCACTTAGCGTATGTAGTGCATGGTTGTCGTTAAAGTTTTTGCTCGCGCAAGCTAAATAAGTAATCATATGTTGTAATGCGACACTCTGTTTAAGTACGACATATATTACCACAGCGTGGGAGTGGAGTGGTGTTACTCCTTCTCGCTATGATATGTCTGTTTAATTTAAATGATGTTAACATTTTTTGTGTTCTGGCTTGCTTCATGATCTCAATCTGGTTAAAGTGTTTTATATGCCATGTATAACTTTGAGTGTGTGAAATGAATTTCGATCTGTTTGTTTTTAGATTCACAGATGTCATTAGTCAAGTCTGCAATTTTTAATGCGAGAACGAGATTGGATGTCGGTTCCCAGAGCTTCATGTGAAATGTTTTAAAGAGGTTTTTTGGCGCTCTAACTTCTTAATATATATATAAGAGGAGATTGCTATGGAGCAGTAGTTAGCTATCTTTATCTGCAATATCATGAGTCTGTGCGAGGGGTTGATAGAAAAGTTAGTAAAATTGCAACGCATTATGATGTTTGCGGAAAGTGCCCTGAATCAAGGGTTGCATTTCATCGTCAGTGCAACGAAAATAGAGGAGGAGGTGTGGTATAACACCTTAACACCGGGAGAAAAGGAGGTTTTAAGCGCCGAAATATTCGAGCTGATGAGGGATCAACACCACTGCCGTGAAATTATTTTCAACGGCATGACATTTCACATTGTCAATATTATTATTGACAAGTTGAGATCCATCGGCTCGATGAATTTCAACGTGTTTGAACCTACATTGGCGGAAGAGCTAATGGCCGTGTTTGAACGGCCATTAGAGGAACAGCATATGGAAGAGCATATGGAAGAAGTGCAAGAAGAAGCAGAAGAAGAAGAAGAAGAAGACCATCGAATGGAAGAAGAAGAAGAAGAACATCGAGCGGAAGGAGAAGAAGAAGAAGAAGACCGACAAGAAGAAGAAGAAGAAGAAGAAGATGATGATGATGATGATGATGATGATGATGATGATGATGATGATGTTCAAATCTTAAATTAAATTCAATGGACAGTGGACAGTGGATTAATATTGTGCAGTGTAAATTTTATTTTTTAAATATATTTATTTGATCATTTGTGGTTTACATTAATTATATAATATGAATTAGTGAAAAATGATATGATCTTCGTTCTTAAAGTGGTAAGTAGTTCCTTTTCCAACAAGCTGCAGAGAGAATTGAAGATGCTGTGTTGTTTGCAGAGTGGAATATGCTGGTCTTGTGCACGGGGTAAGTAGAATCATTCTTTTCTTTCTTGCGTGTGTTGGTTTTAGCGAGCTGAAAAATATATATATAGAGACACATTAATAATAATAATAATAATAATAATAATAATAATAATAATAATAATAATAATAATAATAATAATAATAATAATAATAATAATAATATCTTTGTGAGGAATAAAAAATAAAAATAAAAAAAAAACTTACACTGTTCTAATTATAAGATATTTTTGTTGGGGATCCAAGAGTTGTGAGTTGAATCGAATCCAAGCCAAGATACGAAGGCTCGGGTTCCTTTTCTACGTAGTACTTTGTTGACTAAGTAAATATTAGGATGTTTTGTTCGTTGTAACTCTGCTTCGTAGAACGCACCAAATATTGGAGTATTTTTATTATCTTTTAAAAGATATGTTCGTGGATTAGTATTTTGAACTTTATAAATTGTAAATAATTCTGTTGTCCAATTACCTTCGTACCCTTTACTGAAGTGTTTCTTGATTTTTGATATCCTTACAATATCGCCGATTTTATATTTTGGTTTTCTTAAAGTTTCATTATATTGTGTTGGCAAGCGGGGTGGATTGTTTCTTTTCACATCATTAGGTTTCATGCCAATGCTGCGATGTATTTTGTGATTATACTTTACTAGTAACTCAGGCAAAATATGTACCCATCGGTAAGAACCTCGTGTTGTGAATTCTTTCCACATCGATTCCTTAAGAGTTCGATTGAATCTTTCTATCACACTCGCTTTAATGGAGCTGCCAGTGGAATAATGCTTTAGATTTTGTTTCTGAGACCATGTTTTGAATTCACTGTTATAAAATTCCGTTCCTCGATCGGTGTGAAAATAATTGGGCAATCTTTTACTTTGAGAATAAACAAATTTTAAGCTGTTCACAATCTCACTTCCTTTTTTGGTTTTAAGAGGAATTGCCCATGCATATTTCGAGTAAACGTCAATAATGGTTAATAAATATTTAAATCCATTATTCCATTTTGCAAGTTTGCACATGTCCACAAGGTCAGCTTCATGGAGGTCATCGATTCCTTTGCTAATAACACGTCGTCTTTTAAACTTTTTTCTAAGCGGTGCGTGAAGTTCTTTTGCAATTTCTCGTCTGATTTCGTTCATAGTTATTTTCCAAACAATGTTTTATAACATACTGTGCATTGTTTTACAAACGTTAGAATTTTTATTCAATATATCCAGCATTTCTTAGTTCTTCTTCTATTGCAAAGATTTCGCTGTCTAGTCCTGTGTGACCTGCAGCTTTCGATGCAATTAATGTTTTAAGTCTTGATACCAATTTGTTTGGTTCATTCCAGTGAACGAATTCAATATTGTTTCCGCCTTCAAATTTCCAAATGGCTTGTGGCGCGATGTGTTTTTTTTGACCATATCCAGTATGCATTGTAGTATTTGCTTCTTCATTTTCATCTGCTGTTTTTATAATTCCATCTATGTCTTCAGTGAGAAGGGGTTCAATTATATGTCTATACTTATAAGATTGCCTTCCTCTTGGAGCTGCATTGCTTGTATAATTTCTTTTGTGCACGTTTGAAACATTTAATAATTTCAAATATGAACTTAAATCACTCCTATCTATTAGAGTGGGGTCTGGTACTTTCCTTTGAATCAATTCAAGTAGACCTTCTGTAATAGGAAATTTTTCACCGCCAACTTTTATCCACTTTTTATCGAAGAAAACTCGTTCGCGTCCCAAGTATTGTTTATCATTTCTTATCGTTATACCAAATGTTCTATCCACGTTTTGTTTAATGAATGGATCAAAGTAGCGGTTAAGTAGTGAAATTATTTTGATGCTATCTCCATCTTCTTCGTCTGAAGTAGCAGTGGATTCAGAATCGTTATATTTTCCTTTTCTTTTTCGATTTTCTTTATTTTGAGTCGACGTATTAGCAATAGCTACAAGTTGATTTAATGAACTTGTTACTGGTTTAAAGTTAGTCTCTATATCTAATTCTTTTCGTCTAACATCATCTTGAAGTGAAAGATACTTGTCTTTAACATCTTTTTTTAAGCGAGAAAGTTTATCCTTTACACGACTTTCAGCTTTAATCTTTGAGCTCTTCTCCATGACTAAACGGAAATTGTGGTTGTTTTACTTATTTATAGTATATTCAAAATCGATTTGAAGAGGAAGATCATCAGTTTTATGTTTTTTCGGGTCTCTAAGTCGAAACTGAATTTCATCTTGCTCTTCAACGACAATATCACTACCATCCAGTTCAATCTCTTGACGTATATTTAAAATTGCATACACAATTGGAGATCTTGGTGAAACAAAAATTGGTTTTAATACGCCTTTGTAGGGAAGTTGGTACTGTATGTTATGATTATGAAGCGTGTATACTGGTGAATGGATTGATGGTGTGTTGGAGAATTTCAGAATAAATTTCGATAAGTTCTTTTTCTTTACTTCATCTTTTAATATACCATATTCTTCTTTGGATGCAGTAAAACTTTCGAGTGGTTCTTTGTTAACCATTTGCTCAATTTTTCCCAGTTCAGTTTTTAACTTGTTATATTCTTCTTTGGATTCAGCAGCATAACTTTCAAGATCTTCTTTTTTAACAATATTGAGATTGTTAGCAACACCCTCAATACGAGTTTGTAAATTGCTTAAAATTTCTTTTAGTTGATTAACTTCAGTTCGTGACGCAGCATAGTGTTCTACAAACCGTTTATTTGTCACGTCTTGGTCGTTAACAGGGAACTCAACATTTGTTTGTTTTTGATGTTGTAGATTGTTTACAGTTTGTTTCAATTGATCAAATTCACGTTGGGAAGCGGCATATTGCTCAACAAACGTCTTATTTGCAACATCGTTATCGTATATGGGGTTGTTTACGTGAGTAATTCGTCCACTCATCATATTTAAAGTTCCACCATCGTCTACGTTTAAAACGTTTTGTTTATTAAATTTAGCGATTAAGTCTTCTAGATCTTTTCGAGAGGCAGCAAAGTTTTCTAAGTAATATTTGTTTATTGCATCTAACGAATCGATTGGTTGAGATATGTTTGTTATTCTTCTATTTAACATATCTACAGTTTCATCATCTCTGTTTATATTCAAAAGAGATTTTTTAATTTCATCGAGTTCATTTGTTACATGAGTTTTAAGAAAAGAATACGTTACCGCATCTTGATTTTGAATTGGATCTTTAACATTTCTTATTCTTTTGTTACCCAAGTCGAGAGTATCTTGATCATACGGAAAGTGATCTTCTGAAAATTCTCGCACTAAACCATGAATGAATTCTACTCGTTGTAACACTTCGGTTATTCGGGTCTCAAGATATTTTTTTATATTCGATGTATGTTGCTGCATTGCAATAAGGTTTACTGCATCATTTGCAGATGATGGTAAAGCTAAGCCCGCGAGACGTTTGTTTTGAAAGTCAAGTTCTTTTTTCTCTATTTTACAAATTGAAAAAATTAAACCTTTAAGCTCGTTAAAGTTTCGTTGTATGTCTTCTTTAGACTCGATTTTATTTAGCTCATTTAATAACTTCACTACATAACCTTTGTTGCATGCATCTTCAACATGTATTGGCATTCCAACATTTTTTAACCGTTTGCCGTTAATACTTAGATGTCCGTCGCTTGTTGTTGTTGTTAGTTGATTTTCATATTGCACTAGCTTATCATCAACATATGATTTAGTTGCAATATCATGTCGTGAAGTCGGTCGTCCGATAGACACATTATTGGTTTTGTTAAACGATGTCATAGTTAAGTTGTTAACCACGCAAAAGCTACAACACGAATGGCCATTTACCTCTTTTTGAAGTCATATTTATAACTGAAAATAAACATCAAAACCATTGCGATATCGACCATTTTGTAAATCGCTATCTTTATCGATAACCAAAAAACCAAACTTAGAGTTTTGCCAACAATACGAACAAATATCAAAGAACTGTTCATAGCTCATATCTGTATTTACATGATCGTTATATACGTGACGCAAGTTTGTTCCGTCTTGTTTAAAAAGAATTAAAAAATTAGCGTTATCTCTAATTAGATGTTTAGGTATACAAGAATATGTTTGACAAAGATAAAATACGTCAACGTCGTGATGACGACCTCTACTGAAATAATCTTTCATGTGTTGTTGTTTATTGCTGGCTACATCATCAAAAACAAATATAGAGTTTTTTCTAGCCATTTCTGGAGGCATTACTTCATCATTATCGGAAAAAAAATCACTTTTTATTTCTTTTATGGAGTCCAAAAACTTTTTTAATTCAACATATTTACTTTGAGCAAGTGATTTAGAATAAATATAAACGTTTTCAAAACGAACTCCATTTTTGTGGCATAATAAATTTAGCATTACGTTTGTTTTGCCACAGTTCGATGGACCGCAAATGATACATCGAATTGTGTTCGGTAGTAAAACACCATGCTTTCTTTTTTCACTTTTACTCTGGTTTTCAGCATTAGTAAATGAAATTACTGGTAGAGTGTTTGACTGCTTAACAAACTTCAACATGTCTACGTTTACGTCTGAGAATGCACACTGCACAAAAATCACATCACATCAACATATATTGCTTCCACATGTATCATAACTTGTATTATGTGGAATAATAGTAGGATTTTCAGGATTTAAATCAACGTTGCCGACGTAAAACCCTCTTATATATGGACAATATGGCGCCCATTTTTCATGATCATTTAAAGGATTATCGTTTTCCCTCCAATTTTCAATTTCAATCTTACAGAATATACATTTCACCTTATCACCATGTCCAGTATAATAAAACCCTGCTGGTGCTAAACAAAATTCGTTTGGACAGGGAAGAGGCCAATTTTGAAAAGTTTTAAGTCTTTCATATTCGCATTTCAATTCTATGCTAGGAGAAATATTGTTTACGTAGGGGCAAGAAAAAGCCCATTTCTTATGTTCTTCAAACGGATCATCATCTTCTTCCCAATAACTAAGTTGCAGATTACAGAAAGCACACCTAACCATATCCTTATATCCAAAATAGAAAAATCCTGCGGCTGCTAACCATGCAGTGTTCGTAAAACTGTCTGAAGACCAGGTCTTAAATGTTTTTAGCCGATCTCTTTCAGATTTTAAATTCATTTCTTTTTGACTCAATATCATTTGCATTAACTGTTTTTTGGAATACTTTACACAATTAAAATACTTCATGATGCTGGTTTACTTCACAAAGAAAAGATGTTCACCACACAAAGCTAAATGCGAACTGACATGAATCAACAAAACACGTTGGCTGATATGCACGTGTTGGGTTGGCCGAGCGGTCTAAGGCGTTAGACTTAAGATCTAATTTTCAGAAATTGAAAGCGAGGGTTCGAATCCCTCACCTGACAATATTATTATTATTATTATTATTATTATTATTATTATTATTATTTTATTTACATGTAGAGTGAGGAGGTAATTGATCATTAATAAGAACTTTCATATGAAATGGTACAAAAGACATTTTTTTTTTCTTCTTTATTCATTTAGAATTACAATTAATACAATTTTATTTCTCTTGAAGTAATCTCATTCTTTTTTTAGTTGTCCAGATGAGTGTGGCTGTGTTGAGATGATCTTCTTCTTTTTAGTTGTCCAGATGATTATTTTCTGTAGACAAAAAAAAAAAGATACACTGTGTTAAAAAGCGAACTAAAAACAAAATATGTATAGCTGTCAACTACAGTAGTAGATCTAAATTATTCACCTTTTATAGATAGCGATTACAGTTGTCACATTTGCAGCGAAGATGAAACAGTTGAAATTTCCTCTTTAGATGATCTGGTAGATGTTCCCACTCTAGACGAATTCGTTGTGGTTCATATATAGTCAGCACGTTTATAGGAAAGTAGTTCCAATCAAACTTATTAAAACCTCGAAGTCCACTGTTTCGAAACTTGTTTATTATCGAACACACGATTTTCATGATGCCATCAGAAGAATTTAACCAATGTTGAACAGCATTGACGTTGAATTTAGCACAACTATTGCTTCCCATTGCTAGAGATGGTAAATGTTTTGGACAATCTGTAGGTAAACGATGGCTATGCCTCAACATTAGGTCTGACATTCCATCAATCGTATTAAGATCGAATAATGAGTCTGGGGAAAGTGCTTTTAGTGCAAACAAAGAAAATTCCTGTGGCAAATTATATACAACTAAATAATCATATTTATTCTTAATAGACTCAAAAAAAGAAGAAAGAGTTTTTTCACAATATGCTGCAACCCATGTGATCACGGGGCTGAATGAAGGTATATTGCCGTTATTTAACATACAGTAAGCAAGTTCCAAACTGCCGTTTGGTAGCTTGCGAATGTCTGCAACTATTGGTTGCTTCTTATTCCACGTGCCAGCATCAGTAGAAGGAGAGTTTGTTGTTGTCAATTCCATGATTGCAACTAAAGTGAGAATACTTGTTTACTTGCTTGCTTATAACTTAGCAAATATTGGTTTAGATAATTACTTCATTCGTTAATGGTCTGTAAGATATTTGACGATCATGAATAAGAACACAATAAAGAGTTGTATCTTCAGGTATATTCTCACTTGTCTCGATTTCAATTCGCACATCGACTGAAGATGTCTTCACTGCTTCCACTTGTTCGAGACAATTAATTACAATAATCGGACAAAGAGACTTAAATTCATCTCGTGAAACCAGAGTCTCTGAACGAACATCATCGATCTGATAATATACATTACGAAATTTAACAAACATGTCATACAACTCGCTGTAGTCATTTATGGCAATTTCAGAAGTTGGCATTTCATAGGGATAAAAAATTGAATTTAAAAAAACTCTTATAGATTTAATGTTACAATGGTCGAAATAGGAAGAGCATGTGTTTAGTAAATTTCTTCTAGTTTGAAAACCTAATAAAAATTGACGTGGTTTTTGAGTTTCAGAAGTTGTCATTACAGTCCAACTATATTTAGTTGTTCTAGGAAGAGAAGGCAAGACGTGAACATCCCACGATCGATAACCAACCTGAATGGGAATATTTTTCTGCATTAGTTTTAATCTTTTAATTTGTTCTTCGTCCGATAATAATAAAACGGGAATTTTTAGATAAACTTTAAATAACCTGACCTTAGAAAGATCGTTTTCGGTTGTCGATTGCAACGCACGTGCGTCACTTGACGATCGGAGAAGTATTACCTCATGCTTGCAGTTTAAAATCGGCTTTCTGTAATCCTCTGCTATTCCTAACAGGTTGCTTAAAGGAAGTATTATATGAAAACGTTTTGTGTTACTATCAACAATATTTGCTTCACTTGCTGGCGTTGTTAAAGAGGGAAAATAACCGGCATTTTGTAAAGCTGTATATTCGTTTTTTGAATATGATGCAAAGGTTTTTATAGAACTTGTTATACCTAGATGGCGTGTACGATCAATTTCTTTACCATTTAACGTGATGCGAATTTCGCTAAAAAGATTAGCCCCAAAATTTTGGTCAGGATGCGCTGTAGTAGAAGCAGCTGGATTTATGTTAGAAGTAATAATTTGACCTTCTAAGTGAAGAACACCTTCTGATAATAAAACTATGTTTTCTTCATTTTGAATCGGTATTCGAATTTCATCATTATTTTCGAATTTATTAGCTGAATAAGGTTGATAAACTCTTTCTTCTCGTCGCACAACTCTGTTGTCAACCTCTCTTTTATCTGTTATGTTAAACATGTTAACAGCTTCAACTATAGATAGAAACTAAATAAGATTAACAATTGCATATATATTTATATTGAAATTAAAGTACGCGATAGCCTAAAGACTGTAAGAATTGTTTGTTGTTACTCGATAACTGTTTCTTAGATTTCAAGGTGCGATGTCGTTGTTTGTTTTTTTTTTTTACAAATTTTAGCTGATTGATTTATATTATTTTTTCGAATCAGAGTCGACTTCTTTTTTTTCAAACTTTGAGTATTATATAGTATAGCCATATTTGTGATTGTTTTCTAGTATGCTTACTCAAGTAGAATGAAAACATAACAGTATTTCATTACTTTATATAGCAAGATATCGTGCTGGACGAATAATTAATTCTACAGTTAAATCTTCATCTTGCAAATCAATGAGCTGTTGAAGATGATCTTCAAGTTGCACAGATACATGTTGAATAAGCTTGGTGTTCATGGGCAAAAAATTAATCGTTGTTGGTTGTACAACAATCGGGTAACCAGCAGGAACATGAGCTTTAAAATTATATAAAGAGTGTGTTGGTTTATGGTTCAAATAAGAACTCGTACCAAGCACAAGGTTGCAACATACTCGAATACTATTAACAGTGTTAATTTTAATCATATATTCAGAATGATGAGTTGTGTTTGCCTTGAACTTTCTATGAGAAAAGCCTAACAAATCTGCAATAGAATCTGCAACACCAAAATCTATAGCAAACACTTTCGAATGTAGTTTACAATGATAAAAGACTTTATCATAATTAATATAAAATGATGGGAATTTGTCTTTGTCGCCTAATAAATGTTCAACTAATAAATCATCAATCTTTTCACTTAATTGTTTTAACGTATAGCTAGCATTGGGTATTATTAAAATCGCTCTATCCGCTTCGTTCAACTTTATAGCCAAAATGTTATTATTCTCGTTAATTGCAAACTTCATTATCGATTCTATTTTTCGATGAATTTCAATTTCTCTTTTATTCTCTTTAGGGTAAACTTTCTTTTCAATACCTAAAGGCCCTGCTACACTGTTGGCTACAGTGAAATCAATATTAAACGGGGAAGACAAAACGAGACGGTTGTCTCTTTTTCCATCTATATCCTCTTCCACATACAATTTTGTTTTTTCTAAATGTTCTGGTATAAGTTTCGACAATGAGTGATAACTAAGTAAATCATCAAAAGCCGAGGCTAGATCTTCAAATTCATAAATACCCGGTGGTACCACTAAATCAATTGATAAAAAATTAGTAAAATGAATGCGAAATTTATTATTTCTGTTGGTAACATTTCGAATAGAATTAGATGTATACAATCCTGCAAGTCCTATTTCAAAAAACTCTGCTCCTACAAGATGAATCGGGTTCTCCAATGTAACATCAATCTTCGAGCCTTTACCTTCAAGAGTTATCCGTCTTTCGAAAGCCATCTTTGAAATGTTTAAAGACGGTCTGTGTTTCCCTTATTTATACAATACAAGAAGACTAAACATAAATGTCCACAAATCGAAGAAGTAATCGATTGATATGAATGAAAATTATATTGTAGATAGCAATTTTTAAGATATGTTAAAATTTCAAATGGTGGTCTTAAATTACCAATACTATCAAAATAATGCACATATTTACCATGTTTACTGAAAGCTACCCAATGTGAACCGGATTTATCCATCGGTTCAAGGTTGACAATACAGTTTTCATTTTTTCGAGGATATCTTGGTAACGTATCTCGCATAAAGACTCCTCTAAAATTTGGAATCTTTAATTGATGTGCGTATTTAGCTAAATCGAAATTACTTAATGCTTTATTTGGTATTTGGTTAATTATCTTTTGTATGCAGGAGGATTTAAATAAATGCCTTGACCTCCTTTTCCTCGCATTGCTTCTATCATTCGATTGTGTCTTTTCATTTCTTTTAGTTCTTCTTGAGCAGCTTTCGCCTTGTTTATAGCAGACGCCACCCCTGCTGCTCCGCCTGCTAGACCCCCCAAGCCCGACAAGGCTGCAAATATCGGAAGTAGGGGTAAAATACCACCTTGCTTTTTCGATGTTCTTCTTCTTTTTTTTAATCTTTTCTTGTTTTTTTTTTTATTATTTAAGTTTCGCTTACCTCCTCCAATCTTAGACTTAGCTTTCATGATGCCACCCACTGTTAGTGCAGCCGCTCTCTCTCCAAATGATGCGTCACGGGATTTTACACGAGACCAAGCTTTTGAAGCTAAAATTTCATCAGCCTCTCTTCTTTTGTTTGAATCTTTATGCTTTGCGTAAGCAATGTCGTGCTCTTTGCACGCTTTATCTAATATATTTATTCCTGGATCACCACGGCTCAATCGCTTTTCTAATTTTGTTCCTGGTCCGCAATATTCATATCCCGGGATGTGTAATTCCACGGGTAAATTATCAATAGTTTTATTAAGTACACGACTGATTAATGATCCACTTCCTGTTCGTTTATATTGAGTGGTAGAGTTGCTCCTCTTACAACGCACCATTACTAAATGATATGTAATATAAAGTAATTATACATATATATTTCTGGAAAATGGGAATGGTGGGGGGAGGTGTTTTTTTTTTAAATAATACACACAAAATTTGGGGTTATTATTTATTCTTTTTTTTCATAAGCAAAGGAACACACAAAAAATTAGTATTATTATTAACAGCATAAAAGTGTGTGTGTGAAAGAAATAAAGTAAGTGAGATGAAGTGCTTTAATCTCAAATTTGTTTCTAATCATTTTTTCAGAGAAAAATGACCAAACGGTAAAGTATCAATTCCGTTTTCAGTTATGTGTCTTTTATCTTCGTTTGATGAAATTGCCAACTTATTTTGCCGAACAGTAAATACAGAATGAGATTTTGAAATTATACAAACTTGAACTTTGTTGACTTTTTCTCTGTTATAAAGACACTTTCGATACTCATCAATATTCATACTTTTACTCACACTCTTCTTAATGCCTTTAGCCTTACACAAGCTATTCATTTCATCACACAATTTTATTGCATACATTTTGGGTCGTAACCCCACAAATTCTTCAACAATCCTTCCAGCATTTTCATCTTTCATTAAACCAATTTCACCTTTATTTTGTCTCACAATGCCAAAAGGATTGTTTGTTTCATAGTTTCCAGTATCAAACAAATTTGAATGCTGTTTCATGAACTCATAAATATCATCATAGAATATATACATAAAACTATCGGTGTCTGTGTATAACAACCTCACATTTGATTCAGGATTTGCTAAAATAACATTGTAATGAAAGTCATTCATTTTACATTTAGACAAATCTAATATAGATGCACCAACATATACTGGTTGATTGTGAAAAATCTTTAGTCTACTCATCTCGTTGACCATACATTGTTCATCGAATATAATTCTATGTTTAAAATTAGCCTTAGCTATTAAAGACCTAGCACCACAAGCTCCATGCCATTTGGTGACCCATTTGATGTCCCTTAACTTCCTCACATTCATCAGTGAACGACCAAAAATTGCATTATTCATCAATTTATAAAAATTCTTTTCAAAATCATTTTTGGCATGTTTTCGTTTCTCGGTGTTCACATCAATATATGGTTTTAGCCATTGGCTCTGATTGAATTCAATTATTCTGTGAATACGATCTAATTTCATTCCTAGTTGAATACATTGCTTTAACAATCTATAATGCAAAACATAACGTTCTTTATTATCTAGGGTAGCCATTAGCTTTGTCAACTTTTCGGGACATAGAGGGTAATCTGAATGTTTGTCATGTAACTCTTGAGGATAAGTCAAATCTACTTCCAAAATATATCCAATTTCTGAAGTATCATCAATAGTTAAAACATCAAAGCCTTCAACATTTGCAACCCATTTAAACCCGCCCGTTGGAAGATATTCCAACATCGCATATCCATATAAATTATTAACGTCAAAGTACATTATGTAGGACTCTTGCTTTTTCTCATCATAAGTTTTCATATACTTATTATTAGCAATCGCATGTCGTGTTATACACTGAACATTTCCTCCTCGAATAGATCGTTCAAAAAAGTGTAACATATCAATATCTTGAAGCAATTCAAGTTGAACGTTGGTTATCTTTTTCATAGCACACCAAGACATAGATGGAGCAGTGTAAAAATGAGCTGCATCAATGCCATAAGTTTCCATGCCATTCGATCTAAAATTTTCAAAGACATCCGCCAAAAGAAGTGTGTCAACATTTAAATACAAATCGGCGTATTCTCCTAATGTTTGACATGAAAACGTTTCCCACACCGATTGAGCAAACTCATACTCTTCATTCGATATTGTTTGATCATTAAGACTGCTATAAAACTTGGATATTTCAGGTAATTTAGTTTCGTTAAGTACATCCATACTCGTGACGTATTCATAGGGAAACACGCCTTTTCTCGCAGTAAGTCGAAACTGTGCATCATCATCATTAAAATAACGTCGAGTTATTTGCTTTGAATCTTCACTTAACGAAGATGAACATTGATCTAGTGAACAGGACAAGAAATTATATGTATCGAAAAATCTTAACTGAATGAATCCATTCTTAACCCGTACATACTTTGTAAACCCTTTATAACGTTCCATATTCACCGCCAACAAACTTATATTACCAGGATTATGTAACACCTCTCCATCACGTTTCTCACAAATTTCTTTAATTATAAAATGTCCATCATAGGCCGTTAGATTATGAAATGCTATAGGCAAAACCTTTGTTACTTTGTAATTTAAATTACAACTATTGTGTGCGCTTCCTCTATATTTTCCAGTTAAGTGACAATGATCGCGTACTTTGAGTTCATTAACTGCAATCGGTTTCTCGCAAATGTGACACATTTTACTTGACAAAAATAATCTTTCTTCATTTTCGGTCATCTTTAACATTGGCTTAACCGATAAGTAATATGTTTGAAGTTTATCCACAATACTATAAAGTTCCTTTACAAACAATTCAATGCAATTATTTCCCCTAAAGAGTTTGAAACTGCACAATTCACTATCGAAATTACAATGAAGGTATAAAGAAATGCTGTAAGGAATATGTTTATGTGTTAAAGTAGAGTTAGGAATGTCACTATTTGGAAAACAGGAGGAAATTGGAGACAAGACGCATTCAGTGTCTGCATATATTATAAATGGAACTGTATCTTTAACTCGGAATTCTGTAAAATTAACAAATCTTTGTTCATCAGTCGGCATTATGCTTTTTGCAACAGGAAACTGTTTACAGTCTGCAAAGTGAACATTTAACTCATCCTCAAGAAAATAATATGACAAACAACGTCTGCATATATAAATCCTTCTCTGAGTGCTAGTGACGCTTGAACGCACAAGGCGAGCAAGATTTCTAATTAAACAAAAGTGATAACTTTCACTGTTTCCAATCTGCAACATCAATAAGTCTACACTCCTTTCATATACTTTATCTGATACATACAAAGGTACAATAGTAAAAGTTTTTTTTCCTTTTACTTCGTTTGTTCCCATACATACCCAATTGTTTTCATCATATTGTGCTCCATACACATTTACAGAAATATTGTTTTGGTTTTCAAACTTGTTTAAATATTTCATTTCCATCGGAATTGGAATTCCATCTAAATTTAAAACATCTCTGTAATTAGGATAGGAAGAAAGATGATTCACGTTTCGAGTTTTTGGATACAAACCAGCAACCACACTCCACGCAAAACAAGCTTCCTTTGTATCATACAAATTTAGCACTGCATGTTTATTGACTATTACATCAGGCAATCTACTAGTATTGGACATTCCTACTCGAAATCCAACATATTTATTTATATTAATTCTCAAACTATGAATTTTTTCTAAAGCCCACCCGGAACCATTTACTTCAAATTCGCTCATTTTTGTCAATGTACCTTCAATGATATTCTTATTATAAAATTCATTTAAATCAGTATACTCGAAAACTACCTCATTTTTGATAGCAAAATATTTTGTTTCTGATATGTCGCGAAGCACGTATTGTGCACACAAAACTGAATTCACCTTTAAAGCTTGTACAGTTAACGCTTTCTTAACATACTTTGTAAACCAAATATTAGCATTCGCTAAAAATTCGCGAGGATCCAAAAACTCATTCTTAACATTTGATAATGCAAGTGTGTACACTCTAGAATTGAATGCCGTTTCAATTAACTCACAGCTCAAGAAAGATTCATCCTTTATTTGAATTGTAATTTCTTTGAAATTCACAGCTTGTTGCAATATGTGCTCACTAATAACTCTCCAACATTCAATCAACTCATCACTGTTCTCAATCAACTCGGTTTGAGTGTTTTCCCCGATTTGGTATGATACTGAAATAGCACCGTTTAGTTCACTTCGAAAATTAGAAACACTTTCAAATGCATTGTCCAATTGGTTTCTTATATTTTCACTGTTATTATGTAATACAATATCAACCTTTCTACGTTTGCTAGGAGGCGAGGTCATTGTTGCTGTTGTCTAAGCAAATGTCCAATTTGCACTAAAGTTAATACACCACCAACAGTTGGTGTACCATCACTGATGTCTAAGCATACGTCCAATTTGCACTATTGTTAATACACCACCAGCAGTTGCTGTAACATCGGTTTACCATAAACCTATAATCTTTTAAAGTATATTCAAGCCATTGTGATAAATTACTGCCTGTAATCTCCAATGAACAATGAACAGCCTCAAAAGGAAATTCATCCTGAAGTTTACCAAGCAAATTGTTTCTATACACATTCAATTTTGTTACATCGTAACACGTCATGGAAAATTCTATTTTGAAAACTTCATCAAATGTATTGTATCCGAAGAAACAAATAAAATGTTCATCTTCACATAATTCTTTCAATAGATATCTTAGAACTGTTTCTGTCACCTCTCGCTGACTATCCTCTGATTTGCTAACATTGGTAACGTAGACTGAAAATGTTGAAATTCCACTCGAAGATGTCCATTTGTTAAAACAAGCTTCTTTCTCATTACGACTCACCTCGTTATCATCTTCTTCCTCTTCTTCCGGTTGTTGAAAGCATACACGATGATACTCTATTAGCGGGTGCGATCGATGTTCAGTTCCACTCAGGAAATTAACAGTTTTCCACTTCATTATGCTGGTTGTTTTATTAGTTTATTTAGATAATCTGAAAAATTAAACAAATTAAGAAATAATTAGCAACTAAATATATCAATCGTTATATCAATCAATACATAATATATAATCCAATACTCACCAAAACATGTCGATGTGAGCGGTTCTTCAACCCAAAATACACCGTCATCAGTTTGCCCTCGAGTACTGTTTCAAAATGACTTGATGTGAGCGGTTCTTCACCCCCAAATACACCAGCATCAGTGTGCCTCCCATTGAGTTTAGTTCATCGATCTCTGATGCGCTTAATTTCGAAAATACTGCTGGTAGAAATACACTTGTTACTTCATCTTCAATGTTAATGTCCACCACTATTTTTCTTCCAAACCTCGTCTGTACGGGGCGAATAATTTGCACCACATATGGTAAATCAATGACTAGTTCTGCTAGTTTCTTATTAGAATACTCAGTACAAGATGATAAGTTATTGAACTTCGTTAGAGCTTCCATCACACAATTTGTTCCTCGTCGTTGACTTTCTTTATTTCTTTCACACACACACTCTTCGCGCAAAAGTAGAAGTTAAACTCTTCCATGCACTCGTCCATTTATATATCCTTCACCCCCACCCACACTCCAGAAACCATATGCTGCAAACATTTCTTTTTTTCCACTATTGCTTAAAGAAGTCAAAGATTACATTCTTAGCCAATGACGTTAAAGGTCAACTCTGTCTCACGCGAACACAGCAGACGAGATCAATCACACTGCTGCACATGGTCAAACTTGCACGGGTGTCAAATGACGGTTAGCATCCTAAGCAAAAACAATAACAGCTGCACACCACATGTGTGGATTGTTGATAGTGGCACACATGCTCACACTCGCATGAGTGTCAGATGACGGTTAACATCCTAATAAACAACCACATGACGTCAACACCCATTAACTTTTTATCACCATCACATAAACAAGCCAAAAGGTCAACCTCTTCCCACGCTAACACGTGCACTGCACATGCTCGCTCCTGGACCACGTGCTCGCTCTAAGGACCCATGACGTCATCCCATGACGTCATCAGGATTACGCAATATTCAAAGTCTAGCGAATTATACTACTTCCATGTGAGATCTGTGCTGGACAAAAATGAGGCAGACAGGTTCTTCTCCGGGTACTCCGGTTTTCCCTGTCAAAAATTTCATTCCAGCAACGCTCACCACTATCATTTAATTTCATTTAATCATTGCCTCAGAGGAGTGCGTCAGGCCTCGGCAGCCGGCACAGTTCATATCCTTGCCGCTAGATGGGGGCTTCATTCCATCCCTGACCCGGTCGGTCGACTGGAAGCAGGCTGTAGATTTTCATTTTCATTGAAACCACTGCCTAGTTGATAACGCTATTTCATCTTGATTTGTCGGTGTATTGTCACTATTTATAACAACGCCAAAGTACAAAGGTTGTTTTTTGAAACTTTACCAAGCATTTATGACAGGACTCGTGTTGATTTTGTGAAATATTTGGAATTCAGGTGGGGTGACTACAGCAGATTACCGAATAGGGGACACGGTTTAAAGTTTCAAATTTTTGTCGAAAGTAGCTTTTGCAAAAGCCTCTTCATTTAGTATTCGTCATCGGGATATTAATAACACTGCTCACCAATCTGCCAGATGAACGATAGAAAAGCGTTATTAGCCTACTTTTCACATTTTGCAAAAATGAGGAGAAAGAAGACTTATGAGATCGATCCGGGAAAATGTCTGTCTGTCCTTCTGCTGTCTGTCTGGCTGGCTGTGTGTGTGTGTACCCCTATCAACTCCTAAACGGCTGTAGCAATCGGAACCAAATTTAGTATGAGTAAAGATGTATACCGGAATATCTCAAGCCCATATTTGAAAATGATGTCGGTGATACCAACTGCTGAAAAAATGCACTAGAAATTTGAGCTCCATATTGGATTTCTTGGAAGGTATGCATGGGAGCTATTCCAAAATTGGCACACATGTAGATAATACTATTTCTGTTTAATTTCCAGTATTGCCAAAATAATTTTAAGCGTTCTGACAGGTCCAATTTTTAAATGCATATAACTACTACACTATCAATTGGATTTCAACCAAATTTTGTATGTAATATATGTACATAAACACATATGACTGAGGCACCAGGGCTGCCAGTTGTTAATAATTGCTCTCTCTATCCAAATACCAATATATCAGAAAGTATGCAAGCCGACAGCTTTAAACTATGCACACGTATAGCACCTGACATTTTAGATTAATTTGGAGTAATTCATATAATTCATTGCTGCCAACATGATTCTATGCCTGCTGATATGTCTAATTTTAAAATACATGTAACTTCTATACTAACAAATCGATTTCATCCAAAATTGGCACAACAAGATATCATAATATTTCAGATTATTTCTGACCAGCACACGCACGACATTGTTGCCAACATGCTTTTACGCGTGCTTATAGATCCAATGTCTAACTGCATGTAACGTCCATTGGACTTCAACCAAATTCTGTATTCTGTACCTTAAGAGATGGAACTAAGAATATATTCAGTCACCATTGCTGCCAACAGTAGTGCTCTATTAGGCTACATTATACCAGGTATATTTCTAACTAATTAAACATTTCGATATTACCAACTTAATATCGTCATTATTCTAGATAGGTTCATATACTGTAGAATAATCATTGGCATGAAAAGTAGGCTCTTTAGTTCGTCACGGAACTTCTTGTTTTTACTTAAGAAATAGGAAAAACGAAACATGATAATAGAAGTAGTTAAACTGGGTTGTGACATTGAAGATACACGTTTTCTAATGATGTTGGAAGTTTGGCTTTACATATTCGAACATCAAATCATTTCGAATACCATTATTTGAATCGATTAGTTCGACTATTTGATTTTCGTGCATTCGATCGAACATTCGAATATTCGCATCAGTGTAATAACCCGAGTATTCATCATTCAAATGGTCGAATAATTATAAACAAATTAGAAACAAAGAGGAAAAAACCATAGGAGTAAAGGAAGAAAGAAAGAAAGAAAGAAAGGGATAGCAAGTGATGCTTGTTTTAAAGGGTTGTATGGAACTGCGCCCAAGCTTCACTAATGACCCTGGTCATTAGCATCAACCTTCGAAAAGTGGCCGTGGAACTGCACTCATTCAGAGCGGTCAGGTAGATTCCCTCCCTTCTCCCCTCTACTGAATTATGTTGTGTCGAGTGGTGTGAATTTGAAGTGACTCATTTCAAATCGGTTGTTTCTTGATTGTGAACAAGTAAAAAACCGTCCAGATTGCGAACAACTAAATATACCCTGTCCTGATTGCGGACAAGAGATTAGTGTTGGCCTGGGATACATAAAACAGGTACAGTTTTCAAAACAGACTCATATTCAATTTTTGTTCTAGCAATATTAACATTAACTGGTACATTGGGATGTTTACGACAACCTAACCATATTTTAAAAATAGTTTTGTTATTGCAAATGTTTAATAATCTAATTTGAGTTAATCTTACCATTTAGAAGATTATTATATGTTTTTATTGTGTAACGAAACTAGAGGGGTGGATTAGAGAGAGTTGTATTATTATTATTATTATTATTAGTGTAGCCTCCGTGGCTTAGGCAGCAGCGCGCCGGTCTATCACTGCTGGGTTCCGTGCTTCAAATCCTTGTCACTCCATGTGAGATTTGTGCTGGGCAAAGCGGAGGCGGGACAGGTTTTTCTCCGTGTACTCCGGTTTTCCCTGTTATCTTTCATTCCAGCAACACTCTCCAATATCATTTCATTTCATCTGTCATTCATTAACCATTGTCCCAGAGGAGTGCGACAGGTTTCCCGTGGTACATCTGCTTATCGGGATGGGGGACTACCTCTTATTCTCAGCAGTGCAGAAGCTAGTGGTGGGAGACAGTCCGTCACTTCCCCTTAAACCGACCTTGGGCTAACAGCCGACTTGACTACGGGCGCAGTTCAATCTGCCTAATTAAAAGGATCTGGAAATACCACTGATTATGGGCGCAGTTCCATATCTCCCGTTTTGAATATTGTCATCCGACCCCTTTAGTACAGTAATATAAGACCAAAAAGTGGCGAAACCCTAACATTCAACATTCTACCATTTAACCATTTTTGATCAGAGCCACTGCCCTGGTAACATCTTCAGGCCTCAAGCGCATATCCGTTTCTTAATTTGCAAAAGTACAACTGAGGACATGGCTGTGTTGATCATTTCCTATGCCAACAGGTGTCAGAAAAAAAAAAGAATAAAAAATGTCATTGTTGACGATAGTGATGGCGCGCACATCTTTGCCCGAGAAACAGCATCATGTCAAAGAATCGCTATTGTTAAGTGAAACAATGACATGAGGAATGGTAATGCGTCCAGGACACCAATTATAGTTATGAGATCGATCCGGCCAAATGTGTGTCTGTCTGTCTGTCTGTGTGTGTGTGTGTGTGTGCCCCCCCCCCCCCCCCCAACAACTCCCAACCGGCTGCAGCAATCGAAACAAAATTTGGTAGGAGAAAAGATCTATACCAGAATATCTCAATGCCGTATTTGAAAATGATGTCAGTGCTACCAACTGCTGAGAAATCGCAATTGAAATTTGAGCTCTACGTTGGATATCTTGGAAGGTATGAATGGGAGCTATTTCAAAATTGGTACACGTATAGATAATAATATTTCAGTTTAATTTCCAGGAGGCAATATATGACGGTGTTGCCAAAATGATATAAGCCTGATGGTAGATTTATTTTTTAAATGCATATAACTTCTACACTATCAATTGGAATTCAACCAAATTTCGTATGTGGTATGTGTACATAAACAGATATGACTGAGCGTATTCTTATGAGCCACCAGGGCTGCCAGCTGTTAATAAATGCTCTCTTTTTTGCCGGTTAGTGTATTTCTTTACACTAATTGCTACAATTTTCGGGTACTTATCACCTTCGAATGATTCTATTATTCGAACTATTCGATTAATTTTAATAATCGACTATCCGCATTGCTTGAACATTCGATTAATCGAATAATTTATTCGAATTTCGAATTGGGGATTACTCGGAATAGAGGAATTAATCGAATGATAGCCCCTGTAGAGCCCTAGTTTGAACTGAGACATATTGCGATTCTTGTACAGAATGTCATATAGTTCGTGTGCTCGTTATATTGAAGCAATATTGCTCCCCCGTACCTTTTGTGCTTGTGTTGCATCAAAATAACAAGTGTTGGCCATAAAAGTGTATTGGCTTGACCTCAAAACTGCTTGCAGTCTGTATCTTTAGCAAGTCTCAATGTGGCGCAGCGGTGCGCGCGCTCATGTCTGGTATTGTACATTCCGATATTGAGTCTCCTATTGCTGCCAACATGTAATATTGTGTTTTGTTCACCCTCGCTGCGATATTCCTGTATTGGGTTCGCTTTGGATCTTGGAATATAATAACTAACAACCTTGCTGTGTACGACCATGGACAAATAAAACAAAGCACTCAATAAGACAAGTTGCATGATCACAAAACGCGGGAGATACTCGCGCAAATCCTAAATATTAAGGGGGGGGGGGGGGGATGGTAAATGTGATCCATTAAGGGGTGGATGGTAAATGTGATCCATTAAGGGGTGGATGGTAAAATGTGGTAAATTAAGGGGTGGTTGGTAAATCGTATATGGATGGTAAATGTGATCAATTAAGGGGTACAGTAGATGGTAAATGTAATAAATTAAGGGATGGTTGGTAAATGTGATCAATTAAGGGGTGGTTGGTAAATGTGATATATTAACAGATTTTAAGATTAAAACATTCATTTTGGTTCCGTATTCGTATACGAATTACGTTTTTAATGGGCTAGGGTTCCGCCTAAATCAATACTTTTATTGAAAATAATCACATGTGGTCATTAGAAATGATACATGTCTCGAGGACTAATACGACATTTTTTTGTTCCCTTCATCAGCCATTATTAAGCACTAAATGAGAAAATTATTTCATTAGCGTAGCGCTAAAATGTCAATAGCCATTGAACCTAATATGGTGCACCATATAGATAGGATATTTGAAATGATTAAGGCGCAATACACGAAAAAGCAATTTTAACTGGGTCAGTTCAATTCATTGTAGTTGTTATCGACGTGATATTTACGAAAATAATATGTGGAATGCTTCTCTATGGTCTGCAAACGTCATTGAAGACGTATAATTATTCAGTTGTCGATGCAAACGCAGTTCTGTTATGAATCAATAAGCAATTTGACGGACATATTAACATGGTATTGCAATACATCACCATTGTGTATAAAACCAATGAAGATGCTTTGCTGAAGTGATGTGAATGCCAATATCAAGTTCGGCAGAAGTTAAAGATATGCGAAGCAGTAGGAGTGGGTCTCCAATCAGCCTAAAGAGAAAGGGAAATATGAGGAAATTTAAATATGAATAAGGGGAATTTAGAGAATGAAATACACTGACAAATTTATAAAGTTTAAAAATATAACCTGTTTTGAGTAACGTTAATGAGTATAATTTAATAAATTACCTGAGGTTCGATCGAATTTTTAAGTCGGATATGATTTGTCTTTTATTTAATACTGTATTTTTGCCAAAATTTATGGGCGCAGCAGAGTTCAATGCTCAAATATAGTAGTATTAGACGGAACTCGTGGTAGTGTTAGTTCTGGATAAAGTCGTAAAGTAGGAGTGATGTGATACTGTAAGTAAGAGATTCTAAAAGAGGAAGAATGCGTGTTAAGTGGAAAATTAGTTTGATAATATATTTAAAATATCAATGAATAGGGGAATGCAGGGGTGGAGGGGTGTGTTAGTGTATGAATGGAAGGATGTGTTGCTGTAAAATTTATAAAATGTGTATGATGATTTCTTTTTATTAAATGGCATTTTTTATATTAAGGTGGTTTATTTTTATTATTGGATTTAATTGTCAAGTTGTCTGTAAGAGTGTCAAACAAAAGTTTTGATTCGAAAATGATTTCATTGAGATTCACTGGATCTGGAATTTTTTGCGCTGTGTTAATTTCGATGGATTCGAGTACGTTCATCATGTTTCCCTTGTTGGTGTAATGTAAGATTTTTAAAGCTTTTTCTATATTAGTGAATTTGTGGCCTGATTCTTCCATATGGGTGGCCATGGGTGAATATTTTCTGTATCATATCATATCATATAGGCATTCCTGTATATTAAATTTATTAAATTCCCCTATAATTTAAATGGCTTGTGCATTACAAACCTTATTTACATGTAGCAATACGAAAGCTCCCAATACCGAGTGAAACTTGTAGCTAATTTGCGTGGCTCTAAAAGAGAAGAAATTTGAACTATATTTAGTTTCAGGCTCCAGTGGCTGTAGATAACCAACCCCTTTCTGGATGATCGTTGCACTTCTCTTGCAGTGCACTGTACACTCGAGTGCATCCGGGTTGAGTATCGATTGCGGCCTACTGCATTCTCTCCCTCAGCGTAGGCCTCCTGTGACGTCACGTCTGTCTCGACGTCATAACCTGACCAGACTACAATGGCTTTTAACGACTTGAAAATTTCGTCTCGTTCCGTCCCTTGTTGTCTCTCCCTAAAGGACACAAAATCCATATTGTCGCAGTTTTAGTGCTTAAACTGGAACATTCTCTACTTCCTGGTCCGACGTATTTTTCTTCTATTGAAAGATAGCCTTGTCCAAAAGCTGGCAGAGGTGGTTTATGTTTCCTACCGTGAAATTCTTCTCTCTCCAACATAGCCGTACGTGTTAAATCGCTCTCCACGGACGCGATCGTTAGCTTCAGCAAGCTATCCTGGTTGTGGTTTACTTCGGGTTTTCCTCTCTTCCTCCAAGAAAATGCCAGGAGAGTACCTTATTTCAAATCCCGAGGTCCCCATGTCATAGATTTATGCCATGTATAAGAACCTTCCACAAACTACACTTGTGTAAAACTATAATTTGTAGGTTGGATTTGATAACCCTATATTACTTCCAACGTTCGCCACCTGGTGCTGGTTGCGATGGCATCCAGTAGCCAAGTTCACACAGCTACAGTAGGTGTCGTTGACGGTAACATTTGGTAACGAAAGTAGAAACTACTTGAAACATTGATCGTCTGCAGTAGTTACCTGAATCACAGATAACATACACTAATACAGTCATCACAATTAACACAGGTTATCAGACAAATTCTACACACACCCAAAGTACACGGAGCTATATGACCGCGTTGTCGCAGCCCCTAAACTAAGGAACCACCCAACCAAAGCTACACACTAGAACAGTCATCACATAAATAGAATATAGGTTAGTCAACACACACACGAGTACACCGGGTTAATGACCAAGATGTCCCAAGCCGCTAAAATGAATTAACAACAATAACTGCAACCTTAATACAGCCACACATACACTACTGCAGTTGTTACAGAAGTACTGGCTATCAGATAACAACAACAAAGAATATCTCTCTACCTTTGTTAAAAATCCCTCATTATGCCTTCCTTTGGAGGGAAAGTGAAGCCGGCGGGCCCATGTCATAGAATTATGGCATGTAAAAGAACCTTCCACTAACTAAACTTGTGTGAAGCAAAATTTGTTGGTTAGGTTTGATTAATGCTCTTAAGTTCTAACGTTTGTCACCGGGCGCTGGTTGCGATGGCATCTAATAGTATCCAAGTTCACAGCTAGGTGTCGTGGACGGTACCATTTGGTGGCGAAAGTAGGAACTAGATGAAAATATCGTCTGCAGTCCTTACCTGATTTTAAAACAGATTAAACACACTAATACAGTCATCACAATTAACACCGGTTATCAGACAGATTCTACACACACTCAAAGTACACGGGGCTACATGACCGCGTTGTCGCATCCCCTAAACTAAAGAACCAACCAATCTCTACGTTTATTTCGGTTCTTACGTCTGTACTTCCGAAATCAATTAGACTTCTTATACAAAGTATAATAAGACCACACAGATTAATCTATCTATATATTTAAAACAGTAAGGTGATTTTTGTTATCACGAGATAGAGAGAACGACAGAACCAATTTACTTCGTAGAGCACTCTAACGAAAGCTCTTGGCCTGTAGATTTGCAGAGTGTCTCTAAAATAAACAAATATAAGACGGTATATTTTTAAATAAATATAGAAAATAGCAGAATTCTTGCCCCTCGCGCATGCGCACAATCCGCCTGGGCTCATGACAAAATGGCGGTGAGAAGTCCATTAAAATGTAAGTTATTTAATAAGCTTCCATGTAATTGAAAACATACATTAACCAAGTTCTGACAATACAATATAATAACAGTATGAACATATACGAATGTATATTGATTTTATTGATAATGAATTGGATTATTTTCTTCAGATAGCGGCTTTTGAAGATAGTGAATGGTTGCGTCTGCATCTGAATGTGAGTGCGCGAGTAGCTATTTGGTTAAGGCGATTGACTGTGGATCCAAGGATCGCAGGTTCGATCCCAACTCTCGCCAGTATTTTTTTTTTTTTTTTTTTTTGCCACTGAAATATTGTTTTATCAAGGAGTATTAGTAAGGTTTTATGTCAGTTAAAGATACATATTTCTACACATTTTCTCAACACGTTTTATTTCCGTTTTACCATTGCATTACAGCATGTCCTCAATACGTCGTTTGAATATCTGCAATCAGTTCCAGTAACTGACAACAGATGGCAGTACCTCGCCAATATAGTTCCAGTAACTGAGAGCAGATTGCGTCGATATATTTAAAACACAAGGCATGGCCTTGATGGCGAGTTTTCGCGTGATAGTTAAATATTGTTTTATCAAGGATTATTAGTAACGTTTTATGTCAGTTAAAGATTCCTACATTCCCTCTCAATAAGTTTTATTTCCGTTTTACCATTGCATTACAGCATGTGGTCAAAAGAGCTAATATCTGCCATCAATTGCAGTAACTGACAACAGATGGCAGTACCTCGCCCATATAGTTTCAGTAACTAACAACAGATGGCAGCACCATTGCATCGATATATTTAAAACACAAAACATGGCGCGTTTTCAAGTGATGGAGAGTTATAGAGGGGAATTTTTAAGAAGGGAAACGTTGAAGAACATTAACTGACAGTTGAGTGTGTAGGCTATGTTGTTTATGTACTTTAATATTGCAATTTCTTCCCAATGCTTCGGTGGTCAAGTTGGTAGCATCCTAGACTAAAAGTTATAAATTATGCTTCGTCGATATACTCTTAAATTATTAGTGAAAAGGTAGTTTTCCAGGCCCTGGCGCGTGTCCACAATTGCTTTCGCCATGAGAGACACTTGGCAAACATAATTCGTTTGAAGGGCTCCGACATCGTTGTCACTCAGCCCCATGTACTTTGGTGTGTAAGTGTAAAATTTTCTCTGATAACCCGTATTATTGTGATAGCTGCATTACTTTGTGTATTTGTAATTAAGGTGGGAAATGGCAAGGTGACGGCCGAGGCCTTAAGTTAGGAACCATCCCGGTATTTGCCTTGAGTGGAAGTGGGAAACCACGGAAAACCACATCTAAGATTGTCGAGGTGGGAATCAAACCTTCCTCTTCTTAGTTATACCTCTAGAGACTGAATGTGCCCCGTTTTTGCCCATGTGTTAATACGATTTTTGACATGCACGGGACATAGAATTCTAAAACAGCCTCCATTAGGGTGACTGCCGAAGTGAGTATTGAGTATATGCCTAAGCTCATTCCAGTAGTTGGCGAAGTTATTCTATGTTCCCCTGCAAAATGTACTGCCATAAACTATAACAGGTGATGGAAATAGCTTATTTAGAGCAGTTTTGTACTGTTTATATCAAAATGAAGAACGTCATTCTGCGCTGCGTTTTCAAGCTATTGCCAAACATTTCGCTGGCAGGAACAATTATAAGGAATTTATTGTAAGCGATCAGTCTCATCGCATTCTCCTCACCAACCAACTTGAGTATGAGAGTCTCTGGACGGTCATGTTGAACTTCATTGTATAAGACAGTTGTTTAATGATTATTTGTTTAGAGTACTGAATCTAACTACGCAGTTGATTTCGGCAATGGAAGTATTTTTTGCCATTTAATATTTAGCGGCTCCGATATTGCAGGTCACTATAGTGTTATCGAATAATACGAAGTCACATTTAAAATCCAATATAAATAGGCCATTTCAGAAACAATTCCAGATGTTATGCAGTACAGTGAAAGGTCTTTGACGATCAAATGTAAACATTGTTCTACACTGTATTTCTCTTGCGTAAAATCTACGCGCGGTTACTTTGGCCTTTACTGTTGTGATGGTAAAATTGATCTGCTGAAATATAAAATATTTGCCAAGCTGCAACAATGCAATGATATTAATTTTAAAGTCTGTCTGTCTGTCTGTCTGTTAGGTAGTCAGCCCGAAGGCTGGTTGGATCCTCAAAAAGTACCGCCGTTACGTTATGTGAGTAGATACCCACAAAAACCCAAGGCAGCGCTATTTTGAGGCGTTCTAGGCAAGAAGAGGAGTGAGGTAGTTTGCCATTGCTTTCCTCACTGAGTCAGAACAGTAGTCCTAACCCTATGAGTTGAACCTTTCACAGCATTCACAGGCACTGACTGTGCCCCGAATACCATTACTAAGCACCACCCATACCTCAGTAGCTTCCATATAATCACAGCCATGAGTGAGACTGAGACATCGGTGAAAAGCCACCTTTTACTCTAGCCTGTGCCAACTGACAAATGCAAAAGTACTGAATTCATCAAGAGATGGGGAACATTGAACTTATATCCAGTAGTTCAAACACATACATCAGCGTTAACATATTGGCGAACAGGTGTGCGAGTGTAAACTTTTCTCTGATAACCTGTGTTAATGTGATGGCTGTGTTGATGTGTGCATTTGTAATTAATGTGGGGAATGGGGAGTTAACGACCGAGGCTTTAAGTTAGGAACTATCCCGGTATTTGCCTGGAGTGGAAGTGGGATACCACGGAAAACCAAATCCAAGATTGTTGAGATGGGAATCAAACTTTGCTCTTCTTAGTTTTGCCTCACGAGTGCGCCCCGTTCCAGTCCTCAGACCAGAATTAAATTTCTTGGCAGAGCGGGGATCGAACCTGGAATCCGGGGCAATAGCTCAGAATGTAGCCTTAAGAATGGGCTTCCCTGTGTTAATACGATCTTTGACAAGCACTGAACATATAATTCTAAAACTCCCTCCATTACTGTGGCTGGCGAAGTGAGTCTATGCTCATTCCAGTAGTGGCGAAGTGATTCTATGCTCCCTTGCATAATTTACTGTCATGGAAATACAAAGTATTGTACCTTCAACAGGTGATGGAAATTCATTATTTACAGCAATTTCATTCTGTTTATTTCAAAATGAAGATCGTCATCCTGAGTTGCGTTTGCAAGCAAATTGCAAAAATTGCAAGGATTTTATTATTGGCGATCAATCTCATCGCATCCTCATCAGCAACCAACTTGAGAATGGAAGTATTCATTGTATATGTGAATATTATTGTTTATTGATTATTTGTTTAGAGTGCATAACAATGGGTCTAACCACGCAGTTGATTTTGGCAATGGAAGTAAGTTATTATTTGCCATTTAATATTTGGCGGCTACGTTGATGCAGGCCACTATAGTTTTATATAAAATGACGTTAATTTGGGCAGAAATGCTGCTATAAATAAACCCATTTGACGAAATAGAACATTAGCCGCAAAAAAGTGGGAAATCGGAGAAAAATACGAAGCCACTTTTAAAATCCAATATAAATATGGCATTTCAGAAACAATTCCAGATACTATGCCGTTACAGTTTAGGGTCCTTGACGAACAAATGTAAACATTGTTCTGCACTGTATTTCTCTTGCGAGAAATCTACACTTGGTTACTTTGACCTTTGCTGTTGTAATGGTAAAATTAATCTGAATAAATATAAAATATTTGACAGGCTTTAACAATTATTTTTCACTGGAGATGATATCTCAAGGAATTCCAGAGGGACTAATCGGCAGTACAATGCTATGTCCTTCGTTTCATGGCGCAGCGGTCAAGCTGTATGCCTCTCACCAAGGCGGATCGGGTTCGATTCCCGGTCAATGCATGTGAGATTTTTGATGTGAATGGCCATGTCCTGTGGTTCGGATTCCACGTTAAACGGAGGTCCCGTGGCTTATGATCGCGAGATTAACGGTCACGTTAAACTGCAAGCTTCCTTCCTTCCTTCGTTTCATTTGGTGCCAATGTTACTGTGCCACACGCACACGGTCCACATTGTTTTAAAATGTATGGAATTGCACATCATCGCATTTCTTCGTTATATTCCAAAAATATAAGCGATGGTTTGTGGCCAGTTGTATTAGACTCATCAGAGTTCTTGAATCCCTTGGAACTAAACGACTGGCCGCCACATACTCCAAACGCTTGGCCCGTTATGCTGCTTAGAAATCTGAACGGTTCCCAAGGACTCCTAAATGCAACCATATTGCTTGGATTTGGAAATAATAGGTGCAGTTAAAATTAGGCAGAGATGTCTAATCCTTCGACTTGATTTAACACCATCCGATAAAACACTATCATTTTCTTTTAAGAGGCAATATTTTCCAATTCATTTGGCATACTTTATCACAATCAATAAAGCTCAAGGGGAAACTCTGGAACGTATAGGCCTCAATTTGCCCCAACAATTTTTCAGTCATGGCCAGCAGTATTTTGCAATGTTGAGAGTGCAATCTTTTGACGCCCTCATAGTTTCAATAGAGTCAAAAAATAATCGTACAAAGAATGTACAGTAGGCCTATATAAGAAAATTCTTCAGTAAATATTTTTCTATTGACCGTCATGTTTTGACGGGTTTCAACTAGTATATATAAAAATCAGTGTAACGTGATAGTTTGTCTGTCTGTGGGTATGTATGTCTCCTATGCGTTCATATACCATTCGTCCGATTGCGATGAAACTTGGGTGAGATGTTGAGTACACTCCAAGGAAGGTTTCTGGCTTATAAAATCCATTTTACAATAGGTAGCGCACGCGTAGATTCAACAAATGAGCGACGATGCGCGAAGCATTTCAACAAAGTCCCGTATGTGTTCATATACCATTCGTCCGTTAGCGATGAAACTTGGGTGAGATGTTGTGTACACTTACGTGAAGGTTTCGAAATTAGTGAATACATTTCACAGTCGATAGCGCACGAGTAGATTCAACAAATGAGCGACGACACGCAAAGCGTTTCAACAAAGTCCCGTATGCATTCATATACCATTCGTCCGATAGCTATGAAACTTGCGTAAAATGTTGTGTACACTGCAGGGAAATTTTCTGGCTTAGTACATCCACTTTACAATAGGCAGCGCACGAGTAGATTCAACAAATGAGCTACGACGCGCGAAGCATTTCAACAAAGTCACGTTTGCGTTCATATACCATTCGTCTGATAGCGATGAAAGTAGGCTGAGATTTTGTATGCACTCCAGGGAAGGTTTCTAGCTTAGTAAATCCCTTTAAAAATAGGTAGAGCACGAGTAGAATCAACAAATGAGCGACGACGCGCGAAGCGTTTCAACAAAGTCCCATATAATTTCATATACCATTCATCCGATAGCGATGAAACTTGGGTGAGATGTTGTGTACACTCCAGGGAAGGTTTCTGGCTTAGTACATACATTTTACAATAGGTAGCGCACCAGTAGATTAAACAAATGAGCGATGACACGCGAAGCGTTTCAACAAAGTCCCGTATAAAGTCATATACCATTCGTCTGATAGTGATAAATGTTTGGTGAATTGTTGTGTACACTCCAGGAAAGGTTTCTGGCTAAGTAAATCCATTTTACAATACGAAGCGCACGTTTATATTCAACAAATGAGTGACTACGCGCGAAGCGTTTCGACAACGTCCCGTATACGTTCACATACCATTCATCCGATTGCGATGAAACTTGGGTGAGATGTTGCGCACACTCCAGGGAAGGTTTCTGGCTGAGTACATCCATATTATAATATGTAGCGTAAGCGTAAACTCAACAAATGAGCGACGACACGCGAAGCGTTTCAACCAAGTCCCGTATGCATTCATGTACCATTCGTCCGTAGCTATATAACTTGGGTGAGATGTTGTGTACACGTCATGGAAAATTTCTGGCTTAGTAAATCCACTATATAATATGCAGCGCACAAGTTGATTCAACAAATGAGGGACGACGCGCGAAGCGTTTCAACTAAGTCCCGTATAAGGTCATATACCATTCTGCCGTTAGCGGTGAAACTTGGGTGAAATATTGTGGACACTCCAAGGAAGGTTTCTGGCTTAGTAAATACATTTCACAGTAGGTAATCACACGAGTAGATTCGACAAATGAACGACGACACGCGGAGCGTTTCAATACAGTCCCCTATGTCTTCATATCCCATTAGTCCGATAGCGATGAAACTTGGGTGAGATGTTGTGGACACTTACGTGACGGTTTCTAATTTAGTAAATACATTATACAGTAGGTAGCGCACGAGTAGATTCAACAAATGAGTGACGGAGCGCGAATCGTTTAAACAAAATCAGGTATGCGTTCATATACTATTCAACCGATTGCGATGAAACATTGATCAGTTATTGTGTACCCGCCAGGGAAGGGGACTTAGTAAATCCATTTCACAATAAGTAGCGCAAGAGTAGATGCAACAAATGGGTGACGACGCGTGAAGTGTTTCAACAAAATCCCCTATTGCGTTCCTATAACATTCTTCGATTGCGAAGAAATCTTGATGAGTTATTGTGTACACGCCAGGGAAGGGCTTCGACTTAGTAATACATTTCTCAATAGGTAGCGCACGTGTAGATTCAACAAATGAGTGACAGCGCACGAATCGTTCAAACAAAACCCCGTACATGTGCATATACCATTCATCCGATTGCGATGAATCATTGATGAGTTATTGTGTACACGCCAGGGAAGGGTTTCGACTTAGTAAATCCATTTCACAATAGGTAGCGTACGAGTTGATTCAACAAATGAGTGACAGCGATGAAACTTTTGAAAGTTGTTGTGCACGCTCCCACGAATGGTTCTAAATTAGAAAATCCATTTTACGGTAGCTTAGAGGCAGTAAACATGTTGTGTATCCAAAAGCTCTTCAAGAAACAGAATTTCAACGCCAACACTTTCTTTGATTGGCATTGCAACGCATGCCGGGTACAGCTTGTCTATTATATAAAACTAAGTGTCCTGACTGACTGACTGACTGACTCATCATCGCCCAGCCAAAACTATTAAAGTTAGAAACATGAAATTTTGGGAATATGTTCGTTGTAAGTCGAAAACGCCCACTAAGGAAGGGTTTTTGGATATTCAGGTTCTAAAGGGGTGTTAAGGGGGTACACCTGCATTTCATTGAATAACAATATCTCCGGATTGCTTTCATTGGGGGATTTGATACTCGGCATATAAACTCATCATTAAAATAAGAAGATACGTGTTTGAGGGTTTTTCGATGTGGTGTATATTATGAGGTGAAAGGGTGAAAAGGTGGGGGTTGAAGGTTTCCTAACCGAGCGTTAGGACCCATGCTTATCTATCTATTTAACTAATGTTATAACGGGATTCCAAATGTTATTGCGGGCGAAATTCTGAAAAATAAATGAAAGAAAATGTCCTGACTTACTCACTCACTCATCATCGCCCAGCCAAAACTATTGAAGTTAGAAACATGACATTTTGGGGTTGTGTTCGTTGTATGTCGAAAACGTCCACCAAGGGAGGATTTTTGGATATTCAGGTTCTAAAGGGGTGTTAAGGGGATAGACCTGCATTTCATTGAATAACAATATCTCCCGATTGGTTTCATTGGGAGATGTGATACTCGGCATATACACTCACCATTAAAAATAAGAAGACACGTGTCTGAGGGTTTTTCGATGTGAAGTATATTATGAGGTGAAAGGGGTGAAAAGTGTGGGTTGAAGGATTCCTAACGGAGCGTGTATCTCTTAAACGACAAAGGCGAGGAGTTTGAAACTCAGTGGAAAAAAGTCAGCTTAAAAAATAAGTAAATAGGTGTTTGACCGTTTTTTCATAAATCCAATTTAAGGGGCCAATAGGGAGGGGTGAATTTCTGGGGGGGGGGGGACAGGAAAGAAAGTGTCCTAACTGATTGACTGACAGACTCACTCATCAAACTCAGGGGGAAAACTGCTTAAAAATAAGTAAATAGGTGTTCGACAGTCTTTTTCATAAACCCAATTTAAGGGGTTCTTGGGGAGGGGTGTAATTCTGAAAAAAGGAAATTGAGAGAAAAAGTCCTGACTCACTCACCATCGCCCTGCCAAAATTATTGAAGTTAGACACATGACATTTCGGGGAATATGATCATTGTATGTCGGAACCGTCCACTAAGGGAGGATTTTCGGATATTCAGGGGGTCTTAAGGGGGTTAATCCTGCATTTCATTGAATAACAATAACTCCCGATTGGTTTCATTGGGGGATGTGTTACTCGGCATATGAACACATAAAAAATAAGAAGACATGTGTCTGAGGGTTTTTCGATGTGGTGTATATTATGAGGTGAAAGGGGTGAAAAGTGGGGGTTGAAGGATTCCTAACGGAGCGTGTATCTCTTAAACGACATAGGCGAGGAGTTTGAAACTCAGCGGAAAAAATCAGCTTAAAATATATGTAAATAGATGTTCGATCGCTTTTTTTCTTAAATTCAATTTACGGGGCTCACGGGGAGGGGTGAAATTCTGGGGGGGGGGGGGGGGACCGGAAAAGTGTCCTAACTGATTGACTCACTCACTCACTCTTCAAACTCAGGGAGAGAAAACTGCTTATATAGAAGTAAAAAAGTGTTTGACAGTTTATTTTTCATAAATCAAATTTAAGGGGTTCATTGTGAGAGGACAAATTCTGAAGAAAAAAAAAATGAAAGATGTCCTGAATCACTCACTCACTCACTCATCATCGTCCAGCCAAAATTATTGAAGTTAGAAACATGACATTTTTGGGATATGTTCGTTGTATGTCAAAACCGTACACTAAGGGAGGATTTTCGGATATTCAGGTTCTAAAGGTGTCTTAATGGGTTTAAACCTGCATTTTATTGAGTAACAATACCTCATGAGTGGTTGCATTTGTGGATGTGATACTCGGCATATAAACTAATCATTAAAAATAAGCAGACATGTGTCTAAGGGTTTTTCGATGTGGTGTATATTATAAGGTGAAAGGGGTGAAAAGTGAGGGTTGAAGGATTCCTAACGGAGCGTGTATCTCTTCAACGACATACGCGAGAAGTTTGAAACTCAGCGAAAAAAACAGCTTAAAAATAAGTACATCGGTGTTCGACCGTTTTTTCATAAATTCAATTTAAGGGGGCAGTGGGGTGGGGTGAAATTCTAGAAAAAAAAAAGGAGAGAAAGTGTCCTGACTGACTGACTAACTCACTCACTCATCAAACTCAGGGGAAAAAGACAGCTTGAAATATAAATTAATAGGTGCTCGAGCGTTTCTTCATAAATCCAATTTAAGGGGCACATGGGGAGGGCGTAAAATTCAGGTAAAAATAATTGAAAGAAAATGACCTGACTGACGCACTCACTCATCATCGCCCAGCGAAAACTATTGAAGTAGGAAAAATTAAATTTTGGGAATATTTTCACTCTATGTCGCAAACGTCAACTAATGAAGGATTTTTGTTTATTCGGGTTCTTAAGAGGTGTTAAGGGGGTAAACGTGCATTTCATTGATTAACGATATCTCACGAGTTGTTTCTTTGGGGATGTGATATTCGGCATATAAACTAATCATTAAAATTAAGCAGACATATGTCTAAGGGTTTATCGATGTGGTGTATATTATGAGGTGAAAGGGGTGAACATTGGGGGTTGAAGGATTTTTAACGGAGCGTGTATCTCTTAAACGACATAGGCGATAATTTTGTAATTCAGCGGAAAAAAACCAGCTTAAAATATAAGTAAATAGGTGTTCAACCGTTTTTTTTCATAAATCCAATTTAAGGGGCCCTTGGAGAGGGGTGAAATTCTGGGGGGAAAAAACAGGAAAGATAGTGTTCTAACTGATTAACTCACTCACTCACTCATCAAACTCAGGGGGGAAGAACAGCTTAAAAAGAAGTAAATAGGTCTTCGAACGTTTTTTTTAATCATAAATCCAATATAAGGGATTCATGAGAGGGGTGAAATTCTGAAAAATAAATGAAAGAATATGTCCTGACTTACTCACTCACTCATCATCGCCCAGCCAAAATTATTGAAGTTAGAAACATGAAATTTTGGGGTTGTGTTCGTTGTATGTCGAAAACGTCCACTAAGGGAGGATTTTTGGATATTCAGGTTCTAAAGGGGTGTTAAGGGGGTAGACCTGCATTTAATTGAATAGCAATATCTCCCGATTGGTATCCTTGGGGGATGCGATACTCGGCATATGAACTCATCATTAAGAATAAGGAGACACATGTCTGAGGGTTTTTCGATGAACTGTATATTATGAGGTGTATGTGTGAAAAGTTGGGGGTTGAAGGATTCCTAACGGAGCAAGTATCTCTTAAAAGACAGAGGCATAAAGTATGAAACTCAGGGGGAAGAATCGGCTTGAAAAATAAGTAAAAAGGGGGTCGATCGTTTTTTTCATGAATCCAATTTAAGGGGCCCATGGGGAGGGCGGAAATTCTGGAAGAAAAAGTCCACTAAGGAGGGATTTTTGGATATTCACTCTCATCGACCAACCAAAACTTTTAAAGTTAGAAGAATGATATTTTGGGGATATGTTTGTTGTGTGTCGAAAACGTCTACTAAGGAGGGATTTTTGGATATTCAGGTTCTAAAAGGGTGTTAACGGGGTTAAACCTGCATTTCATTGAATAAAAATATGACACGACTATGACGCGAGCGAAGCCGCGGGTACCTGCTAGTATTTGTATATAAATTAGTATAAAACTAAGTCCCCGATTCTTGGATGTCATGTGTAATCTCGATAACCACTGGGTGGATTTTCATGCGGTTTTCACCATTCTGTAAAGGATATCTCGAGGAAGGTTTATGTAGAAAATAATTTATTTATGATCACAGGAAGCCAAGCAGTAACGATTTCAGTGAACACTTCAGGGGGAAAAAACCTGGCGTCCGTGCGCTTTTTAATCTTACGCTGGGGAAACCGTTAAATATATCAATATACTTATGAGTGTAAGAATTGTTCAGCATGGAAAGTTCTACAAAAAAGTCCGCGAGACTTCGCCCACTATAAGTGTTTTTAGATTGGGGAATCTGTGTTTCATGCACCTCGCAATTCTTAAATTATTTCTGACTAGAATTCGTTGCACTGTTCCCGGGCGAAGTCGGGGCCCGTTGCTAGTTTGTATTTAAATGTAAACCTCATCCCCAGTGATCAGGATCTGATGATGACCGCTTGGCGGTCGAAACGCGTAATCCTAAATTGTCCAAAATTCAATTAATAGTCATTATAACTACTACCGTACCAGGGAATTGTTACCGCTAGACGTGGAACAAGGCTGTTGTGTATACATTACGTCATCTCGCCTCGTTACGGCTGCAGCGAGCGCTTGCGGGGCAAGAGGGGGAACGCATGTACAGTAATACAATAAGAACACACCGCATAGCGCACGACCCAGCAAGAATCATGCACACAATCGACATGCGATGAGGTTTCCCTGGCGACGACTACACGTAGGCCTATATCACAGGCGTGTGGCTGGTCGGAGCGCATTAGTTCCGTTTTCCGCCACCGGTAACGATATGTAATGTTTTTCAGGAGTGTTTATTAATTATATAGGCTACATTGTATAAATAAGTTTAAATATCTTGGTGAAATTCTTCTTTTGAACTCCAATGAAAAATCGTCAATAGAAAATAGAACATAATTAAAATTAAAAAAAAGCACAACGAATTACTTGACCACCATACAAGAAGAAATCTCTTTCGATAAATGCTACATTACTGTTCCGTCATTAAACCTGAAGCGACTTGGCGCTTGTGAAACACTTAATTAATCACCAAAACAACGACAGATCAACCGAAGAAGGTTGACAGAAGGATAATCAGAACAAGCATTAATTTAAACAAGATGTTCAGTAAAGAAAATATAGCCTATTTTCTCTTAAATGCAAGGGTATAGTTATAACATTTCTGTTTCGTTATGATAGCGGCGATATACAGCATGACACTGAGTTGTCTCTTGCTAGTGCTACCTCTGTAAATAGAAAGGTGGTTCGATTTGTTTCCGTTGTGTTTGAATTGATAGGGGGGATCGATTTGCACACATATACGGCCGCCATCTTCAAACTATTTGGCTGATGACCTTGTAATTTGGTCAAAAGACGCTTCTCACATGAAGGTATGTTGTTGCAAAATTTGGTAGAGATCAGATGATTACGTTAGTCGTAATTTAATTGAAGCTTTGAACATTTGGATGGCCGCCATTACGTTTCCGTCAACGTGGTGTCGATATAAAGAATGAGACTGAGGTGCCCTTTGCTAGTGCTACTTCTGTACCAAATTTCGTTCAAATTTGGTTACGTCGTGTTTGAATTGATAGGGAGATTTTTGCAAAAATCGAAAGTAAGCTAAAAATATCAGGTGCATGGACAATGGAGATTGTTGTCTAATTGAGTTGTCTACTGAGAAAATGATTCAATAATAAACACGGTAAGATAAAGGAGAATTGCCTTTTTCTGTCATTTATCGAGAATACATGACAATAGACGATTGAAACAACTCTTCAACTACTTTTGGAAAAGTAAATCAAAACATAATTTGTTCAATCAAGTTCAAAATTTTTTAGAAGAGTTGAATATTGCAATACAACGAATTGGAAATAGAGAAGAAAGAAGGATTATGAAGAAAGGGCAGCCAGAATGAAGAGGTTAGTTAGTTATTGTTGTTTCAAGGGGCGGAACTATGAGGTCATCTGCCCTTAGATTGAAGAGGTTTCTGGAGAGGAGGAAGAGATGATGACAACTAAAATCCCTGTTAATTCTTAGATGACTTAAATGTATTTGATTTGAATTAAGTGCTGCAATGTGGACGTATTTAAATAAAAATGCATTTTACACCCCCCCCCCCCCCCCCCCAGTATGAGCAAATATGTGCTCACCGACTGAAGAGTTACATCTAACAATCGAATCTATCACTTCTCAGCCCCGCCTCATGAGGCTAAGTAGGCCTAAACCCTGTTTCTAGCACTCAGACCAGATTAACTTTAATGTTGAAAACGTATCTTACCAGACATTTACAGGGTGTCTACTTCTCTGGAAAACAGGGAATACTCAGGGAATTAACAGGGTATTTTAATGACACGTCGCCTCCGTAGCGTAGCGGTCAGCATGGTTAGCTGCCGCCCCGGAGGTCCTGGGTTCGATTCCCGGCTCTGCCACGAAATTTGAAAAGTGGTATGAGGACTGGAACGGGGTCTACTCAGCCTCGGGTGGTCCAAATGAGTAGAGGGGGTTCGATTCCCACCTCAGCCATCCTCGAAGTGGTTTTCCGTGGTTTCCCACTTCGTCTTCGGGCAAATGCCGGGATGGTACTGCCCCCGTAAATTGAATTATGTTGAGACCACGGTGGCTATATTGGAAAATATAAAGAAAGTTAAGGCTGTCATAGTTATGACGTGGGTAGTCATGACGTAAGCACGGATGACGCGAACGTTATACCAGCAGGCTGCTTGAGCTGAGATTCTCAATGACGTCAGCATTTATTCGAGAAAGTTCCGAGATTTACGACGCAGTCGCAGGAAACGTGGAATCATGCTGAGGAAGAAATTATGCTATTGGAGGGGAGGCTCGAACCAATCAACGATTGTGTGAAGGAAGACGGAGATTGCTGAAACTATGATATTTTTAATACTTTTGGAATGAAGAATTGTGAAAATCCATTTGCAGTTGAGGCATTGATCTGGAATTTTGGTGAAATTTATTTCCTGTTTTTGAATTTTGAAAATCCGTCAAGTATTGACGAAGTTGGAACGTCAAGCGATGACGCAGTGACACGCTATGGAAGGGATGGATACGCCCCTTATGAAGTTTATAAAAGGCCTTGCGCAGAAGAGAGGAGTCTCAATCGTCAGGTCTCATATCGCATATCTCAAATCGTCAGATCTTCAGTGATTATATAGTCGTTTTGGTGAGACGTCGAGTGATATTAGTAGAGAGACTCGTCTTTATAACGCGTGGTGAAGCCACCGCATTAAACGTGATTCAAGCAGACAAGCAGTGCAAGTTTACTGTGAGTAAAACTAGGTGAAGTTAAAACGCACATTATAACGCGTCTACAAGAGTGGCTATGAACAGTTAGCGTTTGCCTATAAGCTAATCCTATTGTGCAGTGCTACATTAAGCAGTGTAGTAAATTTGAACAATTTCAAGGAATTATTTTCGAAGATATTAGCACTTTTAGACGACTGACAAAAGTGATTTTCTCGCTATCTGAGAAGCACTTTGTATCGTCAGATCCTACGCTACGGCTGACACTGCTTGTATAACAGGGAGACTTCAGATTGAATTGTGACACAACGCTACAGTATTATGGAGCAGTTTAATAAGGCAGTTTGTTCTTCTATTACCGCAACCGAAGAGAAGATGGAAGGCTAAAGGACTTTAATGCAATTGGGACATACATCGTTGTAGTAAGATAGCAACATGGAACTTCGCTAATTGCCATTCCATACAAGCGGACATGTAGTGAACAACCATCTACACCCATGTTTCGTGGTTCAACGCTGAATACTATCAAACAGCAATGGAAACGATTTCATACTCACTGAATATGAATATTTCAATGGAAATTACTACAAAAACTTCATGGCGATTTTCTACAAGATCTTCAGGGATTTTTCAAGAGAGGTCAGGGTAGTCCCGACTCACAAAGAAGAATTTTGCCGGAAGGATGTCTTTCGTCTTCATGAAGCAGTGCAATTTTCGGAGAAGGAAGCAGTTCGATTCTCCGAGGGTGCTGTTTCCTGTTTCGAGGATGGAGCTCAGCTTTAACTTGGTGAAATGGATCCATCAGCAGTCTTCTTTGGGGAATTTTCCTCTGGAACTTCAATCGGCAGATAAGGTAGTCGTGAACGTTTATTGTATTTGAGTTTTGTAGCAATATCTGAGCAACCATTTTCCCATATTTTTGTCCTCATGTATTTTGCCCTATATTCTTGTTTGAGATTCCTATTCTCAGTACACCTTGATGAGTTATGCCTTTTTCGTCGATTTATTAAGACATTGTTATGTCATGGGCATAGTTAAATGATTTTGGATCAGTTGAGACTGATATTTAGATATTTCAATAATTTGCTTATTTTTGGTAGTCACGATTTGACTATAAGTTAATGATTTTCATGGCAGATTTAACTTCAGACAGCGTGTCTCTTTATTAAAGTAATTTCTACCCCAGTTTAATTACTTTGACCAATATTCTGTCATCATCAAGAAGGAAGAACATTTAAATGATTTTAGAGCGTTAAAATCTCTTGCGTTGTCGACGATCTTGGAAATACTAGTCGTTATTTGAAATTGATTGCAACACAGACATTTATCGTCAGTTATGAACGACCATTGCATCATAGACAATTTTGTGAAAGATGAACTTTAATTATGAATTTTTGAATGCATTAAAGTCGTGAACTTTTGTTAGGAGTTTTTTCTCAATTAGAGAGTTGAATAATAATGTTTGCATTCCACAGTCTAATTGGATTCTATTCGACTATTTTGCAGTTTAGTCGCACTTTGTTTGATGATAGTATTTTTATACTACAGTACTTTGAAGATGATAATCTTAAATTTTGATAGACCGGAGAGGCGTATATAAGCGTATTCACTATTAAATTTGTTTGTGATTGGCAAATTTTTACTTCATTTCGATTCATGAATGAAATCCACGAAGGTTAAATGACAACAGTTTTGAAACTATTAATGATTATAAGAATTTTTGAAGTGGAACTATGAATGTATAATCGCCAGTGCAGCGGACATGTTGAAAGTCGCTGATGTATAATGCCCTTGAAGTAAATGAAGGAGGTTCCCACAGTAATTAATGATGTTGAAGAATTTGTTAGTGGAGGTTTTTGTAAATTCTGTGGAAGATTTTGATGCCGTATATATTAATATATGATGAATTTTGGGCCTATTTTTAATGCAGTTTTGTGCATTTCTTTTATAAGCGACGTATTTACCGCTGGAGTGTATTGTATTTGTCCTTTGAAAATTAATCAAGTGAATTTACTGTTATAATTAACAAGAGTATTGAAAGAATTTGAGATAAGATTTTGAATGAAGATTACCGTCACAAATAATTATAATAATTATTAAACCTTTATTAAACCAGATTGTGACATTAATATGTATAACTAACCTTCATTGGTCGATTATATTGACACGATTATGAAATTACCAACCGGATGAACATGTGGTTAATGTATTTCTCAAATTAATAATTTGAATAATTTAAATGTTAATATTGTAAATAATGATGTAAATATCTTTGACAATAATGTGGAACGAAAGTAATGTTAGAGGCGTGTTTAAAATTCTTTTTGTCCTTAACTATATTATAAACAATTTCTAATTGTTATAAACATTTATGAGTTTTTGTTATAAACATTTAAGAGTTTGTTTTATACTCTAAACAATGCTTATTAAACATTTGGATGCTAATTTAACAAGTTTAGGGATTGTCAGAATAATCCAGTGGTATGTGAGTAAAGCATTTGAAAGATTTGCGTAACAATATTTGTGATGTCTTGCGGACATTTAAAACTTTTGAGAGAGTGCTGGATTCTTACGCAACGTGGCTTGACAAGTGAGCCCATTTGACAGGTGTACGTCAGGTTGAAGGGTAGATGGCAGCTGGCCAGACAACTGGTTATCAGCGGACGAGGTCGTCTGCATTGTGGCCTTGCGCCTATAAATACAAGTGTCATGTTTATTAAAAGAAACCAAATGCTCTATAAATGTGTCTCGTCCTGACTTCCTTTTTCCAGTCCAAGTGTGCTATGAATGTTACGTTATTTTGAGCTCGTGGGAGCTAAAATGTTGTATGATAACTTTGCAAGTCCTATAGGAGGACATAGTCAGATTGACATGGGCTACTGATAGCCACATATATTTTGTTGAGTTTTTTAAAGTCATACCCTTTATTTGAAATAAAGCTTTTGTACAGTTCAAAGTTCTTGTCTTCGTTTTGGTTCATTTTTAAATGTCATGGTCAAGATTATTGTGGGAGCATACTTTAGAGATCCTGTTGTCAACCCAATCCCCGAGATATTTATAAGAGGTAAGTGAAGGTAAGTATGGACCCCCGTCTATTTTGGTGTGTTCCACAATAATTCCTTGTTAACTTCTGTGCTCAAATCTCGGTAGTATCTGTCAGTGCCATTTTCATTGGTGTAGCTGAGCCGGTGCGGTGGATTATTGGCAATCCGATTGAGGGGGCGGATATCTGACAGCCTACTATCCGGGTAAACGGGGACAGAAGGATTGGTGACCCTAAAACGTGGGGCACATTCAACATAAGTGGATCACCAGGTTGAACGCCAGTAGGATTGGCAAACCTAAGACGTGTGGATCGATAGACTCAAATAAAGAGGTTGATTCTTTGTTAGATGTCTAGGCCAATTGTAGTATTTAAGAGTGTGATTATATAGGAATTAAATGTTGTATTGTATTAGGAAAATTACACTCAGAAAAGATCAGATCTTATACAACTTGAGAGAGGTTAAATAGGCTGGAAACTTAGAAAAGTCGCCTATGATCTGGAATCTTATTTTATTTGACCGGCTTATGACATTTTAGTCATATTAAAGATAAAATTAAATTATTTGGATTGTAAATGTAAATTATTTGTGTTAGGATATTTTAAAATGGACCAAGGAAATTTGAACATGTGCTTGAGTTTGTTTCAACATGAAGTGTCTTCGAAGGTTAATTATAAGGTAGTTATAAGTTAGATTTAAGACAGAAAATTGATCAAATTTATATATGGTGAAAAGTGTTGCTCAGATGTTGTTATTTTGCTCTTTTGATGTATGTCCCTACAGCAGTTTATATTTTGAATTAATATTGTAATGGCAGACGAAAGTATGAGGATGATGTTAGAAGAGATGAAAGCAAGCATGAAGCAGATGATGGAGGAAAATGCTAGTAATATGTCTGCTAGCATGAATAGTAGTATAAAGGAGATGGAAGCTAGGAATACTAGTCGAATGGAGGAGAATGCTAGTAATTTGTCTGCTAATATAAAAGTTCTCCAGACCAGTTCTGCTCACTTAGAGGTTAATATGTCGCGTTTACAGATTAATACCCAAGGAATCGAGAATGCTGTAACTGACATGCGCTCAGACGTGTCCAATGTTAAAATAGATGTGTCTAATGTGCATAAAGATCTTACAATGTTGAATTTAGATGTTGCTAATGTCCGAAGTGATATTTCTTGTGCTAGGGCTGAGGTAGTTGTTGTTAAAAATGATGTTGCGACTGTCCAAGACAAGGTTGAGGAAGTCCAAAGAGGAATCCAAAATGTTAGAACTGATGTGTCCAATGTTCAGGTTGATATTAATAACATTCATTCGGATGTAAATGAGATGCAAAGTGACATAAATAAAATTCAAGTAGAGGTCAACACAGTTTTCGTAGATATTGCTAAAGTCCAAACTGATGTAAATAAAGTCAGGGAAGAAATAGAAAATTCGAAAACCCTTTGTACACGTAATATAAGTGCACTAACGACTAGGCTAGTTGATGAGTCAGTTAGAACGACAGCGTCTTTAGCAGGTTTAAAGTTTGATGTAGAGGTCATGAGAACCCAGGTACTAGACCATAATAGATAACTTAAAGAAGATATCGAAGTAGACATAGCAGAAATGTTAACGGCAAATGTAGCAGTATGGAAAGACGAGTGGAATAGGTCAAGTGGGGAACATGTAACCCAAATTCAAGAACGTATTGAAAGAAAACTTGCCAGTACTCAAATAGATATCAACAGTGAAGTAGTACAGATTAGGAAAGATTTAAGCGTCAGGATGGATTCGCTATCCGAGAGACAAGTAGAAGATAGAACACAATTAGGTCAGGATGTGCAAGCATTAAAATCTGCATTAGAGGAACAGATTCATAAAGTTGTCTCTGATGTGAATGAAACGACGAGTAAACTGCAAAATTTGAAGCTAGGAGAAGCTAGTTTGATGGAGACCTACAAAGAAGAGTTAATCAAGAAAGTCTTAACGGAGATTACTGATAAGGATACAGTAGGCTTGGCTTGCGAAACCAATAGGAATTATGCCAGAAGATATAACCTAGATCCAGAAGAGAGAGACGTAACTCCTGAAGAACGTATATCCAGATTCAGGGAGGAAGATGACGAGAGGAATATGGAACCTGAGTGGAACTATCGAGATAGTGGGAAAAACTACCCGGATTCATATCCGAGGAATGTAACGGTCATCAGGAATTTTGAAGACAAACCACAAAAGTTCAGCAACACTGACAGTTTGACGCCTATAGAATATGTCAGGAACCTCAAAGATTATTTCATCGAAGCTCACATTCCCAGAGAGAGAGAGATGAAGATAGTGGAGAGATTTTTGATTGGAGGACCCCTCGAATGGTTTTGCGCATTTAGATACACGTTCAGTAACTTTGACGAGTTTGCAGAGGCGCTAATCAAACGATTTTGGTCCATCGAAGCGCAGAATTCGTTAAGAGCGGAGGTTTATTCAAGAAAATACTCAGGTACTCTTCCAACGCGGTACGCTGATTTCTTTACGAGTCAATTGTCCCGCTTGAGATTTTTGCAACCCCCTTTGTCAACGGAGCAATTAATTGATGCGATTTCTCGTATGCTGCCTGTGGAGGTGAGGAGACTAATCATTTCGTCAAACATAAGGGATTTGACCAGCATGGATGAATTTCTGAGGAGGTTAGACTACACAAGTCCAATGCCTAACGTGGTACAGAAAGGTCAAAGGCATGACTTCAAAGAAATAAATACGGTATATATGGACCAAGTCCAACAAACTGACAAGCCAGATGAAGAGAAAACTGACAATGTAGGTCCTCACAGTAATAATCAGTTTAGGAATAACAGATCGCAAGGTTACCGTCCGTATCAACAGAGAAGAGGCTGGAACTATAATCGAGGCAATTACAACAATGGAAGAGGCAGATATTACAACAATAATGGTTATAACAGAAATTATAATAGAAATAACCAGAACCAAAATAGAAATCAGAATCCTCAAGGTCAGGTTATGACACCCGATCAGTATCAGGAAAGAGAGAGGGAAAGCCAGCAATACCTGAAAGAACTACGGGAAAAAGAAGCCGAAAACCAAAAGAAAAGGCAGGATGTTGTAATCGATCCTGGGCCTTCGACAATCCAGCAGAACTTAGAAAATAGAAATACTGGACAGAAGAGAAAGTAGAGAGGAGAGAATGCATTTAACCACACACAACCCAGAGTAGAAGAGATTTATGATTAAGGAACATAGAGGAAATATCATACTAGAGTAAGCCAGTAATAATTCAATTTCGTGTTCAAGAGAGTTGAGATACTTGTAACACTGAGTTTAAAAACAATTTGCAACTGTTTTTAAAACGTGGTGAGGGGAGAATGCCCCCGTAAATTGAATTATGTTGAGACCACGGTGGCTATATTGGAAAATATAAAGAAAGTTAAGGCTGTCATAGTTATGACGTGGGTAGTCATGACGTAAGCACGGATGACGCGAACGTTATACCAGCAGGCTGCTTGAGCTGAGATTCTCAATGACGTCAGCATTTATTCGAGAAAGTTCCGAGATTTACGACGCAGTCGCAGGAAACGTGGAATCATGCTGAGGAAGAAATTATGCTATTGGAGGGGAGGCTCGAACCAATCAACGATTGTGTGAAGGAAGACGGAGATTGCTGAAACTATGATATTTTTAATACTTTTGGAATGAAGAATTGTGAAAATCCATTTGCAGTTGAGGCATTGATCTGGAATTTTGGTGAAATTTATTTCCTGTTTTTGAATTTTGAAAATCCGTCAAGTATTGACGAAGTTGGAACGTCAAGCGATGACGCAGTGACACGCTATGGAAGGGATGGATACGCCCCTTATGAAGTTTATAAAAGGCCTTGCGCAGAAGAGAGGAGTCTCAATCGTCAGGTCTCATATCGCATATCTCAAATCGTCAGATCTTCAGTGATTATATAGTCGTTTTGGTGAGACGTCGAGTGATATTAGTAGAGAGACTCGTCTTTATAACGCGTGGTGAAGCCACCGCATTAAACGTGATTCAAGCAGACAAGCAGTGCAAGTTTACTGTGAGTAAAACTAGGTGAAGTTAAAACGCACATTATAACGCGTCTACAAGAGTGGCTATGAACAGTTAGCGTTTGCCTATAAGCTAATCCTATTGTGCAGTGCTACATTAAGCAGTGTAGTAAATTTGAACAATTTCAAGGAATTATTTTCGAAGATATTAGCACTTTTAGACGACTGACAAAAGTGATTTTCTCGCTATCTGAGAAGCACTTTGTATCGTCAGATCCTACGCTACGGCTGACACTGCTTGTATAACAGGGAGACTTCAGATTGAATTGTGACACAACGCTACAGTATTATGGAGCAGTTTAATAAGGCAGTTTGTTCTTCTATTACCGCAACCGAAGAGAAGATGGAAGGCTAAAGGACTTTAATGCAATTGGGACATACATCGTTGGAGTAAGATAGCAACATGGAACTTCGCTAATTGCCATTCCATACAAGCGGACATGTAGTGAACAACCATCTACACCCATGTTTCGTGGTTCAACGCTGAATACTATCAAACAGCAATGGAAACGATTTCATACTCACTGAATATGAATATTTCAATGGAAATTACTACAAAAACTTCATGGCGATTTTCTACAAGATCTTCAGGGATTTTTCAAGAGAGGTCAGGGTAGTCCCGACTCACAAAGAAGAATTTTGCCGGAAGGATGTCTTTCGTCTTCATGAAGCAGTGCAATTTCCGGAGAAGGAAGCAGTTCGATTCTCCGAGGGTGCTGTTTCCTGTTTCGAGGATGGAGCTCAGCTTTAACTTGGTGAAATGGATCCATCAGCAGTCTTCTTTGGGGAATTTTCCTCTGGAACTTCAATCGGCAGATAAGGTAGTCGTGAACGTTTATTGTATTTGAGTTTTGTAGCAATATCTGAGCAACCATTTTCCCATATTTTTGTCCTCATGTATTTTGCCCTATATTCTTGTTTGAGATTCCTATTCTCAGTACACCTTGATGAGTTATGCCTTTTTCGTCGATTTATTAAGACATTGTTATGTCATGGGCATAGTTAAATGATTTTGGATCAGTTGAGACTGATATTTAGATATTTCAATAATTTGCTTATTTTTGGTAGTCACGATTTGACTATAAGTTAATGATTTTCATGGCAGATTTAACTTCAGACAGCGTGTCTCTTTATTAAAGTAATTTCTACCCCAGTTTAATTACTTTGACCAATTTTCTGTCATCATCAAGAAGGAAGAACATTTAAATGATTTTAGAGCGTTAAAATCTCTTGCGTTGTCGACGATCTTGGAAATACTAGTCGTTATTTGAAATTGATTGCAACACAGACATTTATCGTCAGTTATGAACGACCATTGCATCATAGACAATTTTGTGAAAGATGAACTTTAATTATGAATTCTTGAATGCATTAAAGTCGTGAACTTTTGTTAGGAGTTTTTTCTCAATTAGAGAGTTGAATAATAATGTTTGCATTCCACAGTCTAATTGGATTCTATTCGACTATTTTGCAGTTTAGTCGCACTTTGTTTGATGATAGTATTTTTATACTACAGTACTTTGAAGATGATAATCTTAAATTTTGATAGACCGGAGAGGCGTATATAAGCGTATTCACTATTAAATTTGTTTGTGATTGGCAAATTTTTACTTCATTTCGATTCATGAATGAAATCCACGAAGGTTAAATGACAACAGTTTTGAAACTATTAATGATTATAAGAATTTTTGAAGTGGAACTATGAATGTATAATCGCCAGTGCAGCGGACATGTTGAAAGTCGCTGATGTATAATGCCCTTGAAGTAAATGAAGGAGGTTCCCACAGTAATTAATGATGTTGAAGAATTTGTTAGTGGAGGTTTTTGTAAATTCTGTGGAAGATTTTGATGCCGTATATATTAATATATGATGAATTTTGGGCCTATTTTTAATGCAGTTTTGTGCATTTTTTTATAAGCGACGTATTTACCGCTGGAGTGTATTGTATTTGTCCTTTGAAAATTAATCAAGTGAATTTACTGTTATAATTAACAAGAGTATTGAAAGAATTTGAGATAAGATTTTGAATGAAGATTACCGTCACAAATAATTATAATAATTATTAAACCTTTATTAAACCAGATTGTGACATTAATATGTATAACTAACCTTCATTGGTCGATTATATTGACACGATTATGAAATTACCAACCGGATGAACATGTGGTTAATGTATTTCTCAAATTAATAATTTGAATAATTTAAATGTTAATATTGTAAATAATGATGTAAATATCTTTGACAATAATGTGGAACGAAAGTAATGTTAGAGGCGTGTTTAAAATTCTTTTTGTCCTTAACTATATTATAAACAATTTCTAATTGTTATAAACATTTATGAGTTTTTGTTATAAACATTTAAGAGTTTGTTTTATACTCTAAACAATGCTTATTAAACATTTGGATGCTAATTTAACAAGTTTAGGGATTGTCAGAATAATCCAGTGGTATGTGAGTAAAGCATTTGAAAGATTTGCGTAACAATATTTGTGATGTCTTGCGGACATTTAAAACTTTTGAGAGAGTGCTGGATTCTTACGCAACGTGGCTTGACAAGTGAGCCCATTTGACAGGTGTACGTCAGGTTGAAGGGTAGATGGCAGCTGGCCAGACAACTGGTTATCAGCGGACGAGGTCGTCTGCATTGTGGCCTTGCGCCTATAAATACAAGTGTCATGTTTATTAAAAGAAACCAAATGCTCTATAAATGTGTCTCGTCCTGACTTCCTTTTTCCAGTCCAAGTGTGCTATGAATGTTACGTTATTTTGAGCTCGTGGGAGCTAAAATGTTGTATGATAACTTTGCAAGTCCTATAGGAGGACATAGTCAGATTGACATGGGCTACTGATAGCCACATATATTTTGTTGAGTTTTTTAAAGTCATACCCTTTATTTGAAATAAAGCTTTTGTACAGTTCAAAGTTCTTGCCTTCGTTTTGGTTCATTTTTAAATGTCATGGTCAAGATTATTGTGGGAGCATACTTTAGAGATCCTGTTGTCAACCCAATCCCCGAGATATTTATAAGAGGTAAGTGAAGGTAAGTATGGACCTCCGTCTATTTTGGTGTGTTCCACAATAATTCCTTGTTAACTTCTGTGCTCAAATCTCGGTAGTATCTGTCAGTGCCATTTTCATTGGTGTAGCTGAGCCGGTGCGGTGGATTATTGGCAATCCGATTGAGGGGGCGGATATCTGACAGCCTACTATCCGGGTAAACGGGGACAGTACCTACTGTAAGGCCACGGCCGCCTCCTTCCCTCTTCCTAGCCTATCCATCCCAATCTTCCATCCCTTCCCATCCCTCTTGAGGCCCCTGTTCGCTTTGCAAGTGGGGCCGCCTGGGCGAAGTGCTGATCACACCTCCCCAGTTGTATCCCCTCCGACCAGATGTTCCAAGCTCCAGGACACTGCCCATAGAGGCGGTAGTGGTGAGTTCCCTCGCTGAGTCCGCGAGAACCACCAACCTAGAGGGTAAATTGACTAAATAAAAAAAAATTAATGACACTCTGGGAATTTTAGTTTTAAAAGGTCCAACCTTGATTAATTAGAAGTTAAGCATTTAAATTTTGATGGGGGAAAAGTAGAATTTGGTGATGATTGTTGTGGATGTATGTTCGTACTGACGTTAAATCAGTAAGTTCTCATTTCGTGCAAGATAGAGCACACAAATTACATGTGTACACCGTGTATTTGTATATAAATGTGTAACTGTATGCTTTTGGGAGCATTACTATTGACGAGCTACTTTCAATACTCGTTAAGTACAATAGTTTTTTTAATGAAAAATGTAGAAATTGGAGAAATATAGAAAAAAATCTGTTTTTTTTTTTAAATTTTCAACTTTGTCAAGCCACCCTTTATTGTTCAAGCACTTTTTGAAATGCTCTCCAAGTACAAACACTTTTTTATATATGGCCCCTACTGTTACTCAGGGAATTTTCTGATCCATCACGGAAAAATCAGGGAAATCTGTTAGTTAGTTTTGGTAGACATCCTGTGTCACAAAAACACAGGTTATCAAACAAATTCTACACACACCTATCTACATGGGGCTAAATGACCAAAATCGCCAAGCCTCTCAAACAAAACACCATCAAGTATTTGACTGCCGTCTTAAATGCTAGTTCTGACCAGACGACGGAAAATGTAAATTTAATCAATATAAATTGTGCCAAACGTTGACGTTTAGTGTGTCCTTTACGTTTGGAAAAGTGGAGAAGACAATGAAAATTAATTTCTGAGGCCCGGATAGTTATCATATGTGTTTATATATTTTTTATTTAAATAAATATTTTCTATTTATTTTCATTTTTTGCCGTTTTTATAAATAAATACATATTGTGGCGTATTCATTCATATGCACTCCTTCGATGACTTCTGCGACATTTTCGACCCTTGGCAAGTCCAGTAATTTGCTTTCTATTTCGTGACTGCACCCTTGTCTCTGTCTGTAGTATATAACCCCTGGCACTACAGCCCGTGAAGGACCTAGGCCTACCAAGCGACAGCTGCCCAGCCATTTGGCCTGCAGATATTGGGGTGACGCGTGATCAGCGCATCGGGTCCCATCGGCCGTTAATCTTAGTTTCCGTGTTCGGGGCAAAAATTACGACACCATGTCATACGATGTTGGCATGTCAAAGAACCCATTTGAATTCAGTAGGCCGTGTTCATAATGGCAAAATTAATGTTGGGAGTTTCCGCCAACTCAAAGTTCCTCATTTCTCTACCAAGCGCTATAGTGTTCAAGGAGCTTAGATATCTAACCTCCTTGACTTTCATAGTGCTTCAAGGAACAACGAAATTCGACATGCAAGCTACCCTTTGTGTGTCAAATAACAAAGCTTGCACCCGGCACCCGAAGCCATACGATATTATTGTTATTATTATTATTATTGTGATCGGGGCGCTGCCTCACTGTCAAACAGCTACTCAATTGTCCTCACGAGGCTGAGTGCACCCCGTTCTAGCACTCACGTCAGTTTCCAAAATCCCTGACGGAGCCGGGAATCGAACCCGAGGCTCCGGGTGAGAGGCAGGCCCGCTACCCCAACACCATAGGGCCGGTCCTGTCTCTGTATAGTAGCCTAGTAGTATTTTAAGACAGGAATTCTCCAGTCTTTAAGTATAGCAGGGGGGTGGGGGTGGAGAGATTGGAGCCAACAGTCTCATTAAACCTCGAATATAGGGGCAGATGACCTCGTAGTTCCGCCCTTTAAAACAACAATAACTAACTAAACCTCGAATAGTCCTTACCTTGACAGGAAATTTTGCTTGAAATTGCTGTGGTCTGCGAAACTAATGAGGATTGAAAGTGCTATGATAGTTACTGTCGTATCGCGCATCTGCAGTAAGTATTGTAGGATTCGGAAAGTTAGGCAAGCCCCGGCCTATTAAGCCAGAACATTTGTACTGTAGACAGGATTATGGATTATTCAATCAGCTGGACGTTTCAACTATATTTCGAGTAACTGTGGGACATCAATACGATACAACTTTAAGAACATACTGTATTTTGGAAACTTAATCACATACAAGTATTCCCGTCAAAACATGACGGTCATTGGGAAAATATTTACTGAATGATTCTTTTAAACAGTTATGCATTTTTTGAACGATTACTTTTTGACACTGTTGCAACTTTAAGCGCGTCGAAAAATCGACTTCGCAACATATAACTGGCCATGACTGAAATCTTGATGAGGCAAATAGATACCTGCACGTTCCAGAGTTTCCCCTTGAGATTTATTGATTGTGATAAAGTACGCCAAGTGAATTGGAAATTGGAAAATTGAAGTGTTTTGTCGGAAGATGTTAAGTCAAATTAAGTGATTTGCCTCCACATCTACTTACTCTAAAAGTTTGAGCCATAGAGCCACAACAATATTTCCCCCCTTTTTAGCCTACTGTTCACATTTTGCAAAAATGAGGAAAAAGTAGACTTATGAGATCGATCCGGGAAAATGTGTGTCTGTCTGTCTGTCTGTCTGGCTGTGTGTGTGTCCCCCCCTATCAACTCCTAAACGGCTGCAGCAATCAAAACCAAATTTAGTATGAGTAAAGATGTGCACCGGAATAGCTCACGTCCATATTTCAAAATGATGTCAGTGCTACCAACTGCTGAAAAAAACGCACTAGAAATTTGAGCTCCATGTTGGATATCTTTCAAGGTATGCATGGGAGCTATTCCAAAATTGGCACACATGTAGATAATACTATTTCAGTTTAATTTCCAGGAGGCCGACCATGAGAGTGTTGCCAAAATAATGTTAAGCCTTCTGATAGGTCCAATGTTTAAATGCATATAACTTCTACACTATCAATTGGATTTCAACCAAATTTTGTATGTAATATCTGTACATAAGCACATATGACTGAGCGTATTCTTAAGAGCCACCAGGGCTGCCAACTGTTAATAATTGCTCTCTCTCTATTTTTTAATCCAAATACCAATATATCAGAAAGTATGCAAGCCAACAGCTTTAAACTATGCACACGTATATTCTGACATTTTAGATTAATTTGGAGTAACTTATATACGTCAGTTCTACCAACATGATTATAAGCCTGCTGATAGTACCAATTTTTAAATATATGTAACTTCTATACTATCTGTTGGATTTCAACCAAATTTCGTATGTGCTATGTGTACCATAACAGATATGACTATAAGTATTGTTAAGAGCAATCAGGGCTGCCAACTGTTAATAAATGCTGTCGATATTCTTTTTACCCTAATATCAATATATCAGAAAGTATGCAAGCCAACAGCTCTATACTTTGCACACGTATAGCACCTGACATTCTAGATTAATTTGGAGTAATTAATACAAGGCAGTGCTGCCAACATGATTCTATGCCTGCTGATATGTCCAATTTTAAAATACATGTAACTTCTATACTAACAAATGGATTTCATCCAAAATTGGCACAACAAGATATCATAATAATTCAGATTATTTCTGACCAGCACACGCATGGTATTGTTGGCAACATGCTTTTACGCGTGCTGATAGATCCAGTGTCTAACTGCATGTAACGTCCATTGGACTTCAACCAAATTTTGTATTCTGTACCTTAAGAGGTGGAACTAAGAATATATTCAGTCACCAGGGATGCCAACTGTAGTGCTCTATTAGGCTACATTATACCAGGTATATTTTGAACTAATTAGATATTTCGATATTACCAACTTAATTTCGTCATTATTCTAGATAGGTTCATATACTGTAGAATAATCATTGGCGTGAAAAGTAGGCTGTATAGTTCTTCACGGAACTTCTTGTTAATTGTCATAAACCAAGATCTCAGTAAGATGCGCCGGGATCCGCCATTTCTCTGGTGGAATAGAGCCATTGTACGCAAGCGTGGGAGCGACAAATATTACATTTTACTTTAATAATTTAAAAATATACCCTAACATATATTTTCCTTTTAAAGACACTCTGCAAATCTACATGCCAAGAGCTCTCGTTAGAATACATTACGAAGTCAATCGGTTAACGGTATCTCAATCTCGCGGTAACCTTAGTGTTTCAAATGTATAGATAGATTTTCCACTTTTAAGTACTTTAATAAATACATATTTCTCAAAAGTTAAGCACATAATTATCCGGGCCCTGTTAATTACAAATGCACCAACAATAAAATTAAGTTTTGAACCGGGTTCGGGTCGACTATCGTACGAAAATGTAGTATTGATCGACAGACAACTACTGTAGAAGATGGCATCACGAACTGTGACATTAAGGACAGATGGATCTGCTAATACTAGCATGCCACATTTCTCGCTGAGTCTGTCATTATATTACAGGTAGGAATGCTAAACATTTACCATGTTAAGTCCAAGCCCTGGTGATATCAATGAATTGAAATTTATTGGAATTACGATCCTCGTTTTCTCCAAGAATTTTTTTTAATGAGTGTACTTTTTCAAGGTCTCATTGAAGCATGTCATTATGTTGGTACACTTTGCTGCTGAAGTATCATACCACTGCATCCAATTTTTGTCCACTCTTTAAATACATTTACATTATATGAAACTCGAGACATTTTATATTTGATAAATATGTTATCATTCACTGATAAATTGAAATTTTAATTACAAAATATATAATTTTTAGTAACATATAATCTATACTAATATAATAAAGCTGAAGAGTTTGTGTGTTTAAACGCGCTAATCTCTGGAACTACCAGTCGGATTCGAAAATTTATTTTTGTATATGATAGCCTGATTCAAGAGGAATAGTTTAGGCTATGTAGCATTAGGCTGTATCTCTCAGGTAACCTTAAAGGTTGATGTTTTTCAGTAAGTCGGAAGAACAAGCGCTCCAGAACGGCTTCAATAATACCGAAATCTATTGTTGCCATGTAGTGCGGGCTGCATCACGTCGCCTCTACCAATGTCCTGGTGCAGAATTGCGAGCTGCTTATAAATATTGCAGTCACGGGGAGAAATTAGTGCAAAAAGATTTCTTAGGCCCCTTAAAACAGTTATCATGACAATAGTATGCCTCTGTATAAGGGCGATTGTGTTGGTGCAGTATACTGAGGTTATCAGCTGCAATAAGCGTTTGTGCTTTCAAATTTACTTTCATTTATTCCGATCCTTATCCTTGAGCGCTCCAGTTCTGTAAAACAAACAAAAAAAACACCGGGCGAAGCCGGGCACTACTGCTAGTATTTTATAAATAGCACAATAACTACACAAAAAATCCAGAATTGTATATACTGTAATTATTAATGTTGGCCTGTTTAAAGTGTGGAAACATTTTGATGCAGTGGTATGAATATTTTAGTAGGACAGTATACCAATATAATGACATGTTTGAATAAGACCTTGAAAAATTACACAAATTCAAAAAATTGCTGAGAGAAAATGAGGTTCCTAAATCTATTAAATTTCGATTCATTGGAATGAGCAGGGCTTGGACTCAACATTGTAAATGTTTTGCATTTCTACCTGTACTATTATGGTAGACACAGCGAGAAATGTGGCATAGTAGTTTTAATATTCTTTCATGGTGCGCTCAGAACCATCTGTCCTAAAGGATATTTTCAACATTGATTTGCTTGCCCGAAGAGCTAGAACTGTGATTTTTCTTCTAACCCTCGCATAAGACCTCTGCCTTTTCCCCCACTTTTTAAGCTTTTAGAACCACCACTGCTGTGGAGTTTATATTACAGTGTACTCAGAGAGAGTGAGGGGGAGATATTTCTCGTCAGTTGACCTCAACCGAACTAAAACGAGCGTCTGTTTTTGTTTGTCGTTTTCAGAATGGATATCGTATTCCAATACGGTTGGTATGCCTGCTCTGAAACTTGTTAAGTTGGTTGCTCTAGTTTTATTACTGTTACAACGAAGGCCCATGGGCGGATAACATACTATGCATTCAAGTATTTTTTACGATATCACACAGATATTTGATTAATAGCTGCGCGCAACTTCGCCTTGCAGACATAATATTAAATCCTCTCCACATAAAAAAATTAATCACATTTTGACTATGCTTTTATATTTCTCCTCAATGGGATTTCACAGACAGGATTACGTGTTCAAAAAAACATTGATAAGGTTCGTTAATCAACTTTCGAAGTCATATACCGGTATACCCTATATACTCGTACATTCCGATATAATTTACCTAACTCTTATCAAAACCTCTTTGATATTTTGGTTTGATATGTTTTACGTATTGTATTGCTATAGGACTATGGTCTACTGAAAACAGAAATGCTTCAATATTTATCATTTAACGACAACCGTTACGTAATAATAATAATAATAATAATAATAATATCGTATGGCTTTGGTGGCCGGGTGAAAATTTTGTAATTTGACACCCAGAGGGTAGCTTGCATGTCGAATTTCGTTGTTCCTTGAATCACTATGAAAGTCAGGGAGGTTAGATATCTAATAAACTCCTTGAACACTATAGCGCTCTCTAGTAGAGAAATGAGGAACTTTGTGTTGGCGGAAACTCCCGAGATTAATTTTGCCATTATGAACACGGCCTACTGAATTCAAATGGGTTCTTTGACATGACATGCGTGTCGTATTTTTGCCGCCTTTCAAAAATCACTTACCACGGCCAGGAGCGAACCCGCAATCTTGGGGTTAGTAGACCGACACGCTATCCACTCACCCACCGTGGCAAGCTAACCGTTACGTTATTCGTGATACTGTTTGTGATAATTGAAGTGATAACCATTCGGTGGCGTAGTCGGTAGCATGCTGAACTGCAACCGGAGTCGTCGGATTTTTAAGAGCGTTAAAATCCTTCAGTATGCCTTCCTTCGGAGGGGAAGTAAAGCCGGTGGGCCCTTGCCATAGATTTATGGCACGTAAAAGAACGTACCACTGCAATTGGTGGTATTCAGCAAAATTTGTAGGTTATATTTGGCTAGTTATAAACGCTCTATCAAGTTCCAACTTTCGCCGCTAGGTGTTAGTAACAGTACCATCTGGTAGCCAAAGTTGGAACTACTTGAAATTGAACCCAGCTCTGGCCATTGGCTGCGATTCATATATATAATAATAATTGAAATGATGGAAGCCATTGTTCAGTGTTGTCTAGTTCTATGAAAGAATGCTTTCTAGTCGGTTAACAGAAATTGCGCCCAATTAAAGTAGGCGGGAAAACAAGTATTTAAATACTTCAACTTGAAAGAAATGTTACATAAGATATGTATCACAAAATAACACGATTATGTACACACCCGCACCCATTTATTTTTTGGCAAAAGCTTAAAATGATTAACAAAGTATTTAGAACTGGCATTTTATAATTTTACTGTCATAAACATATTTTATATTCATATAGATGAAGGTTCATGTGAAATTCGGAAACAACGAATTCTTCCGTCTTTTCTTGAATGTGTCCGAGAATTTCTCCGAATGCTGGTCAAGCTCCTGGGATTTTCTTTTCATCCCAATTCCCGCAGTACAATCTGGACCAAAAATTTTCCCCAAGATTTTCCTTTCTTTCTGTTGTAAATGTTTAAAATTACCCTAAGTTACATTGAATGCATTTAAAATCTCGATCGAGTTCGTTAATGGTAGAAATCCGACCAAGGGGGTGAAAATTTAGGTATTTTCTTCGAAAAATGTGAAATATCACTCTAACTTTCGTAGTAGCCTACGGTATGTAAAAAATCGAATCCATTCAAATTTCATACCGTACTATTCTTCGGATAAGGGCTAACAACGCATCTCAGTAAAGTATTTTGATAGCGCCAACCATTGACCAAAGAGGCCGAAAAAATGGAGTTTTGAGAGAAAAAACACACCTTCCTTAATAGGCACAATATCCAAACCTTTTAAAATGTTTAATACATTACTTAAACATTACCTAAAACGTTTTGCTAAAATAATTTTTGATATGACCCACCCTTACGCAAATTATTTTCGGAATTTAAAAGAAGATGGGGCATATCGTATGCTAAATAGGCCTATGTATAACTTTTGTAAGTATAGAAAAATTGACAAATTCGGTGAATTCAAAATATTATTCCCCCCAGGAGCTCACGTCTACTATAGTGGGACGTGGGTTGGCGACCACGGGACCCCAGCTGAGTCTAGCATTGCTTCCACTTTCTTGTACCGGGCTCCTCTCCGTCTTCTTTCCTGTCGACTTTTCTTGGTCAACTCTTGTTCTCTTCCGACCCTAATGGTATTAGGGTATCCGAGGACTAGGGCGTCTCTTCCTTTCTCGCCTTAATTGGCCCGTCTCTCATCTTTCCTGATCCCTCATTCTTCTAAGGATCAGCCTTGTTTTTCTTTTCATTATAGTTCCTTTTCTCTTCAAGATTCCCGGCCTGTTTTTATGAATTGGCTCCCCATGTCTCTAAAATTACATTTTGTGAGTATTTTGAATCTCAACCAACTTTTTGTAAGTATTTTCAATCTATATTGCATATTTTTTTAATTCCTATTTATTTATTGTCGCTTTAACTCGTAGAGTCATATCGCGACATACAGAATTTTGTGCATAGCTATAACAATGTTGGATACAAACATTTACTTAAGGTGCTGTATTACAGAAGTTGTTACAGAGGTTATATATCTTGGTACATATTTGTCAGTTTTAAAAAATTAATTATGTTTTTGAAATGGATGTGTTCATTTAAGATCTCACTTAGGCTTCTTCTCTGATGGAGGTTGCATAGAGTTCTTTGTTGATCGTACAAAGGGCATTTTAGTAGTATGTGGTTAACCGTTTTCCTTTCTTGACAGTTCTTGCATACCGGTGGAGATGTCTTGCAGAAGATGTGTGCGTGGGTCATTTTGGTATGACCTATTCGTATTCTGGTAATGAGGACTTGTTCTCGGCGTGGAAGGAGCGGGGTGTCGAATTTATTTGTAGAATCATTCCGGACGTCATGAAGCTTTGAGTGTGGGGACCGGATCCAGTCGGTTAACCATTGTTTGTGGATTTTTGGTTTAAGGGAAGAGGCCACATCATTGTAGGGGGTGAGAAAGTTTGGATCTTGAGGGGAGAGACGAGTTGCTTCTTTGGCTGCTATGTCTGCTTGATCGTTGCCTTTTATCCCCTTGTGTGAGGGAATCCACATAATGTAAATTTGCTGACCATTAGTTGTTGCCGTGTTATATGACTCCAGTATATTTTGGGCTAAGGAGTTGGAAGGCGATGAATCTTGAAGGGAGTTTATTGTAGATAAGGAGTCACAGAAGATTAAAAAGATTTCTCTTTTTGTGTAATTCTTGATGGATTCTATAGCTTTTAGAATGGCGTATTGTTCACATGTGAATATAGAGCATATTTTTGGTAATGTATACTTTATCGTATGATCTGGATATACAATAGCGCAGCCGCTACCATATTCTGCCTTTGCATTTTTGTAGGTGTTTTCGATCTAAATTCTATTTTGTAAGTATGTTCAATGTTAATTGCATTTTTAAGTACATTATTTTGAATCGCGGGCTTCCACATATTGTGTTTTGAATCTACCATACATTTTTTTAAACAATTTCAATTGCACTTTGTGAGTATTTTGAATCTGAACCGGCCTTTTTCAATCTAACTTGCATTGTGTATTTTCAATTTCATTTTGTAACTATTTTGAACCTCAATTGCATTTTGTACGTATTTTCAATCTGATTTGCATTTTGTTAGTACTTTGAATTTTAATTGCATTTTGTGAGTATTTCGAATCTACATTACATTTTGTGCGTATTTTTTTCAATCTAAATTTCTTTTGTGAGTATTTTCCTTCTCAATTACCTTTTGTACGTTTTTCCACTCTACATTTTGTGAGTCATTACACTCTGAGTTCCCTTTTGTAAGTATTTTCAGTCCAGCTTAATTTTCGTTATAGTTTCCGTTGTCATTTTCGCTATCACCCAGACCATTAGGGGCAGATAACCAAGATGTTAGGCCCCTTAAAGCAACAACTATCATCATCATCATCTTCAAAATAGTATTCTTTGCCTGGTGAAATCTACCTGCACCTTCAAGCGTGCCGAGAGGAATTGTTTGAATTCTAAGTTGTGTCTCCCCCCTTAACAACTGTACCAACTGTGGCTGAACTACGACGAGAAGGGTTCTATACCACACTGCTTCAATATACAGTAGATCAGAGAATTGAAATAACCCAACCCATGCCGGGTGTGACCACTGAAAATGGAGCAGTTTATTTGAAATGTGCTCCCGCACACAAGTATTGTTAAATCAATACGGGCGTATCACAGCGAGGGTTATTAGTTCGCGCCCCGCCTCCAGCTATGTCTGCTGTTCGTGACGGGTTTATAAAGCATATCTCACCAAACTGTCAGGATCGTGAAACACAAGCTTTATAGCGCTTCATAAAACACTTGTAGAAGCGACACACTCGAGAATATCAAGATCCAGACAGCGTGTAAGATGAGAGGAACTCTTTATCCCAGCTGGAAGAGAATCTGCATTTTTGTTCTAAGGTGTCTGATAACGATGTTTCTTGTTTCAAGGGGTTCCATTTACTAGCGAGCAGATACATGACAAAATATTCAATATCTCTCCAATTATTTGAATTTATATTTGATGATGATCATGATTCTTAAATGATGATATATTGGCTTTCACGGCCAGTGATAGCCTGTTTGTCATCTCTTGATAAATGCAGTGCATTTGAATTTGTCTTTTGGCACAGGTTAGAGTAAATTGTGGCTTTTCACCCATGTCTCAGTCTCACTCATGGCTGTGATTAGGCTATATGGAAGCTACTGAGGTATGGGTGGTGCTTAGTAATGACATTCAGGGCACAGTCAGTGCCTGTGGATGCTGTGAAAGGTTCGGACTCAGTGAGGAAAGCAATGGCAAACTACCGCACTCCTCTTCTTGCCTAGTACGCCTCAATATAGCGCTGCCTTGGGTTTTTGTGGGTATCTACCCACATAACCTAACGGCGGTACTCTTTGAGGATCCAACCAGCCTTCGGGCTGACTACCTAACAGACAGACAGTGAATTAAAACTCAGCAATTTTTCTAGGTTTGTGCCGTGCCTTGTGTAGGGTTTCGCCTAGAACACCAAGCTGGCTCATCAGCGGGCTCTTGGTAACCCCGCCCGGTACTCCACAGGAGTAGATGCCCAAGGTTGGATTCGAACCCACGCTTTCTCGTTGCCTATGACGCACGAGATAGCGCTCTCAGGCCACCGTGGCCGGTGATTATATATTTAACTGTAGTAATTTTCTGAAGATGCTACAAATTTAAGTTTTTTGATTGGAATGCGTTTTTTTTTTTTTTTTTTTTTGCAGGTTTCACTACTTTTAAATACATCCATAAACGTTTGCTGTTGGCAACACTGTTGAGCCCGCGCGGTCGCTTGTACGCACGACATATCGACACAAGATTCCTAGAATTTACTGCCCGCACACGGACACGCACACCAACGAGGTTAATACACGAGAAGTCCCTTCGACTTTTTGAGAAGCAAAGGGCTATTGGCTTACATCAATTACTGGTTAAATATAGGATGCGAATAAGGATTGCACCCTTAGGTTGAGCCTCCAGCTTGCATGTTATATGGGATAGCTCAGCTGGTTGCTACTACTAACACGCAGTATCACGCCACCCCATATCGCAAAGCAACGGAATAGAACGAAATCTAAGGGTTAACAAACTCTGATTGAGTCCACCTCGTGGTCTAGTGACTAGCATTCTTGGCTATCACTTTGAAGGTTCTATCCCAACTTTAGCCATATTGAGGTATTAGTATCCATTTTTAGCCTACTTTTCACATTTTGCAAAAATGAGGAAAAAGTAGACTTATGAGATCGATCCGGGAAAATGTGTGTCTGTCTGTCTGTCTGTCTGTCTGGCTGGCTGGCTGTGTGTGTGTCTCCCCCCCCCCCCCCTATCAACTCCTAAACGGCTGCAGCAATCAAAACCAAACTTAGTATGAGTAAAGATGTGCACCGGAATATCTCACGTCCATATTTGAAAATGATGTCAGTGCTACCAACTGCTGAAAAAACGCACTAGAAATTTGAGCTCCATGTTGGATATCTTGCAAGGTATACATGGGAGCTATTCCAAAATTGGTAGATAATACTATTTCAGTTTAATTTCCAGGAGGTCAACCATGACAGTGTTGCCAAAATAATTTTAAGCCTTCTGATAGGTCCGATGTTTAAATGCAAATAACTTCTACACTATCAATTGGATTTCAACCAAATTGTGTGTGTAATATCTGTACATAAACAGATATGACTGGGCGTATTCTTAAGAGCCACCAGGGCTGCCAACTGTTAATAATTGCTCTCTCTATTTTTTTTTATCCAAATACCAATATATCAGAAAGTATGCAAGCCAACAGCTTTAAACTATGCACACGTATATTCTGACATTTTAGATTAATTTGGAGTAACTTATATACGTCAGTCCTACCAACATGATTATAAGCCTGCTGATAGTACCAACTTTTAAATACATGTAACTTCTATACTATCAGTTGGATTTCAACCAAATTTCGTATGTGCTATATGTACCATAACAGATATGACTATAACTATTGTTAAGAGCAATCAGGGCTGCCAACTGTTAATAAATGCTGTCTCTATTTTTTACCCTAATATCAATATATCAGAAAGTATGCAAGCCAACAGCTCTATACTTTGCACACGTATAGCACCTGGCATTCTAGATTAATTTGGAGTAATTAATACAAGGCAGTGCTGCCAACATGACTCTATGCCTGCTGATATGTCCAATTTTAAAATACATGTAACTTCTATACTAACAAATGGATTTCATCCAAAATTGGCACAACAAGATATCATAATATTTCAGATTATTTCTGACCAGCACACGCGTGGTATTGTTGGCAACATGCGTTTACGCGTGCTGATAGATCCAGTGTCTAACTGCATGTAACGTCCATTGGACTTCAACCAAATTTTGTATTCTGTACCTAAAGAGATGGAACAAAGAATATATTCAGTCACCAGGGCTGCCAACTGTAGTGCTCTATTAGGCTACATTATACCAGGTATATTTTGAACTAATTAGATATTTCGATATTACCAACGTAATTTCGTCATTATTCTAGATAGGTTCATATACTGTAGAATAATCATTGGCATAAAAAGTAGGCTGTTTAGTTCTTCACGGAACTTCTTGTTGACATATTTTCATCATATCAAATAGGCTTATGAGATCACCTTTGCCGAAATTATTACTGATATTATCATGATTTTTTTTATTGGGATAGAGCTCATCTGCAGTATGTGACGCATAAAAACCTGTCAAGTATAAAACCAACATGGCGGCCAAGCGAAGTTAAAATATGTAAATGGAATTTTCTCGAGATGTAATCAATCGAACGCAGTGAAACTTGGTACGGTAAATGTTAATACAAGATGTAATCTAGTAGCATCTAATTTGATTCAATTATTCGTATAGACTCAATATGGCGGCTGTGCGAAATGTTGAAATTATGTTTTTATTTTTGTGTCCCAATCATTCGATCGAAGTGAACGTTTGAATAATGAACCTACGCAATAATGTTCTTCTAATGGTACATAATTACCGTATATGGCCTCGTGATTATATTGCAGGGATGTATTTTCAATGTAAGTTCAATAAAACATTTAATTAAAGTTCATTTGCTATACTCAGAAACATCGAGTCTTGGATATGTTTTTCAGATTTAGATGATGAATACTCGTTGCCTTGGTAACCACATAGGAGGCCCGGATGGCCTAACACTTCAGATTTAGACGATTAATACTCGTTGCCTTGGTAACCATATAGGAGGCCTCGATGGTCTTTACTCTTCAGATTTAGATGATTAATACTCGTTGCCTTGGAAACCGTGTAGGAGGCCTGGATGGCCTTTATACTTCAGACTATTGACGACCGAAACGGGGGAGGAGCTTACGGTCAGCTGTTTGCAATATGGCGGCGATATAGTGACGTGAAGTAATTGGGTGTGCGTTTGTTATGGCTTCTAATTATTTATGATGGCAAAATACCACATATTTTCTTTCACTGATAGACATATTTTTATAATCAATTTAAATGCAGCTAATTACTACCAGTTAAAAATATTACCCGCATGTAGATAGTTAATTTACTGTCTGCTGTTACATAGGCCTATATGAAGCCTGTACTTGGGAGCCTAGCGGTATCGATGTTTTAATTAATTTCACAATATATATATATATATATATCTCACATAACACAAAGGACGACTCCCTGATAATAAATTGAATCAAGCAACCCTGAATTTTCATGAATGTTTTGGGTTCAAAGAAGCGTTACTTGGGATGCTCAAATCATACTTCAATATTGCAAATATTGACCTACATACTTGCTGTTCAAAGGCAAGAATATTAATTTATTACTCTCTTGCCACAGGCAAGTTAAAATGGAGTCATCCTTTTTATCAATATATTTAGTTAAATTTTTAAAATACAGATATTTAACAAAGCTGGAGTCTCCATTTGAACTTGTCATAAGCAAACGGAACAGATCAAAAACTACACTTTAAGCCAAATCCAATTCACTCCTCAGGTCGACATGAACCATAATGCCAATTAAAACCTTTACAAAACATACTCTCCTTACTGTTGTACAACTTCCAAACCAACTATTCGCACTCAAAACTGATAAACCCTGAAATGGGAACTAATTAAACTTAGAATAGCCTAGGCCGATCCTGTCTCCTGCTACATTACCGCATATGTATACTTAAATAACATTACTTTAACTTCAAAATTACGGCTATTTAAGTGACCTATCGGCCTGAGTAGTATAGGTGTTACCGGCCTGCCTGGGATGATGGGTCACCAAACCGGTACTTAAAACTAAGATTTTACATTTTAATTAACTAAATTCAACAGTAGGGAGATCATAGCCAAAAACACAATTTAAGCCAAATCATACTTCAATGACCTACATACTTGCTGTTCAAAGGCAAGAATATAAATTCTCTGGCAAATTAAGGCTAGGAACAGCATTTTTCTTAAGTTTTCTAATCATTCGGCTATTGTCAATCGGAAGAACCCCTAAAATAAGTTTACGAAGAGCGGATTACATTCTATGTACGGCACAGAAGTAATAGGCTACAAGTTTATCAGTATTTTTGATGTAGCTAAATCCATGTGAATACAAATTAGAGACAATAACTATCAATAATCAACAGTACCGGTGGAAAGAAGTCGTCTTCACAAAAATGCACACTGCACACTGTCATGTAACATGTTTTCCAATTGACAGCGCCGAAGCCCATCTTTCTCTCTGAACTTTTTGTACAGGAAAGTAGTGAAGATATTTCGTACCCGTTTTATACGATTTGCAACCGTATACAGAGCAGTACCTCCTTGAATTTGACAAATTTCTTTTTGTTTCCATCACGACGTCAATGCTTCACCATCTAAATAAACCACACCAGTCACAATGTTACAGCTTCAACATTCTACCGCGTGGCTGCGCCATCCAACTTTTCTGACGTCAATAGAGCATCCAGTGTTTAGAAAAGACTGTGGCGCCTTATGGCGACAGTGTTGCTAACTCTAGGCAGAGGTAGCGCTGACGTCATACGTTACGTTAACCCGCTTCGAGTACTGTCCTTTCATAAGTTAGCCAGACAACACAACCCCAGCAGCTACCTGAAGTAGAACACGTACAGGAAGGAGCAGTTTTTCAGATGTTAACGGATTGGACCAGTATTAAGGATACCGTACGCGAGTAGAACCAATAACGACATTCATTTCGTTGTGATATGACGCATTACTGATTGACAGACGTCGAGAGCACAACCCTTCCTTCCTTCTCGGATGTACTGTATGCTGACGATGATAACAATGTTTACGTCAACAATACTGTTGATCATTACTTTTTTTGTTATTAGTTAGGCTATAATTTAGTTTCTTTCAATTATAGTCTTGTTGTTTTGTTTAGATTAATGTTGTAGTGAGTGAGCCATGCGGTTGGGGGCGCGCAGCTGTGAGCTTCCATCCAGGAGATAGTGGGTTCGAACCCAACTGTCGACAGCCCTGATACGATCGAACAGAAAATAAAACAGACACACAACTATAACACCAATGACGGATAGTGCTCCAGAACTTATGTTGCCGGTGGAACTGAGAACGTGCTCCACTCCGGGCGAGCATGCAGCACAGGACGAGGCTCTTCTTTCCAGCGTGCTAACCTCGAAAATGTTAAAATCACTAAGACGTAATATAAACGATACGTGTATGCAATAACAAAGGTAATCAATTGGCAGATAACTGTAGGAAGCTATTATGACGAAAAATATAATATGTTCAGAGTTCCTTCATGATAAAAGGCGAGGTAACAAACCCAGTGTAGGGGGGTTTCCGTTGAAAGTAAACGCCCATAAGACCCACAGTCTTTTCTAAACCCTGGATGCTCTATAGATGATGAATACTTGTTGCTTTGGTAACCATCTAGGAGCCCCAGATGGCCTTTAAATAACACTTCAGATTTTGATGATGAATACTTGTTGCCTTGGTAACCACATACGAGGCCTAGATGGTCTTTAAAGTTGTAGGTCCCTGGCCGAAGCCGTCGGATTTTTAAGAGCGTTAAAAATCCCTCAGTATGCCTTCCTTCGGAGGGGAAGTAAAGCCGGCGGTCCCATGTCTTAGATTTATGTCATGTTAAAGAACCTTCCACTAATTACACCTGTGTGAAGCTAAATTGGATAGGTTAAGAATGTAAACAACGCTCTTAGTATTCTACGTTCGTTGCCAAGAGTCGACTGCGGTGGCGTCTAGTAGCTAAGTTCTGAACTAGGCCTAGTAGTCGTTGACGGTGGCGTTTGGCGGCAAAAGTAGGAACTATTTGAAAAATTCTAAGTTGCAGTCTGTACTTAAATTAAAAAACAGATACACACAGTAATATCCGCCATCACAATTAACACCGGTTATCAGGCAGATTCTACACACACCCAAAGTACACGGGGCTACATGACCGCGTTGTCGCAGCCCCTAAACTGAGGAACCAACCATCCAACCAAAGTTGTAGGTCTCATTACGCATATTTTTGATTGACCCTTAGGCCCAAAACATATCCATGTTAGAATGTCAGTACTGTCTATGTTGAACTACTTTATTTGCAACCCTGGTATACCATAATTATGAAATGACCTCTGTGTTTTATAATGAGTGATTTGTTGAACCATCCTAGCCTGAGAACGAGCTAGAAGCAAGGTAGAAAATTATCTCTAAACACTGGAGCTTTTTTTTTTTTTTTTTCAGTAATGCTGCAATGTTATCATTGTGTAACTTTATATTTTAGTTCCGCATGAAAGTTTGGTTGCTATAACATTACAATCGTCAGGAAAACTAACAGCGCACACGTTATATTTAAGCCTCTCTTCAGCGTATTTTTCTAGCGCTCTTGTATTCATAATGAAATGATTAATTAAGGAGAGGGCCTAATTATCGCCCGGATGAGGATCAAAGCATTCATAATTATTCATGTGAGGCCTGATTTTGGCACAATGAAGCTCGTAAAAATTAATTAAAGAAATGAAGATGCATGCGGGAGAGAGAGAGAGGAAACGTTAGCGCTAATTTACTCTTCATTATTCCGGAAGTACTGCTATCACCAGGGGGTGGATCTTGATGGCATTATTATCGTCTTTTAGCGTCTTAAGTTTCTTACGAAGAGCCCCAGGGGTTTCTTCTTGTTGTTGCTGTTGATTGTTTAGGAGCTTAGTGACATCGTTGTTATGTGTTTACTTGGGTATGTGTGTATGGGTTGTCTGATAACCTGTGTCACTGTCGTGTCTGCACTACTGTGTGTACTTGTAATCGAGGTGGGATTTGGGTAGGAAGTGGAGTAAAACTTTTGGAGAGGTATTCCTTTGTATAAAAAAATTTAACTACTGAAATTAACGATTTTACCTGAATCAATAGTCGGGAAAATATCTGGAGATGATGTAGTAATATATGTTTACTCCTCCGCTGTCTGTGACCCACCCAGCCATCTCAAATAGGATCATGACTTAAATAGTTGAAATTGCAGCTCTGACAGCCATCTGTGTCAAGGAGTCAATAATGCCAACCCCACGCATTTGGTACTATTTCGCACCCAGTATAAAAACACAAAAGAGTGCCATGAAATTGATCCTTCGCTTTGTCCATTCCAATGGTTTTTGACAATGGTTACAGCCTAACACGTCCAGATCAATGGTTTTGACAATGGTTACAGCCTAACGCGTCCAGATCAATGGTTTTGACAATGGTTACAGCCTAACGCGTCCAGATCAACGGTTTTGACAATGGTTACAGCCTAACGCGTCCAGATCAATGGTTTTAACAATGGTTACAGCCTAACACGTCCAGATCAATGGTTTTGACAATGGTTACAGCCTAACGCGTCCAGATTTCTTAGTGGTGGTGCTGTGTGGTGTATTTTGTATTGGACATGTTGGCAACGGGTATAACGAACTGTAAGATCAGGCGCGGATCTAGAATTTGGCTTGGGGGGGGGGGGACAGAGAATCGAAATTGTTAAGAGAAATGTTATCACTAAAAACGCAATCACAAAATAAACAAACGTACAAAACCAGACCAATTATTTTGCAAGCTACATGGATAGAAATCTGATGCGTTTAGCGCACTAAAAATATTCGTACAAATTGCAACGGCGTGTTTTGCGACTTTTACATCGAGCTTCAAGAAAGGTATCAAGGTATGTTACAGTTTCGGCAAGTCGAGTTGGTACCGACAAAGGGAGAAAGTCACAGCCTAAATTGCCAACCAAGCTTGCAGTTTGGACGTCGGCAATTTTTTTTGGTGCGAAAAAAGCCCCAAATTCCTATCCGTGCGTTGCTGCACATTCATCGTGACATCACTATAAACTTCGATTTGGTAATCACAAGGTTTGCTAAACAAAATAGACGAATTGATTTTTTATATAAATAATCGTTTTTATATAACAGGTATGAACTTGTAAATATGTACAGTTGTAACAGAACATAATAATTGCAATAAGATATTTTCAGTATTGGATAAAATGAAAAAAAAAAAAAAGTTTTTCAGTTAAAATTCGTTAAGTTTTATTTGTGTGGTTATTGTGTTTTCGTTTTTTTGAATTTGCAAAATAATTTGGTCTCCGTTTGGGGGGATCATGATCCCCGTGCTCCCCCCCTTCCCCCCCCCCCCCCCCCCTGAATCCGCGCCTGGGTAAGATGGCGCCGAATCGTAAGATTTAACTGTTATAGGTAGTAAAAGGAATTATTTCTGCTGCAGCAATGCCGATGGAAATAGAACAAGTAGTTCCGTGAAGAACTATACAGCCTATTTTCATATATCTTACTTATGTTAATTGCCACTATCAACATACACAATTTCAGTTTGATTGCTGTAATAGATTCGTAGATATTGAGAACCGACTAAATATTTCGGATGGTCACCATGTTGGATTTTATATATGTAGGTCCTAGAGTTATGTACTGTTACATGCATATTATTGTGAACGTGTAGTATTCAAACTTCAATCGCATAGTTAGGACACAAGAAAAAAAAAACAAGGAGAGTTTAAAATTTTTCACAGCTGCCATCATGTGGTTATGGAAACAATTGAAATAAATTAGATGCCAGTGGATTAACATTCGTATAAGGATTTACTGTACCAAGTTTCACTGCACGCGGATGGTTAAATTGCGAGAAACGTCGATGTGAATATTTATAATTCGCGTCACCGCCATGTTGGATTTGTGATCACCAGGTTATTTAAAGTCCTATAGGTGAACTTAAGTTCATAGCCCCTATGAATATTAAAAAATGCAGTTTGATTGCTAAAATAGATTCGTAGATATTCAGTATCGTCTAAATATTTCGGATTGTCGCCAAGTTGGTTTGTTAAATGTATAGGCCATAGAGTCATGTACCATTAAAGGAAAATTATTGCGTAGGTTCATTATTCAAACTTTCACATCGATCGCATGATTACGACACAGAAATAAAAACTTAATTTTAAAATTCGCAAAGCTGCCTGCCATCTTGAGGTTATGTAAACAATTGAACTAAATTAGATACCAGTGGATTACAATGTGTATAAATATTTCCTGTGCCAGGTTTCAGTGCGCTTGGAACATTAAATCGCGAGAAAGGTCTATTTAAAATTTTCAAATTCGCTTGGCCGCCATGTTCGTTTTGTAGTTAACCGGTTTTTGAAAGTCTTATAGATGGACATCCAGTAGTGCCCTTTATCTCCGTACAAAATTTCAGGGGTTTACCGCTAATAGTTTCAGAGATATAGAATGCCGGTGAAATATTTCGCACATCCGCCATCTTGTGATTATGTAAACAATTGAACAAAGTTAGATGTCGGTGCATTACAATGTATATAAACATATACTGTACCAAGTTTCATTGCGTTTGGTTGGTCAAATCGCGAGAAACGTCTATTTAAAAGTCGCAAATTCGCTTGGCCGCCATGTTGGTTTTGTTGTTACCAGGTTTTCAAAAGTCACATAAGTGAACTTATAGTAGTTCCCTCTATCTCCATAGAAAATGTCAGGGTAATATCGGTAATAGTTTCGGAGATATTGAATGGTAGTGAAATATTTCGCACAGCCGCCATGTTGGATTGGTGAGTCGTAACAAAATTTGAAGGGCACGGTCGAGGTCGCCGGGAATAGTGCTATGAACTTTCCGAGTTTCATTGAAATCGCTCCAGCCGTTTAGATTTTATTAGGGGGGACACACACACGAATCACACACACACACACACACGCGCGCACACACACACGGACAAAAGGTGATCTCATAAGCCTATTTTTTCAAAATTGAGAATAGGCTAAAAATGAACATTTAATGACTCCCAGAATGTAGACTACGGTATGTGAATCAAATGATATACAGTATATATATATATATATATACAGTATTTTCAATATTTTGCCTTGTGAAAGTGATATAAGGAAGAAATACTTCTCGTGAAGAATTAATGGAAGTGGCCTTAAGTTAGCTACCATTTGCCTGGAGTAGAAGTGGGAAACCACGGAAAACCCCTTCCTAAATGGCTGAGGTAGAAATCGATATCGCGTCTTCTATTTTGTCTCAGACCAGAATTATATTTCTTGGCAGAGCCGGGAATCGAACCCGGACCTCCGTGGTGACAGCCAAGAAGGATGGCCACTACGCAACGAGGCTGACATTTCTTCTTAGAGGGTTATTCTATGTTGTATTAGGCCTACCTGTCGATATCCCTTTGGCATCTCTTGTTCCCCTCCAGCTCCGACATTATTGGGACATCCGAGGCGTTTCATGGGCACACCGCGGCGTAGCCGACCTGGGAGGATAAGCTATTAAAATACGAATAATGTGTTCAATGTCCTGAAATAGGCCTATGGGTTGGTATATTGGCTTTCACGACCAATGAATTAAAACTCAGCAATTTTTCTATGTTTTTACCGTGTCTTGTGTGGGGTTTCGCCTAGGACACCAAGCTGGCTCATCAGCGGGCTCTTGGTGTCCCGCCCGGACCCCCACAGGAGTAGCGAACTGCGCGCTACCTCCCTTTTTTGAAGCGCACCTGCGCCTCTTTACTGCCAGAACTAAATGCTCAAGCAGTCATAACCTCCCTATGAAGGCTTCCAAAAAGATGGTATATTGGCTTTCACGGCCAGTGAATTAAAACTCAGCAATTCTTCTAGGTTTGTGCCGTGTCTTGTGTGGGGTTTCGCCTAGGACACCAAGCTGGCTCATCAGCGGGTTCTTGGTGTCCCGCCCGGAGTCCCACAGGAGTAGCGAACTGCGCGCTACCTCCCTTTTAATGAAGCACCTCTTTACTGCAAGAACTAAAGGCTCAAGCAACCATAACCTCCCTATGAAGGCTTCCAAATATGGTATATTGGCTTTCACGGCCAGTGAATTAAAACTTAGTAATTCTTTTAGGAAACCTTCATAGGGAGGTAGTGGCTGCTTGAGCGTTTAATTCTCGCAGTAAAGAGGTGCAGGTGCGCTTCATAAAAAGGGAGGTAGTGCGCAGTTCGCTACTCCTGTGGGGGTCCGGGCGGGTACACCTAGAGCCCGCTGATGAGCCAGATTGGTGTCCTAGGCAAAACACTACACAGGACACGGCACAAACCTAGAAGAATTGCTGCGCCTATGTGTTATTTGTGCCATTATTTAATAACAAAAATAGAAAGAAAAAAAAGGAAATTTCAGCTAGACATTTCGAGTTAGGTAAAGAAATGTACTGCAATTCACGGATGTTCCTCTTTAGCTGAATAAATTGACTTTACTAAAAATCCACGGCCTTACTGAAGAACATGATCCTAACTCCTCAAATAACATACATTTAAAAGAGTTCGGTTGGATAACTGTAGTAGCCTAATTGCTCCACAACGGAATGAGATTTGCAATAGAACGGCATGTCCTTTATTTCACTTAATATTCAGCGCGTTCCTCCCAGTATCACAATACCCCTTAGAGCTTCAGATCAATTATTCTGGTCTGAGCTCTAATCCGAGATGGATTATCTATGCACTCGGCGTGGCCACAAAGGATGCGGTATTTTTGCCCTGGTATGATGCAGTGTTTTGTTTGCTCGCTCGGGGAATTACTGTCGCTGGAATATTATCACGTAAGTCCGAGCTTGGGAATCGTGCTGCACATACAGACAATGGGAAGCGACTGCATGTGAATCTCATATCTCCGCTAGACAAAACTAGAGTTCTACCAACTACTTCCCCGGACACAAATATCATACAACCAAAATACACAGCAAGACAATCCAAGCTCATGTGTACAGTCTGTGAATCCTAAGGCTTGTTTCGTGGCTTGTATTAACCCTTTAAAGGTTAGTGGTCTGTATATTAGGGGGCTGCGTGGCGCAGTCGGTAGAGGCGCTGAGCTTCTAACTGAAAGGGAGTGGTTTCGATTCCAACTCAGGTAGTGGATTTTAGAAACAAAACTACCACTTTCGGAAACGCAAATGGCGCTGGGGTTTACTCAGCCTACACCAGAATTGAGTACCAGGGTAATTCCTGGGAGCAAAGACGGCCGGGCGTGGAGCTGACAACTCCATCTCATCTAGTGCCGATGTCACAAAAAGTGGAAGCCTCTACCTTCCACTACTCCCAGGGCCTCCATGGCAGGTACAGAGTTGGCTTTGCTAATGGTCTGTATATTATCTACCTGCTATGTCAAAGATCTTTCAGCCACATGTCAACGGATTTTCTTTTGAAAGTGTTAATATTTCCGAAAACCATATTTTTCTATCTTATTGGTAAACAGTAAAAATTAGAAGCTTCTGGGTGTCATGGTTGAGTAAGATGAAGCTATTATTAAGCAGTTGAGTTGTGTGCTAATACATCCTACTAGGTTACCTTAATGACAGAAATAGCCTACTCTTCTCTGCATTGATTACATGAGACTTCTGACTATTACCCTATTGCTTAGCAAATATAAGTTGAAAAACCTGCTAGTTAGCGCTTGGGTATATGCCGGATGTTGGGCCCAAACGCTTCCCCCTTATTGAGTCTACATGACCAGCGATTTTTCTAATTATAATATACCACTGATACATATTTCCCTTTTCACTCTCGAATACTGGGATACAGTACAGCGCCTGTGTGAGTCCGGGTTATTATTATGTTGTGAAAAACCGTACGATTGAATGCTTCTATAGACATCTCGCTTCCATTTCAAATATGCGAATCCACATTTTTGTGGCAATGGTGTCACGTTTTAAATCTAAAATTCGCACATTTATATAAATACGAGTCCAATGTATCTGTGTCCCTGTTCAAAAAGGGAGGCAACAGTACTTAGTGTAACATATACTGTTCTAATTAAAGAAAAATATACCCCTATTTACTCGCGCATAGTGCCTCCTTTGTTCCGCTATATTATGCTGAAAAATTGAGAAGAAAAATATTGTTGAAATATTAGGAGGCAATTTCCTGCGTTGTCAAAAATCAGTTAGTCGAATCGCTTTTTTCAATTTATTTATTTATTTATTTATTTATTTATTTATTTATTTATTTATTTATTTACTCGTTTATTTATTTACTCATCTCTATCTCTATCTCTATCTCTATATACTGGATAAAAATGAAAATTTGTCTGTTTTTTTTTCTGAATTTCTACGGAAATTTGCGTTATTTAAGCGTTTCAGACTGTTTTATGACGGATGCGCGCGATTTTTTTTTGTCTGTCTGTCTGTCTATTTGTCTGTGGACAAAGTTGTTCCCTTATAACTCGAGAACGGCTGGGTGGGTCAACGTAAAATTTGGTACAGATATCCTTCAGAGGCACAACACTAATCATTGATGTAACTCTTCTCTGTACCTCTCATATAAGGGGGCCTACCCCCTTAAAATACTTGCTGAGATAGGCATAGAAGGGCGAGACAAAGCTCATTTTCAGCCCCTCAATGTGAGAAACGAAACTCAAAGGGGAAAACCACATTTTCAGGCCATAAAACTAACAGTTTTTGAGATATTTCCTGAAAACTAATTTCATTTAATACAATAACGAAAGAACGCAAGCCGGTAACCATGGCAACGGAATCTCACAGGTCCATCTATAGCTGTTAGACGCAATACAATTCCATTTATTACATTACTGAGATAGTTTGCAAACGGCTATGAGGTTATAACGGAACCAAATTAAGCTGTGCAATTTATCAATGTCATATAATGCACTTAAGGGGGTCAAGGGGTACTCTAGATTTTTTAACGTGATTTACACGTGCCGGTGTGGTACGGAAGGTCTATTATATCCCTATCCCTATATTGTTCTATTATTATTATAATTATTATTATTATACTACGGCCTACAACGACGAGACAAAGCTTATTTTCAGCCCCTTGGTGTCAGAAACAAAACTCGGTGCCTCTAAATAGCCGTAAAGTGTCCCCGAAAACTACATTTTAAGGCTCTAAAACCAACAGTTTTTGAGATATTCCCCGAAAACTAATTTCATTTAATAAACTAATGAATGAATGCAAGCCATTAACCATATCAACAGTATCTCAAAAGGTGACATCCAACTTTCCATCTATTTCTGCAAGAAGTAAAGCAACTCCATTTATTAAATTTCTGTGAATGTTTGCAAATGGCTGTAAGGTTATTACGGAATCAACTAAAACTGTAACATTCATCAATGCGCTTAAAAGGGTCAAGGGGTACCTAGATTTTTTCACACGACTTAAATGTGCGATATGTCGTACAGAAGGTCTATTATATCTCCAAACAGAAAAAAATATTTTCAAAAATTCCTGAATTGAAATAGTTTTTTTTTTTTTTTTTGCTTTTAGGAATTTGGGCCATTGGAGGCTAAAAACCTGAATTTCCATGCACCACAATCCTTTATAATTTATTTTAGGGGTCTTCCTCTGGATGGGGACTTGACACAACAGTGAAGGTCAGTTTTATTTGACGTGTATTGCGTTTCGTCTACGAGGTTATCAATTTTATTTTCACGTCAGGAAGTACACGTTAGGTAAATTTAGTTTCAGAGCATATTTTAACTAATCATTTTTCTTTGTCGACAAACAGGTTTAAAGCCTCTAACCATTGCAACAGTAGCTCAATTGATTACGTCTGGTTATTAATACCGAAAACCGTTCGAAGAATGGGTACTTCTGCTAGTTTATTTATATATTTACTTGTTTATTTATTTACTCGTTTATTTATTAACTCGTTTCCCCCTTTTTATTTATTTACCCATTTACTTATTTATTTACTTGTTTATTTATTTAATCATTTATTTATTTACTCGTTTCCCCCTTTTTATTTATTTACTCATTTATTTATGTATTTACTCGTTTACTTATTTATTTACTTGTTTATTTATGTACTCGTTTATTTATTTATGTGCTTAACTAATTTATTTATTTATTTATTTATTTACTCGTTGATTCATTTATTTGTTTATTTATTTACTCGTTTACTTATTTATTTATCTACTCGTTTATTTATTAGTTTATTTATTTATGTATTTATTTACTTGTTTATTTATTTATTTATCTATTCAACTTGTTTATTTATTTATTAGTTTATTTATTTATGTATTTATTTATTTACTTGTTTATTTATTTATTTATTTATTTATGTATTTAACATGTTTATTTATTTATTTACTCGTTTATTTATTTTATATATTTGTTTACTCGTTTATTTATTATATTTATTTTATATATATTTATTTATTCATTTATTTATTTATATATTTATTTATGTATACACAGCGCTTCTAACAGGTTACAACATATTTATGAAAAACACATATCAAAATAATATTTTCCTTATGCTAAAATAATAATGGTAAGAATGTATTAAGTAACAATAATAAAATAATTTTACAGCACCTAAACTAAATATTATTCTTGTCATACAAAGGTAAGTACGGTACTTAAAATCACTGGTAAGGAGAGTATTATAGTCATTGATTTCTGTACATAAAGAAGCAAAAGAACGAAAGGTGCTGTCAATATATTCAAGTTGAAATGTGTGCATAATTTGTTGCAGATATTGAAGGTCTTCAATAGAGGCGAATGATAATGTTGCTCTGTTTTGGCTCCTGTACAGTGGAATGTAATACGTTTCGATCTCATTGACCTCGAAGTAACACCCATTAATTCAGATAAGACAACGGTCAACAACAATGGCTTCTATAGGGTCATTATCTATGTGCGCCCCGATGAACACGGCAAGCTAAGCCGGCTGTGACTGGCGCAGATCGCGGGCGCGCTTACCTGGTTCAGCAGGTGGTGGCGCGCACTTTCACACATATACCAAACATGTTCAATAATGTGTACTTAAAGTGCTCATAGGCGATGCTGAAAATGTCCTCCCTCTCTTGTAGCACACACCTGACATCTTCTGATGGAAGAGTGTCTGTCAACTCTTTTATTATTTACGGAGCCTGTTTCCTTGATTCGTTTAGCGAGCCTCCTAATTGTATTGACATTTCTGGAAACTTCATTCGAAATTTTCGTCTCGTTTCAGAACAAGATTTTCTGCTTTTCATATACGAATTATCGATATACACACGTTCCGCGCAATGTGAATTGGTGTCTAGTCATGACCAACAATCACAGTAATCACAATACTCACTAAACGTGCAACACTAATGTCTAAGCTTTGCAAATGCACGCCCAAATGAATGACTAAACACATGTGAACTAACGATATGAGTCAGCGGAGCGGGCTGTGCACCGGCTGAACCGCGTACGCGCCCGCGATCTGCACCAGTCACAGCCGGCTTAGCTTGCCGTGTTTAATGGGGCGCACATATATAATGACCCTGTAATATTTCAATACAATCGAACCTCGATATCTCGTATCGTTAGGTGATGTCAAAAGACGAGGGCTGTTGTTTTTTCAACTTCCGATGAGCCATAAAAAAGACAGATTGCATAACAAAATGATTTTATTACTAAGCGTTTAGTTGTTTTGTACATATTTTTCAACATAATCGCCAAAACGATAGAGGCATTTGTCGTGTCGTCACACCAGCTTTCCAATGTCATCTGCAACAGGGGCGTGTATACAATTTCTTTTCGGGGGGGGGGGGTGATTATCCTCGAAAATTGTGAGTATTCTCAGGTGACTGGAACGGCAAAATACCCAGAAATATCAACCAATATCTTAAAGCATATAAGAAAGGAAGGCAGCTTCTAGTTTAACGTGACCGTCAATCTTGAAATCATGAGCCACGGGACCTCCTTTTTACGTGGAATCCGAACCACAGAACATGGCATTTCACTTCGAAAATCTCACATGCATTGACCGGGAATCGAACCCGGACCGCCTTGGTAAGAGGCATACAGCTAGATCGCTGAGCCACCACGCCCCTGTTTAAAGCATATAACTTTGTGTAATTATTTTAGACAAGAGTTAATTGTAAAATTCTAAGTTAATATAGCCTACAATTTGTGGCAGTACAAAAAAAAGTTGTAAAATACAACACACAAATATAATTTTATACTTAATGAATTTTCTATAATGATCTATGGAGTATCTAAATATTTGTCAATTTATTAAGCAAGAAGGTAAACAGGTGGTTTTTTTTATACATATTGATAATTTATTTCTCAAAAGTACCTCACTGTGGAATTCTCAGTTTTACCTCACAAGGCTGAGTGTACCCCGTTCCAACCCTCATACCAGAATTAAAATGTCTTGGCAAAGACGGGAATCGAATTCGGACCTCTGGGGCGGCAGCCAAGAATGCTAGCCCCTACACCACGAGGTAGTCTAATTTCAATCTTAATATTGTTTATAACTTTGCCAATAAGTTGAGATTAGGGCTCAACCAAATTTACAATTATTTTATGCACTTACCAAAGCAACACTTTCTTAATTTGTATTGGCTTTTATTGGGGGTGGGGGGTGCTGGAGCCCCCTCAGCACCCCCTTTATATACGCCCCTGCTCTGCAAAAAAATCTGTCGCTGGGATGCTTCACGATCTCTATTTCCTCTCTAATTATCCTGTTTTGATATGTAGGAACTTTGCATCAGTTTCGGCCTTATCGAGAGGCAATAGAGATTGTGAAGCATCCCAATAATTTCAATCGCGAAGACGGATTCCGGTTTAGCAACATGTGGAAGTTCTCTTGGCACGTGACTGGCTGGGGTTCGGGCCAACCAGGGAGCAGCGTGACGTCACTGCAGATCAAGCCGTGGCCCACGAAAGATACTGGCCCCAGTGCGAGCAGCCATCTTGTCTGTGACGTAGGCGAAGTAGTGACTCCGGTTGAGAAGACTTGTTTGTGAATTTCTTGTGAATAGCAGTGTGAGAATAGTTAGTGTTTTATAAAGTGTAATGTCCAACTTTACATCCAACTTGTGTTGTGGTGCATCATGTAGCTGCAATAATCACGTAGCCTACAGGGTAAGTGTTAACACTTTATTTCTCATTAATGATACAGGTTAATCAAACGCACGTGTGGTGCAGGTTATGTACGAACTTACGTTAGCCTAATATTGTGGATGTTAAGGACTATTACAATGCTTGCTAAGTTAATTATCTGAGTTAAAGTTAGATATTTAATGAATGTGTCTCTTTACAGGAAATCAGATGCTGTAATGTAGCTGGCTGTAAGAACAATTACAGATCTCAGCATGAAAATGTTTCTACATTTTCTCTCCCAAAGGACGAAAAATTAAGAAATATATGGCCTAGAAAAATTCCCACTGACTTCTCTAAAGTGAGCAAGCCTATAATTTGTATAAAGCATTTTCCTGATAGCTCTGTTATCAGGACAGAGCAAGTTGATGAGGAAATAAAGACATTTGCTAGGAGTTATCCGAAGTTGAAACCTGATGCAGTATCTTCAATATTTTCGAATTTGCCAGGATAGCTATCCACTCCTGGGCCTTCTTCTAGAAGACTGTGTGATGCAGAGGTAGAAAATCTCGGATAAAGCCATAGAAGCGAGCTTGGAAGACTTCAGACACTACGAAGAAGAGAATTCTGTGCACAGTCTATCGGATATATCTGAACACTTCTCCTCCAACAGGAATAAATTTAAGCAGGAATGGACACATATCAAGACAGAAGACAAGTTGGTGAAGTGCTTGAAGAATTTGAGTGATGCAGTGCCCATAATTACAGGTTCTGTGTGTATTCTAAATAACCTCAGCATTGAGCTGGCTGTCAATGGGTTGCAGATTCCCAAACATTAAGTTCCACAAAACTTTCTTTGCATTACTGATAAAAATTCATTTGATGAATTAGCCTATTTCAGTTCATTGAAAATTCTGAGTGCGATGAAAATGGAAGAAAGTTGTCAGCAGTGAATGCTCCTGTGAACATCCTACAGAGAAGTTTTTCGAGTGATGATTGCACACCATTATAGTCTTTAATAGAGCAAATTAATTTTTTAGATGTTAGGCAAACAATCGTAGGTACAGTGGAGACACTTTACTCTTGGCAGCTTCCATATAATATGTTCACTTGTCATCAGTGTACAAAAAGTTACATCGGAGTGGTCATATTATATCTGCCTCATCCATCAAATCTTCAAAAGTTGCTTGGTAAGTTTGATTTGAGTACTTTTGACATTATTGGGAGTATTGAGTAGCCTATCTCAGTCTAAAGAAGAATAATTTCTTGAAAGATCATGAATGTCCTTAAATTACTTTTACCGTAGTTCATTTTAATGGAAAAGTTGAACTGTATTCTTCTAAAGCCATGGCGAGACAAAGCCATTGGTCGCTACTTGGTTAGGCGACTATCTGGACCAAAATTATTGTTAGTAGTACAAGCAAGGAGGTCTGGGGTTAGGTTTGTGTTTGTACGCAAAGAATACTCTGTATTGCCGGTACCAATAATGAGCGCTGGCAGTTGTCAAAGCTAACACGTGAGGAAATGCTGCGTTGCCACTGAGGCAGATCAAGACTCATAACATTCCAAGAAGCTTCCAGGAAGACACAAATACTGGGATCTGTGGTGTGTCAGCCGTATTCGTGTGAAGGGTCAATTAAACATTGCGATGTACGTGAGTTTAGGGGAATTTTTAGTTGCCTAATCGCTCTAGCTGCTACTAACTTAATTATGGGTCTATTGCTTTCATAGCCCCCTCTTCGTCACTTGTGTCTGAATTGGATCTGGAATTGCTTTCCAGGGAAACGATGAACCAATCTACCCCATCATGGAGTATACATTCACGTTTCGTAGCCTCATCCAGTTCTCGTTGCACTATTAACACAAAACGCTTCCAGTTTTATGAAGTCACTTCCCTAATAGCCTAAACGGTAAGCTTCTCAACCTCACGGAGTGTGAAATTCTTATTATGCCGTGCTAGATAACCCTTCACTTGACCCCATATCATTTCTATAGGATTGAAGTGGCAATGATATGGGGCAGCGTGATGATCTCATGGCCATGCTTTCTCGCCAGTTCATCCACGTGGTAGCCTACATGGGTTTAGGCTTGCGCTGCTGTATAAGGTTGAGAAGGATATTAATTCTGAATGAAAGTGGAACGCGGCTTATACACTTGTAGCAGACATGAATGTACTTTATTACATACCTTGTGTCCTTGTTTCATTTTTTGGGCGATATTACGTATTGAAATTAGGAACCCTAATTAAAACTTACTACTGAAGCTCATATATGTGCTAAAGTAAGTAAATATGTGTTTTTATTTTTTGCTATTTTAAAAACAGCTGCCATGCTTCGATAGCACTTGATCTCGTTTAACCGTCATCAAGGCTCACTGTAGCAGCACGCTCCGAGGCACACATGTGAGATACAAAATCACTGTTGATAAAAAGAAGTGGGATGCAAAATCACTGTTGATAAAAAAAGAATCATCGGGACACGTTAGGCAGTAACCATTGCCAAAACTCATTGATCTGGGCGCGTTAGGCTGTAACCATTGTCAAAAACCATTGGATTGGACAAAGTGAAGGTAAGAATGGTCGGGTGTAGGTGCAGCCTTGGCCGCGCGCTGTTAGCGGGGCATGGTTGACACAAAACCATTGATCTGGGCGCGTTAGGCTGTAACCTTTGTCAAAACCACAGTTGTGCGGAAAAAAATACACGTACTTATTACAGGAGAGCGATATACTGCATAGTTATTACAGAGCAGATAACAAAAAAACACTCATTTCAGCCGTACAGAGATGCGAAATATCGCACACACTAGCATAATTAGAGTCGTGAACTGAGTGCTGCGAACGAATGATGCCCACTAGAGACTGAATTGGGCACTTTTTTGTTTCACATTGTACCGTAAGGGCGAGGTTGGCAGTACTGTTATGGTACTTTTTTGAAGATTGATTTGAACAATGCCGCTCACTGCTGTAATTTTCGCTATATTTGGAATGGCTGGGTGGGTCACAGACGGCGGAGGAGGAAACATCTATTAAAACATTGCTTCCTGATTTATTTCTCATCCTTTTATAAGGTATTTTGGCTAATTCATGTATTATATGGAATGTTATCGCTCGTTCTATGTTCATTCAGCACTACCGAGAAGGATTCCTTTTGTCCGAGAGCTGTCGCATAGTAGGCTACACGATGGCGGTCGAGCCATTCCAACATTCGCGGCTTCGTACTTGAAGTTGTTGGAGCTTATTCTATCTGTACTATGTGGTACGAAGCATTGTCCATTACAATAACACTGTGTTCAGGGATGTTGGGTAACAATTGTTCCTGGAACCGTTTTAAAAACTAGTTGTAGTCCATGTCTTCATGGTAATCACCAATTCTTTTCGACCTAAAGAGCAAAAGTGTATTATTAACAAAGCCGTTTGATAGCCCGGCATGTAGAATAATAAATCGACCCCCTCTGCCTGACGGCCCTTCCTTGTCCCCTGAACTGAGTTGTCACTCCAACCCTTAGACACTGTGTGACCAGCATTGACCCACATTTCACCTAACCACACAATATCCATAATATTTTTGCCCTATTAACTTAAGTTTTGAATTTTCCAGTAGCCTATTTTCACCCAATTTTCACCAAATTTTGTAGGTTCTTTAAAGTGAGCATAATTAAGGGAATTCTAAACTTTGGAGCTATTTGGTTCAGTCATTTAGAAATTATAACATTTTATGTAATAAATATGCACATTTTGAAAATGTCCCAGGTACATCAAATTTAAAGTTATCAATCTAAAACTTCTATAGAATGATCATCAATGGTCTACAAATAAAAATTGGTATTACTTTTAAAATCAGTGCAAATGGTTTATTATTAAAATGTTTTTTTCTTAGAATGACCTGTTGTTCTGTTAAAATATGTCATTTTTTTTTCAAATTTGAACCTAAATATTTCTGAAAGTTATTAATATTTTTCAAAATGGATTCCACACATTATTAAGACCACAAAGTTGTATGTGCAAACCAAGTTTGAAGGTAATGGGATCAAAAAGCAGGCAACTGGAACATTTAAAATGCTGAAAAATACAGTATTGAGAAAAAGCTAACTTTATTAAAAAATACAGTATTTTAGTGGAATTTCCTGCATCAAGACTTCCCTGAGTTTACAAATCACTTTTCCCACACTTCAGAGGTAACTTATTACTAAACCCATCTTTCTCCCTGATGTTGACACGAAGATTTACTGCCACATTCACCACACAGGTCTGTAAACAAATTTTGGAGGGCACCCATATATGAATGAGAATGTGCTTGTCATTAACACTAGGTCTAACAGTATTCTCCTCACTAAAATAGGCCTATTCCAGTTTTCTGACACTGGCAGAAGAAGTAGTTGCAGCTGTTGAACTTGCATTACTTAACTTCACATGTAATATCACCACACTGTTTGTCAACATTCAAAATAGCACTATTCCATTTCTTTGTTTCACGGACTTTCGGTTTATTCCATCGACTAGATACAGAATACATCAAATATACTGCACACAAATCTCTAAAATACCGGTACCATTAACTTACACAAGTTCCACCACTCACAGTAAACCAATAAAAATATAATTCTTGCGAATAAACTTCACTAAAGCCACTGACCATCAAAATAAACAAAGACGCATGGTTCGACCATGTATCCAAAATGGCCTATACTTTACTACAAACCAAAATACTTCTGCTCGATGTTAAATATGTGCATGTGTATAGTAATGATATTCTTTTAGTGAATGCCATAATTATATGGGATAAGAAAATAACATGTAGGCTACGGTAAGAAAAGTTTCACACTTGACAAACATTGCCTAGGCTACTCATAACTGATAAATTTACCAACAGATGGCACCATAAGCTTGTATTCAGATGATTGGCATGATAATCTTGGCCAAGAGTATGAAATTACTACAAAATTGAGGGGTTTTTGGTTCTAGGAAGTAGGCGTTGCCCATTTCAAGACCTAAGCACGTGTTCTTTAAAAGCCCCCATAAGGTATTTAAAAATGGCCGTACATAAAAAACAAATGTATATTTAAGTGCCCCAAGTGATAAGGTAACTTCTAGGGCATGAAACCAGATTTTGGTTTTTTGTTTGTAATTTTTGGCCTACAACTCAGTACGGTCTCCCCATTTCATGTAGGAACTGACACCTCAAAGCCACAATATCTGGCCTCTCCATGATCACCTTCCCCCCATTAATTTTCTCATATTTAAATCCCAGATCGTGCAACACTTTCAGTGAAGAAAGGCATCCTTGAAATAATTGTGCCTCTCTGAGCAAAAACAAGAAGTTTGCGACATGTTGGAATTTCTTTCCTAAAATAATAGCTATAAATATGCCGTCTAACAGCATCTTGTTGAAAGCCATCTAAATTAGTGACCACCCCTTCTCTATGCCTCTTCTTCCCTGGAGTTGATAGTTTAGACGGGCCAGCATCATCAGACAGGAACTTCCCTTCCGTCACTCGGTATGCAGTGATTTCACTCACACCAAGAGTCTTGGCAGTTCTTTTCCTCACCTGAACAAATGGAATCAGAGGTTCCTCCCGTAAGCGCATACTTTCCTCTTCTTCCTCCATAAAATTCCTCACCGCACATACCATCTCCTTTACTTGGCTATGGAGAGTCACACCACGGCCTGAAGTTGTTCTGTCGCAGAGAATGGATCCTGGGCCTTCCGCGAGCATGTACCGATGCCATTTTTACACAATGAAAACAGACACGATGATGCAAATAAAAGAAATAAACTCAAAATCTGTATATACACACGCTTCCAACAAAAACAGAACGATAACGCTTACTGTAGCCTATGAAAGAATAAGCAAATGCACTTCAATATATACACGGGATATTACTAATGGCAGTGACGAGTTAGTTCACAGTAGAACACTGCGTCAAACCATGTGCTCACTGCTGTGTCGGCATTCATTGCAACACTGCTCGCTGTTGCTATGGACACCGTTAACCCTCTTGTCTCCACTCCTCACCTCACCATTCAAGCGGATGGCAGCTTGCACCGTTCATCTTTTGTAAATCAGAGTATAACATATAGAATTTAACATGTATGCAGCGTTTAAACCCTAAGTGTTGTCCACGTTGTCATGGATGATGCCATTTTGTGTCTAGGGGAATTTTGTAAGTGTAAATTCCATTCCATGTCCACATTAAAGCTATTGACACAAGTTGGCAGGCTTGTTTTGTTGAGATAAATTAGAGATGAAAATAGTACAAGAGTTAATACATGACTCTATCGTTGCCAAGTCTGCAAGATACCAATGTAATTGATAGTGATTTTGTGCTGCATAAGGAAACGGTAGCCAGGCCGCTGGAAGCAAGTTAGACATGGCCAGTCCTCAAATTGTGTTCATGCATCTTTGTAACGATGAATTTGTAACCCACTAAGCTCCAGTGAGATTGAGAAATTGTGTCAGAAAAAATTAAAATCCTGAAGAGATCATGAATCATCAGCAGGGTATAATGGCTGTAGGCCCTATGTGCAGTGCAGGATTTTTTGAGAATATTAATAGCTGGAGGATATTAGATCCTAATAATCGCCAGTAATATATCCAAGATCAGCAAGATATCACCTTTATAGCCTACTTGGTGAAACCTGCAAACTTCATTTTCTACAATCTAAGATTCTTCCAGACAATGTGTTAATGTGCTTGAGATGCTTATATTTATAACCAATGTCCTAAATAAAATAATGTCTGTAATACATTTTGTGTGTGCTTATTATAATTAAGTGTAAACATTACTGTGTCATTGGATGAAGATTACTTGCAATTTGCTAGTGTTCTTGAAGATACGGGCATAGTTTTGTACTCCAGGGCCCTACCAATCACCACATCCAGAATTCTCTGTTAAAGCTCTAGATTTACCCATTTCAAACCGATTTACCCAGTGTGTAGTACTGTTAACTGCTTATTTTCCATGTGGCCTGCAAGGATGCCCATGTTCTTTTTCAGGGGGAATGGATGTGGTGAGGAGTATACGATATTTTCTGGGAGGAAGGGGTATGGGGGGGACTGGGTATGTTATAAAATTCTTCATCCCCAGACCACCAGGGTGAAACAAAGAATAAGAAAAAATAATTAAAAGTTGAGGAATGCTTTCATTTGAATAATTTGAAGGGTCTCGTTTGACATTTGGTGGAGATCTTGGACATCTTATTGGGAGGGAGATACCATGTCCGTGTAGCCAGCATAGATCCAAATTACAATGGCAAATGTGGTCTTTCTTTAATTTTAATAAATGGAACAGTTCCACCTACATGGAGTAGGGGTAAGTAAAGTGGCTTCTTGCCCAGGTGACCTGCTTTGCGAAGGAGTATTTGAAACCTGATATAGGATTTATTCTTCAAAGCTTCGCTCAAAAGCTCTTGATAGAATGATTTGAATCCCACTCCTTGCATCCTGGAAGTGTCTTCCCAACTCAACTGTAAATAAAAGCTAACTGAAAACCACTACCACATCCTTTTCTATTACAAGTACAGTACACACATAAGCGCATGGGGCTGATATCCACGACATTTCAATCCACTGAATTAACTCACAATGAACAAGTTTCCAAGGTCCTTCATTTGTAGTAATATACTTCGTTATAAAAATCTTGAGCCCATAAAACCATAAATTTGACCTAAGCCTAACTGGGAACGGGAGAGAACCGTTAAACATGTCCAACATGAAGGTAGTTGCCACAAGAAGTAAACCTGCCACTGTAGGGGATTGGTGTCAGATAAAAGGCTCTCTGCTAAAGGAGGTAAGTATAATCTCAGCAATTCATATATGTATCTGAAGTAGTCCTATGCATTAAATTTTTGTTGTTGAAAAAGATTGTCTTATGGTAGGCCTACTCAAAAAAGCAAAATGCTAAAAACCACGAGTGTAGGCTCAAATTTCTTATATTCGTTTTTATTATTTTGGGGCATGAATGACCCTTCCCTTGCAATAAATGAAGCACTGGATACTTTCTCCTAATGCAATGCTTGGTTGTTTCTTCTTCTTTTTTTTTTAATTCCAGCTGCTTTTAAAGTTAAACTTACATGTAAACTGGTATATATGGAAACAACTTATTGATGAACGAAGATAAGAGGATAATATGTACAGTTTTGTATATCTGCATAAACTGGAACATCCATTCAAAGTTTGTATTACACTGCTTAATATTCTACTGCTCTAAGGTTTTGAGCTAGTGATAGGGGTGGATTTCTTCCACAGCTTTTAACTATATTTTTGAGTATCCTTAAATTCACACTAACAAATTTACTCGGCTATTGGTAGGCTTCTATAGATGAGAATACCTTGGTGCAATCAATGCGGCGAGGCGAGCGAGCGACACCACTCCTCTGACGTCACAGATCCGCGCCATGGCCTGTCTTTCTCGTCGGCCACGAGATCAAGCAGACACGTTTGGCTGGCAATAACGGTCAGTTTGAGTATATACACAAACACATAGGCTACCCATGATTAAGGATGCTGCAATGACAGCCGAAACGTTGGGAAACAATCACCAATACACGACGCGGCTTCATCCTGTAAGCCGAGATAATAAACTAAACAACGGCCGAGAGAGCCTACGATATCAATATTCCTTTTCATCAGGCAGCCTTTAAATGGCGGAAGATAATAAAATTTAAAAAAATACCGGTATATTAAAAAATACGTTATTCCATATTTGGCATACTTCCTTTATACATAGCCTACTGTAACCTTTATGCAGAGGTGTGCAATTTATTATTAGACTTAAATAAAGGATAAAAATCAGTCACACATTATATTCAAATACATTTTATTTTATTTTTTACCCTATTTAGTGATGCTTTCTCTCCTATGGACTTACAACTTATCCCATAAGATATTGCGTCTGGGAATTTTCAAAATTGGAGATTCTGATGGAAACCTGAGCTGGGTTGTTGTTTATTTATTTATTTATTTATTTATTTATTTCATTTATTTTGGAATGCACCCTCTAAATCAGGTGATTTCAATCCATTGCCCATGAATCTTTGAATAGTTCAAGATTGGAGCATCAGTAACAATAGACTTCAAATTCCCTTGTTCTAATTACACACAAAATCTACATAGAATAACGTAATCAAAATGAAACGTGTGGCATTCTGCATTGCCAATGCTCATGTTTTAGTGGAAATTATAAAAAATAATTTTAGTAAGTTTCTTCAAAGAAATTTTAATTAAGACCATTAATTAAACGATTGAAATAATTTCACCACCTTGAAAACAATTTTACTACATTATTTCATAAGAAAAAGGAAAAATGAAATATTGAAAAACTGGCGTTCAGTCTAATAATGTGTACACGTCTGTAAATGGCTTGATTTGAAACATATCTTTTATAAAGCCAGCACATCATGATGATTAAAAAAAAAAGCCCTTACCTCCCATTTCCATTCTATGCCCTTTTTCATGCCCCCATGACAATACCAGTTTTGTTGGCTATACAACACTTGACTAAATTTTCTTTGATGTGCACAATTTTTTAAAACATCGCCGTTGTTATCCGCTTTTCATCGCACGTGTGTGTGTTTGTGTTTGAATTACACACATTGCTGTAGCCGCGACATGCAGTATTCAAGCTTGATAAAGCGCGTTCGGTTAATAATGGAACACAAATGCGGGTTTTGTTAATTCCGTCATTACTCTCGTAAGGAGAAAATTCATTTCACTTTTAATATTGTGGAAATAATATGATCATATTTAAGTGATTGTTTAATCTCTTTGATTTTACATTTGATGTGGGTATTCTGATACCATTATGAAATTATACACAGTGTTGCCGTCCCTTAAAAGTTTAAGCTATATTTAGAAGATTAGAGAATTTCAATTCATTAGTGAAATAAATGCCACTGAGGCTGATGAGCCCCTTTATGAAACATGGATTAAAACATAACAAGAAAGAAACTAAACCCTAGCTTAACAACGTAATAGGAATGAGACCTTAAGGGCACATTGTAGAATTCACCTTGGAACTGAGCACAATATTACAATTAACTTTGAGGTAATCTCACTGCTATACCAATAATTTTAAAGTACTGAAACTTAAGACATGTATTTAGTGATACCTCCTCAAAGGAAGAATATTAGTATGATTCAAATGCCCAGTTTATATGAAATGAGTTTTAAATTTAAACTGAAAAATAATTTTTGAGAATGTTTTTATCTCTTTAGGTCAACTTTTCTCAAAACGTAACAAACCGAGAGCAACTGAACTGCCCACATATGTTGTATAGACTTAGATTATACAGTAGGTGAAAGATTTTATTAGTTATATTATTATTTGTCCAATTAATAGGAAATATATTTGATGTACCAAATTATGGTATTTAGTTTTGTTATATTTAATATTTTGTAGGGCTTGATATCAGTTTATATCCCGTTATATTACACCCATTGTGTTTATAATAACCCCATGCATACCCATAAAATATCTTGACAGTAAGAACAGTAGTTTATGAGAAAAGTCGTATGCAACTCATCTATAATGGTAATTAAGACACTCGTATGGAAATTATAGAACTCGCTTCGCTCGTTTTATAAACATACTTGTGTTTTAATTATTGCCATTATAGGCTCGTTGCATAATGTACTATTATGTTCGACGATATCGAAATGTATATATTATATGTCAGAAAACTGTATCATAATGAGGGTCATTATAGTACTATTTTTTCATGATGAAACAGTTTCTCTCACCAATCAGAGCTCAAGAAACAGTTGTGTGACCAATTAGGTAAGGATAGCATCGCACCTGTGCTGACTTCCACGGCCTCCTACTTTAAATTTCACTGCGTGCCTAGTGCCATAGTGGGGTATTCGAGGAGGCCATGGTCAAATACAAAGTATGCACCCTGTTCTGTACATAAAGGTGGCGAAATCTCGACCGATATTTATGAATATTTATGTTCGAACATAAATAGTTATAATTATCGTCGAACATAAACAGTCGTATGCAATTAAGACACACGTATGGAAATTATAAAACTCGTTTTATAAACATACTCGTGTATTAATTATTACCATTGCTGTATAGTCTCGTTGCATAATGTACTATTATTTAATCAATTTTTTGATAGGATATACATTTTATTTTATTTTAATACAGTATTATATAATCGCTGAAGAAGATATCATTGTATATCGAAATATGTACCAACATTTGAATACCATTTGTATTGATTGGCGGAGCATTTTAATTAATTATTAATCAATACTGTAATTTTCTTATATTTTCCTAAAATGGTAAATGTTTTTATTTTTTTTATAAAATAAAAGAAACGTTTTTATCTTATAGGGCCTACTGTATATAGAACAAGAAAATAACATAACGACAATCAGCAGTTACTATTTCTGCCTTTCAATGCTGAATTCACGTTGTCTGCAACACTAACCCTAACCTAGATGTTGAATAGACATACTCCGCCAGAGCTTGGAGCATTCAGAATAGAAAAAGAAAGAACAGTGCAATTCATACGAGAGTATTTTTATAAACTTGAAACACGGCAGTCCGAGATGACATCCGCAGCGCAGGGAGTCTTTGCTGCATGCAGCAGAACGACTTTTTATACTTTGAAATAAATAAATAAATAAATAAATAAATAAATAAATAAATAAATAAATAAATAAATAAGTAACAAAGTTGTGCATTGGCGTGCAGGTCAGCTAATGTACTGTGGCTAAGACTAGACGGGTAAGTGGGTCAATCAATAGCTCTGCTCTGGTCTGTATACAATAGTACCGCGACCACGTAGCGGGCAATTATATCCAAAGGAACCGCCACAATGCCTTCACAGTCCTTCCTTCTCACTCGCTCTTCAAATGAAACGGCCGTATCTCAAGCCCGCATTAAAACGCACTTGACACCAATTTCCCCGGCTCTCTTTTCATCAGGGAAATGAGTGGACGGCGGCACTTGCTTCCTCACACCTTCACCATAAACACACCTACAAATAAAATGTTACAGTAATCTCTCCATTTATCCTTATGGAGGAAAATCCTGTTTCAAGCACACTTCATACCTATTTTGTAAGAAATAATAATAATAATAAGTGACAAAGGCAGGCTCCAGATCTCCTTTGAGGAAACGGAATTTATAACTAACATCAAGCAGGACCCCAGAGAGTTATATGTGGAACAACGAATAATCAAGCGGGAAGAAAAATTTCAGTATTTAGGCGAATGGATAAAACTCTGAGAAAGAAGCATTTACATCAAGGATAAACAAGATGGAAACTGCGTACCAGCTAACCAGAGATGTTTACAATAAACGATCAGTGTCCAGCAATGCCAAGATTAGGCATTATTGTTGAGTTATTCGTCCAGAAGCTCTGTATGCAGCAGAACGCCTTGCAATCAATAAGACAGGTTTAGTTGAAAAGTTAGAGGCCAATGAACGAAAAATCCTGAGAAGGATCCTAGGACCAGTCAGAGAAAATGGAGAGTACTGGAGGCGACATAACAAAGAACTCTACATACTTGTGGAAAGGATAGCGGACTAGAGGCGAAAAAGGAGAATTAGTTTCTATGGCCACATAACACGCATGAGCTCGCAGAGACTGACCAACCGCATATTCTCCTACTTTGTAGACAGGAAAACCAAGGGACCATGGTTTTCTGAGATCGAAAAAGATCTTATAGAAGTAGGGATTTCGCTTGAGGACATTCAGTAACGTCTTCCTCTCCAGAAAAAATACTTATAGCACATCAGCGATTCCAAGAAAAGCCAAAACTGATAACAGGCGAGAAGTGGACGACTGACAGAAAGGAGGCGCACAGGAAACGGTTGAAGGACTACTGGGAGAAGATTAAAGCTCAAAGACGGAAACAGGTGAAGTATCGTGGTCCATAGCTGGCCGAAACGAAGAAGAAGAAGAAGAATGTTATTGGTTTTATGACCCATTTAACTACTGCGGCTTTTAGAGACGCCTGGGTGCCAGAATTTTGCACCGAAGGGGATCTTTAACGTGGCGGTAAATCTACTGACACGGCTCCTTTCACATTTACGCACCCTCAAATGTCAACTAACTGCGTGAAGATGTATTCCTGCAACCTTGAGCACAGCAGGCGAGAACGTTACCCCTGCACCACGCAGCCAGTCAATATTTTGTAAAATCCACGAGGCAAAAAAATAATTAATCATGGCACTAACAAATAGAGTTGGTAATGAGTGATGTTCGGTTGGTTGGTTGCTTAGTTTAGGGGCTGCGACAACGCGGTCATGTAGCCCCGTGTACTTTGGGTGTGAGTAGAATCTGTCTGATAAAACCGGTATTAATTTATTGTGATGGGTGTATTAGTGTGTGTTATCTGTTTTTAATTCAAGTAACAACTGCAGACATTCGATTTTCAAGTAGTTCATATTTTCGCTACCAAATGCTACCGTCCACGACACCTAGCTGTGAACTTGGCTACTTCTAGATGACATCGCAACCATCGCATGGTGACGAACGTTGGAACTTAAGAACATTACCTAACCTACAAATTTAGCTTCATACAAGTTTATTTAGTAAAGGTTCTTTTACATGACATGGGCCGACCGGCTTTACTTCCCCTCCGAAGGAAGGCATACTGAGGGATGTTTAACGCTCTTAAAAATCCGACGACTTCAGCCGGGTTTGAACCCGCGACCTTGGACATAGAAGCTCAGCATGCTACCAACTTCGCCACCGAAGCCGCCGATATTCTGTTAATCGATTAATCGAATTGTTTGAAATTAATCGAAAACGATTAATCGACTGACCATTCTATCGATTAATTGGCTAACTGAATCATCTATTATTCGGCTTAATGAAGAATCGATTAATTGATTAGTAGACACGAGATAAGAAAGGAAGTTTAAATGAGAGGTCATCGCTTAAGTTGAGTTACGCTTATTTTCGGAATGATGTATAGAAGTTACTTTTTGACAAAGTGTCCTTCCTTGTTTATGTTAACAATAACCAAATAAGAGTCAGTGACAGTGGAGGGAGAAACATCAATCAAATTGGGAAGGGTTTCAAAAAAAGATAACGAAGAGTTTTCACTAAATATTTTGAATTCCTTTTCAATGTTTACAATTTAGGACATGAATATTATTCATTTGCGTTTGAATATTTTGCGTATGGTGTCGGTTATTTTCTCCACATGTAGATAAAGTTCATCTTCTATACTCTCTTTGTTCCTTGACCGGGCCCAAGATCTTAATCAAAATCTTCCTCTCTTTGGCTTCCAGTTGTTCTGCCAGGTCTTTCTTATTCATCGCCAGGCATTCTGATTATTATCATCGTTAATTTCCCCTTACGGAGAGCGTTAAAACACAATCAATTTTCATGTCTCTTTCTTCCCAAAAACCACTCATATATTTACTGTGTTTCCTCTTTCTCTCTTCTGTCCACTTCTTTCGGTTTTTATAAATCATTTTAAATGATCTTGTCGACTTCGTCGTTACGCTGGGGTCTGGCGTTACGTTACGGTGACGGGACGAAATGTACCCAGATGCACTGAGGTGTGTGACGTCATAGTACTTTTTGGTGCATGTGTCCCCCGACAATATCTACTTCGTTAGTATAAGACAAAAATCCCCGATTCTTGGATGTCACGGTTAATCTCGAGAACCACTGGATGGATTTTGATGTGGTTTTCACCATTCTGTAAAGGATATCTCGAGGAACGATTCTATAGAAAATAATTTATGTGTGATCAAAGGAAGCCAAGCAGTAACGATTTCAGTGAAAAAGTCGAAAACAAACTTGGGGTCCGTGCGCTTCTTAAGCTTACGCTGGGCAAACCGTTAAAAATATCAATATACATGAGCGTAAGAATTGGTCAGCATGAAAAGTTCTACAAAAAAGTCCGTGAGAGCATATCTCTATCTTCAATACATCGCCCACTATAAGTGTTTTTAGACTAGATGGAAAGGGCACGTCCCCGCGCGCTCTGGTGAGCGTGACGGCATCCCGCGCGCTTGACCTTGCTTTGCCCTTGGTTTGCACTTGCCGTTCGCGAGTAATTTGAAACATGATAAGCAAGATAAGTACTATGCAGATAATTTCCTAACATGTCAAGAGTCACTGGCTTCGAGCGAAGCGAGAAGCCTCCATCCTTTCTAGCATTTTTCAGCATTTGTAGCATTTAAAATGATACAAAGTCTAGTCTTTCAGACTGTCACTTTTTTAATCTCATTGTGCGTTTGCTCAAATTTTTGTTTTCTGATTGTTTTCTCTGTATATTTTCCTGACTGCCATGTCTTGTGTAGAGATATTTAGTTTCTTGATGTCTTCCACGGTTCCTTTTACCCAATTGGTTTTTAGTGTACTATTCATAAATATATTCAAATCTTCTTGGTCAGTCTGTCTTCGTTCATCCTATGCACTATATGTGTGTCCATAAAATGTTGCTCATCTTTTCCTGATGTTGTTTGTGATCGTCTCTGTCTGTGAACGAAGGCAGCTGTCAATTGCTATCCTAACCCAGAATATATTGTGTACAAAAACCCCTGGTTACATCTATAATGTGTTTAAACCAATGAACTCCATCCAAAACAGAGAAAATAGATTTACTGATTCTACTCTACAGATTCCCGTCCACCGTACAACTAAATACAATAAATCATTCCTTTTCACAGCTTCACGGCTCTTTAATACATGCCACCTTCACTCATTTACAAACCCTGTTAACACTACATAACTGAAGAAATACCTAATGTCAAGATTCCTGAAGGAATACGAAACACCTCAGTTGTTGAATTCGTAAACCACGTAATATAAATAGTTTATAAAACATTTTTGAAATATATCCGTGCCATACAGCTTTTTATAATGTTTTTAGTATCCAAGATACAACTTCCGTGGAATTGATAGTAGTTCGAGTAATCATGTCAATCATGTACTTGTTTTAATAATAGATCATATCATAATTCACATAAAGAATGTAGTCCATTTTAACGTACTATATTTTTTTCAATAGATTTAATAATACATTAGGTAGGTTATTTATTAAATTATAATACTCTAATTTGCATTATTCATCTTGTACACACATCAAAAAAAGTTTTGCATCACCTCGGTTCCAAGAGTTCCGGAACCGTTAAATACAAAGGGAATAGAGATCAACACAAACAACATTTCAGCTCGTTTTATTGCTCATGAGACCCACACATTGCATGTTGTACCATCATACAGCTAGACTTTCAGCATTTGTGGTCCAGATTGCAGTACACACCACTACCTCTAATACCCAGTAGCACGTCCTCTTGCATTGATGCATGCCTGTATTCGCCGTGGCATACTATCCACAAGTTCATCAAGACACTGTTGGTCCAAATTGTCCCACTCCTCAACGACAATTCGGCGTAAATCTCTCAGAGTGGTTGGTGGGTCAAGACGTCCATAAACAGCCCTTTTCAACATATCCCAGGCATGTTCGATAGGGTTCATGTCTGGCGAACATGCTGGCCACTGTAGTCGAGCGATGTCGTTATCTTGAAGGAACGCATTCACAAGATGTGCACGATGAGGTCGAGAATTGTCGTCCATGAAGACAAATGCCTCTCCAATATTCTGCCGATATGGTTGCACTATGGGTCGGAGGATGTCATTCAGGTATCGTAAAGCCGTTTCGGAGCCTTCCATGACCACCAGTGGCGTACGTCGGCCCCACATAATGCCACCCCAAAACATCAGGGAACCACCACCTTGCTGCACTCGCTGGACAGTGTGTCTAAGACGTTCAGCCTGACCAGGGTGCCTCCAAACACGTCTCCGACGATTGTCTGGTTGAAGGCATATGCGACACTCATCGGTGAAGAGAACGTGATGCCAATTCCGTGGGGTCCATTCAGCATGTTGTTGGGCCCATCTGTACCGCGCTGCATGGTGTCGGGGTTGCAAAGCTGGACCTCGCCATGGACGTCGGGAGTGAAGTTGCGCATCATGCAGCCTATTGCGCACAGTTTGAGTTGAAACACGACGTCCTGTGGCTGAACGAAACGCATTATTCAACATGGTGGCATTGCTGTCAGGGTTCCTCCGAGCGGCAATCCGTAAGTAGCGGTCATCCACTACAGTAGTAGCCCTTGGGCGGCCTGAGCGAGGCATGTCATCGACAGTTCCTGTATCTCTGTACCTCCTCCATGTCCGAACAACATCGCTTTGGTTCACTCTGAGACGCCTGGAAACTTCCCTTGTTGAGAGCCCTTCTTGACACAAAGTAACAATGCGGACGCGATCGAACTGCGGTATTGACCTTCTAGGCATGGTAGAACTACAGACAACATGAGCAGCGTACCTTCGTCCTGGTGGAATGACTGGAACTGATCGGCTGTCGTACCCCCTCCGTCTAATAGGCCCTGCTCATGCATGGTTGTTTACATCTTTGAGCAGTTTTAGTGACATCTATGAACAGTCAAAGGGACTGTATCTTGGATACAATATACACAGTCAACGTCTATATGCCGGAGATCTGGGAACCGAGGTGATGCAAAACTTTTTTTGATGTGTGTATAAAAGGTTGGCTAATTGGTTTGTTTAAGATTCTATATTTTGTTTTGTTAGTTGTTAAGCTAGGTTTAGTTTCCTATTACAGAATTTCAAGCCAGAACATTGTATACGCTACATAAAGGAGCTCTTAAGCCTCAGTGGCAGTTCTTCATGAATAAATTCAATTTCGAATTCTGTTTATATACTCTAGTTCTATTGTCGGTCTCTTTATCCATATTCCCTCTTTCTGAACTGGCTCGTAGATCTTCGTTTAAGGCTTCTGGTAAGACTACTGCATTATAGTGCCGTAGTTTGGCATTGATGGAAATACTTTTTTGTTGTAGTGGTTCCATGTAAGTCTGTATGCTTTCTGTAGTTTTGTGATCCTTTCTTCATCTTCTTCTTCTCCTTCCTATCAAGTGGCCTGTTGCTGTCTCGTTCCATCTCTTCGTAGGTCGACCTACGTCTCTTCTGCATCTAGGTTGGTATTTGAAGACTCGTCTGGTGATCCGACTGGTTTTCATAGCTAGTACATGGTCCTTCCAAGCTGATTTGTAATTCTGTACTGTGTTGATAATTGGCTTTACTTTAAGTTCTTTAAGGATATCCTCAGAACTTTTCCTATCCCATAGTGTGTATCCAGCTGTTCTCCTCATAAACCGCATCTCGGCACTAGTTAGTCTCCGTTCATCCCCTTTGCGAAGGGTCCAAGCTTCGCTGCCATATAGAAGGGTAGGCTTGGCTAGGATGTTGTATAGTTTGAGTCGTGTGTGCCTCTGGACTAAAGATGGCCTGAAGATGTTATTTATTAGTCCTGTGACCTTAGTGAAGTTGATGATTTTGTGCTGCATATCGGTTTTGGATGTAACTGAGGCTATAGCCGAGATATTTTTATGCTGATACCTGCCTAAGGGTTGTATTTTCTATTGCAATTTTTTTTTCTCTCGTGGGGTTTCCCGATTATTGTTATTCTTTTTGTTTGTTTCACCCAACTTTGGGGTACTTGAAATCAATCACTTTTTTATTGTTTTAAGCTTTCCTCTTGGCCCAGTATTGCCTGATCCTTTGAGATCTTGCTTCGCTTTCTTCGGCAGAGATGTGGATGGTACGTTTTTGTTTGAGTTTCACTTGGAACTGTTGTTTCTTATCCTTGGTGACGGTTTTGGGTGTTTTGTCCATGAGCATGGCGTCTGTAATTTGGAGTTCCACGAGGTCTTTCTCGGTTTCCTTAAACCAATGAAGTTTTTTTTTATTAGGGAAGTGGTCGAAGATCTTTTTGGTTAATCTATTTGAATTCATCCGGAGGATGTGCTCATAAAAATCAATTCTCAGTTTTCTTATTGTGTCCGAGAGTTTTTCAGTTTTTTGGTAAAGAGTTTCGTTCCTGGCATGGACTAATTTGTTGTTATAAAATTTGGGGCCTAAGATTTTGCGTATTATCTTTCTTTCCTTGACCTCCAGCCTTTCAAGCGGTCCCTGGGTAGTGAGAGACAATGTTTCGGCTGCATATAAGGCTTCTGGTTTAATTACCGTGTTATAATATTTATCTTGGTATTCCTGGAGAGAGACTTATTGTTTTAAGTGTCCTTCGTAAATTGGAAGGCCAATTCAACTTTATTTATCCTAGATTCCATTGCCTTTTTCTCTAGCGCATTCCAGCTGATCCATTCCCCAAGATATTTAAATTCGTTGACGATGGCTATGCCCACTTGAAGCTTTTTTGGTGTTTTTTTATGTTCGACATTATTTTGGTCTTTTCAACTGAGATTTGGAGAACCTGCTGTAGATTGTTCGAATGTTCGTGTGTGTTAGCAATTACCATGGGTATTGACGTTGCTCCTCGTATATCTGACGCACAGTAGCCGCATCCTCTGCCGCCTTGCTGCTGTGTTGTATGTACAGGCTATGCATTATGCATGGCCTCTCTTTTATAAACTCTTCACCACAATATCCGATCCTCGTCTCTGATGTGGCAAAAAAAAAAAACACGATATAAATCATATGCGGCGTTGTTCATATGGAAACCGCACAACAGCCGGCTGTGTTGGCCAACCCCACCAGTCTGTAGAGCAGGACATCTCAGTGGGCGGACTGAGTACCTCATTCAGCCCGTGGAGGGAGTTTGGATGGTTCACCATAAAGGATGCATCCCACGATAACACCAATACAGAAGAGTTACGAGCAACCTATTCTACTTCTATGATGGCGGTGTTGTGGGCGAAACATCTACTTTCAAATTCAATACTAATGTGGGCCCAAGCGAGAAATCTCGCATCTCAACATCATATCGTTATGGATTAACATCATATCGTTATGGATTAACCTCTGGCAGGGGATGGCTGTGTGCTGGCCCAGCTTTATTGTTATGCGGGCTCGACGCGTTACAGTTCTGGCAGGGGCTGGCTGTGTATGACCTTGGTTATTTGTTTAAACATAATATGTTTATATACAAATTGACGATATTTATGAAATTTGTCACTGCTCCGGATAATTCTTTTTTTTTTCTTTTGAATTCTCATTAATTGCAATCGGTTACTTGTGAACAACCCAAAAGGGTTCTATACTAAAACTATAAATACCCAAGTTTAGACCTCAATAGGAAATTAACTTATCGGTCGATCTCAAATTGATTCACATCAACTGGTAACTACATTATTTCTACGTTTAGCAGTAGTTTCTAGTATCCTTTCGTTCATTTACTACCTAGAATATTTTGATAGGAACGAAAAATGCTATTTTCTTTACCTTAATCAGAAAAAACCCAAATTTAAGCGGCTGTAAAATATATATATTTTTCTCTATATTTATAAAATAAAAGTATGTCTCTTTTGTTTTGAATTCCCACGGACGTTTGCGTTATTTGCGCGTTTCAGACTGTTTTATGAAGAATGCGCGCAATTTTGTCTGTCTGTCTCGTCTGTTTTTTCTACCCTTAAGTTAAAACTCGTAAACGGATGTGTTGATCAACGTAAAATTTGTTATGGGTGTCCATCACAGGTCAGGCACCAATCATTCATACATAAACCCTTCATCATTGCCTCTCATAAAAATAAAAAGGGGGCGTATGAGGGTTAACTCCCTCAAAATACGTGCAAAAATATGCGAAATGTCAAAATTGTCGTATGAAGAGGAGAGAAAGGTTAGACTGTTTTGATCCCCTCGATGTGGGCCCCGAAACCAAATTATCAGGCCTTAGAATCAACCGTTTACGATATATTTGTGCCACAGCACCACAGCTATTGGAGACAGTACGAGAAAAAGTTGAACCTAATTGGTAATGAGGTAATAATATAACTGCGAGTACATCAAATTTTCGTGATTATGTGAGAGGTTTTCTTTCCGATAAGTACAAAAAGCTGTTCGAAGAACGGATACTTCTGCTAGTTGGTTATGAGAACATAAATTATTGCGATCTTTAGAACGATGCTGTTTTACGTCGTCCGACATTCCAGTATTGTGAAAAAGATTCTTTATTACATTGATAGCAACTTCTTTTATAACATGAATAATAATTTGTAATTCTATGATCGTTTTCAAGACACTCCGTGCTATGACATATTGAAATATGAGCGTAATATCAAACACGCCAACGAATCGCACACAATTAAAAAACAACAATACATCAACACTGGAGACAGGGCTACACAGAAACTAGCAAGGCGAGACTTCCAGAACGCATCGTTTGCTGAAGAACAACGGATAGAGTTGATGTATGAAGTAGGGAGTCATTCAGAGTTTACAAAACGATGAAGACACACTTTCTTTATCTAACCCTATTTCAAAACTTCAAAACTAAATATAAATTACGCTAACCTTCATATATGGGGCGTAGTTCATAGTCCACTACCCCAGTGGCGGTCCGGGCAGGTTATACTGAAAGCCTGCTGATGAGCCTGACTTTAAACACAGACAGGGCAAAAACATAGAAGAATTGATGATGATGATAATTGTTGTTTTAAGGGGCTTAACATCTAGGTTATCGGCCCCTAATGGTTTGGGTTATCGTGAAGAAGATAATGAAAATGTAAACTATAACTAAAAACTAACTACCAACTTACATACTAGAAGAAGAAATGGAAAACAAAAGGAGAATACGGCAAATAAAGGACAGGAGGAAAAGAAATGCCCTCAACCCTCGAAGAAAGCGGATTGTGGGACCTGGAAGGAAGGAGAGCCATGAAAGGCAGATAGGAAAGTGAAAGAGGAGAGGGTCCGCCCCACAGGTAAGGGATAAAAGGGGGAAAACCGGATCCAGCTCAGGAATCCCTCGGGATTGACAACTCCCGAACTTACCAGCCGTGAGCCCCTGAGGGTGTAGCATTATCCAGGGTGCACCAGAAGTGGTGGGGCTACATACACCCTACCTCCTTGAGGGCCTTGAGATGAAGGCAGGAGATAACAGGAAAAGAAAAAGAAGGCTGACCCCTCGCAGAAGGAAGGTATCAGGAAAGATGAGACAAGGGCCAATTAAGGCGGATAAGGAAGAGACTCCCTAGGCCTCGGATACCCTAATACCGTCGGGGTCGGAAGAGAACAAGAGTTGACCAAGTGAGGTCGACAGGAAAGAAAACGGAGAGGATCCCGGCACAAGTAAGTGGAAGCAATGCTGGACTCAGCTGGGGCCCCGTGGTCGCCAACACACGACCCACTAAATGTGAGCCCCTGGGGGACATAGAGGAATTGCCGGAGTTAGTCTGCCTCTGTATATTCTGGGTCTATTCATCTAGCAACTCCCATTCCTGAAGCTTTGAATGGTGGCGCTTGTTTGATGTATATTTGGTCCAAGCTACGTTATCTTGTGATTGCTCTATTGATATTGCCCGCTACTCGTCCCGATGAGATGGTTTCTCGAAACGAACGAATGAATGGCTCCATGCCATGCCGGTCTTTTGTAAGTCGGTGCATCCTGCTTGCGCTAAATTTCCAATTTCAAGGGCTCTATCAAACAGAGTTTCCATATTAGCACCTGTTTGGTACTGCAGTCTAGTATTATGGTTGGTTGGTTCTTTAGTTTAGGGACTGCGACAACGCGGTCATGTATCCCCGTGTACTTTGGGTGTGTGTAGAATCTGTCTGATAACCGGTGTTAATTGTGATGACTGTATAAGTGTGTGTTATCTGTTTTTTAATTTAAGTACAGACTGCAACTTAGAATTATTCAAATAGTTTCTATTTTTGCCGCCAAGCGCCACCGTCAACGACTACAAGGCCAAGTTCAGAACTTAGCTACTAGACACCACCGCAGTCGGCTCTTGGCAACGAACGTAGAAACCTAAGAGCGTTGTTTACATTCTTAACCTATCCAATTTAGCTTCACACAGGTGTAATTAGTGGAAGGTTCTTTAACATGCCATAAATCTATGACATGGGACCGCCGGCTTTACTTCCCCTCCGAAGGAAGGCATACTGAGGGATTTTTAAAGCTCTTAAAAAATCCGACGGCTTCGGCCGGGTTTGAACCCGCTATCTTGGGCATAGAAGCTCAGCATGCTACCAACTACGCCACCGAAGCCGCTAGTCTAGTATTAGCAGGACGGGAACAAAATGGTGGACAGATTTCAAGTAACGTACTACCCTGCCAGGGAATTGTTACCGCTAGGCGTGGAGCGAGGCTGTTGTGTATACATTACGTCATCTCACCACGTTATGGCTGCTGCGGTTGGTTGCGGAGAAAGAGGGGGAACGCATGTACAGTCGTACAATGAGAACACCTCGCTCTAGCGCACGACACAGCACGAACCATGTACACACACGGCATGCGATGAGGTTTCGCTGGCGACAACTGCACATCTATCGCAGGTGTGTGGCTGGGCGGAGCGCATTAGTTCCGATTTCCGCCACCGGCAACCATTCGCTGGCCGGGTAGTAATTGTTGTAACGATTATGTTTTTTTTTTCTTTCTGAAATATATATTTGTTGTTGTTGTGGGAGCGTGATGGCGCAGTGGCTTAGCTGCTCGTCTTTTACCCGGTCGACCGGGGATCGAATCCCGGTGACAGCTGGGCGAAATTTTCACCCGAAAAATCACGTGGCGTCAGCAAGGCCATCCGTATTTAAATCCCCGGCCAAAACCAAAATGAGTCAGGCTGGCTCCGGCGACCCCAATTAATTGGAATAAGTCGAAGAAAGAAAGAAAGAAAGAAAGAAAGAAAGAAAGAAAGAAAGAAAGTTGTTGTTGCTGTTGTACTGTATTTCCTACCTCAGCCATGCTGGATGTTGTTTTCCGTGGTTTCCCACTTCTGCTCCAGGGAAATGCCGGGATGGTAGCTAACCTTACATCGGCCACGGCTGCTTCATACCCAAATCCTACCTCGATTACAATTACACACACTACTAATTCAGGCATGACAGTAACACAGGTTATCAGACAACTCTACACAGCTATAGTTCCTTCACTTTTCACGTTAATGAGCGGCTCGCCATTGAAACGTAGCTGGCCATGGTTACATTTCATGCCTACGGGGAGTCAAGGTTTTCCCAGCTTGAGGCACAGCGTTGTCAACTATCCGCCGTAGCCACTGACAGCAAGTAGCGAGACTGGACAGAACTACGTGCACTTGTGAAACATTGGACACCTGACACGCCAGGACCAAGCTCTGGAGTCCACGTGGATTGACAAAGCAAGCATGTTATTGGTCAAGAAACGTCAGCTATTGGTCGGCACCGAACTATGGTTATTATCGGCGTGCGCTACTGCCTAACCTTTGAGTCGTCGCTGGTTATCGAGGAAAGTGAAAAAACTACATCGCTGTCGGTACGCTTTATATCTACCTATTATAAAACAAATTCTTGGATGTCACGGGTAATCTCGAGAACCACTGGATTGATTTTGATGCGGTTTTCACCATTCTGTAAAGGATATCTTGAGGAAGGTTTCTGTGAAAATAATTTATTTATGATCAAAGGAAGCCAAGCAGTAACGATTTCAGTGAAAAAGTCGAAAAGAAAACATGGCGTCCGTGCGCACTTTAAGCTTACGCTGGTCAAACCGATAAAAATATCAGTATGCTATGAGTGTAAGAATTGTTCAGCATGAAATGTTCAATACATCGCCCACTATAAGTGTTTTTTACGTTTTCTTTTCTTCCAACAATCTCCATTCAATTACTGAGGCGACGGTTTACGAGCTAGCTAGGGAAAAAGAAGCGCTTATGACGTAATGCATTCATAATTGTTCCCGGGTGAAGCCGGGGGCGGATTGCTAGTCCATTTATAAATTAACAAAATGCATAAATTGAAGTTGAAGATGTATTATCTCCGCTGCAATGATTTGGTTATAGTTATTCACTAGAGTTCGCAGGTCTGTTAACAGGAAGTGATTAGTAGATAAATTAAAGGACGGCCGGCGGTCACTCTCTGGGACGGGCTCCTCTGTCTCTATTGTTCGCCGACTGGACAAAGAGCGGCGCCAGTTGGAGGAACTTCAGCTTCACTGTCTGTGAACAAATAGTAGCGACGCTTCGGTGGGTCCTTGCTTCCATCATTTGCTAAATGCCGGCTCTCTGTTCTCGCTAACAACGCTGTGTTGTAGCGCAAGCTACTAGAAGCGCTCTCTTCGCGAGTATCGTGTGGCTTCCAAGATAAATAGTAGAAATACTTAGAAATATTAAATATCCGTCTATCAACACTTTATTCTCTCAAAATCGAATGTAGGCCTATTTGTTAATCTCATATAATGTTTAGCCTATTCCCATTTATAAAAAAAAAGGGCTTATGAGATCACCTTTTGTCCGTGTGTGTGTATGTGTGAGTGTGCGTCCGTGTGTGTGTTCCCCCTAATAACGTCTATACGGCTGGAGCGATTGCAATGAAACTCGGTAAGGTCATAGTATTACTTCGGTCGACCCCGACCGTGCCCTTCAAATGTCATTATATTACATAGGTTTATTATTCAAACGTTAACTTCAATCGCATGATTAGGAAACAAAAAATAAAAATAAAATAAAAACGTCTGCACAGCCGCCATCTTTTTGTTATGAGAAAAATTGAATTGAATCAGATGGCAATAGATTAAATTGTATAAACATTTATCATACCAAGTTTCACTGTGCTCGGTGGATTACATATTGAGAAAATGCCATTTAAACATTTTAACTTCACTTGGCCGCCATGTTGGTTTTGTACTTACCAGGTTTTTAAGCATCACATAGCTGAACTTATATGAGTATTCTCTATTACCGTACAATATTTCAGGTTGATATCAGTAATAGTTTCCGAGATATGGAATGCCGGTGACATATTTCACACAGCGGCCATGTTGGATTGGTGAGACGTATTAAAATTTGAAGGGCACGATCGAGATTGGACAAAATAGTGCTATATCCTTACCGAGGTTCATTGTAATCGCTCGAGCCGTTTAGATTTTATTACGAGGGACACATACGCACACAATCATAGACGAAAGGTGATCTCATAAGGCCATTTTATTCATAAATGATAATACGCTAAATATGGCTTCCAACATGATAATTGTTGTGATGGTTAATGTCAGATCTGTGTTATGGAATGGGAGTGGACAAGTCTAAGGAAGGCTCGCTTTAGGATTAAACTAGTTCATTTTACTCACTCAGGTGTGTTTCAGACTAATGCTCTCATGAGATTGACATTGCACAGTGGATCCTGTCGGACGTGGCGCCAATGCGGGGCACCGTACAAGTTTCCCTGGCTGTCGTCTCAAGTTCCTGCTTGACATGTGTAAACAGTCGGTCAGTGCACTCATTTCTGCCAAAGACTTAGTTCCCAAGTTGTTGAGGATCTCACTTTGGACTGTACGAGTACAGTAGACTACCATTTGGCTTCAGGCCATACTTAGAGGCCTGCGCGGATGAGCAAAACGTTATGCGCATCCGGCCCGCGTCCGCACGTTTTTTATGCAAATCCGGTGGCATTACAATATTTATAATTTATTAGAAAAAGCATTAAATATTAAAGCAACACATTTAGACATTTGAGGAGAAATTCGTTTCCCTAGGCTATGTGTGAATCGCAAGGCAATGTTGACTGAGTTTTGTCCCTCTGAGTAACGACATATGAAACAGCGAGTGGCTAATTATAGCACTTACTTAGTGGTCGGATATACCAACGCAGGCAAGCTCAGGTATAAAGGAATTCTTTTTTCATGAGTCAACATTGAGGGTATTTCCGTGAATGGCTTCTCTCACTTCTCTATTATTCTCATACAATCCAAACGAAGGCAAATACGGAAATTACAACAAACGTGAAAGACGCAGATCCTAGCAAAAACTAAATTTATTTTAAAAAATCCAGTTCAACATTGTATTGTAAAAATATCTGCAAATTTACTCTAAACATTATCTGCAGCTTATCCGCTATCCTCACAGCCATGCAAACTTTATCCGCAAGGCGAAAAATTTTGTGGATATCCGCGGATGTGCCGGGCTCCTCTCCGTATCTTTCCTACCAACCACCCTTGGTCAACTCTTGTTCTTTTCCGACCCCGACTGTATTAGGGTATCCGAGGCCTAGGGAGTCTTTCACTTTCCCGCCTTAATAGGCCCTTGTCTCATCTATTCTGATCCCTCATTCTTCGAGCGGCCAGCCTTTTCTTTTCATGATATCTGCCCCGCCTTCTGCTCAAGGCCTGTAAGAAGGCAGGGTGTGTGTAGCCCCACCCTGGATAGTGCTACACCCTCAAGGGCTCACGGCTGGTGAGTTTGGGAGTTGGCGACCCCGAGAGATTCCTGAGCTGGGTCCATTTTGTCCCCTTTTTCCTCTTACTTTGGGGCGGGCCGTCTCCCCTTTCCCTATCCTATCTGTCTTTCATGGCTCTCCTTCCTTCCAAGTCCCTCAATTCTCATTCTTCGAGGGTTTGAGGGAATTTCTTTTCTTCCTGTCCTTTATTTGCCTTATCCTTTATTTGTTTACCATTTCTTCTTCTAGTATGTAAGTTTATAGTTAGTATTAGTTATAGTTTTCATTCTCATCTCGTCTTTCACTTTCACCCAAACCATTAGGGACCGATAACCTAGATGTTGGGCCCCTTAAAACAACAATTATCATAATCATCATCATCATCTCTCTCCCTCCCACGCACCCTCTCTTTCTCCAGCAAGCGAGTTAAATATGTTAAATATGATTTGGTTTGTAGCATTAGAATTTTTTGATTTGGGCGTTCCGTATTGGTAGCCTACTGTTTATCACGAACGGTATACCTTTACCTCACTGTTCCTGTCTATTTCCGAATTAGAATGGCTGGTGAAAGTGTTGGTCCGCAGAGTGGGACAATTAAATAAAATAAACAGAGCACACGGCTGATGTAAAATTGAAATGTATTAACTAAATGGGGTCCCTGGGACAGCCCGCAGTCGTTTGCGGCCGACCAATGGTCTGACGTCACTAGCCATATACAAGATTAATTGCTGGGGGTGGTGTTGTTGTTTCTGTGATACTGTATCCCCCAAATACTGCCCTCTTTTGTGGTGCCCTGCACAGAGCATATCTAAGCGTTACACGTTAGTTCTTCGTGTTGATTTCTCAGCAGACTTGTGATCAAAGGAATTACTGAGAGACATGTTATGTTTGTCCCGTGAGTGGTTGTTTTACATGCACTGAAAGCACTGCCTGCTTGTATAAACGGCAACGACTGTTTGTATGTCTGAACTCAATGCTCTAGGACAGTGTTCTACCGCAAGGTGAAAGACGCGACGCTGACTTTCAAATACGAGGGATGTTCCGAATATGGGCCTACTGTAGCTTCGGCATTTTGTCTCACACAGGACACGTTTGAGTTTTAGTACTGTACAGCTGGAATGGTTTTGTTCCAAAAACTGTGCTATGGTTGGCTTTTTGTAAATCGTTAGAAAAGCAAAAAAAAAAAAAAAAGCTTAACTCTAAATTTTTGAATAATTTGCACGATCATTTTGTCGGAAAACTCAAAAAAAAACATTGAAAAGCGTTTTTCTCTGAATCGACGTATTTTAAAGAAAAGTTTTTTAAACAAAAAATGTACAGGACATTGTCTCATTGAGGTCATATCATACGTCTTTAAATGCAGAAGCTAGGTGGCGCCAAAGTTGGTTTTTTTTTTCACTTTTTGTCCCAGAAAAAATAGTTTTTTCACAAAAGAGTGAATCAGAAATCTGTTCCTCTCAAAATTGTCTGCAACATTTATTTAAACGTTTGTTTCCTCCGACTTACCGTTCCAAAGTTATAGCGCAGCAAATGCAACGCTGCGTAGTGAAGGCTACTGTACTATTGTTACTGCGGAGAGATCGGTGGGCATAATTTAGACAGGGACCGGTGTCGGACAGCTGCCTAAGGCTCGGTCAAATAGGACGCGGGCTGTGTTTGTTAATTAGCTCAAACAATCATATCTATTGCAATCGCAACGTATCAATCATAACTGTACACATATTAACCTTTATGCCATCTGAATAGTACAATTTTCACACTTCGGCAGACTATAACTTTGGAACGGTAAGACGGAGGAAAAAAAAATCAGTAAATGTTGTAGACAATTTTGAGAGAAACAAATTTCTGATTCGCTCTTTTGTGAACAAAACATTTTTTCTAGGACAAAAAGTGAAAAAAACCTTTTTTGGAAACTTTGGCGCCACCTAGCTTCTGCATTTCAAAACGTATGACATGACCTCAATGAGACGAATTGTAGGTGACAATGTCCTCTACATTTTTTGTTTAAAAAACTTTTCTTTAAAATACGTCGATTCAGAGAAAAACGCTTTTCAATGTTTTTTGAGTTTTCCGACAAAATGATCGTGCAAATTATTCTAAAATTCAGAGTTAAGCTTTTTTTGTGCTTTTCTAACAATTTACAAAAAGCCAACCATAGCACAGTTTTTGGAACAAAAGGTGTTTTTTTTTCTGTGCAGCTGTCCTGTACTATTTGGCCCACGGCAGAAACAATCCTCTGAGGAATACCGTTGGGGTCTAGTTGGATCCCTGGTCAGTAGAATGGCTGAGATGGGAATCGAATCAACCTCTTCTCAGTTTTGCGTCACGAGGCTGAGTGTACCCCGCTCCAGTCCTCAGACCAGAACTAAATTTCTTGACAGAGCCGGGAATCGAACCCGCGCCTCTAGGGCGACAGCCAAGAATGCTGGCTGTTACACCACGAGGTGGTCAATTTTACTATGAGGTGACAGCAGGGAATTTGGGTTCGAATCCTGATTGCAGTCATATTTACCAGTTTTACCTAGAAGATATGAGAAGCCTCCGTGGCTTAGGCGGCAGCACGCCGGCCTCTCACCGCTGGATCCGTGGTTCAAATCCCGGTCACTCCATGTGAGATCTGTGCTGGACAAAACGGAGGCAGACAGGTTTTTCTCCGGGTACTCCGGTTTTCCCTGTCGAAATTTCATTCCAGCAACACTCTCCACTATCATTTCATTTCATCTGTCATTCATTTAATCATTGCCCCAGAGGAGTGCGTCAGGCCTCGGCAGCCGGCACATTTCATATCCTCGCCGCTGGATGGGGGCTTCATTCATTCCATTCCTGACCCGGTCGGAGACTGGAAGCAGGCTGTGGATTTTCACCTAGAAGATATGACCGCTCTAACGAGAGCTAGGCTATGTCCTAAAGTCATTTCTAGGATTCAGAGAGAAAGAGAGATATTGATTGATTGGTTAAAGATTGTTTTTAGGATTAAATGTATAAGGCTAATTTGCATGCAGTACGCTCTTTTACTTTAAATAGCAGTACATTAAATAAAATATCTATACTCTAAATTAAAGGACGAAGCACTCTCCACGCCATTAGCAACCTACTCAATGACATTGAAGAAACCCTAAGACATCCTAGTGGCAAATTTCACGTACTGTTTGTCGATTACGCGAAAGCCTTTGACTCGTTAAGCAGGTCGCTAATAATTGCGAAACTGGTAGCCATAATTGGCGAAAACAACTAGCTCACGACACTGATAAGCAACATTCTGACCACAAATTACATACAAATTGATGACCGTGTCGCAACTTCGAATTTGATAACACAAACCAATGGTGTATTGCAAGGAGACCCACTCAGCCCCCTACTGTTCAACATTGCAACATACGATGTGGTGACGGCAACTAAGCTAGGAACGGAAAATGTTAAGATATACCTCTACGCTGACGATATGGTCATTGGTTCAAGTTCCGTACATGAAGTGCAAAAAGCCATAACAAATCTCGACATTTGGGCAAAGGATAACAAGATGGAAATTAACACAGAGAAGACAGTAAAAATGACGTTTCGGAAAGGTGGCAGAGAGGCCTCGGGAGACAGAATATACCTAGGATTGAATCCCCTCAAGACAGTAAATACGTTCACATACTTAGGATTGACAATGCAAACAACAGCTAGAGCCTACCGAGTCCACATCAAGTCTCGTGCAACGGCAGCAACTAAAGCCATATATGACATTAAATCACTCACGAAGCTCTCTTTGGGAACTGCTATGAGATTATTTGACGCGAAAATAGCGCCCATCGCCACATACGGGATAGAAATCATCTGGGAGAAACTGACCCTGGCGGACTTGAGGACGCTCGAGGCAGTGAAGTCGCGCTTCCTAAAAGCAACCCTGGGATTATCAAAATATGCAAAATCTAGACTACAGTAGTGCACGAACTTGCCAAGGAGAACTTTTTCATTGAGGACCTACGGACGAAGAGAGGACTACTATCTACGGACGCCTGGAAAAGACTAATGCAAGAGAGAGTGAAGAACACAGATGAAATCTGGCCTGAATTTTACATAACGGAAGCCATGACGAATAGGGTATGGACTGACACCAATCAAGACCTACGACACTTCGTTAACTCGATGGCGGTACATGGGTACCACCATAAACTGTGCGTCACCGAATACTTTCATGACATAGACGTATCCTGTACTTGTAAATTATGTGGTAAACAATGTAGTCGGTACCACGTAATCACATGTAAGAACCGGGGTCCTTCCATTGTGAAATTTTGTGAAGGTGGAAAGTGAAAACATTAATGTATATTCACATTTATTAACCCTATGCACAATTTGTGCTCTGTATTTTCAATAATAAATTAAATAAATAAATTAAATCAATCGAATAAAAAAGTTACATAAATGAATCAATAAATAATTTAAATAAATAAATAATGTTAAATCAATCAAATAAATAAGTTTAAACAATCAAATAAATAAGTTACATAAATGAATCAATAAATAAGTTAAATAAGTAAATAAAGTTAAATCAATCAAATAAATAAGTTAAATCAATCAATAAATAAGTTAAATCAATCAATATATAAATAAATAAGTTAAATCAATCAATATATAAATAAGTTAAATCAATCAATATATAAATAAATAAGTTAAATCAATCTTTAAATAAGTTAAATAAGTAAATAAAGTTAAATCAATCAAATAAGTGTAATCAATCAAATAAATAAGTTAAATCAATCAATAAATAGGTTAAATCAATCAAATAAGTATGTTCAATCAATAAATAAATATTTTGATCAAGATAAATAAGTTAAAATAATAAATAAAGTTGAATCAATCAAATAAGTTTAATCAATCAAATAAGTTCAATGAATAAATAAGGTAAATCAATCAAATAAATAAGTTAAATCAAATAAATAAGTTATTTATATCAATCAAATAAGTAAAATCAATCAATAGACTAAATAAATAAGTTAAATCAAGCAAATACATAAATGAAATCAATGAAATAAATAATTTAAATCAATAAATAAATAAATAAATATCACTAAATCTCATGATGGGTTTGCAAAGACAATTACCATATAATAATATCATTAATAGCCATCCAGTGATAGATGGATAAGGTGCCTCCTGAGTACTGAGCGATGTGAATTCTCATACGCAAGCAGATTATACAAAAGGGGCAGATGACCTTGCGCCCCCTAAAACCTCATTAACTAATTAGATTATACAAATTATTAATGCGTGATGCTCTACAAATAAACGATTTGTTGTACTTAGAAGTACGATGGTTATGTATGTGTATTGTCAACTCGGTAAATGCAGTATGTTGCTTCGGCCGTGAACTATTTCCATTTGACAAAACCTGACGGGAACATCTGTTTAAGAATATTTACGATCAATAGTGTCATTGTCAGCCATCTAAATTCATTGGTTTAAGCCACTGTAAGTGAATGTAGTATGGTGTTGTACCGTGTGCTTCTCTTTACGATCGTCAATCATGAATCTAACACTGGAATTTAGAGGGAGAGAGAGGGTATACAGTATTGTGCATATTAATTTGAACAGCGATGAAAACTCGCTTTTTCGATGCAGTTCTTCAGCCAATCTCTTCAGTTCTCGGACAGCTTTTCTCTCAAATATTGGGAAGTACGAGGGCAGATCAAAAAATAAGTTGCACTTCCCAGTTATGGCCATTTATTACACCATCTATACAACAGCAACACGCCTATAACGACATACAATGTAACGTCACTTTTCCACATAGTTTCCAAGAGACTCCAAACATTTCTGCGAACGCACAACCAACTTGTCGATGCCGGATGAATAGAAAGTTCCTCCAGCGTTCTGCAACCACACGGAGACAGCGGCCTTCACCTCCTCATCGGTCTGGGAATGTCGACCACCGTTCTGTCTAATGATCGCATTCACACTGTTGACATTTGCACGGGTCCTGGACGTTGCGGGCCTGCCCTCGCGATATTCGTCCGTGATATCCGTGCGTCCGGATTCGAATTGCTGACTCCACTTTACGATCCCTTGCTGGGAAATGACCCGCTCCCCATACACAGCACTAATTTCACGATGAATGTCCGTAAATTCTTCCTTTTGGCCCATAAGAATCGGATTGTCGCATGCACCTCATATTTAGAGTGAACGTCCAGTCGACGCGCCATTGCTTTTGGCCGCTATTCACACCATACAAGACGACACACCACAGCGACCTGCCTAACAGATGTGTGGGCAGTGTCTGTCCCTTTCTCCGCTGTGCCCACGTTTACGACACACAGCGCTCTGCTGCAGCGCGTTAGTGCCACTAACTTTTTGACCCACCTTCGTACTTGTCGCTGTTCCATCAACAGTAACCAAAAATTTAGGGCCCTTGAAGGTAAAACAATCCCAAAACATCATCTTTTGTGGAAACTATAGGCCTACTGTCTATTTGATGTGTTTTAGCAAGACTTTCTCATTCTTCCTTCTAATTATTTTACAAACAGCACCCAAACTCACATTACATTCAGCTGATATTTGTCTCCGAGTCATACCACTAAATTCGTGCAGGGTTATAACCTTGCTTCTCTTCTTTGGTGTGATATCCATTATGACTTATTCAATATACTCACTGAATGCAGTTTCCTACAGCTACAAACACATGCCAAGTATCAACTTTCAAACACTATAACAATAACACTATAACAATAAGTATTCACTACAATTACTTATCTCAATAATGGGTAGGCTATAAATGCTGTTGTTAAGAATTGGGGGGAAACAGTTGGTACCACTTTATTATTATTATTATTATTATTATTATTATTATTATTATTATTATTTGATACAGCCACCTATGGACTACAAATACACAAGAACCGTTCAGGTTTTCTTCTTTACGGTATTTCTTCCTTGTCGTTTTGCTCCCTGCCAAAGATCTTTCAGACTCTAGCTCCTTCTCAATCGTCCTTCGGCTAAAAGCGTGGGTCTTTCTTTGGTGAGATCCCTCACACCTGCATTTTTGGTTCTGTCCTGTCCCAGACTTCAACCGGTCCAATGTCTGCCCTTCTTAAGTCCTGATGGACTTCTTGAAGCCATGGAGGTTGCACTTTCCATTTCTCCTGAAGGTTGAGAATTTTGTTAGCCAATCTCTCGGCCCCCAATCGTTTAGTATGTCGATAAAACATCAACCTCCCCTTTCTCATGCTGACAGAAATCCCTTCAAACTTGTCATAGAGTTCTTGGTTTGACCTCAGTTGAAATTTGTATCCTTCTCCAGGTAGCTTCTTGGGACCTCGAATTTTCCGGGAGATCTTCCTTTCCTTTTTCTCAATTCAACAATTGTCATGCTTGAGAAGGTTTCTGCCGCATAGAGGCACTCTGGCTTCACTACTGTGCAATAATGCCTGTATTTGAACTGCTTGTTCACATTAATATCCACAAGACTGTATACTGTGTGTGTGCTTTCTAACATACTGACATTTTATTTTTCTGTGTTGCAGGTAAGTGAATGCAGTCCCTATCTCTGTCACCCGACCACCGTAAGTCTTACTTACTATTCTATTCTGCAAAGTTTATCTGAAATAGTTTCCTCATGTACAGACTGAAGTCCAGTCAAATGATATATGTTGTTAATCCTGGGACCATTCAATGGGACATTAACCGGTGTTAATTGTGATGGATGTATTAGTGTGTGTTAACTGTAATTCAGGTAAGGACCTCAAACGATCAATTTCAAGTAGTTCCTACTCTTGCTACCAAATGCTACGGTCAACGACACCTAGCTGTGACCTTGGCTACTAGATGCTACTGCACCTGGCGGCGAGCGTTGGATCTTAATAGAGCGTTAATTAAATCTAACCTACATATTTAGCTTCGCACAATTGTAGTTAGTGGAAGGTTCTTTTACATGCCATACATCTATGACATGGGTTCGCCGGCTTTACTTCCCCTCCAAAGGAAGGCATACTGAGGGATTTTTAACGCTATTAAAAAATTCCGATGATTTCGGCCGGGTTTGAACCCGTGATTTTGGGCATAGAAGCTCAGCATGCTATCAACTACGTCACCGAAGCTGCAAATTTCTAATTTCAGGAATTTATATTTTCACATGGATGACGAATGTCCAAAGGGACATGAGAGTATTAGGCCAATCTGATGATGATGCTTTACATCGAAACGACTGTTGACTCAGGATTAAGAAAGCCGACCCCGCGTATCGGGAAAAGGCGAAGAAGAAGATTATGAAGAGGACTTAGTGTCTTGTTTTGCCACCTTCGACGTTTTGGGGTTCGTATTAAGACTCTTGGCATGGAAGTCCAGGGTTACTAAAGAGGAAGGGTTGGAGATCTTGTAGATGAATCTCCCCCTGGCGCTTAGTCCTGAGGCTAATTAATTAACGTGCGGTCGAACTAAAGGACGATTGAAGCAGTAGTGAGTGGCGCCCAGTGAATTCACTGTTCAGTGCTGGACCACACCAGATGGTAGCCATAATCTCCGCTCTGCTTCACACTAGAACAAGACATCTCACAGCTGCTAGATACGGTTCAAATTTCTCCTATAGCACTCTCCAACAATATTACATTATACAGGATGTTCCGACCGGTTTAGCTGAGCGCTTAACACACCAAATGGTAGCCATAAGCTCCGCTCTGCTTCACACTAGAACAAGACATCTCACAGCTGCTAGATACGGCTCAAATTGCTCCTCTAGCACTCCCCAACAATATTACATTATACAGGATGTTCCGACCGGTTTAGCTGAGCGCTTAACACACCAAATGGTAGCCATAAGCTCCGCTCTGCTTCACACTAGAACAAGACATCTCACAGCTGCTAGATACGGCTCAAATTGCTCCTCTAGCACTCCCCAACAATATTACATTATACAGGATGTTCCGACCGGTTTAGCTGAGCGCTTAACACACCAAATGGTAGCCATAAGCTCCGCTCTGCTTCACACTAGAACAAGACATCTCACAGCTGCTAGATACGGCTCAAATTGCTCCTCTAGCACTCCCCAACAATATTACATTATACAGGATGTTCCGACCGGTTTAGCTGAGCGCTTAACACACCAAATGGTAGCCATAAGCTCCGCTCTGCTTCACACTAGAACAAGACATCTCACAGCTGCTAGATACGGCTCAAATTGCTCCTCTAGCACTCCCCAACAATATTACATTATACAGGATGTTCCGACCGGTTTAGCTGAGCGCTTAACACACCAAATGGTAGCCATAAGCTCCGCTCTGCTTCTCACTAGAACAAGACATCTCACAGCTGCTAGATACGGCTCAAATTGCTCCTCTAGCACTCCCCAACAATATTACATTATACAGGATGTTCCGACCGGTTTAGCTGAGCGCTTAACACACCAAATGGTAGCCATAAGCTCCGCTCTGCTTCACACTAGAACAAGACATCTCACAGCTGCTAGATACGGCTCAAATTGCTCCTCTAGCACTCCCCAACAATATTACATTATACAGGATGTTCCGACCGGTTTAGCTGAGCGCTTAACACACCAAATGGTAGCCATAAGCTCCGCTCTGCTTCTCACTAGAACAAGACATCTCACAGCTGCTAGATACGGCTCAAATTGCTCCTCTAGCACTCCCCAACAATATTACATTATACAGGATGTTCCGACCGGTTTAGTTGAGCGCTTAGCACACCAAATGATAGCCATAAGCTCCGCTCTGCTTCACACTAGAACAAGACATCTCACAGCTGCTAGATACGGCTCAAATTGCTCCTCTAGCACTCTCCAACAATATTACATTATACAGGATGTTCCGACCGGTTTAGCTGAGCGCTTAACACACCAAATGGTAGCCATAAGCTCCGCTCTGCTTCTCACTAGAACAAGACATCTCACAGCTGCTAGATACGGCTCAAATTGCTCCTCTAGCACTCTCCAACAATATTACATTATACAGGATGTTCCGACCGGTTTAGCTGAGCGCTTAACACACCAAATGGTAGCCATAAGCTCCGCTCTGCTTCACACTAGAACAAGACATCTCACAGCTGCTAGATACGGCTCAAATTG